>CM035842.1:342051547-343420472 GCA_020510985.1 Pholidichthys leucotaenia | reverse complement strand
TGAGATGCCGTCTCGGCACTGAGCCCATGTTTTCCCTCATCCCTGCCTCCCATTGAGCGGCGTCTCAGCTGGCCCCAGCTGGCAGCATTATGGACGGCTGGGGCCAATTAGTCTTCATCAGCTGGGGCGCTGCCAATGAGGATAAATAGGAGCAGCCTCGATGACTCGGGGCTGCGACATAAACACATTGCTAAGCTGAAGCCCCTTCGTCTGGTGTCAGCTTATACTCCTCTTGCAGCATTCCTGTGTTTGTATCCCGCTGTGAGGATGTACGTCTTGCTACCCCCACGTCCGGTACGAGCTGCTTACCTCTGCGCTGTGCAACCTGTGAGTGTACCTCTGCATGAGTATCTGTGCTCTCCTCATCCCTTATCCCTTACCCAAAATAAACCATCTCGACTCACTGGCTTGTCCCTGGCTCTGATTGCCCGGCTCCCTAGAGCCGGATATGACACATACACGGTGTGGACGAGGAGCTGCTTTCCCCTCCTGAGCCGCCGAACAGTTTGCCAGAATCTCTTTGAAGCCGACCGAAAGTCTTGTTTTCGCTTTATATGATGTAAAATTCTTTTTTATGTCTTGAAATTCTCTGAATTTTGAACAATGATGACGTAACATTAAATTTACATGTACTTACCTTTATATAAAGGTAAGTACATTCACAGTACTAAGTACTAAGTAAGTACAGGTTTTTACTTAGTACCTGATCAAGAGAAACGGATGTCATTTTCAGATTCAGCAGTGCAAAATTGTTTTAAATCAGTTGAAAAAAACACAGACAACTTACAAAAAAGTTATTTTTGTAACCCTGTGTTTTCTATGTAGTCCAGTGTTTACAGCGCTGAGTGCCCTTGGCGCAGAAACACTCTTGGCAGTGGTTGTTTTTTGTCGCGGCGCTCAGGGTGTTTAGAGCAGAAAAAAGTCCAACTTTTCAGAGACTGCAGCTGAGCTCATCAATGTCAGACCTTAAGCAGCCAATCAGAACTGCTGTGTGGGCGGGAAATAGGATGCTGGTAGTAGTCTGGACTCAGACTCCTGCTTTCCCTGTCATCATATTTTACATCTAGAGCTGCTAGAAAACGTTTCCTGTCCATTGTTATTTAGAGAATGCTATTAAAACATCAGTAGAAAGTCTGACAATAGGAAAAGCGGAAGTGCTGAGCTGAGAGTGACAAGCTGTTGCTGGAATACAGGGCACAGGCTTTTTTTTTTCCCCCAGAGCGCTGCGCACAAACACTGAAAAAAAAGCTCAGGGAAGTCGGGCAACAAAAAACGCATTTGGTGGACACGCAGCCTAAAACGCATGAAGAAAAAAGCAAGAAGAAGAAGATGGTAGCCATTGTTATTGCATTCATACTGCCACCTATTGATATGAAAGACCTGCTACAGTCACCCATGCACAATGATGGCAAATTATTTGCAATTTTTTGGACCAGTTAAGAAGCAAAATTAGACAGTTTCCTGAGGATCCCTGAATATTCTCTCAAGGACCCCCTGGTGTCGTAGAACCCCTCGTTGAAAAACAAGGTCTTAGGCACTGTTGCTTGGTTATAACTTTGCCAGATTGTGTTCTTCAGTACAGTTCTGGATATATGCGCTGTAATTGTTAGTCTCAGTCTGAAGTTACAAAGTGGGATTTACTCCCAGTTGCATTTAGCTGACTGGTCAGTGCTGAGAGGCTATGATTATGTAAGACTGGCCTTATTTTCTCTGATATCTTAACTCACATTAACAAGATGACACATTTTTGACTCCATTACATCAGTAAAACCACAGTGTGTACATATCATAATGCCTCCAAGCACAGCAGACTTTCTGTGATTCCCAAATTTTGGACAACAGTTGTGCTTTGGGATTAATTTAACAAACAAATCTGACGAGTGTGGTTTAGTAAGCAAATGACCAGCAAAGCCACTCAACTCCTGACCGTCATTGTTATCTAACATCTACCAGTGTTGGAAAATTACTCTCAAATACAGTATTTATTTTTAGTCATACTTGGCGTGGGGAAAAGTCAAGACATCATGACTCTGGTTCTAAAGAGAATATGTAATAAATCATTAATATATTTCTTTTGAAGTGCACTTGGTTTTATTGTTCACAAAATCACTAATCAGCTCACAAACCCAATCTTTTAAAAAATCAGACACCATAATACGTTACTGTGCAGTAAACTTGTAATTTTCTTGGTGTTTGATGGTTGACCTGCTGGCTAAATTGTTCATTAAAAAATGCTGGTGAATCAGCACAGTGTGCGTTGGTTTGTCCTGCGTGGGTGAAGCCTGAACCCCACATTAAAACATTATGTCATTTAAAAAATGATTACAGATGTTCCTGCAGCCCCCTGAGAAAGAATATATTAAATGTCAAAGTATTCAGACTGGGGAAATGGTTGCAAATACAGAATGCACAATTTAAAAAAACAAAACAAATCTCTATTACGAGATTCCTTGGAAAACATCAAATGATTGTGGGGTTAAGATAAGTAGTGGGGATTCTTCAATGGAAATTCCCTGATAAACAGTATCATGAAGTGTCTGTAGAGTGCTTTATTTTACAAAAAAGAGGAACAATTGCTCTTAGCTTTCCCTTTTACTTTCAGATTTTTTTCTAGTCTTATCAGATTGAAAAGGATGTAGTGAAACTTTAGCTGGAAGTAAAAATTATGACTGTCAAGGGACTTTAGTATAGCCACACTTTGGGGATTTGTCTACATTTAGAGCACTGATGAAAGAACCAAAACCGTCAGAGCAATCTGATGCAATCGAAAGAGACAAGGTGAAATTTTCATGAGAAAAACATCACACACACCCTTAGTGATGCTGAAAAATTAACCTATTGATAACTATACTGTTACAGTGAATTTAGAATGACCAAAAAACCTAGCATGCAAACCTGAGAACCCAGCTCACAGGGAAAATGTACACTTCAAGCAGAAAAACCTGCACTAAGTAAAGGCTTAAATCAGAAACCATCTAGATGTAAACTGACAATTCTAAATACCACTCCACTAAATGTAAAAAAAAGACAAAGACAAAGAAAGAAAAAGCAGAGCCTGTGTAGTATTATAAAATTATTGTATACTTTCAGGGTGCTTTCACATCTAACCTATTTGGTCCAGACTTTCAGACTTTTCAGTTTGGTCCAGATCAAAATTTAAGATGTGAAACCTCCCCTGAACCAAGGTCTGAACCAAAAAGCTGAAATTTGGTCTTGCAAAAAGAGGTGGTACAGATCAAGCGGAACCTTGACCTGGTTCATTTAGTGCAGGGGTCACCAACTAAAACTGCAAGAGGTCCGATAAGTCAGTCCTCCTCCCCAGCTGAGGTCCAATTTAGGTTTGGGAATCATTAGACATCTCATGATTCGATTATGATTCAGAGGTGCCGATTTGATTCTAAAACGATTCTCGATGCATCTTCATGCATTTTTTTTTTTTTTCTTTTCAGGAGTTTTCCCACCCACTGTGTGACAGCTTAGTACCTTTAAAGAAACATATTTGCAATGACCTATGAATTTACTTCCAATGTCTTTTAATTTAACAAATGGAAGAGAAATGTGTCATGTCACATGGACAAATTTATCTCAAAATGTGGTTTTAAGAAAAGTCATCCTTTCATGGACATTCTTTCAGAAGACAACAGCTGTCTCTGGGCCGGCCAATATCATTTAACTTGCTTTCATGCAATATTTTATTAAGTTCATGTTTCAGGTGCTTTTAATTCTGTATTAATTTTTAACAAAATAAATCAAATTCTTTGCTCAATTTAAAAAAAAAAACTTAATATAAAATTTAATGATACAGGAGAACACTAAATGTGTTTGTTGACTCCAAATAAATAGCTATAAAATCTACAACTAAAATTATAAAAATGTAAAGTTTTACAGGAGACAAACTACACAGCATTGCATTTAAAATATTAATATACAACAAATGCAATTTTACAAAAAAGTCCACCTCTATACTATATTTTCAGTGTTAAAAAACAGTTTTAAACTTTAAGCCTTAAAAAAAGACAAAAAAATTCCATACTACAGAATTCCTCTAACAGTTTTTTTTTTTTTTTTTTTTCAACAGTAAACTCTGTTCCAGCATGGATGGAGCTTTAAGTCCATGATTACAGGGAGAGGGGAGGTGGAACTTTTCACGTCCAGTAACACACAGAGCTTTTACTGAGTTTTTACATGATATCAGAGGCTATGAAAAGGACCTCCCAACGGGATCGTGGTCGTGGCGGAAGAGACTTCACCCCTATATCCCAGCATGGAATACTCTCGGCAGAATTGGAGGCAGAATCACCACGGTAGATAAATTAAATTTCACAATAGCACTTAACTGTGTGGATGCAGACCGGGAATGGAGCATCTCTGTCCAGGTTGATAGCCTGGCCTCTGTGTGTGGCACCCACAGTGAATCGTAATTTTACTGTGGGTCCAACTCGTCTGTGCAAGGCTCGAGTATCGGTGGTACAGCGGAGAAAACAGAGCGCCCAAGGACTCACACCATAGACTGTTTGGGCAGCCGCCAATACAGCATTTCAATTCCGCTTTTTTCTTTGACCAAAACAAAATAGTCTCCCTTATCCCCAAATTGTATCAAAAGGCTTTGGGGTCCGGATAGAGAACTCTTATGGACTGGAGTCCGCTAATTGGTGACCCCTGATTTAGAGCGTGAAAGCAATTTTCAGATGGGTTAAGATTTTCGGACCAAACACAAGAAGTTATGGCAGCCGATAATAGAGAAAATGAGTTGTGTTAACACTCGGAGAAAGGAAATATGGTCGTTTGTTAGCTTTATAGCTCGTCACTTGAAGAAATAAAAATGCAGAAACTTACCAGATACGTATTTTAGGAGAGGATGTGAGTTTTTTGGGGAAAAAATGGGTGAGTGATGCCACCTGTAAATCATCACTGCTGATGAGAAGGACAAGCATAATTTTTAAAGAAGACCTGGATAATGTAGCTACTCTAAACTAGTTCACCTCTTAATATGATGGAGTCTTGCCCAGTTTCAACCAATGTATCCAGGGCTGCAGAAAACATGAGTAGCATGTTTGCTAACTACTGCTCTGTGCTAACATGTAAAATTGTTTAGTTCGGTTAGAAAAGAAACAGTGTGAATCCAAACTTAACCACAACAAATTGTCACAACTCGCCGCTCCCAGTCATCTGCCTCAGCTGCGCGCACACCTGCGCCGCGTCAATCACGGGCTATTTAACCCACTCGGCCCAGAACATCGGTCTGGAGCCGTCTGTTAATCAATGCTCTCAATCCCTCCGCAGGATCGTTCCTTCCCGACCTGCAGTATCTCCTACCAGCACGTAAACTGTATCTTCACTCACCTGTCTTCCAGTCTCTCCCCTGTGCACAGGTGGATTCCCTGGCGGCAGATTCCTCCCGTCCTCGCCAACTCCTCTCTCCTCTCTTCCACTCCTCGTCGTGTGCGCAGCAGGGCGCTGTCTCCCAGGCAAGAGATACTTTGCCAACGCCAGCCACCATTACATCTGCAAGTAAGCAACATTCAGTACATTAACCCCACATGGTGAAGGTGAACCCATATTCCTGTCTCTGCTCTTTCCATAGGGTTGCCTGGCTGCACGGCGTGCCATTCTGCCCCCGGCGCACCTCGTTCACCCACAGACCATTCACATTCCGCATACACGCATCCATACATTTCTTGTTGTTGAATAAAGCCTTTGAATCTCACCTGAGCCTGCGTGCGTGTTCCCTGGGCCAGTAATTATGTCACAAATGTATCCACCTTATTCCTGGGGGTGCCACTGTAGGAACAATTATGGGCGGAGCTTTTGGTTTCGGCTGACCTAGTGTTAAATCAGTCAGTAAGAGTGGAGTAGTGGGGCATTTAAAGTAGCGTTTTTAAAAGTTTTTCAAAGTCATTTTAATGTATAGTCCACATACTGTACGTGTTTTGCACTCAAGTGGCAGCTAATTTCAGCTCTTCTAGTTTTTGTATTTTTTTGAATGTTTTTGTGTAGTTCTGGTACTTGTTGGTGTTCGTGGTTGTGCCAGACTGGATAAATGGAGGCTTCTCACCACACGGTAACAGACGACATCCAAGCACGATGTTGTGGCATATGTCTGCTCTAAGGTAAATTTGATTATGTCCAACATATTTTAACAGATTGCAGCCGACTTTACTGCGGTGGAGACGTGCTGGTCGGAATGCCCACCGTGTCATTATGGGTACAAGCAACGAGAAGTCATAAATCATGACTCTGTTTGGTAGGGCAAGTCCCGGGAAAACCCCATGAGTGCCTGGTATCATTGGAAAGCTTAAAAATCATACTTTCTAAAAATACCTATGTTTTTGTTGAAGACGTAACTCCCGATCGATCGAATGCGAGTTTTCAACCTAGCTAATATATAAACAAATCATCTTTTTCTGGGTCAGTTTTTGCGCACTACCTACAACTTAAATATCATTTTGAAGGTCTTTCAATACAGAATTTGGAAATAACGTTACATCAGTTTTGAAAATGTCCTTATAAAGTTATTCATTTTGCCAGCACAGGTCATTTGTTTACACCGTTAGCATCTTAGCAACGGCGCTAACTAACGGAGCTACTGTGTACGAGGCCACTTTTTAAGGTCTTCTTTCCATCCCTTGATAGTCGTGGGAAGTGGTATGATTATATTACTGTTTTGAGGTGCAAGAGGCCGTGTTCCCGCATTTCTGATGCCGAAGTCATTGTTTTTTAACAAGGAAAAGTGTCCCGTTTCAGTGACAGCCATATGTTCTAAGCCAGTACTGGAAGTTGCAACCATAATTCACGCAAGGCATCATGGGGCCTAAGAATAAGGTGGATACAGTGTAACAAAGACATTAACCTTGATCTGGACCTTCCCTCCCAGCACAAATTGGTTGAAAAATTTTGAAAAGACAGCTTTACCAGCCATCTAAAAAAACATGTCTATTTGGTTGAACAGTGACAGATGAAGATGAAAAGTTATCTTTCAGGTCGCTGAAAATTTGTAAAATGTATTCAATTAATCTAAAACGTATTCAAATAGTGTATAGCACAATAGCAGTATCACTGGTTTCAGATTGTTCCAGATATTATGTAATAAGCATTATGAAGACCCACACAGTTAAAAATATGTTTTTATAAAGCACTTATAACAAAGAGTCCCAGTGGTTGTAAAAGTCTATTTGACTTTTGAGAGACAGACCCCCATCACCATCACCAAATGCCAAAAACTATTTTGAGGATAAATTTGGGCCAAATCCTGTGGACAAAATAGCCCAATTATTGGACTGCTTTTTGGTTAATATGGTCAGGCACAGCCTAATTTTCAACAACTGTTTTCTGGTTAAATATTTTCTGTACTAGACGGACTAAACAGTCAAATTTTCAGAGTCTATTTTTGTTTTAAATATGGTCTGTATTAGACAGATGAAACACAGCCCAATTTTAACCCAATACAATGTCTAATTTATTGCTTGTGCTATGGGGGGGGGGGGGGGGTCTGCCTCTGAAGATACAGGCAGCAGGGGAGCAACAGGAGAAACAATAGTTCTGATAGTGTGAAACAAGATTTGTGAATTCTTCTTGATGATATACATTGGTGTGAAAAAGTGTTTGCCCCATTCCTGATTTCTCTTTTTTTTTTGTATGTTTGTCACACTTAAATGTTTCAGATCATCAAACAAACTTAAATATTAGACAAAGATAACACAAGTAAACACAAAATGCAGTTTTTTAAATGAAGCTTTTTATTATTAAGGGGAAAAAATCCAAACCTACATGGCCCTGTATGAAAAAGTGAGTGCCCCCTAAACCTAATAACTGGTTGAGCCACCCTTAGCAGCAGCAACTGCAATCAAGCGTTTGTGATAACTGGCAATGAGTCTTTTACAACGCTGTGGAGGAATTTTGGCCCACTCAGCTTTGCAGAATTGTTGTAATTCAGCCTCATTGGAGGGTTTTCGAGCATGAACCGCCTTTTTAAGGTCATGCCACAATATCTCAATCGGATTCAGGTCAGGACTTTGACTAGGCCACTCCAAAGTCTTCATTTTGTTTTTCTTAAGTCATTCAGAGGTGGACTTTCTTGTGTGTTTTGGATCATTGTCCTGCTGCAGAACCCAAGTGCGCTTCAGCTTGAAGTCACAAACAGATGGCATTCTCCTTCAGGATTTTTTGGTAGACAGCAGAATTCATGGTTCCATTTCCCACAGCAAGTCTTCCAGGTCCTGAAGCAGCAAAACAGCCCCAGACCATCACACTGCCATCACCATATTTTACTGTTGGTATGATGGTCCTTTTCTGAAATGCTGTGCTACTTTTACGCCGGATATAATGCAACACACACCTTCCAGAATGTTCAGCTTTTGTCTCGTCAGTCCACAGAGTATTTTCTCAAAAGTCTTGGGGATCATCAAGATGTTTTCTGGCAAAACTGAGATAAGCCTTTATGTTCTTTTTGCTCAGCTGTGGTTTTCGTCTTGGAACTCTGCCATACAGGCCATTTTTACCCAGTTTCTTTCTTACGGTGGAGTCATGAACACTGACCTTAAGTGAGGCAAGTGAGGCCTGCACTTAAATAGACAGATCCTATTTAAGTGATTTCTTGATTGAGAACAGGTGTGGCAGTAACTAAGCCTGGGTGTGGCCAGAGAAATTGAACTCAGCTTTCCACAGATGTGATAAACCACAGTTAATTTCTGTTTTAACAGGGGGAGGCAATCACTTTTTCACACAGGGCCATGTAGGTTTGGACTTTTTTTTTACCCTTAATAATAAACACCTTCATTTAAAAACTGCATTTTGTACCATAAAAGTATCATTTTGTTACCTTTTTGTGGGTGGCTGTGGCGCAGGTGTAGTGTGGCCAACTACTGATCGGAGGGTGAGGGGTTCGATTCCTGCTCTGTCTACCTGCTCTGTCGAAGTGTCCTTGAGCAAGACACTAAACCTCCAGTTGCTCCAGGTGGGTCAGGCGAGCGCCTCTGTATGGCCGCTCCGCCGCCATCAGTGTGTGAATGTGTGCATGAATGAGTGGATAGCAGGATCTGTAAAGCGCTTTGGTCGTCCAGAGATGAGTAAAATTTGCTACATAAGTGAACGCCAGTTACCATTTTTCATTAATTCCCTGTACTTGTATTGTACGTAATCTGTAGTGTGGTGGTGTGCCAACCAACTAGCTCTGGTACTGAAACACCTGTACAACCTGAGCCTGAGTCTGGAGAGAGTACCGGTGCTGTGGAAGACATCCTGCCTGGTTCCTGTCCCCAAGAAGTCATCTCCATCGGATTTGAATGACTACCGACCAGTTGCCCTCACATCTCATGTGATGAAGGTCCTGGAGAGACTGGTCTTAGCCCACCTGAGGCCGCAGGTGAAGACGTGGCTGGACCCTCTGCAGTTTGCATATCAGCCCCATTTAGGAGTTGAAGACACTGTCATGTACCTGCTGCAACAAGCCCATCTGCACCTGGATGGTGGAGGAGATACTGTAAGAATCACTTTTTTTGATTTCTCCAGTGCCTTTAACACCATCCAGCCACTGCTGCTGGGTGAGAAGCTGCAGAAGATGGGGGTTGACAGCTCTGTGATCTCCTGGATTACTGACTACCTGACAGGCAGACCACAGTTTGTCCGGCTGGGCAATGTCTTGTCTGGAGTCGTGGCTAGTGATACGGGAGCTCCACAGGGGACTGTGCTCTCTCCTTTTCTTTTTACCTTATACACCACTGACTTTCAGTACAACACTGAGTCATGCCACCTGCAGAAATTATCTGATGACTCAGTTGTTGTGGGGTGTATAAAAGGAGGAGAGGAAAGGGAGTACAGGGCACTGGTAGACAGATTTGTGGAGTGGACGGAGCAGAATCACCTGAGGTTGAATGTCAGCAAGACCAGAGAGATGGTGATTGACTTCAGGAAGAGGAAGACTCCTTCTCAGCCACTGCAGATTAGGGGGGAGGATGTGGGAGTGGTTGAGGACTACAAATATCTGGGTGTCAGGATCAGCAGCAGGTTGGACTGGAGATCCAACACCGATGCTGCGTACAAGAAGGGGATGAGCAGACTCTACTTCCTGAGAAAGCTGAGATCCTTCAACGTGTGCAGCAGGATGCTGGAGCTTTTCGACCAGACCGTTGTCGCCAGCGCCATCTTCTTTGCTGCTGTCTGTTGGGGTAGCAGTATCAGGGCCAGAGATACCAACAGACTTGACAAGATTATCAAGAGGGCTGGCTCTGTAATTGGTGTCAGACTGAAGACCTTTGAGACAGTGATGGAGAGGAGAACACTAAATAAACTGCGATCTATCATGGGCAATACTGATCACCCCCTCCACCACACACTAGATAGACAGCGAAGCACTTTCTCCAGTAGACTACTACAGCTTCATTGTCGAACGGCCAGGTACAGGAAATCTTTCCTGCCACATGCAATTTCACTGTACAATAACTCATTATGATGTTGTATTCTGGTCATAGCTATGCTGCCATACTGCACCTTACAGACTAACTGGTACCTCACATTTTCACTCTGCTCCTGATAGTCCTTCTTTGTGCAATGGGATGATTCATGTGTTTATATGGGTCATCATATATTAAGCTATGATGTATATAGGTTTTATAGTCGTGTTAGTTTTACTTTCTATGGGTAATCCCTTTGTCTGTCATGTGTGTGTTTCTGTTGTTTGGTTGTCTACTGTCATGCTGCTGTTAAACTGTAATTTCCCAGTTTGGAATCTATCTATCTATGTATCTATCTATCTATCTATGTATCTATGTATCTATCTATCTATCTATCTATCTATCTATCACCTTGCAGTGTCCATGTTTTAGTCAAGTTTAAGTGTTCAAGTAATCTTATGTGCAAGTACCTCTAAATTACCTGATAGTTAATGAGTTCTGGGTTGTAGTCCGCAGTTATTTGTTAAATCATGTAATGTTGAAGTAATTATGAAATTCGAACCAAGTAAATTTGGGGTAAATTTAGGATTATTACGAAATTAGAACCAGAGGTGGAAATCCTTGCTCTGGAAAGTAAAAGCCCTATCCCATATTTGTTCCAGCAATTTGTGAAGGTCCCTTTCACATTGAATGAAGATCTCACATTCTCCATGACCTATCAGAACATGGCTGGATCACAGAAAAATTGAAAAATGTCCTTCAGTGTGAAGATAATCATGATGTTGCTCTGCTTTTTGGCCACTATTCTACTTTATTTTCTACATCTCCAAGATGCTCTCTTGCGCCCCCATCACACTTTATGGATCCCATGCAACAACAGCCAATAAACACAAACAGTTTTTTCTATTTTCTGCATTACACACAGTACTTTGAAAAAATACCTCTTTCTAGTTTTAAATGTAGGAAAATCATGCAGTCTTCCAAGACATCTTTGAATACTAAGGACCCTATTATGACCGTCAATAGCAGAGTTTTCCGCCATGCTTCAGTGCTTTTGGTAGTGCATAGTGTTTATTTTTTTAACCCTGTCCTGCCAGCAGCTTTGTAAGCAGAACAGATATCTGCTTCCCTTATTGCGCCAGATTTACCTTGCCAAAAGGAGCTCTGCTCATATTTGATATATGCTGTATATAAATAGTATTTATAGACTCCTCTTGCTATGTAATAACTTTAATACTTTATTTAAATTGTTCTGCTGATGATGGACCTGATGGGGGGATGGGGGAGGGAGTTGAAAAGACCTACAGTGGTCGGAAGGGGTGGGAGGTGAGGGGATGGGGAGGAGGAGAGAAAGAGAGAGGAACAACCAGAGAAAACATGAACAATTTCTGCTTCAGAGGAGATCTCATCACGAGCCTGATATCTGCATCTGTAAGAGAATAGAGACATGGATGTGTGTCTGTGCATGTGTGTGTGCGCGTGCATGCGTGTGTGTGTGAAAGCGCACACAAGAGTGAGTGTCTGCATGTGGTTTGCCAAGAAACATGCAAAGAGGGTAGCAGGCCGCAGCACCCCCCCCCATCCCCCGGAACAACGAACAAGCAAGACAGTACCACCAACTTCCAGGGGGCACAGCCGCAGTCCCCACAGACCATGAATGCCCTGAAGCCACCAAGCTCCAGGACAGCCAGGCATCCGCCCCAGGAGGGAGGGCCAGAGGACTTTTTTTTTTTTATTATTTTTTTTTGATTACTTATTTTGTACCCGTAGGTAGATTTGTTTTGCAGTCTGGTGACAAGCCACCAGCTGCCAGTCGCTGCGTGCGCAAGCGCCCCTTATCCCTAACCTGCATGTTTTTGGCATGTGGGAGGAAACCGGAGAAATCCCAGAGTAAACCCACGCAAACTCCACACAGATCACTGTTGGCCGGGGGCAGGGATCGAACCCACGATCTCACAATCCCCGCGATCCCCCGGCCGAGGGTAAACTGTGCTGCCACAGTGCTAACCACTGCGCCACCGTGAGGATGCTGTGGGTGCGGAAACACCCCGGCCCCGGGTTGGCCATCCCCCATCTCCCCAGTGGGGGTCACACACTAGCCCCGGGCCCCAGGTCCCGGAAGGGCACTGCCCCTCTGGGGCACACCCCCACTCAGCAGACTCGCTCCCACCCCAGAGACCAAGACACATACCCCGGGAGCCACAGGGCACCCACACCCAGGGGAGACGGTAGCAAAGGGCGGTGAGCCACAAGGGGGGCCCAACCCTCCCATTCGCCCAGGCAACCCACATGGCCAGGAGGTGACACCCCTATTAGTCTAGCACCCCCTGACCAGCACACACACTCACTCACATGCTCACACTCTCACTCACATTCTTACTGCACGGTGGCGCAGTGGTTTAGCAATGTGGCAGCACAGTTTTACCCTCGGCCGGGGGACCGCGGGGATCATGAGATCGTGGGTTCGATCCCAGCCCCTGACCAACAGTGAGCTGTGTGGAGTTTGCATGTTCTCCCCGTGTTGCGCGGGTTTACTCCGGGATTTCTCCGGTTTCCTCCCGCACACCAAAAACATGTAGGTTTAGGGCGCTCGCGCACGCAGCGACCAGCAGCCGGTGGCTTGTCACCAGACTGCAAACCAAGTCTACCTACGGGTACAAATAAGTAACAAAAAAAAAAATTCTTACGCTCACACTCATGCTCACACTCTCACACTCATACTCTCACTCATGCATAGTCTGTTTTTCGCGCTTTGCGTCACACCATTTAATTACCTGTGGACTGTGCACCAGCTTTGGACTGGGAGGAGGGACCTCATTTTAGATAGGCGTAACAGTGGCACAATCAGCACATTCTTATTTTGATGCACTTTATGACAATGCACTTTTGGTCAGTAAAAAGGAGGTCTGTAGTCGAAATACATTTGTTAATGCTATTTCAGTGGCAAAATTGCACAGCACCTACTGACAGGAAGACATGAGGAAACATAGCATGTGCTAGGATTTTCTGTTATTTTAATGGACAGATTTACAACAGCTATAATCACCTGTCATTTTAACTATAACATGATGATAGACTTCATAGTTTTTTATTCCATCTACATTTTTATTTTTATCAGGGACTTATTGGGCATTAATGTGTTTATTTTTAGGGGAATGAATGAATGCATGTATGAATGAACAGGGAGTGTGCGTGTTTTACTTTTCACTCGAACTTTACTGGAACTGTCACTCTGTATTATGCTCTCCACATGTAATCTGTAACGTCTGTGTCCCCTCATTCATCTTAAATATGGTCTGTACTTGATGGCATAAATACAACCCAATTTTCAAAGACTGTTTTTGGGTTAAAATGGTCTGTATTAGATGGACTAAACACAGTCCAATTTTCAACGTCTATTTGTGGGCTAAATTAAGGCTTGGACCGAAGGACCTGATTTAGCCCAAAATACAATGCCTAAATTATGGCTTGTGCTGAGTGGGAAGCATCATCTCTTCCCCATTTGTTCCCTCTAAAATAACTAACTGGGCATCAACTGTAATTAATGCCTGCTTGACCCCCCCCCCCCCTTGTCCTGTCAGGCAGCTAGGTGGGCAGCACAGAAATCTGCCACCCTAATTGTGCCAAACAGATTTACACTGCCAAAAGGAGCTTTATACAGTACCTATATATGTACTGTATATTGTTGTAAACGCCTCTTGTAATGACTTTTAATACTTTATTTAAATTATTTTACCCATGGAGGACCTGACAGGATGAGGAATGGGGAAAGGAGGTATGGGGAGGGGGAAAGAAAAGGGAGAGGAACAGACAAAGAAGACAGAAAAAACCAACAACTAAAACAAACAGAAGACAGACTGCTTCCTCCACCGAAGACATCTCACCACAAGTCTGGTATCCGCACCTGTTAAAGGAGAGACATTTGTGTGTGTGTATCCATGTGTGCATGTGAGTGGTTTGTCAGGAAACATACGAAGAGGGCGGTTGGTCGCAGCAACTCCCCCCTCCTCCTCCCCCCCACCAGAAACCCCGAGCGAACAGTATTAATGCCTGCTTAATGCCATACAGCGTTACTATCATGTGCATTTTCACTCACGTGTACTCCCTTTGGCGAGCTCAAAACCCTTCTTAAACAAGTCATCATGATCAGAGTTCACTTTACATAGCGCGTCTCTGTGCATTAAAAGGATGGGCAGGAGTCCTTTGGATTGGATTATCCAAAGCACACCTCTGAATAATTAGACCAGCCTCCTTGCACTTTTCGCTGGTACACAGACCGTTTTCCCAACATCCATCCATCCATCCATCCATCTTCTACCGCTTAATCCTTTACGGGTCGCGGGGGGGGGGGGGGGCTGGAGCCTATCCCAGCATCTTTGGGCGAGAGGCAGGGTACACCCTGGACAGATCGCCAGTCCATCACAGGGCCAACACAAAGAGACAGACAACCATTCACTCTCACAGTCATACCTAAGAACAATTTAGAATCCCCAATTGATGCCAATTAACCTCACCTGCATGTCTTTGGCCTGTGGGAGGAAACCGGAGTACCCGGAGTAAACCCACGCAGGCACCCATAATAATAAAATAGACTGGGCCACACTTATAAGCGTGCTATGCACATTTGACAACTGACGAGTGATTAAAACATCATAATACAGCCCCACGGGCTCTTCTTGCTATAGAAAACTACATAGAATATATATTATCTATTCCATATAGCCTCTGTAATTATTCAAGTTTCCAGCAGTTACAATATGATGAACGATGCATCAAAATAATCTTTAACATAGCAGTCTAACTTTCAGAAATTAGAGAAGGTAGTTTTTAGAACTTGATTCAAGCTCTTTGCCACTGACTACAGGCTCAAAGGATTCCATGAAAACAACATTCAAGTGTGAACTAATCGTTTATCTCTATTTACACTATGGGAGGTCTGGGTCTATCTTCTGTCACCATTTGCACTACAGTTTGCATTACTGTACATAGACTGCTGCTGTTGTTTTCTGTTATCCAGCCTTATTCCTTTTTCTTTTTTATATTATGCACACCACTGAAGAGAGAGAGAAACGCCATTTCAGTTCTCCTGTATGTCCTGCATGTATAGTAGTATTGACAAATAAAATCTTTGAATTTGAATTTGAACAGCATGTGGGCCTTTTATCCTTCCAAGATATGTCTGTATTGATGTGTTGGTGTCTTGGGTCAGTTGTGTTGTTGTATAATGTTCATTGATCCATGTGCAAAACATTGTGAAATACTCCTGTGTCACTGATGTGGTTAGCAGAGTTTAGTTTACATTTGGCAAATCTGTGCTGTACATTAATTGATCATATCTTAATGTCAAACAGTGAAATCACAAGGGCTCACAAATACATTTACTCACTTGAAAAATTAATTAAAATAGCTGCGAGTGTTTGTATTCCACCATTGAAAATTGTGAAAGTAAAACAATTGTTTCAAACACAGGGTGGGGTTCTGTTTCCCATTACACTGATTATGTTTGTGGTGCTGAAATGATAAAAACTCAATGTAAGCCATGTAATTAAAGAAACATGTTTGCAGGAGTCACTGGGCTGGGGAAGTGGACCGATTGGATAGCCTGCAGCCTGACTACGAGGATGTTTGCTATTTGCCTCTTGCAAACACAACAAAAACACAACTGATCTGCTCAGTTTGCAGCTGCAGTGAAGCCGCGTTTTAATTTGAAAGTGAATGCAAAAAGGAATGACACCGGGGGGTGCAGTGACAGGGGAGGAAGGCGTCCCAGTAGTATGTTTATAGATCTCAGCGAGCCATCTGGACAAATTAGATTATTTCAGCATTAAAGAACAGATAAACTAGAGCAGCAATGGTTTGTTTGGAAGCATTTAATTTCAATGGAAACACCCTGATTATCAAAATGCGTACAGTTTAGCTCTTTGTGAAGCCATTTTCATCAGTGACTGTATTTAAGAGTAAATCTCAGCAAGGCCAAGATTTTGGTGAACTGTGCATGCGGACTCGAGGGGGAACTGCCCATATCAGTTTTTGTTTACAGTGATGACAGGATGTGACTTGAAAACTATGTGATGTTTGTTTAAGTATCGCAGTGACTCAGATCATAAATCCTACATGTTGCATTAATGTAAGCCTGACCTTAAGTATGGAGTCAGCTGTGATGCTGCTGTGGTCCCCAGCCATGCAAAACCAAGTCAAAACATCACTCTTATCTCGTTTTGTAAGCAAATTATACTTAATTTAAACACAGTTCCCATTAAATAGACAAAATCAGACTGCAAGGAGAGGACTGCAGTGAATGAAGCTGAGTTGTAAGAATGGCAGATATTGTGTTGAATAAGGTTTTAATCAAATTCCTTAATCAAGAAGTATTGATGATAAAAACTGAAGTAACTAGCACAGCCTTTTGGTAGTCAGTTTGTGCTGTTGTTATGTGATGTTCTACCCCAGATAGGTTGGTTTTGGGAGGGTGCCCCGCAAGTAATTTGCAACACAAAGTCAGCTTTTTCCAGTCTGATTCAAGATGACTGCACCCATCCATCTCACATCAACAGGAGAAAAACAGCACTATTTATTAGCAGTAATGTTTTATAGGTCTCTTCTGATCTGTTTTACACATTATACTATGTCCATCCATACATCCATACATCCATCTTCTTCCGCTTTTCCGGAGGTCCGGGTCGAGGAGGCAGCAGTTCAAGCAGAGAAGCCCAGACTTCCCTCTCCCCAGCCACCTGCTCCAGCTCTTCAGAGAGGATACTAAGGCGTTCCCAGACCAGCTGGGAGACGTAGTGTCTCCAGCGAGTCCTGGGTCTGCCCCCGCATCCAGGAGGCATCCTGATCAGATGCCCATATCACCTCAACTGGCTCCTTTCAGTGTGAAGGAGCAGTGGTTCTACTCTGAGCCTCTCCCGGATGACTAAGATCCTCACCCTATCTCTGAGGGTGATTCCAGCAATCCTACAAAGAAAGCTCATTTCAGCCGCTTGTATCCGCAATATCGTTCTTTCGGTCATTACCCAAAGCTCATGACCATAGGTGAGGGTAGGAACGTAGATTGACTGGTGAATCGACAGCTTTGCCTTAGAGCTTAGCTCCCTCTTCACCACAACAGACCGGTACAACATCTGCATCACTGCAGATGCTGCTCTGATCTGTCCGTCAATCTCTCATTCCATTCTCCCCTCACTTGTGAATAAGACCCCAAGATACTTAAACTCCTCCACTTGGGGCAGGAGCCTGTCCCCAACCCGGAGAGGACATCCACCTTTTTCCGGCTGAGGACCATGGACTCGGACGTGGAGGTACTGATTTTCATCCCAGCCACTTCACACTCAGCGACAAACCATCCCAGTAAGACCTGTAGGTCATTGCTGGATGAAGCCAGCAGGACAACGTCATCTGCAAACAACAGAGATGAGATCCCGTGGTCACCAAGCATGACAACCTCCGTTCCCTGGCTGCGCCTAGAAATCCTGTCCATAAAAATTATGAACAGGATCAGTGACAAAGGGCAGCCCTGGCGTGGTCCAACCCTCGCTGGGAATGAGTCCAACAGAGTGTTAGCAATACAAACCAAACTCTCACAACGGTTGTACAGAGACTGATTAGCTTGTAACAACAAGCCCGGTACCCCATACTTCCGAAGCACCCCCCACAAAAAACCATGAGGGACGCAGTCGAATGCCTTCTCCAAGTCCACAAAACACATGTAAACTGGTTGGGCAAACTCCCACGAACTCTCAAGGATTCTCGAGAGGGTAAAAAGCTGGTCCGATGTGCCACGACCAGGACGAAAATCACATTGCTCCTCCTAAATCCGAGGTTCAACCAACGGCCGGACTCTCCTCTCCTCTCCAGTACCTTGGCATAGACCTTCCCTGGAAAATTGAGGAGTGTGATCCCTCTAAAGTTGGAGCACACCCTCCGGTCCCCTTTTTTGAAGCGAGGAACCACCACCCCAGTTTGCCATGCCAAAGGCACTGCCCCCAACCTCCACGCAATGTTGCAGAGGCGTGTCAACCATGAAAGCCCTACAACATCCAGGGCCTTGAGGTACTCAGGGCGACTCTCGTCTACCCCCAGGGCCTGGCCACCAAAGAGATTTTTAACCTCCTTGGTGACCTCAGCCCCTGTGATAGGCGAGTCGTCCTCCTCGTCCACAAGCCCCGCTTCCTCTGTGGAAGGCTTGTCAGTGGGATTGAGGAGATCCTCAAAGTATTCCTTCCACCGCCAAACAATATCCCCAGTCGAAGTCAGCAGTGCCCCATCCGCACCATACACAGTGTAGACAGGGAGCTGCTTCCCCCTCCTGAGCTGCCGGACAGTTTGCCAGAATCTCTTCGAGGTCAACCGAAAGTCTTGTTCCATGGCCTCACCGAACTCCTCCCATACCTGAGTTTTTGCTTCAGCAACCACCCGAGCTGCACTCCACTTGGCCTGCCGGTACACCTCAGCTGCTTCGGGAGTCCCACAAGCCAACCAAACTTGATAGGACTCCTTCTTCAGCTTAATGGACCCCTCACCACTGGTGTCCACGACTTGGTTCGGGGGTTGCCACCACGAGATGTCCCGATGACCTTGCGGCCGCAGCTCTGGGCTGCCGCTTCAATAATGGAGGTGGAGAACATGGCCCATTCATACTCCATGTCTCCAGATTCCCTCGGAACACTGAATCCTTGTTCTAGCATTCATCATGAGAGTCTGTTGGATCGTTCTTAGTCTGGCCCTTCACCCGGGACCAGTTTGTCTTGGGTGACCCTACCAGAGGCAAATTGTCCCGGACAACATAGATCCTGGCATCACTAGGGCAGAACTTCTCCACACCCCCACTGAACTGAGGGTGGTAAAAAGCTGTTCTGATGTGCTTAATCCCTCTCCCTTCCATAAATGCTTCAAAGTCTGCCGAGACGAACTGTGGCCTGTTATTTGTCGTGATAGCGTTGGGCATGCCCCAGCGAGCAAACAGGGAAGAGAGGAAGTCGATGACCACTTCTGTAGTGACCAAGCCAGTGGGTAACACTTTGGGCCATTTAGATTGAAGGTCGTAGATCACTAGGAGGAAGCATTGTTGCTGAGGGGCACCTTGGAGTTCACTATAGATGTCCAACTAAATGTGTGTCCACAGAGTAGGTGGCCACGGCAGAGGTTGTAGGGGTGGAGGTGGTGGTGAGCCGGTCTTTCCACTAGCTAGGCAGGCCACGCAGTCCTTAACCATAGTCTCCACGTCCTTATCAATTCCTGGCCGTCAGACTGAGCTTCTGAAGCACTGTTTGACCCTTATGACACCCAGGTGTCCTTCATGTGCCATGGTCAGGATGCGGCCCTCAGAGCACCCTTGCTACACAGACGTCATTCCAGCATGAGAGATCATTTCTGACTCTGTGTAAAGGTGCTAGTTCCTCTGGCACCCTAGACAGCCAGCCCTGCCGAGTAAAGGTGATAAGTTGAGTCCGTGCGGGGTCTTGTTCTGACGCGGTTTGGAGCTCCTGTTGTGAGACGGTGGCTTGGAGGGGCCTGTGCAGCATGAGGATCAGCTCCGGTTCTAAGGGGTCTCGGTTGACATCCGGTGCGGGGCTGGGGGTAGCACGGGAGAGTAAGTCCGCTACTGCATTTTCTCTGCCAGGTGTGAACTGAGTGGTGAAGATGTACGCTTGCAACCTTTCTGTCCACTTGTAGATACGTAGATGTTTGTGTCCTGACCCCGGCGCTGCTAACAGGGCTGTGAAGGTGATCTGTTCAGAGCATGAAATGCCACCTGTACAGGTACATATGCCATTTTCACATGCCCCGACACAAGCTATATCCCCACTGAGTACTTTGTTCTGTTGGTGTGAGTGACCTTGAGGCAAAGGCCACTGGACACTCGGCCCCTCCCTGGAGTTGGGACAGCACGGCCCATACAGCAGTGTTAGAGGTGTCACAGGTTACAAATGTGGGGCTGTGTAGGTTGAAGCGAGCAAGCACAGGTGGGGAGGTGAGCTGTGTTTTGAGTCGGTGAATGGTGGCGGAGCATGCAGGGGTCCATGATCAGGGCGCATCCTGTTTCAGGAGGGCGTGTAGTGGTTCTATTTTCTATTTTTTCTTTCTTTCGAGTAGTGGGGAATATAGCATCCATAGAAGGTCGTCATAGCCAGGAAGGAGGAGAGTTGAGCAGAGCATGATGGATCAGGCAGGCATAATATCACCTCAACGTTTGAGTGCAGTGGGCTCAAGCCCCCGGCCGTCAGACAGAACCCCACAAACTCGATGGTGGATGCCACGAAGCTGCACTTTTCCCCATTCAACGCGAGGCCATGACTGGCCAGCACCTCCATCACCTAGACAAGCATCATGTAAAGATGTTGTTGCACCATACACCCCAATGTCGTCCAAGTATACCATGCCCAGGAGACCAGCGAAGATGGTGGCCATGATCTTCTGAAAATGGGTAGGGGCAGAGCTGAGGCTGAAGGGCATGTGGGTGTAGTGAAAACCCCCCATGTGGGTCACAAATGCTGTGAGGTTGTGACTGTCTGTGTGTAGAGGAACTCCGAAGGTATCCCTGGCGGAGGTCCAGTTTGGAGAAGATCTTCGAGCCATGAAACGTGGCAGCTAGCTCTTCCATTGTATTTGTCGGTGATTACTGTGTTATTTACCATTCTAAGGTCTATGCAGGGCCACAGAGCACCTGATTTTTTTCTTTGCCACCACCAAGTTGGAGATCCAGGGGGATGCATTGACCTGTTCGATGATATCTGCATCCAGGAGCTTCTGCAGCTCCACTGTGATCTCATCTCATAAAGCAAAGGGTAGCCAGCGAAGGGGTTGGATGACAGGAGACACCGTTGGGCCAATGAGCAGCTGGTAGTTGAAGGTGGTGAGGCGGCCCAGGCCTGTGAAGAGCGCTGGCCAGCAATGCTGCCAAGTTGTGACAATAGTCAACACGACAGAGCCCATGGGGTCTGTAATGGAGAAACCTAGTTCGCTAATCAAATCGATGCCCAGAAGATTGGTGCCTTGGTGGGCCACTTGGAATGTGAATGCAGGGAGGACTCTGGGGTCGCAGCACACTGAGAAGGTGACTGTTCCCACCATGCCAATCTTAACGTGCCCTTAGCCAAACAGGTCCTCTGCATTTGCTTTAATCATCTTCTGGAGAAATAGTTTCCTAACTGTAGACTCATTTATTAGAGATCTCAAGGTGGCTGTGTCCAGCAGTAGTGGCAGACTGACGCCGCCCAGTTCTATTGTGTACCATTTGAATGGCCAATTGTTGGCGCCCACCGAGGGGATGGTGGCAGGGTTGAGTCAGACGGGTGGGCGAGGCAGTGAGCTTATCAGGACCGAGGAGAGCTGCGAAGGGGAGCCACAGTTATCGCCGGGTTGATGTGATGTGGCGCCTTGTTGTCCCGCGACGTCTGCCTCGGGATCGTTGTGAGGAGATGTAAGGTTGGAGGGCTTGGCTGCCGAGGCCACCTGCCTGTGCTGATGGTGCTGAGTGTGAGGAGGGTGGGTCAGGGCCCGCCAGCTGCAATGCTAACTGAGCGGTCACTTCCAGCTGAGATGCCATTTCCACCACCCTGTCCAGCGGTAAGTCGTCCAGCTCCATCAACAACTTCTCGCGCAGCTTTGAGTTCATGGTGTACTTCGTTAACTGGGCCTGCACCATCTTCTCCTCCCAATGGCTGAATTCACACACGCCAGCCATACAGCGGAGGTCGGGCATGTACTGCTGGACCAACTCGTCCATTCGTTGTTGGTGGTGGAGAAAAGCAAGTAGCCAGACTGTCACTTTCTGTTTATCAGCAAAATGTTCAGTCAATAAAGACACATTGTCATACATGTCCGCAGGTCCAAGAGTTCAGAAGATACGCTGTCCCCTATTGTCCAGGCTATGAATTAGCATAATTCATAGCCTAGCCTGGCTAGCTTAGCTAAGTCAGTGGCAGACACAAACATCTCAAATGACTTGTACCAGCCGACCAAGGAATAGGCGGCCCACCAGGCAGAGCAAGGAATGGTTGTAGAGGCATCAGCAGCGTTTCCATTGTCCTCATCGCCAGTGTTATGTCTGAAAAATAGGAAGACGATGGCCATGTGCTTAATCTGGCTTTATTATACTTTGACACCAAAAGACAAGACAAAACTGTGGTGCTGCACTGCACCACCAACACAACCCAACGTGCTGATGTCACTTGCATGAGCACACACACATCCATACATTACATACTACCCATTTTTTATTTCTAAAAATGCCACTATGGTGTTTTATATGGAAACTTACTGCATTCTTTTCAACTGGCATTGTTAACAATGGCTAACACTAGGCCTTTCTGTCTTGTTGGAACAGCACACAGACCATTTGGACATGATGCCATTTTTGCATCTGACCTGTTGTAGAAGGACTGCATTGTTAGCATATTTGCAAAATTTCTGTTCAACTGTAAAGATCATTTTGTGCAATTTTTAGCTAAAGTTTAGTGAACCTATGAACAGGCCTATCAATATAGCTGAGTTTTTTGCAACCATTTTCTCATAAATATGTGACCTTTCTTGTAAAATTACTAATGGTGGGCAAATTAACGCTGTGATAATGCGACACCCCTTTCATCACAATTTCTAAAATTGCAGTTAGTTGTGATTAATCGCGCCGGAACAAAAAAACAGAACTATCAAAATGCAGGTACTGTTTTTGGTCAGTCTATGCTGGTGGACCTTAATAGATGGCCTGCAGGCCACATCCAGCCCGCAAGCCCCCTATTTGTGGCCCCCAAGCTGTGATTCCTTCACAGTGTGTTTTGGTTTGGTCAGCACCTGTAAACGTGGACTGTCATCTCCATGCCAATGATACGCTTACAGCCTGTCAGTGCGGGAGCGGCTGCAGTGCCAGCGGCACTTTTTTACTTTCACTTTCGAAGTGGTTCGCTTATTGATACTAAGCCAGGATTTACACTGACTCCAGATGCAGTACGTTACAGCTGCGATCCGGCCTCCACAGCAAATAGTTCCCATTCTCATAAATTTTCTAATTCCCACCTGGTCCGGACCACTGTGGAACGAATCCGACTCGTCAGATTCAGTTCGCTAATGAAACGCAACAAGTCTATTTTTGACAGATGCCAGATCCAATCTGCAAGAAAATCCTGCGGTATCTCATGGTATTTAATAGCCGTTTGTTCATTAGAAACGATTTAAGGATCATCCATTATTTTCTGAGGTCAACACCTCTACCACTGTGTCAGAGAAAGTAAAAACTTGACTTAACTCCCCTCATGTATCCAGACACAAGGGGAACCAGATTATTAAGTTTGCAGACGACACCACAGTGGTGGGACTTATTCAGAGGGATGAGGAATCAATGTACAGGGAAGAAGTGAGAGACCTTGAGGGCTGGTGCAGGGAGAACAATCTGGTGCTCAACGTGGACAAAACGAAGGAGATGATTATCAACTTCCGGCGGTCATGGCCTGAACATGTCCCTCTCAGCATCGGCGGCCGTTTGGTGGAGAGAGTGGAGAACATCAAGTTCCTCGGAGTGCAGATCTCGCAGGACCTGACCTGGAGCAAGAATTCCTTGGGGATCAGGAAGTGGGCCCAGCAGAGACTGCACTTATTACATGTATAGTTTATTTCTCTTATCTTATCATGTTTAATGTTGCAGCATTGTACCGAGACAAATTCCTAGTTTGTGTACTACATGAACAATGGCAATAAACCTGATTCTGATTCTGATTCTGACTTCTTGAGGAAACTCAAGCAGGCCTCTCTCCCCATCTGCATCCTCAGGACCTTCTACAGAGGTGTGGTAGAGAGTGTTCTGACGTACTGCATTGCAACATGGTACTCCAGCTGCAGTATGTCAGACAAAAAAGCCTTGCAGAGGATAGTTAAGGGAGCTGAGAAGCAATTGGAGTTTCCCTCCCCTCTGTCCAAGAACTTTTTCAGAACCATTGTAGGAGCAGGGCACCGAACAATGTCAAGGACCACTCTTACCCTCAGCATAAAGACTTTGAACTGCTGACATCTGGCAAACGATTCCGGAGCATCAGAGGCAGAACCACCAGACTGATTAACAGCTTCCTTCCACAAGCTGTTAGGATGCTGAACAGTTGATCCGGAATCTTTCATACACACTACTGCGCCTTATGGACATTATGTATATTATTTGTATATTATAGTTCTAGTTAGTTTTCAAGTATGTCTCAGGGATGGGTGAATAGCTGTGTTGGGGTGGGGGGTGAGGGGGTGTGTGAGTGTGTCTTAAATTATGTTCTTCTTACTTATATGGATGCCGAGAGAAACGCAATTTCATCTTGCCTGCACTACAGTTGTTTGTACAGCAACATGACAGTAAAGGTTGATTTGAGCTGATTTGATTTGACTTGATTTGATTTGATTTGCTAACATACAAACCCTTCATAGAATTAAAATTAACGGGCTACTTACATTTTATTTAGAGCCCCAAAAATCCAGTTGGGGAGCCGCTACATCACACTTCCTTGTTGTTATCACATGATCATGATCAGTTCATATCGGTCACGCTTGGGTCTTTCTCGAGATCTCGCGTTATTTTGTATAATTCTTGTGTGATCTTATCAATCAATCAATCAAAGACTTTATTCCAGACTCATGGTCCATCAAAAATAAGATAAAATAAAATAAATAAAATAAAATAAAATGAAAACAAGACAGCTGAAAAACAGTTAATAAGAAAAACAATCAAAAAGTTACAAAAACAATAAGACACAACTACTAAAAGAAGTACAAAGACAGTAAAAGACTACTGTACCAGTGCCTTCTAAACTGTGACTGACCGTGAATAGAACTGAGCTTAATGCTAGACATGACTTGAATGATTTCATTTCTAGATGCATCAAGCCGACAGATGAATTTATACATAAGATTCCTTATTACTGCATGCAGTGTATTTACACGTGATGAGACAAATAACTCGGAAGCACTGCACCATCGAGGCTTTTTAAGTAAAATTCTTAAAGCATCATTGTAAGCAACCTGTAATTTCTGCATACTTTGTTTCCTATAATTTATCCATAAATGTGCAGTGTATAAAGGTGTACAGTAGGTTTTAAAAAGAACCAGCTTCACCTCATCTGAACAAAAACCAAACCTGCGTGCAAGAATATTTGCTTGCATGTAGATTTTGCAGCGTTGTCTGAAAATATCATCATCATCAGTCATTCTATCATTAATAAACTGTCCCAGATACTTAATTTTATCCCTGACAATTAATTCCCTGCCTGCCAATTCAAAGACAGGGAATTTCATTAACAAATCTTCTTTAGTGCGGCAGATCAGCACACAACTCTTATTTGTATTATATTTTATGTCATTTTCCTCGCCATACGCAGTACACACTCTTAATAACTCCTGAAGACCAGCACTACTTGGACTGAGAATAACTAGATCATCAGCATACATAAAATGATTCACTAACTTATTCCCTATTAAACACCCAGTTTTACAGGCATTCAGTTGTTCTGACAACTCATCCATATAAAGATTAAATAGAATAGGGGACAATATACTGCCCTGTCTGACACCACTGCTCACACCAAATGGGGATGAATGACTCTTCCCCCATTTCACCAGCATCTTCTGATGTGCGTACCAGTAAATCAGGATACGTACTTATATTTCAAACTCTGCTCTTATCCATACCACTGCAAAACACAAACGGAGCTGGTAATGATGAACGCAAGGGGCCATCTGCACTACATCTGCAACAGACTGCATCCGGAGTCAGTGTAAATGAGATCCTGGGTAAACCAGCAGTGGGAGCCTAGATTGAACAAAAATGGTATGTTCCAAGTTTGCTGCTAAAAGAAAAGTGGACAGTGAAAATCGGCAAGTCAAAGACGAATGGACTGAGCAATCTGATTTGTTCTCCCTCTTAGGAGCACAAGACCAATGTGCATAATATGCCAGGAGATAATAAAGATTTCCAATTTGAAACGGCATTATGAGAGCAAGCATAAGGATTTTGAAGAGACATTTCCTCAAAATTCAGAGGTAAGAGCAACAAAAATAAATTGACTGAAATCGTCATATCAAGCTGTGAGCAGGATTCTTGTCACTTCTATGACACAACATCAAAAAGCAACAGATTTGTGAAAGTCTGTTCTGAAAGTCACTGCCTTCATCCAGCTCCTCTCACAGCAGAATAGCCCAGTGACATGGCTGTAAATCAAGGGGGTCCAGGTAAGGACAATTTTTTTTCTTTTAAATTTGCAGCTTTTCTCATAAATTTGTAACTTTTTCTCATTAATTTACTACATTTATTTGTAAATGTAAAACTTTTTTGTTGTAAATTTGCCACTTTTCCCTCATAAATCTGCTGTTTTTGCATCTTAAATCGGTAATTTTTTTCTTGCAAATTTGTAACCTTTTTATAATAGATGAGAGTTTTTTCTTGTAAATTTACATATTTTCCTCACTAAATTTGCAACTTTTTTCTAGTAAACTTGACTTTTTGTAAATGTGCAGTTGTTTCTTTTAAACTTGCAATTTTCTTTCCCATAAATTTATGACTTTTTTCTTGTAAATTTGCAGCTTTTTTCCCCATAAGTGTATGTTTATATGTACATTCTTTCTCATAAATTTGTGACTGACAACAATAATACTTATAGTGTCCCCTCAATATTTATTCTGGAGAAAATGTTCTGTTTATTGTCCCGCCCAACATGAAAATGAAATATCCGCCCATGCAGCATGCTTGCACTGCTCCGGACCTCTGGTCCACTGGAAAAAAAACAAATGCGGACCCCTGGCAAAAACATTTGACGACCCCTGGTCTATGGCATGACCCAAAGCAGACACATGACACAAACTCCTCATTTTATGTAATTCTGGGTGTTCAAATCAGTTTGCTGGAGTATTGCTGCCATAAGTTGTGGACATATGGACCGTATCAACGCATAATCTCGACCTGAATGATGGAGAGAAGGGAAGAGGCCAACAGAGAAGAGAGGAGGGGCGGAAGCACAGCTAATGAGAGCGCTAACAGCTAAGCTAAAGGCTAACAGGTAAGATAATGCTAAAGTGGTCACTAGTTTGCAGTATTTCTGCAGTATTTTTTTGGAGAATGTTTTGGATAGTTGTCATTTTTGATATGTTGAAAGTTTTAAATAAACCTGAATTTGCAGAAATCACATTCATTCACTGCCATGTTAATATGAGGTGTTTTTGTTTGTTTGCTTTGTTTGTTTGTTTTTTACATTTGCAAAATTTAAAAGTATGTTTCATAAATTTTTGATTTTTTTTCTTGTGAATTTGAAAAAGTACATAAATTTGAATGATTAAATACATTTCAAAACAGAATTGTTTATCTGTATTATTTTCTTTTCTTATCTTTTCTTCAATCTTAGTGGTGGGAGTTTCCTAATGTATCATCCCTCACACTCACTGGTGAGCTTGACTCTCGGGTCTGGCTCCATGGGGGCCACTAGTTTTCTTTTACACGGCAAGGTCACACAGGTCCTATACTCAACCGTCTCGTTTATGAATTGCTCTTTGTCCCACCCCTCCACTAGGACTAGTTTGCCCTGATAGACCCCACCAGTTTCTGTTGCCCCTGACAAACAGCTCCTAGATTTCTCAAAACACACAAACCCCTTATTCTTCTGACACTGTTACTTATAACCATAACCAAACTATTTGTTTTTTGTATCATATATATCAAATTTTTTATTTGATGAAGTCTGTCTGATTAGTATGGAGCCCTACAAGAGTCACGCTCAACAAAAATATGAATGAACATCTGTGTAAAGAAATGACTAGACTGAGGAAAACCCCAGGGATTGAGATTGGAAGATGAAGTGGATTAAACTATACTTCTCACTACTGGACTACTGAACAATGGCATAATTCTTCTGAATTATTTACTGTAAGTCTGCCTGATTTAAGTTTGCCTGATTTTAGACAGACATCATAAACACCCAAATCAAGATTCACAAGTGCTGGTGCTGAGAAAAGACACATTTACTGAACATTCTTAAAAATATGAAGTTTAACAAAAGCATTTGTGCAAACCCTGCATTCAGAGTGATCTTCTATCAGAGAATTCATATTTGAAAGCATTTACTGAAGCAAATATTTATGCAAAAATGCAGCATTAGCATTCTAAATTTACATGAATCTTACCATCATAACTTCTACAGTTGCTTTCGAGCTGCTGTGGGAAATCCCAAAAATCCTGTCATGTTTAGGTTTACAACATTATCTGGCGGGGGTCCGAGTTGGGAAAATGTCACTGCCTCCTTCAAAAACTGCAGTGGGATGATAACTGTTTACACTGCTAGCCTGTAGAAGTAGCAGTTCATGGGTGATCCCACTGAGGAGACAAATTAATCATGAACAGACATACACCTACACTTGCAAGGACTCCGAGTCTTTGGCTGCACAAATATTAAATGGAGCTCTTGTAAAGCCCCAAGAAAACATCACTATGATGACTAATACGCTATTCAGCACAACACCATCTTACCAAGAAAAGATGACGACACATCCTAACCCCAGCACCAACAACTAACAAAATCAAATGGGAGACAAAAAGCCAAAATAATTAAATCAAATTAAAAGGAATGCATTGCAAGTATTTATAAAAGTGTCAAAAGTATTTGTAAAAGTGTCCCATTTGTTGACTTGATGTGACTTGGTCCTGTTAGATATGATTTAATGTGTTATTTAAAATTTGTGTATCTTGGTAGTTACTACAAGAATAGCCATTTGTTGTTAAATGTTAACATGCATACCACTCAGTGCATTGAAATGCGTTGACAGTGACATTGTCAAAAGATGGACTGTGATTGGTTAGAGCCTCACCTCTTTCCTTTTTTCCCCCTTGCAATGCAAGGAGATATTGAATTTTCCATGGCAATGAATTTCTGATTAGCTAAATAATTTCAGAAAATATGCATGCCCCCTTAATAACAAAAACATACTAATTTTTGATTGGCTGATTAATGTTCCTACAGTGGCAAGCCCATTTTAAACTCCTACAGACTTCTGACAAGATTATGACTACATCTTACACAATAATATGCATATAATATCAAATATATTTATTATCACAATGTTTGAATCATTTCTTCTCATTTTCTTCTCAAATTTCTGAGGAAGCTCCACCTCCCTTGCCTCCCCCTATGAGCCACCACTGTGTGGTAGGCCTCATTAGTACATTTGACCATAGCAGAAGCATGTGGGGGGATAAGCTCCCGAAACTCAGTTTCAACTGCAGAGCTCCTGTCTGCAGGTGAGTAGCAGTCTCATTTTCAAGCTAGTTTACTCTCCAGTGTTGATACTTTTACTTCGGTCATGGGGGAATCTCAAAGGCTGATTAGCTATCGCTATCAACTCGCTTGGACGCAAATGCATGAATTTGCGTGTATTTGGTTGTTTACATTATGTTAACATGTAATTGCGCCATGCAAAAAATTTGCTTCTCGTTAGGTCTGAAAGAACCATAATACTTAAAAGAACAATCTAAGTGGTGTTCAGTTATTGGACTTCTGTGCTAACCACAGTCTGTCCATAACAAACACCATGTTCAAGCATAAGGGTGTCGATATGTGCACCTGGCACCAGGACACCCTAGGTCGCAGGTCGATGATCGATTTTGTTATCGTATCATCAGACCTGCGACCGTATGTCTTGGACACCCGAGTAAAGAGAGGTGCAGAGCTGTCAACTGATCACCACCTGGTGACCTGCGACCGTATGTCTTGGACACCCGAGTAAAGAGAGGTGCAGAGCTGTCAACTGATCACCACCTGGTGGTGAGTTGGATCCGATGGCAGGGGAGGAAGCCATTCAGACCTGGTAGACCCAAACGTATAGTGAGGGTGTGCTGGGAGCGTCTGGCTGAGGCCCCTGTCCGGGAGGTCTTCAACTTCCACCTCCGGAAGAACTTCAACCACATTCCGAGGGAGTCTGGAGACATGGAGTCTGAATGGGCCATGTTCTCCACCTCTGTTGTTGAAGCGGCGGCCCAGAGCTGCGGCCGCAAGGTGGTCGGTGCATCTCGTGGTGGCAACCCCCGAACCAAGTGGTGGACACCAGTGGTGAGGGGGGCCATTAAGCTGAAGAAGGAGTCCTATCAAGCTTGGTTGGCTTGTGGGACTCCCGAAGCAGCTGAGGTGTACCGGCAGGCCAAGCAGAGTGCAGTTCGGGTGGTTGCTGAAGCAAAAACCCGGGTATGGGAGGAGTTCGGTGAGGCCATGGAGCAAGATTTTTGGTCGGCTTCAAAGAGATTCTGGCAAACTGTTCGGCGGCTCAGGAGGGGAAAGCAGCTCCCCGTCCACACTGTGTATGGTGCGGATGGGACACTGTTGACTTCAACTGGGGATATCGTCGGGCGGTGGAAGGAATACTTCGAGGATCTCCTCAATCCCACTGATACGCCTTCCACAGAGGAAGCAGGGTTTGGGGACGAGGGGGATGACTCGCCTATCACAGGGGCTGAGGTCGCCAAGGTGGTTAAAAATCTCCTTGGTGGCCGGGCCCCGGGGGTGGACGAGATTCGCCCCGAGTACCTGAAGGCCCTGGATGTTGTTGGGTTGTCATGGTTGACACGCCTCTGCAACATTGCGTGGAGGTCGGGGGCAGTGCCTTTGGCATGGCAAACCGGGGTGGTGGTTCCTCTCTTCAAAAAAGGGGACCGGAGGGTGTGATCCAACTTTAGAGGGATCACACTCCTCAGCCTCCCTGGGAAGGTCTATGCCAAGGTACTGGAGAGGAGAGTCCGGCCGTTGGTCGAACCTCGGATTCAGGAGGAGCAATGTGGTTTTCGTCCTGGCCGTGGCACATCGGACCAGCTCTTTACCCTCTCGAGAATTCTTGAGGGTTCGTGGGAGTTTTGTGGATTTGGAGAAGGCATTTGACCGCGTCCCTCGTGGATTTTTGTGGGGGGTGCTTCGGGAGTATGGGGTATCGGGCTTGTTGTTACGAGCTATTCGGTCTCTGTACGACCGTTGTGAGAGTTTAGTTCGTATTGCCAACACTCGGTCGGAGTCATTCCCAGTGAGAGTTGGACTCCGCCAGGGCTGCCCTTTGTCACCGATCCTGTTCATAATTTTTATGGACAGGATTTCTAGGCGCAGCCAGGGAATGGAGGGTGTCATGCTTGGTGACCACAGGATCTCATCTCTGTTGTTTGCAGATGATGTTGTCCTGTTGGCTTCATCCAGCAATGACCTACAGCTCTTGCTGGGACAGTTTGCCGCTGAGTGTGAAGCGGCTGGGATGAGAATCAGCACCTCCAAGTCCGAGTCCATGGTCCTCAGCCGGAAAAAGGTGGATTGTCCTCTCCGGGTTGGGGACAGGCTCCTGCCCCAAGTGGAGGAGTTTAAGTATCTTGGGGTCTTGTTCATGAGTGAGGGGAAAATGGAGCGAGAGATCGACAGACGGATTGGAGCAGCATCTGCAGTGATGCGGACGTTGTACTGGTCTGTTGTGGTGAAGAGGGAGCTTAGTTCTAAGGCAAAGCTGTCGATTTACCAGTCAATCTACGTTCCTACTCTCACCTATGGTCACGAGCTTTGGGTAATGACCGAAAGAACGAGATCGCGGATACAAGCGGCTGAAATGAGCTTTCTCCGTAGGATTGCTGGACTCACCCTCAGAGATAGGGTGAGGAGCTCAGTCATCCGGGAGAGGCTCAGAGTAGAACCGCTGCTCCTCCACATTGAAAGGAGTCAGTTGAGGTGGTATGGGCATCTGATTAGGATGCCTCCTGGACACCTCCCACTTGAGGTGTTTCAGGCACGTCCCACTGGGAGGAGACCCCGGGGCAGACCCAGGACTCGGTGGAGAGACTATGTCTCCCAGCTGGTCTGGGAACGCCTTGGTATCCCCTCTGAAGAGCTGGAGCAGGTGGCTGGGGAGAGGGAAGTCTGGGCTTCTCTGCTTGAACTGCTGCCTCCGCGACCCGGACCTCCGGAAAAGCGGTAGAAGATGGATGGATGGATGGACAATCTAAGCAAAAACCATGTAATCAACTTTAAACATGACAATGAGGGTCCGTGATATATGGGAATTACCAACACGATACATCTGTAGATGTAGTGTGCGCTGTTTAATCGCACTCAACTCAACAACAACTAAAACTCACTGGCACGAAGCTTATAACTGCCGTCAAGCATGCTGACGCAAGACATAAAAGTGGAACTCAACATGTTGTAACCATGGCAACCTTAAAGCGGCATTGACACAGCAATGCCAAACATAACACCCCCCTCCCTCCCAAGCATCCATGTATGATACTCATTTTCAAAATCCTGCAGGTGCCTGGGCCGGGTGTGTGCGCCGGCTGAATAAGGCTCACGTAGAGCACTGGCCTCGGGTTTGGATCTGGGGTTTCTGGTGGGGTGGGGGTGGGGGGATGGCGCATCACTTTGTGGGGGGTTTGATACTGATGAGGGGTCTGGCTGAAGGGTTGGTGGAACTGTTGTGGGGGCCATACTCTGGTCTGGACCAGACGGAGGGGGAGCCAGTACCTTGTGTAGGCGGCTGGCATGCCAGTGAGCACCATCCATGAGTCTGAAGGTGGCGGGGCCGAGCCGCCAGCTGACCTGCATCGGCTCTGACCAGAATGAGAGCAGCTTGTTATCCTGGTAGGGTCGCCGGATCCTGACCCAGTCATAGACAGTGATGATGGAAGGCCTGGCTCGACACTTCTGGTCAAACTGGTTTTTCATCTGGTGCTGGCATTTGCTGACCCTTGCTTGGACCCTTGCTTGGACTAGGTGTACTGGAATGTTAGTTAGGATGGGCTGGAGTCTGTCTAGTGGCAGCTGGAGCTTCCATCCCAGCATGAGGGAGGCCGAAGAGATCCTGGTGGTGGCGCAATAGTGCAGCAGTGTCTGGAGAAGGCTGGAGTTGAATGTGCACCCTTGTGCAAGGTGTGCCCTGATTCTATTTTTTAGTGACTGGTTCAGCCATTCGACCCCACCTTCCTCCCTCCATTAGCAGACGGGTTATAGAAAGCTGTGCAAATATGACAAATTTCTCTCTCTCTCAGGTAAGAGCACAGTTCATGTGAAATTATATGGGGGCCATTATCAGTGGTGATTTTCTTAGACAGACCCCAGTGGGCAAACAAAGAGTCCAGGATGTCGATTACTACTTTGGATGTCACCATGGCCACTGGTATTGCCTCCAACCACTTGGAGTGTAGATCATGATCTATGACAAGAAACCGTTGGTGGTGAGGCACTCCTTTCAACTCACTATAGATATCTAGTATCTAGATATCTGTGTCCAGATATCTAGTACTAGATATCTAGTATTCCCACAGCCGCCCCTTGTGGCTGACTACTGATTGGAGGGTCAGGGGTTCGATTCCCACTCTGTCTGCAGTCTGCATGTCGAAGTGTCCTTGAGCAAGACACTGAACACCCAGTTGCTCCTGGTGGGTCAGGCCAGCGCCTGTGTATGTTAGCTTCGTCACCATTAGTGTGTGAATGTGTCTGTGAATGGGTGGATAGCAGGATCTGTAAAGCGCTCTGGTCATCTAGAGATAAGAAAAAGCATTAAACTGCTGACTTTTCACACAACACACCACACTGCCACCTACAGAAGTTCTCTGATGATTCTGCGATCGTCGGTCTCATCTCTGATGGGGATGATGCGGAGTACAGAGGACTTATCCAGGACTTTGTGGACTGGTGCCTGCGGAACTGCTTCCAGATCAATGCGAGGAAAACTAAGGAACTGGTGGTGGACTGCCACAGGTGAGGACAACCCCCCACAGCACCAGTAAACATCCAGGGAACAGACATTGAGAAGGTGACATCTTACAAGTACCTGGGTGTTCACCTGAACAATAAACTGGACTGGTCACACAACACCATCACACTCTACAAGAAGGGGCAGTGCAGGCTGTTCCTCCTGAGGAGGCTCAGGTGTTTTGGAGTGCAAGGGGTACTCCTGAAGACCTTCTATGATTTGGTGGTGGCATCAGCCATCACAATTGGAGTGGTCTGCTGGGGCAGTGGCATCATGGCAGCCGACAGGAAGAGACTGAACAGGCTGATCAAAAAAGCTATTTCTGTACTAGGATGACGCTTTGACCCAGTGGAGAAGTTAAGTGAGAAGAAGATGGTGGCTAAGCTGTCATCTCTGCTGGAGTCCGAGTCCCACCCCATGCAGGACATGCTGAACGCACTGAGGAGCTCATTTAGCAGTAGACTGGGTCATCCTAGGTGCACGACGGAGAGGTTCTGCAGGTTCTTCCTACTTACGGCTGTCAGACTTTATACCCAAACCAGGGCTGCTCGTAGAGGTCATATTAAATGTACTAAACATAACAACTTTGCACAATAGAGATTGTCCTCTCCAATACACAACTAGGACAATAACAATTATTATTGAGAGTGACAACAACACTGTTGATTCAAATGCAAAATATACTGTCTAGGTACATATTCATGTTCAGCAGGGTAATTTAACCACTTGCACTCCGGGCAATTTTCCTAAAAATGCCAAAAAATAATGTGCCCAAACTAAATTGAAAGCTGTTCTTCAACCCTTTGCAGCATCTTCATGGGGTTGGTCTCATTTAAAAGAAAACACTTTGAATTTTTTGGCAAAAAAAACATGATCTCTCTACGTGCTCCGGCCACTGAGTTACAGTCATCTAAACATACTGAACTTGAAGAAAAAAAATTTGGACACGGTGTTTTTTTGGATACAAATGCTTGCAAATAACACACAGCTGTCCGATTTGGCTGGAAAATGCAACAGAAATGTAGAACCAAGTGTTATCCAGCTGAGATCCAAATTTGGTAACAATACCACAAAAAAATTAATATTTTACACAGCTTTGTTCTCAGGCTGTTCCCAGGCGTTTTGGAACTGTGCCAAATTATGCCAAATGGCACAGTTTGGAAAAACGTCTGTAACCTTTGAATAATTCAATGTAGAAGCTTCATTTTAGGCTCAAAGGAAAGGTCACACTCAGGGCTGTGTCTGTGTGTGTGTGGGGGGGGGGTCGTCCCCCCCCCCGCTACCAAGGACAGAGTTCTGCCCTCGCTCCATGACGGATTACACTCGTTGCATGTTTCCACAGCAACGCTGTCACAGCGGCTTCCCCCCCCTCGCTACTGTGTGTGTGTGTGGGGGGGGCCTCGCTCGCTACAGAGGATGGACTTCGGCCATCGCTACACAACGTATTAGCTTCATGTGGTGATGTGGGACAGCAGTGCAATCATCGCGGCTCCCCCCCCCTCACTGCAGAAGAATAGCGGGGGTGGGGGGGGGCGTTCACAGCCTGTACACTGTGAGCAACCCCTTGTACCGTGGCGCACGAACTTCAGACTTCGTGAACCGCACAGCTGTAATTTACCGATTGGTCAAAAGTCATTTTTGATTACAATTTTCAGGGATAGAGAATAATTTAGCTTATAACACCTTACCTCTTCACAGCAGAGTCTTAGCGAACTTCTCTTCCTCATTGTCAGACGAACGCGACGCTGGTCCGCTCTGGTTCTGGTCTCGCGACTCGATCAAAACATAATTCCATTATTGCGGTTTTGTGCTTCCATGATTGCGGTTTTTGGCGAACGATTTTTCAAAACAAATAACAGTAGTAATTAAAAAAAGACTGGCGAAGGCGTGTGTGTCACTCAGCCTTCATGGTCAGCCTCCGTCGGTCTATAATGACCATGGAAGAAAACATAACGTCTACTCTGCTGGAACCAATACAAAATAAGCACCGCCTGTGGCCGAACATGCCAATCCACGAATGGCACTCCCTGTCACACAGGTTGCATTTGTGGATGGTCTCCATGCTGCTGGGTCTGTGGGGCTCTTCCTGTGTCCTTTTTTGATCCGCTCCAGCAGCCAGTCTTCACCCAGCCTTAAAAAAAAAAACAGCTCACGAACTTCTCTGCTTCAATTGGCTCACTGCATTCAAAGCGTTGGGAGGCGGGTCCTCCTTCCTAGGTTTTCTTTCATTGGCTCTTCATGGTTTCAGAAACCCAATTCAAAGCTCTTATTAGTCGAATGAGAGGTCAGTCAGATGAACTAATCTGTTCTGTGTCTGCAGCATTTTTTTCCCAGTGGCGCTTGGAGGCCAGCACCATCTCCATCTGCACCATCATCAGTATATCATGCGTTATGCGTCCGAGCGCGCACGAGTGCGCTCTTGTGCGCCCTCATGCGTCCTAGGACGCAGAGACTTGCCCGCCCGCGGAACAACGGAGTGCAAGTGGTTAACAAACCATAATGCTGTTTATTCCTTCTAGCTCCAATGCTCCTGCACTGTGTATATATCTGTGTACATATTCATTTACTGCTTTGGCTAACCAGTTCTTATTATCTTGTTGACTATTGCTCTGAGTGCTGCTATCCCTTTGCTGCCGTAATCCTGGTATTTCCCCATTGTGGGACTAATAAAGGCTTATCTTATCTTATCTTATCTTATCTTATCTTATCTTATAAGTGAAGGCCATTTAGTTGTAGGTGCTCCCAGTGTTGGAACGGCCAGTCCAGGGGTTGTATGGGTGGGGGTGGGGTGGGAATGGGGGGGTTGGGGCCCTTGTTTTGCCACTGAGGAGGCAGGTGGTGCAGTCCTTGACCAGAGTCTCAATATCTCTGTCAATCCCGGCCACCAAACCCTATCCCAGCAATGTTGCTTGAGCCTGACTATGCCCAGGTGATCCTCATGCACCATAGCAAGGACACGCGCACGAAGGGCCCCTGGGACCACAGTACAAAGCCCCCTGGCAACGCAAGAGTCATTCCAGCATGCCAGCTGTTTGCATACCTTAAAGTTGGGTGACAGTTCATCCGGCACCTTGTTAGGCCAGCCGTTCCTGATGTATGATGCCACTAGGGTGAGGATAGGGTTGGCAGCTGAGGTATCCTGCAGCTCAGTCAGTGACACAGTTTCCTGAAGTGGTGTGTGGAGAAGCTGTATGATGTCATGCTCCACCTTGTCGTATGCAGGAGCTGGGGACTGAAGCCTGGGCTGTGTGGTGATTGAGCGAGACAGCAGGTCAGCCACCACGTTGTGCCGTCCTGGTGTAAAGCTGAAAATTGTACCACTGTAGACGGTCAGCCCAGTGGTGTAGCCTGAGTGGTTTATGGCCAGTGCCTGAGGTGGCTAGGAGGGTGGTGAGGGCTTGGTGATCAGTCCTTAAGGTGAATTCTCATCCATACAAGTACATATGCCAATGCTCGCAGGCACAGAGGCACACTAGCGCTTCTCTCTCTCCAATTGAGTACCATTGTTCAAAAACGATTGGCCTTTCCACGCCGCCCTGGAGTTGTGATATAACAGCACCTATGCCGATGGCGGAGGCGTCACACGTCACCAGTGTGGGGCTGGTCGGGTCAAAATGCACCGGGATTGGGGATGAAGTGAGTTGCATCTTTAAGCTATGCACAGCCTCAGAGCAGGCCAGTGTCCGGAGCCAGGGCTCATCAGTTTTCAGCAGTCTGCGCAGTGATGCAGTAGTCTCTGAATTCCAGGGGACGAAGGGGAGGTAGTACACAGTCATGCCCAGGAAAGAGGTAACTTGTGTTGGTGATGTCGGCTCCATGACATGCTGGATGGCCTCTGCGTTTGAGTAAACTGGGCTTATACCCTCAGCTGAGAGATGGAAACCCACGTACTCGGTTGCTGAGGCTTCAAAGATGCACCTGTCGCCATTCAGTGTGAGGTGATGCTCAGCCAGGACAGTGAAAACTTTGTGGAGGCGCTCATTGTGAATTGCGGCGTTGCCTCCATGGACCACAATGTCATTGAGATAGATGGCCACACCCAGAATCCCTGCCAGGATGGAGGCCATGATTTTCTGGAAACAACTTGATGCTGAGCTCAACCCAAAAGCCATGCGTTTATAACAAAAAATGCCGTTATGGGTGATGAAGGCAGATAAGTTGTGGCTCTCAGGGTGTAAAGGCACCTGAAGTTATCCCTGGCGCAGGTCCAGTTTGGAAAAGAATGTGGACCCGTGAAATTGAGCTGTGAGCGCCTCTGTGGTTGGCAGTGGGTAACGGTCTGGTATTATGGCTTTGTTTACCACTCTAAGGTCCACACAGATACACAGCCCCCCGGTCTTCTTTTGTGCTACAACTATGTTAGAATGGTGTGAAACAAGGCTGCATCCTTGTACCCACCCTCTTCAGCATCTTCTTTTCTCTGTTCCTGAAGCACGCCTTTGCAACCTCGATAGAAGATGATCAGATGGACAACTCTTCAACTTTGTTAGACTAAGAGCAAAGACCAAGGTGCACAAGTCCATTATCAGACATGCTCTTCGCTGATAATGCTGCAGTCATTTCACACACTGAGCAACAACTCCAGTGTCTCATGGATGAATTCTCCCAAGCATGAAAAGACTTTGGGCTCACCATTAGCCTGAAAAATGGTAAATGGCATTCACTTATATAGCACTTTTATTCTCATCTCTTGATGACCAAAGCGCTTTACAGATCCTGCTATCCACCCAGTCACACACACATTCACACACTGATGGTGGCAAAAAAAAAAAGACCAACGTGTTGGGCCAAGATGTGGAAACACCACCTGTCATCACCATCGACGGTTATGAACTAGTTGCTGTCCACCAGTTCACATATCTTGGGTCTACCATCAGTGACAACTTATCCCTTGATGCGGAAATCAACCAGCGCATTGGAAAGGCCGCAACAACAATAGGCCAACTTACGACCCGCGTGTGGGAGAATCCCAAATTGACAGTGTGAACCAAGATGGAAGTGTACAATGCCTGCATCATCAGCACACTGCTGTATGGCAGCGAGGGATGGACAACATATGCCAAGCAAGAGAAGAAGCTGAACAGCTTCCACCTGCGCTGCTTACATCGCATTCTTGGCATCACATGGAGCGACAAAGTGCCAAATGCCCAGGTCTTTGCATGCACTGGTCTTCCCACTATGTATATGCTGCTCAGGAAATGTTTTGTTTTTCTGGCAAGAGAGCTGTTGGCCATCCTCAGCTGCGCTACAGGGATGTCTGTAAGTGCGACATGAAAGCCCAGGGCATCAGCACTGAGAGTTGGGAGGATATAGCAGGTGACTGCAGTAGATGGCGCAGCGCTCTCCAGAAACAACTCTAGGCAGGAGAGGAAAAACTCCAGACCCTGGCCGAAGAAACAAGAGCCAGACGGCAGGCATGTGCCTGCGAAGTAAAGACTGTGACCACCCACACCTACATCAGATGTGGTAGAGACTGCCACTCCCGCATTAGACTGATCAGCCACAGCTGACACCACTCCAGCTGAGACAGCTCCACGACGGCAAACCAAGAGGGTGCATCATCTATGTTCGACATCGACCGACAGAAGCCATTACATTACATTACATGTTAGATACCCATTTTGAGGCATCCACCTGCTCTATAATGTCTTCATCGAGTATGCGCTGGAGCTCGGCTGAAATGTCTTCTCGCAGAGTCAGCGGCGAGCGGCAGCGTGGTTGGACCACGGGTGGGACATTAGGGTCCACCAGGGGCTGGTGAGCAAAGGCTGTGAGGCAACCTAGCCCATTGAATAATGCCGACCACTGTAGCTGCCATGGGGTGGTGACAGTGTGGATCTCTGACCCTGTAGTATCCAGTAGAGTGAATCCAAGGCTGTTGAAGAGATCAAGACCAAGTAGGTTAGCCCCATGGTGTGACACGTGGAATGTGAAGGTCAATGGAATCTTCCCCCATAGTGTACTGGTAGTTGGTCTGAGCCCACAATGTCAATTTCAGAATTGCCATAGCCCCACAAGGTTGTGGAGGGAGCTCTCAATGGCTCATGGGAGAAGAAGCGTTTCCATGTCTCTAAATTCAGCTGCGACACAGTGGCATCTGTGTCGAGGAGGAGGGATAGGGTGACTCCATCGATTGTTAGTGAGCAGGTTTTGAGTGAAAACTGTTCTAAGTGGACATTATGAATGACAGTCAGTGGGGCTGCTGGGTGCTGTTAGCGTTGTTTGGCTGAAGCGAACCTGCACACTTTAAGAAAGTGGTTGAGCTTCCCACAGTTGGAGCAAATTTTCCCATGTGTTGGGCCGACTTGTGCTCTGGAATTATGTGTGGGTGAGCCACAGTTTCCACACAGCTGCTGCGGGCAGTCATGGGGTTGTGAGGCTACTTGGACACTGTCCCATGGGCTAGCAGAACTGATAGGGGAGCTTTCTGACTGTGGCCTGATTGCATCAGATTACATGTCATTTTGGGGCAAAAAGGTGGAAGATGATAGGCTTGCCGTGCAATCCAATGCAGACTCTACTTGTACTGCTATCTTAATGGCCTGAGCTAGTGTCAGATCATCATTCTCTAACAGCAGTTTGTCTCTGATTTTGTCACAGTTCATGTGTAGGATGAGCTGATCCCTTATCATTTCATCTTGCAGTGCCCCAAACTCGCACAGAGTAGCTAAGCCACGTAAGTCAGCCACATATTGGGAAATTGACTCATCAGCTCGTTGGTGCCGGTGCCTAAACATGACCCAGTGTAGAAGGGCAGTCTGGGGGGTTGCAAAATGTTCATTGAGTCATTCAGCAGCATCTCCGTATGTAGAGATGTCAGTGAATGTCCCAAACACCCACTGCCCCTCTGTACCCATACAGTGCAGTAGCAATGCATGTTCCCTCCCGTCGGAAACGTTGTCCAAGCCGGCGGCTAAGAGATACGTTTCAAAAGCAGCAAACCAGTGAGTCTATGGTACAGGTGGCTCTCCAGGAAGGGCCAGGAAAGGAGAGGGGGAGGAGCAGTTAGCCATTCTCATCGCCAATTTTATATATGGGAATTACCGACACAATTGTACAGCTCTAGTTGGAGCGTGCTCCACTTAATCACACTCAACAACAACTAAAGCTCACTGGCACGAAGCTTATAACTGCCGTCAAGCGTGCTGACACAAGACATAAAAACGGAACTTGCCATGTCATAACCATGGCAACCTTAAAGCGACATTGATGCAGCAATGCCAAACATAACAGTGTCACCAGGGATTGATTAAACATTTAAGCCGAAACCTGATTTTTCCAACAAGAGTGTTACAGTACGAATATTCCCATTCACAAAGCTCAGAGTTAGCCTGGAACTTTTTTTTTTTTACAAATTTAACTAGACTCCTTTCTAGAAAGAGCCAATCAAATTTTGACCCTCTGTGGTGTCAAATAAAAGCTGGGTAAATCTCTATGGGAGAAAACAGGGTGTACTGCATTCATAGAGACAAGCAAGAGAACAAGACCAAAGATCTTTTCTAAGGGTACACACAGATGGCCACTGTTTTCTCTGGACCAAAGGACCAAACAGTGGTTTCTGCGGATAGTTTGGTTTGTTTGGTGCAGTCTGAACACAAGTTAGAACTCTGGTGCGCACCAAACAAGAGAACCCTGGTCCCCCTAAAAAAGGGGGTCTCAATTGTCTTGCAAATGAAGTCTGGTGCGCTCTGCTTGCAGTATGAACCCGAATGGACTATCCAGTGGACCAAAGGGCAGAAGTGCCCCTCGGCGTTTGTGTAGCCATAGCAACGCGTAGTCTGAGAAAAGGAAGTGGCATTTACCGTAGTACATTTTGTGTTGAAAATAACAATAAAGACAACTGCACAAATTCAAGAAATCCTTTTACTGGAGAAAGCCGAAGAGAAAAGTTAAAAAAAAAATGCTTCTGTGGTGGACAAACAACCTGGCTGATGGGAGCGGATTTCCGTTTTCAGTCCTGGATGTGAGATAGGTGTTTTACTGTGAAGTGTGGTGTGATGACGCCACCTTCCGGTTGCATCATCACACTGCCCTATAATAAGGGGCATCTGCCATTTGGGGTTCTCTTGCTCAGGATGATACCGCATACTGCTTCGTTCCTGTATTGCAACCGTTACCACATTAAAGCTGAGTTCCAGTGCAACCTCCTCGTCCGTCTCCTTTGTACCAGGTTTGTGGACATAACATTTGGTGACTGAGGATTAAATCATGGAGACGTGCATTACACCACTGTGACCTTACCTGAAGTTTCCCAGCGAACCACCGGTGCCATGGCCTTGCTGGTTGGAGGCTTTCAAGACCTACATCACAGCCTTGGACCTGGGGAAGCTAGACAAGGTGAGGACGTGAATGCTTCTTGTCCACAACCTGGGTATAGAAGGCCAATGGATTCTACAGATGCTCGGTGCAACGGACTCGTACGAGGACGTCATGGAGCTGCTAGTTAACCGCTTTACTACACCGGACAGCATGATGGTACGACGGATTTGCTTTTGCCAGAGACGCCAAAGGGTTGGTGAGCCAATTCAATAGTTCGTTGCTGATCTCAGACAGTTAGCTAGTGAGTGCCGTTTTGGGCCATTGGAGGACGAGATGGTGCATGACCAATTGGCCGAGCACACGTGTAATGCTGTGCTACGTGCTAGGTTGCTAACAACACCTAATGACTTGATGCTAGCTAGGGTAGTAGAGCTAGCTCTCCAGTTGGGGGCCGCAGACAAGCTAGCTTCGAAGCTAAACTGGCGCCAGTTACAGAAGCCACCGGAGATGATGACGTCGGCAAATGCGGTGGACCCGGAGGATGAAGAGAGCATGGATGAGGACTACGAGGCTATTGCAGTGAGCCAGAGGTCCTGCCCCAAAAGGCCCCATTTGCAGGGTTGTGGGTCCCCAACGCACCAGATTAAAGCGCGAGTGTGCCCGGCAAGAGGGAAGCAATGCAGTAAGTGTGAGTGCATGAACCATTTTGCCAGAGTATGCCAGTTTCCAGTGCCATGGAGCCCGCCGAGGAAGCCAGCCTGCCTGCCTACAATGACCATCCACTCGGTGAGTCCCTACACCAACGGGTATTCTTATTGCACTGTAGAATTGGACGGTGTTGCTTTGCCACTACTACTCAACACAGCAGCAGTGCGGTCGATGCTGAATTGGGTCAAGGTGAAAAAGTTTTTCCCATACCACAGGATCAGGAGTAACCCAGCACTGTTATATGACTATGGCAGTAAGACTGTGCAATGTCGGGACTGTGGAGTTGACTGTTCACTACAAGACTGAAGCAGTGCATGACTTCATGTTGCAGGCGGCGGCGCATGGCAACAACATCATGGGGTGTGACCTGTTCTACGGACTGTGTTTCGCCATCAGAGATAGCGCTGGGTCCGAATGGTCTGGGTGTGGACATTGGAGCTCGCCGGTCCTGGTGGACAATGACGTCATGGTTTGGGATGAGGCACTTTTGGACAGTACCAGCACCAAGTCACTCACTTCAAGCTCAATGGAGGAACCGGACGGTTTCAGTACCCGCGCTCGGCCGGAGGTAGTGGGGGTGGCCAAGTCGGCAGGTGGAGGGTCCGTTCCGACGAGCGACACCAGGGAGGCATCGGACACCTTCAGTGCCCATGTTGGGTTTTGGCCGAAGATGGGTGAGGGGTCCGCTGCAACGATGGTGACTGCTGTATCGCCGCAGCATAACGACGGGCCAGATGACAAGAGGGCATGGAGCTGCCGCATACACAGCAGCACATCAGACTGAGCAAGTTACCGCTCCAGGTCATTTGGAGCGGTATCTTCAGCCCAAATCGGGCTGATGAAAGACCTGGGCGACAACCGGCCAGACCACAGCCGGCGAAACATCGGGCGCCGCTGAGGATTGTGGTGAAGTTGGGAGTGGCATGTTTCCGGCTGATGGACGGCTCGGTTTGTCATGCAAACCAGCTGTGGCGCGTCCAGGTGGACACTCCGGGTGGCAAGGTTACACGGGAGCTGGCGGAGGTGGTGTGGGATCCGGGTTCCTATGTCTTGAAGATCGGTCCTTGTCCTGGGGGCCTGCCACTTCCAGGGGTGCGTCTGCCACGGGGCTGCCACAGGGCTCGCCCGCCCGACCCACCATTACAGTGAGGGACTGTAAATAAAAGACTAAAGACTGTTTAGATAGGAGCACGGCTGGACCATTTAAAGTGGCAGAATAACCCACTTTGCCATGCAGGGTTGAGTGGCAGTCTAGCCCTAGTTTTAGTTTGGTTTAGTGTTCTGAAGTTCTTTATGATTTTATGTTTGCTATTTTAATTTGGTGTGTTTGTTGCTCTTATTATTTTACTGTGTTTATTGGGGGTTCTTGTGTGCCAGATCTGGGTGGGTTTTGATTAGATGTGTTTTTATTTTGCAAAGGGGGGGGGAGATAGGGGTTTTATCAGTTGCATCATCACAGCACCCTATAATAAGAGGTCTCCGCCATTTTGTCTGTCTGTCGTCTGCCTTGCTGTCTCTATATTAGAGTTTTCCCCGGTGGACGAAAGGGTTGTTTCCCTGCGCCTTCGGGTTGGGAAACGGGTCCTGACCATCATTTGTGCCTATGCACCAAATGATGTTTCAGAGTACCCACCCTTTTTGGAGTCTCTGACTGGGGTGCTGGAGAGTGCTCCTCTTGAAGAATCCATTGTCCTACTGGGGGACTTTAATGCACACGTGGGCAATGACAGTGAAACCTGGAAGGGAGTGATTGGGAGGAACGACCTGCCCGATCTGAACCCGAGTGGTGTTCAGTTATTGGACTTCTGTGCTAACCACAGTTTGTCCATAACGAACACCATGTTCAAGTATAAGGGTGTCCATATGTGCACCTGGCACCAGGACACCCTAGGTAGCAGGTCGATGATCGATTTTGTTATCGTGTCATCAGACCTGTGACCGCATGTCTTGGACACTCGGGTAAAGAGAGGTGCAGAGCTGTCAACTGATCACCACCTGGTGGTGAGTTGGATCCGATGGCAGGGGAGGATACCATTCAGACCTGGTAGACCCAAACGTATAGTTAGGGTGTGCTAGCTAAATCTGTGTATTCTGAGAGACTCCAGCAGCAGTTCACTGCTAATGACTCGGCTTCTGTGTGGAGAGGACTGAGGCAAATCACCAACTATCGGCCTCAGGCTCCTAAAGGTCAGGATGACAAAGCCCTTTGTCAAAGACTGTCCCAACACTATGCCCGTTTTGACACCCCGTCATCTGTGTCCAACTCCCCCCCTCCCTCCAGCTCCACAGCCTCCACGATCCCTACTTCATCAAAGGCGCCCCCCCTCCTCCCCCCCTGCCCTTGTCATCAGTGAGCAGGACGTGCTCAAACAGTTCTCCAGACTGAACCCGCGCAAGGCCCCCGGTCCGGACGGCGTGTCTCCCTCCACCCTGAGACACTGTGCGAAAGAGCTGGCTCCTGTCTTCACAGACATTTTGAACACCTCCCTTAAGCTATGCCACGTGCCGTCCTGCCTCAAATCCTCCACCATCATCCCTGTCCCCAAGAAGCCACGGATCACTGGACTTAACGACTACAGACCTGTAGCGCTCACCTCTGTAGTCATGAAGTCCTTTGAGCGCCTGGTCCTGCCCCACCTCAAGTCCATCACCACCCCCCTCCTGGACCCGCTGCAGTTTGCCTACCGAGCCAACAGGTCTGTAGACGACGCAGTCAACCTGGCCCTCCACTCCATCCTGCAGCACCTGGACTCCCCGGGAACCTACGCCAGGATCCTGTTTGTGGACTTCAGCTCCGCATTCAACACCATCCGCCCCGCTCTGCTCCGGGACAAGCTGTCCCTGCTCAATGTGCCTGACTCCCTCTGCAGGTGGATCACCGACTTCCTGACGGACCGGAGGCAGCATGTGCAGCTGGGAAAGACTGTCTCAGACTCTGCTAGCATCAGCACCGGATCACCCCAGGGCTGTGTACTTTCCCCCCTACTCTTCTCCCTTTATACCAACTCCTGCACCTCCAGCCACCAGTCTGTCAAGTTGATCAAGTTTGCGGACGACACCACCCTCATCGGGCTCATCTCCAACGGCGACGAGTCCGCCTACAGGAGAGAGGTGGCCCAGCTGGCGTCCTGGTGCAACAACAACAACCTGCAGCTGAACGCTCTGAAGACAGTGGAGATGATTGTGGACTTCAGGAAAGTCACAACCCCTCTGCCCCCCCTCACCCTCACAGGCTCTCCCATCACCACTGCTGATTCCTTCCGCTTCCTAGGCACCACCATCACCAGGGACCTCAAGTGGGAGCCGACCATCAGCTCCCTCATCAAAAAGGCCCAGCAGAGGATGTTCTTCCTGCGGCAGCTGAGGAAGCTCAAGCTACCCACCAAGATGTTAGTGCAGTTCTACACAGCCATCATCGAGTCCATCCTCACCAACTCCATAACCGTGTGGTACGCAGGAGCCACTGCCAGGGACAGACTAAGGCTGCAGTGCGTCGTGCGCACTGCTGAGAAGGTGATCGGCTGCAAGCTCCCATCTCTCCAGGATCTGTACATCTCCAGGACCCGGAGGCGTGCTGGCCGGATCATAGCCGATCCCTCACACCCTGGTCACGTACTGTTTGCCCCCCTCCCCTCAGGTAGAAGACTTCGGTCCATCCAGACTAAAACCTCCCGTCACATGAACAGCTTCTTCCCCTCTGCCATCAGACTGCTGAACACTAAGTGACTTATTGACTCTCGTGCACTATGTACAGCAGCTCAACCAGACTCATGTCAATCATCACTGTTTTCTTCCTGCATTACCGACTGCACTATATGGTTCTCCACATTATCTGCTGCTCGCTAATATATTTTAACTGCTGACCAGTATTACTCTCTATTCTACACTTTATTGCATGTATAGTTTATTTCTTTTATTTTATCATGTTTAATGTTGCAGCATTGCACCGAGACAAATTCCTAGTTTGTGTACTACATGAACAATGGCAATAAATCTGATTCTGATTCTGATTCTGATTCTGAGAATGTCTGGCTGAGGCCCCTGTCCAGGAGGTCTTCAACTCCCACCTCCGGAAGAACTTCAGCCACATTCTAGGGAGTCTGGAGACAAGGAGTCTGAATGGGCCATGTTCTCCACCTCTATTGTTGAAGCGGTGGCCCAGAACTGTGGCTGCAAGGTTGTCGGGGCATCTCGTGGTGGCAACCCCCGAACCAAGTGGTGGACACCGGTAGTGAGGGGGGCCATTAAGCTGAAGAAGGAGTCCTATCAGGCTTGGTTGGCTTGTGGGACTCCCGAAGCAGCTGAGGTGTACCGGCAGGCCAAGCGGAGTGCAGCTCAGGTGGTTGCTGAAGCAAAAACTCGGGTATGGGAGGAGTTCGGTGAGGCCATGGAACAAGACTTTTGGTCGGCCACAAAGAGATTCTGGCAAACTGTCCGGTAGCTCAGGAGGGAAAAGCAGCTCCCTGTCCACACTGTGTATGGTGCGGATGGGGCGCTGCTGACTTCAACTAGGGATATCGCCGGGTGGTGGAAGGAATACTTTGAGGATCTCCTCAATCCCACTGATACGCTTTTCACAGAGGAAGCAGAGCTTGTGGACGAGGGGGACGACTCACCTATCACAGGGGCTGAGGTTGCCAAGGTGATTAAAAATCTCTTTGGTGGCCGGGCCCTGGGGGTGAATGAGATTCACCCTGAGTACCTCAAGGCCCTGGATGTTGTAGGGCTGTCATAGTTGACACGCCTCTGCAACATTGTGTGGAGGTCGGGGGCAGTGCCTTTGGCATGGCAAACCAGGGTGGTGGTTCCTCTCTTCAAAAAAGGGGACTGGAGGGTGTGCTCCAACTTTAGAGGGATCACACTCCTCAGCTTTCCAGGGAAGGTCTATGCCAAGGTACTGGAGAAGAGAGTCCAGCCGTTGGTCGAACCTCGGATTCAGGAGGAGCAATGTGATTTTCGTCTTGGCAGTGGCACATTGGACCAGCTCTTTACCCTCTCGAGAATCCTCGAGGGTTCGTGGAAGTTTGCCCAACCAGTTTAAATGTGTTTTGTGGACTTGGAGAAGGCATTTGACTGCGTCCCTCGTGGTTTTTTGTAGAGGGTGCTTTGGGAGTATGGGGTATCGTGCTTTTTGTTACGAGCTATTCGGTCTCTGTACGACCGTTGTGAGAGTTTGGTTCGTATTGCCAACACTCGATCGGACTCATTCCCAGTGAGATTTGGACTCCGCCAGGGCTGCCCTTTGTCACCGATCCTGTTCATAATTTTTACGGACAGGATTTCTAGGTGCAGCCAGGGAATGGAGGGTGTCATGCTTGGTGACCACAGGATCTCATATCTGTTGTTTGCAGATGATGTTGTCCTGTTGGCTTCATCCAGCAATGACCTACAGTTCTTGCTGGGATGGTTTGCCGTTGAGTGTGAAGCGGCTGGGATGAGAATCAGCACCTCCAAGTCCGAGTCCATGGTCCTCAGCTGGAAAAAGGTGGATTGTCCTCTCCAGGTTGGAGACAGGCTGCTGCTCCAAGTGGAGGAGTTTAAGTATCTTGGGGTCTTGTTCACGAGTGAGGGGAGAATGGAGGAAGAGATTGACAAACGGATCGGAGCAGCATCTGCAGTGATGCGGCCATTGTATTGGTCTGTTGTGGTGGAAAGGGAGCTGAGTTCTAAGGCAAAGCTGTCGATTTTACCAGTCAATCTACATTCCTACTCTCACCTATGGTCACAAGCTTTGAGTAATGACTGAAAGAACGAGATCGTGGATACAAGCAGCTGAAATAAGCTTTCTCCATAGGATTGCTGGACTCACCTTCAGAGATAGAGTAAGGAGCTCAGTCATCTGGGAGAGGCTCAGAGTAGAGCCGCTGCTCCTCCACATCAAAAGGAGCCAATTGAGGTGGTATGGGCATCTGATCAGGATGCCTCCTGGATGCCTCCCACTTGAGGTGTTTCGGGCATGTCCCACTGGGAGGAGACCCCGGGGCAGACCCAGGACTCACTGGAGAGACTATGTCTCCCAGCTGGTCTGGGAACGCCTTGGTGTCCTCTCTGAAGAGCTGGAGCAGGTGGCTGGGGAGAGGGAAGTCTGGGCTTCTCCGCTTGAACTGCTGCCTCCGTGACCTGGACCTCTGGAAAAGCGGTAGAAGATGGATGGATGGATGGATGGACATTGATAAAGGTAAGTACATGTAAATTGAATGTTACATCATCATTGTTCAAAATTCTGAGAATTTCAAGAAATAAAAAAGAATTTTGCATCATATAAAATGAAAATACCTGTACATGTAAACAAAAATGTAAAAAAAAACATGTGGCCATAGTTCAAAAAGTTGACCTGATTGAGCAAAACCAATGTGATTTTTGGATTCAGCACATCAAAATTGTCCTAAATCAGCTAAAAAAAACTAAGACAATAAATTTGGTGCTGACCAGGGTAATGCACGAGCTCGCAGCTTCTCCAGTCTTCCCAGGTCCAGCGCTACTATGTACGTCTGGAAAGCCTCATACCAACGAGGCCACGGCAAAGGCGGCTCCCCCAGGAGCTCCAGGAATGGACGAATTGGTGTTCCACACACCTCCATGAGTTTACCTCTCGTCGCCAAGTGTTACAGTGGGGCAAAAAAGTATTTAGTCAGTCACCAATTGTGCAAGTTCTCCCACCTAAAAGATGAGAGAGGTCTCCAATTTTCATCATAGGTATACCTCAACTATGAGAGACAAAATGAGAAAAAAAAATCCAGAAAATCACACTGAAGGATTTTTAATGAATTAATTGGTAAATTCCTCAGTAAAATAAGTATTTGGTCACCTACAAACAAGCAAGATTTCTGGCTCTCACAGACCTGTAACTTCTACTCCTCTGTCCTCCACTCGTTACCTGTATTAATGGCACCTGTTTGAACTCGTTATCAGTATAAAAGACACCTGTCCACAACCTCAAACAGTCAGACTCCAAACTCCACTATGGCCAAAACCAAAGAGCTGTCAAAGGACACCAGAAACAAAATTGTAGACCTGCACCAGGCTGGGAAGACTGAATCTGCAATAGGTAAGCAATAGGTAAGCAGCTTGGTGTGAAGAAATCAACTGTGGGAGCAATTATTAGAAAATGGAAGACATACAAGACCACTGATAATCTCCTCGATCTGGGGCTCCACGCAAGATCTCACCCCGTGGGGTCAAAATTATCACGAGAACGGTGAGCAAAATTCCCAGAACCACATGGGGGGACCTAGTGAATGACCTGCAGAGAGCTGGGACCAAAGTAACAAAGGCTACATCAGAAACACACTACGCCGCCAGGGACTCAAATCCTGCAGTGCCAGACGTGTCCCCCTGCTTAAGCCAGTACATGTCCAGGCCCGTCTGAAGTTTGTTAGAGAGCATTTGGATGATCCAGAAGAGGATTGGGAGAATGTCATATGATCAGATGAAACCAAAATAGAACTTTTTGGTAAAAAACTCAACTTGTCGTGTTTGGAGGAGAAAGAACACCATACCTACTGTGACGCATGGGGGTGGAAACATCATACTTTGGGGCTGTTTTTCTGCAAAGGGACCAGGACGACTAATCCGTGTAAAGGAAAGAATGAATGGGGCCATGTATGGTGAGATTTGAGAGAAAACCTCCTTCCACCAGCAAGGGCATTGAAGATGAAACGTGGCTGGGTCTTTCAGCATAACAATGATCCCAAACACACCGCCCGGGCAACGAAAGAGTGGCTTCGTAAGAAGCATTTCAAGGTCCTGGAGTGGCCTAGCCAGTCTCCAGATCTCAACCCCATAGAAAATCTTTGGAGGGAGTTGAAAGTCTGTGTTGCCCAGCGACAGCCCCAAAACATCACTGCTCTAGAGGAGATCTGCATGGAGGAATGGGCCAAAATACCAGCAACAGTGTGTGAAAACCTTGTGAAAACTTACAGAAAACGTTTGACCTCTGTCATTGCCAACAAAGGGTATATAACAAAGTATTGAGATGAACTTTTGTTATTGACCAAATACTTATTTTACCAAGGAATTTACCAATTAATTCATTAAAAATCCTTCAATGGGATTTTCTGGATTTTTTTTTTCTTATTTTGTCTCTCATAGTTGAGGTATACCTATGATGAAAATTGGAGACCTCTCTCATCTTTTAAGTGGGAGAACTTGCACAATTGGTGGCTGACTAAATACTTTTTTACCCCACTGTATGTCGTAACTTGTAGACAAGGATGAGGCCAGGAGTGGAGCTGAACACTTGTTTATTAATGAGCTGGACTCTGTACACCCGACCATACATGCAGCCACTTGGCAGAGGAAAGGCGGAAGAGACCGTCCCTCTACCAGCAGCCCCTCTTATACCACCGGAGATGGCAGAATTGGAAACTGGGGCCGCCATCCCGTACCACACAAATAAGAACTCCAACAGTACAGCCATATATATGAACAATAACTACATAATAGCGTGTGCTTCCAACCTCCAAATATGACTCTATGTATCATGCTAAAGACAGTGACACCACTGCACTTTACAGTGTTAGAAGGCATATTATTGTTTCAAAATTGTTTAAATCCTCGTAGAAGTGGTTGGGGGATGGTGGAAGGGGCTAAAACTGTGCATCCATTTTTTGAGTCCTGTTTGCGTTTGTTACCTCCGCCAAAGGAAGAGGTAATGTTTTTGCCCACGTTGGTTGGTTTGTTGGTTTGTCTGTCTCTCTGTCTGTTAGCAACATAACTCAAAAAGTTAAGAACGGATTTTGATAAAATTTTCAGGAAAGGTGTGTAATGACATGGGCAACAGATGTTTAGACTTTGGTGATGATCTGAGAGTGCATTCCTCCACCAAGGGTTTTGTTTGTGTTTGTGCAGCAGGATTACACAAAAACTACTGCATGAATTTGGATGAAATTTTCACCCAAGGTGGTTCTTGGGCTAGAGAGGAATCCATTACATTTTGGTGATGATCCGAGAATGCATTCCTTCAGCAAGGCTCTTATCGTCTCACATAGTTTTAGCAGCAATACTCCAAGACTACCAAGTGGATTTGGATGAAATTTTCAGCAGAGGTGGTTCTTGGGCTACAGAGGAACCCATTACATTTTGGTGATGATCCGAGAATGCATTCCTCTGCCAAAGCTCTTATCATCTCACAGAGTGTTAGCAACAATACTCCAAAATGGATTTGAATGAAATTTTCACCAGAGGTGGTTCTTTGGCTACAGAGGAAGCCATTACATTTTGGTGATGATCCGATAATGCATACCTCCACCAAGTCTCTTATCTTCTCACAGAGTGTTAACAACAATACTCCAAAACTACTGGATGGATTTGGATAAAAATTTTCCCTGGAGGTGGCTCTTGGGCTACAGACAAACACATTACATTTTGGTCATGATCTGAGAATGCATACCACAGCCAAGGCTCTTATCTTCTCGCAGTGTGTTAGCAACAATACTCCAAAACTAATAGACAGACTTTGATGCAACTTTCACCAGAAGTGGCTCTAGGCCTAAACACAAACCCATTACATTTTGGAGGTGATTCATGAGGGACAAAAGGAGCCTTGGCAGAGGTGTGCGCTCTCTGAGTGCTTTTCTAGTTCATTAATTCATTCATTCATTGCAATGAGAAGGCATCGAACAATTTGCTTGCTGACTTTGTGAATGAACTGCTGCTTGTCCACAAAGTTGTTGCTTCTGCTGGTTACCAAGCAACATCAGGGCTGAGGTATTTTGTTACTCATACAGAAATAATGACAACACTACTAGTGATGGACATTTTTTTCTTTCTTTTTTTCGAGTAATACAGTCCCAAAAGTTTCCAGGTAATGTTGTTTTTAGACCAAATGGAGACTTAAACAATGAAATAATTTTTGGTCTAATAACATCACATTTACTAAATATCCCTATATGTTATTTAAGCAGTATTAAATGAAAGTGAGTGGGGTTTCAATAAGTATAGCAACTGCAGTGATTTGTCATAGGCCCTCTGCGAATCACTGCAGTTACTTTGTTCACGATACTGCATGAATTCGAGTGCAATATTGCTTTTATGCAACAGTTCCATAAGCACAGTTTAAATGACAGCAATACAGAATAAAATATTACAATTTGTTTTTGAAACCAGTTATTTTGCTCCGCCAAGAAAAAAAAAATTGATTCCAATCCATTAGCTGCGCGCCGCCATGTTGATCCACTTTGACCCGCGGCTTAACCCTCGTGTAATTGAACAATCACGTGAGAGTTCTGCCGGCTCAAGGACAACTAGTGTTTTGTTTCATAGATGTAAAAGCATTATATTAAAAGATCAATCTGGGGATTTTGTGAATCGATATCGGCTCAGTCAAATATGAATCAATTCAAATCAGAGAATCTTTTAAACCCGCTGTAGAAGATGCCTTACAAACGAGACTGAGTGTGTTTTCTCAGGAAAGCTTTATTGGAAGTCACATCTTCTATCATCAAAGTTCTCAGCAGAAAAAGAGACAGAACCAACTTTCCTCACAGCTTTTATAACCTAGAGATACTAAACCCCCACATCAAGTATCTCACACCTTCAATCCACAGAAGTTTAGTAAACACATGAACCCACAGTCACATATAGCCACCGAGACTTGCTGGTGCCTCGTTCTCTTCTCCACCTCGGGGCTCCTGTTGGGACATTGTCTCTAACCTCCGTCTTCCCCCAGCACCCACCTCCTAGCCGAGGTCCCTGCTGGGGCATTGTTCCTTTGGACGTTTGATCTGTAGGGTCTGCGCCTTCATGCCTACTGGATGCATGTGGGGGAGAATGCGTACCATACAAGCATGCCATATATGTGCCTTAAATATGCACCATACCGCCCCTATAATTAACGGTTACTAGAACACCTTTGAAGCGGAGTGATACATATTCAGTGAAAGGTTGGAGTGCGATTATTGGGGAATATAGTAACTCCTGGAATCCCTATTGTCCAAATTGCTTGGTCAGAACTAACTGTTGTATTATCATGACTATGACAAGCTCTTTTATATAAAAGTTTGATCCACTTTAAAAAAAAAAAAAACTGGACCAAATCCCAATCTTTTCATCACTTCAAACATTTATTCCCATTCAATTCCATCAAAGGCCTTTTCAGCATCAGTAGAAACAACAACACCTGGAAATTTATTGAAATTTAAAAAATGAATTATATTAAAACAAGTCTTGTATTAAAATAATAATAATAATAATAATAAGTTTATTTTTAGAGCACTTTTCACAGACAGGGTCACAAAGTGCTTTCCATAAAATCAAATAGTAAATAAATAAAAGACAATAAAAATTAAAAAACAGTGAACAATAAAAGACACAAGAACAATGTACAACCAGCAGAGAATTACTAAAATGCCAAAGTAAAAAGATGGGTTTTTAACTGCTTCTTAAAATGAGCAAGTGAGGGTACAGATCTTAAAAAAAGGTGTAGGGAGTTCCATAAATTTGGTGCCAAAGCTGCAAAGGCTCTGTCACCTTTGGTCTTGAGTCTAGTTTTTGGTACTGAGAGAGGGTTCTGACTTGAAGAGACCTGCTAGGAGAGTATCAACCTTTAATAAAGCCCGTATGATCTGCATCCACTATGGAAGTCAACACTTGTTCCAATCTAACTGCAAGTATTTACCGTGCAGTGGTTAGCACTGTTGCCTAACAGCTAGAAGGTTCCAGGTTCAAATCCCCAGGCTGGCAGGGGTAGGAACCTTTCTGTGTGAAGTTTGCATTTCTCCCTGTGCTGCGTGGGTTTACTCCAGGGGCTCCGGTTTCCTCCCACAATCCAAAGACATGCATGTTAGGTTAACTGGTTGTTCTAAATTGTCCCTAGATATCTGTCTCCTATAGGCCCTTAGAATAGAGGGTTAGTACTAGTGAAGCGCTTTGAGTGGTCTTTGAGACTTGAAAAGCACTATATAAGTGCAGGCCCTTATCCCTTATTTTAGACAATATATCGTTATCCACCCCAAGAAGATTAATGGGCCTATATGATGTACATAATTCTGTGTTTTTATTTTTTATTTTTAAATTAATGATATATTTGCTCTGTACATTGATTCTTTGAAGCATATCGTGTTCAAATGACTTTTCAAAAAACCCTCAGCATCAAATTACTAATTTTACCTTTCAACACTTGATCGTGATTACCATCACGTCTGCTGTGGAGGCTGCCGCAGCAGCGTCAGCACCTAAGCGAAACCTCCAGGAGGCTGAGCCAGAGACTACGTCAACCAGATCGTCAGAGTCCTGGATGGCAGTGGAGCTCAAGCTCAGTCAAGTGCTGTCTTTTGTCTTCCTCTTTTCTGTATTAGAGAGTTCTTGCCTGGTTCTTGGTGAGGAGATCCAGGTGCAGCCACCCGCTGCACCTGAGCTCGCCTCGCTGGGCTCCACCTCTGCCTGTGACCCTGACCCTCCTCTTCTCTGTTCTCTGTCCAAGTCCTCTCTCAGGGTCGCCGGAGAGAATCTTACATCGCCAGACGTGTCCGAGGATCCAGGCTCGCCGCTGGAGGTCACCATTGGTCCAGCTTCCCCCGCTGTGGAGATAGCCATGGGTGCAGCGTTGGCCCAGCCCAGGTCCACCGTGGGTGCAGTGTTGGCCCAGCCGGAGTCCACCGCAGGCGCAGCTGAGCTCCAGCCCGGAGCCACTGCAGGTGCAGCTGAGGTCTAGCCCGGAGCTACTGCGGATACAGCTGAGCTACAGCCCGGAGCCACCGCAGGTGCAGCCGTGTCCCAAGCCGGGACCACCATGGGTGCAGCCATGTCCCACGCCGGGACCACCGTGGGTGCAGCCGAGCTCCAGCCCAGAACCGCTGCAAGTGCAGCCATGTCCCAAGCCAGAACCACCGAGGGTGTCACCGGCCAGTTTGAGGACGTTGAGGCCTTCTCTCCGCTTCCAGAGGCCTTCGTGGTGTCTCTTCCTCCTCTGCCAGGTGCCGTCGTGGTCCTTTGTCCTCCGCCACCAGTCACCGTGGGGGTTCCTCTCCTCTGGTCCGGCCACCCACCTTTAAGCCTCCCGGTGGGTAGGCCGCCTCCTCTCTCACCGCTCCGGTCCTGGTGGCTCAACATTGTTGGCCAGCCGCCCGAAGGACTGTGTCTCTGGGTCGGGTGGCCCATATTCTCCAGCAGGCCGCCTGACTATAGTCTGCGGGCCGTCTGCAGGGGCTGGGACTTTGGCCAGCTGCCCGAAGCCTGGAGCCCTGGGACTGTGGGGGCTTAGGGGTTTGCCAGGGAGCAGGTGTTGTGTTGAGCTGATTATTTTTTCCCTCCTAGCCATTTTTCCCCCACCTCCCTCCCTGGGTGGTGTTTGTTGTTCTCCGTTGGGGGGGGGGGGGGGCTTTTTTATGTTACCAGAAGGTGTCTGGAATCCATCCCTTGGGTGGGGGTGGGGGGGCTGTATGATATGTCTGAGCTCCAATGTCATCCTCGAGTTCAGACGCAGTTTATTTTTGTGTTTTGTTTTTCCACTCATTGTCTCCTCTTAGGCTGGTTTGGTTCATTGTTTCTGTTTGCCCCTCTCTCCCTCTCCAGACATTCCTACTGGCTGCTCACAGCTCACCAGGTTCAGCTGTAGCAGCTCATAATCAGCTCAGCTCTCGCACCTGCCTCCACTCACATTATCAAGTTCATGCTGTATTTAAGCCAGCTAATTCATTCACTCCTCGCTGCAATGTTAGTCAATCTCTTAAGTGAACTACAATTGTGCTGATCTCTTCCCCGGAGCTGTAGTTCCGCTTTGAGGCACGATTTGTAAGTTTTGCTGTTTACCTGTTTGCCTCAGCGTAATGCTGTGTTCCCCTCCAGAGGCTGTTGCCCAGCTCTGAGGCATTGCATATCTTATTGATCATTTGCCTTTTGTATTGGACACCTTTTGAACTGTCTTGTCTTTTTGTTATAGTTATAAACACACACTTCATCCAGCACGTGGGCTCATCTCTTTCCCTCTGCGCCTCAGAGAGGCGCATTTATGATGAGACACAGTTATGTTTGGTTATTTATGTCTGCTTGTTATAAGGATTCTGTCTGGCTGTGTCCTTGCTTTCAGTTCATGTGTCATGAATTGCCCCTCGGGGCAGAGAGGAGAGATCCACGTGCTGGACTGCAGTTTGTGAAATTTATTAAGAAAACACAACACAAAATCCAAACCAATGCTCAAACACAAAATCCAAAAAGACAAGCAAAGTAAACTTGCAAATTACCACACCAGAACACGGGCTGGGTTCTGGTGGAAGCGAGGGTAGAGAACTGAAGACTCTGGCAACGAGAAATGAAAAAAACAGCCCTTAAATAGGATTAGAAACAATTAACACAAAAACTAACCAGTGTGAATGACATGAACAGGCTGGGGAGAAAATCACAGTCAGCTGTGAGTCATGAGGAGAGGAGAGGAGACAGAGCTGACAGTTTGACAAGAGCACTGCCCGTAACCAGGGAAAAACCCGGAAGTGCTCCTGATAGCTGCAACTCCAGAGAGAGAAAGAAAAGAGAAGACAGTGGAAAAATAAAAGTGGAAACAGATAAGGACAAATAAACCCAAATAACAAAACTACACTGAATGTCAACAGGAAAATAAATCATACAAAGAAACAATACCAAATAAGTGAAAACAAAATAGAAATAACATCACCGTCATAGAACTCCAAAATGCAATATTACACAAATAAGGAAAAACAAAAAGGCAGAGATAGAGCACAGTGAAATCCCCCATGCTCAGATCATGGCATCATGTTTGGATTTTCTGTGTTATTATGTTTTTGGTTTTTGCCCAGGTGTTATTGTCACAGTCACAATTATGTTTGAGTTTGATTTGTATTCTTGTGGTTATGTTATCATGTTTATTCCTGTCATGTTTTGAGTTTGGACTTTTGTTTTGACAGTGTCTTTTGTTTATTTCTGGTTTTACGTGATGAGCTTTTTCTGTTAATTATTCAGGGCTGCTTTTGATTTCTTGATTACTGATTGTTCACGGGTGTTCTTGATTTTGCTTCCTTATTTATAGAGGTTGCATGTTGCCTTCGGCACGGCGACCTTCACACTATCATGTTGGTATGCTATCTAGTTTTATGCTATCAAGTTAAGCTCTTCATCATGTAGTGATGTTGAAACTGAGGCCTTATGAAACAATAAGCAACTTTGAGACAATTACTTCATGAGCCACAGTGTTATGAAACATCTAATAATGACTGCCATCTGGTGACCGACTGTCAGAACTGCATCTGAGTGGAAAACCTGAAAAAAATCTCAATACTTTTTTTTTTTTTTTGGAGCATTTGGCCATCCGAGGTCTATTCAAAATTGGATGGCAGGAACAAACAATACAAAGCAAACAAAAAAAAACAAATTTCCTCTCAAACTTCCCATGAACCCTCAAGTCACGAGATGTGACCGACATAACGAGGCCTCTCTTGCGACAGTCATGTGACTGTGGGCATGCTGAAACAGCGTTCGATGCACTGCTCATGACACTTCCATTTTATATTGCTCGAATCAGTGTCGAGTGGGTGGTGTCAAGCATAACATCACTAAAGTCTGTATTATTCGAAATTAAAATCATGCCTAAGTCTGCACACGAGTCCAGTTCTTTTCCCTGGAAGGAAAATCATGACAGAAGATCACCGTCATGCATGGACTCAGCAGGCTTGGCTGGGAAGGGAGTGTTAGGGGAGCTCATCTCGAACTTAGTTGAATGGCACAAGATTTATGAAAGAGAGTGAGGAGTGGAAACCTGTGGATTTGGAGGAGGCTCAGAGGATTGCAGCGAGCAGACCAGAGGTGCTTTAGATGGTTTCCCAGGGGCTGCAGACTTTCCTGCTCACCACCGGACCCCTCCCATCTTCCACTCAACCTGTTACTGTGCCACCATCGTCTCTCTCCCCAACACTACCAGGCTCTCCTTTGCCTGCCACCACCCCAGCGCAGACTGAGCCCGCTGTGTGCTGGATTGGGTTTGCAGCGTCTGTGCCCTCTGACAGTCCGACTGCCGAGAAGCTGGAGAAACGATGGCAGGTTTTATTTTTGGAGACTGAACTGCTGTTGGATTACAAGCCATGGCTTCTCCCAAAATATGTGATCCTGCTGGGTGGAGATTCACCAGGAGGGTCGGAGTCTGAGTCGACGATGGAGCGTCCCCTGGCTCCAGCTCCCCGCCCACTACACCATGTTTCAGCATCCTCACCTGCTCGCCAGATGACTTCTGCAGCCACCAAGAGGGATTTGCCTGGGCCTTCAGCAGCAGCAACCACAACAGCACGGGAACGAAGGCAAGTACATTTTCATTCTTTAACATCAATAAATAACAAGTCTTGCCTTGTTCCCAGTGGGGGGGGGGGGGCTCAGTGGCAGCTGTCCACCTTGGCTGAGCCCTCACCACCTGCTGCTGCATCCATCCATCCATCCATCCATCCTCACCTGTATCTCCCATTTCTCCCTCTGTTTTCTTGGAGTGTCTGTCTATCCTGGGAGGGAACCGACTGATAATGGAAAAGCCTGCTGTTCCAGAGGCTCCGGTTCCAGCTCCGCCATCACACTACAGGTTGGAAAGAGACTTGGTTGATTCACTGTCATACTTGAATTTAGCAGATGGAAGGAGGTTGGTGGTTGGCCGCCTCAGCGTGGATGAGTTTTGGGCAGCCCAGTTCTCGCGCCTCCCGCACACCGGAGGAGGCCCTGGAGTACATGGATGCTGCTGCTGGGATTGTGGAAGCGCACCCCAGCCTGTGGACCCACCCACCCAGCTGGCGGGACTACTGGCCACCATTCCCAACCTTCACAGGACATATCGCGGGCTGATGAAGAAGTCATGTGGGGCACCAGAGACCGTGCCAATGAGACAGTGTCCCCTGGCTCCGGCCCCTCACCCACAATACCATGCACCAGCCATCACATCTGGAGTTTTGCCTGTCATCACATCTGAGGTTTTGCCTGCCATCACACCTGCAGTGCTGGCTCCCACATCTGCTGCACTGGTGCCCTCCCTGCTTCTACTTGTCAGAGCATCTCGTCTGCCATCCCTCCAGCATCCCCAGAGGTGGTCACCACCTCTCCAGCTGCAGCGTCTCCAGGGTCCTCATCAGTGGAAGAGCAGAAGCTAAGGCAAGTACCAATTTTCTTGTTACCATCTAGAGTTGAGAGGTCTTGTCTCACTCCTGGTGGGGAGGCCCAGTTGCAATGTCCATCTGCTTCTGAGTTCTCCCCGCTGAGCTCTTCTGCTGGTAAAAGTGATATGGACATGATATCTGCCCGTGTTTCTTCCTCCCCATTCAAGGTGGCTGTGCTTGGGATGGAGGAGCACACTTCTACCCCTGCTGTCTTCGAGGAGCACGCACCAGCATACTGGCGCGTGCTGAGTGTGCTGGTGAGTGTGCTGGTGCATATTCCTCATGGAGTATGCACCAGCTCCTGTCATCACGTCTGCTGCTTTGCCAGATGCCACGTCTATCATCTGGACTGTAGGTCATTCAGAGGTCATCATGGCCAAAGCAGCGGAGCCACCTGGGTCCTCGTCGGCAGTGGAGGAAGAGCTAAGGCAAGTCCCCTTCTTTGTATTATCAACATCTATACTATAGAGGTCTTGTTTTGCTCTTGATGGAGGAAGCCAGTCGCAGCGACTATCTGCTTCTGGCCTCTGTCCTTCGCACTCTACTGCTGTTATGGGTAGTGACCAGGTTTATGTCCCTTCCGCCCTGTCCGAGATGGCCATGTCAGGGATGGAGTCGCAGGGGGACCAGGCTCCACCTCATCCAACCACCACACCAGGTCGGTGGGCATCCAACCGTCGAGCCAGAGGTCAGTCGACCTCCTCCAACCATTGAGCCAGAGGCTGGGGGGTCTCCACCAGTTGTTATTGCAGAGGCCGGGGGGTCTCCAGCCATTGTTCCACCTGGTCCTGTGGTCCAGTGGCTCAAAGACAGTGGTAGACCACCTGAACGATCCTTCATTTTGGCCTGGAGGATCATGGTTCCGAGAAGGCCTCCCGACCCATTTTGTTCTTTGGTCTGGTGGTCTAGGGATGCTGGGAGATCACCCAACACATCACGTTCTATGGTTTGGTGGCGCAGGGACGCTGGGAGGCCACCTGACACATCGTGTTTCTTGGTTTCAATTCAATTCAATTCAATTCAACTTTATTTATATAGTGCCATTTCACAACAGCAGTCATCTCATAGCACTTTCAACTGTAGGGGAAACCCCCACAATTGCAGAAAGACCCCAGCAATCAGGCGATCCCCTGTGAGCAAGCACTTGGTGACGGTGGAGAGGAAAAACTCCCTTTTAACAGGAAGAAACCTCCAGCAGAACCACGCTCAGGGAGGGGCAGTCATCTGCTGCGACTGGCTGGGGGGTGAGGGGATAGAGAAGATGAAAAGAACAGACCAGAGAGCAAACAGCACAATGGGGACTCAATCTATGGGAGAGAACAAACAGATGTTAATGACAAGCAAAAAAAAAAAATATTTCATTGAAAGTGAAGAAAGGAGTGAAGCCCAGTGCATTATTGGAGGTCCCCCGGCTGTCTAAACCTATTAGCAGCATAACTAAGGGAGGGTTCAGAGACACAAGATCCCTCCCTAATTGTAGGCTATATCAAAAAGGAAGGTTTTAACCCTATTCTTAAAAACAGAGATCGAGTCTGACTCCCGAATCCAGATTGGCAGCTGGTTCCACAGCAGAGGAGCCTGATAACTGAAGGCTCTGCCTCCCATTGTACTTTTGGAGATTCTAGGTATTACAAGTAATCCAGCATTTTGGGAGCGTAGTGCTCTGTTAGGATAATAGGGTAGTATCAGATCTTTTAAATAAAAAGGGGCCTGATTGTTTAGAGCTTTATAAGTGAGAAGAAGGATTTTAAACTTAATTCTAAACTCTATGAGAAGCCAATGAAGTGAGGCTAGAACCGGAGAGATATGATCTCTCTTTCTAGTACCTGTTAAAACTCTTGCTGCAGCATTTTGGATCAACTGAAGACTTTTTAAAGATGTTTTAGGACAACCTGATAATAAAGAGTTACAGTAATCTAATCTAGAGCTAACAAAAGCGTGGATCAGTTTCTCAGCATCACTCTGAGACAAGATGCTCCTAATCTTGGCAATATTACGCAAATGATAGAAAGCAGTCTTAGAAACAAATTTAATATCCACTTCAACAGCAGGAGTCTCTATGCAAACTTTAATAACATTAAAGATTATTTACACCAGTTTAAAGAGCCCTTCAATATTGTGGCAATATCAGAGACGTGGCTCAGTGAAGAGAAAGGAGTGGATTTTACCATGGATGGCTATGAACTAAATTATATAAATAGAAAAGTGAAAAAAGGAGGAGGAGTTGCAATTTTTGTTGACAAGAGCTTGAAATACAAGGTTGTTGAAAATCTGTCAGTAACTGTGGATGATTTATTTGAATGTATTACAATAGAAATCTGTCTGGACAATGTGAAGAATGTAGTAGTGAGCTGTGTATATAGAACACCTGGATCACACATTGACTTATTTAAGGACTGGATGGAAAAAATGTATGCAAAACTAACTCATAAAGTTATGTTCATCTGTGGGGATTTCAATATAGATCTGATGAACTCAAAACAACATAGTTTGACAGAAGAATTTATCAACACAATGTACAGTATGGGTTTACATCCAACAATTACCGGACCTAGCAGAATCATGTCACACAGTGCCACACTAATAGATAACATATTCACAAACATTATGGAAAATAATATCAGGAGTGGGCTTTTATTGAATGATATCAGTGACCACCTGCCGATTTTTGTTGTCTATCAATGTGATTATAGGAAGAAAAAGTATACCAAAAATATTAAATATAAAAGAATAAGAACCGAAGAATCAATGCATTTACTGACAAAGGAATTATTAATACAAGATTGGAAGATAGTTTATGATGAAAATGACATAAATAGAGCATATGATAAATTTTTACAAATATTTCAATCATTGTACAATAAATACTGTCCTATAAAACAATACAGTGACAGACAACAAAAAAAAAATATTCCTTGGGTCACCAAGGGGTTAATAAATGCATGTAAAAAGAAGAATACATTATATAAACAATTCATTAAATGCAGAATGGTGGAAGCTGAGATCAAATATAAAAGATACAAAAATAAGCTTACTACTATAATGAGGACCTGTAAGAAAGAATATTACAACAGAATACTAGAGGATAACAAAAATAACATAAAAGGAATATGGCAAGTACTCAATGGGATTATTAGTAATCGTCCTAAGAATGCAAATTATCCAGAATATTTTATCGAAAATGGCAATTTGATAAATTTGATAAATAATATGGAAGATGTGGTCAGTGGTTTCAATAAATTTTTTGTAAACATTGGTCCTGAATTAGCAAAATCAATAGTGACACCAGAAACAAACTACAGTGGTTCTGTGAATGAAATAGAAGATAGAAATCCAAACACAATCTTTTTGGGTGCAGTTACTGAAAAGGAAATTATCGAGACTGTGAGTAAATTTAAGAACAAAAAATCAACGGACTGGAATGAAATTGACATGACAATAGTGAAAAAAGTAATTGAGGGAATTGTTAAGCCACTCACCCACATCTGTAACCTGTCATTTCAAACTGGTACATTTCCAGACAAAATGAAAATAGCAAAAGTAATACCTCTATACAAAACAGGAGACAGTCATCGCTTCACAAATTACAGGCCAGTCTCTTTACTCTCACAATTCTCCAAAATACTTGAAAAAAATATTCACTAAGAGACTGGATGATTTCACTGAAAAACACAACCTCCTTACAGATAGCCAGTATGGTTTTAGAGCAGATAAATCTACATCTTTGGCACTGATCGAACTTATAGAAGAAATTACTAGTTGTATAGATAAAAAAAATGTTGCTGTAGGAGTATTCATAGATTTAAAGAAAGCTTTTGACACCATTGACCACAGAATACTACTAAGGAAACTGGAAAGGTATGGGATAAGAGGGGTTGGACTGAGTTGGGTGGAAAGTTATTTAAGTAACAGACAACAATTTGTACAAATTGGAGAGCACAAATCACCGTTCATGGACATCACTTGTGGTGTGCCCCAGGGGTCAGTTTTGGGACCCAAACTCTTTATTTTATATATAAATGACATATGCCAAGTATCAAAAATTCTGAACTTTATTTTGTTTGCGGATGACACAAATATCCTCTGCACTGGTGAGAATTTGCAGCAGGTTTTAGAGGTGGTCACAACTGAAATGAAAAAATTAACGCAGTGGTTCAACAAAAATAAATTATCTCTAAATCTAAAAAAAACAAAGATTATGTTGTTTGGAAATTATAAAATAAATCATGAAATAATGGTAACGATAGATGTTACCAGAATAGAAACAGTACAGGAAAATAAGTTCCTGGGGGTGACGCTTGACAATAAAATCTGCTGGAAACCTCACATCAGTCACATCCGGGCCAAATTAGCAAAATGTATAGGCATACTGGGGAAGACAAGACACTTCTTGGTCTATAAATCATTGGTCTTATTGTACAATTCACTGTTTTTACCTTATCTTAACTACTGTGTAGAAGTCTGGGGAAACACCTACAAAACCAACCTACAGTCAATATGCACATTACAAAAAAGAGCTATAAGGATAATAAACAATGCAGGATATAGAGACCATACCAATTTGTTGTTCTTAAAGTCACATGTCATAAAGTTCATCGATTTAGTTAAATTTAAGACAGCACAAGTAATGTACAGGGCAATTAATAATCAACTCCCAACTAATATACAAAAAATATTTAAAAAAAAGAGACAATGATCATAATTTGAGGGGAGACTTAAACTTTACAAAACCCAAGATACATACTACCAAGAAAAGTATGTGCATATCTGTCTGTGGGGTGGATTTGTGGAACAGTCTAGAGCCGGAACTGAAACTATGTACAAACAGAAATCAATTCAAAAAGAGGTATAAGCATCATTTGCTGAAAGGGTATATGTTAGAAGGGTAGTAGTTATATGTACGATTAATTATGTTCACTCTGGGATATTATGGGACACTATGGAATGGTGGGTAGGACAGCACTGTGTATATCTGTGTTGTTTGAGGCTGGTTTTGTTGTATGGACATCATTGTATGTTAGAATGGATGGGTGTTAATGTTGATTTGTAAAAAATACAGTAAATTGTTTACTTGGAGTCTTAAAGGTGGTAATTTGTATAAAATTCACATGGGTGTATCTATGGAAAAGAGGAGATGGAATTAATAAGTGTTCACTTCTTCCTTCTCCCTTTCGAACAGTGTATAATGTTACTTTATTGCATTTGCCATTTGCTTGTATTTGTTATATTTTTGTGTTCGAAATAAACTATCTATATATCTATCTAATATGTGAATTAAAAAACAGATCTTGATCAAAAATAGCTCCAAAGGTTCCTCACAGAACTATTAAGAGAAAGAGTAACTGCATCCAAACTAAGAGTTTGAATTGGAAAGGTATTTCTAAGGTTTTTTGGACCAACTAGAATGACTTCAGTCTTATCTGAATTTAATAGCAGGAAATTACAAGTCATCCAAGCTTTGATTTCCTTAAGGCAGGCTTCTAACTTGGCTAATTGATTACTATCATCTGGCTTCACTGACAGGTATAATTGTGTGTCATCTGCAAAACAATAAAAATGCATACAGTGCTTTCTAATAATGTTGCCTAACGGAAGCATATATAAACTAAAAAGAGAAGGGCCTGACTTCTGGTTATGGCGGCCACGTAGGAAGACGTGTTTCACACTGCTCTGCCCCTAAAAATAAAAAGTTGGCTAAAACTCTCTTAATTGGAACAAAAACCCATCCCAGCGTTTAGGCTCGGATATGGTAAAGACAAAGGCTGGGAAATTAGGCGGAGGAAAAAGTAATTCGACAAAACAATCCAAACTAACAGACTTCCATGCTCGTGACGAAGCAGAAAAATCTCCAGAGACTATGGCGGAGGATGTAGCCAGCGGCGGAGTGGGAACTGCTGAGGAGGGGACAAGTGCGGTGCTCGCTGCCATCAGCTCCATGAGAGCAGACTTTTCGTCTAAATTTGATGGGATTATAGCAGTGATAGAAGGAATGAGAATTAAAATGGAAACGTCTGGAAGATAACGTTCTAGAATTGGAATCCCGCTCGCAACGGAATAATTTGAGGCTGGTGGGTTTCCCGGAGGGAGCGGAGGGATGGGACCCATGTTCCTTTTTGGAAAAGTGGATTCCAGAAGCGCTGAACAACGCGGACCTGCAGTCATCGGTCGTTTTAGAGAGAGCTCACCGAATCGGCCCACCGAGAGATAATAAGACACCACCGAGGACGCTGATTATGAAGTTCCTCAACTTCAGGGACAAGATGACGGTCACCAATGCGGCACGAGCTAAAGGGGAAATTAAATACCAGGATCAACAGGTGTGGTTCTACCCAGATTTGGCCACAGGAATTCAACAATTAAGGAGGCAGTTCAACCCCACCCGCAAAGAGCTGCGCAACCTCGGGATTCGTTACGGAGTGATTCATCCGGCAAGACTGCTGGTCACATATAAAGGGAGAACCCACACCTTCAAGACCCCTCAAGAGGCGCAGGAGCTCATTAAGCAGATCCAAGAGGAGACTGGTGGGAGCTAAGCATGAACATGATAAAGGTAGAACATTTAAGCATTTGTACAGGCATCTGATTGATCTGAAACATATAACATGTCTACAAAATACAGACTGTATTATAAAAAAAAAAGCTATGATGTACAAAGTTGCTATAAAACTTTGAAGTTATGTTGAAAAAACTACAGAAGAGAGTTAATGTCATTAAAAATAGTAGTAGAGTCAGGGTGATTGAGAGGAGAAAGAGATAGTGGTTTGACTGATCCTCGCATGTGAGGAACAGTCACTAGCTATAACGGGAGACAGAATTTTTTTGATTTTGGGGGGATTACCACGAATGTGGAGAAAGGGAATGTGTTTTTGTGTAGTTTGTAGGATGAATGTTCAACCATCCATGTTTTTGCTTCTCTATATGAGCATGTTCATATTGCAAGGTAATCTCAAACTCCTTATTGATCATAGATCAAAGCGCTGCACGGTGGCGCAGTGGTTAGCACTGCGGCAGCACAGTTTACCCTTGGCCGGAGGATTGTGGGGATCGTGGGTTCGATCCCAGCCCCCGACCAACAGTGATCTGTGTGGAGTTTGCATGTTCTCCCCGTGTTGCGTGGGTTTACTCCGGGATTTCTCCGGTTTCCTCCCACATGCCAAAGACATGCATGTTAGGTTAATTGGCTGTTCTAAATTGTCCCTAGATATCCTATAGGCCCTTAGAATAAAGGGTTAGTATTAATGAAAGCGCTTTGAGTGGTCTTTGTGACTAGAAAAGCGCTATATAAGTGCAGGTTAGTTAGTTAGTAGTTAGTTAGTTAATCTTAATTTAACTTCATGGAATTGCAGAGGTCTACAAAATCTAAAAAAAACTTAAACAAGTTATGAATGAAATAAAAGACATAGATTCAAAAACTGTATTTTTACAAGAAACTTATCTAATAGAGGAGGATGTAAAAAAAATTAGGAGAAGATGGCAAGGAAATGTGTTCACCTCATCATTTTCATCCCGAGCCAGGGGAGTTATGATTCTCATACACAAAACAGTCCCATTTCAAGTGAAAAATGTAATTGGAGACAAATTTGGAAGATATCTAATCATCCAAGGATCTTTGTTATTAGAAAATATAAATCTGGTGAACTTATACGGTCCCAATACTGATGATCAAAACTTCTTTGTTAATTTATTCCTTACTTTATCATCACTTACAGGGCAACATATAATAGCAGGGAATTTTAATTGTACATTAAATCCCAGTATAGATAGGTCAACAGAACTGGACTGTACGCACAATGGATGCAGGATGACCATTAATCATTTTATGAAAGAACTGAGATTGCTAGATATATGGAGAGAAATGAAACCACAAGTCAAAGCCTATTCTTGTTATTCTAATACCTATAAGACATTCTCAAATATAGACTACTTTTTGATCGCTACAGAATTAAGGTCCAAGATTCAAAACTGTTTCTATGATAACATTGTGATCTCTGATCAGGCACCCTGCTGTCTAATATATGTAGATAAGAAATTGACAAAGGATCCAGGTAGGTGGCATTTTCAGCATAAATGGCTTCAGGATGAGGAATTTGTTAAGTACATAGAAAAAGAGATAGATGAGTTCTTTGATATTAATACTACACAAACAACGGCATGTATAAGGTGGGAGGCTTTCAAAGCTTTTATTAGGGGGCATATTATTAGTTATACAGGTTCAAAATCTAAGAAGACTCGAGAGGAGAGAGCCCAATTGGAACGTAAAGTAAAAATTCTTCAAGAAAAGGTGTATGCAGGAAGTAACCCACAGCTAGAGAACGAATTACTGATTCTAAGAGCTGAATATGACAAAAAAAATCAGCGAATAGAGCTGCCTTGAGTCTTCTAAGATTGAAGCAAACTTTTTATGAACAAGGTGAAAAATCAGGAAAATTATTGGCATGGCAGATTAAACAATTAGAATTTAAAACACCAATTACCAGTATTATAAGTAATGGACAGGTAGTTATAGATCCTTTAGAAATTAATAGTGCCTTTAGAGATTATTATGAAAAACTATATGATACAAAAAATGAAACTGACTTAACAAAACTAAATGGGTTTTTGGGTGGATTATCTATACCATGTATTCCAAATGAAAACAGGGAGATACTGGAGTCTAAAATTAGTCAAGAAGAAGTTGGGCTAGCCATTGATAATATGAAATCAGGAAAAAGAGCAGGACCAGATGGTCTTCCAGTTGACCTCTATAAAAAATTTAAGAATAAATTAATAAAACCACTTTTGGAAATGGTTTTAGAAGCATTTCAAAATGGTAATTTACCACCATACATGAATAATGCCTTAATTATACTGTTGCCAAAACCAGGTAAACCCCCTAATAAATGTGAAAACATGAGACCAATAAGCCTATTAAATGCTGATCTTAAGATAATCTGTAAAATTTTAGCAAGACGACTACAAGAAATATTACCAAATATTATTAACCGAGATCAGAATGGCTTTATAATGGGAAGACAAGGCTTCCATAATGTAAGAAGACTATTTAATATTATTTATTCCAATAAAGAAGCACCGGATACAGCTCTCCTATCATTGGACGCCGAAAAGGCCTTTGATAGGGTCGAATGGCCCTATCTTTTTGAAGTCCTACAAAGGTTTGGACTTGGAAATAATTTCATAAAATGGGTCCAGATAATATACAATAATGCTACAGCAGAAATCCTAACAAACAGCAATATCTCAAAATCAGTAAAAATCAATAGAGGATGTCGACAAGGCTGTCCACTTTCACCCTTATTGTTTACTATGGCAATTGAACCTTTAGCGATGGCAGTACGTTTACATCCACAAATATATGGAATTAAAGGAGGACCAACAAAACATAAAATCTCCCTGTATGCCGATGACATAATTTTGTTTATGTCGAATTTTAAAAAATCAATTCCGACCTTGTTAAATTTAATAAAGAACTTTGGGGAAATATCAGGATATAAAATAAATAAAACTAAATCTTCAATATTAATGCTAAATGAGACCCAGAGAAATCACCCAGCTCCTGAGGTAAATCAATTCAATGTTGTAAATTAGTTTAAATATTTAGGAAATCAAATTTTGCCTAAGCTAGAATTAGTCGCCAGTGCCAACTATGAAGCCTTAATGACAGATATTAAGGAGTTGCTTCAGAGATGGATGTCACTACCAATGTCGATGATTGGGAGAATTAATATACTTAAAAGTAATATCTTACCAAAAATACTTTATTTATTTCAATATATTCCTTTACCACCACCTTCAGATCTATTCTCAAGAATTAAAAAAAAGTTAGTGGAATTTATATGGAACAATAGGAAGGCTAGATTACGTTTGTCCTTACTATATTTACCATTTAATCGTGGAGGTCTGAAATGTCCAAACTTTATGTTGTATTACTGGTCAGCACAAGTGAGGTCTATGACAAATTATTTTTCATCAAATGATCCTCCTCACTGGACTGAAATGGAATCATACAACTTACCTTTACCTCTTCCCTTATTCATATACTCAGACTTGGCTAAAAAATTACAGAAACAAGTTAAAAATCCAATTGTAAAGCACATGATCAAAATATGGTGTGAAACCAAAAAATATTTAAAAGAACCACACTTATTGTCACAATTTAGCCCAATATTTTTATATTTTTTCTGTCACATTTTGTCTTAGCTTCGTTTTTGATTTGTAATCGCTCTTGTCTTGTTTTTTTTTTCTTTTGAATTCTTGGATGGAATATGGGTGGGCAATATAAGCTGCGGCTTCAGCCATCACCCATTTCAGATAACTTATGTTGAACTGTAAAATCAGAGGAGTTATTGTCTAATTTGACCTTGTTGAATTTTCTTTCCCCCTTTGTTATACTATTCAGTTTCTTTTAACCTGTACTATCCGAAATAAATAAAGATTCATTCATTCATATGGGGTAATCAATATTTTACACCAGGGAGAGTGGATGCTGTATTTAAAGTATGGAATTTAAAAGGGATTCAAAAGATTCAAGACTTATATTTGTCACGTTCAGATAACATAATGTCTTTTGAAGAACTGAGGATTAAATTTAATCTTAATAGAACACATTTTTTTAAATATCTTCAGCTTAGAAATTTTATTCGATCAAATCAAAATAATGCTCTCACCCGACCTACTTATTCATCCTTGGAAAAAATTTTGACAAAAGATAATAAAAGAAAGGGTATTATTTCAGAGTTTTATAACTCATTGACACTATTCTCAAGTGAAAACTCACAGAAAAGACTGAATTATTGGAAAGAAGACCTGCAAATTGAAATTTCAGAGGAACAATGGGAAATGGCTTGTGCAGAAGCTCAAACCAAATCAATAAATGTACGTCTTAAACTGATACATTTTAAATGGTTAATGTGGATGTATGTTACACCAGTGGAGTTAAATAGATATAACAAAAACATACCAGATACATGCACAAAATGTATGGAAAGTAAAGGGACCCTATTTCACTGTTTATGGGAATGTAGAAAAATCAGAATGTTTTGGGAAGAGGTGAGGGTAACAATTGAAAAAATAATTTCAAAACAATTCACATTGAACCCTAAACTGTTTTTGTTGGGTCTGTATCCAGAAAAACATAACTTTAATAAGAGTGAAAGAGCATTCATAGACCTCGGTTTGCTTAATGCCAAAAAATGTATTGCCCTATTGTGGAAAAAGACTCATAGACCAGATGTGACTCAGTGGTTAAGACAAATGTTAACAAACCTTCCATTAGAAAGAATAACATACATACTGAAATCAAAGGAAAATGTGTTTGAGAATATATGGAGACCTTTCATTGATTATGTAAAGAAATTAAACATAACTTCTGAAGAAGAAGGTGAATGATATGTGTGGACCTTGCAAATTCCAAATTGGTGAATATATAATATGTATTCTTATGTAATAGATTACCTAGACTAAACAGAGGAGCATTGTTGTTGACTTGCCTTTGTTAATGGTTGTTGGTGTTTTTGGTACTTTTTTTTTTGTAGTTAGTGTTTTTTTTTTTAAATTACTTTAGTGTTGGTGTTTGATTGTTTGTGCCATGTTTGTAAAAAAAAAAAAAAAGGTTCAATAAAAATATTGTGGAAAAAAAAAAAGAGAAGGGCCTAGTACAGATCCCTGTGGAACTCCATGACTGAGCTTTGAGTTGAAAGAAAACTCATTATTGACATGAACAAACTGGAACCTATCAGATAAATAAGATTTAAACCACTGCAACGAAGTTCCATTAAGTCAAAGTTTGGTGGTCCAGGGATGCTGTGAGGACACCTGATGTATCACGTTCTATGGCCTGGTGGCTTAGGGACTCTAGGAGACCACTTGACACATCACGTTCTATGGCCTGGTGGCTCAGGGACACTGGGAGACCACCTGTATATGTATAACATAACATGTATGTTGTATAACAATAGTCCATTGTTCTGATTGTCTCCTCAGGGCTCTCTGTCCGTATGCAAATTGTTCTGCTTCCTGCCACCTAGCTGAGTGTGAAGGTTGAATGTCCATGTAGATTGTGGTGGGTGACCACAGGGCTCCCCCCAAGAACACTCAGCAGTGGTTGTGACCCCCCCCCCCCCCCCCGTCGTTTGGCTCCAGCTCCGGTAGACTGTCGGAGGGCATGTCAGTCCGTGGGGGGATGGGGGATGGGTGGAAAGGGCAGTGTGCTCCCCTCCGAGTTCCAGCACGTTGAACGGCCGTGGATCGTGGGCGCATGGGCCGGTGTGTTTCGTGTGTGTTTTGGAACAAGACGGCGATCGGCTGGCTGTAGGGAGTGAGGTGCAGGAAAAGCACTGTGCAGGAGGAGGGGGAGGGGGGTGGGAGTAAGCGAGTGCCGGCCCGGGACGTCAAAGGTGTCTGGGCCGCGCAAAAATTGCATGTGGATCCGCGATGCTGAGGGACTTTTCTGTTAAACATGGCGGAGATCCACAGCGGCTGTGAAAAAAACATTTTATCTGACTTCTTCCGTAGCTCGATCCAGCGAGGACATGGGGAAGGCGAGCGGCCAAATTCCCCGAGGATGCATAGGGTCTGTGAAACAACTGCAGCTGTGTGAGGGTGTGAGGTGGTTTGGCTTTAGATGCAGGAAGCAGCCCTAAAATCATCAGGAAAAGCCATCAGCTAAATTCCCCTTGTGCGCCGTGGCTGAGAAACCCATACAAAATCCTGTGTGTGGGCTGCACGTCTGCTTCCAGTGCTTGAGCAGCCCTGAAGGTTCCGAGGGTGGCGATCGGCTGTTTTTCTCAGGCATGTGCAGCGGCGGAGGACACTGTATCAGTCTGTGGAGCTGGTTCGTCTCTGTGCGTGGTGCGCACTTGGTGCCTTGACCACATAACTGGCAGTTGCGCTGTCCTCGTAATCCTGCGGTGTGCGTGCGGGGCTTCTGTGCGCGGGAGGTCAGCTGTCCGGAGTTTAGTCAGAGTCAGGGAGCTCCGTGGAAATCAACGCAGTCCGCGTCGATGATTGTCCCCATTCAGACTGCTTCCTTCGTTCGTTCGTGTCGTTCATGGTGCGTTTTGGTCCCAGCGCTGCGCTTCGGTGAGGATGAAGAGGTTGCAGGCATTCTCTGGTCCTCTGGGATCCACAGCGCAGTGGGAGGGAGCAGATGGTCATTCTCCCTCGTCAGGTCACCAGTGTGGAGGTAAAAGTGCAGGCAAGGGGCGCACCATGACACGTGCTGGGGCTTCCCGTTCAGGTCGTCTCTGGGGTGTTCGCCTCGTGTTCCATTCTTCATCAAGGGTCACCAGTGTGGAGGAACAAATAAGTTCAAGCGAGATGCGATGAGCTGGAAGGTTTCAGAGTTTTATTTCCTCCATCATCAAAAGAGACACACTGCAGCGCTGTGCGCTGTGTTGTGCTGTGTGTCTGTGCTGTGTCTCATGTGTGTTTTTGAGGCATGTATAGTAAGCTCTTTTATACAGACAAGAGAGAATGCCTGGCACATTTGCATATTGATTTACATATCAGTCAACACATATCAATCGCGTGATTAACTGGTGCCTGGACTTCCTCTCCTTAATCCAGGAATGTATAACAATAGTCCATTGCTCTGATTGTCTCCTGGGCTCTCTGTCCTTATGCAAATTGTTCTGCTTCCTGCCGCCTAGCTGAGTGTGAAGGTTGAATGTCCATGTAGATTGTGGTGGGTCACCACACTATCAAGTAAAGCTCTTCATCACGTTTTGTTCACGTCTGGTTTTTGTCTCATCTGGAAGTTCGGATTACTCAAAATTAAAATCATGCCTAAGAGGAGAAAGTCTACATGTGAGTCCAGTTCTTTTCCCTGGAGGGGAAATCATGACACTTGGAAGTAATTGTCTGTGAGGGAAACCTATCCATCATTGGACATTATGCATAATTAAAATCCCCTCCCGAAATAATATTAGCACAGTCTATAGCAGTAATATGACTGTAGAAGGATGCATAAAATATATCATCTTGAATATTTGGTCCATATATATTACCTAAGAGAATATCCTCACTGTACATTGTCCCTTTAACTGGAAAATACCGTCCCTCATTATCTTTGCAAGAAGCTGTAATGCCATCCATCTTCTTCCGCTTAATCATTTTCGGGTCACAGGGGGACTGGAGCCTATCCCAGCATCTTTGGCCAAGAAGCAGGGTACACCCTGAGGGTACACCCTGGACAGATCGCCAGTCCATCGCAGGGCCAGCACAGAGAGACAGACAACCGTTCACTCTAACAGTCATACCTAAGGAAAATTTAGAATCCCCAGTTTGATGCCAATTAACCTAACTTGCATGTTTTTAGCATGTGGGAGGAAACCAGAGAAATCCTGGAGTAAACCCATGCAGACACGAGGAGAACATGCAAACTCCACACAGATCACTGTTGGTTGGGGGCTGGGATCGAACCCAGGATCCCCCGGCCAATGGTGAGTTGCTGTGCTGCCGCAGTGCTAACCATTCCTCCACAGCGCTGTCCGAAGCTGTAGTAGTTAAAGGAAATTTTTTTGTATCAACATAATTATACCCCTCTTGTTTTTTGAATATGAGCGAAAAAAAACCTGACCTACCCACTCCTTACAATATTTCTTTATGCTCATCATCCAGATGCATTTCCTGAAGAAAAGCTATCTGAATTTTATCTTTCTTAAGGGAATTCAAAATAGACTTTCTCTTCACCACATTATTAGATCCCCGAATATTCCACGTACATATCTTAACTGACATTAATCAAAAACAATATTATATTTTAAGTGCTGTATGCTTACTAAATAACATAAAATGGACCAGTCTCTAACAATAAACATTTTAACCAATGCCAAGCTCTTTATTGTGCCAGGTTATAAAGGAGGCATAGCATACATTTTTTCTGTAGCTGAAGAACATAAACCACTAAATAGTCTGACTGATCCTTGAGACGTGTTTAAAGAGTATATTGGGAAAAAAAACACCTGGAAATAAGGCTTTCTATGGACTAGCAGTAGCTATAGGCCTATTTCATGACCCATAGTTATAAACAGTATGGCATAGTTTGAATAAACCTGGTCTGTTGGTGTTTCCAACAAGACCCACGTGTTTTGCCCAAAATAGTATATTGTGGCTTTTTATACACAAAAAACTTTCATTGCCTTAGAATGCCTTGGAAAGAGTTTTTATGTCTTTGACCTACTTAAGTATGCGCGGATCTATGAATATTCTAATTAGCTCTGCCCATACTCCCGCCCACCAGTAGCTGGAAGAACACAGGGACATTGTACAAGGCTCTCAGAAGGCGATCCAACTTGAGAAAGTACTGTCGTTGGTGAACCCACGGAAGAATCGCTGCCCGGCCTGGCATGAACGTCTTTTTGAATGTGCGGCCGTTTCTTAGGCTACGGTCATACTGCAGGTCTCAATGCTCAATTCCAATTTTTTTCTGAGATCTAATTTTTTTGTGTGGGCGTTCACATTATAATTTAAATGCGACCCCCATTATACTCCAGTGTGAACAGTCTACAGCTATGAAGTGACCCACATGCGCAGAAGAAAATGTAATGTCAGACACAGCATTGTGTTTACGGAAGTAAATATGAGCCCCGAACGACTGAGGGGGACAGAACTTCTTCACCTTGATGCAGCACAGCAAAATAAATATCAAAATCATTCAGAACTGATTATGCACAAAGTAAATGAGACCAGCTTCATTCCTCTACATGCCAGATGACCGCTGTGATCAGCTCTGCTTTAACAGAACTGACCGATTAAACAGGTGTCTTGAAAATGAGACCCCATGTCTCAATGGGATTACCTGTTTAAATAAGGTTAATAATAAATAATCCTAGTGATTGCAATAGGGCTTTCGCCCACGGATGTTGTCAGTGGCTCAGGCCCTAATAAACAGCACGTCTCGTACCAGCGGCATAACACCGGTCCTGCACAGGAAGGAGAAGCCGCCAGAGACTCCCCTCTCCTGTGTCCCCCTATCTGGCCATTCAGCTCCACAGTCGTGTCGGTATTAACTTTACATTTTAGATATTACAGCAGCCAGGACTCACGGTGTGCTATTTACAGGGAAAAAGGAATTTGCAGTGTCCAGTAAATGTGCCATTACTGTGCACTTGCTTGTCTGACGGTTTCAGGCCCAACCCCACCTTCCCCAATCCCGAAATTTTCTAGTTATTGTGCAGCCGGAGCCAACAAAATTACAATTCAGTGATAAAGGGAAGAAGATTGATTAAAAAGAGAGCACAAATCAGCTGTGTCTGTCATGCTTGCTGCATCCTCCACCACAGAATTGTAGCGTCTGTCTCACTTCAGTGACGAAAAAGTTGGATGAAACATGACTGTTCAGACCGAGATCGCTTTGGCAAATATCCGATACGTATCCGAATTAGGACCACATATGAAAGTGGCCTGGGTCTGCTGTGAAAAAATCAGATATGTGCTGTTCAGACTGTCATTAAAAAATCAGATATGGGTCACATTTGTGCAAAAAAAAAATCAGAATTGAGCATTAAAACCTGCAGTGTGACAGTAGCCATAGATTATCCACTCACTGCAGATTGCCTTGCTGGGGGCTGGTAAGCAATTCGTCTCGGTGTCATGGGCAGCGGGAGTGCGCCCTTCCCCTCCAGTCTCCCCTGCAGGAATTCATCACTGTACCTGAGGCAGAAGACACACCTGCACCCACTCATCAGCCAGCGTACATAAGGAGGCTTCCTCCGCGCAGTCAACGCTGGCTCGTCTGGGTATACTGCCCGTTCTCAGGCAAGCAAAACAAGCCGTAAACATTAACACGTCGTTAACCTTTACTCTCTTTTCCCTCTTTTTCAGGTTGCTGCCACCGTGTAGGTGTGTCCCAGGGACTGTGTGCGCTCTCCTGCCTCACCACACTGTCCCTTCAGCAATCTACTCCACCCAGTCAGGCACCATCAGCTCATCTTCCCCCTTACCATACTGGTTTGTTTATTTCCCGCTGGGTCCTGCCGGTCCTCTCTGGATTTCTCAAGTAAGTGACAATTTGGCTCACCCATTTCCCCTTACTCCACTCCTCAGGTCACGGCTCTCATCTTCTCTCCACAGGTCCTTTCCTCTGGTGAGTGACTGTTTCTGTAACTGTGTTCTTTGGCTTTTTGCTATTAATAAAATTGTCAAACGTGCCCCTCTGTGTGGTTCCTTCCTGCGTTTGGCATCATGCATGTGAGCTGTCAAAACTTAATACGTCATGACAGAACGATCCAGTCAGGACAGCAGCTCAGCTGGTGCCTCACCGCAGGAGCTGTCAGCTATGGATCGCCTAGCGGCAACCGAGCGTCAGCTCACTGCACTGACACAACAGGTTTGTAACATATTGACATTGTGGTCTGCAGCGCCTCCTTTGGCTGCTCCCCCTCAGCCTGCTCTGTGCGCTATGGCGCGCCGTACCACCTCTGTTCCCATGCCTTTCCGGTACACGGGGGAGGTGGGGAAATGTAAGGCTTTTCTTCTTCAAGTTCAAATGTACTTGGAGCAGGTTGGGGAGGAGCATCCAGGGGACGTTGCATCCAGTTTTTCACTCTGTTGCTCAGGGATCGAACCCTGGAGTGGGTTCAGTCCACTCTAGACAACCCTGAGGGTCGGCGTTATATGTTTGACCAATTTGTGGCCGCTTTTACTTGCGCGTTTGGTTGGACCGAGAGTCAGGGCAATGTCATGAGCCACCTGATGACGCTCCGCCAGGGTTCCCGGTCAACGGCCAAGTACTCAGTGAAGCTCCAGGTTGTGGCATCCGATTTGGGGTGGAACGATACTGCGTTACGCAGTGCGTTCCTCCACAGGTTGAATGACCAACTCCGTGACTACCTGGCAGTCCATCCTGTCCCGGAGACGCTCGACGTCCTCATAGATCAGGCAGTAGGGCTGGACAATCGGTACCGTGAGCGCACGAAGGAGCGCGGCCCCACCCCTTGCCTGCGCACTGAGCGTGTATCCGCCGTGGTTACTGGCACTGGCGGTGCCGGCTCTTCGCCTGAGCCGATGGAGCTCTCTCGGCACTTGACTGATGATGAGCGCCAGCGAAGGCGGAGGGCTGGCGCCTGCATGTACTGTGGCTCATCCAACCACAGTCGGGACGAGTGCTGCCAGCAGCCAAAAGACACAGCCCGTCAGTAACCATGGGGGGTTTGGCGGGTGGGACCAAATCTACTTTCCCCGGTAATTTTTCTATTTCGGCCCTCGTACAGTTGCCGGGGGTCAAGAGGAGGGTTATGGCGCTAATTTACTCGGGGTCGGAGGGTAATTTCATGTCTGCTGCTTTCGTGAAGCAGGTGGGAATTCCCACACGTAAATTGCCCTGTGATCAGAGGATCACAACCATATCGGGCCGTGACGTTGCGGTAGTGGCTCGTAGCACAGTGCCCATATCCTTCCTTCTTTCCGGAAACCACCGGGAGGAACTATTGTTCCTGCTTCTCCCCGTTTCATCATCCCCAGTGGTTCTAGGTTATCCATGGCTCCAGAGACACAACCCAACGATAAAATGGGCTAAAAATACCATCTCTGCCTGGAGCCCATTTTGTATGGCTCACTGTATGCGTTCAGCCGAATGCTCCTCATCTCTGTCTGCTCCTCCCTCTCGGGCCGAGCTGCCAGACCTCAGCCTCATCCCCCGGGCGTATCATGATTTGGGCAAGGTATGTAGCAAGTCGAGAGCATTGTCGCTGCCGCCTCACCGCTCTTATGACTGCACTATAGACCTCATCCTTGGGGGCGAGGCTGCCGTCCAGCCGGCTGTATAGCATTTCTGGCCCAAAGAGGGAAGCAATGGAACAGTATATTAAGGAGTCGCTGAACGCCAGCCTAATTCAGCTATCTTCAGCTCCGCTCGGAGCCAGATTCTTCTTCGTCGGAAAGAAGGATGGCTCGTTGCGCCCATGCATCGACTACCGGGAGCTCAATGCTATTACCATCAAAGATAAGTACCTTCTGCCCTTGATCAATTCTGCATTTGAGCTCCTTCAGCGCTCACAGGCTTTCACCAAGTTAGACCTTAGGAACGTGTATCATCTGGTCCGCATTCGCGAGGGCAATGAATGGAAGACGGCCTTTAAAACACACCAAGGCCAATTTGAGTACTTAGTGATGCCATTCGGGCTCACTAATGCCCCTGCCATCTTCCAGCAGTTAATAAATGACGTCTGCCGCAATATGCTATACTAATACATTTTTGTCTATCTTGATGATATTCTGATTTTCTCCCGCTCGCCAGAGGAACATGAGGTCCATGTTAGAGCCATTTTACAGTGGCTGTTGGAGAACTAGCTTTACGTTAAAGCCGAGAAGTCTGAGTTCTCCGCAACATCTACCACCTTCTTGGGCTTCATCGTGGCTGAGGGGGAGCTGATTGCCGACCCGGCCAAGATAAAGGTAGTGTTAGATTGGCTAACTCCCCACTCCCGTAGGGAGCTTCAATACTTCCTCAGGTTTGCAAACTTCTATCACAGGTTCATCTGGAACTACAGTGGGATCGCACTGCCTTTGACACAGCTGACCTCCGTTAAAGTTCCCTTTTGGTTGACTGAGGCAGCTGAGCTGGTGTTTAACAAATTAAAACGCAAGTTCACAGAAACACCTATCTTGGCTCAGGTCGACACGCAGCTTCCATTTGTCCTTGAGGTGGATGTATCTGATTCGGGGGTTTGCGCTGTACTGTCGCAGCACACACACCCCGATCAGAAGCTTCACCCATGCACATACACTACCGTTCAAAAGTTTGGGGTCACTTAGAAATTTCCTTATTTTTGAAAGAAAAGCACTTTTTTTCAATGAAGATAATTTTAAACTAATCAGAAATACACTCTATACATTGCTAATGTGGTAAATGACTATTATAGCTGCAAATGTCTGGTTTTTGGTGCAATATCTACATAGGTGTATAGAGGCCCATTTCCAGCAACTATCACTCCAGTGTTCTAATGGTACAATGTGTTTGCTCATTGCATCAGAAGGCTAATGGATGATTAGAAAACCCTTGTGCAATCATGTTAGGTCTGCAATGCTGTAATTGCTGCAAATGGAGGATTCTTTGATGAAAGCAAAGTTTGAAGGAAAAAATTATTATTTCAAATACAAATCATTATTTCTAACATTGTCAATGTCTTGACTATATTTTCTATTCATTTTACAACTCATGGTGGTAAATAAGTGTGACTTTTCATGGAAAACACAAAATAATTGTCTGGGTGACCCCAAACTTTTGAACGGTAGTGTATTTCTCTCGGCGGCTCACGCCGACCAAGAGGAATTATGACGTAGGGGACAGAGAGCTGCTGGCCATTAAGTTGGCATTAGAGGAGTGGAGACACTGGCTAGAGGGGGCCATTCACCCCATCATCGTGTGGACCAACCACAGGAACCTGGAGTACTTGCAGTCGGCCCACTGACTGAACGCCAGGCAGGCCCGCTTGTCATTGTTCTTCCAGCAATTTAATTTCACCATCACCTACCGGCCTGGCGCCCGGAATACCAAACCGGACGTGCTCTCGCGCCACTTTGATTCCAGGGCAGGGACATAGCCCCCCCTCCCCCCAAACCATCATACCGCCTTCATGCGTCCTTGGAGCCCTTACTTGGGATATTGAGCGGAGGGTCCGCCAGGCCCAGTCCCAGGAGCCTGTGCCAGTAGGATGCCCCAGAACCGTCCCAGCCGCCCTCCACAGTGATGTCATCCAATGGGGTCACATCAGTCACTTCGCATGCCACCCTGGAATCTCACGGACCATCGACTTTGTCCAACGGGTGTTCTGGTGGCCCACGCTGCGGCGGGACATCCGGGAGTATGTCAGAGCCTGCCAGATGTGCTTCCGGGGTAAATTTGACTCCTCCCCACCATCGGGACTTCTCCATCCCCTCCCCACCCCTGGTCAGCCGTGGTCCCACATCGCTGTGCATTTTGTGACCGGGTTGCCCTCCTCCCACGGCAAGACGGTGATCCTGACCATCGTGGATTGCTTCTCCAAGGCAGTACATCTGGTGGCTCTCCCTAAACTCCCATCGGCCTTGGAGACTGCGGTCCTTCCCACTGATCACGTCATCAGAGTCCACGGCATCCCCATTGGCATTATGTCTGACCGGGGTCCACCATTCACATCCCAGGTCTGGAGGGCCTTTTGCCGGACTCTGGGAACTACTGTGAGTCTCTCCTCAGTAAACCATCCACAGAGCAATGGGCAGGCGGCGTGCGCCAATCAGTCCTTGGAGGCCGCCTTGCGGTGCGTAGCAGCTGACAACCCGTCATCGTGGAGCACACATCTGACCTGGGTGGAGTACTCCATGAACTCTGTGGTATCTTCTGCTACTGGACTCACCCCTTTCAAGATGTCATTGGGGTACACGCCGCCTCTACTCCCTATGGCCAAGAGGGAGGTCTCGGTCCCATCCGTAGGGGCCCACGCTTGGCACTGCTGATGCGTCTGGAGGTCGACTTGGGCCACCCTGGCCCGCACTATGGAGTGCACCTGGGCCACTGCTGACAGGATGCGGGTCCCGACCCCGAAGTACGCCGTGGGACGGCAAGTCTGGCTGACAGCTAGCCAGATTCCTCTTAAGGAGAAGTCTAAGAAACTGCCCCCCCGCTTCCTCACCTCCCAGGTAATTAACGACACGTCGCTCCAGCTTAAGCTGTCCCCGTCCTTACGGGTGAACTCCACCTTTCACGTTAGTCACATCAAGCCCCTCTCAGCCAGTCCTTTTTGCCCCCCCCTCAAAGCCGCCTCCCCCTCCCCACATCATCGACGGCCACCCCGCCTACATGGTTTGGCGGATTTTGGATGTTCACCGCCAGGGCCGAGGTCTACAATATCTCGTCGACTAGGAGGGCTACGGCCCGGAGGAGCAATCCTGGACTCCCTCATTATGGATACTGGACAAGGGGATGCTCTGGGCTTTCCATCGTGCTCACCCGGAGAAGCCCTCCGGACCACCAGGAGGAGTTCATAGAAGGGGGGCCCTGTCATGGGCAGTGGGAGCGCGCCCCTCCCCTCCGGTCTCACCTGCAAGAATTCATCACTGCACCTGAGGCAGAAGACACACCTGCACCCACTCATCAGCCAGCTTACATAAGGAGGCTTCCTCTGCGCAGTCAAAGCTGGCTCGTCTGGGTATACTGCCCGTTCTCAGGCAAGCAAAACAAGCCGTAAATGTTAACATATCGTTAACCTTTACTCTCTTTTCCCTCTTTTTCAGGTTGCTGCCACCGTGTAGATGTGTCCCCAGGACTGCGCGTGCTCTCCTGCCTCACCACACTGTTCCTTCAGCAATCTACTCCACCCAGTCAGGCACCATCAGCTCATCTTCCCCTCTTACCCTACTGGTTCATTTATTTCCCGCTGGGTCCTGCCGGTCCTCTCTGGATTTCTCAAGTAAGTGGCAATTTGGCTCACCCATTTTCCATTACTCCACTCCTCAGCTCACAGCTCTCGTCTTCTCTCCACAGGTCCTTTTCTCTGGCGAGTGACTGTTTCTGTAGCTGTGCGCTTTGGTTTTTTGCTTTTAATAAAATTGTCAAACATGCCCCTCTGTGTGGTTCCTTCCTGTGTTTAGCATCGTGCATGTGAGCTGTCAAAACTTAATACGTCATGACACTCGGTCCGGTGCGCCAGCCAGCCAGCTCGCCTCCGAGATGCTCCCCGGCCTCCTTCCTTCGGAGCTCGCCTCGCTTTGAGCTGCTCCGAGGCGAACTGCTCGCCGGCCCTCAGCAAGGCGATCCGTGGTAAGTGGGTAACCAGCGACCACTCCTTCAGGGGAAGAGGGAGGAGTCAAGGAGCGCTCAGTTGCTTTGGAGCGTTGTCCCCGTCTCGCTCTGGGTAGAGACGAGACGGCTGGCAGGGCACACCAGCGGGTGCTCCCAGCGAGGCAAGGGGAGCCCTCCAGCTGGGCAGCAACTGCCTCTCTGCTCCACCAAGAATGATCCTTCCGCAGGTTCAGCTATGACAGGGGTGGGTAACTGGCGGCCCACAGGCTGCATGCGGGCGCCAACATCATCCACTGCAGCCCGCCAGTCCAGTTCTAGGTCCATTTCCAAAAATCAATCATTTATTTATATCCCGTTTGAATGTATTTGGAACTGCATTCTTAAATGCAATTATAAAGTCCACCAGCAGAGGGAGCACTAATCGAAACCTCGGTGCCGCTGAGTGGGTTATCAAGCAAGAGTGAGGGAGCCACAGATAGAGGGAGCAATGTGCCCAGGAGTATGTCTTTTAAGGTATGTATGTGTTGCTTGCTGAGACCGCATTAATAGGCTGTGAACAGCAATAAATGTACAGAGTAGGCTGCTTTTAAACAACAATAAATTTTACAGCTCCTCACTGAGGACTATTTACAGTAACAAGTTTCAAACTGAAAGGCAAATTTATATAAGAAACGGCAAATTTATGACAGCAAAACACTAATTTAGGAAAAACCCAATCACAACTAAAAAGTTATAAATTTTTAAATAAAATTATGCAAATTTATCAGTAGAGCTTGCGCATTTAATACCAAAATAAAATATAATTTGCAAAAAAAGGCTAATTTAAACCAGAAATGTAGCATATTAAAAAATCATTAAAACCATTTTTGTACTTTGATCATATTCTTCTAATATTTTAAAAACATTTTTCTTCAGTCATATTTCCTTTTGTTCTTGGCTTTCTTGTTAATTATTGTCCATCTTTGATGGATAGTTTTAAAAATTTGGTCATGATATAATTTTATCAGTAATTTTAATTCTAATATGATAAAACACTGAGCAGCTTTTATTTTCTTTTGCATTTTCAGTTTTAATTGTGAAACTTTTCACATTGAAGAAAATACACACACACCCCTTCCCCCCTATTCCCGAAGGTTTACATGTAAATCTGGCCCTTGGGAAGTGAGGAAAAAAATTTGTGGTCCTAACTACCATCAAAGTTGCCCATCCCTGACCTACGACGATACTCGCCCAGCCGTTGTGCCACACACACCAGGGCTGTCTCCCCCGGCATGCAGGCTGCAAACCCGTGTCCTCTCTGGTATTTTAACAGGGACACTGAGGTTTTCCAAATAAAATTAATTATTGCTGTTGTATTTTCATGTCTGTGGGTAAGACATGTAATTTAAAAGAGGATTTATTGCTCACACAGCCAAAAACTGAACACCTAAGTAGGGCTGAAAAGTTCATAGGCTGTCAAATTTGATCAAAATGGTTTATTTTTCAACATAGTCTCCCTTTCGGTCCACACACTTCTTCCATCTGTGTCGCAGCGCTTTGAACATTTCAGCTCCTCCATATAATCTGCCATCTTTCCCAACTTGTAAAAAGCTGAGTTCCTGCTTGCTCCTCGGCATCTCCCTCTTCCCCGGAGAGAGTCAAGTAGGGGTCTCAGTGCTTAGCCTGATTGGTTAATGTTATAACCAGTCATGCTAAGCAGAAATACTGACATAACTACAAACAGTCTGTCCAAATCTGCCTTCTTTGGAGGGTGGAGCTTAAGCAGGCATTCACACCAGAAAAACACATACTGTACTAGGGAGTTTGGAATGATTTTGCTCTTGATACATCTTGTAAATCACAAGAAACATGTTACAGACATGTTAATAACAGAAAAAACTTGATATTTACCGGAGTGTCACTTTAAGGTAAATCTGTGCAGAAAATGAATCACACTGTTATTTTTGGCATCCTTTATCTGAATCGTTCACTTCTTATTCACCCCTTGTTTTCCACTTGTACTGCTGTCACCAGAGGTTGTTTTTGAGTTGGTTTGCTGGTGTCTCTTGATGATCTTCTGTTCCCCCTCTTCAAAAATGGTTCTATCAAGCCTCATTTCCACCAGCGCAGTGACAGTACTACTGTCTGAGCAGGTAATCGGGCAATGCTTGATTGGGGCTCACCTTCTGAAGATACCTAATTTTATTTCTATCGGTGAAGCTGAGCTTGCATGTGAGGTCACTGGTGCTGCAGGCCCATACCAGCTTTGTACTTGGGCTGGGGAAATAAAAAAAAACCTGGCATGGCTCCAGTTTCTCAGACCAAGCACCAGGGATTTTAAGGTAGAAATGCAGAGAATGTTGCTCATACTGTTATGAAGAACTATACAGAAAGACAAATAACCCGATAATAAACCTAGCAATACAGCTTAAATCCTGATTGTTGAGGTTTAGCAAGAAAGAGTGCCTTGCTGCAACTGTCTCTATTTGCTGTTAAGGTCACACTGGAAGAGGCTGTTAAATACAGAAGTAGAGCCATTAATCTGGTTTGCACTTCTGGGACATTGCCTTGAGAGTAATATGAGTGTTGCTGTTAAAACATTATTGTGATTTAAGATGATCTTGTTCTATATGTTTGTGCACACCAGCTCATGTAGAAACACAGTAAAGGATGTTGTAAATACCACACAGATGTTCGTTTTTCCCCTCAAACTTCATGTTTCTCTGATAAAGTAGCATCAAGGCCTAGAGCTTGGTGTAAAACGAGAAGGTGTTTACAGCTACTGAGAGAGAAAATAAATGAACGTGAATCAAACCCAGCTGCTCACAGTGCAACACAGCCCCTTAAAAATGCTGTTTTTCATGATTTTATGGTTGAGATGTATTGTTTTGTTTGCGCATGTGTGACTCTCTTTATATTATGTGTTTACATCCTTGTGAAGTTTTCTCAGAAATATTTTTAAAACAGCTCATCATGTCACAAATTGGGAAAAAGAAAAATAAAGAACTAGAAAAGCACTCAGCAAGCACATACCTCTGCCAAGACTCCTTCCACCCCTCATGGATCACCTCCAAAATGTAATGGGTTTGTGTGTAGACCTAGAGCCACTTCTGGTGAAAATTGAATGAATGAATCTTTATGAATGAATCTTTATTTCGGATAGATTAAACATAAAGATTAAAAAGAAACAGAATAATATAACAAAGGGGAAAAAAATCCAACAAGGTCAAATTAATCAATAACTCCTCTGATTATACAGTTCAACATAAGTTATCCGAAATGGGTGATGGCTGAAGCCGCAGCTTATATTGCCCACCCATATTCCATCCAAGAATTCAAAAGAAAAACAAAACAAGAGCGATTACAATTCGGAACAAAGCTAAGACAAAATGTGACAAAAAAAAAATTAAGCAACAATACAACACAGACTGGATATGACAATCCTTATGTGATTTTACATGTCATCTTGTATATACACTACCGTTCAAAAGTTTGGGGTCACTTAGAAATTTCCTTATTTTTGAAAGAAAAGCACTTTTTTTCAATGAAGATAATTTTAAACTAATCAGAAATACACTCTATACATTGCTAATGTGGTAAATGACTATTATAGCTGCAAATGTCTGGTTTTTGGTGCAATATCTAGATAGGTGTATAGAGGCCCATTTCCAGCAACTATCACTCCAGTGTTCTAATGGTACAATGTGCTTGCTCATTGCGTCAGAAGGCTAATGGATGATTAGAAAACCCTTGTGCAATCATGTTAGGTCTGCAATGCTGTAATTGCTGCAAATGGAGGATTCTTTGATGAAAGCAAAGTTTGAAGGAAAAAATTATTATTTCAAATACAAATCATTATTTCTAACATTGTCAATGTCTTGACTATATTTTCTATTCATTTTACAACTCATGGTGGTAAATAAGTGTGACTTTTTATGGAAAACACAAAATAATTGTCTGGGTGACCCCAAACTTTTGAACGGTAGTGTATGTTTGGAGTATTTCTTCCTTTAGTATTTGTTTAAATTGTCCAAGCGTTGTACATGATTTTAATTCAGGTCCAAAATCGTTCCATAATCTGACTCCTTGCACTGAAAGGAGTAAGATCTCCACCAGTGTGGAGAGTGTTGGAAATGAGGAGGCCGGTTTACAAGCAGACGAAGTTTATTAACACTCTCACATCAGACATACACATAAAAAGCCTGAAACAGCCAAGCCAGGTTTCTCCTTAAAAAATTGCATCAAAGTCTGTCCATTAGTTTTGGTGTATTGTTGCTAACACTCTGTAAAGATACTGTAAGAGCCTTGGTGGAGATATGCATTCTCGAATCAACACCAAAATGTAATGGCTTCCTCTGTAGTCTAAGAACCACCTCTGGTGAAAATTTCATCTGAATCCATCCAGTAGTTTTGGAGTATTACTGCTAACACTCTGTGAGAAGATAAGAACCTTGGCGGAAGTATGCACTCTCAGATCATCACCAAAATGTAATGGCTTCATCTGTAGCCCAAGAACCACCTTTGGTGAAAATGCATCCAATTCCATCCAGTAGTTTTTGTGTAATCCTGCTGCACAAATACTGTAGAAACAAAGCCTTTGGTGGAGGTATGCACTCTGAAATCATCACCAAAATTCTAATCATCTGTTCCCCATGCAATTACACACCTTTCCTGAAAATTTCATCAAAATCCGTTCATAACATTTTGAGTTATGTTGCTAACAGACAGACAGACAAACCAACAAACCATCCAACGCCGGCAAAAACATTACCTCTTCCCTTGGTGGAGGTAATAAAAATATTTAAAGCTAGTGTGAAACTGTGGTCATAAAATGCTGTATTTACTCAAAGGTATTGAAATATATAATTGTACTACCAGAGACACTGAACAGTGTCTAGACAACAAAACTCCCTCATTTCCCTCAGTTTCCTTATCATTAATAAAATTAAAAGAAATTATAATTAGCGCTTCCATCAGAAATGTACATTGCTAAACTTGATTCACTTTTGGTGGTCCGCCTGCAGAAAATTATAAATTGAACATAATAAATAGATGTTACTACCCACATTTAAAAAAAAAAAAATCACATTACATTTTACATCAGGATAGGGAACACTTGTTAAAGTAATTCATTTTTGCCAACATTTTACTTCCTTTTCTATAAATAAAAAGAGAACATGTCAGGCTAAGTGTGATTTGTATTATAGTATAGTAGTATAGTATAGTATAGCATAGTTTTTTATACACACGTGGACAAAATTGTTGGTACCCCTCTGTTAATGAAAGAAAAACCCACAATGGTCACAGAAATAACTTGAATCTGACAAAAGTGGTAATAAATAAAAATTCTATGAAAATTAACCAATGAAAATCACACAATGCTTTTGAATTGTGGTTCAACAGAATTATTTTAAAAAACAAACTCATGAAACAGGCCTGGACAAAAATGATGGTACCCTTAACTTAATATTTTGTTGCACAACCTTTTGAGGCAATCTCTGCAATCAAACGATTTCTGTAACTGTCAATGAGACTTCTGCACCTCTCAGCAGGTATTTTGGCCCACTCCTCATGAGCAAACTGCTCCAGCTGTCTCAGGTTTGAAGGGTGCCTTCTCCAGACGGCATGTTTCAGCTCCTTCCATAGATGTTCAATAGGATTTAGATCAGGGCTCATAGAAGACCACTTTAGAATAGTCCAATGTTTCGCTCTTAGCCATTCTTGGGTGTTTTTAGCTGTGTGTTTTGGGTCATTATCCTGTTGCAAGACCCATGACTTGCGACTGAGACCAAGCTGTCTGACACTGGGCAGCACATTTCTCTCTAGAATACCTTGATAGTCTTGAGATTTCATTGTACCCTGCACAGATTCAAGACACCCTGTGCCAGATGCAGCAAAGCAGCCCCAGAACATAACAGAACCTCCTTCATGTTTCACAGTAGGGACAGTGTTCTTTTCTCGGTATGCTTCATTTTTGCGTCTGTGAACATAGAGCTGATGTGCCTTGCCAAAAAGTTCCAGTTTTGTCTCGTCTGTCCATAGGACATTCACCCAGAAGCTTTGTGGCTTGTCAACATGCAGTTTGGCAAATTCCAGTCTGGCTTTTTTATAATTTGTTTTCAACATTGGTGTCCTCCTTGGTCGTCTCCCATGAATTCCACTTTGGCTCAAACAACGACGGATGGTGTGATCTGACACTGATGTACCTTGACCTTGGAGTTCACCATGAATGTGTTTAGAGGTTGTTCTGGGCTCTTTTGTTACCATTCATATTATCCGTCTCCTCCTGCAGCAACGTCCAGGGGGGTTGACTACAATCCCGTGGATCTTAAATTTCTGAATAATATGTGCAACTGTAGTCACAGGAACATCAAGCTGCTTGGAGATGGTCTTATAGCCTTTACCTTTTTTTGTTTCATGTGAGATTTCATCACATTGTCTGTGGATTCTGTGAGCTTTATTTTTTCTTTCTCATAAATTCTCAATCTTCTGTTAAAGCTTGTGAATGTAACATTATCTTAATTTTGTGTTACATGGACATCTAGTAGCTTAAAGGAGTCTGGTAGCCCACCTGGTATCTTGGCAATAATCAGTCCATCATTCATTGTTTCACCTGTATGTCTCAAGGCTGTGATGATTTTCTGTGCGTGAATCAGTTTGTAACACTTTCACTGTCCCTCATGCGTAGCTTAGTCAAAGATGCTTATAAACTAATTATTGTGGGCTTGCTTCTTCCAGAATAATGCTTTTTTAGCATCTTCAGAGCATTTCTGCTATCATCAGGGGCTTCACGACTTATTAGAGACAGGCTTTTATCATCAATCAGGCTTAACAATTCAGCATAGCAACAAGCATTTTCTCTCTGCAGTAAGGTGCTCTTCACCATTTGGGTCATGCAAAATAGCATACCAACATGACAACAACACAATGAGTAAGGATGCAAATGAATAAATGTCAACATACAGCATAATTAATTAGACACTTGGAAAAATAACTTTAATGTTGCTTTTGAATATATACTTAAATTTGCTTGCACACATACTGCATTGTTTGGTATTACTGAGCATGTGTAAATGTGTGGGACATGAAAACTGTCCATGCTTATCTTTCTTCTATGATATGGATTAAGCCCATGTGCAGAAAGAAAACGTCTATTGTCCACAGTGCAAATGTCTGCTGTGGCAGAGACATGATCCAGTCCCTAAAATGTCTTTTGGAGATCAAAATCCATTTTGAATAATCTTTATCCAGGTAGTAGTATGTTGCATCAGGTGTGATCTCAAACACACCTGATGCAACCAATCAAGGGCTTCATTAGTTGCGTCATTTGTCCTTGAGATCTCTCTTTCAAGTTCTGTCGAGTTGTGTACGACCCCTGGTGACTTCACACACGAACTTTCTCCATCCTTCTTGATTCCTCGCCCTTTCCTTCAAGAGTGACATTCCTGTGGCTTCAGTAATGCCTTCCATCCATCTTTGTTGCAGCCTTCCTCTTTGTTGTCTTCCATTGCACCTGGCCAGCATGAGACTTTCCTTCAGACTCTCGTCCTTCCTCATTATATGGGGAAGGACAAGAATCTGAGTCCTTAAGAGTCCTTGAGAAAGAACACCTCAAATACCTGGACTGTTGACAGTGAGATTTGATTGCATGTTAGAAATATGGCTAAGTCAGATCTCATTGCCTTGCACAAACAAGGAAAAGGATCCAGAAAGATAACAAAGGCACTGAATGTTCCTAGAGATACAGTTGGAAGCAAAGTTTTCAAGTTTAAAGTTAAAGGAACAGCGGCTACACTACCTAGACGTGGCAGAAAGAGGAAACTATCAACTGCTACCACCAGAGTCCTGAGGAGGCAGATGGTCAAAAATCCTTGACTGACTGCAAAAGACCTTCAGCAAGACTTGGTTGCAGCAGACACTGAGGTTTAAGTTTCCACAGAAAAGCACATGCTAAATGCTGAAGGGCTCCATGCCAGAACTTAGAGACGTACATCACTACTGACCCAAAACCACAAGAAAAGTCGGCTCCAGTTTGCTCAAAACTATATAAATAAGATAAAGAGGTTTTGGGATTTTGTTCTATGGAGCAATGGAACAAAACTGGAACTTTTTGGGCCTGTGGATCAGTGGTATTTCTGGAGGAGGAATAATGAAGCATACGCTGAAAAGAACACCCTGTCTACAGTGAAGCATGATGGTGGCTCAGTGATGCTCTGAGGCTGCTTCACTTCCTCTGGCACTGGAAACCTGCAGCTTGTTGTGAGCAAGATGGATTCAGTCAAGTATGTGGAAATCTTGGGAGAAAATGTCATGCCGTCTGTGATGAAGCTGAAGCTTGGCCGTCATTGGACCTTCCAACAGGACAATGATCTCAAGCATTACTCAAAGTCTGCCAAACTTGGTTTCAGAAGAAGACCTGGAAGATACTAGAGTGGCCATCACAGTCACCTGACTTGAACCTCATTGAAGATCTCTGGTGGGATTTGAAAAAAAGGCAGTTGCAGCACGCAAACCCAAGAATGTTAGTGAACTGAAGGCCTTTACCCATGAGGAATGGTGTAAGATTCCTCAGAAATGCATCACATTTGCAGCAGGTCATAACAACATAAGGGTCCTCTACTAAGAACTAAAGATACTTGTCATGAAGGGACTGAATAATTACCTCCGCCAAGGAGGTTATGTTTTTGCCGGCATTTGTCTGTTTGTCTGTTTGTTTGTTTGTTAGTGACATAACTCAAAAACTTATGGATGGATTTTGATGACATTTTCAGGAAAGGTGTATCATGGCACAGGGAATAGATGATTAGATTTTGGTGATGATCTGAGAGTGCACACCTCCACCAAGGGCTTTGTTTGCATTTGTGCAGCAGGATATCACAAAAACTACTGGATGGATTTAGATGAAATTTTCACCAGAGTTGGCTCTTGGGCTAGAGGGAAAGCCATTACATTTTCGGAGATGATCTGAGAATGCATACCTCCACCAAGGCTCTTATATCCTCACAGACTGTTAGCAACAATACTCCAAAACTACTGGATGGATTTGGATGAAATTTTTACCAGAAGTGGTTCTTGGCCTACACACGAACCCATTACATTTTGGGGGTGATCCATGACTGCATACCTCCGCCAAGGCTCCATCTTCTTGCAGTGGTTTAGTAAGATTATGTAAAAACTACTTGACGGTTTTTGCTGAAATTTTAACCAGACATGGTCCTTGGCCTGCAGATGAACCCATTACATTTTGGAGCTGATCTGTGAGCACATACCTCTACCAAGGCCCAGTCTTGCAATGTATGGTGGGATGGAGGTGGGGAGATGCAAACAGATGGATGTACAAAGGGAGGGAAGGAAGGAGCCTTGGCAGAGGTATGAACTCTCTGAGTGCTTTTCTAGTTTTAAAACTGCAGTAGTCATTAAAAGTGGCATTTTGTGGTGAATTTGGAGAAACCACTTGCAATATTAGTTGTGCTGCACTATTTCAATTATTCTTGTTTGATTTGTTTATTGCAAACTGCTGCTAGTTTTTACATTTTGACAATAAAACCTAATTTGCAGTGGGGGTTGAATAATTTTGATTGCAACTGTATATTAATAGAGCAGTAGACTAATGCTGATTTAAAGTTACTTCAGACACCAAATCACTGGAAGAACAATGTTATTCAATTATAAATTCACAATGTTAAAACATTTAAAAGTTATTATAACAGCAATCTGATTTTAAACTGTGTATTGTCTTTTATTTTACAGCTTTCACTTGTGAAAAGAAGAAAGTATTTCTGTCTATTCCAGTGGTACTCTTTAAGAGCTGTGGACTTTTTTCCCCCCACAAAGTATCATCTTTAAACCAACAGCCTGTTATGTAATTCAGAGCTGCAAACTTGTTGCCTTCTTCACACAGGACTGCATTTTTGCATACTTTGCACATTTCCAAATGGAGTGCAAATTGTAATCTTGCAATGTTGTCCCCCCCCCCCCTTCATTCATATCATCATCATCCTCTGTCTTTTTGACACACCATCCTTCTATTGTTGGAACACCATCACCAGAACACACACTCTGTTGTAATATAACGCCGTAGTTTGATCCAGACCTCCCATTCATTTGTTTAGTTGTGAGGTTCTATGAAGTCGATACGTGTTTACATATTTGTTCACCCCTTCGCTCTTTTCCAGTAACTATGGCTCTGGGCTCGACTCATGTACGTATACTTGTGTGACTGTATGTGTGTCCTTCCCAGTGCAGAATTACACAACTCTTTCCACCCTGGGGCCTGAGAACTAGTCTGATGTGACCTGATGATTTTATTGCAGCAACAGTCTTTTTCTGGGGACTTGCGTGTGCGCACACGTGCACACACACACACACACACACACACACACACACACACACACACATACCCCCCCCCCACACCACCACACACACTCTTATTTTTTCTCCCTCTCCCTCCACATCTGTTAATCTGCTCAGGGACTAGCAGCAGCAGAGTTTTCCAAACCTCTGTGCATTTACGTGTCATGCAATTCATCATCAGTAGGTCTTGGATGAGCATGACTTCTGAGAAAGTCAGATTTTCGACCCAGCAGTGGACTCTGAACTCAAATCAGATTAGGGGCTCACTCGTCCAGCCAGTAGCCAGGAGCTGGAAATGGGTTTATTGCAGGTTGATGATGTTCTTTTCTGCATCCTCAAACACTGAAAAGCGAAAGCCCGGGCTTAGCAGAATCCAATCTGTGTTCATTCCCTGTTTTTGAATGGTTTTTAAAAGCCTTTTGAAAGATGTACCTAATCGAAGAAGAGAAGCCAGCAGAGATAGAATTACACTCTGAGGTTCTTTTTGGATCCATTTGGGTAGCAAAACTTATAAACGATTCATCAAGCAGCGTTATTTGTTATTGTTACTTGGTTTCAGCTTGTACAGTTTATAGCAACTAATGCCTAACATTGTAAGACAACTTACAGCCTTGCATTTGATGAGCCCATCACTCCAGCTTCAGCTTGACTGTGTTTCTGCCACTGTGAGCATTTCGCCATCTGACACCACCACGTGTGCCAGAGTGAGCATTTGCATGAATAGAAAGAACCAAGCCAAGCTACTGCTTTGGTCAGAAAGCCCTCGCCATTACAAAATGCCAAGATAACAACTATTTAGTTCTGGTTTCATCAACAGACTTAAAGAAGAAAAAATGGGGGATGCAGTTGTAGAGGATTTATTTGAGACACACATGCAAAACATGGGAAATTTAAAAGATAAATTTGCAAATCCATATGTAACAAGAGCACTCTGAGCCAAGTGCAATACCCCCTTTCTCCGTTTTCTTTGAAGATCCCAATACTTACTGATGGAGAGTAGTTTTCAATTTTTCAAAATAATTACTGTAGCAAAATCAAATTATGATAAGCCCATCATCCACAAAGACACTACAAAGTATACAACACAGCTGTAGGGCAGGATCCCGAGGTGAACCTGCGTAGCAAGTTTGGTTACCCTAGAGAGCTTTACACGTTCTATAGTAAGAGAGCATAGGGAGTGCCAACCTTGACCTGTGACCTTTTGACCCCAAACCTGTAGTCAGAAGTTATGGTCTCAGAGTAAACCTGTGTACCAGGTTTGATGACCCTAGCTTTATTTGTTGTTAAGATATAGTTTATAAGCCATTTTGATGTTGACCTTTGACCTTGCGATCCCAAAACCATAGTTACACTTCAGGGTCACAGGGTGAACCTGTGTACCAAGATTGGTGACCCTAACGTTATTCGTACAGTAATAAAGCATAGGCAATGTTGACCTTTGACCGTTTGATCCCAAACCCATAGTCAGAGGTAAGGATCCCGAGGTGAACCTGTGTACCAAGTTTGGTGATTCTAGCTTTGCTCATTGTACAGTAATAAGGCATAAGGAATGCTAGCCTTGACCTTTGACCTTTTGACCCCAAACCCATAGTCAGAGGTCAGGATCCCAAGATGAACCTGTGTAGCAAGTTTAGTGACCCTAACTTTTCTTTGTTATTGAGATATAGTTTATAAGCCATTTTGATGTTGACTTTTGACCTTGCGATCCCAAAACCATAGTCACACTTCAGGGTCACAGGGTGAACCTGTGTACCAAGTTTGGTGACCCTGGCTTTACTCGTACTGTAATAAGGCACAGGGGATGTTAACATTGACCTTTGACCTTTTGACCCCAAACCCATAGTCAGAGGTCAAGATCCCAAGGTGAACCTGTGTACCAGGTTTGGTGGCCCTAGCTTTACATATAGTACTATTATAGTATATAGTAATAGTAAATATAGCATCTACCATAGTGCAACTGCAATGTTAACTTTGAACTTTGAGCCCTTGACCCCAAACCCATAGTTAGGTCAGGGTGTAAATCGTCCAAGATGTGTATTAGATGCAATTACTGTATCGGTTTGAAAGGCCTACATCATTTCTTTCAGTAGTTATTGTGTTTAGAAGACTTAGGGGAAATCTGACCTCTGACCTTTGACCTCAAGGTCATCCGATGATGGAAGTGAAATTGAAATATGTACTTATTAGAGTATATCAAACTATGGTACCAGGTTTCAAAACAATCAGAACAAAACTGTAGGAGGAGTTGATTTCACAAAAGTGGGACAGATGGGCAGATGGACTGACCCATAACATACAGCGGGGAAAATAAGTATTGAACATGTCAACATTTTTCTCATTAAACATATTTCTGATGCAGACATTGACCTGAGATTTTCACCAGATATCAGTAACAACCCAAGTAATCCATACATTCAAAGAAATCAAGGCAACTGTGTTCACAAAACAAGTTATATTTAATAAAGTGGGATGGCACAGGGAGAAAGTATTGAACACACTTGGTGCAATTCATTTAATATTTAGTAGAAAAGCCTTTGTTGGTAATAACAGCTTCCAGACTCTTCCTGTATGGAGAAACTAGGCGCAGGCATTGCTTACGAGTAATTTTAGCCCATTCTTCCACACAAACTGTCTTCAGATCTTAAAGGTTTCACGGGTGTCTTCTATGAAGTCTGATCTTCAGTTCATTCCATAGATTTTCAATTGGATTCAGGTCAGGTGACTGACTGGGCCATTCTAGCAGCTTTATTTTCCTTCTCTGGAGCCAGTTGAGAGGTTTCATGGCTGTGTGTTTGGGATCGTCTTGCTGAAATGTCCACCCTCGTTTCATCTTCAGCATCTTGGCAGATGGCAACAGGTTCTTATCAAGGATGTCTCTGTACATTTGTCCATTCATCTTTCCTTCAATTATATGAAGTCTGCCTGTACCATGTGCTGAAAAACACTCCCACACCATGATGCTCCCACCTCCAAACTTCACTGCTGGTAAGGTGTTTTTGGGCTGATGTGCAGTGCCATTTCTCCTCCAAACATACTGTGTGTTGTGACATTCAAAAAGTTCAATTTTGGTCTTATCGGACCAGACTATATTCTCCAAGCCCAAATGTTGTGCAGCAAACTTTAAACAAGCTTCAACATGCTTTTTCTTCAACAATGGAGTCTTGCGAGGTGAGCGGGCATAGAGTCCATGTTGGTTGAGTGCATTACTTATTATTTTCTTTGAAACAGCAGTACCTGCTAACTTCAGGTCTTCCTGGAGCTCTCCACAAGTGGTCTTTGGCTCTTGGATAATTCTTCTGGTAATTATTTTGACTCCTCTCTCAGAAATCTTATGAGGAGCACCTGGTTGTGGACGGTTTATGGTAAAATGATGTTCTTTCCACTTCCGAATGATGGCTCCAACAGTAATCACTGGAACATTGTTGCAGATGAGTATAATCCTGTTGCAGATGAGTATAATCCTTCAGTGTCCTACAGTTGTCTCTTGTTGCTGTCGACTCCAGTTCATAATATTCATTGATATTTGTCCATTGATATTTGTACATTCAGCAGTTTAGATATGCACCTGTAACCAGTGCCATCATTTGTTTACAACAATAAGGTTGTGAAGGTCTAGAGAGAGCTCTTTGCTTCTACCTATCATGAGTTCTTTGTGGTGTGACAAAATATTTCATTGAGAGTGAAGACAGGAGTGAAGCCCAGTGCATTGTTGGAGGTCGCCCGCCTGTCTAAACCTATTAGCAGCATAACTAAAGGAGGGTTCAGGGGCACCTGATCCCTCCCTAATTATACGCTACATCAAAAAGGAAGGTTTTAACCCTATTCTTAAAAACAGAGATCGAGTCTGACTCCCGAATCCAGATTGGCTGCTGGTTCCACAGCAGATGAGCTTGATAATTGAAGGTTCTGCCTCCCATTGTACTTTTGGAGATTCTAGGTTTTACAAGTAATCCAGCATTTTGGGAGTGTGGTGCTCTGTTAGGATAATAGGGTAATGTCAGATCTTTTAAATAAAAAGGGGCCTGATTATTTAGAGCTTTGTAAGTGAGAAGAAGGATTTTAAACTTAATTCTAAACTCTATGGGTGTCATGCGGTGGCCCTCGCGAGCCACCATAAGACGCCACACAGTCACCAGTGAGTTTCAGTGAGTTTTATTACGGTGAAAAAGTAACAACACAAGATGCAGGAGCAATGACACATAAGTCTACACACATCCGGAGGCGTAAGGCTAAACAGCTCTCATACAGGTCCGTAGGAGGAGACGGTCATACACAGGCAAGGTTGTTGGAGTAATGGCTACACAGGCTGCTGAGGCAGAGATACACAGAGGTCTACTCACACCGGGAGGGGTAAGGCTAACAGCTCACTTACTGGTCCTGGGGAAGCGACGGTCAACCACAGGCAGACAAGGTAGGTAACAGTCCAAGGCATCCGTAGCTCAGACGAAGAACGACTGACACTGCTGCGTCTTACCACCGCCAGTGCCGGGCTTAAGAAGGCGAAGCACTAACGACGATAATTACAAACAGCTGACTGACCGTTGACAGGCGGAAGCCCCACCGAGCACTTTCACAATAAGAGCCCAGTGAGGCCAGAATACAGCCCGCAACTGTCAAGGCCGGCAGCGAAACATAACTTAGCCCGAGCGCGATCAGAACCAGCGCTCGGGTCATATCAGTACCCTCCCTCCACGGGCGGACTCCGAACGCCCCAAGGAACCACCCTGCCCCCCCCACCCCCCCAGGGTGGGAGGTTGGGGGACAGATGTGGAGGGACAGAACCAACCCATGAACGAGACCTTAAACCAAAAGGAAAAAGAATACATCAATTTGTCCCAGAACCATGACGAAACCAGAAAAAACAAGACATGACTAAAAAATACAAGAAATACAAAACCATAAAGAGCATAAACACCTGACACCGAACATCTTCCCACAGGGACCACAGACAACCCGTCTAACTCCAAAGTACATAATCCCATGTGGTAAAGAACTCAAAGTAAGGATCTCTTCAAAAACTCAAAATTAACATGCCAAAATCATACTCTCAAACAACCTCAATACATGATAACTATGGAACAAGAAATACCTGGAAACACACGATAACTATATAACAAGAAATACATGGAAACGCACGATAACTATGGAAAAAGAAATACATGGAAAAACAACAACACACATGGAGCAATCTAAAATTGCTTGACATAACTTGGCTATGACTAGACCGTGGCTTTCAAAAAAAAAAAAAACATGAGGCAACCTAAAATTGCTCTGACATAACTTAGCTATAGATAGACTGTGGCTTACAAAAAAAAGACATGGAGCAATCTAAAATTGCTCTGACTTGACTTAACTATGACTAAACTATGGCCTACAAAAAAAAAACATGAGGCAATCTAAAATTGCCTGACTTAACTTGACTATGACTAAACTGTGGCTTTCCAAAAAAAGAAACATGAAGCAATCTAAAATTGCTTTGACTTAACTTTGACCAGACTGTGGCCTTCAAAAAGAAACATGAGGCAATCTAAAATTGCTTTGACTTGACTATGACTACGTGAAACAACAAAAAAAAAATTGCTAAAAGTACTTGACTTGGTCATTAACATCTGTTTGTTCTCTCCCATAGATTGAGTCCCCATCGTGCTGTTTGCTCTCTACATGTCTGTTCTTTTCTTCTTCTCTATCCCCTCACCCCCCAGCCAGTCGCAGCAGATGACTGCCCCTCCCTGAGCCTGGTTCTGCTGGAGGTTTCTTCCTGTTAAAAGGGAGTTTTTCCTCTCCACCGTCGCCAAGTGCTTGCTCACAGGGGATCGCCTGATTGCTGGGGTCTTTCTGCAACTGTGGGGGTTCCCCCCTACAGTTGATAGTGCTATGAGATGACTGTTGCTGTGAAATGGCGCTATATAAATAAAATAAAGTTGAATTGACATGACTAGGCACCGTATGGGCCCACAAACACAGTACCTGATCAGGTGGCCTACCCCAGTCCCAGGCCCCCAGAAACAAGTCCTCTGGTGGCCGAACCAGGTCATCCCGTAGCAAACGCAGTTTATTGGATGGCTAACCCAAGACGCCAAACGCACGAAGCAGTTCCTCGGGTGGCCGACCCGCATCCCACAACCACCAGGACCGTGGAGGAAATGCATGCAGCCGCCTGCCTGAAGACGACAAGACAGGAGAGCGCCGATCTGCCAAACAAAACCCTCTAACGGCCCCCAGCTGGTGGCTCCTGAGAGGGGGACAACCAAAAACTTAGACCCCCCTCGAATCCTGATTGGGTCACAGCCGCACCTGCGCTGGACCCCCACTGGACCTCGTCTCATCGCTGCACCCACGTCAGACCCCGATTGGGTCATTGCTGCACCCACGTCTCATTGCTGTCTCATTGCTGCACCCACGTCGGACCCCGACTGGGTCACCTCGGCCCACGCGTCGGACCTCGACTGGGTCACCTTGGCCCACGCGTCGGACCCCGACTGGGTCACCTTGGCCCACGCGTCGGACCCCGACTGGGTCACCTCGGCCCATGCGTCAGACCCCGACTGGGTCACCTCGGCCCACACGTCGGACCCCGACTGGGTCAGGACCGCTCAGCAGGAGGAGACACAGAGGCAGCAGGTTTAATACAAATGGCTACAGCTGGGGAAAGAAACTCAGGGAGCTGCGAACCCCGAGCTTCACCCCCAGGAGTCAGACAAGACAGATCACTATGAAAAATAGGACAGTGAAATTGGACTTGCCTGTCTCCCGGAGGAAAGATGGTATCAGCTGTAGCGGACATTGCTCCTTCCCTCGCTCGCTGGGTGGTAGAAAAGGACTCATGGACGGAGCCCACCGGCACAGGACTCAGCTCACTCACAGCAGCTGGCTGGTTGAAGGGGTCATCCCGGCGGCCCGGAACTGGATCCGGAGCAGGAGCTTGCCGAAGATGCACCCGGCCGTGGCGCCGACGCCTTCGCCGGCCCCCAGACGGTGCGAACTCCCGAAACAGATCGAGGACAGGATCGGGATCCATAGGCAAAGAGCAGGAGTGCCTCTTCTCCTGCTTCATGCCGCGTTCCTCCTCCATCATCAGGTATATTTCGCGTTGCGCGGCGATGTCTTCCCTCCTCGCGTCGACTTCCGGGAGGTCGGCGTAGCGGGGAGAGAGATGACAAAGAATATCTTCGGCAGCGTCCAGGTACCAGTGTATGCCGTGGTCATAATCCAACAGGGAAGCGGAGATGAGCAGCTCATCCACGACTTCCAGCACCCCTGTCAGCTCGTGGCTCGGACTCCAAACGCGGCCCCTCCGCGACGGCATTCTTCACATACACAGTACCCAGACAGGAAAAAGCAAATGTCCAAAAACTCGAACCCACTGGTGAATTGCGTCTCAGGTTGGCGTCACCGTAAACGCCGTTTTGGCAGCAGTATACTGTCATGCAGTGGCCCTCGCGAGCCACCATAAGACGCCACACAGTCACCAGTGAGTTTCAGTGAGTTTTATTACGGTGAAAAAGTAACAACACAAGATGCAGGAGCAATGACACATAAGTCTACACACATCCGGAGGCGTAAGGCTAAACAGCTCTCATACAGGTCCGTAGGAGGAGACGGTCATACACAGGCAAGGTTGTTGGAATAATGGCTACACAGGCTGCTGAGGCAGAGACACACAGAGGTCTACTCACACCGGGAGGGGTAAGGCTAATAGCTCACTTACTGGTCCTGGGGAAGCGACGGTCAACCACAGGCAGACGAGGTAGGTAACAGTCCAAGGCATCCGTAGCTCAGACGAAGAACGACTGACACTGCGGCGTCTTACCGCCGCCAGTGCCGGGCTTAAGAAGGCGAAGCACTAACGACGATAATTACAAACAGCTGACCGACCGTTGACAGGCGGAAGCCCCACCGAGCACTTTCACAATAAGAGCCCGGTGAGGCCGGAATACAGCCCGCAACTGTCAAGGCCGGCAGCGAAACATAACTTAGCCCGAGCGCGATCAGAACCAGCGCTCGGGTCATAACAATGGGAAGCCGATAAAGGGAGGCCAGAACCAGAGAGATATGATCTCTCTTTCTAGTACCTGAAAAACTCTTGCTGCAGCATTTTGGATCAGCTGAAGACTTTTTAAAGATGCTTTAGGATAACCTGATAATAAAGAGATACAATAATCTAGTCTAGAGCTAAAAAAAAGCATGGATTAGTTTCTCAGCATCACTCTGAGACAAGATGTTCCTAATCTTGGCAATATTATGCAAATGATAGAAGGCAGTCTTAGAAACAAGTTTATTATGTGAATTAAACTAATAGTTTTTTTTTAATGCAAAAGATGCAATAGACTTACACAATGGTCCTCTCCGGCATACAACTAGGAACATACCGGTCGCTATGGAGGGTGAGAATATGTATGGGCACATAATCATACCATGTAGGATAACTAAATAGACGGTTATGCTGTTTCATCCCACCTAGCAACAATGCTCTGCACTGTGTGTGTTTATATATTTACATATTTATTCCATCTAGCTACAATGCTCTGCACTGGGTGTGTTTATATTTATATATCTATATATTTATTCCATCTAGCTACAATGCTCAGCACTGGGTGTGTTTATATTTATATATCTATATATTTATTCCATCTAGCTACAATGCTCCGCACTGTGTTTTTATATATCTACATATTATTCCATCTAGCTACATTGCTCCGCACTGTGTGTTTATATACTTGCATATTTATTCCACCTAGCTGCAATGCTCCGTACTGTGGGTGTTTATATATTTACATATTTATTCCATCTAGCTACAATGCTCTGCACTGTGTTCATATATTCATATATTTATTCCATCCAGCTACAATGCTCTGCACTGTGTGTCTGTGTGTGTGTATATATATATTTTATAGTAATATGTACATATGTATATTAGCTGCTCTTGCTTGCTTGTTTTTTTTTTCTTGCCTTCTGATTGTTGCTCTGAGTGTTGCTATCCCTGTGCTGTTGCAATCCTGGAATTTCCCCGTTGTGGGACTAATAAAGGCTTATCTTAAAAAACAGATTTTGATCAAAAATAATTCCAAAGTTCCTCACAGAACTTTTAAGAGAAAGAGTAACTGCATCCAAACTAAGAGTTTGATTTGGAAAGGTATTTCTAAGGTTTTTTGGACCAACTAGAATGACTTCAGTCTTATCTGAATTTAATAGCAGAAAATTACAAGTCATCCAAGCTTTGATATCCTTCAGACAGGCCTCTAATTTGGCTAATTGATCTCCATCATCTGACTTCATTGACAGGTATAAGTGTGTGTCATCTGCATAACAATGAAAATGTATACAGTGCTTTCTAATAATGTTGCCTAGCAGAAGCATATATAAACTAAAAAGAATAGGGCCTAGCCCAGATCCCTGTGGAACTCCGTGACTGAGCTTTGAGTTGGAAGAAAACTCATTATTTACATGAACAAACTGGAACCTATCAGATAAAAAAGCTCTAAACCACTGCAACAAAGTTCCATTCAGTCCAACACGGTGTTCTAATTTATCAAGTAAAATATTATGATCAATAGTATCAAAAGCTGTACTAAGGTCTAAAAGGACAAGTACAGAAACAAGTCCATTGTCAGATGCGATAAGGAGGTCATTTGTGACCTTCACTAAGACGGTTTCAGTACTATGATGGATTCTAAACCCAGACTGAAACTCTTGAAATAAACCATTACCCTGCAAGTGGTCAAATAATTGCACAGCAACAACTCTTTCTAAGGTTTTTGAAATGAAAGGCAAATTTGAGATTGGTCTATAGTTAGCTAAAACTTCTGGATTCAGTGTTGGCTTTTTAAGTAAGGATTTAATTACATCAGTTTTAAAAGCCTGCGGTACATGGCCTAATGTTAATGAAGAACTGATTATTTGAAGAATAGAGCTACCAATAAATGGGAAGACTTCTTTAAATAACTTGGTAGGAATAGGGTCTAAAAGACAAGTTGAAGGCTTGGATGGGGAAATTATTTTATCTAACTCTAAAAGGTCAATTGGAGTAAACTCCTCCAAACAGATATCAGTTGAAGGAGTTGTAGTAGTTAATGTATTTAAGTTAACGGTGGGAAGAATCTGACTGATTTTTTCTCTGATAGATGAAATTTTGTTATTGAAAAAGTTCATAAAGTCCTGACTAGTAAGCTGTAATCTCAAGTCGTCAGCTTGAGATGAAGCTGACGACTCAGGAGGTGGAGGCGTAGGCTCATTATAGGGACGAGTATTTTTATTTACTTTGGAGGGAGTAGACAATGATTCTCTGATGGGGGAGACAGGCTGAGGGGTGGTGGATGAAGAGGAGCTACAGAGAGGCGTGTAAGACTGCGACTCTGCTTCCTGGTCCCAACTCTGAGTTGTCAAGGTTTTGGAAATTTGGATTAAAATGATGCCAGACTGTTAGATAAAAGAGACGCACCATCCAAAGTGGGATGGATGCCGTCTCGTCTAATAAGACTAGGTTTTCTTCCAAAATGAGTTCCAGTTGTCTATGTAGCCCACATTGTTTGCAGGACACCACACAGACAGCCAGCGGTTGAAGGATGACATGCCACTAAACATGTCATCACTAGTCAGATTGGGGAGGGGCCCAGAGAATACTACAGAGGCAGACATCATTTTGGCAAAGTTACACACAGATTCCACACTAAGTTTTGTAACTTCCGACTGCCGGAGTCAGATGTTAATGCCAGCGTGGATAACAGTTGTGGAGTATTTACAGTTACTTTTAGCCAGCATTTTCCAATTTCACTCGATGTTGCCTGCTCTGGCCTCGGGAATGCATTTGACTATGGCCGCTGGAGTCTCTCTCTCTCTCTCTTCATGTTTCTGACTATAGAGTCGCCAATGATCAGAGTTTTTTCCTCAGCAGGTGTATCGCTGAGCGGGGAAAAATGATTAGAAACATGAACAGGTTGGTGGTGAACCAGGGGCTTGCGACTATGCTTCCTTCTCGCCGTCACCCACCCATTCTGTCCTGGCTGCTCAGGAGAGGTAGAAGCTGGAGGACAGCTAACAGGCCTCTCTAAGCTAGGGTGCTTCGCTGCAGCTAAGGGGAGTCAGTCATTATTAACTGGCACTGATAGTGTTTCAATGCAGCGGAGCCGGGATTCCAAATCACACAACCTCGCCTCGAGCGCCTCAAAAAGACAACATTTATTACATTTACCATTATCACTGAAAGAGGCAGAGGTGTAGCAAAACATCTGACACAGAGAGTACACCAGAGGAGAAGGAGAAGGAGAGCTAGTAGCCATATCTAGTGGCTAACCCAAAACTAGCACAAACACCAATGAAAGGTGAACAGAAGGCTAAAGAGGGTGATTAGGTGACACTGAGTGCGCACACAGGTGCAAGAGGCTTGTTAAACAGAAGTGAGAGGTGACGGTAGATGGAAAAAAAGTGATTAAAATACAATTAAAGGCAATAATCCTCAGAAGACTGAGGAGAGCTAACCACAAACCACACAGATAGCCAACAACACAGGAAGTGACGAAAAGCTGACCGACCATCCGGAGGTGCAACTATTGCCCCGTCAGAGATACTATCCCTCCCTGATACTCCATACACCCCAGGCTGATATTACTACGATAACAATAGAGAAGATGAAAAAGGGTAAGCTACTCATGTAATTCATTCATTTACTGCAGTTAACATTTTACCAACAGAACTGAAACAGCTCAGCTGTCGTCCAAGAGAGATTATTGTCCGACAGGTAATGTTTGCACATGCTGACAGTTTAATCAGTTTTCGAAAGCTGAGACAGTCCCTTATTGAAAATAAGAAGCGCTAACTTTACTCACTGAAACTCACTAACCTTACCTGTGTGGTGTTTAGAAGTAGTCCAGCTTCAGTTGTTCATCCCCGGGTCAAAGAGCAGCAGAGTCCACTGACAGGCTGCCGGAGATGGAGGAACGGAGTGGAGGAGGAGGTGTGATAGGACAGTTACACTTTCTGTCCATGACTCAATACAGTCCATGTCGTACCTCGGTACCCGTCTGTACCGTACCGTGGGTGCTGTACCGAAAATCCAAATACAAGTATCGTTCCACCCCTAAAAACTCCTACTACAAACGTAGGCAGGTAAATTTATACTTAGTTTTACCCTAATTTTAAGGCTCCAATATGTTTTTGGTACACAGATTTTTTTGGGGCCAAAAACATCTCTTTCCATAGTCGAGGTTGCTGACCCCTGGTACAACAGAAGTGCAGCAACATGATGTCAACTGGCTTCTGCTGAGTGCCAAAAGTCAGTCATGCAGGGACAGGGCCTGTCGGTACCAGTAATGTGTGTGTGTTTGTTGGTACAGAGCTGTGTGCAGAGCCATTCAAGCTCCATCAATGTTTCTGGACCTCGTCATGCTCCTGCCCTGCTCTTTTATTTCATCACGGTTCATCTCTCATCAACTGTGACAGGCGACGATAATGGGAATTCTCTGTGGCCACTTGTCAGTTTGCATTAGGTTAAATAACAGCCCCTCAGATCTGTGTGATTGGAATCTGTCAGCACCAACTAGTAAAAAGGCAACAAGCTATAATGGTTTTATACAAGTGAAGCATGTTGTTTAGCATACTATATTACTATTTTTCCATTAGTTTCTCACTTTCTTAACAGCTTAGTGAGTTTGCATGTAGAATATTGGTTAAAGATATTATGTAGCAGGAAACAGATTGAACTTCCATTAAGCCATTATCAGCCTCTTATAAATTATCATGAAACCCTGTTGTGTAGACTGCCTTTTACAGGAGGAAAAATGTCTCAAAAATGCTATTTTGAAGTGTTTGATAGTACAAAGGAACACCTACAGTGGTCCCCTTCCTGATTTCTTTTTTTATGTTTGTCACACTTAAATGTTTCAGATCAACAAACAAATTTAAATATTAGACAAAGATAACACAAGTAAACACAGAATGCAGTTTTTAAATGAAAGTGTTTATTATTAAGGGTAAAAAAAATGGCCCTGTGTGAAAAAATGATTGCCCCCTCCCCTGTTAAAACATAAATTAACTGTGGTTTATCACATCTTTGGAAAGCTGAGTTCAATTTCTCTAGCCACACCAAGGCCTGATTACTGCCACACCTGTTCTCAATCAAGAAATCACTTAAATAGGACCTGCCTGACAAAGTGAAGTAGACCAAAAGATCCTCAAAAGCTAGACATCATGCTGCAATCCAAAGAAATTCAGGAACAAATGAGAAACAAAGTAATTGAGATCTATCAGTGTGGAAAAGGTTATAAAGCCATTTCTAAAGCTTTAGGAGTCCAGCGAACCACAGTGAGAGCCAATATCCACAAATGGTGAAAACATGGAACAGTGGTAAACCTTCCCAGAAGTGGCCGGCCGAACAAAATTACCCCAAAATTACGCAGCGACGAGTCATCCAAGAGTTCACAAAAGACCCCACAACAACATCCAAAGAACTGCAGGCCTCACTTGCCTCAGTTAAGGTCAGTGGTCATGACTCCACCATAAGAAAGAGACTGGGCAAAAATGGCCTGCATGGCACAGTTCCAAGACAAAAACCACTGCTGACCAAAAAGAACATAAAGGCTCATCTCAGTTTTGCCAGAAAACATCTTGATGATCCTCAAGACTTTTGGGAAGATACTCTGTGGACTGACGAGACAAAAGTTTAACTTTTTGGAAGGTCTGTGTCCCATTACATCTGGCGTAAAAGTAACACAGCATTTCAGAAAAGGAACATCATACCAACAGTAAAATATGGTGGTGGTAGTGTGACGGTCTGGGGCTGTTTTGCTGCTTCAGGACCTGGAAGACTTGCTGTAGTAAATGGAACCATGAATTCTGCTGTCTGCCAAAAAATCCTGAAGAAGAATGTCTGGCCATCTGTTCATGACCTCAAGCTGAAGCACACTTGGGTTCTGCAGCAGGACAGTGATCCAAAACACACCAGCAAGTCCACCTCTGAATGGCTTAAGAAAAACAAAATGAAGACTTTGGAGTGGCGTAGTCAAAGTCCTCACCTGAATCCGACTGAGATGCTGTGGCATGACCTTAAAAAGCCGGTCCATGCTCAAAAACCCTTCAATGTGGCTGAATTACAACAATTCTGCAAAGATGAGTGGGCCAAAATTCCTCCACAGCACTGTAAAAGACTCATTGCCAGTTATCGCAAATGCTTGATTGCAGTTGTTGCTGCTAAGGGGTGACTCAACCAGTTATTAGGTTTAGGGGGCAATCACTTTTTCACACAGGGCCATGTAGGTTTGAATTTTTTTTCCCTTAATAATAAACACCTTCATTTAAAAACTGCATTTTGTGTTTACTTGTGTTATCTTTGTCTAATATTTAAATTTGTTTGATGATCTGAAACATTTAAGTGTGACAAACATACAAAAAAATAAGAAATCAGGAAGGGGGCAAACACTTTTTCACACCACTTTGCATGGTGGTAAATACAGAACCGCCCCAACATTTGCATATTTTTTTCACACTTATGGACTTGATGTGGTGTCAAAGACTTAAAGGATAAATTTTGTCAAATTAAAGAATATGTGATGATCAGGCAAGCGTGCTCCCCCACCCCTCCTGTTCCTGTCTTCTCGGCTCCGGAGGATCAGATGCACTTGCGTGATTACACACCTGCTGCACCCTGATGACCCAGCATATTTAAGAGCCAGCATGTGGGGAATCCATCGCTGCATCGTTAGGTTTGCTACCAGAGAATCTAAGCCACACTGCACTATTTTCCTCGATTGTTCTGTATTTTCACTCCCCGTGTCTTCCTCTCTTCACAGATGTGCTGCCCACCTTCACGGTGTGTACTACGGAGCTGATCACGCTCGCCTGACTAAGAAGATGCCAGACGCCCACCCAGGTCAACTGTCTTCCCTGTTTCCCTGGTTCCACGCAGGAGTTCCCCGCCGGGCTCCTCTGCTCACCGCAGTAAGAGTATTCTCCTAATCTTTTCTCCTCTTTTGGAGAATCTGTTCCTGATCATCCCTTTCTGCTCTTTCCCCATAGGCTGCGTGCGCTCCAGTGGCACCGTTTTTGTGTGTAATTTAAGTGTGCGTTTTTGTGTTGCTCTTTTCCTTAGTGATGCACTTTTATTCAGAAATGTATGTTGGTTTTGCTTTTTCGCAATAAACTGGTGAATTTTTGTATCTGTGTCTGAGTGTTGTTTCTGGCAGCTCTGCGTTTGAGTCTCACTTGCCCTGAATCATGACAGAACGATCCAGCCAAGATCGAGGCTCAGCATGCGCTCAGGCAGGCGAACAGTCGGCACTCTGGCACTCGGAGGCTGCGGAATGCCAGATCATGTTCCTTTTTGAGCAATTCGAGACCGTTACCCAGCAATTGACCACCATCACCAAGCACTTAGGTCAGCTTCCTGGTGCGGCGTCGCCCCTGCACCTGCTGCTCCAGCAGTGTCTGCCATCCACAGGAACATTTCTGTTCCTTCGCCTGCCCCTTATGGGGGAGAGGTGGGGGGATGCAGAGGGTTCCTGCTGCACTGCTGGCTTTATTTTCAGCAGGTGGAGGGGGAGTATAGGGATGATTCGGCTAAGGTTCATTTCATGACCTTGTTGCTGCAAGACCGGGCGCTTAAGTGGGTACAGTCCATCTTGACCAGCCCAGATGGTCCCCTGTACATATACAAATGGTTTGTGCGGAAATTCTCAGAGGCATTCGACCATATGGAGAGTGAGGGGAACATAGTTAGTCAGCTGATGGGACTTCGACAGCGAGGTCGGTCTGTGGTCAATTTCTCCATCGAGCTCCGGGTCGCTGCAGCCGACTCAAGATGGAACGACGCTGCCCTGCAGAGCGCCTTCCTCTGGGGCCTGGATATGCACCTCCGCGATGAGATGGCTATCCGCACGTCCCCATCCTCTCTGGATGAGATGATTGCGCAGGCAGTGGCCCTGAATAACCAGTTTAGGGAGCGGGTGAGGGAGCAGAAGACCACTGCTTCCCCATTTGTTCCACAGCCGGCCCCCCGGCTTCAGATACTGTTCTGCTGGCATTGTTACTGGGGCCAATGGACCTCAGGAGGGTCCGTCTAACTCCGAGGGAACACCGGCGTCGCAAGAGGGCAGGAGAGCGTATATACTGGGGTCCCTAGCCACGCAATTTCGCATTGCCCAATTCAGCCAGAAAGGCCCGGCCCATCAGTCACCGTGGAGGGTCTCGCGGGACGGCCTTCGCAAAATTCCCCCAACCATTTTGAACTCTCGGCCCTTATTCAGTTAATGGGGGCAGAGTTCAAAACCTCCACCCTGGTTGATTCTGGGGCGGAGCAAAACTTCATTCAACAGGCCATGGTCCGTAAATTACAGATACCCACCAGGAATGTCCCGACACCCTTGACTGTCTCGGCAGTCTCAGACAGTAGTATCGTGGCGATTAACGAACAGACTGAGCCCATTTCGGTCATTCTGTCCAGTAATCACCGCGAGACTATTCAGTTTTATGTCCTGCCTCAGTGAACCACCACCATGATTCTGGGGTATCCATGGCTCCGCATTCACAACCCATTATAAACTGGAGTCAGGGCTCCATTTCATCCTGGAGCCCTTTTTGTCTGTCATTGTGTCGCCGATCATGCTCGCCCTCGCTCCCAATCTCCTCCCCTCCGGCTTAGCCGGCAGATCTCAGCTCCGTGCCCGAGGTCTATCATGACTTAGGGGAGGTCTTTACCAAGTCCAGGGCCCTATCATGACCACCTCACCGGGGTTACAACAGCGCTATCGACCTCCTCCCAGATGTGCGGCTGCCATCCAGCTGGCTCTACAGTTTATCTGGGCCGGAGAGGGAGGTGATGGAGACCTACATAAAAGACTCCCTCAGCGCCGGCATTATTCGTCCGTCGTCTGCCCCTCTCGGTGCTGGGTTCTTTTTTGTAGAGAAGAAGGACGGGTCACTGCGGCTGTGTATTGATTACTGTGAGCTTAATGCCATTACCCGTAAGGATAAGTATCCGCTGCCCCTTATCAACTCAGCGTTTGAGCTACTCCAACAGGTGTGTTTTTTCTCCAAACTCGACCTCCGTAATGCGTACCACTTGGTCTGCATTCATGAGGGAGACGAGTGGAAGACGGCACTTAAAACATCACTGGGCCATTTTGAGTATTTGGTTATGCCATTTGGGCTGACCAATGCCCCTACCGTCTTCCAGCGGTTAATCAATGATGTCTTGCGAGATATGGTGAACCAGTTTGTTTTTGTGTATTTGGACAATATTCTGATTTTTTCCCGCATGCTTGAGGAGCACGTAGTCCACGTTCGGTCTGTCCTGCAGCGACTGCTGGAGAATCAGCTTTTCGTGAAAGTGGGGAAGTGCAAATTTTCCACTCGCTCAACTTCGTTCCTGGGGTTCATCATCGCCGAGAGCACAATAAAGGCCGATCCGGTGAAAATTAAGGCGGTAGTACACTGGCCTACCCCCCAGGCCAGGAAGGACCTTCAGTGCTTCCTGGGCTTTGCCAACTTCTACCACCGATTTAGCTATGATTATAGTAAGGTGGCGCAACTGCTTACACAGTTGACATCGACCAAAAGCCCGTTCAAGTGGTCTGAGACCGCTGTACAAACTTTTGTGATCCTGAAAGGCCTGTTCACCAACACGCGCGTCCTGGCGCAGGTGGATCCTATGGTGCAGTTCGTGGTCGAGGTGGATGTGTCTGATTCGGGGGTGGGCGCTGTCCTCTCCCAGCGCTCCTCCTCCGACCAGAAGCTCCATCCGTGCACGTATTTCTCCAGGCGGCCCGAAACTGTTGGCCATTAAGCTGGCGTTGGAGGAGTGGAGACACTGGCTGGAAGGAGCTAGCCAACTGGTCATTGTCTGGACCGATCATAAAAATTTAGAATATCTTCGATCGGCCAGACAGTTGAATTCTCGGCAGGCTCGGTGGGCCTTGTTCTTTAATAGGTTCAATCTTTCCATCTCGTACCGACCAGGGTCCCGTAATGCCAAGGCTGACACTGTCTCACAAAGTTTTCTCCTGACTCCTCCTCTTCCACCTCCTCCGCAGCTGCTGCGTCTCCCCCAGGGACTAGTCTCCCCTCCTCCTGCTTTCTCAGGACACTTTCATGGGAGATTGAGCAGAGGATCCGACAGGTACAGTCATTGGAACCCGTCCCGGAGGGAGGTCTGCCTAACCGTCTGTATGTCCCCTCAGCGCTACGCGGAGAGGTGATTAAGTGGGGGTATACTAGCTATTTCGCCTGTCATCCCAGCATCTCCAGGTCAAGTGAACTGCTCAGGAGAGCATTTTGGTGGCCCACACTCGGGAGGGATGTGCCGGAGTTCGTCAAGGCCTGTCACATCTGTGCCACAAGTAAATTGGACTCTTCTCCCCCAGCTGGCCTCCTCCATCCTCTCCCGGTGCCCAGTTGTCCATAGTCACACATTGCTTTGGAGTTTGTGATGGGCCTCCCTCCATCCCAAGGCAGCACGGTGATCCTCACCATCGTCAACTAATTCTCCAAGGCCATCCATCTGGTCTCTCTCCACAAGCTACCATCTGCCACGGAGACGGCAGACCTGGTGGCGCAACATGTCATCCAGCTGCATGGGACACTAGTGAACATCGTCTCGGACCAGGGGCCCCAATTTACATCCCAGGTGTGGAAGGCGTTCTGCCTCTTTTTGGGTGCTCCTGCCAGCCTGACGTCCAGATACCATCCACAGAGCAACGGTCAGGCTGAGCATGCTAATCAGTCTCTGGAGGCCACCCTAAGGTGCGTAGCATCCCGGAACCCCTCTACCTGGAGCTCTCACCTGACCTGGGTGGAGTATTCCCACAACTTGGCGATCTCCTCTACTGGACTCACACCATCCAAGGCCTCAATGGGCTACACACCACCTCTGCTGCCCATGGCAGAGAGGGGCCTCACTGTCCCATCCGTGGAGACCCACCCACACTGGTGCCACCGTCTGTAGAGGGCCACAAGAGCTGCCCTCCTCCGCTCTGCGGAGCGCAACCAACTATACGCTAACCACAGACGCACACCGGCGCCGAAGTACACGGTGGGACAGAAGGTCTGGCTGTCCACAGATCAGATCCCACTCAAGACGGAGTCTCGGAAGCTCTCCCCCCCCCGCTATCTGGGCCCGTTCATCATCAAGCGGCTGATCAATGACGTCACTTTTCGGTTGGGCCTGCCACCTTCAATGCGGATTCACCTGATGTTCCACGTCTCCCAGATTAAGCCCCTCTCTGCCGGTCCTCTCTGCCCTCCTCCAGATTCCCCCCCGTACCCCCCCCCCCCCCCCCCGGGTCATTGACGGCCAGACTACTTACACAGTGGAGAGGATCCTGGACGTCCGTTGACGGGGTCATGGGTGTCAATACCTTGTTCACTGAAAAGGGTATGGTCCGGAGGAGAGGTCCTGGATCCTGAGGTCCTACATCCTGGACAAACGAACGGTGTGGGCATGCCATTGGACCCATCCTTGCAAGCTCAGTGGGATGCCAGGAGTGCCCCTTGAGGAGGGGGCACTATGATCAGGCAAGCATGCTCCCCCTCCCCTCCTGTTCCTGTCTTCTTGGCTCCGGAGGATCAGATGCACCTGCGTGATTACACACCTGCTGCGCCCTGATGACCCAGCATATTTAAGAGCCAGCATGTGGGGAATCCATCGCTGCATCGTTAGGTTTGCTACCAGAGAATCTAAGCCACACTGCACTATTTTCCTCGATTGTTCTGTATTTTCACTCCCCGTGTCTTCCTCTCCTCTCGGGTTTGCTGCCCACCTTTGCGGTGTGTACTCCGGAGCTGATCACGCTCACCTGACTAAGAAGATGCCAGACATACACCCAGGTCACCGTCTTCCCTGTTGCCCTGGTCCCACGCAGCAGTTTCCTGTAGGGCTCCTCTGCTCACCGCAGTAAGAGTATTCTCCTAATCTTTTCTCCTCTTTTGGAGAATCTGTTCCTGATCATTGCTTTCTGCTCTTTCCCCATAGGCTGTGTGTGCTCCAGCGGCACCAGTTTTTGTGTGTAATTTAAGTGTGCGTATTTTGTGTTGCTCTTTTCCTTAGTTATGCACTTTTATTTAGAGTTGTATGTTGGTTTTGTTTTTTTGCAATAAACTGGTGAATTTTTGTATCTGTGTCTGAGTGTTGGTTTTGGCAGCTCTGCGTTTGAGCCTCACTTGCCCTGAATCATGACAGAATAAATATCTGAAGATATCAATATCTGATGTGGCTGATATCTAAACAGCATACTGTATGTCTAAAAGCTACATAGAAATGGCTGCAATTAATCTAGAAAGACTAAATGGCTTAAAGGGGTCACATTGACTGAAAAATTGTGTTTTTGTAGGGTTTAACTTTCTGAAATGCCTCTATTGGTCATGTGACTAGCAAAACTCTCACTTTTCTTTAAAAAAAACACATCCTTTTTCTCATTTTTCTCGCCAAAGAAACATTTTATATCTTCCGGGTATTTTTGTGTATGTCAAGAAATGGGAAACGTCACTAAATGGTAAATGTCATGAGCCTTGACACCTGCCCGCTGCTCTGTTATTGGCCAGCCTAACTGTCTGTCATGTAGATGGGAGGGAAGCCAAAGATGTTTGCTTAAGAGCTAACAGTGGTACAAGGAAGCTTGTGTTTATATTATTTTCTTTAGACTTCATTCACCCTAATAGACATCCCTGATTCCACCTGGCTAACTAATCCACAGTCAATAAGATATCTCATGTCATTCTGGCTTATTTTGTTATATTTCTGGTGGGATGCTACATTGTTAGTACCATTAGCACCACCAAGGCAGCAAGCTGAAGCTAGCAGTTTAGTCTTGGCTCATTCTGAATGTTTCTGTTCTTATTGTACTCCAGGGAGCCTGTCGACTACTCAACCACTCAGTCATTCTTTGAGACAAATTTATGTTAGTTGGCTCCGAGCTAGGATCTAGCCAACTAAGATTAGCAATAGTGACATAAGAGGGAGACGGAGACTTAGAAATTTAAAGAGACATGCACTGAAACTAGCCTTTCTCAGAAAGGCTGCAAAAGATGACAATTTTGCTGCAATATTCCAATAATTCAAGAAAATTTTTCCGAGATATGTCAAAAATATTTCCTTAACACATGTGTGAGCTGTTAAAATATGGGAAAAGTGCAAACAATGACCCCTTTAAAGCTTAAAAAAAAAAACCACAGCAACCTTAATGTTAGAGAAGTTGTCACAAATGTTCAATATATCATTTTTTTCACTGGTTTTATGAAGAATAAGAAAAATTCTTCTCTGCAAGTGCTGGTAATTGTGCTTTTCCTGGGAAAGCTGTTAAAACAGCAACTTCTGAGAAAGTTGATTTATTACTCCGGTCAAAAAAAAAAAGAAGAAAGAAAAAAACAGTGCATGCTTTTGCAGGGAACAGGTGGATTCAAGTAAGAAAAATTATGTTCGTATGGAACCAAAACATTATGAGAAAATGGCATGTTAAATGGCATTTCAATATGGCAGACAGGACTGGTGGATAAATTCATTATTCCCAACTTGGAAGTTAAACGTTCTCACAGATGTGCTACGTTTGATTACTGCAGAAATTCAGGCTGTTGCCGGACTGATTGTTAGCTTTTAAATGGAGCCGGTGCACTTGTGTAATTTGACTTTTTAATAACAATCAGGATCAACAGGTCGAACAAACAATGTTATTGCCAGGAAAAAAGAAATGTCTTCTAAAGGCTAGATGAATCTGATTGCACAAAGTTAAAAAACTACACTGATCCAAAAACTTTCTCTTGACTGAGAAATGAGGTCTAATGTCCAGCAAATGTCACTTTTCCCCAGAGGTGGGTAGAGTTGCCAAAAACTGTAATGAAGAAAGAGAAAAAGCAGCGTTATTTTATATTATTAAGTACTCAAGTATAAGTAAGAGTAGTCACCCAAAAAATTACTTGCTTATGAGTAAGAAAGTATCAACTAGAATAGTTGCTTGAGTTGTCCATAAAATTTTACACTGGACAATTTGGAAGATTATTATACCTAAAATTTGTGAATTTTTTTTTGTAAATATATATATATTTAGTCATGAGGGCTAGTGTTAAATTTGCATGGTTTTTTTTCTCACAAATCAGTGAATTCCTCATAAATTTCGATACTTTTTCCCTATAATTTAAAATATTTTTAAGATTCTTTTTATTGCAAATTTGTGGCTCTTTTCTCATAAATTTACTGCTGTTTCATTATAAAGGAGGGACTTCTTTCCTCATAGATTTGTAATTTTCTCACCAATTTATGACGTTTTTCTTTTGAATTTGCAACCTTTTTTCTAATAAATTACGATTTTTTTCCAAATAAATCTGTAACTGCTTTTTAAAAAATGTGTTACTTTTTCCTTATAAATTTGCAACATCTTTTCATGTTTGATGTGTCCCCTTGTCACACAAATTTACAACTTTCCATACCCCCTTTTCACAGGGGTGGAGATCATTGACAGATTGCTGAGAGATCTGGCCAATTCTTGATCTATCTTGATCTACAGTGATCTCCACAGTCGCCATGGTCTCCTCAAAGTTTTGGCTCCATCCAAAGCACACAAGGATCTCCCAAACGATCCCAAAGATCAAAAATTGGCCCAATCTCTCAACGATCTCCATGCTGTGCAAAGGGGCCCTTGGTGATTTCATGGTTAAATTCAGTGAAATCAAAAGTAAATCCAACCAAATGATCCAAGTGTGGTCAAAGTACATCCAAATGTACTTGACTAAAAAGTACAGGTGAGTAGAAAGTATGTTGCAGTAGCACTACTCAAGAAAGTACAGTTTTGTAAGAAAGGTACTTGAATAAATGTGGCCCATTACTACCCACCTCTGCTTTTCATGTAATCAAAAAAAATGTTCTAATTAGGGTTCAAAACTGTAAAAAATACACTACAAAAACAGAGACAGAACATGGGGAATGAATGAGAAGTACCGACAACACATTTCTGTAGGGTGATAGGCAAACTGACTGGAGAGATGCATGAAACAGAAATAAAAAACAAGATTTTGTTTCCCGTTATTGCTGGAGAAAAGTGGTCTCACTTAACTTTATGGGGAGCATCGCCTTCTACTAACTAAGAACTTAACATATTATGAATGGATCGCATACATCATTATATTTGTACACGGACAAAAATGCTGCATATTCCTTTCCAAAAAATCACAGGGAAGTGTAACAGTACCCAGAGTTGAAAGCAAAATAGTTAGATGTCAATGTTCTTCCTGGTTAGTGAAACTATCACTTTTGTTTAAACAAGTCCAACAGACTAAATCTGCTTTTAATGTAAAAGAAATCCAGAAAAACCTGTTGTGTAACACTTGTTCTTTTCCAGTATATTCTTTGATGTCCCAAAATAATTTGAACCTAGTAGGGATTAAAAGAAATTCCAGTGAATGGCAGGGTGCTGGTGGCGAGTTTCCATCGCAGTTCTTCCCTTTAATACAGGTCTCCTTCTTCTCCTTCTTCTTCTTCTTCTATCCGTTCCAAAAGACACTCAGGAAAAAAAATTTAAAAAGGTCATTTTTGCTGGCTGGCTGGCTAAAAAAAGAAAAGCTTGGCTCAACTTTCTTTGTTCATTGACGTTCCATTGCAAATCCAGCAGGCATTCTCTCGCTGCTCTCCTTTTCCCTGACCGCAGCTACGGCTTTGGATTCAGCAGCATGTCTGTCCTTTCTCCTTTTGTGTTTGAAGATAATGCCCACTGTTTGAAGTGACGGGAACTCGAAAAATCCAGACTGCAAGAACCCTTTGACCATTCAGGAGAGCACCGGCGTCGGCATTTTGGGACATTAACGATGTAATACCAAGACTAGACTGGAGGAGCTGCACTGGTGACAATGTAGAAACTAACTAAAAAAATACCACAACATACAGGAAGTCTTCCCGCTTTCAGGAGTGTTTGTCCATCCTCGTAAATAGATGAAAATGTTTAGGATCATATCTTGATGGTCTAGGTTGAAATTAAAATTAAACTACTGAGTACAAAGATAAAACAGGGATGTCACATTTCTGTAAAAACCTACATCCTGAAGGGACGTGACCTCTGCAGTGGTCTTCAAGTCCTAAACGGTGAGGCTGCATGGTCAGCTTTTGTCACAGCTATGAGTCTGAAGGTCATGCACAGGTTTTCTAGGGCATCTTGCCTCCGTCGCTCCATCTCAGCTGCACTTGCAGGACTTGACGATCATATTGGAGAGCTGCTCCACTTTAGGGGTCCGGCCAGAGTAGTAGAGTATGGTGAGGGGCTCCAGGTCCTGAGGGACGCAGCAGGGGGCCGCGGATGCCTCCGGATTCAGAGTGTTGTACAGGCTCAGCAGCTGTTGGACACAGGAGACAAAATGATTAAAAACTTACTCTCAATGAGTGCCCATCGATCTCCATTTCTTAATGATCTCTCAGCAATCTTTCAATGAACTCTACTGGTCTTTCATTGATGGCTGACAGATCAATAAAAAGTCAGCAACAGATCATTGGAAGATCGATGAGATCGTTGAGCACTCCATAAGCTCTCCTTGACAATCTCATTGAACTCCCAATGATCTCTCTGTGATCTTTCAATGAACGCCAAATTTTTATACCCCAAAGGTAGAGATGGCTGAAAGATCAGTGTGGGATAGCTGAGTGTTCACTGAAAGACCAACAGAGTTCACTGAAAGATCACTGAGATAATTGGGAAATCAATGAGATTGTTAAGCGCTCCTTAAGAGTTCATTGAGCATTTGTTGAGAGATCCCTTTTGAACTGAGTCAAAACAATTTCTCAACTGCTGCGACCACAGACATCACTGGAAGATCACTGAGAGATCTTGGCAATCACTCAGAGATCATTGAAAGACTGCTGAGAGATCTGGCCATTCAACAATCACCACCTCTGTGTAAAGGGGGTAGAAGAGCAGTAGCAGAATAAAAAGCAGTTTCCATGTAAATGTTTGGCCGATCCTTGTGTGCTTAGGACTGAGTCAAAACTTTGAGGAGACTGTCGATCATGTGATATAGCGTTTGTGAATGATTCATTCGAACGTACTAGTGCCTACGGATAAATGTACTGTACTGAATCACTTATACCCCCTTTACACAGGGGTGGAGATCAGTGAGAGATCTGGCCAATTTTTGATCTGTCTTCAATGATCTCCACAATCGCCATGGCCTCAAAGTTCTGACTCAGTCCAGAACATACAAGGATCTCTCAAATGACCCCAAAGATCAAAAACTGGCCCAATCTCTCAACGATCTCCATGCTGTGTAAAGGGACCCTAACCGTAACTGTACTGAATCACTTATGGAAATGTGGATCCAACAGCGTGTTGGATTGCTATAACATTTACAAGAAATACAATCTTCTGTCTTTTGAAAATTATAAAACTCTCAAATTTGCCTGTTCAGTTTATAAAATATTAAATGGCTATGCACTACTTCCCCTGGGAGAATGTTAAACTGAGAACTGTCACCGGTACAACCACCACAGCAATCACTAGAGGGGAATACAAGGTCCCCCACAGACACACCACATTTGCTCAATCTGTGCTAAGAGTGAGGGGCACCAAGATCTGGAATAACATACCACCTGCAATCAAAGAACGTACCACACTAAACACTTTTAAGACGTACTGTAAAAATTGGCTTTTAAACAACCAAAACTGTACCCATAACTAGTGGTTGCTCTGTGGCATACGTATATATACATATGCACCCATGCATCACACACATATGCCCCGCCTCTTGTTTGTTACTGTCTCTTGTTGCTGTGAGGTGTCTGGGTGCATGTGTGTGTACACATACGCAGTACTTCACTTGTGTGAAATTTGAATATCTTGTTTTGTAACACCTTAACTCTTGCACTTTAGCATAGCCACTTAGTACAGTTTTACTGCAGTTGTTCTTCTCATGTATGATTGTGTATTTTTGTGGCCTGCCGGGGGACTACAGATGCAAATTAGCAGTATTGCTAAATCTGGCATGCTTACATTTGTATTAATGTTCATTAGTATGTACTGTCCCTTTCAAATAAACATTAAACTTAAAACTTAACCTACAAACTAAGCAGCGAAAAACGGGCCGTTACCCCATTCCATTGTTTGATTTCATTGTTTGAGGTGGTCACTTTACTCATAAATCCTTCATGTCAATAGGGCAAACTTTCTCGGAGTAAAACATCAGACAATACTCAATATTTATGTAGCTTTCTATGTACTCTTAAGTATTTTCTTTTTTGGGGTGACAACTGATACTTGGGTAATTATTAGCAACATCAGGTAACCCTACTTTTACTCAAGTACAATTTCTGACTACTCAACCCACAGCTTATCATACTGCATCTTTGTGTCTAGTTAAAATTAGTGAAACAGACCAAAATGGGGGAAACCCTCATCTGTTCATCTTAGTGTTAATTTCACAAGTGTCTATAATATTTCATCTTCTAATGTAAGAATAAACAGCCTGAGTTCCAACATTTCAAAATTAAAAAATAGAAATATTTTTGCATTACTGTATTTGCAGTACGTGAAATAGACCAGAGCAATTCAACATCAGACCCCACATTCAATCCTGAAGGATAGGGCGTACAGTGGAAAATACAATTAAAAGTTCTATATGCAAATATCAAAATTTTTATTAAATTTTCCTTTAAAATGTGCAAATTTTTCTTGTGATTTTCAAAAGGTGATATATCTCTTTTATATAACAGTTAGTTCCAACCAAGCAATTTGATTGGACAATAGAGATTCCAGGAGTTCCTATATTCCCTGATAATAGCACTCCGACATTTCACTGGATATGTATCACTCTGCTTCAAAGGTGTTCTAGTAACCATTAATTACTAACAGTAATTTACTGTCAACTCTGTCCACTCTATCAAGAGTCTTCTTATAGATATGTGAGAATTGTAATACTGTGTTGGATACCTTAATTTCCACATTGAAGCACTGTTTGAAAAGAAATCATACCTCCGTGACCCAGAAGTCCTACCCTTGTAAATTTGTTTAGCAACAGTTTACTGGCTACATTTAGAAGGGACTATTTTTCTTGGCAGAGCAAAATAACGGGTTAAACAAACAAATCCTAATATTTTGTCCTGTATTGCTGTCATTTAATAAACTGTGCTTGTGGAACTGTTGTATATAAGCAATATTACACTTGAGGCTGTGCAGTATCGTGAATATAGTAACTGTGGTAAATGTCTTTGGCCCTCCACTTCACATCGGGCCCACGACAAATCACTGCAGTTACTATATTCATTGATACCACACTCCCTCTCATGTAGTATTACTTAAGTGTATTATTCAATTGAAAAAAAGATCAGTAAAACAGAAAGTTATTCTATGGTACTGTATTGTTTAATGAAAAGGTGACACTGGAAGTGACAGTTACGAGCCCCTGAAGTCCTAAGGAGTTATGTAAGAGGTTTTTTTTTAATTTTGTCTGAAGTATTTTAATAATCAACCTGGACTTCAGAATCACTGTAAAAAGATTTATTTTGAGCTTCTTTATGAGGGAGATATTATATTCACAAATATAAATGGGAAAAATAAAACCTTTACCCATTTTGAAGTGCACATACAAAGCTCAAAAATCATTAGAAGCATGTTAAATAGTTTTGAATCTATTGAGATTACTCTTTCCTTTCACTTTTGTTAACATTCCCTGTTTGTATTTTCATTTCTTTGCTCTTTAGCTTTCCTGAATTTAATTTATAATGGAAACTACAACTGGTTGTCTATACGTCACCTGTTAATTCCCTAAAAATGTCCAAATAAGGTTTATTTGAAAGCCCTCTGCCTCAGTGGCAGCTGTTCTCACCGAGCTGTGTGTGGTGTCAGAGCTCCTCAGGTATGGGCAGGGTCCAGAGCAGTAGTTTGCATCGTAGCCACTGGGCTCATGGATCCACTTCCAGTCCAGATCGCGCCGGAAATCGATGTGAAGCCGGCGAACGCAGCAGCTCTCCTCTGTGTTCCTGTGATGTGAATCCCACAGTAGCACAGTTAGCGTCCATACTTGTGTAATGGTGCATTTATATATTCCACCATACTTTTTTATTCATTATGTTCATGCTGCTAGTATGCTGTCATATGTTCAAGCTACTATGACTTCTCTTGATGCTATACTACATAATTAGTTAATGGCATTAACTTTTGTGCTAGCAGTCCCTTATAGCCTTATTTATATTTTCTTCCTCCTAAAGGATCCATATTGTACAAAATGGTGTTTTTGTGGGTTTTAATCTCTTGTTTAATCAGCCTGTGTTCAGTTCTCAAGTTAGCAAACAAATGTAACCTGACTGCCTCCTTACTTGTGACTAACCCACACAGAAAACATTTGAGGCTTATTTACATTAATGAGCAGGTTGAAGACCCACTGCTTTAGACGGGACTTTGGTCTTTGCAGTCCTTTGTCCAATATATCCACTATCTCTCCTCTGCACATGTCCAAACCATCTCAGCCTTCCCTCTCTTACTTTGTCTCCAAACCGCTCGACCTGAGCTGTCCCTCTGATATACTCGTTTCTAATCCTGTCCCTCCTAGTGTCTCCCAATGAGAATCTTAGCATCTTCAACTCTGCCACCTCCAGCTCCACCTCCTGTCTTTTTGTCAGTGCCACTGTCTCCAATCCACAGATCACAGCAGGTCTCACTACCGTCTTCCAAATCTTCCCTTTCACTCTAGCTGCTATCCTTCCTAGCTATGTATCCTTTGCACATTTGCTAAATTTGCACATTGCTCACCTGTACAGTAGATATAGTCTCACCTGTCTGATGTCCATATCATCTCTGCTACTAATTATCATCTCTGCTGCTATTTATCATGCACAGCCTCCTGGTACTATCGTTACAGAGAAATTAGAACCGGGGCTAATTTGTAATTTTTATACACTGCTTGTTGCACAATGCTCATTTGCACACTGTACATAGGTTCATGCCATCTCAGATTCACATCATCTCTGATATCAATATACCACTATCACTTTAGTCATCACGTGAATTTTCAATTTCATTCCTCTTGTCTAACTGCTTTAACTGCTTTAACTGTCCAAACTGCCTAGTGTGTGTTATTAGTACTCATTAGTTTTAGTATTTAGTATCAAGGTGTGCTTAAGGAGTCCTAACTGCCCAACTGTGTGTTGGTGTGTGTGTGTTATTAGCATTAGGATTGAGTTACTGTGTTAGTGTGTCATTACCTTATTAGACTTCTTGTTTCTGTACCTATTACCTTGGCATTCGTTTGGAGCGCAAAGTAAGAATTTCATTGCTCAGGAAATGTAGCATTTCTTAACTGTGCACATGATAATAAAGCCTTTGAATCTTGAAAAATGTGTGAGGATTTCTTCCTCTCAAGAATCCATCTTACTTACAATAAATTTGTATTTCTAATAAACTGGTGATTTTATGAGAAATTTACTTTTTTTTTTTTAACAAAGAAGTTTTTCCCTCAGTTGTCTTTTGTGGAGACATTTTTTTAACAGCCTATCCTGGCTATACAGTCGACCATTTGTCAGTGGGCTGGTGGTAAATGTGAAGCCCTGTTTATAACCACTAACGGTTACCACTAGCCAAGCGAGAATATTATTGTCTTGGGCTGTGCATTCCTTACGAGAAACAGTAGTTTGTGTCCAGTCCTCTCTTGCGTCGGCGCTTTGACTGGGTGTCCAGCCGGTGGGGTGGGATCATCATGAGGATGAGGTGAGGCAGATGATCCTTCTTCTTCAAGTGATCCAGACCCTCGTCGCCATCAACGCCTACATGGGAAACATGATGGAGGTGCACTGTGAGAAACTGAAATAATTTTTAGATCAATTACTACTATTCTACACAATTGTTTACTTTCTATAAAACAATATAAATCAAGATAAGATAATATGAATGTCTAAACAATATTCAAACCTGCCTAAAGTGCAATAAGCCTGTGATTACCATAATTTAGTTATATTTTATTAATATAAAGAAGTAAGAGCCATTTTGAGCAGTTTTTGGCCCAAAATGCTGCATAGAGCCCCTAACATATTTCAGCCTTAAAATCAAGAAAAACAGCCGGGTTGCAAATGTAAACAATATTAGTATTAAGTGTTTTTTTCTATTGAATTTGCAAGATAAATTTGATATGTTCTTCTTATGAATTTATTACTTCTTTTCTTGTAATTTTTTTCCCCTTTTCTTGTAAATCAGAAACTTTCTATGATGAATTTGTTTTTTTTTTTAACCTAATAAATTTGTGATTTTTTTTCTCCTAAGTTTGCTGCTTATTCCTCATAACATTTCTACTTTTTTTGGTAAATCTGAAGCTTTTATTCCTACAAATCTGACTTTTTTCTTGCAAATTGGTGAGTTTCCTTGCAAACGGATGACATTTTTCTTGTTAATGAATGAGTTTTATTATGCATTTATTCATCTATTTACCTACGCTCGTGATAGTTGGTGCATGGGGAAGGCACCTGTATGTATGTATGTTTGTTCGTGCAATAAAACAGAAACAGCTGAAGATACAATCACCAAACCTGGTACAGGGTTAGACCTAAACAGACTCTGAAAATCCACTGTTTTTGAGGTCAAAAGGTCAAAGACCAAGGTCACAAGGTCAAAAAACTGTCACACTGCTAATCTGGGCATGGGGATGCATCTCCACTGAGTGCCCTCTAGTTACTTATTTTTCGGTCAAAGCCACAGGAAGCTACTGGTTATGGCTGTGGAGCCACACGTTGCAGACCCCTCGGTCAAAAGACAGTGCTGTGATAGCAAAGTAAATTTCACCAAGCACTCAGTTAACACAAACAAAAAAACAAAAAAGAAACCATGAGAGCCCACCTTTAAATTTCACCTCCAGCACCTCGCTTTCATTTTCAATGATTTCACCGTTAGGGTTGAGGGTGTGGCAGGGACAGTGCACGCTGATTTCCAAACCCAGATTAGATCCTAGTTTCAAACAAAGGAAAGGCCTACTGTCAAACTCCTTCAATCAACTGGTAGTATTTGTACTGCATTTCTGGATTCAAACCTGGGGGGTGATTAGGATTAAAAACAGCCAGTGGGATTCAGCTGTCATTAGTCCTAATGATCCTCCTTGATAATTAAGCCTGTGAAAACAATCCTTGACTGTTTTAAAATGAGGTGACCCAAGTCTTACCTCTGTTCATCAGCCATTCTCGTACTGTTTCCGTCACGTCGAAGGAGACCCACTCCCGAGTACCTCTGGTCAGCACATTCTTGGCTCCAATGTAGCGCTGTTTCTTAATGTGTTCATTTAGCTTCAAAATCTGCAAAGCAGAAATAAAGCAGTGTCCCTGTTAGGGTTCTCCTCAATTTTAGATCAGCTTCAGCAAAAAGAAAGGAGACACCAGAGAAGGACGCTGCTACTAGAAGATGTTTTATTATACAGTATGTACAACAAAAGACTAGATCAGTGGTCAACAATCAGGGGTGGAGATCATTAAGAGATTGTTGCATGATGAAAAAATGGCCAGATCTCTTAACGATTTTTCAGTGATCTCTCAGTGAGTACCAGGATCTCTCAATGATCTTCAATGATCTCCATGGTCGCCAAGGTTATGACTCAGTCCAAAACAATTTCTCAACGATCACTAATGGGAAGTGATCTCTCAACAATTTCCCAACGATCTCTGTGTACTGCTGTGACTGAATAATGTGTGTTTTTTGGGTTTTGCTGCATTCACCCTCATGCTGCCACTCATTTATGCCACTCAGTGTTTTTTAACTGCCATGAGTTCTGGTCTGTGACATCATGTGCATACCTTTAATACCACTACTACAGCCTCCCTCCCCACGATCCACTGAAAGCCTACATGTAAAATATATGGCCCGCCACTGACTAAACTAACATAATGAAGAGAAACATGATCATACAACGCATGTAATATAGACTCAAGTAGTTAAATGGGTTGCAAGAAGCTCTATCGGTGTTTCACGCTTAATTTAAATGGCACAACAAACCTGTCTTCATGTGACTCGTGTTCATCCATAACTAGTACTGCTAAAGACAAGTTTTTCCTTAAGTTATAGAAAATCATAGGTTAATTGGCATCAAAACTGGGGATTCTAAATTGTCCTTAGGTATGACTGGGAGAGTGAATGGTTGTCTGTCTCTCTGTGTTGGCCCTGCGATGGACTGGCGATCTGTCCAGGGTGTACCCTGTCTCTCGCCCTAAGATGCTGGGATAGGCTCCAGCCCCCCCGCGACCCGAAAAGGATTAAGCGGAAGAAGATGGATGGTTATTTTGCTGACAATAAGTGAGTCATGAGTTGAGTGAGTTTTATGGAAAACCCCGATAATGAATAGATTCCTAATAAAATTGTCATGAGCCGAGTGCTGGAGATCTCCGCCAGACTTGGTCTTGTGGCTTTTTCTGCTTATTTACTTATCTGTTGCATTTATACCTTTTTGGGTTTATGTATTAATGTTCTGCTTGCCATTTTTCTGTTTGTGTTAGTGTTATAATTTCATTTTTTGTGCTTATTTATAATTGTACTTTGGCATGTTATTTTATTCTTTATATCCTTAGTATGGCCCTTTTACTGTTGACAGCTGTCACGGCCATGAAGCTTCGTGTGAGTGTGCCCTGTCAGCTGTCAGTGTTGGTTGCCTCCCTCTCATTGCTTCAGCTGATCCCAATTATGTATCCTCGCTTTTTCCTGCCCGTTCAAGTACCCACACCTGTTGTTAATTATGTTAATGGGTTCTGATCCCTATTTAAGGGGCTGCACACTCTTGTCTAGCGCAGCACCCTACTTGCAGCTTTTTTCCACGAGCCGTAAGTGTTTCTTTACATTTTATTTTTTCTAGCGTGTGTTCCATGGCTAGTTCTCCCAGGTTTAGCCGGTGAATCCAGTCGCCTTAGCTTTCGCTATTCTTGCTTCACCTGTGTCTCCAATTGCCTACCAGTTTTTGGTTGGGTTCTGTTTGTTCTTTTGTGCCTTTTGTTATTAAAACTTGCAAACTCACAGCCGGCACGTGGTGCCTTTTATTCTGCCCTGAAGGGCGTTTATGACAGAAGGGTGCTGCCAGTGTGGGCACCAGCAGCTGTGAGTTTTACTTTTTTCTTTTCCCTCACATGTTTTTCTTTAAAGCCTGTGTTTTTTCGCTGACATGGCAGCATTTTCCAACCATGGACAAAGCGGGTTTAGTGAGGAGGAATCTTGGGCTCTGAACATTATCTATAACATCTTATCAGAGGCTCGTGTCTCCCGCACTCCCGAGACGGTACAGGGGTGCTTGGTTGGGGCCGCACAAATTCTTGAAGAATGCCCCAGCCTGTGGAGCCATATGGAGTTAACAGACCTTCTCCTCTCCATCAACAACCCATCGTCCGTGCTCTGTGGGCTGGAAGAAACCTCCTCCAAAACCCAGCCTATGCCTACAAGGAAGCGATTCGGGGCGCGGAAGCCCCGAGCCTCTCGCCGTCATCCAACAGCAGACTCGTCTCCTCCTCCTGAACAGTGGCCCGCCGCCTGCTGTATTGGGTACACAGCCCTCATGTCCTCTGATGGTCCAAGCGCAGAGGAACTGGAGGAGCGCCAGCAGGTCTTGGCAGTAGAGAAGGAGCTCATTTTGGATTATAAGCCATGGCTCCTTCCTGAGCCTTCGCAGCAGCTGGAGGGAGGTTCACCAGGCAGAGCGGAGTCTGTGCGTCCCCTGACTCCGATACTCTGCCCATCTCATCAGATGACCTTCGCAGCTCCTGAAGAGACATCATCTGGACCTGCAGCAGCCACCACCAAGCCCCGGGAGTTAAGGCAAGTATCTCTTCATTTATCAACATCTAATAATGAATTGTCTTGCCTTATTCCCAGTGGTGAAGCTCAGCAGCAGTGGCCCAATTTGGCTGAGCATTCACCATCTGCTGCTATTATTCTACCCTCACCTGCTTCTCCTATGCCTCTCTCCAATATCTCTGAGTGTCTGCTGGTCCTAGGAGGGACAACGGAGAGGCCTGTGGTCCCGGTGAGGACTGGCCCAGCAAGGGAGAAGATCGCCTCCGGTGCCCCAAAGCCTGAACCAACAAAGGAACATCCCCTGGTTTCGGCAACACAGGACCCAGTGCCATCGGTGAGGGGACTCTGGGCCCTCAATCTTGGGGTTAGGGGCATGCTGGTGTCAGCAGTGAGGCGGCCTCCAGCCACCATGCCAAACAATCCATCAGCGTTGGCTACCTCGCCCGGAGATCCTGGGTCTGCAGTAACCATCACACCTGCTGCAGGGGCTGCCGCAGCAGAGTCAGAGCTAGAGCTCCAGGGGGCTGAGCCCAAAGCAACATCGTCACCTGGATCGGCGGAGTCCTGGACGGCGGTGGAGCTCAAACTCAGGCAAGTACTCTCCTTTGTTTTTTTCTTATCTGTCTTGGAGAAATCTTGTCTGGCTCTTGGTGGGGAGAGCTCACCTCGCTGGGCTCCGCTGCTGCCGGTGACCCTGACCCTGCCTCTCTGTATTGTCTGAGCTCTCTCCCAGGGTCACCGAGGATAATCCACCTGTGCCAGATGTCTCTGTGGACCAAGGCTCGTTGCCCGAGATCACTGTGGGTCCAGTTATTCTTGCGTCACCTGTGTCTCCAATTGCCTACTAGTTTTTGGTTGAGTTCTGTTTGTTCTTTTGTGCCTTTTGTTATTAAAACTTGCAAACTCACAGCCAGCGCATGGTGCTTTTTATCCTGCCCTGAAAGGCGTTTATGACAAAAATGACAAATGTAGTTTGACAAAGACACAATTTACTCTAAAGTTGTAGCTAATTTAGCGTAATCTATCTAGAGTGTGACTACTTTTGTTCTAAACCATAAATCTGCAGAATCAAAAAAGGACTGAGAAGGCATATAATTTAACTCTGTCCTGTATCTCCATGCTTGAGACTGAAAGTAAAAAGGTTTTTGCTGTTTTTGCTGCCTGATACTTTCATATACAGATTCTTTTGTAAACACTGATTTGGTTTCCAGCAAAGTAGAAAACTGAGAACTGTTGCTCACTAGTTTAGATCAGACTGAAATTCTCATGAAATTCTATATTATCTTTTTGTCAGATCAAGATGATAACAGGCTGGTGTTATGGCTGCTGGTCTACGGCATTATTCTCGTGATGATTGTGTACTCAAGCATATTTGCTTTTTGTTCTTTTTCAAAACTTTTCTGTGTATTTACATGATTATTCATGCAGTTCATTTGTTGCCTAATTATATTGCTCAGCATAAAACAGGTCCTTTTTTCCCAATAGGTTTCTTGACAAATAGCAATTATACTTTCAGAATTCTTGTGTTAGTAGATAAAGTACGTTGTTGTTGTCTTTATGATGGTTTAAGCCTCTGAGCTGTGTAGAAGGACAAGAAAACGGTACCTTTACGCACCTGGTAGAGCTCAATCCGCTGTTCATTCCTCTTGGCAGTTGAGTTTGGAATCCGTAGAGCACGAAACTCTGCTCTGAAGAGGTTGGTTGCATTCCTCTCCATGGTGGAGACGTTGAAACGGAAAAACTTAGAGGTGATGCCTTTTGGACAGTAAATTAGATCATCTGGAATAAAGAGAACAAAGCAGCAGTTACATCACTCACTCAGAAATGACCAGTTAGCGGAGCACACCACCAACTTGAAGCTGTGGGAGAAGCTGCTAATGGCGTCAGACGACCTGCTGCTCTCCAGCGGGGTGCAGCTGGTGTCCCAGCTAGAGGCCGCGGCTCGGCTAACCACCCAGTTAGGAACCTCCAGCCTGTGCTCCCCACACTTCGCTCCACTAGCACAAGCTGTTACCCTAGCTGCTGAGCCCGCTGACCCCACGTCCTCCCAGGAGGACCCCGAAGTTAACATCACGGGAGGACAGGACACTACAGCACATCGACCATATGGTAACTGTGGCTCTCCCTTGCACCGGACACGCACACCTGCCTGCCCTGCCAAAGGACACAGTGCCAAGCTGAACTACTTCACCAAAGTGTGCCGCTCAGCCCCAGTAAGCCCGCCGTCTAACTCACTCAGTCGGCTCAGTCCAACCACCATACATTCAGTGGACTCCAGTAACACACCATGCAAGTGGTGCAGAGTAGAACTGGATGGTGTCAGTCTACCACTGCTACTGGACACTGCTGCCACGAGGTCCCTGATGGACGAGGACATGGTGAAGACTTTCTTCCCCCTGTATACAATCGAGCCAGATGCAGTGGAACTGTTCGGGTATAGACACGTAAAAATCATCATGGTAGGAACCATCACTCTTCCGGTTTGCTACTGGTCAAGAGGCCTCCCAGCGTTCACGTTTCAAGTGACGCGCCTTGGTGACAACATCCAGGGATGTGATCTTTTTCCATGAGCTAGGCTTTTACATCACAGATCACATGGGATTCTGTTTGACCGCTGATGGCCTGAGTCTGCTTCATCCAGACATAGGCGTAGCCGCTCCTTATCTCACACTGCACGTTGACCAGAGCAAAGGAGACTGGAGACTGATCCTCGCACGGCATAAGCCTCTCAGAGCTGCTGCCTCGCTGCAGGAGTTCCAGTCTGTGACAATGCAAGACCTGGAAGATCGTGGGGTTCATCAGGTCAATGACGAGACCAGTTCACCTCTACGACCGTCGACAACCCAATCATGATCTCCATTAAATGGTGCCCCAACAATGATGCCTTTCACCAACCACATGACGCCACCACCTGCCCCGGACCAAGTAACAGCAACCAAGCCGACCCAGCCAGTGTGGAATCCGGACTGGGACTTTGCTGATGAGCCAGCCACAATTCCAGCAAGGTGGCCCCCAGATTCACCTGAGCCAGCGCTGCCAGGGCTGCGCCCACCATGGGCTCAACAGAGGCCTTGCCGAGCTTTGAACTGTCATTGACTCAAAAGTTCTTATTTGATGTTCAGTCAGTGCATGGTCAGTTCAAAGTAGCAAAATAACCCACATGACCAGAGGGTTAAACCGGCAGTCTACCCGGTTACCCAGGTTGTAACAATTAAATTATTTTTTTCTGATATCATGTTCAGAAATAAGCCTTAGGTGGTTCTCACAATGGTCCATTCAAGTACATAAGCATAATTTGTTTTACATTAAGCATATGCTAATGGTCATCTTGGCCCGTTTGGCCACATCTTGTGTTTGTTTAACTTTACATCAGTCAATATGCCAGTTTGTCTTAATGTTTACTTGCTACCCTTGCTAAGGCTAACCACAGATATAGTTCTAAGCTTTTTCGGGAGGGGGGGGTGTAAATGTGATATATGGGAAACGGCACTAGTCATCACACTGCGGTCACACGTATGCATGTGTGACATCATCACACCGCAGGTATAATAGCCTGGGCTAGCCGCTCTCTTGTGGGCACTCCCTCTTGCTCTCCACCTTTGGTGTACCACCTCCCAGTTACCTCACTGTGTGCTCCCTCCTAGCTGTTCAAGCTAACATTCAATAAAAGCTATCCTCAACACGTGGACGTATCCGCTTCCATTATTTCCAAATACAACAATCATACCATAATGCGTCCAGTTGAGACAAAAGTATAAAAATTAGGAGTGAAATTTAGACGGAATAGAGAGCCTAAGTCCCGCCCCCTCTACTTCCGCATATGGTACCTTAAATCAGAAAAATTCTCCATTGAAATGAATGGTAAGAGTGAAATTATCTTTTGATCCCAATCAAATTTTGCCCCGGGTTACACATATGATGTTTGTCAATTTAAATGATAATTTTCCACATCACTGGGATGATGGAAGTTGTTGTCCACTAGTCGTTTAAACAAAAACTAAATATGAGTATCACTGATATGAGTATCACTTTCAAAGAGTGAGAGTTGGCAACATTGATAATGTGACTGTGGCTGCATCCTATATTTACTTATCAGCCATCAGCAATTGATCAAAAGCTGCCCAGGCTCAGAAAAATGTTTGGAATGGGCAGATGTGTGTCCTTCCTCATGATTCTCTAGAACAGGGGTGTCCAACCATGTGCCATGGAGAGCCAAGACCCTGCAGGTTTTACCTCCAACCAGTGTCTTCAACAGCAGATTTCAGTGAACTTCTTCCCACTGATTGCTGATAAGTGAAAACACCTGCTGAAGAGACTGGGTAGAAGAGAAAACCTGCAGGGTCTTGGCTCTCCATGGCACATGGTTGGACACCCCTGCTCTAGAAAGTCAGTTCACAATGTCACAATCAAGTTTACCAGATCCATGTTACACAGCATGTTATGCAGTGAGCTCAAGTTTGATAAAATCAAAATCACAGCACAACAGACAATACCACACCACCACTCGGCTTTGCTGGTAAGCTAATTACCATCATAGCAATATGCCTTGCCATCCTAAAAATGTTTTTGCTCTAGATAATTTGTAAAAATGTTTCAGACGTGTGTCATGCCTCAGAATGGGACCAAAAGAAAATTATTATATCCTGTAGGCCTAGCAGTTCAGGATAAATTCTATTTTTTTAGCCAAAATGTTGTCAGTCGATTTGATGACATTTGCATTTGCACTATATTCATGGAGGAATGTGTGATGTGTAATCTGTGGTTAAGTTGGGCAAAGCTGGCTGTATTGGCTAGCGAGTCTTTCATTATTTGTACAAGTGCTTTTATTTATGTGTGAAACATACAGCGTTAACACTACAAAGTTAGGTTTCCATCTATCTAAAATTTCTTCTTCATACAAACTAAACTTCATACAGTAACATGAACATGTAAACCTGATTATTGACCATGTTTTCATGCACATGAATAAACTGGCTATGATTGGATTTCTGGTGTTTCAATCCAGATTAAGACCCTTAAACAATTTTTGTCAGACAAAATACAGAATCATTATCCTCTGAGACTATTTCACAAGTGCGAGAGAGCAAATTACAGTATTATATTTACAATTTAATCCTGAACCAAATAAAATAATTTTTAAAGCATACAAACTGTTTCAATCAACATTAAGAGCTTTAATAAATTTTTGGCAGGTGAAATATCATATTTATAAGCTATAAAAGCCGTTTGAGACTACTTACAAGTGTGACAGCGCAAGTTACAGTATTATATTCATAATTTAACCCTAAACAACCAAACTGTTATTTTTAAAGCATGAAAATTGTTTCAACCAACATTAAGAGCTTTAATCAATTTTTGGCAGGTGAAATAACATTTATAAACTATAACAACCCTTTGAGACTATTCACAAGTTGGACAGAACATGTTATATTATAATCTTCACAATTCAACTTTGAAGAACCAAATCAAGTAATTTTTGCATGGAGCAAAAGTTACATCTGCTTTGCTCAAAAGCAGCCGTCGGCCTCAGAATCAGAAGAGAAACAGCTTTAGCTGAGTAAGGCGTGCTCCAGCAGCGAGCCGATCAATTTCTGGTGGCCCATCACTTTTTGGCACGACCCTGGCAGCTTCTCTTGTTTTGAAGACGTTCAAAAAATTTTGTGACAAGAAGAACTGGTTTTGACCATGAAAACATCAGCAAACAACGAAGAACTCCCCCCTCACCCCTATCCCCGCCGAGCTGCGAGACACAGGGGTAAATGTATTTTTAAAGAACATACCATGACATTTCAGTGTGTGCTGGATCCGGCATCCATAAAAAAGACTCATTGCATATTTTTAGTGATAGTTGAGAAGGGATAATAACAGAGGCAGGTGGGAAAGTTTTGCCTTGGAGTCTTTCTGGAAGAAATCCTGCCCCCCACCCCCCACCCCCAACTTGCTGCATAACAGACTCCCTCAGTGTAAATTGGGGATCACTTTTGTGTCTGCTACTCTTGTGCGGCCCCAAACAGACAGATTGGGAATAGCAGTTATTTTATTGAAAAAGTGCTGCTTATGTATTATTCTATTTAATTTTCACATTTTGCAAATTCATCCCGTGGGCCAGATTTGGCCTACGGGCCACAGGTTTGACACCCTGGTCTAAACTGACCCAGGTGAGTCAGAAACAAGAAAATGTTTTATGTCTATAACCATATGCCAGGCAACCTGTTAACATGTTTGAGTCAGCATATCGTAGTATTTACAGTAACTCAATTTGTCTCATGGCTTCCAGCAAGTAACAGATAATAAGTTTCCACTTTAATTTATCTATATGGCCTCAGTGTTTCCACAACCTTTAACTTAAGTCCCATCTGACTAAACAGCTGGAGCAAAAATAATCAGAAAAACATCTATTATTTTAACTTATTTAAACTTATAACTAACCGGAGTGGTGGCCTAGTTGATAGAGCATCCACCTCACAACCGGTTGGGGGTTCAAGTCCTGGCTGGGTCATACCAAAGACCATATAAAAATGGTACTTCCCACGTTGTAGCTTGATGCTCAGCATAATAGAATGGGGGGAAGAGAAGTTGTTTGTGGTGGTGCCTTGCATGGCAGCGACCCCTCTGATTCTACATGTGATTAATATTGCAGAGAGGAGAAACATAATTTTGTTCTACTGTACATGACTGGCTGTATGGACTGAATGACAATAGAGATGGCTTCTTCTGTTATTATTTTGATAAAATGAGTAAACAGTGTGAAGTGCATCATTCTCTTTTGCATTTCTGCTAAATGTATACAAGACTTCTCTTCAACAACTCTGAAACTGATCATCTCTGCTCCAGCATCTGAAAATCACATTACTACTGTCAGAAAAGAGGTCTGTGTAGACATGTGCGTGTGCAAGCCCATTTGTAGTATATGAGCAGCCATGGGACATATAAAGAAGAAAAATCTTCCATGCCAAAGGTAAGGTGGATCATCTCCAGAAAAAGCTTTAAAGGGGTCACTGACTGAAAAATTGTGTTTTTTGTAGGTTATAACCTTCTGAAATGGATCTATTGGTTACATGGTTGTCAAAAAAAACCATCAAAATACTTCACTAAAAAAATACAAAGAGCCTTTACATAGTTTGTGTCTGAGAAACTGTTTTAACTTTTCCAGGTTTCTCTATGTCAAGAAAAGGTAAGTCCATCCTTGATACCTACTGACCACCCGAGCTGTCTGTCGATGGTAATGTCAGACAGACAGCTCACCCACTGTTAGCGCCCTTCAGAGCTAACAGTGTTAATACCAAGTTAGCTTACCAAGTGCATGTTGTCATTTTCTTTAAATTTCAGTCACCACATCTCTGTATCCACCTGGTTCACTAATCTACAGTCGATAATATATCTTGCATCATTTAGGCATATTTTTCCTTGATGCTACATTGATCCATTAGCATAAGCCTGGATAGCTGGTCAATAGCAGCTAGCTAGCATCAGCTATGCACCTTGGAGAACCATTCACGCATTCGCAAATATTTCTGCATTTATTGTAGCCTACTGCAGGGGCCATCATATTCTATTGATCACTGAAACCACACACCCCTGTCCACCAGTGAAGCCTTATTTCAGTCATTCTGTTAGATGGCTCAGGCTCATTATCTGAGCTAGGAGCTAATCAGCTAAGATTAGCAATTGTGACATAAGAGGGAATCTGGGCATTTAAAGAGACGTGCACTGAAATAAGCAGTTCTGAGGAATGCTGCAAAAGATGATTCACGATTATGGTGCAATAAATATAATAATTAAAGAAAATTTGACCACAGTATGTCACAAACATTTCATTAAAACCTGTGGAAGCTGTTAAAATGTGGAAAAAGTGTAGTCAATGGCCCTTTAAAAAACAACATGGCTACATAATATCAATTACTCACATATACTAAGTATGCATAATCACCAAAAGAATTACTTCAATAAGAGTAAGAAAGTATCTACTAAAAAACATACTTTAGCAGTGAGTTTATCGTCTTTTCTTGTCAATTTGAGAGGTTTTTCTGATAAACTTGTGAGATACTTTTTCTGATAAACTTGTGAGATTTTTTCTTGTACATTTACAACCTTTTTTTCTGATAAAGCTGCATTTTTTTCCCCATGAATGTGCAACTTTTTCCCCAATAAATAAAAGTTTTAATCTAAATTTGCAACTTTTTGTGAAAAAATGTGTCCTTTTTTTAAAACAGAATAACTTTTTACACATAAATTTGAAACTGTTTGCTTGTCAACTTGTCATTTTTTCTCTCCTTTCACAGCTTTACTCTGACTAATTTGTGGGGGAATTTTCACTTAAATGTGTTACTCTAAGAAAAATTAAATATAAACCACCCACATTTTAATGCTAATGTGACACAAATCATATAAAGAAACAGTAGACGGTAGTAAATATTTGCTGACATGAAGGGCAAATGTAGCAATAGATTTTTGTTTCATTTTAGAGCAACAGCCCCTCAAAATGCCTGTACGCGTCTCTGCTATTGAGTCCATTTTCAGCTAATCACATTTGTGCCAGAAGTAAAACATAAAATGTCCATCAATGCGAGCCTGTCTTTCATCCTCCACAGCCCTGATTCCTGGAGAGAACACCTCATCTAAGGCACCTACTGCCCACTGTTTCTGTCAAAGCCATTTTGTGAGATTCAAAACAGAACGTCGCTGAGGGAAAACGGGTCTTTTGAGAAACACCTGTTGATTTCAAAGGGATCGTGATGCAATGGTCTTGGCTCCAGACTATGAGGCCCTCTGTGTGGTTCTCACACACGCACGGCATTCGCCCCGCTGTACGTTCTCAGCAACCCAGACCACACTGGGCTGCACGAATCCCCTTCAAGTACTGACACGTGCCCCTCTCAGGATAGGTTTTCCACTTTTGGTAGCTTCTTTTGCCCAGCGGAAATAGTCCCATCAAATAAAGGCTTAATAGACAATTCCCTGACAGAAAACATTGCAAGCCAGACCAAACTTTAGTCCTTATTTCATACAATTTATAAATACTGTTCATACAGTAAAAGTTAAACCTACTTGAAACTTTTTCCTTATAAATTTGTGACTTTTTCTTGTGAAATTGGAACTTTATCGAGTAAATTTCTGTGCAATATTTGTGCTTTTCCCCTTAAATTTGAGCCTTTCTTTATGCAATTTATTTTTGCTTTTTGTTGTCCTAAATGTGCAGCTTTATCCTCAATTTGCAATATTTTCCTTGCAAATATGGAACTGTTAAATGCCGAATTTGCTTTTTTCAAACTTCTGAGTTTTTACATGTTAATGTGCTACTTTTCTCATGAGCGTGACTTCTTTCTTTAAAAAAAAACAAAAACTTTTCTTATGGATTTGTGATTTTTTTTCTTCAATATGTGTTTATTTCTTTTTGATTAGCACTGTCCTTGCATTTATTTTTCTTAAGTTTGTAAATTTATCTTCAATTTGTGACTTTTTCCTAAGAAATTTGGTTTTTTTCAGTGTATCTGCTTTTTAAAAACTTGCCACTTTTTGCATCTTAATTAGCAATTTATCTCATGAATTTGTGACTCTTGTCTTGTGGAACTGCAACCTTTTTGTCAGAAATCAGAAATCAGATTTTTCTACCACTACCCTTATAAAGGATTTATGGATCATTTTAAGTAGGTTATTAACTATGTTGTAAACTCTTAATAAACCATTAATAGCTGTTATATTATTTAACAAGGGATATAGTGAGTGACTTGTTTCTTGACAAATAGTGAGGCTACATTTATCTGTTCTCTCAAACTTTAGATATCAGTTTATATAGGCTACGGTGGCACTGCAGGTTTTAATGCTCAATTCTGATTTTTTTTTTCACAAATGTGACCCATATCTGATTTTTTAATGACAGTCTGAACAGCACAGATCCGATTTTATCACAGCAGACCCAGGCCACTTTCATATGTGGTCCTAATTTGGATACGTATCTGATATTTTCCAAAGTGGCCTCGGTCTGAACGGTCATGTCATATATCATCTGAGTTTTTCCTCACTGAAGTGAGACAGACGCTACAATTCTGCGGTGGACGATGCAGCAAGCATGGCAGACACAGCTGATTTGTGCTCTCTTTTTAATCAGTCTTCTTCCCTTTATCACTGGATTGTAATTTCCGACTGCACAATAACTTCAAAATTGGGGGGTGGGGGTGGCATTTAGGGCTGGAACCATCAGACAAGCAGGCGCACAGTAATGGCACATTTTTTTAAAAAAGTAACGGCACATTTACTGAACACTGCAAATTCCTTTTTCCCTGTAAACAACACAGCCCTGGCCACTGTAATATGTAAAGTTAATACCGACATGACTGTGGAGCGGAATGGCCAGATAGGGGCATAGGAAAACACACTGTCCAGCAGAGGGGAGTCTCTGGCGGCTTCTCCTTCCTGTGCCGGACCGGTGTTACGCCGCTATTGTAGCGTATTATGGTGTTTATTAGGGCGAGAGCCGTATTGTAATTGCTAGGATTATTTATGCAGGTAATCCCTTTGAGACACGGGGTCTCATTTTCAAGAGAGCTGTTTAATCGATCAGTTCTGTTAAAGCAGAGCTGATCACAGCGGTCATCTGGCGTGTTGAGGAATGAAGATGGTCTCATTTATTTTGTGCACAATCATTTCTGAATGATTTTAACATTTTATTTTGCTGCACTGCATCAAGGTGAAGAAGTTCGGTCCCCCCCCCCCCCCCCAGTCGTTTGGGGCTCATATTTACTTCTGTAAACACAACGCTGTGTCTGACGTTACGTTTTCTTCTGCGCATGCGGGTCACTTCATAGCTGAAGACCATTCATACTGGAGTCTGATGAGTGTCGCATTTAAATTACAATGTGAACACCCACACAAAAGAATTGGATCTCAGCAAAAAATCGGAATTGAGCATTAAGCCCTGCAGTGTGACCGTAGCCTTGCTCTGTTTTCTCATCAGATTGATTTTTTGAAAATAATTTATTTGTCATTTAGTTGTTGGTATTTAAGCACCATAAGCACTGGTCTTTTAATCTTACCAAAGTGTGTCTGCTTCCATGTATGAAATGTCTTAAAACTTCATAATTGTTTATTCACGACTTATAAAGCATTTATAACCTCATTGAGAACATACTTATAAACTCTATATAAATGTTTTATTAAGGTAGTACTATTGTAAAATAGCACCCACTTTTCCAGTAAATTTGCAACTTTTTTCGATTTTTTTCCCTCCAAATTTCCCTCTTAAATTTAAGATGTTTTTCTTGCAAATTTTCAACTTTTCTTAAAAATCAGCTACTTTTTTTGCAAAATTGTGTTCTCTCTGAAGTTATCAGAAATTACTGCATCTTTAGTCATTTTTGTGACTTTACAACTTCATTTCACTGAACTTTTTAGCACCTTGTTTGTTTTCCAAAAATCAACCCTATTGGCGCTATTCACTGTTCAAGCAACGTTTTTGTAATTTCCTACTCTTTCTCAAGTACTTTTACCGGCTATTCATACAAATACTTGAGCAACCAATATCATAAGGTAAGGCTGTTTTTACTTGAGGATAACTGACTCTACCAGCTCTGGTAGCAGCAGGCTGTCTGGGTCTGTGAGGCCTTCATGGGAACCCTGCTCCTGCCCTACAGACAGATGGGGAGGTCCCTCTATCACCTAACTTTTCCTGTCCATTTCTGTTAACTTTTCCGACTCCTTTCTCTCATAGGCATCCCCATCCGCCTGGGCAGATGTCCCTCTCATTTGAACCTGACTGGAAAGGAAATGGGAACATCTGGGAAGAGGGACACGATCCATAAAGGGAGGGGGGGGGGGGAGAACAACAGAAAGGCAGAAGAGTGGTGTCGGGAGAAGGGGGAGGCTGGTTTTTCCTGGAACACAGGTTCAGACTTAAAACAGGTTGGAGACGGTGAGCAGAAATGGAGTGCAGTGAAAGTTTAATTTTATTTGGTTCAGCTCATTTTTTTTTTCAAACTTTTAAATGTGTAGAGTTTAATAATTTCATCCATAGCCTAAAATAATCCATGCCCCCTTATACATTCTGATCTGTAGAGATGGTTGTGGTTTTGGTAAAGTAAGGATTTGTGTAATTTTGAGATAAAAAAAAAAAAAAAACTTTTCCATGCATGCTTTGATCAGATACAAGTTGCTGATATGACAAAAAAAAAATAGCATAATAACATAACCTAGCTGCAGTTTTGATGATAATTTACTTTAGATGTACAATTTCATTTGGTGCGTAATTACGCACAGACAAGTAAATCCAAACACTGAAAAAAGATGGCTACAATCCATTTTTTTGGGGGGGGGGATACTCACTGCTTTCTGGCAATCCGTAGACCATGTTGAACTTGTATATCTCTTTGGCGTAGTACTCAGTCTCTGTGTTGTCCTGACCGCAACTCTGCTGCCGTTCCCTCCCCAGCTGCTCCAGTAGCTCCTTGGTGCTGTTGTACAAGGCCTGGATCTCATGGGGGATCTCACTCGGTCCCAGAGACTGCGGGGGACTCGTCAGTCGAAGTTTGCTCAGGATCTGACCCCGTATCGCCTCGACCCTCTTCCTTTTGACATGGTCGATGTCCACGGTGGCGCAAGTGGACAGCGGCGAGCTCAGAGTCGCGCAGTTGAGCAGGAGGACGAACAGCAAAGCCTTGGCCACATGCATTTTCCTCTCCGCATCTGGCGCGCAGAAGTGATGTCTAGGTCGAAAAGGAGGACTTGGGTCTCGCACTTGTGATCTCCTGTTGGTGCTTCTGTTAACTCCCTTGGCAACTAATGATGGGGAACTCCTCTCTCAATTCGTTTAGTTGTGACACACCCGTCTGTTATCAGCAGAAGTCCAAGTCTCTATTCGCCCATTAGACAACAGTCATGTCAAAGTGCCTGAAAGCTTCTCTGCGGCACGCATGACATTTTGTCCGGCACAAATATCTCTGCGCAAACTGGCAGCCTTCCCTTTCGCATAGCTGTGCTCAGTCCAGCTGACTCGGGCCGTCAAAAGCGAATAACATCGCGTGTTATTTCTCCTCTGGTCTGGCTTCAGTCTGGGAACCGTCGGGCCGCTTTACCGTCTCTGCGGACGGGCACCACCACATCACCGAGGTGCGCGAGGCTGAGTGGACCGGCGCTGCCTCACGTGCGCGTTTATAGGGCCGGTCTGTGACGTCTGACGGAGGAGGGACCCCGGACCCCCGCGAGAGCCCGCAGCGTCACCGGGCTGGCCGCAGCGCGCCGCCGGTTTTCACCCCCTCCTGCGCGCTCACCTGCAGAAGTCGTCCAGTTGCATATGGAGTCGGTTATGTGTCGCATGTATTGATTTAAATCCTCACTGCAAACTGTAATGGTAGCAACTTCTCGGCTGTGGTTCCGCTGTGTTTCGGTGGGCTGGGTTCTGCACCCCATAGTGGCAAGTCACATAAACGCAGTTGTTGTTTTTTTTTTTTAATAAACCCAGTGACTTTCATTCAAAACGCCTGAAAACACTGAAAGCTCTTCTTCAGCCATGTGGCACAGAACATGGCTTTTGTCTGCTCTCTAGTTTTTCCTTCAACTGTCTGAATCACTTTAACTGGCACTGAGGAGCTCTAGAAGAACCAGAGGTGGGCAGCGAGGAGTTCCATTTACACATGGCTGCGTACAACTTTCATCAAATTGTTCTTTTCTAAGTAGTTTTATTACAGGATTATTAGAAAAACTACTTTTACTCAAGTACATTTGTTAATACTCTCAGAGTTACTTTTGATTTCACTGATTTTTAATCACCTCCACCAAGGAGGTCACGGTTTCATGGCGTTTTGTTTGTCATCTGCCTGTTAGCAGGATTATACAAGAACTACTGGATGGATTTTTGATGACATTTTCATCACAAATGGCCCTTAGGCTACAGATGAACCCATTAGATTCTGGAGGTGATCCGGGTCAGGATGGAAAGTCTGGGTGACTCTTTCCACTTTCATTAATGTTGCCAGATGGGGCCTTAGAGGAGACATGTGCTCTCTGACTACCTTCTAGTTTGAATTTGTGTCCTCCAGCATTTTGCTCATTTTTAAATTGACATTTTAAAGTCATTGTTCTTTAATTCTGGCTTTGGAAATACTTAATTTAATCATATATATTTTTATAATATGATTTGGATTACATTACAGGAAACTTACTCATAGTTTACATTCTAGTTTACTAAGAAGAAAGTCTCAAACAAAAAAAAAAGTCAAAGAATGAGAAAAAGTTACAATTTTAAATTTAAAAAAAGTCCCAAATTCATCTGAAAATATCACAAATTTATAAGAAATTTATAAAATATCTTTAAAAAGAAAAAGCTATAAAATAAGTAGATGGGGGAAAAAGATAATTCCTGAAAAGAATTATGAATTTACAAGAAAATGTCTCAACTTTTGTATAGAAATCACACAGATGTATGAGAATGGAGTCTCAGATGTACAAAAACGTACAAACTTACACAAAAACTGCAAATTTATGAGGAAAAAGTTGCAAATTTAAGACAATCTCCTCACAATTTGACAAGAGTAAAGTCATTACTCACTACTCAAGTAACATTTTTAGCTCTAACTCAAGTGATTTTTTTTATACACTTGAGTAAATAATAGTCTAAGATAATGCTGCTTTTACCTTAGGACAATTTCTTGATACTACGGACCAGACGACACCATGGGATCACATTTTGAAGTCTTGCCTAATTCCAGCTTTAGTAAAAATGGTTGAAAACTAATATTTTAAAGAGGTAATGATTTCATGTCTCTTACTAAAATTTCCATAAAGATGCATTATAGTTAGCTTTTTTGTCCACTCTTCTTATAAAGACCTTGGAAAGAGAACGGATGACGTTGTCTGAAGTTGTATGTTGCAGGGGTCCACATTCTGGCAACATGATGACATTTCTATTCTAAACTTTCCTCACTGTCAGTGCAGATTTTCCCATGCCCTCTACGCACCGACATACACACATTTTAGTTTTTCATTACTGATGAAGGCTCATGAGTTATTTCATTTTTTACACCCCCCCCCCCCCCACACACACACACACACACCTCCATGGTGTGTTTTTATCTCTATTCATAGAGCATATCCACATTTCTCAGACCTATTTTAGGTCAAAGCTGCGCTCAGACACCGGAGGCCCCGTACCCAAACATGGGCCCCGGCATTTCACTGTGTTTATTTTGCCCAACAGTTTGCATAGCAAGAATGATTTCACAGAATGTCCAAACTTGGTGAATATTTGGCTTTCAGTCACATAAGTCCAGGTGCAGAAATGATGCACACTCTAATCGTTTAATTTTGCTGATACAACTGTGAAGTATTTATTTAGATGGGTTTTTTTTTAGAGCACTTGTGTTATCCTTAACTTTCCTATTCACCTATTGTCTGTTATCCACCTGTTCTGTAGTACCTGTGCGCCTCTGTTATGTTGAAGCAGGCAAATAACAGTCAGGATGTTACAGCTGTTCAGTAGTCAGCCACATTTTTTATTTATTGTTTGGAAATCAGTTTGCAGAAACTTGACCTCAGTCTCCAACCGTTAGTGTTTTCATTCGTATCTTCCGTTTTTCTGTGGCGTGTGGCGGGGGAATCCAAACCCCCCAAAATGGCTTTAATGAGTGTGTCTGGTGTTTCTGTGTGAGAAAAGAGCTGAGCCACAGATGCCTTCATAGCTATTGTAATGTGAAGCTATTTTTAGAGGAGCACCTACTCTGGTTTTCCTCAGCCACTTTCCCACAGTCGTCTGCATACTTTGTCATACTTGAAGTTTATCTGAAAGAAATACGAGGGATATGGAATATTCTGGCAAAACACAGCCATTGTAATTGTTGTGTGAGGGCGTTCTTTTTTCAGTAGATCTATTTTTCTATCAATTTTAGCCCATTCTAAAGACACAGACTCCTTTTGTTTGTTCTCCTGGTCTTGCTGCTGACTGATTCCTTACTCATCCTTTGGCAGTGGGTCTGACAGTTCTCCACTGAGCCAGCAGGTGATGCTGCATGACAAATTATATCTACTGCTGTCCCTGCTTAGACACGAAAAGGGACCAAGATAATGCACAGTATCTTAGATACAAACAAAACATCCAAAGTTAGTGAGCACATCGCTGAGATTACCTGGAACCAGAAACTAATAGTATGGCTATGATTTCATTTAAAAATCCTATATCTGGAAAATGTAAATCAGCGGCCTGCAACTTGTGGCCATGGGCGGATATTTCATTTCACTGCAAGAGGAGGGGATGTTGTCTCATGAGTAAATGCTGAGGGGGGCACTGTAAGTATTACTGTAGTAAGAGCCATTTCTAGCTTTTTGGGGGCCCATGTTTTCCTAATACCAAATAGATCAAACCCTTTAAAGTTGGCTAAAAAAAAAAAAAAAAAATTCTGCCCTCCCAATAAAATCCTTACAAAATGAAACTGGGTCATGATTTAGATGAACAGAAAAAAAAAAAAAAATCATTACAGAGAGTAAAAACAAATTAACCAGCTTCAAAGCTGGTAATTTACGAGCAAAAACAGTCACAAAAATATGAGAAAAAAGTAGGACATTTATGAGAGGGAAAAAAAAGATTATTTATGCTTATCACTGGTGTATCAAATGCATTTTTATTCAAGGTTTATGATGATTATGGGGGAGCCCTCTGCTTGATTTACACCTATGCCTGCGGCTCTTGTGCCTCTAACCAGTGGCTCCCTGTGGCACTGACAATGAATGAATGGATGAATAAATTAATTAACATGAATTCAGTTGTTACAAATTTATGTGGAAGAAAAATGTCAAAAATGAATGTGGAAAAAATATACATTTGTCTGAAAGAAGAGATTTGAATTTGTGAGGAAAAACTACATATTTACATGAAGAAAAAAATATTGCCGATAACTAATGCTGACAAATCATTTTAAACCTCTGACTGGGCTCCACGCATTTTTGGGGGGAAGGGGGACAAAAATGGCACCGAATGTCTCTTTCCGCTGTAGAGTTTGCCAGCCCGTGACCCAGATCACCTTTGTAGACCTCAGTGTAGCAGGACTAAAAATATTTTCCCTTGATACATTTGATTTTATGAGACATTAAAAGAACAGAATTCCACAACAGCACGGATACCTCCCATGATACACAGAGGAAAACAGTAACATTTCTAAGGGCCCCTTTGCACAGCAGGGAGATTGTTGCGAGATTGGACCAGTTTTTTGGATCTTTTGGATCGTTTGGGAGATTCTTGTGTGTTTTGGGCTGAGTCAAAACTTTGAGAAGACTGTGGCGACTGTGGCGATCACTGAAGATCATTGATAGATCAAAAACTGGCCAGATCTCTCAGCAGTCTCTCAATGAGCTCCACCCCAGTGTAAAGGGGTATACGCATTTTTATCAAATTTCTTTGAGTCTAATGCAGTTTTTATGTGTCTATTATTAAAGATAATTTAGTCTGTTGCTTAAAACCAATATTTCTTCATCTCGGTGGGGAGAGATTTTGTAATGGTTCCTAGGGTCAACGCCGCAAGGCCGTAATTACATCTGATTGAAGAGTTCTCCAAAGTGAGGGTGAATGGAAGAAGTAGAAGAAACCAGCAGCCGTCAGCGTAAAGTTCTCCATGATTTGACGCCCATGCATGTTGTAGTATTCCAGCCGTCTGGGGTTTCCTAGACACCATCCCAGACATCGCCACCAAAGTTCACTTTCACTCCATGCGTCCTCCAGTGATTACCTCACTGCTGGGTCAGGTTTTTGTGAGTCACTCTCAGACAATCTCTCCGTCTCGCGCAAACACACAGAAAAGGAATGCGGCAGACCGGAGGATGAAAACAAAAAACACATGGTGCGAGCCACACGGAGAAGGGAAAAAATGCCCTCTTCTCCTTGTAATGTAGGTGAGATTCCTGTCGAGCACACATGTCATAATGGTTAGAGTTTGACCTCTTCCAGCGGCAGGACTCAGGACTGGTGACTTTCTTTTGTCGTCATGTATCTGCAGACAGACACATCTGACCAGACTACTTAAAACTGTCTAGACAGAGCGAGACGAACCCCAAATACTAAGCAGCATCGTGCCAGATTTCCCTACTACAGCACAGTGACAGGCCAGCACATTACAGTCTGTCGGTTACAAGTCTATGAGTCATACATGGGGAGCCGGCTGGAATGCTAACAGGAGACCCCTAAAAGCCACACCGGCGGAGACAATAATGCGTATATGTCATAGCTGCACAATTCGACTGAATCATCTAACGTGCTCACCATCTGTGTTAGTCATTAGATGTCTTGATGCATGTACACAGAAAAGGCGTAGACCATGATGAGGAGTCTGTCACTGGTTTTAAAAATTAACAAGTACAATCGTTTGCTAAACATGTGCCCTATGGGTATGTTTGAAGTGGTGGAAATAACTCATTCTCATTTCTGGACAAATAGTCACTTTATGTATAAATAAAATAAAAATGCATTTGTCCAGGGACTCCAGTGCTAAACTGTAATGGCTCAGTCACATAGACCTGCATACATGAACACCTGTGTATACCTGGAATGTGTGAAAACAAGGATGGAAAAATGCACGATGATTCATGGTTCATGTGTGTCTCCAGTTCACAGGGAAATGCTTGTAAAGGTGTACTGATGCATGTGAGTGAAGAAAAATGACAAGCAGATTAAAAAAAAAACCTTAAAAAAAAACACATTTGTACAGCATTCCACTTGTGCCACTATTTGGGTCTGTTTGTGCTATACTGTACTTCCATATACACTCACAGGCCACTTTAATAGGTACACCTTGCTATTAGCAACTGGGTTGGATCCCTATTGCTTTTAGAACTTCCTTAATTCTTCATGGCACAGATTCAACAAGGAGCTGTAAACATTCCTCAGAGACATTGGTCCATATTGATATGCTAGCATCACACAGTTGCAGATTTGATGGCTGCTCATACATGATGCTCCATGATTCCATTCTTTCATGTTGTTTAAGCCAAATTCTGACCCTACCATTCAAATGTTGCAGACAAAATTGTTTTTCTAGTCTTCTATTGTGTTACCTGTTGACCCTGAGTTAACTTTAGCCTCAGTTTCTAGTTCTTAGCTGACAGGAGTGGCACCAGTTGACATCTTCTGCTGTGGTAGCCCAATCTGCATCAATAGTTAATGTGTATTCTGCCTTCAGAGATGCTCTGCTGTATAACTCTGTTGTAATTAGTTATTTAAGCTGTTGTTGCCTTTTTGTTAGCTTGATTCAATCTGACCATTCTCCTCTGACCTCTGGCATCCACAAGGCATTTGGGCCTAGCAGCTCACTGGATATTTTCTCTTTTTCAGACCATTCCCCATAAACCACAGACATGGTTTTGCATGGAAATCCCAGTAAATCAACAGTTTCTGAAATACTCAAGCCACCCTGTCTGGCATGAAATCATTTTTTCTTTCCCATTCTGATGACCAGTTTGATCTTCAGCCGCTTGTCTTGACCATATCTACATGGTTTTACATTGTGTTGCAGCCATGTGATGGCTGATTACTTACATTAGTGTAGGAGAGTCAATGAAAGCATTCCTACTTAGCTTGCCGAGTGGGTCGACCCTCTTGGCGACACAGGTAGAGTGCTAGACTCTGGAGCTGGAGGTTGTGGGTTTTGTTATGTATGGTAAAATACCTTTGAAAGGATGAGGCCAGGTGACGACGAACTCAGCTTTATTGAGTGATGAACCACAATGGACACAAAACAGACACCAGGCAGAGGGCACCGGTCGAAGAGACCATGTAATGGATGCCCTCTGCTATTTATAGGGTGGTGCAGTGGCGGAACAGGAAGTGGCCGCCACTACACCGCACTTCACAATAAAAGTGTTAAACCTCAACACCACATTTCCTCCCCCCCTTAAAAAATCCAAAACCACCCATTCAGTGAAAACCCAAACCAATTTGGGACCCGAATCACGCACTAACAAAACGAAAACTAATGTCTCTAAATGGCCTAACACATTTACACAACAAAACCTCAAATAGGGCGGACGGGTGGACTGTCACCCTGCCCACACAGCAAGGTGGATTATTCTACCGCCTGCTAAATTAAAGAAAAGCCCATTAATCAACTAAAATCATTGCTGTGTTCCTAACCTAATAAAAGACAAATAAAACAATAACATTTTACCGCATACATAACCATGTGAACAACAGAACTATTTAGCAAAATTTACAGCACTGTCCCTTGGGCAGGAAGAGAAGAACAGGCATGGGGGGTGGGAGGTGGCAGGGCAGCCCCGCAGCAAACGCGCCCATGGAAACAGCAGGCCCCTGGGATAATGGCTGATTTCCCGGACGAAAGTGTCTCCTCTCATCACCACCGACTGCCGCTCTCGTGCAGCCCCATCACCAGAAGCCTCTTCCCGGACATGCCGGGGCTGATTGGCGTGCCTCTCCGAGCTGTCAGACAGCTGAAAGTAAGCTGCGCCCAGCTTAGCCACGATGTGCAGATACTCCTGGTGTTTTGCTGGCTGTCGTCTGGCCCATCTTCGCCGTGGACATTCCTCTCCTCAAGCCCGGACCAAGTCCATAACCCTAAGAGGAGCTCGGCTCGGCCTGACGTGGTGCTGCTTGGCACACGGTTTTCCCGTGCCAGTCAGTCTGGCCCTGTCCTCTTCTGAAGCCTTCGTAGTGGTTGCCATCGTAGCTGCAGATCCTCCATCCCTCTGTGGCCAAGCTCCGGAGGAATGGAATGGGGCTAGCACATCTGCGTCAATTGCCAATGCAGGCGCCTCACCGCCACACTCGGTACCCCCCACTACCGTTTCCTGAGCACCGGCACCTGAGTGAGACTGGTCCTGCTTGACCGCCGTGGTGCCCATTAGTTTTTCATCCCACACAACATCATCATTGACACCCGGAACCGAAGGGTTCCGCTGGCCACAACCCGGCCATTCCTTCCCAATGCCATCTTTAACGGCGAAACCCAATCCATAGAACAAATCACAGCCCATGATGTTGTCGCCTTGGGCCGTCATGTGGAACGTGAAGTCAACCATCGTCACAGACTTACATCGAACTGTTAACTCCAAAGTCCCAATCGTGCACAGCCTGCCACCTCCATAACCATAAAGCGGTGCTGGGTTACTTTTTATCCTGTAGTAGGGAAAAAACTTCTTCACCGTGGCCCAATTCAGCATCGACCCCTCCGCCCCCATTTTGAGCAGCAGCGGGACCTCCACGCCATCCAGCTACACTGCACAGAATGTGTACCCACTGATACTGGAGGACACCGTATGGATAGTTGTCAGGGGTGGGCGGAGTGATCTCTTCTTGTGGGATCTCCGGCTCAGACACATGGCACACTCTAGCATAATGGTTCAAGCGTCCACATCTGCTACAACGCTTCCCTCTAGCCGGGCAGTCTTTAGCCTTATTTCGGTGTTTCACAGACTCGCAACCCTTGCAGAGGGGTTTTCCCAGGGCAGACCTTTGGCTGGCAGCACTGGCTTCAGTAATATCATCGTCCAAGCTATCCTCGCTATCCGAGTCCGCTACTAATGCCGCGTCGAGAGGCTGGCATTGAGACTGGCGCCAATTTAGCTCTGAAGCTAGCTTGTCTGCGGCCTCCAACTGGACAGCTAGCTCGACAGCCCTGGCTAACGTTACGTCTCTCGGCGCTGTGAGTAGCCTAGCTCTTATAGTGGCGCTGCTCGTGTGCTCCGCAAGCTAGTCACATACCAATTCATCCTCCAGCAGCCCAAAATGATACTCACTAGCTAGCTGCCTCAAGTTAGCGACAAACTGAAGGATAGGCTCACCCACACGTTGATGACGCTGCCGGAACCGAATCCTCCGGACAGTCACGCTATCCAGGGTGTGAAAGTGGCTTGCTAGCAGCTCAACGATGTCTTCAAAAGAGTCCGAAGCACCGAGTCTGCGCAGGACACGCTGGCGCTCAATCCCGAGGTTGTGAACAAGAAGCACACGTGCTCTTAACTTGTTGAGCTTACCCAGGTCGAGCGCGCTGATGTAATTCTGGAAAGCCTCAAACCATCTAAGCCAAGGTACTAGCAGCTTGCCTGGGAGCTTGAGGAAGGGGCAAAGTGGTGTGATACACACCTCCATGAGTTAATCCTCCAAATGTTATGTATTGTAAAATACCTTTGAAAGGATGAAGCCAGGTGACTGGACTGTTATGTACGGAATAAGTGAGATGTGAGTCGTCTTATGCCAAGCAACGAACTGAACTTTATTACAGAAGAGTGGGAATATCTACAGCGGCTACAGCCCGCCTGACGTCATCCTGTCTGACGGCTACAGCAAGCCCCAGCATCCACACTCACATGCCCCCCCCACACCTTTAGAAAAGTCCAAAACCATACACACAATTGAACCCCCCCATCAAAAAAAAAAATAAAAAAATTTGGGACCCGAACCACGTACTAAAATAATGAAAACTAAGGTACTAAACTGGCCTAACACACTCACTCAAAATAACCTAAAAATAGGGCTGACTGACCCTTAAACTAAAACGAGTCTTTTTGTAAAACTAAAATCACACGCTGTACTCCTAAACTAAAGAAAAACACACAAAATAATCCGATATAATATGCATGCGCAAAATACCAAAGAACTTTATATAAACACAGTCATTCTGGTGAAAAACACTGTAACTTGCATGGGAGTCCAGGGCAACCCCCCAACAGGCACACCCCTGGAGACCGCAGACCCCCGGAGCGATGGCCGATCCTCCAGATGGTGGGGCCCGGATCCCACACCGCCATCACTGACTCCCGTCCAGCCTCACCACCTGGAGCGTCTTCCCGGACACGTCAAAACTGATTGGCGCGCCTCGACGAGCCGTCAGGCCATCCAAAGCACACTGCGCCCAGCTCAGCCATGATGCGCAGGTGTTCCTGGCATTTCACTGGCTGTCGTCTGGCCTGTATTCGCCGTGGACGTTCATTTCTGAAGCGGTTGTAGCGCTTGCCATCATAGCTGCAGATTCTCCATCCCTCTGCGGCCAAGTACCAGAGGCATCTGGGGCTAGCACATTGGCGCCACTGGCCGGCGCAGGTGCTTCACCGTCGCACTCGGTGGCTTCCTCCGCCGTTTCCCAAGTGCCGGGACTGAGACCCCCCTGCATCGCACCTGAGCAAAACTGGTCCTGCTTGACCGCCGTGGCGCCCATTAGCCCTTCATACTGTTCGCTCCCAGTGTCCGTCTCCGACTGCGGTTAATCTCGGGTAGAGAAGCAGTCTGGTACCTCCTCTCTATCATCCGAGGTGTTCTACTGTGCTGTCCCTATGCCCAGCTGTCGCTGCTGCTTTTCGGGCCTCTCAGCATGCTCGTGCTCCCCCTCCCACTGCTCCGACTCTGGCTGCGGGGAAAACTGAGCCGAGTTTGCTCGCTGCTCACCCTCCATGCTGCGGTCACTCTTAGTGCTGTGCTCTTCGGCTGGCTTGTCGTTTCCGATGGACACGGGCTCCCTCTCTTGTGGCTCTGATTCCATCGCGTTATCTAGCTCATAGCCTGTAGCTTCTAGCTTCTGTGTTTGGTGCCTACCTAGCTCCGTGGCTAACTTCTCCGTTGCTGCTGGCTGGGCTGTTAGCTCCCCCGAGCTAGTTAGCTTAGTGTCTTTTGGCGCCAACAGCCTTTCAACCCACAGCTTCGTGCTCCATGTGTGTTCGGCAAAGTAGTCAGCAAGCAGCCCGACAGCATCTGCATAAGACTCTGCATCCCCTAACGTGTGGAAAATTTTCTGACCTTCTACGCCGAGATTGTGAACCAGAAGCGCATGCTTCCGCAGTCCGTCGATTTTACCCAGGCCAGTCGCCGCAATGTACCCCTCAAACACGGCCAACCAGCGAGGCCACAGAATTGCAGGTTTCTCCTGGATACTGCAGAAACGGCCGTAGAGGTGCCCCGCACGCCTGTCTCCTTGGCTACATTAGCGAACAAGTGTTCCTCTATCCATCTGCTTCACAAGTTGATAGACATATTCACAGGTATTCATGTGTGTAAGTCTCTATGACCTGGGCTTAAGGCAGGGAAATGTTTGTGTTGTTTCTGTGAACTGATATTAGAATGTTAATATACTTTTGTAGGCACTGGAGAAGTTGTTTGGTTCCATGTTTTTGTTTTTGTTTTTTTTTGTCATCACTGATGGCCAGTCACATCTGAGGAGGGTTTTGTGCCCTGCAGTTCCAGCGGAGAGTTAAAAAGGCCATAAAAGTCATCTACTATAATCTGACAAGATTTGATCTTTTTATTAATTGGATTTATTCATCTGAAGACAGAGTGCAAGTCAAAGGGGTTAACAACCTCTACTATTAAAAGCACCATTTTCAGCTTTTTATTTTAAAAAAGTGAAGCCACAGCAATATATTTAAGCCTTTTCCTTGAAAATGTGTCATTTATTGTGTCTGTTGTAAAATAGACCCTTTGTGTTCCTACACTGACTTTTGCAAGATTGTGCTTGATAAAGAACATTACAAATAGATTTTTTTTTTAAAGTTTTACACTTTCGTTTATGGCAATAATTGATTTCTTTCCACAAAGAGAAAATCTTTTTTTGTTGTTTTAACAATTTGTCTTGCTCATGTGGAAAATTCACTAATTATCCCTCCATTTATTGTTTTCTGTCCACTAGAGGGCAGACGGCCATTAAACTGGCACTCTGAACGTGTTTCTACTACAATGAAGTTATTTGCGGGGACTCAGAAATCATCAGCATCCTGCATCTGCTTGAGGGCTAATTGATAGCTGTAAGTACCTTCAGTTGTTATTCTTATGTGTGGTTTTGCTTTTAGAAAATTTTCAGAGGAATAATAGTTCTAAACACACTTTCAACACTCCTAGTTTTCCTCACAATTGGCCTGGTGCTGTGTAAGTTTTGAACCGTGACTTGCAAGCCCAGAGCAAATTAGCACAGTTTACTGTAATGACATGCTAAGTAGCCATGTTGTTAAGCTAGTTAGCCGTTTGGAGCTGTTCATTTCCGGTTAGAGGTGGCAAGTCTGATTAAAAACTGAACTGTTTAAAGATAGGATAATTTCACTGAAGTAATTCTGATATATCAGTAGGTAAACATTCTTTTCGTATTATTAACATGACTCCGTTCTGTTTGGGCCTTGAGCCTTAATTAATATGATTCGTAGCAACACCTGTGTTACAGAACAGCTGCTGTTGGGCCTACTTACCAAGTCAGAGTGACGAGATAATATAGCAAATTGATGAAGATTATTTGTGTCTGTAGTTAAATTATAAACACCTAATTGTCAAGAGTTTCCCCCATTTTTATAAATCTGAAAAAAATTGAATTACTAGTCAACATTATTATACAAGTTATTATGATACAGTATTATACAGCTATTTTGGCCATCTCACTACACTCCATTTATTAACCAAGATCCTTGTCAATTTGTTAAAAAAATAAATTCCTTAATCTAAAAATAGAAAACATGTAAGAAACAAAGATAAAGTGCATAACATACTGTAGCGAACTCAATATGAGCACCCTACTTGGCTTGCCAAGTGGGTTGACCCTATTGGCGACACAGGTAGGGTGCGGGACTCCGGAGCGGGAGGCGTGAGTTCGAATCTCCCGGTGGGACGTCGCCATGTCGAGCAGCACGTTACATTGGTGTCAGAAGTGGGATCTCCTGTCCAAAGCAGTAATGGGGCGCTGACATCGGGACGATGTCGAGAACCAGAGGGGAGTAGTGTAGCGAACTCAATATGAGCACCCTACTTGGCTTGCCAAGTGGGTTGACCCTATTGGCGACACAGGTAGGGTGCGGGACTCCGGAGCGGGAGGCGTGAGTTCGAATCTCCCGGTGGGACGTTGCCATGTCGAGCAGCACGTTACAATACATAAATGCACAAAAATAACTATAAACTTGATTTAAAAAACGTAGTTATTATGCTGTTTTTCCACCTTAATTTGTTTTTTGTTTTGTTAGTTTGTAAAAGATTACCTTTTATAACTTAAAAATATAAGACGCACTCTGGTGGCTATAAATCCTCTATTCACAGTTTTAAGATGACGTCACACGGCCGCCATTCGCTATATGGGCGGCCATGTTGGGAGGGAAGCTGCAGGGGGTGATTCTAGCCGAAAATTATGTAAATATAGTGCACTACTGTGGAATAATTGGTTGTACAAACACTGGTGGGAAGGAGAAAGTGTTGTTTTATTGATTACCTGCAATTATTTAGAACCAAGGCGAGTCAACTCGGGAACTATCAGAGAAATGGAGGAGAATTTGGCTTTCTCATAGAGAGAAAGCTCTCATAGAGCTGACTTGATGCCTTCCTTGTATTCCAACTTGCGGGTGCTCTGACCATTTTGTAATAGGTTTGTTGAACTAAATGACTAATAATACTGTTGAAGAGTCTGTGATGCTCTGTGGACATTTTCACAGACTCATAAGCTCCCTGTTCTGATCAGCTCAGCTGCTGCCAGCCCCCCCACTCCCACCCCCCACACACACAGAGAGCTAAACAAACATACTTGTTCATCTAAAGCAGGCCTTCTCAAATAGTGGGGGGCGCAATGCGATGCCGGGGGGGGGGGGGGGGGCGTGTGACCCCGGGGAACAGGCTTTGCTTTTGCCGTGTAAAGTGTAATTGCACATCCACGGCAGCAGGTGGTGCAGTGGCGCTCTCATTGTCAAAGTCTGTGCGGGAGTTTAAAACTTTTTAAATTGCTGTCAACAAACCCCTCGAGAGACACCATGGAGAAATATTTAACAGTAACGAAAAGAAAGGCAGAGAGAGACAGAGGTAAAGAGACAAATGAAAGTCTCCCAAAAGCTAAGATGAGGAAATATGACGAAGCTTATCTAGCGCTTGGCTTCACTGTGACTACGGTGGGAGACGAGGAAAGACCGGTGTGTTTACTGTGTCTGAAAGTGTTGGCAGCAGACAGCATGAAGCCAAATAAATTAAGACGTCACCAACAGACATTACATCCTCAACACGTTGATAAGCCGCTTGATTTTTTTCAGCGAAAACGTGCGGAGTACGGCCAACAATCATCCCACTTTGTGAACGCTACATCAGTAAACCAGCGAGCACTTTCAGCATCATTTAAAGTGGCGCACCAAATTGCGCAGTGCAAAAAACCCCACACAATTGCAGAGGAGTTGATACTGCCTTTTTCTACCTTTTTCTTCAGACTAAAATGTTAAATATATTGGTACTCCTGTGTTAATGTTCCAGATCAATTTACATTTAATATTATTTATTGATTGAATTATTTTTCTCAGCATCAAATGGTTCAGTTGGTCAAAAATGTTTCTAGTTTAAATAAGGATTGACATGTTTTTTATTTCAGGCACTTTGATGCACTTTAAGTTTTTTTTTCTGTTTTAGACTATAACAGGGTTTCTGTGTGGCAAAATAAAGTTAATATTTGTTGAAAGTTGATTTATATTGCTTTTTTCTTTTGTTAATGTTAAAAAGGATACAATTTTAGGTATACTTATACAATTTTTATAGATAATGATCTTATTTATAGTCACTGCGGCGAGTTGGGGGGGCGCGAAATATTTTCTCTTTCCTAGGGGGGGCTTTGCAAAAAATAATTGAGAAGCACTGATCTAAAGGGACCTATCGGGGATCTGTCCGAGCCAACTTAAGTGTGACACTTTCAAGCTACAGGATATTATGAAGATCCATATCACTGTTTAGCCCTCCATACTCCTTGTCATATTTTTACCTTTGACTGCAGTTTGTAAAATCAGCTGTGTCCACACAGATGAGACAGAAAATGTCTCCTTCCACTCAGCTGTGCAGGTGCTTCTGATCATTCCGGCTGATTAGACCTCCGTACAGACCCGAGGGCGAAGCGTGTTCACCACACTTGGATCCTGCTCACCTCCTGTTTCCTTTCTGATGAAAGAAGGCTCCAAAGAAGAGAAAAACAACAACTTTATTCTTGAGGTTGTTGGCAGGAAACCAGCAAAGCCGGGGCACTCCGTGCTGGAACAAGCTGGCTGCTAAAGCTAACCTTATCTGGAGTTGAGGCTTTTCAAGAAGGACGCTGAGATCCAAACTTCACCAACATTCAAGAGTGTCACTTGGGAAGCCTTAATTCTTCTGAGCAACAACTGAAGAAAATGACGGCGTAGTAACCCAAGGTTTGCTGTTCTGATGCCAAAATGTCAGAACACCGGCTAATTAACCTGTGGCTTTGAGGATTATTACAAGTATAGGAGGGAGTCGACAAATCAACTGGTTATTGTTAACAATGAGGGATAGCGATTAGACACCAAGACAACAATGTCTTAACTTCATCTGAGAGCACCAGGACAGGTGAGTGTGCTGAATGAAGCCAGCCTTTAGCTAATACTAAATCAAATTAGATCACATATCAGAAAAACAGAGAAAAAACAGAGAAAAAGAAACAGGAGAAATTAAGTTGAGGGCTCTGTGAATAAGTTTTGGGCTGATGTGGATAAACATGCATGATAAGTGTTATGAAGATCAAGAAATATATTTAGCTTTGTACACTAGGGGTGGGTTCAAAAGATCAATATATCGATTTGTATCGATACATGTTTGACTGAGCCGATATCGATCCACAAAATCCGCGGATCGATCTTTTAATATTAATATGTTTTAATATAATATTTTTACATTTGTGAACGTCTGCTGAGTATAATCGGGTCGAAACCGGGTCAGTCAGCCAGGAACAACGGCCGAGAACCATAAACAACTGACGCGCTAACGGAGCTAGCAAGCTAACGGATATGCTAGTTCTTCTTCTGTGGTGTTAAAACAGTTCTCATCTGGCAAGAGTTTCCTGCCGCGCGTGCTCTTTCGTGTTTACACGAGCGGCGATATTAACGTGCGTCTCTTAATTTAGCAACAAAAGTCACCGTAAAGATTGTCCTCAACAGCTTCTGAATATTTTTCATAAATAAAACTTCTGTGTTCCCTGCGGCGCGTGCACACGTCTTTTGTGTTTACATGACGTGGAGTTAATAACGTGCGTCTCTTAATTTAGCAGCAAAAGTCACCGTAAAGACTGTCCTCAACAGCTTCTGAATATTTTTCATAAAGCGGGGATAAACGGACTTTTACTCCGTGCAGCGCTGTGTTGGAACATCAAGTTGATGACTGATAAAGGGAAAATGCGCGGAGGCTGAAACCCGTGAAGCAGAGGGAGACTTGGAGCTGCTGAGACTGTAAGTATAATATTTGTTTGTTTTAACGTTTATGTCGTCAATTAATAATTTATCTGGCATGATGGTGGTTTCTTTTACAAACTATGGGCACAGAGAGAACTGCTGGTTAAGCGCTGTGAATAAATGCAGAATTAAGGTATATTTTATGAGATTATGGACTTCTGCCACTTAAGCGATGTGAAGAGAATAAATCACAATAAAATTAATAAAGGCTGCAGTACAACAAGCTATTGTTACTCAGTAGAACTAAATTGAAATGAACAAACCTTCTCAGGAAATGAACTGAAACCCTTTTCCAACATTGAAAGTTAATTTGTAGTTAAAATATTAAAAAAACCTAAATTATTAAACCCTACTGTGGTGTGGCGATCTAAAAATATGAATGTTAATTTTACTGTGAAATCTATTCTTTTTATCTGCCTTCAGATGTGTGAAGACTGGAAGCTTCATCCTAACTGAGACCTTCTGAAGGTCAGAGGTGGTCAGTGGAGGAGCATCCCTGCTTCATGTGGATTTCAGCACAGAAGAAGACCTTCAAGATTCAAGGAGGTGCTGCCATCACTTTCTCCACACTAACATGCATTCAATGCAATTTAGTTGTTGGAATGACAAATTCTTTTATTTCTTTTTTTTTAAAGTTCTCAGCAAGAACACAATATTGGTCTTTTTTTTTTTTTTTTTTACAATTTTACTGAGCATTTAATTCTAAATAAATCACTGTTTAACAAGAAATTTTTGGCAATCCTGTACTTTTCTTGTGGTGTTACATAGAATAGCATCACTGTAAACTATGGAAAAAGCAGCTGCTTTAAAATTTGTACTTCCTCACACAACTTTGAGTGCAAAAAAACTCTAAAAGTGCCATAACTTTTTGGAAAAGCTCCCACAAATCCAGGCTTTTTGGGCCACAACAATCACAAAAACAGCTGACAAAATCCTGGAGGGACTGAAATACAATGAGATTATGAATGCATGGTTCATGCATTGAATTTGTTTCCTTACTCTGGGTGGTGAACTTGACACGACACACCCTTTGCACTAAAGAAAACACCTGTGAGCACTTTATGAAATGATAAGTTAAATAATAAAAAGTGCATTATTGTAACTGATTTTGGGTCAGTTCTATATGTGATAATTTATGAATTAACAAAGTTAGAAGATTCTTGGTACAATTTGCAGCATTAGGTCTCGAAGATTTTTGTTTCATGGGAAGTAAAATGGCTATTAAAATGGTAATTCCCCAGATCGAATCGGGATTGAATCGGAATCGAATCGAATTGATTCAGAATCTCAAGAATCGGAATCGAATCGATTCTGGAAATTAGGGATCGTTCCCAGCCCTATTGTACACGTCTGGGTAGGTGATGCTAGTTTACTTCTCTGTGTCTTTTGGCCAGTTTTGCTTTGGAATGAGATGGGGGGCCTGCTTCTCAATTAAAACTATTTTGTCATACCGCTGTCTGTCACTATTAAGAGTTTCATATTAAATTTCGGACGTTTTCACATTTTTTGTTCCATTGCGCCGTGATTATCACCCCAACATGGCCGGTGATCTTATTCGACCCTGCCAGAAGTCACGTGATGAAAAACTATGAATAAGAATGCTAACTAACCTGAAGGATAACTTCAGTTAGGCCAAAGAGTCCTGATTGGCTCAGCACTACCCACGTGCCCACTTCATGCGTAGTTAGGTCACCAAAAATGCTGTAGCTGCGTTCCGATCGCCCAATAGTGTACTCCGAAGTGGACTGCACAGTGGTTAGTACTGTTGCCTAACAGCTAGAAGGTTCCAGGTTCGAATCCCCAGGCTGGCAGGGGTAGGAACCTTTCTGTGTGGAGTTTGCATGTTCTCCCTGTGCTGCGTGGGTTTTCTCCGAGGGCTCTGGTTTCTTCCCACAATCCAAAGACATGCATGTTAGGTTAATTGGTTGTTCTAAGTTGTCCCTAGATATCTGTCTCCTATAGGCCCTTAGAATAGAGGGTTAGTACTAGTGAAGCACTTTGAGTGGTCTTTGTGACTAGAAAAAGCGATATATAAGCACAGTTTTACCCTCGGCCGGGGGAGCGCGGGGATCGTGGGTTTGATCCCAGCCCCCGACCAACAGTGATCTGTGTGGAGTTTGCATGTTCTCCCCGTGTCTGCGTGGGTTTACTCCGGGATTTCTCCGGTTTCCTCCCACATGCCAAAAACATGCAAGTTAGATTAATTGGCATCAAACTGGGGATTCTAAATTGTCCTTAGGTGTGACTGTGAGAGTGAATGGTTGTCTGTCTCTCTGTGTTGGCCCTGCGATGGACTGGCGATCTGTCCAGGGTGTACCCTGCCTCTCGCCCAAAGATGCTGGGATAGGCTCCAGCCCCCCCGCGACCTGAAAAGGATTAGGCGGAAGATGATGAATGAATGAATTTTATTTAATATATTTATTTAAGTTATCCACCATAATATAAGTACGTGTCCATGGTTACCGTGGTCATGCATGGAGTTGGGAGCCGACAGTTACAGGGTGTTTCAAATGGAGAAATTTTGTGACGGGCAGTTAACTGATATTCCCTGAGAACGGACCAGGGAGTAAGGAATACAGTTGAAGTACACTGTGGATCAGAACGTAGCTTCTGTGGGTGCGTTCTGATTGCCCCGTGGTATACTCCGAAGTGGACTGCACAGGGTATTCTGCCATATTAACTGAGGTTCCAAACCGATGGGAGTGAACAGTCTTCAGTTCAAAGGAAACTGAGAACTGAGCAGGGAAGAAGTGAACAACGGTACATCACTTCACTGAAAGTTGACAAGATTACCCATAAGCTATTGCGCCTCAAATACGAGTAAAACGAACTATTATTGCTAACGTTATTAACAAGCTAAATTGATGCTGGTTATTGTTTATGTCAACTGACTGTAATAAAAAATATATTTGTATTCATATTTTATTTAGGAAATATAAATTATTCACCATAGCATCAGTACGTATCTATGGTTACCGTGGTCATGCACAGAGGAGGGAGCTGACGGTTACAGGGTGTTTCAAATGGGGAAATTTCGTGACGGGCAGTTAAGTTAACTGATATTCCCTGAGAACCGAGCAGGGAGTAGGAAATACAGTTGAAGTACACTGTGGATCAGAACGTAGCTTGTCTCTACTCGTCTTTTCTCAGGGGGCGGGGCTTAAGTGAAACTTTACAGCAGAAAACAGAGATGTGAGACATTTGAGTGATTTCCCTCTTGATTTGTCTTGTAAATCATAAAAAAACATATTAACAAGAAAAAAAATTAAGGAGTGTCACTAACAAAGAAGGAAATATTTCAAGCACTGGTGTGTGTGCGCGCGCACACACACACACACACATATATGAAAATAGGTTGTAAAATCTCTGCAGAATTACATGACATGTCTTGCCAGTAACTACTCATTTCACATATGGACACATTAATTTTTTTTAAATTATTGTTTTATTGAAATAAACAATACAAACGGGAACAAACTAAGTCTCAGAATTTAAAAAAAAATCCACTGTCATTACCACACTGTCAGCATCCCTCAAACTGGCAGATCAAATGAGTTTTAAAGAACTATTGCTGATAACACAAATCAGCTTGGGCATAGGGATGTTGCCTCTAATCAACACTACTATTAATTGAAAGATGTACTTTAGATTCACATTTTACGACCTTTGTTTATTTTAAATATTTGAAAGGTATACAGAAGATTGGCCAGTAAATGCATTCATTTATCAGTAGATTATTGGAAAATTATTAATGAAATATTTAAATTAATGAAAATCATGCTTTTATTTTGAAAACTCCCTTTCCATTTAAATCAGTTCATGATTTTTATTATTTCAGAATGAGATTCTGGAATAAAACTAATTTACCACAACAGTGGTAAAGTGCTTAGCACTGTTGCCTCACAGGAAAAATGTTCCAGGTTCAAATCCCCAGGCTGACAGGGGTGGGAGCCTTTCTGTGTGGAGTTTGCACGTGCTGTGCTGTGTGGGTGTACTCCAGGGCTCTCTCTGGTTTCTTCCCACAGTACAAACACATGCATGTTAGGTTAACTGGTAACCAAATTGTCCCTTGGTATTTGTCTGTAATAGGCCCCTTAGAATAGAGGGTTAGTGTAGTTACTAGTGAAGCACTTTAAGTTGTCTGAGACTCAGAAAATGCTATATAAGTACAGGTCCTTATACCTAACACTAAAACAGCTTGCTTCAACTGATCTTCAGCTAGTCTAGCATTAGCAGGTTTGTTTTTAGCAGGATTAATAAGAAGACAAAGTAATATTTGAGCTAAACATGAGCTGCTGAGGTCCATCTGCACAGAGACAGTTTTAAGTACCAGCTGATTTTGCTATATTTTTCATTCACAAAACACTCTTATTTAAATAAATATAATGTTTTTGACCCGCCCATCTGTTTGTTTGTGTGTCCGTTTGTTAGTTCATTTGACATTTTTTGTTGCCTCACTATAACTTCTACATTTCTGAATGGATTGAATTTATACAGAAGCTATAATTCATCAATGCTTTGGATGCATTCAGTTTTCAGCTACATCTAATGAGGGTTCCATTTATTTTGTGGAGGGGTCCTTTTATGTTGTCGCCACTATAGCTTCTAAATTTCTGATCAGATTCACTTCAAATTTATATATCTAATGAGGGAATCCATTTTGGGGGGAGGAGGGCCTTGTGTACTTTTTCACTCTTTCATGTTGTCACCAGTATAGCTTCTACATTTCTGATTGACTTCCTGTTTATTTGATTTGACTCAAATAACGGATTACATTTTTGGGGAGAGGGACTTTTTTTACTGGCCATTTTATGTTCAGTTCTTATTAGGGACACCTGATATGCAGCTGTGTGGGGTGTGTGAGCTTGATCACCAAGGTTCTTTCATTTCATACTGAATTTAATAAAGTGTTGGTTTAGCATCCACATACATAAGGGGACAGCACACAATTTGGAAAAGTATTAACATAAAGGGAAAAAACTAAATTACTGACATGGGCAAAATCATATCAGTTCAAGGGTCTGAATGTTGGTTTCTGTTCATTTTTGGTTAATCACACAACGTCAACCTAAACAGCTTTTTAAAAGTTCAACCCTCCCTTTGGTCATTTATTATTCCTGGTGGTAGCCATGCTTCTTGGCAGGACTTTGTGAGGGCTTGCTTCCATATTGTGGTGGCCTGATGTCACAGAGGTGAAGCCTGTTCACTTTACATCTGGGTCTGAAGGGGGAGGTGATCTGCTGAGTTAAGGCCTTTTAGAAAACAAAGGACACGGTGTCATTGGGCCTCTGCATGAATATGAAATAGCAACGCCCATGGGTGTTGATTCACAGTCCGGACAAATGCCATCCAAGCTAAGGCTAAACACACTTAGCATTTCTGGATTAGCGCTCGGTGTGAGTGAGGTGGCAGAAAGTTGCCATGCTTCAGGTGATGTTTGTTGTGATTATTAATGGCAGGGCCTGTGTGAATGATTGATGGCCGAGGCTGTCAGCGATCCCAGCTATGATTCAGTTCACTTTAATCGTGTTACCAAACCATGAGGGATTCTTTTTCTGTGACTTAACTTTCTTCAACTTCAGCATTTTTTTTTTTACATTGTTTGGATCACATTTAGCATTGTTAAACTGATTGTTACGCTGCACTGGGAAGGCCAAAGAATGAGAAGGGAAAAGGAATGCTTCTTTCCTTGCTATTTGTATGGAATTTCAGACAGAAACCACATCAGACCTTTTTTTTTCTATCCCCCCCAACTTTAAGCCTCCACTCCCCCCTGCTCTATATTCCCGTAAGCTCTGGAAGTTGGATAATGAGGAAATTGGGGTTTGGGATTCCAGTGGTATTGGCATGCCTGGTAGTGGAAGTCTGTAAATAGCCAAAAAAAAAAGAAAAAAAAGAAAAAGAAACACTACTGGAAGTTGTTCAATTAAAAAAAAAACAACACACTGGCCAGTAGAAAGGGAAGGTGAAAGGTTAATGTCTGTTTTCTGTTTGGACAAGAACAATAATAGTGCACAAATATTCCCACTAAGATGCAGATATAATGTCGGCCTGTGATCACACATGCTCAGAAGCATAATAGTAATGCGGTTATGAGTGTGTGTGTGTGTGCGTGCGTGCGCGCGCGCACACACACACACACACACACAAAGAGCACAGCTTGGGCCAGGTTAGTGCTGGCCTCCTCATGCAGAGTCTAGACAGGAAGCTGGTCCATGCCAGATTAGGGATTTTCTCCCTTACACCCTCGCACATACACACACACACACACACACACACACACACACACACACACACACACACACACAGGCACACACAGTTACACTGCTGACAGTCATCTTCTCTCAATATGTCTGTGTGTATTTTGTGCTTGGATGACAAGGGGGGAAAAAGACAAAGGAAGGGAGGTTAAAACAGAGACTTGGTGATGGAGCCCTGTGTGTACTTACAGTTGTGTGTTTATGTGTGTGCCCGTCTTTGTCTGAACAACTCTCACATAAATTTCTGAAACAACAGAGCCATGAAGAAACATGGGTTCTGTGTCAGAAGCTTTTTTCGGCTCTTATTACTCATTTTTCCTAGACTTTCCACCCATTGAAAGCGACGAGTCTGAGGCACAGTGTGAAAAGTTCAACTTGTCCTTCCTAGGTACAGGGGCACGGTGCATCCTGTAGTGCTTAGCTAAATTAAACCGAGCCCCTACTGTTCTCATCTGCTCACCTGTAGCCCCTGCCAGGCCTGGCCATGACCTTTGATCCCTCACAGATGGGTCTGCATAATAAGACATGGGCACACACGGCTAAGTGCCATCTTGGACATGTTTGACAGGTAGATATAGCTGAATGGAAAATTTTAAATGCTATATGTAATGAAATGCTAATGTGTTGACCTTTCTGAACAGGTGAGCACTCGTGAATGTGTGTTCCTATATTTTATTGTGTGACTGATATAAATATTGATATGAATGGAATTGTTCTCATTGCGCATGGCATTTGTCTCGATGTGTGTTGTTGGCTTGAGGCCAGTGACCTCTGTGCCCCATGTATGGCAGGGAGGGTGCACTTTTCACTCTAAATTTATGAATATGCATAGCCTCCTGGCTCAGTTGAAATGGCACTATAGATATGGATTACAAAGAGCTTTTGTGAAAATACTTTAAAATAAAGCAGTTCCACGTACATAACATGTTTCAAAAAATAATGTTCTTGTAGCAATAGAAGTCATACTAAAATGTCATACTAAGATGTTGTCCATTCTTCCTTGATATTGTCTTTTCCAGTCCATGATCTTTAACATTTTATATTTCATAATGGGCCAAAGCTATGCAGAAATTAGTTTGGCATTGTCATGCTAAAATAAGCTACAAGCATTGTTCCTGTAAATATACTGAAAAAACGCAAACATATCAATTTCAGAAAGTGGTGTGAGTTGTCATTGAATAAGATAAGATAAACCGTTATCTTATTCAATGACATCTCACACCACTTTCTGAAATTGATACAATGTGATATAAAACACAAATGAAAATACACTTCATAATGCAAGGTAGGGGTGACTGATATGGCCAAAAAAATGATATCACAGATATTTCTGTGGATTTTCATGATAACATTCTTAATATCACAAAATATATATATTTTTTGTTTTCTTTGGTATGTTGCATTTTTAATGCCTCTCAGTATATTTGTAGAGTACAGGCATGTGTTGCTTCAAAATCTCTTTATAGTACTTCATACTAATCTACATGCATGCATGTAGCCCCCATACCATTACAGGTACTTTAAAACTGCAGAAGCAAAGTTCAAATTTCATTGGTCAGACCAGGCAGTAGGGGTGGGGAAAAAAATCCATGCATCGTAGTATTGCGATACTTTGTGGTGGTGATACTGTATCGATTCAGAGATACAGTGTCTTGTACTTTATTGAAAATTATCAATAAATGTTACAAATCAAAAACTCTGATATCTAAATAGGTATCAGAGTAATAAAAAACATTTGACTTTTCAGTCTATTGTGCTATGGGTGGGGCCAAAGATTGATTTGACATAGTATCCCAATACTTGGCACTTGTGCTGACCATGTTTACATGGTCACGAGTAAACCGATTATAATCAGCTTTCTGGAGTTACCTGATTATTCAAACTGTCCTGTAAACAGAGTAGTCTGATTATCTTTATCAGTTAAAGGCCATTATCGGTTTATGAGAAAACAGATTAACACACCTAGTTTATTTGCCCAATAAACCATTTACTTGGTGCATGTAAACACCATAAGCCGTTTATTACATTTATCGGTTTACTCCAGTAATCGGTTTACTCGTAACCATATAAACAGGGTCAATGATGCATGAATCTGTAAACACACGTACTAATCTTTTATTAATTATATATACACTACCGTTCAAAAGTTTGGGGTCACTTAGAAATTTCCTTATTTTTGAAAGAAAAGCACTTTTTTCAATGAAGATAACTTTAAACTAATCAGAAATACTCTCTCTAAATTGCTAATGTGGTAAATGACTATTCTAGCTGCAAATGTCTGGTTTTTGGTGCAATATCTACATAGGTGTATAGAGGCCCTTTTCCAGCAACTATCACTCCAGTGTTCTAATGGTACAATGTGTTTGCTCATTGTGTCAGAAGGCTAATGGATGATTAGAAAACCCTTGTGCAATCATGTTAGGTCTGCAATGCTGTAATTGCTGCAAATGGAGGATTCTTTGACGAAAGCAAAGTTTGAAGGAAAAAATTATTATTTCAAATACAAATCATTATTATCTAACCTTGTCAATGTCTTGACTATATTTTCTATTCATTTTACAAGTCATGGTGGTAAATAAGTGTGACTTTTGATGGAAAACACAAAATAATTGTCTGGGTGACCCCAAACTTTTGAACGGTAGTGTATATATATATATATATATATATATACAGTATATATATATATATACACTACCGTTCAAAAGTTTGGGTTCACTTAGAAATTTCCTTATTTTTGAAAGAAAAGCACTGTTTTTTTCAATGAAGATAACTTTAAACTGATCAGAAATACACTCTTAATATCTAATATACATTGCTAATGTGGTAAATGACTATTCTAGCTGCAAATGTCTGGTTTTTGGTGCAATATCTACATAGGTGTATAGAGGCCCATTTCCAGCAACTATCACTCCAGTGTTCTAATGGTACAATGTGTTTGCTCATTGCGTCAGAAGGCTAATGGATGATTAGAAAACCCTTGTGCAATCATGTTAGCACAGCTGAAAACAGTTTAGCTGGTTAGAGAAGCTATAAAACTGACCATCCTTTGAGCAGGTTGAGTATCCGGAAAAAATTATTATTTCAAATACAAATCATTATTTCTAACCTTGTCAGTGTCTTGACTATATTGTCTATTCATTTTACAACTCATGGTGGTAAATAAGTGTGACTTTTCATGAAAAACACAAAATAATTGTCTGGGTGACCCCAAACTTTTGAACGGTAGTGTCTGTGTGTATATATATATATATATATATACAGTATATATATATATATATATATATATATATATATATACAGTGATTCCTCGCTACTTCGCGCCTCACCTTTCGCGCCCTCAGTGCATCGCGGATTTTTCAAAAATATTCATCAAAAATTCAAAATTGAGAAAAAATGGGCGGGCGCTAGCAGAAGGCAGGGAGACTACATTAGAACATCAGGTATCAACACGGAGAGCCCGCACAACCCAAAATCCACCTCTCTGTTGGCTGTTCTCATGTTGGCTCGGCTCAGGAATCTCGCAAGCTGATTGGCCGAGACGTTTTACCCAGCTTCTCTCCCTGCCGAGCGCCCATACCCAGTGAAGGAAGACCGCATTCATTGTTCTTTATTGCTCGTGTTGCTTAGTCTCGCCGCGTGGAACTTTTCGCTGTTCTCTTGTGCCTTTTTGTGCGAAATAGTCTTCCCGTTGAGCCACTACGCCGCCTCCTGCAGCTTCTCCAGCTCTATCGGAAGCTGCCCTCGACGATGCTGCGCCTCTAGCACCTGACGATGAGGCGTCACCTGAGGAGCAGTAAAGCTCTCATTAACCTGTGCAGTAAATCATCTTCATCTTGAGTTACGTATCTTGTTATAAGAATAAAAGAGTTCTAAAAACATATTTATGTACACTTTATTTACATCTATGTATGTATGTACACTTACACACACACACACACACGTATCATATGAGAGAGAGAGTGAGTGAATGAACATACGTATTATTTATGGGTGACGTCATTAGGGGTGACGCTACTTCGCGGTTTTTCACTTTTCGCGGTCGGTTCTGGAACCCATTAACCGCGATAAGTGAGGGATCACTGTATTTCTTTATATTTGTAGTTTTTTTTTTTTTTTTTTTTTTTAGAAATCTCCTCACCCCCCAGACAGCAGGAAAAACCTCCCTTATTTTGAAATTCAAATGTTGGCACGTTGAGTTTATCTGAAGGCTGCTGACGGATTAAAGTCATTGACTTCTTGAATTTCGGTCATCTGAACCTTTTAACTGCCCTAGGTGCCATGTGGCACCTGGGGCAATGCAAGGCAACTCAAGCCCCCCCCCCAGTGGTCAAGAATGGTAAAAAATTTGTCAATAAAATAGTTCAGATTTCCAAGGCTATAACTGAAAAGTTACAAGAGATAATGGCTTACTGTCAATTAGAAAGCTGTAAAATATGATCCAAAGTTTCAGATAGGAATAAATTTACACATCTAATTTGCATAATGTCACAGCAGCTATATAAATTACATAACTCAGTCAAAAGTGGACTTTGGACACAGTTACATAAAGAATGGTCCGTTTTTTTTGACGCCGATTTGTCTACAGGGGTATGTTTTTATCTAATCTTCAAAGTATATGAACCAGAAAATCAATAAAATGTCAAAAAAACATTTCTCTCTTACCTGTTACCGGGAGGGGGGCTCGCCCGCCCATGTGACTCATCCGTTTTCATCCATCATAGCCGATGTTTGTGTGTTTGCTCAGCCATTTACACCATGTACCACATCTACAAACTCTTATGATTACCCCACGTGAATTTCGTTTGTATTACGTGGCTGTTTTTTATCTGTTTGGTGCATTTTTCCTGTGGGAATCCATGCCGCCCGTAGGTGCCGCCATCTTGGTACGGGGAGCTCAGTTTTTTGTTACATCAACCTCGATGTAACACGTTTACTTAGTAATTTACATCCGTGTACCACATCTACAAACTCTTTGATTATCCCACGTGAATTTCGTTTGTATTACGTGGCTATTTTTCCCGTTTCATGCAGTTTCTGTCATCATCGCTGCCGCGATGACCGATCGTGAAGGCATACACATTGGTGTGTGAGCTCAAAGCGGAAAGAGGAAGAATAATAATGAGGATTTCTCCTTCTTTGCTATATTCCATGTCAGCCATGATTCCTTTGGCGCGTCTGCCACTTTTTAAACTGACAGATCAATAGAGATTAGTACAAATTCTCAGTATAGCCGGGGAACATCAATAAGTTGACACGTGCAGTTGCTGCGCTGTGCCACTGGGGGCGCGTGACCCATCCATTTAATCTGGGCAGTTAAAGGGTTAACCTGCCACGTACATAATAGGGAACTGTAGTGGACTCTAAAGACATACTGTAATTCACCACAATATGGGTTCATGTGCAGAATGATTTGTTTAGACAGTTATAGTTGTGCTCTCATGTTTTCTCATCAGGCACCTCTCTAGGCAGCCGCTGAAGGACCTCAGTTTAGAATGAAAAGAGAGCTAGCGTTTTTAGCTGTTGCTTTTTGTCACTGCCGCCGGAGAATAAAAACGGTACGCCTGCTTATGCAAGAAAAGATAAATTCCCTTTCTCTTCATCCCTGCAATTCCTACAGAACATAACTTAATACTGTAGTGGCTGGTGAAATATCTCCTCAGCAATTCATCAGTCCCCCTTGCCTTTCCCTTTATATAAAGCCAGCAGCATATGAATTCTAACCACATCTCTTTGCTAAGCGACTCTTCCATTATTTCTCCTGTTTCCAGCGGGTTAAAACCATAATAAACTCCTCCAGTGCTTACATACCTATAATGATTTTTTTCCGCATTTAAAGTACTTTAACACACTCATGTTTCTGTTTGGACAGTCACGCTTAGCGAGACACTGCCTGCTAACTGACTGGAAAACTCGCGTGGGCGGGGCGCTTCTAAACTCCGTGCGGATGACGGCCATGCGCGCTGTTTGTGTGCGCGCTTGCGGAAAGCCATTGCTTCATATATTTTTCTCAATAAATTCATATCTCCTTGGCGCGGCGGTAAAATTTCTGGTGCAGCGGGCCGCCACCGAGAAATGTTACCAGAGGAAACCCTGCTATTGTGCAAGGTAGTGGTGTTTAGTATGGCCTCTATGAGGAGCACAGGTTAGGTTGTAAAGTCTGACAGCAGCAGGTAGGAAGGACCTGCGGAACCTCTCCCTCAAGCCCCTAGGATGGCACAGCCTACCGCTAAATGAGCTCCTCAGTGCATTCAGCGTGTCCTGCATGGGGTGGGACTCGGACTCCAGCAGAGATGACAGCTTAGCTACCATCCTCCTCCCTCATATTTCCTCCACTGGGTAGGTGGCACCCCAGGACAGAGCTGGCTTTTTTGATCAGTCTGTTTAGTCTCTTCCTGTCGGCTGCTGCTGCTGCCCCAGCAGACCACTCCACCACAGAGTCGTAGAAGGTCTTCAGGAGTGCCCCCTCCACTCCAAAAGACCTGAGTCTCCTCAGGAGGTACAGCCTGCGCTGGCCTTTCTTGTAGAGCGTGTCGGTGTTGTGTGTCCAGTCCAGTTTATTGTTGAGGTGAACACCCAGGTACTTGTAAGATGTCACTATCTCAATGTCTGTTCCCTGGATATTTAGTCAACTAAATTCTTATCGACAATTAATCGCAAGTCAATTAATCATTAACATCCCTATTTTCTATATTATTATTTTTATATAAATTTACACTTTCTATTTGATGTTGACACAAAGCCATCCAAATACTTTTAAAGGGCAGTCATCTCCACCTAAGTTTCACACTGAATATATGAGCATATTTACACCTTGTCTTAGAGAATATATGACATATGTGCACTGGTCGCTAGTGCATTAACAGTATATTTCATACCCTTCTTGGTTCTGTCTGTGAAATGGTGCTCTTCATTTCTCACATGAGTGGTTTTCTTATCATCCAGGCCTCCTCTCACCTGCCCCAGGGGCTGAGTTAAAGCCGATAAAACAACCAAATATTCTGTTAAACATGGGCGGCCTCTGCCATGTGGCCGCTCCCTGCAATGCCTCCTGGGTAATTATGGTAATAACTCAGCCGTCAGAGGCGAGGCCAGAGGCCCTGGGAGGATGAGGTCACACTAGAGAGGCTGAGACGAGAAGAATGGTGGTGTGAGTAAGCAGGGTGCTGGGGTCAAGGCGAAGCAGGCAGGGCTCGCACGCTTTATCCCATAAACCCTTACTGTCACATCAGAGGCTGGTGGATGTATGTGGACGTTCCCTCTGATCTGTACTCCTTAGCAATCAAGATGCTGATGAGGGATGATGACAAGTATTTAGTATATAGTGCAGTTATTTGTGCTGCCTTTGCTTGGCAGCTGTCTGGAGAGGTGGTCAGTATGAAAGTCAAAAAGTGCCACTGTTGAGCTGTTGAAACTGCAGATTGATAATTGTGGACTATCTTGATGCACACCATATTATTATTTTCTTTCCTCAAATCAGAAAACTGAGAAAGGCTTAGGACAAAATGTTAATGCAGAATCTGATCCATTATTGGTACATGTGATACAAGAGATGAAGGTGTACATCATTACTTTGAGGAATTAAAATTGACTGCTTTGTGTTCTCTCTATTGTCTGACTGCCTGCACAATTTAATGCCATCTTGTATTATGAATAACTTAGGCAAAACCAACAGATCTGCTGATCTCTAAAGAAAGATATTGAAAGGTTCATGTTGAGGTTGGAATTTTATATGCCCTCCTCTAAAGACAGGACATATTAATGGTATTTTGTCCGTCTGTCTGTCCAACTTGTTTGGTGAACTCCTCCCACAGTTGATAGATAGATAGATACTTTATTTCAAACAAAAAAAGTAAAAAAAAAACAAATGACGAGTGCGACAAAGTGACAGTATACAGTGCTCAAAAGGGAGAAGGAAGAAGTGAACGCTTAACTCCAACTCCTCTTTTCCATAAATAAATACAACCCAAGTGAAATACAGTGATCCCTCACTTATCGCGTTTAATGGGGACCAGAACCGACCGCGAAAAGTGAAAAACCGCGAAGTAGCGTCACCCCCCCCCCCCAAGGGCGTCACAAGCACTATTTTGCACAAAAAGGCACAAGAGAACAGCGAAAAGTGCCACTAAGCAACACGAGCGATAAAGAACAATGAATGCGGTCTTCCTTCACTGGGTATGGGTGCTCTGCAGGGAGAGAAGCTGGGTAAAACGTCTCGGCCAATCAGCTTGCGAGATTCCCGAGCGGTGAAGAGGTGGGCGGAGAGGAGTGGAGCGGTGGTCAGAGAGGTGGATTTTGAGTTGTGCGGGCTCTCCGTGTTGATACCTGATGTTCTAATGTAGTCTCCCTGCCTTCTGCTAGCGCCCGGGCAACTTTCGTGCCATTTTTTCTCAATTTTGAATTTTTGATGAATATTTTTGAAAAATCCGCGATGCACTGAGGGCGCGAAAGGTGAAACGCGAAGTAGCGAGGGATCACTGTATATACAAATTACCACATTTAAGACCCCAAGTAAACAATTAACTATATTTTGTACATATCAACATTAACACCCATCCATCCCAACATACATACAGTCCATACATCAAAACCAGCCCCAAACAACACAGATATACACATTGCTGTCGCACCTACCATTCCATAGTGTCCCAGAGTGAGCATAGTGAATTGTACATATAAATACTACCCTTCTAACATATATTCTTTCAGCAAATAATGTTTATACCTATTTTTGAATTGATTTCTGTTTGTACATAGTTTCAGTTCCAGCTCCAGACTGTTGCACAAATCCACCCCACAGACAGATATGCACATACTTTTCTTAGTTGTTCGTATCTTAGGTTTTTTTATTAATTGCCCTGTACGTTACTTGTGCTGTCTTAAATTTAACTAAATCCATGAACTTTATGACATGTGACTTTAAAAACAACGAATTGGTATAGTCTCTATATCCTACAATATTTATTATCCTTATAGCTTTTTTTTGTAATGTGCATATTGGCTGTAGGTTGGTCTTGTAGGTGTTTCCCCAGACTTCTACACAGTAGTTAAGATAAAGTAGGAACAGTGAATTGTACAGTAAGACCAATGATTTATAGTCCAAGATGTGTCTTGTCTTCCCCAGTATGCCTATACATTTTGCCAACTTGGACCGGATGTGACTGATGTGAGATTTCCAGCAGATTTTATTGTCTAGCGTCACCCCCAGAAACTTATTTTCCTGTACTGTTTCTATTCTGGTATCATCTATCGATTTTATATTAGATTTATTGATTTTAAGCTTTGACTTCTTTATTTCACACAGTTTTTGTACATGTATTGAAGATGCTCATATTGTAGGGGGTTAAATGATTTTCAGATATTTTCTCTAAATTTGTTTCATTTTGCATTGTAGATTGTTTACTTTGCCAAAAGTCCTTGCAGGTACACTGCTGTTAGTTTTATTGCATATCTATGCTATAATGAATTGTGAATTTGAAATTGATTTTCCGGTTTTTGGTGTGCTAGCTATGCATTATTGATAATGGCTATGGATAAGCATGTACTGTGTACGGTGTTTTTGTTACACATGAATTGAAACTGCATTTGACTTTATTATTTACATTTTGTTTGGAACATTTTAAAATACATACAGTAGTGTGAAAAAGTGTTTGCCCCCTTTCTGATCTCTCACTTCTTTTTGTGTTTGTGACACTTAAATGTTTCAGATCATCAAACACATTTAAATATTAGACAAAGATAACACAAGTAAACACAAAATGCAGTTTTTAAATGAAGGTGTTTATTATTAAGGGTAAAAAAAAATCCCTGGCCTTGGGATTTTTTCACACATGGCCCTGTGTGAAAAAGTGATTGCCCCCCCCCCCATTAAAACATAAATTAATTGTGGTTTATCATATCTTTGGAAAGCTTAGTTCAATTTCTCTAGCCACACCCAGGCCTGATTACTGCCACACCTGTTCTCAATCAAGAAATCACTTGATGTCTTTTTTGTTTGTACTTCATTTCTAGTTTAGTTCTGTATTTGTTTACTCTGCTTTTGGGCCGGCAGCTGTGACGCAGCTTTCTTTGGCCTGCACTTGTGTGGGCACTGCCTGTCAGTCTGCCAGCCTGACCACGCCCCCTCTCTTGACACTCAGCTGTCTACTGGTCCCCTGATTATCACTCCCTGCTCCTTGCTCAGGTGCACCCAATCACTTTGTCATTAGTCTGTGTATTTGGTCTGTGCTTTGTGTTTCATACTTTGCTGGATTATTGTTTGTCACTACCACGTTACGCTGTGGTTTCTCTACGAAGCTCTGCCACGTTAGGCTGTGGTTTCCCTTTTCCACGTTACACTGTGGAGTGCTGTAAGTTTATTCGTCTTTGCAGTTTTTGTACATCTGCACAATTTTGGGACTGTTATTCTTTACTTTAATAAATGTGTCTGTGGTGTAATCCTGCATGTGAATTTGTCTCGTCTCTGCTGCCTCTGTGAGGCAGCAAACCATGACAGAGTAATCCAGCCCGAAAAGATTCAGCGGATTACACTTGGGCATTATTTTTTAAATTTTTTTCTGTGTATTTTTCACCAACCTGTCTGGAGTCCACGATGTCCCCGGAACACCGCGCCCACACCGATAGAAGAGGTTTGGCAGTGGGGACTCTGACTGTGGAGGAGGAATGGGTGGCCACGTTCATCCAGGATTACATGGACGAAGCCCACGGACTGAAGAAAAGGTGGAGCTGCTTGGATGCAGCTGCGGGAATTCTGGAGGCGCATCCCGGGCTCTGGAATTATTTGCAGTACGCAGAACTGTTATCCTCTCTCTGCGCGCTACAGCAAGCATTTCCAGACCTGGGGGGGGGGCATTCTTTGCGGAGCCCAAGCAGAGACGCTGTCCACAGTCTTTGGCCATTTCCTATTCTGTCTCACCTCCAGCTCCAGAATGCCTGCCGCCAGTTTCACAACAGCGGCAGCACCATCCCAGGGTCAACCGTCGGAGGAAGCTTTCCTCCTCTTCAACAGCCACTCCCCCCTCGTTGGGCCTGACTTCTCCCACAGCAGGACCGCCCTCATGCTCTCTGTCCGCCGCTGTCAAGAGGCTCTCCAGGTCTTCCCCGGCTACGCCCACCTCTGTCGTCATGGAAATGGCTCTTCCACACTGCTCTAAGGGGCCCGGATCCAATATAGGCATGGAGAGGGATGACTGCCCATCATCTGCAGCTACCAACATCAAAGACTGGGATGACAGGCAAGTGTTTTTTCATTCTGTTACATCTTAATAATGAGAAACATTGTCTGTCTCCCAGGGGAGAGGCCCAGTTTCAACAGTCCACTGGGCCACCTCTCCTCCAGCTGCGGCTATTAACTCTCTCCCTATCCTTTCTCTGTCTCCTCCATTTTTCCCTGAGTGTCTGTTGGCCCCAGAACCTAGCCACCAGACGATGGAGGAGCCCGTGGCCCTGGAGGATCCAGCTCCAGAGCTCGCACGGAGCCAACCCCCAGCTACCTCGCTGAGGCAGTGACCACCGTTGGAGTCTTCGCCTGGGGGCACCAGGACTGCTGTGACTATCACGCCTGCTGCAGAGGCTGCCACAGCAGTGTTGGCGCCTGAGCTGAACCTCCAGGTGGCCGAGCCCAAGAATACATCACCCGGATCGTCGGAGTCCTGGACGGCGGTGGAGCTCTAGCTCAGGCAAGTGCTCTCTTTTGTCTTTCTCCTCTCGGTACTAGAGCATTCTTGCCTGGCTCTTGGTGAGGAGAGCCAGGTGCAGCCACCCACTGCACCTGAGTTCGCTTCACTGGGCTCCATCGCTGCCGGCAACCCTGACTTCTCCGCTCTTTGCCCTTTGTCTGAGTCTTTTCCCAGGGTTGCCGGAGAGAGTCCAACACCACTGGATGTGTCCGAGGATCCAGGCTTGTTGCTGGAGGTCACCGTGGATCCAGCTTCCCCCGCCGAGGTCGTCCTGGATCCAGTTCCCCTTCTGCCTGAGGCTGTCGTGTGGGTACCTCCGCAGGCTGAGTCTCCGTGGGTGCGGCATCCAGGCCCGGGACTTTCGTGGGGGCTGTGCTCCAGTGTTAGCCTGACATGGGTGCTACGCCCCAGCCCCAGTTTCACCGTGGGTGCAGCATTGACTCAGTCGGGGCCCACTGAGGGCGCAGCATTGACTCAGTCGGGGCCCACCGAGGGTGCTGCATTGACCCAGCCGGGGTCCACCAAGGGAGCAACGTTGGCCCAGCCGGGGTCCGCTGACCAGCCAGGGTCCACCGACCAGCCGGGGTCCACCGGGGGTGCTGCGGTGCTCCAGCCTGGAGTTACCGAGGATGTTGCAGTGCTCCAGCCCGGGGTCATCAAGGCTGCTGCCAGTCTGCCTGACGCCATCGAGGTCCCTTGCTCTCCACTGCCAGACGCTGTCGAGGTCCCCTCCTCTCCTCTGCCGGATGTCGTCATGGTTCTTCTCCTCCAGTCCTGCTTCCCGCTATTTAGCCCTCCGGGGGGGGGGGGGGCAGCCTCCGGGGCTACCTCTCCGGGACTGGTGGTCAAGGGACTCAGGCTGCCCACCGGAACGACTGAGCCGCCAGTTCAGGTAGTCCATATTTTGTTGGAGGCCACCCGATTCGTTCATCCTAGCTGTCTGGGGGGTCTGGGACTTGGGTAGGCCGCCTGACTGGCCTCACCTTGCCATCCGTCAGGCCTGGGACTCTGGGTGGCTTTCCAAGCCTTTTTGGCTCTAGGACTTGGGGGTGGGGGGTATTGTTGTGTTTTTCTGTTGTGGGCCCTGAGCGGGGTTGTTTTTTTTTTTGTTTTTTTTTGTTCCCTCCTGACCTGTTTCCCCCTACCTCCCGCCCTGGGTTGATGGTTGTTGTTACTGCTGGGGGGGGGGGGCAGGTTTTTTCTTTTTTCTGTGATGGTTCTCTGGGTGTCTGGAAACCACTCCTTGAGAGGGGGGCTCTGTCATGATCCGAGCCGATTTGTCCTTCAGGCTCAGTTCCATGACTTTTCCTCTGTGTGTCTATTTATCTGTGTATTGTATATGGGCATTTTTTTTTTTTGTATCGTTTTGCCTTTTGAGTTTCCTATGGTTTTCCCTTGCCATGTCTTGTTTGTTTGTACTTCATTTCTAGTTTAGTTCTGTATTTGTTTACTCTGCATTCAGGCCGGCAGCTGTGAGGCAGCTTTCTTTGGCCTGCACTCGTGTGGGTGCTGCCTGTCAGTCTGCTAACCTGACCACGCCCCCTCTCTTGACACTCAGCTGTCTTCTGGTTCCCTGATTTTCACTCCCCACTTCTCGCTCAGGTGCACCCAATCACTTCGTCATTAGCCTGTGTATTTAGTCTGTGCTTTGTTTCATGCTTTGCTGGATTATTGTTTGTCACTACCACGTTACGCTGTGGTTTCTCTATGAAGCTCTGCCATGTTACGCCATGGTTTCCTTTTTCCATTACGCTGTGGTTTCCCGTCTCCATGTTACGCCGTGGAGCACTGTAAGTTTATTCATCTTTGCATTTTTTGTACATCTGCACAATTTTGGAACTGTTATTCTTTACTTTAATAAATGTGTCTGTGGTGTAATCCTGCATATGAATCTGTCTAATTTCTGCTGCCACGGAGAGGTAGCAAATCATGACGTTAAATTTGTTTGATGATCTGAAACATTTAAGTGTGACAAACACACAAAAAAATGAGAAATCAGGAAGGGGACAAACACTTTTTCACACCACTGTATTTGTTTGAGTTTATTTGTTACTGTGTACAGTGACTGACATTGACATTAACAATGCCACTTAATATGTGATAAGTTTGTCTTAGCATCTTGATCAAATTTAATTTAAATAGGTTCATGCTTAGCTTAACCTTAGGAGTGCATTAAACAGACTTACTTAAGTGAACTTGTCTTTCCCTGAAAGGACATTGCCATTTTGAATGAACTTCCCAATTGCCTGGAGCTGTGCTTGACATCTCAGTTGGTTGATCGGCTAAAAACAAATCTGGCTAACACTGGTCTATCCCTTAACCAAAAGTGAGGCAGTCAGGGTGCTTTGTTTTACAATGGCATTATGGGGGCATGAACTGCATGGTGTTTTTTGAGCAGACCGGACCACAATGTATATATACACTTGTTAGCTCATACTCTACGGATATGGTTTGTTAGGCATCAAAGTCAACTTTATTGTCAATTCTGCCATATGTACAGCACATAGAGAGAATTGAAATTACATTACTGTGAGATCCACGGTGCAGCAAGGTAAACACTTAGTAGAAAATATGAATATAAAGTATAACATCTAACACCAAACATTAAACATCAAACATCAGTGCAAAGGAAACCAACCCCCAACCATCATCATCATAGGAGTCTTTCGGGGGCGACAATGACTGTTTCATTTAGGTCTGATCAGATTCCTCCACGTAGCTTTGTCCTTCACCCTCCGCTGCCAGGAACTCCTGACCTTGTTAACCCAGGCGACGTCCGAGCCAGTATGAGTTGCTTTCTGACTGACCATTTCATGAAACTGCTTGCAAAGTATTTGACTACCACTAGCTTTTGCAGGACTAGCGGCACATTCTTGGCAGATAGAGAGGTATTATCAGTGGCAAGGACAGACCAAGACAAACTGGAAGCTAATAAAATACTAAGGGTGTGCAAAATAAATAAACTGATAAAAATTAAGACAGCATGTAGTGACTTAAGGCATATATCGGGGCACATAGTAGGTTAAAGTGGCATGTAGTGCATAGAGAGCAGTCAATTGCTGCATAAAGTGACCGGTGCAGCCCTGGGATCAGTGTGTGTGTGTGTGTTGGAGTGAACAGTTCCTGGATGACAGAGTTCAGTTTTTGAAGCTCCTGAAATCAGTGTGTGCATATATGGGAGTGAACAGTACCTGGGGATGGCAGAGTTCAGTTGTTGGGGGTGGGGGGGGGTCATAGTCCAGGATTTGTGTGTGTCGGGGGCAGAAGGGGGAGAGGGGCAGAACAGGGAGAGAGTTGCACTTCCTGACAGCCTTTTGGATGAAGCTGTCCTTGAGTCTAACCCAGAGACTCCACAGTCTCCTGCCTGATGGCAGCAGACTGAAGAAGCTGTGTGATGGGTGGGTGGGATCACCTGCAATGCAGAGGGCTTTGTGGGTGAGGCATGTGCTGTAGATGGCATCAAGAGAGGGGAGAGAGGCACCATCGATCTTCTTAGCAGTTCTCACTATGCGCTGGAGGGTCTTGCGATAGGACGTGGTGCAGGCGCCGTACCACACGGTGATGCAGCTGGTCAGGATGCTCAGTAGAAGGTACACATGATGGGAGTCAGGGCTTTGGCTGTTCTCAGTTTGCGGCGGAAGTAGAGATGCTTCTTAGTAGGGCTGTGCGATATGACGATATATATCGTAGGGCTGGGAACGATCCCTAATTTCCAGAATCGATTCGATTCCGATTCTTGAGATTCTGAATCGATTCGATTCGATTCCGATTCAATCCCGATTCGATCTGGGGAATTACCATTTTAATAGCCATTTTACTTCCCATGAAACAAAAATCTTCGAGACCTAATGCTGCAAATTGTACCAAGAATCTTCTAACTTTGTTAATACATAAATTATCACATATAGAACTGACCCAAAATCAGTTACAATAATGCACTTTTTATTATTTAACTTATCATTTCATAAAGTGCTCACAGGTGCTTTCTTTAGTGCAAAGGATGTGTCGTGTCAAGTTCACCACCCAGAGTAAGTAAACAAATTCAATGCATGAACCATGCATACATAATCTCACTGTATTTCAGTCCCTCCAGGATTTTGTCAGCTGTTTTTGTGATTGTTGTGGCCCAAAAAGCCTGGATTTGTGGGAGCTTTTCCAAAAAGTTATGGCACTTTTAGAGTTTTTTTGCACTCAAAGTTGTGTGAGGAAGTACAAATTTTAAAGCAGCTGCTTTTTCCATAGTTTACAGTGATGCTATTCTATGTAACACCACAAGAAAAGTACAGGATTGCCAAAAATTTCTTGTTAAACAGTGATTTATTTAGAATTAAATGCTCAGTAAAATTGTAAAAAAAAAAAAAAGACCAATATTGTGTTCTTGCTGAGAACTTTAAAAAAAGAAATAAAAGAATTTGTCATTACAACAACTAAACTGCATTGAATGCATGTTAGTGTGGAGAAAATGATGGCAGCACCTCCTTGAATCTTGAATTTGAAGGTCTTCTTCTGTGCTGAAATCCACATGAAGCAGGGATGCTCCTCCACTGACCACCTCTGACCTTCAGAAGGTCTCATTGAGAATGAAGCTTCCAGTCTTCACACATCTGAAGGCAGATAAAAAGAATAGATTTCACAGTAAAATTAACATTCATATTTTTAGATCGCCACACCACAGTTTTTTTTATATTTTAACTACAAATTAACTTTCAATGTTGGAAAAGGGTTTCAGTTCATTTCCTGAGAAGGTTTGTTCATTTCAATTTAGTTCTACTGAGTAACAATAGCTTGTTGTACTGCAGCCTTTATTAATTTTATTGTGATTTATTCTCTTCACATCGCTTAAGTGGCAGAAGTCCATAATCTCATAAAATATACCTTAATTCTGCATTTATTCACAGCGCTTAACCAGCAGTTCTCTCTGTGTCCATAGTTTGTAAAAGAAACCACCATCAGGCCAGATAAATTATTAATTGACGACACAAACGTTAAAAGAAACGAATATTATACTTACAGTCTCAGCAGCTCCAAGTCTCTGCTTCACGGGTTTCAGTCTCCGCATTTTCCCTTTATCAGTCGTCAACTTTATGTTCCAACACAGCGCTGCATGGAGTAAAAAGTCCGTTTATCCCCGCTTTATGAAAAATATTAAGAAGCTGTTGAGTACAGTCTATACGGTGACTTTTGCTGCTAAATTAAGAGACGCACGTTAATAACTCCGCGTCATGTAAACACAAAAGACGTGTGCACGCGCCGCAGGGAATACAGAAGTTTTATTTATGAAAAATATTCAGAAGCTGTTGAGGACAATCTTTACGGTGACTTTTGTTGCTAAATTAAGAGACGCACGTTATTAACTCCGCGTCATGTAAACACAAAAGACGTGTGCACGCGCCGCAGGGAACACAGAAGTTTTATTTATGAAAAATATTCAGAAGCTGTTGAGGACAATCTTTACGGTGACTTTTGTTGCTAAATTAAGAGACGCACGTTATTATCTCCGCTCGTGTAAACACGAAAGAGCACGCGCGGCAGGAAACTCTTGCCGGATGAGAACCGTTTTAACACCACAGAAGAAGAACTAGCATATCCGTTAGCTTGCTAGCTCCGTTAGCGCGTCGGTTGCTTATGGTTCTCGGCCGTTGTTCCTCGTTCATTGACCCGGTTTCGACCCGATTATACTCAGCAGACGTTCACAAACGTAAAAATATTATATTAAAACATATTAATATTAAAAGATCGATCCGCGGATTTTGTGGATCGATATCGGCTCAGTCAAACATGTATCGATACATATCGATATATTGATCTTTTGAACCCACCCCTAATATATCGGATGACGATATAAAAACATCTATCGTTTCATAGAATACTCTGTCGTTTATATCATATTTAAAATGCCCATACCCCCATTTATTCAGTAAAGCTCCTACCTCACCACCACTTGTCAGAGCCCCATCTCTTCCCTGCAGTGCGCGATTGCGTGCAGCGGAACAGGTGTGGTGGGTGGCTAGGCTTCAGTCCGGTGGTTGGTAATGCTAACTCCAAACTACTGGTTCAGATAGCTGCTACTCCTGTTTGCCAGGGATGTGAGACGACCATTTTTCATTGTGCTGCATCAGAGAGGATAGTTCGCTAACCTCGTTTTAATAGGAGGTAAGTAACATTAACGCCATGTCTAATTATAAAATGCTAAATGATTGTCATTTAAGCTAAGTTGTGTTAACTGGAAACCATAGCAGAGCAGACTATTTTTTTTGGGTAAATTACTGCTGAGTTTCTTAGTTTTGTCTGAAAAAAATGTATTAAAGCTGCAAAAGTGTATGATGGTGGCACATACACACAAAATCAATAATTAATAAAAAAACTGGTCGGAGGAGTAAGTTGGATCTTAATGTAATTTATTTGATTTCTAATCATTTTAATTAGTCAAGTAGTGATAATGAATAAAGTTAAAGTAGAACTGAACTGAACGGCATTGAACGGCACTGGGTGATAGTACATACAGTTATAAAGATAATTTATCATTGGCACCCCCTCCACAAATCCCGGAATCTTGGAGAAAATCGCGATTTAGAATTTCCCGCCCTGAAAAATCAGACAAATCCGCCGAAGCGCAGCCGGAGTTCCGCGTGACGTCATGAGTGTGACCCAGTCCTCATGTTTACCATTGTGAGCACGTCGACACTGGTTGTTTTTGGTGCATTTTGTCGTGATAGTCGACTACAAAACACTTCCAACACCTGGGAAGATCTGTTCAGTGGCCAAGGAAAGCTGTCATGGCGACGAAAGAAAAGAAAGGGGGAGGAAAAGCGACCGGGAAGCGATGCGTTTCTAGATATACGGTGATCCATCACTTATCGCGTTTAATGGGGACCAGAACCGACCGCGAAAAGTGAAAAACCGCGAAGTAGCGTCACCCCACCCCCCGCAAGGGCGTCACAAGCACTATTTTGCACAAAAAGGCACAAGAGAACAGCAAAAAGTGCCACTAAGCAACACGAGCGATAAAGAAGGCGCTCTGCAGGGAGAGAAGCTGGGTAAAACTTCTCGGCCAATCAGCTTGCGAGGTGAAACGTCTCGGCCAATCAGCTTGCGAGATTCCCGAGCAGTGAAGAGGTGGGCGGAGAGGAGTGGAGCGGTGGTCAGAGAGGTAGATTTTGAGCTGTGCGGGCTCTCCGTGTTGATACCTGATGTTCTAATGAGAAGGCAGGGAGACTACATTAGAACATCAGGTATCAACACGGAGAGCCCGCTCTCCCCGGCTCCCCAGCCCGCTCGGGAATCTCGCAAGCTGATTGGCCGAGACGTTTTACCTCGCAAGCTGATTGGCCGAGACGTTTTATCTCGCAAGCTGATTGGCGGAGACGTTTTACCCAGCTTCGCTCCCTGCCGAGCGCCTATACCCAGCGAAGGAAGACCGCATTAAACGTGATAAGTGAGGGATAACTGTAATAAGTTGGAAAAATGCTGATTTTTTTTTTCCCCTTTCTTTTTTATTGTTAATTTTCCTTATCCTGACACCCCAAACATGCCAAAGTAAAGACTCACCATTCTGTATTCAATAAGCGACTCTCCTCCCCATCACTGCTGCGGTCTGAGTCGGTGCTGGAATCCCCCGAAAATTCTGGCTCTAATCTGTACGGTTCGATGCCTCCCTCGCTCTCTTCCTGTTCACTTGACACTCCTGCATCCTCCTCTGTCTCGTCACCGATCCTGAATGCCTCTTCACTCTGAAAACTCTGGTGTTCTTGACTGCTGGAACTGCTATCATCTGCCATTGTTGTTTTGATAAGGGTCACTCTCGTGACGTCACGCAGCGTCGTCTGCACTACTTCCGGTTTGTTTGGCACTGCCAGCCAGAGGCAAAAGTTTATCGGCTTATAGCTTGGCCATCGCACGGCCTAAAAATTTCTTTTATGTGTTGAAAAATACAATAGGTATTAAGGAATTAATCTGCTATTCTACTTTTTTGGCAAAAAGGTGAGTTCAGTTCTACTTTAAAGTTATCACATGTATTTTATTACATTACCTTTTGTGTCTTTGATTTTCAGATCATGACCAATCTGAAATATTTTTACTAAAAAGCAAACAGGTTAAAACAGGCCAGAATGGCAGGCTGGAGGTCTACACTTACATTTTCATTGATTTAAACTAACAGCTTGTTTATAACTGTAGGTGACAGCCATGGATAATTTTCTCATTCTCAGACATTTTTTTTTTTTTGCTATTCTCCTCTGGCTCAGGAAATATTTAACTTATTGATGTTTAGTTTTATTCATATATGATTTAGAAGAAAAACCTGAAATTTATGAGAATCAAGTCTCAAGTGCACATTAAAAAACTATTTTATGACACTGCAAAGTTATGAGGGAAAATGGTACATGTGTGGCCGACACACATTGTGGGCTCACGCTGCCACAGAGACAGGACTGAATGTGTATTGCGGGGTGTCACGTCTGCAAGGACTAAGGACTCGAATCTACAGGAGGTAACAAGGAAGTGTGAGATTTGTCTCTTTGTCCCACAGAAGACGCCCCGGAGGGTATTCCGGTTCATCAAGAAATGAGAGACAATGGTGAAGCTTCAAAGGGATGCTTTGTAACTGTATGTTGACTGAAGACACCATGTGGCTTGAATTCTGATGCTGGAAATGTATAAAAGGGGGTTGAAGTATGATTCTTTCTCTTTCCTGCTTTGAGAATGCTAGAAGCTGCGTTCTGTCAAATAAAGCTGGTTTTATGACTGAAACTCAGCCTCATTATTTGAGCATGCTTCTACACTGGTGACCTACGACGGAGAATGAGCAGACAGAATTCTCCCGAGCGGGGCTCTGTGGAAGCCAGCCTGATGGCCGCCTCCACGATCCGGCTGCCCGATTTCTGGCAGCACAGCCCGCGCTCATGGTTTAGCGCAATCGAGGCGCAGTTCAACCTCCGGAGAATCTCCAACGATGACACAAGATTCTACCACGTGGTAGCGAAGCTGGACAGCAACACGGTCCAGAGAGTGGAAGATCTGGTTAATCATCCACCAGACAGCGACAAGTACAGCGCATTGAAGGACGCGCTGATCAGCCATTTCACCCCCTCAGTCCAACAACGAGCAGAGGGGCTCCTGGCGCTGACGGAGGCCGAAAACGATAGACCTGCGGACCTGATGGTGAAGATGCTGCAGCTCAAAGCCTCTGAGGATGGCGAATTCATTTTCGCCCACCTTTTCCTTCGAACCCTACCACCAGCAGTGAGAGTGGCCCTGGCAGAGTCACCCCGATTGGCCAAGCGAGACTACCATGGGTTGAGCAAGGAGGCGCAGAGGTTGGTCGACGCCCACAAGCGGAACGCGGTCTCGGCCGCGGCGGCCAGTCCAGGAACGGCGTCCGGACACAGTGCGGGTACAGCGGCCGCGGCGCCAGACGCACCAACGACGGCGGCGACAGGAGCCAGACGACGCGGAGCGGAGAACGGCTCGTGCTTCTACCACCGCCGTTTTGCAGAGAGAGCGCACAGGTGCGTCCCACCGTGCAATTTTAAGTGCCAGGGAAACGCCAAGACCGAGGGCCGGTAGCAGCTGCGACCCTCGGCAACGAGAACAGGCTGCTTTACCTGACGGATGCACGCTCGGGGAAACAGTTCCTCGTGGACACGGGCTCTCAGCTGAGTTTCGTCACACCCACCTACGCGGAACGGCTGTCGCCTTCTAAAGCCCCCTGGGTGTCAGTGTCAGCAGCGAACGGCTCCACGATTAAAACGTTTGGTGAGAGGACCATGCTTCTGTCCTTACAGGGCCGTTCATTTGAGTGGACATTTATTGTAGCAGCAGTCAGTTTCAACATGTTAGGGGCTGATTTTTTGTGCTCACATGGTTTATTGGTTGACCTTGCTAATAGACGTCTGATTAATGCACTGTCCTTTCATTCTATTCCCTGCACAGCTCGGGTGGCCCCGCCAACTGCACATGCCAGCGTCTCAGCTGCGGGTGGTAAGTTTCACACTCTGCTTGCTCAGTTTCCAGCACTCACAGTCCCCACGTTTTCAGCAACGGTGGCCAAACATGGGGTAGAACATTTCATAACGACCACAGGCCCTCCCGTGTTTGCAAAGGCTCGGCGTTTGGACCCAGCTAAACTGGCCATCGCGCGCGAGGAGTTCACTAATCTGGAAAAACTGGGCATTGTTAGAGGTTCCAAGAGCTCTTGGGCTTCGCCGTTACACATGGTCCCAAAAGCTGACGGCTCGTGGCGACCTTGCGGTGATTTCCGCAGGTTGAACAACGTTTCAGCTCATGACTGCTACCCGATTCCGCACATTCAGGATTTTTCTGTCCATTTGGCGGGGGCGCGCATTTTTTCTAAAATAGACTTGGTGCGCGGCTATCACCAGGTGCCAGTGCGCGCGCAGGATGTACCCAAAACAGCGGTCATAACGCCTTTCGGCCTTTTTGAGTTCTTGCGCATGCCTTTTGGCCTCAAGGGGGCCGCGCAGACTTTCCAACACATGATGGATGCAGTTTTACGCGACCTGCCTTTCGTGTTCGTTTATTTGGACGATATTTTGGTAGCCAGCGCGTCCGAAGGCGAACATGAAAAACACCTCACAGCAGTTTTCCAGAGGTTGGCAGAGCACGGGTTAATAGTTAACCCAGCGAAGTGTCAGTTTGGGGTGGCGCAGATTGATTTTTTGGGACATCGCGTTTCGGCAGAGGGAGCAGTTCCCCTTCCAAATAAAGTGCGTGCCATAACGGATTTTCCGCAACCTCAAACGGTCAAGGCGCTTCAGGAGTTTCTAGGGATGGTTAATTTTTACAACCGTTTCCTCCCAAGCGCAGCACGACTCATGCAGCCATTGTGCACCGCGTTAAAAAAACAAAAGCCCGCAAATAAAGTTGAATGGTCTCCGGAGCGGGAGCGCGCTTTTGCCCAGGTCAAATCAGCCCTGGCAAACGCAGTTTTGTTAGCGCACCCAGTTCCAACGGCCCGCATGGCGCTCACCACTGACGCTTCCGATGTAGCGGTGGGGGCGGTAGTTGAACAGTTTGTGGCAGGTACCTGGCAACCCCTCGCGTTTTTCAGCAGGACCTTGCGCGATAGTGAACGGAAATACAGCGCGTTTGACAGGGAACTTTTGGCCCTACACTTGGCCATCCGTCATTTTCAGTTCTGGTTAGAGGGGCGACGTTTCACCGCTTTTGTGGATCATAAACCGCTAACGTTTGCGATGGCCAAAATTTCAGAACCCTGGTCAGGCCGGCAACAAAGGCAACTAGCCGCAATATCGGAGTTCACTACTGATATTCAGCATGTCGCGGGTAAACACAATGTTGTGGCAGACTGCCTCTCGCGTGCAGTAGCACCGCCAAGCCCCATAGGGGCAGACTCTGTAGCCATGGCCGCGGGCCCGGGCAGCGACGCGGGAGCGCGCGCAGCCCCAGTCTGTGTTGGGTTAGATTATGCAGCTATGGCTGCGGAGCAGGTTAACGACGCGGACGTGCGCGCGCTCCAGTCTGGACCAACAGGGTTAAGGCTGGAGCACAGGGTGCAACAAAACGGTATGCCCCCGCTAATCTGCGATGTCTCCACGGGACGGCCCCGCCCTGTGGTGCCAACCGCGTGGCGTCGCCGTGTTTTTGACTTGGTCCATTCTCTCGCGCACCCGGGGGTGCGCGCATCGATTAAGTTGGTGGGGGAGAAATTTGTTTGGCCCGGGTTGCGCAAACAGGTCAAGGAATGGGCAGCAGCCTGCGTAGCGTGTCAGCGAGCTAAAATACACAGACACACTAAGGCCCCGTTAGAACCTTTCCACATCCCCGCTAAGCGTTTTGATCACGTGCATATTGACCTGGTCGGGCCGCTTCCGTTATCACACGGGCACACACACCTTTTGACGATGGTAGACCGCACCACGCGCTGGCCAGAGGCGGTTCCTCTGGCATCAACCACAGCGGAAGAAGTTGCGCGAGCATTTTTAGCAGCATGGGTTGCGCGTTTTGGTGTACCGTCGGACATAATGTCCGACAGAGGTCCCCAATTTATTTCCGAGCTGTGGTCATCGACGGCCCGCAGCTTGGGGGTGAAGATTCATCGCACCACCGCGTATAACCCCCAGGCTAATGGTTTATGCGAACGCTTTCACAGGTCATTGAAAGCAGCCCTCAGAGCGTCGCTAACGGATACAAATTGGGTAGACAAACTTCCATGGGTGTTATTAGGGTTGCGTTCTGCACCTAAGGAAGATTTGCACGCTTCCCCGGCTGAATTAGTTTTCGCCCAACCGCTTCGTTTGCCCGGGGAATTTCTTCCTGATAATCCCGCACCTAGTGGCCCCCCCGCTCAGCCGTGGCAGAGCGGCTCAGGAGCAAACACACTTCCTGGCCCAATCCATCACAGTTTCCCACACGTTTTTGTGCCCAAAGCTTTAAAAAATGCAGAGTTTGTTTTTGTTAAACATGACGCCCAGCGTCCAAGTTTGCGGCCGTTTTACGACGGACCGTTTCGAGTGCTGGAGACCGGGCAGAAGCATTTTCTGCTAGATTTAGGGGGCAGACGGGAGCTGATTTGCATTAACAGACTCAAACCCGCTTTTGTTCTGGCTGACGAGGAGGTGCAGCTCGCGAGGCCCCCCCGCCGGGGCAGGCCGCCGAGGGGACATTCTCCAAAGTCTTCACAGAGAGGTGCTAACGGCTTTAATCCACAGGTGCAGAGAGATGTTGCAGGTGCAGCCAAGCCAGGTTGCAGCAGATTCGGCAGAAGATTAAAACCTAGGCAGTTGGTGGATTGATTAGCGATGTATGGAGTGCTTTGTGTTTTTCTTTTTGTTATGCCATTTAGATTTTGCCTTACTAGACGTGTGGGGGGGGTAGTGTGGCCGACACACATTGTGGGCTCACGCTGCCACAGAGACAGGACTGAATGTGTATTGCGGGGTGTCACGTCTGCAAGGACTAAGGACTCGAATCTACAGGAGGTAACAAGGAAGTGTGAGATTTGTCTCTTTGTCCCACAGAAGACGCCCCGGAGGGTATTCCGGTTCATCAAGAAATGAGAGACAACGGTGAAGCTTCAAAGGGATGCTTTGTAACTGTATGTTGACTGAAGACACCATGTGGCTTGAATTCTGATGCTGGAAATGTATAAAAGGGGGTTGAAGTATGATTCTTTCTCTTTCCTGCTTTGAGAATGCTAGAAGCTGCGTTCTGTCAAATAAAGCTGGTTTTATGACTGAAACTCAGCCTCATTATTTGAGCATGCTTCTACACATGTAAAAAAAGAGATGGTCCTTTTTATATGATTGTCTAAATGTTAGAATTTACAGAAAATGTATATTGTGATATATATCATTCTCGTGATATAAGATGACTTATATCATGATATAAGACTTATATCATGACTTAAATCATGATGCCTATGCATCTATGTTAACAAGAGCTGGTGCATTAACGCCACGTTAGTATCTAAACACTGCTCTCCATTGGCAGAGTTCCTTATTGTAAATTGTCGGCCATTTTATCTGCCGAGGGAATTCACCAATGTGTTTGTAGCTGCTGTTTACATAGCGCCGAGCGCTAATGCTAAAGGGGAACTCGGAGAGCTGCACGATGCTATTAGTGAAATTCAAACTTCACACCCGGACAGTTTTGTGGTGGTTGCGGGGGATTTTAACCACACCAGTTTAAAGACTGTGCTCCCCAAGTTTAAACAATGTGTAGACTTTAAGACCAGAGGAGAGAATATGTTTGACTTGGTGTACACAAACACAGATGCTTATAAGGCAACACCTCGCCCCCACCTCGGCCTTTCTGACCACCTATCCATGATGCTGGTGCCTGCCTACAAACCTTTACTGAAGTGCAGCAGGCCGGTAGTGAAACAAATCAGGATTTGGCCAGAGAGTGCAACCTCAGCACTTAAAGACTGTTTTCTGCACACAGACTGGGAGGTCTTCAAAATAGTAGCCTCCCAGGGAGACAGGACAGATGTGGAGGAGTATGCTGAAACGGTCACCAGCTACATCGCGAAGTGCACAGAGGATGTCACTATAGTGAAGACTATCACTGCACGGGGCAACCATAAGCCCTGGATGACTGCAGAGGTGCACTCGCTGCTCACAGTCAGAGATGCAGCCTTCAGAGCGAAGGACAGGATCGCCCTACGCTCAGCCAGGTCTGCGCTCTCAAAGGGAATTAAGCTGGCGAAGCGCGCCTATGCGGAGATATTCCAGGGACACCTCTGTGACACGAGGAACACCAAGCGGATGTGGCAGGGAGTTCGGGCGCTGATGGACTATAAGTCTAGGCAGGGAGTCGATGATGACGACGCTTCAATTACAGACAGGCTGAACAACTTCTTTGCACGTTTTGAAGCATCAAACCCGACGATCAGAGGGAGGGCTGGCCCATCTCCACCATCGGTTGGGCCAGCTATCACCATCAACACAGCGGACACACGGAGGACCCTAACCAGGGTTAACCCACGTAAAGCTGCAGGTCCGGACAACATCCTGGGGTGTGTGCTCCGAGACTGCGCGAGCGAGTTCGCGGATGTCCTGACTGACATTTATAACATCTCCGAGAGTCAGGCCATCGTTCCCAGATGCTTTAAGACCTCTACCATAGTACCGGTGGCAAAGAAACCAGTTGTGTCCTGTCTGAATGACTATCGTCCTGTTGCACTGACACCAATTGTGATGAAGTGTTTTGAACGGCTTGTCAAACCACACATCACAGCCTGCCTCCCTGCATCACATGACCCGCTCCAGTTTGCATATCGTTCAAACCGCTCCACGGAGAATGCTATAGTCACCACCCTGCACTCTGTCATCACCCACCTGGATCAGAAAGACACCTACGCCAGACTCCTGTACATTGATTTCAGTTCAGCATTCAACACCATTATTCCCCAGAGACTGATGGAGAAATTACTCCTTCTTGGTCTGAACACCGCCACATGTCTCTGGATCCTGGATTTCCTGACTGAGAGACCTTAGTCTGTCCGGGTTGGAAATTATATCTCCAACTCTATCACGCTGAGCACCGGGTCCCCTCAAGGCTGCGTACTCAGTCCACTGTTGTTTACACTTCTAACACATGACTGTGTATCCAGACACAAGGGGAACCAGATTATTAAGTTTGCAGAAGACACCACGGTGGTGGGACTTATTCAGAGGGATGAGGAATCAATGTACAGGGAAGAAGTGAGAGACCTGGAGGGCTGGTGCAGGGAGAACAATCTGGTGCTCAGCGTAGACAAAACGAAGGAGATGATTATCGACTTCCGGCGGTCACAGCCTGAACACATTCCTCTCAGCGTCGGCGGCTGTTTAGTGGAGAGAGTGGAGAACATCAAGTTCCTCAGAGTGCAGATCTCACAGGACCTGTCCTGGAGCAAGAATTCCTTGGGGATCAGGAAGCGGGCCCAGCAGAGACTGCGCTTCTTGAGGAAACTCAAACAGGCCTCTCTCCCCATCTGCATCCTCAGGACCTTCTACAGAGGTGTGGTGGAGAGTGTTCTGGCGTACTGCATTGCAACATGGTACTCCAGCTGCAGTATGTCAGACAAAAAAGCCCTGCAGAGGATAGTTAAGGGAGCTGAGAGGGTAATTGGAGTCTCCCTCCCCTCTGTCCAAGAACTTTTTCAGAACCATTGTAGGAGCAAGGCACTGAACATTGTCAAGGACCATTCTTACCCTCTGCATAAACACTTTGAACTTCTGCCATCTGGCAAACGATTCCGGAGCATCAGAGGCAGAACCACCAGACTGATTAACAGCTTCCTTCCACAAGCTGTTAGGATGCTGAACAGTTGATCCAGAATCTCTCATACATACTGCTGCACCTATGGACATTATGTATATTATTTGTATATTATAGTTCTGGTTAGTTTTCAAGTATGTCTCAGGGAAGTGTGAATGGCTGTGTTGGGGTGGGGGGTGAGGGTGTGTGTGAGTGTGTCTTAAATTATGTTCTTTTTACTTATATGGATGCCGAGAGAAACGCAATTTCATCTTGCCTGCACTACAGTTGTATGTACAGCAATATGACAATAAAGGTTAATTTGATATGATTTTTTTGCCATATCGCACAGCCCTGCTCCTTATCTTTGTTGGCCAGTGATCCAGGAGAGGTCCTCTGTAATGTGCATACCCAGGAATTTGGTGCTGCTCACCCTTCCACAGCAGCACCATTGATGGTCAGGGGAGCATGCTGGGTGTGCACTCTTCTGAAGTCCACAATAATTTCCTTTGTCTTCTCCATGTTCAGAGAGAGATTGTTGTCTCCACACCACATGGCCAGGCAGCTCACCTCGCTCCTGTAGCTTGTCTCATCTCCATTGTTGATGAGACCCACCACAGTTGTCATCCGCAAACTTCATGAAGAGGTTGGAGCTGTGTGTCGGTGTACAGTCATGGGTTAGCAGAGTGAAGAGGAGGGAGCTCAGCACACATCCTTGGGGTGCCCCTGTGTTCAGAGTGATGGTGCTGGATGTGTTTCTGCAAACCCATACTGCCTGTGGTCTCCTCGTCAGGAAGTCCAACAGTCAGTTACACAGTGAAGTGTTGAGCCCCAGCTGGTCTGGTTTGTGAATGAGCTGTTGGGGGATGATTGTGTTGAATGCTGAACTAAAGTCTATGAACAGCATTCTGACGTGGGAGTCCTTTGTGTCCAAGTGTGTGAGGGCTGAGTGGAAGGCAGTAGAGATGGCATCACTGGTTAAGCGATTGGACTGGTATGCAAACTGGAACGGGTCCAGGGAGGGGGGGCAGAGCAGACCTGATGTGCTGCATGACCATCTGGTCAAAGCACTTCATGATGATGGGAGTAAATGCAACCAGATGGTAGTCATTGTAGCAGGAGGGAGATGACTACTTGGGGACTGGAATGATGGTGGTGGCTTTGAAGCACGTGGGGACAACAGCCTGTCTCAGTGAGATATTGAAGATGTCCGTGAAGACACCTGTGAGTTCCTTTGCACAGGCTCTCAGTATGCGACCAGCTACGTTGTCAGGACCTGGAGCTTTGCGTGCATTGATCCTGCCAAGGGTTCTCCTCATGCTGCCTGGGGACAGTGTAATCACCTGGTCACCAGGAGGAGGTGGTGACTTCTGTGCAGGGGTACTGTTGAGTGCCTTGAAGCGAGCAAAGAAGTCGTTCAGCTCGTTCAGCAGAGAGGTGGCGCTGTCGCAGATCTGCGGTGTGGCCTTGTAGTCTGTGATGGTCTGTATCCCCCGCCACAGACTCTGAGTGTCTCTGCTGTCACTGAAACGGTGGGCTATCCTTCTGGAGTACTGCCTCTTGGCGTCTCTGATGCATCGGGACAAGTTGGCCCTAGCTGTAGTCAGGCCCACCTCGTCCCCAGCTCTGAAGGCAGCGTTCCGAGCTTTCAGGAGCTTGTAGACCTCCCCTGTGAGCTATGGTTTCTGATTGGGCTGAACAGTGATGGTCTTGGTGTCCATGACATCATCACATATTGCATATTTTTAGAAACTTGTAGAAACGACTGCCCAAACATAAAATGGGGAAAATGAACTCAATGAGGTGCATTCTTCTCAGAACATTTCTAGGTTATTTCCGTGTCAAGTTTCTGCAGGTACCCCCTCTTGTAGTCAGATTGGGTCCTTGGTCTGACAGGATGACCAGGCAGCACTAGCAGCAGTAACTCTCACAGTTGGATAGTTAAAGTTTTAGTTGGACAGGGAAGAAACCACAAATAGACGGAATTCAGAGAGTGCATGCTTCTGCACAGGCCTTATCTTGCAGTGTTAAAGAAAGCGATAAAGCAATCTAAAATCAACATCCTGACCCAGACCACCTCCAAAATGTAAAGCTTTCATCCATAGCCCAAGGGTCACTTCTATTGAAAATTTCATCAAAATCTGTCCCCTGGTTTTTGCATAATCATGCCAAAAACAAATGGACAACAGTGTTTCCTCTGGCTTAAAGACCTTGGCGCGGTGGCAACATATTTTTTTCGGGGGGGGGGGCAGTAAACACATGACACTATTGTTACCGGAATATGTTAATTTTATACTATTTATTTCTTTTTTAAATTTTGCACAGTAACTTTGCATATGGAACTTACCATATGAAGTATTGTACAGCCGAGGCTTGAATATTGGAATATTGGGCCAGTTGGGGTCCCACCCAGATGGCTTGTGTTTGTAGGGAGCTTGAAATGAAGAAGCGATGTGATTTTATAAACCAAGTTTTATCAGCTTCCAGTCCCTAACATGTCTCATCTTGATGCAGAAGCAGAATAAGAGAGGTCGAGCGCAGTCAGACCTTCATACTTATACCCACACTCAACAAAAGACATTGCATATCAAAGCTGACATCCCGCATTAGCGTAATCCCTCTCCATTGTCCTCTCTCTCCTCCACCTGACCCTGGGTGGCCAGGAAGTTCGAGCAGGTCTCCACCGCTGCGACTCCGTCTGCTCCTTGATCTTCGCCGGTGGTCGAGACCTCTTGTCCTGTTCTGAGACGTGAGGTCATTCTACATATGCAATCTCTAAACATTCTACTTATGTCTATACATATGTAGGTATGGATATATGAATAATATAAGCCACAGCCCCCCCCCAAACGTCTAAGAAAAGGACAATCAAATTAAGTTTACAGCTTAAGATAACATCCATGACATATTATACTGTTATACATCTCAACAGGAAAAAGGAAAAAAATATCTTCAGCAGTCATGTTAACCTTCAAGTTATGCAGCATGATCCTGTTAAAAATTCAGTGGCAACAACAACAGTATAATTAATGTCACAAGTCAGCCTTAAAACTGCAACGGCACAATCCGACAACATAGTTAGCAACTCTTTGTCAATTTTACATCAGTCTATGTGTCGTCTGGGTTTTAATCTTCTCCCGAATCTGCTGTAGGCCCGCTTTGGCGTCCTGGCGGGACCGTCCTGTAAGGGATCTGCAGCTTGGGGAGGAGAATGATTATTTGTTCCCTGCAGGGGGGCTGAGTCTTTTCTCTTGGGGGGGTCTACCCCGCCGAGGCGCTCTCGCCACCCGTGCAGGCTCGTTGCTCAACAAGAAAGCAGGTTTAAGGCTGTCAATGCTGACTGTTTCTTTTCTGTCCCCTAAATCAAGCACAAAATGCTTATCACCAGGTTCCAGCACTCTGTATGGTCCGTTGTATGGAGGACGGAGGGTTGGTTTTAAAGCTTCGTGCCTAACAAAAATGAACTCAGCGTTTTTCAAAGCTTGGGGGACAAAAACCCGCGGAAAAGAGTGATGTACGGGCCCGGGGAGCGTGTCCGGTCCCGTGCTGCTTAGGGGCCTCAGGGCTGGTAGGTGCCCGGGCTCTGGATGTTCTGGTAAGAACTCACCCGGGAGCCTGAGAGGTTGTGCAAAAACTAATTCTGCCGGGGAGGCATCTAGGTCCTCCTTAGGCGCAGAACGCAACCCTAATAAAACCCAGGGAAGTTTATTCACCCAATCTGTATCCGTAAGTGAGGCCCTGAGGGCGGCCTTTAAAGACCTATGAAAACGCTCGCATAACCCATTAGCCTGAGGGTGATACGTGGTGGTGCGATGAATTGTCGCCCCTAAGCTGCTGGCCATGGCTGACCACAGCTCTGAGACAAATTGAGGCCCCCCATCGGACATGATGTCCGATGGGACGCCGAAACGCGCCACCCAGTTTGTTAAAAAAACGCGAGCGACTTCCGCGGCTGTGGTTGACGCCAGCGGAACCGCCTCCGGCCAGCGCGTGGTACAGTCTACCATTGTTAACAGGTGTGTGAACCCTTGCGACGACGGTAGTGGGCCCACGAGGTCGACGTGTATGTGGTCAAACCTCCTGGCTGGAATTCGGAACAGTTCTAGAGGAGCTTTTGTGTGTTTGTATATTTTGGCGCGTTGGCAAGACATACAAGTCCTTGCCCATTCCTTTACATTTTTACGCAGGCCCGGCCAAACAAACTTCTCTGCGACCATTTTAACCGAGGCGCGCACCGGGAGTGAACAGAGTCAAAAATGCGGCGGCGCCACACGGCTGGAACCACCGGGCGAGGTCGGCCGGTTGACACGTTGCAGATTAGGGGGGGAACGCCGTCACGCAAACCCCTTTCCTCCAGTCTTAACCCTGTTGGTCCAGACTGGAGCGCGCGCACGTCCGCGTCACTGCTTTGTTCCGCTGCCATGGCCGCGTAATCTATCCCTACGTGGATTGGGGCCGCGTACGCGTCCGCGTTGGCCATGAGTTCTGCGGCTGCAGTAGTATAATCTGCTTCCTCACGCTCTGACGATGTCACAGCGCGGGAGAGGCAGTCTGCTACCACATTAAGCTTGCTTGCCACATGTCGAATATCTGTGGTGAACTCTGAAATTGCGGCTAGTTGTCTTTGTTGCCTGCCTGACCATGGTTCTGAAATTTTAGCCATCGCAAAAGTGAGTGGTTTGTGGTCTACAAAAGCCGTGAAACGCCGCCCTTCCAGCCAGAACTGGAAGTGGCGGATGGATAAATGAAGCGCTAGCAGCTCCCTGTCAAAAGTGCTGTATTTGCGCTCGGTTTGGTTTAAAGATTTACTAAAAAATGCTAACGGTTGCCAGGTTCCGCCAACATGCTGTTCTACGACTGCCCCTACAGCCAGGTCTGAAGCGTCTGTGGTTAACGCTATGCGGGCCGAGGGATCGGGGTGAACCAACAATGTGGCATTCGCTAGTGCACTTTTTACTTCTGCGAAGGCGCGTTCCCACTCCGGGGTCCATTCGACCGCGTTGGAGGGCTTTTGTTTTCTGAGCGCGGCATATAGGGGCTGCATGAATTGAGCTGCGCGGGGGAGGAAACGGTTGTAAAAATTCACCATTCCTAAAAATTCTTGTAGCGATCTGACCGTTTGTGGTCGTGGGAAATTTGCTACCGCGCGCACTTTGTCCGGCAATGGAACTGCCCCCTCTGGTGAAACTCTGTGTCCCAAAAAATCAATTGGTGACACGCCGAATCGGCATTTGGCTGGGTTGATTATTAACCCGTGCTCTTCTAGTCTCCAAAAAACTGTAGTGAGGTGTTGTTCGTGTTCTTCCCCTGACGAGCTGGCTACCAGAATATCGTCGAGGTAGACGAACACGAAGGGGAGGTCGCGTAATACCGCGTCCATCATACGCGGAAAAGTTTGAGCAGCGTCTTTGAGGCCAAACGGCATTCGCAAAAATTCAAAAAGACCAAAAGGGGTTATTACAGCCGTTTTGGGAACGTCCTCCGGTCGAACCGGAACTTGGTGGTAGCCGCGGACCAGGTCTATTTTAGAGAAAATGCGCGCACCCGCCAGATGTAGTGAAAAATCTTGGATGTGAGGGATTGGGTAGCGGTCGTGCGCTGTCGCATTGTTTAATCTGCAGTAATCACCGCAAGGTCTCCAAGAACCGTCGGTTTTCGGGACCATATGTAGTGGTGATACCCAAGGGCTTTTCAAGCGCCGAATAATGCCCAATTTTTCTAGGCTGGCAAACTCGTCGCGTGCTATGGCGAGCTTGGTCACGTCTAAGCGCCGAGCTTTGGCGAAAACAGGTGGGCCTGTTGTGGGGATGAAGTGTTCAACCCCGTGTTTCGCTACTGTTGCTGAAAATTTGGGAACTGTGAGTGCTGGAAATTGGGTGAGGAGTTGGTCAAACTTACCTTCTGCTGTGGTGACTCTGGCCTGCACGGGTGGTGGAGAGACTCAAGCTGAGCAGGGGATAGAAGAAAATGATGCATTAACCAAGCGTCTATTTGCAAGATCGACTAACAACCCATGTGCACACAAGAAATCAGCGCCCAACAAGTTAAAACTCACCGCCGCTATAATAAATGTCCACCTATAGTTGCGGCCGTGAATGGACAGAGGTAGGTTTCTTTCACCGAAGGTGTCGATGATCGAGCCGTTAGCTGCCATCGCTCCGTTTCCACGGGGTCCCATTGCCCGGTCTGCGTTGGACAGGGTGATGAAGTTCACCTGAGCTCCAGTGTCGATGAGGAACTGTCTCCCGGAGTGTCCGTCAGTCACGTAGAGCAGCTTGTTTGTCTCGCCGAGAGCCGTAGCTGCTAAAGGTTCCGGGCTTTGGCGTTTTCCCGAGCTCTTGAAATTGCAGGGGGGCACGCATTTGTACGCCCTCTCATATAATAGCAGAGGTCGTTCCGCTTGCTGTGCCTTGGTCGCGTCGCTGCCATGGTGGGCGGGCTCTGCTGTGTTGTCTGCGGTTCTCCGCTGCTCTGGGCTTCCGTGCCGAGATCTGCAGATGCTGCTGTGGCTGTCTGTTCGCCGCAGGAGTTGATGAGCCGCTGCGCTTCTCGGGCCAGCGCATGGAAGTCCTGCTGGGTGCTGCACCGCATGTTGGCCAGGGTCCCTCTCATGTGTGACGGCAGAGTGCTGAGGAAGATATGTTGAAAGAGGAAGTTGTCATTGTCTGCCCCCCTCAGCTGCAGCATGTCCTCCATGAGGGCCATCGGTCTGTGTCCTCTGTGGCCGTGAGTCGCCAGAATCCTCCCTGCTCTTTCCTCGGCCGAGGGGACGAAGCTCTCGATGAGGGTCGCCTTCAGTTCTTTGTACTTGTCGTGGGCGGGCGGTTGTTGTATCATGCTCCGCGCGCATCTTGATGTGGCGGCATCGAGTCTGGCGACGATGTGGTAAAATTTTGTTTCATCCGCCGTTATCCCCGCCAGTGCAAACTGAGCCTCAGCTTGCTGGAACCACGAGCTCGGATCGTTTTGCCAGAACTCTGGGAGTTTGACGGTGACGGCGCTTGCCCGGGCCGTCTCTGATGTGTCTGCAGGGCGAGAACGCCTTTCTTCCGTTCTCGCGGCGGGGCTGGGGACGGTGCTCGGTTGAGCCCTCTCTGACGGTTCTGCTGTGGGGGAACGTCTTCTCATCCGTTCCCCTGTCTGCGTTGGCGACGGCGCTTGCCTGGGTCGCCTCTGATGAGCTTGTAGCGGGAGAACGTCTTTGGTCCATCCTCATGTCTGGTCACCAATGTAGGGAGTAGGGATGGGCATTCGGTGAAATTTTCTTCACCGATCGTCGGGAGAATTAATGATTAATAATCGGTTAATCATTAACATTTTTAGGTACGTAACAAGGCAGGTAGACTACATTAGAACATCAGGAATCAGCACGGAGAGCCCTCGGGAATCTCGCAAGCTGATTGGCCGAGACGTTTCACCCCGCAAGCTGATTGGCCGAGACGTTTTACCCAGCTTCTGTCCTTGCCGAGCGGCCACCCAACAAACGAAGACCGCATTCATTGCTCTATCGCTCGTGTTACTTAGTCTAGCCGCGCAGAACTTTTTGCTGTTCTCTTGTGCCATTTTGTGCGAAATAGTCTTCCCGTCGAGCCACTACGCCGCCTCCTGCAGCTTCCCTCGACGTGTGTACACCGAATCTTCATGACCTTCTCAGTAAAGTTTCTGAAAAAAAAAAAAAGAATCTTCACGACTGCCATTACTCAGCTCGCAACCACTGTTGGCGGTTTCTTCGCGTAATAAGGGTGTTCCATGGACCCTGTCGATGAGGTATATTTGTATGCTGCATTGCAGTGATTGCAGTACACCTGGTCATTTTTTAAATTGAAATGGTCCCATGCAACACTTCGCCGTAACCGCTTCATGATTTGGCGATTGCCCTACGGAAGCCCGCATGTATCAACTGAGGCACGCCAGGGTACGGCGATGGTGTAATGTTGCCCCCTGGTGCCCAAATTTTGCCATTGCATTGTTTGAGGACGGCCGTGCACTAGGCCTATTAACCTCGGATTGTTTTTAAAAAAAAAAAACGGTTTGTCGACGAAAATGAACGTCCTCGGTGAAATTCTTAATGATCAATTATCGGTTAATCGGTAAATTATGCCCATCCCTAGTAGGGAGCTTGAAATGAAGAAGCGATGTGATTTTATAAACCAAGTTTTATTATGAGCTTCCAGTCCCTAACATGTCTCATCTCGATGCAGAAGCAGAATAAGAGAGGTCGAGCGCAGTCAGACCTTCATACTTATACCCACACTCAACAAAAGACATTGCATATCAAAGCTGACATCCCGCATTAGCGTAATCCCTCTCCATTGTCCTCTCTCTCCTCCACCTGACCCTGGGTGGTCAGGAAGTTCGATCAGGTCTCCACCGCTGCGACTCCATCTGCTCCTTGATCTTCGCTGGTGGTCGAGACCTCTTGTCCTGCTCTGAGACGTGAGGTCATTCTACATATGCAATCTCTAAACACTCCACTTATGTCTATACATATGTAGGTATGGATATATGAATAATATAAGCCACAGTGTTTAGACTTTTTCGTGATGTTACCCTTCTCTCCTTCCTCTGCTCTCACCTCTCCTGGACCCTCTGCCTGAACACTTTCCTTTCCTTGGCTCCTCTCTTCTGTCTCACCTTGCCCTCTCTGAGCTCTGTCTAATTCAGGTTCTCTGTCTATTGTGGTATACAAACAGGTTAGAAAATATCAAGTCTTTTATTTTGTCCTGCAGGATTTTTTTTGTCATGGTTTACATAAATGACAAAAATATGTGTATTTTTTTGTGTTTTTATTCTAGTGTTTCTTTTTACGCATGGAGAGAGTGGGGAAGGGAAAAAAAACATTCATAATAGTAATTTACTCATGCATACTTAAATTATATGATCAGGTGGGTATAGTAACCAGAAATTCTACTCATGTAAAAGCAATGCTTTGACATTAATAATTAAAAGCAGACAACCAAAAATTTCTAGTTGAGTTAAGGGTACAAAGAGCACCCACTTAAAAACTTGAGTAATAACTTCAGTCTTGAAGGTTTGAGGTTTTTGCTCAAGTAGGTTCATTTTGTCTACTTTTAATTATTTACCTTTTGTTCTTATTAAAGACAAAAATAGAAAGGAGATGTTTTTACCTTCTTTATATGTTTCGACTGTGCACTGCAGCCTTCATCAGAAGTGTCAGCTGATTGCTGCCAGGTGTCATTTTATCAGCTGACTTTTGTAGGCGGGGCCAGCCCAGCAGACCTGTCAGATCCACCGAGCCGGCCCCGCTTTCCGCCGTCCAATGGTCTCTGGAGAATGTGGTCCCAGGTGTGGGAAGGCATAAAGGCCCCCTCATCCCGGTTCATGCTATCCTTTCCCCGCTTCCTGATTTCTATGGCCTCCTTGATCCAACATTTGTGTCTGTTGCTCTCCGATCCAATAATTTTTGCGTTGTCCCAGTCCATGATGTGATTATTTCTTTTGCAGTGATCTGATATTGCTGATTTTAATGTTTCTTGTTCTGCCTTTTCTTTTTGTGATCTTGTGAGTCGTCCTCGTGTTTCCTTCTCACATTCCTTCTGGTGTTCTTTTTTTCTTGTGGTGAATGATCTTCCGGTTTCTCCAATGTAGGTTTTGTTGCATGATCTGCATGATATTTCATATATTACATTGCATTTTTTTGTCTTGTTCTATTTTGTCCTTGGGGTGTACTAATAACTGTCTTAATTTTTTGTGTGGTTTTACTGATGTGTTTATTTTGTATTTTTTCATGATCCTTTGAATTGATTCTGTTATCCCTCGGATGTATGGTATAGTTATGGTATCCTTGTTTTTGATTTTGGCTTTTGTTCTGTCTTGTTTCCTATTTGTTTTCTTTGTTTTTGACTTGCTGTTTCCCTTTGTTTATGGCCCATACTGGATATTGGCAGCGTATGAGTGCATGTTTTATGTGGTTTGCCTCTTCCTGTCTGTCTTCTTGGTCTGTGATGATGGTGGCCCGTTCATGTCCTGACAACTGATAGTTTGTGTGCTGTGGGGTGTTCTGATGTCCATAGGACAATACGTCCATAGGACAATATCCTACCAATACGTAGATATTGGTCTGTGTGGGTTGGTTTCCTGTAGACTGTGATTTTTATACTTCTGTCATCATTGTGGGGGATTTTCATGTCCAAAAAGGCTATGGTGTAGAGAATGCGTTCAAGGATGAGGCTGAGTTTATTTCTCAGGTTCAGCTTTATTAAAGGAACACATCTCTAGCAATCTCTCAACAGGAAAAAAAGAGGCTGAGCAATGAAATACCACACTCTTATATACTGAAGCCACGAAACCTAAGTCACATGGTGCTTTAGCAAACATACAATCACATGGTACTTAATCCCAGCCACAATGCAACTCTTTGATGTCTTTCTATTGTCTCTTATCCCTCGATGTTCCGGGAATCCTTCTGGGGCATCCTCTCTGAGACAAAGGCCAAAACTCACACCTCCTCGTCATCTCCTGTAGACCTCAGCAGGCCCAGACCTTCTTTGTCCCGCGAGACGTGAAGCACCCAATAAACATACAGTCATACATTTGTGGGAAATATGAACTCAATATATGTGCCACATAACCCCCCCCCCCCCAAACGTCTTATTAAGGGACAAAACATAATCAGAGATGCATGACAGAAAACATCACTACATATCACAAATCAATCCACCGATTGCTTGGGTTTTAACCTCCTGCCATATCTGCTGTAAGCCGGCTTTGTTCCTTCTGCAATGATTTCTTGCATCTGTGGATCAGAATTGTTAGCACATCTCTGTGGTGGCCCCGAAGAATGTTTTCTTGGCGGCCTGCCACGGCGGGGGGCCCTGGCCAACTGCACGTGTTCATCAGCCAGAACAAAGGTGGGTTTGAGTCTGTTAATGCAAATCAGCTCTTTTCTGCCTCCTAAATCAAGCAAAAAATGTTTCCCTCCTGTTTCCAACACTCTGAAAGGCCCGTCGTAAGGCGGTCGCAAATCTGGGCGTTGAGCATCATGTCTAACAAAAACAAACTCCGCATTTTTTAAAGCCTTCGGCACAAAAACGCGTGGAAAACTGTGATGAACTGGGCCAGGAAGGGTGTTTGACCCTGTGCCGCTCTGCAACAGCTGAGCGGGGGGGCAATTTGGCGCAGGGTTGTCGGGAAGGAATTCCCCTGGCAAACGGAGGGGTTGTGCAAAAACTAATTCAGCCGGAGAGGCCTGCAAATCTTCCTCAGGTGCGGAACGCAACCCCAATAAAACCCATGGAAGTTTATCCACCCAATTTGTATCCGTAAGGGACGCTCTGAGGGCTGCTTTCAATGACCTATGAAAGCGTTCGCACAAACCGTTAGCCTGGGGGTTATACGCGGTAGTGCGGTGAATCTTCACCCCTAGGCTGTGGGCCATCGATGACCAGAGTTCAGAAACAAATTGGGGACCCCTGTCGGACGTTATGTCCGACGGAACTCCAAAACGCGCGACCCAAGCTGTTAAAAACGCGCGTGCAACGTCTGCTGCCGCAGTTGACGCCAGAGGAACCACTAATGGCCAACGCGTGGATTTTGGCTCGCTGACACGCTACGCAGGCTGCTGCCCATTCCTTGACCTGTTTACGCAACCCGGGCCAAACAAATTTCTCCCCCACCATCTTAACCGATGCGCGCACCCCCGGGTGCACCAGGGAATGGATTGAGTCAAAAACGCGGCGGCGCCACACAGCTGGAACCACAGGGCGAGGCCGCCCCGTGGAGACATCGCAGATTAGAGGGGGCATACCTATCTGCTGCACCCTGTGCTCCAGCCTTAACCCTGTTGGTCCAGACTGGAGCGCGCGCACATCCATGTCGCTATCCTGCTCTGCGGCCATGGCTGCATAATCCAAACCTACGCGGACCGGGGCTGCGAGCGCTTCCGCTCCACAAACCTGGCCCGCGGCCGCCGAGACTGCCCCTGCGGGGCCTGGCGCTGCTACCGCGCGCGAAAGACAATCTGCCACTACATTATGTTTGCCCGCAACATGCTGAATATCGGTGGTGAACTCCGATATCGCGGCCAGCTGTCTTTGCTGCCGGCCTGACCAAGGCTCTGAAATCTTGGCCATCGCAAACGTTAGCGGCTTGTGGTCCACAAACGTGGTGAAACGGCGCCCCTCCAGCCAGAATTGGAAATGGCGGATGGCCAAATGCAGGGCCAACAGCTCCCTGTCGACCGCGCTGTATTTCCGCTCGTTATCGCGCAAGGTTCTGCTGAAAAACGCGAGCGGCTGCCAGCTCCTTGCCACAAACTGTTCAACGACCGCCCCCACCGCTAAATCAGAAGCGTCCGTGGTGAGCGCCATGCGGGCCATTGGCACCGGGTGTGCCAACAAAACGGCGTTCGCCAGGACTGATTTGACTTGGGAGAAAGTGCGCTCCCGCTCCGGGGACCATTCGATCTTATTTGCAGGTTTTTGTTTTTTAAGTGCCGCGTACAATGGTTGCATGAGCTGCGCTGCGCTTGGGAGGAAGCGGTTATAAAAATTAACCATTCCCAAAAATTCCTGCAATGCTTTGACCGTCTGAGGTTGGGGAAAGTCTGTTATTGCGCGTACTTTATCGGGCAGAGGGACCGCTCCTTCTGGTGAAACGCGGTGCCCCAAAAAATCGATTTGCGCCACCCCAAACTGGCACTTTGCTGGGTTAATTATTAACCTGTGCTCTGCCAGCCTCCGAAAAACCGCTGAGAGGTGGCTTTCGTGTTCGTCTTTGGACGTGCTGGCTACCAAAATATTATCCAAGTAGACGAACACGAAAGGGAGGTCGCGTAAAACTGCGGCCATCATGCGCTGGAAAGTCTGCGCAGCCCCCTTGAGTCCAAACGGCATATGCAAAAACTCGAAAAGCCCAAAAGGAGTTATTACCGCTGTTTTGGGTATGTCCTGAGCACGGACTGGGACTTGATGGTACCCGCGCATCAAATCTATTTTAGAAAAAATGCGCGCCCCCGCCAAATGCACCGAAAAATCTTGGATGTGTGGAATCGGGTAGCGGTCGTATGCTGAAGCGTTATTCAACCTGCGGAAATCACCGCAAGGCCGCCGCGAGCCATCAGCCTTGGGGACCATATGCAGCGGTGAGGCCCAGGGGCTGTTAGAGCGTCTAATGATGCCCAGCTTTTCCAGGTTGGCGAATTCCTCCCGCGCTATTGCCAGTTTAGCTGAGTTCAAGCGCCGAGCTTTTGCAAAAACGGGGGGGCCGGTGGTAGTTATAAAATGTTCCACCCCATGTTTAGCCACCGACGCCGAAAACGTTGGGACTGTGAGTGTTGGAAACTGAGTGAGTAGTGCTTGGAACTTACCTCCCGCAGCTGTGACGTTGGGCTGTGCAGTCGGCGGGGCCACTCGGGCTGTACAGGAAATAGAATGGAAAGACAGTGCATTAACTAGACGTCTATTAGCAAGATCAACCAATAAATCATTCGAGCACAAAAAATCAGTACCTAACATGTTATGACTGACTGCCGCTACGACGAAAGTCCACTCGAAGGTCCGACCGTGAAAAGACAGGGGGAGGGTCTTCTCCCCGAAGGTCTTGATCGTCGAGCCGTTCGCTGCCAAAACCAGGGGTCCGCTGGAAGGCGCCAGCCGGTCAGCGTAGGAAGGTGTGATGAAACTCAGCTGGGAGCCTGTGTCCACCAGGAACTGCCTCCCTGATTTCGCGTCTGTAAGGTAGAGCAGCTTATTTTTCACGCCGAGAGCCGCAGCTGCTAATCGGCTCCCGGTCCTGGCGTTTCCCGAGCGCTTGAACTGGCACGGTGGAATGCACTTGCGTGTCCTCTCGGCGAAACGTCGATGATAAAAGCAGAGGACGTCGCCCGCTCCGTGTCTCCTGGCCTCCGCCGCTGCTGACGTCAGCGAATCTGGTGCTGCAGCCTCTGGCCCCCTGCCGTCTCCGAGTGTTGCGCTCAGCTCTGCTGCCACCATCGTGGCCGTGTGGCGTCTATGGGCGTCGACGAGTCGCTGTGCCTCCTGGCCCAGCTCGTGGTAATCTCGGTTGGTCAGCAGCTGTGAACTGGCCAGGGTAACTCTCACCGCTGACGGTAGTGTCCTGAGGAAAAGATGGGCGAAGATAAAGCCGTCATCATCATCGCCTCTCAGGTTCAGCATCCTCGCCATCAGGTCCACAGGCCTGTCTGCCTCGCCTTCAGTCAACACCAGGAGCTTCTCTGCTCGCTCTCCCAGCGAGGGGGTGAAAGCACCGATGAGAGCGGCTTTCAATGCGCCGTACTTGTCGTCGTCTGGTGGGTGGTTAGTCAGGCTCTCCACCCGCTGGGCTGTGAGGCTGTCCAGCTTTGCGAGTACATGGTAGAATTTCGTTGCGTCCGCCGAAATTCCCCGAAGATGGAACTGCGCCTCGACAGTGTTGAACCAGGAGCGTGGGCTATACTGCCAGAAATCAGGCAGCTGGACTGCGGGAGCTGCGTTAGCCTGGCTGGCTCCTGATGAGTCCGGTGCGGGAAGGTCGTCCCCGGCCATAATCTGTCGTCGGGTCACCAGTGTAGAGAATGCGTTCAAGGATGAGGCTGAGTTTATTTCTCAGGTTCAGCTTTATTAAAGGAACACATCTCTAGCAATCTCTCAACAGGAAAAAAGAGGCTGAGCAATGAAATACCACACTCTTATATACTGAAGCCACGAAACCTAAGTCACATGGTGCTTTAGCAAACATACAATCACATGGTACTTAATCCCAGCCACAATGCAACTCTTTGATGTCTCTCTATTGTCTCTTATCCCTCGATGTTCCGGGAATCCTTCTGGGGCATCCTCTCTGAGACAAAGGCCAAAACTCACACCTCCTCGTCATCTCCTGTAGACCTCAGCAGGCCCAGACCTTCTTTGTCCCGTGAGACGTGAAGCACCCAATAAACATACAGTCATACATTTGTGGGAAATATGAACTCAATATATGTGCCACAATGGTGCCATTTTCTTTCTCTTCATATGTGAATTTTATATTCCCAGTGCTGTCCATGCTATTCAGATGGTCAGTGAGTTCTTGCGTGTGTCCTTTCCTTATTTTTTCCAGAATGTCGTCCACGTATCTCTTCCAGAGGGGGGGGGGGGTTACATTGTGTAGGTGCTGTGTTGATGGCTTTGTTTTCCAGATCCTCCATGAAAAAGCTGCTCATGATGGCTGATAGTGGGTCTCCCATTGCAAATCCTTCTTTTTGTTTGTAGATTTTTCCTCTGTATTGAAAATAGGTGGATTTTGCAACAAATTGTAATAGTTCAGATATGTCGTGAGATTGGTGCATTTTTTTAGGGTTCTGTCATTACTAGGGCTGGGAACGATCCCTAATTTCCAGAATCGATTCGATTCGGATTCTTGAGATTCTGAATCGATTCGATTCGATCCCGATTCGATCTGGGGAATTACCATTTTAATAGCCATTTTACTTCCCATGAAACAAAACTCTTCAAGACCTAATGCTGCAAATTGTACCAAGAATCTTCTAACTTTAATACATAAATTATCACATATAGAACTGACCCAAAATCAGTTACAATAATGCACTTTTTATTATTTAACTTATCATTTCATAAATCAGAATCAGAATCAGGTTTATTGCCATTGTTCATGTAGTACACAAACTAGGAATTTGTCTCGGTACAATGCTGCAACATTAAACATGATAAGATAAAAGAAATAAACTATACATGTAATAAAGTGTAGGATAAGATTAAGTGATACTGGTCAACAGTTAAAATATATTAGCCAGCAGCAGATACTGTGGAGAACTATATAGTGCAGTCGGTAATGCAGGAAGAAAACAGTGATGATTGACATGAGTCTGGTTGAGCTGCTGTACATAGTGCACGAGAGTCAATAAGTCACTTAGTGTTCAGCAGTCTGATAGCAGAGGGGAAGAAGCTGTTCATGTGACGGGAGGTTTTAGTCTGGATGGACCGAAGTCTTCTACCAGAGGGGAGGGGGGCAAACAGTACGTGACCAGGGTGTGAGGGATCGGCTATGATCCGGCCAGCACGCCTCCGGGTCCTGGAGATGTACAGATCCAGGAGAGATGGGAGCTTGCAGCCGATCACCTTCTCAGCAGTGCGCACGACGCGCTGCAGCCTTAGTCTGTCCCTGGCAGTGGCTCCTGCGTACCACACGGTTATGGAGGTGGTGAGGATGGACTCGATGATGGCTGTGTAGAACTGCACTAACATCTTGGTGGGTAGCTTGAGCTTCCTCAGCTGCCGCAGGAAGAACATCCTCTGCTGGGCTTTTTTGATGAGTGAGCTGATGGTCGGCTCCCATTTGAGGTCCCTGGTGATGGTAGTGCCTAGGAAGCGGAAGGAATCAGCAGTGGTGATGGGAGAGCCTGAGAGGGTGAGGGGGGGCAGAGGAGTAGTGACTTTCCTGAAGTCTACAATCATCTCCACTGTCTTCAGAGCGTTCAGCTGCAGGTTGTTATTGCTGCACCAGGACGCCAGCTGGGCCACCTCTCTCCTGTAGGCGGACTCGTCGCCGTTGGAGATGAGCCCGATGAGGGTGGTGTCGTCCGCAAACTTGATCAACTTGACAGACTGGTGGCTGGAGGTGCAGGAGTTGGTGTAAAGGGAGAAGAGTAGGGGGGAAAGTACACAGCCCTGGGGTGATCCGGTGCTGATGCTAGTATAGTCTGAGACAGTCTTTCCCAGCCGCACATGCTGCCTCCGGTCCGTTAGGAAGTCGATGATCCACCTGCAGAGGGAATCAGGCACGTTGAGCAGGGACAGCTTGTCCCGGAGCAGAGCGGGGCGGATGGTGTTGAATGCGGAGCTGAAGTCCACAAACAGGATCCTGGCGTAGGTTCCCGGGGAGTCCAGGTGCTGCAGGATGGAGTGGAGGGCCAGGTTGACTGCGTCGTCTACAGACCTGTTGGCTCGGTAGGCAAACTGCAGCGGGTCCAGGAGAGGGGTGGTGATGGACTTGAGGTGGGACAGGACCAGGCGCTCAAAGGACTTCATGACTACAGAGGTGAGCGCTACAGGTCTGTAGTCATTAAGTCCAGTGATCCGTGGCTTCTTGGGGACAGGGATGATGGTGGAGGATTTGAGGCAGGACGGCACGTGGCATAACTTAAGGGAGGTGTTAAAAATGTCTGTGAAGACAGGAGCCAGCTGTTTCGCACAGAGTCTCAGGGTGGAGGGAGACACGCCGTCTGGGCCGGGGGCCTTGCGCGGGTTCAGTCATAAAGTGCTCACAGGTGCTTTCTTTAGTGCAAAGGGTGTGTCGTGTCAAATTAACCACCCAGAGTAAGTAAACAAATTCAATGCATGAACCATGCATACATAATCTCACTGTATTTCAGTCCCTCCAGGATTTTGTCAGCTGTTTTTGTGATTGTTGTGGCCCAAAAAGCCTGAATTTGTGGGAGCTTTTCCAAAAAGTTATGGCACTTTTAGAGTTTTTTTGCACTCAAAGTTGTGTGAGGAAGTACAAATTTTAAAGCAGCTGCTTTTTCCATAGTTTACAGTGATGCTATTCTATGTAACACCACAAGAAAAGCACAGGATTGCCAAAAATTTCCTGTTAAACAGTGATTTATTTAGAATTAAATGCTCAGTAAAATTGTAAAAAAAAAATGACCAACATTGTGTTCTTGCTGAGAACTTAAAAAAAAAAAAGAAAGAAAAGAATTTGTCATTACAACAACTAAATTGCATTGAATGCATTTTAGTCTGGAGAAAATGATGGCAGCACCTCCTTGAATCTTGAATTTGAAGGTCTTCTTCTGTGCTGAAATCCACATGAAGCAGGAATGCTCCTCCACTGACGACCTCTGACCTTCAGAAGGTCTCAGTGAGAATGAAGCTTCCAGTCTTCACACGTCTGAAGGCAGATAAAAAGAATAGATTTTACAGTAAAATTAACATTCATATTTTTAGATCGCCACACCACAGTAGGGTTTAATAATTTAGTTTTTGTTTTTTTTGTTGTTTTGTTTTGTTTATATTTTAGCTACAAATTAACTTTCAATGTTTGAAAAGGGTTTCAATTCATTTCCTGGGAAGATTTGTTCATTTCAATTTAGTTCTACGGAGTAAAAATAGCTTGTTGTACTGCAGCCTTTATTAATTCTACCATCTTAATTTTATTGTGATTTATTCTCTTCACATCTCTTAAGTGGTAGAAGTCCATAATCTCGTAAAATATACCTTTATTCTGCATTTATTCACAGCGCTTAACCAACAGTTCTCTCTGTGTCCATAGTTTGTAAAAGAAACCACCATCATGCCGGATAAATTATTAATTGACGACACAAACGTTAAAACAAACAAATATTATACTTACAGTCTCAGCAGCTCCAAGTCTCCCTCTGCTTCACGGGTTTCAGTCTCCGTGCATTTTTCATTTATCAGTCGTCAACTTTATGTTCCAACACAGCGCTGCACGTAGTAAAAGTCCATTTGTCCCCGCTTTATGAAAAATATTCAGAAGCTGTTGAGGACAGTCTTTACGGTGACTTTTGTTGCTAAATTAAGAGACACGCACGTTAATAACTCCGCTCATGTAAACACGAAAGTAAAGACGTGTGCATGCGCCGCAGGGAACTCTTGCCGGATGAGAACTGTTTTAACACCACAGAAGAAGAACTAGCATATCCGTTAGCTTGCTAGCTCCGTTAGCACGTCGGCTGTTTATGGTTCTTGGCCGTTGTTCCTGGCTCACTGACCCGGTTTTGACCCAATTATACTCAGCAGACGTTCACAAACGTAAAAATATTATATTAAAATATATTGAATATATTATATTAAAAGATCGATCCGCGGATTTTGTGGATCGATATCGGCTCAGTCAAACGTGGATCGATCCATATCGATATATCGATCTTTTGAACCCACCCCTAGTCATTACTGAGGCATTCTTGCACTATATGTAGTGTGACATCAACAGGGGTCTTTGTGAATAAAGAAATGACATCATGTGAAATGAGGATCTCATCTGATTCTTATTTCATATTTTTGAGTTCTTGTGCCAGCTCTTTTGAGTTTTTGCAGTGGTATTCTGATAGTCCAAGGAGGGGTTTGATGATTTCAACCACGGCTTTTGATAAATTGTATGTGACTGATCCGATACTGTCTATTATTGGCCGCTGTGGGATATCCTTCTTATGTATTTTTGGGGTTCCATAGATCCGGGGGGTGATGCTGGCTGTGGGTATCAGGTGATCATATGTGTCCTTTGTGATTTTTTTGCTTTCTAATAGGGGTTTGAGAAGGGCTTTTAGCATTTTTTTCTTTTCTTCTGTGGGGTTTGTTTTTATGATTTCATATGTGCTCTTATCTGTCAACATGGTTTCCATCTGCTTTTCATATGCTTCCGTGTCCATTACTACTGTCATTCTGCCTTTTATCTGATGGGAGGATTGTGATTGTTTTATCTGTCTTGAGTGAGGTTAATGCTTTTTCTTCTTCTTTTGTAACGTTGCTTTGTGGTAATTTGGCCGTTTTGAGGATTCCTGCGACTGCGTTCCGGAGTGATGCTTTTTCCCCTTGGTTCTGGATTTTTTCACATGCGAGTTCTGTTGCGAGGATGTATTCATTATGGGGTGTTTCGGCTGGTGTGATGGTGAAGTTCAGTCCTCTGCTCAGCACTGTTTTCTCCGTGTCCGTGAGTGTGCGTTGTGATAAGTTTTTGACCCATTTAGCGTTCATTTCCGTGTGTGTTTGTCTTCGCTCGTTCTTCCTTACTGTGAGTTTTTTTAGTTTTTTTAAATGGCGGTTTTTCGTTATAGTGAATCCCTGTTCATGTGCGTGTTTTAATTGTGCTTCTATCTGCTCCTGCGTTTCCTGGTCGGTTGGGTAGTGTTTCTTGAAATTGTCCATTTCCTCCTTGATCTGGTTGTTGATTCTGTCCACTTTGTTTGCTGTCATTCTTATCCGTTCTTTGATCAGGTCCTTCCGTGCTTTATAAATAATTTTCTCGGTGTTTTTGGTCAGGATTGGATTTTTTATGTTGAGACTTGCTGGTGTGACGTCCTCATCTCTGCAACGGAGATTAAATCTCAGGTGGTTTCTGTAGCGTACCCGTGTTTTTTCCAATTTCTCCAGCCGGCAGAAGTCTTTGATACAGTTTTGTCCATAACTTCCACGTAATAGCTCAAGTAGGTTCATTTTGTCTTCTTTTAATTATTTACCTTTTGTTCTTTTGAAAGACAAAAATAGAAAGGAGATGTTTTTACCTTCTTTACATGTTTCGACTGTGCACTGCAGCCTTCGTCAGAAGTGTCAGCTGATTGCTGCCAGGTGTCATTTTATCAGCTGACTTTTGTAGGCGGGGCCAGCCCAGCAGACCTGTCAGATCCACCGACCCGGCCCCGGACACTTCTGACGAAGGCTGCAGTGCACAGCCGAAACATATAAAGAAGGTAAAAACATCTCCTTTCTATTTTTGTCTTTAATAAGAACAAAAGGTAAATAAGTTTGAGGTTTTTCTCCAAAATTTGTAACAATTTTCTTACAGTTTTCTACTTTTCTCTGTCAGTTTATCTCAATGTGAAACCATTTTCTTCAAATTTGTAATTTCCTCTTGTAAAATGGACTTTTTTTGTACATTTGAGACTTTATTATAAATTCGTGGATTATTTTATGGTCAATTTTTGTCTGTTTTTTTAAAAATAAAATTACTGGTTTTTTTAATAATTTTGAAACAGACTGTAGTAATTTCTTTTGTTACTTTTTCCTTATAACAATCTAAATTTTTAACCATAATTTTGCAGAGCCAGAATAGAGCAATAATTTAACTCTTGATTTCAAAGAAAAAAAATTTAAAAAAATTGTATTTAATGAAATAAATTAACTTAAATGACCAAAGAGGCAGTTATTTCTGTTATAAGATTACTATATATTTACAGGTTTTTTTTTTTTAGAAATCTCCTCACCACCCAGACAGCAGGAAAAACCTCCCTTATTTTGAAATCCAAATGTTGGCACGTTTAGTTTGTCTGAAGGCTGCTGATGGATTAAAGCCATTGCCTTCGTGAATTTCGGTCATCTTAACCCCTTGCACTCCGGGCAATTTTCCTAAAAATGCCAAAAAAAAACGTGCCCAAAGTAAATCGAAAGCTGTTATTCAACCCTTTGCAGCATCTTCATGGGGTTGGTCTCATTTAAAAGAAAACACTTTGAATTTTTTGGCAAAAAAAACATAATCTCTCTACATGCCCCGGCCACTGAGTTACAGTCATCTGAACATACTGAACTTGAAGAAAATAAATTTGGACACGGTGTTTTTTTGGATACAAATGCTTGCAAATAACACACAGCTGTCCGATCCGGCTGGAAAATGCAACAGAAATGTAGAACCAAGTGTTATCAAGCTGAGATCCAAATTTGGTAACAATACCACAAAAACTGAATATTTTACACAGCTTTGTTCTCAGGTTGTTCCCAGGCGTTTTGGAACTGTGCCAAATTGTGCCAACTGGCACAGTTTGGAAAAACATCTGTAACTTTTGAATAATTCAATGTAGAATCTTCATTTTGGGCTCTAATGAAAGGTCACATTCAGGGCTGTGTCTGTGTGTGTGTGTGTGCGGAGTTCGGCCCTCGCTACATGACGGATTACACTCGTTGCATGTTTCCACAGCAACGCTGTCACAGCGGCTCCCCCCCCCCCCCGCTACTGTGTGTGTGTGTGAAGACGGCCATCGCTACATGACGGAATAGACTCATATGCTTCCCCCTGCGGACTGGGGGGCGTTCGGACTGTGAACGCTCCCCCCCCCCCGCTCCTCTTCTGCAGCGGTGGGGGTGGGGGGGGTTCACGGTCCGAACACGGCAAATGAACCTTTTATTGCGGTGCAGTGCGTGCGCCGTACAGTTGTAATTTACCAATCGGTCAAAAGTCATTTTTGGATTACAGTTTTCAGGGAGAAATAATAATTTAGCTTATAACACCTTACCTCTTCACAGCAGCAGAGTCCTGGCGAACTTCTCTTCCCCATTGTCAGACGAACGCGACGCTGGTCCGCTCGTGGATCCCGATCAAAACATAATTCCAATATTGTGGTTTTGGTGAATGATTTACGACCTTTGTCGTCGGCCTCCGTCGGTCTATGATGATGGAAGAGAATTCTAAACGTTTATTCTGCTGGAATGAGTGCAGGTCCCACTTGTGGGTGGTCTCCATGCTGCTGGGTGAGCCTGGGTCTGTAGCAGATTCGTCCAGCGTCCTTTGTTTTCATCTGCTGCAACAGTAAATATCTCTTCACCAGCCCGAATTTCTGTGCTTCAATTGGCTCCTGCATTCACAGTAGGCGGGTCCTCCTTCCTAGGTTTTCATTCATTGGCTCTTCATGGTTTCAGAAACCCAATTCAAGGCTCTTATCAGTCGAATGAGAGGTCAATCAGATGAACTAATCTGTTCGCGGCTGTCTGCAGCTTTTTTTTTCAGCGGCGCTTGGAGGCCACACCACCTACATCACCACCATCAGTATCTCTATCATGCGTCATGCGTCCGAGCGCACACGAGAGCGCTCTCGTGCGCCCTCGTGTGCCCTAGGACGCAGAGACTTGCCCACCCGCGGAACAACGGAGCGCAAGTGGTTAACTTGCCAGGTACATAATAATGAATATAAATTGGTTAATATTAACTTAGGTAAAAGTTAAAAACAACTCCTTTTCATGCTTGACTGAAATAAGAAAAACAAAAAACAATAATTAAACAAAATCAAACAACTCGAACTCTTCACCTGTTAGCTAAGCGACTCTTCCATTATTGCTCCCATTACCAGCAGGTTAAAACCATGATAAATGCCTCCAGTGCTTACATACCTCTTCTGAATTTTTTCCGCGTTTAAAGTACTTTAATAAGGTTGTGTTTCTCTTGGACAGTCACGCTCGTAGCGAGACACTCTGCCTAGCTAGTGACTAGAATGCGCAGGCGGGGCGCTTCTCTCCTCGCGGATGACGGTCATGCACGTTGTTCGTGTGCGCGCTTGCGGATCGTCATTCCTTCATAAATTTTTCTTAAATTTATGTGTTCTCATAGAGCGGCAGAAATTTTTCTGGCGTGGCGAGCCGCTACCGGGAAATGTTACCAGAGGAAACCTTGGACAAACAGACCTACATGAAAACATTACCTCGTTGGCAGAGGTAACAATAACATGCCCTTTCTGAAAATTTAGGAGTCACCCCAGCTAATCAAAGCTCAGAGTTTCCTCTGGTAACATTTCCACGGGGCGACCTGCCACGCTTGAAGTTATACCACTACTCTAATAGGAAATATAAATTTAAGAAAAAAATATGAAGGAGTGATGGTCCGCAAGTCCGCACCTGAACAACGTGCTTGACCATCATCCACGCTGCGTTCAGAAGCACCCCACCCGCATGACCGTTCCAGTCGGCAGGCAGAGTGTCTCGCTAGCGTCACTGTCTGAGAGAAACATGAGCTTATTAAAGTACTTTAAATGCGGAAAAAATTCAGAAGAGGTATGTACAGTATGTTTGACTTGACTTTGACTTTTGACTTTGACTTTGTAAGCAGTGGAGGCATTTATCATGGTTTTAACTTGCTGGTAACGGGAGCAATAATGGAAGAATCGCTTAGCTAGCAGGTGTGGTTAGGAGCTCGAGTAGGTTCATTTTGTCTTCTTTTTAATTATTAGTTTTTTGTTTTTCTTATTTCAGGCAAGAATAATAAGATGTTTTTACTTTTTTCTTAGTTAATGTTAATTAACTAATTTATGTTCATTATTATGTACCTGGCAAGTTAATATGACCGAAATTCACGAAGTCAGTAACTTTAATCTGTGAACAACCTTCAGACAAACTAAACGTGCCAACGTTTGGATTTCAAAATAAGGGAGATTTTTCCTGCTGTCTCGGTGGTGAGGAGATTTCTAAAAATATAGATATATAGAAATATAACAGAAATAACTGCATCTTTGGTCATTTAAGTTAAGTTTAAGTTAATTTGTTTCCTTAAATACAATTTTATTAATATTTTTTTTCTTTGAAATCAGAGTTAAATTATTGCTCTGTTCTGGCTCTGCAAAATTATGGTCAAAAATGTAAATTGTTATAAGGAAAAAGTAAAAAGATCAAAGTCTGAAAGTCTGTTTCAAATTTATTAAAAAAAACCAGTAATTTTGTTTTTAAAAAGACAAAAATTAGCCATAAAATAATCCACAAATTTATAATAAAGTCTCAAATGTACAAGAAGAGTCAATAAAGGAAATTACAAATTTGAAGAAAATGGTTTCAAATTTAAATAAATTTACAGAGAAAAGTAAAAAACTATAAGAAAATTGTTATAATTTTTTGAGAAAAACCTCAAACCTTCAAGACTGAAGTCATTACTCAAGTTTTTAAGTGGGTGCTCTTTGTACCCTTAACTCAGCTATACATTTTTGGTTGTCTACTTTTAATTATTATTTTCAAAGCACTGCTTTTGTTTAGTTAAGTTAATTAATTTAAAGTCCAAACACAGGACGTCTGGGTGGGACTCCAACTGGCCCAATATTCCAACATTCAATTCTCAGTTGTACAGTACTTCAGATGGTAAGTTCCATATGCAAATTTACTGTGCAAAATTGAAAAAAAAAGAAATAAATAGTATAAAATTAACATATTCCGGTTACAGTAGTGTCATTTGTTTTCTGCCCCCCCCCCCCCAAAAAAAATGTTTCCACCATTGTTCGATGTCGACCACAGATGATGTGCCCTCTTGGTTTGCTGTCATGGAGCTGTCTCAACTTGTACAGTGTTGACTTTGGCTGATCAGTCCAATGCGGGAATGGCAGTCTCTACGGCATCTGTTTATATGTTTTCTTTTCTTTCTTGCCTGGTGCGATAGCTGCAGACTGCTTGTTAGTTTTATCCTAATCCCCATGCACCCAATGAGGAAGGCAGACTGTGACGGGAAAGTACCGGTCTGGCTGGGGGCTGCCCAGCTTGAGGTGGGTGGTAGCTGTCCAGTGAGATCTAAAAATCCCTCCCACCATCGGAAGCAGCTCCTGGCGCCATACTCTATGTCAGTCGAGCACTATGGCTTATCACTGGTAGACTGCTGCTTCCCATGTTGTTTCAACACTGTGAGGCAAAGCTGGAGTGTCCTCTCCAGGGCACAAGCCAGGGCAGGGTAATGTGGAGAACCATCTGTTACCCAGATAGCAGGTCCCCCCTCTCCACACTGGTGGTGGATCCAAAGGAACGGCAAAGCCGATACAATTTGGCACCAGCAGTGTTGCAGGAGTTGCCAGAACAATGCTGAATACAGCAACGGACCGCCTTAGGGACTCAGACTCTGGATTTTTCCTCAGGGTTGACTCCCAAAGTTTTTCCTATGACCAGATATGCCACAAGGCAGCCGAGGTTTGAAATCAGGGTATTCCTTCCCCTAGATGGGCTGCCCTCCCAGGTTGACGAGCCCCATCTACCCGAAGCAACTGGTTTTAAGGCGCTAGAGGCCCACCCTCGCCCCTTCTCCTGTCAGTAGAAGCAGTTCCACCGAACTTGAGGCCAAGCTGCACGAGCAGACCAGGAGCTGGACTTGGTTGTCGGAGGCTATTTGAGACGCACACCATAAGGAGCATTTTATAAGCACTGGGAGCTTATCCCGAGCACCCCCGCCCCCAGCTATGACAACCTTGAGAACCAGTCAAAGCTCACTTCCACCAATAAGCGACATTGTTACTCATACCATGGTACAGTTGTTGAATACCGGAGTGGTGGCCTACGGGTAGAGCATCCGCCCCACAACCAGGAGGCTGGGGTTCAAGTCCCAGCTGGGTCATGCCAAAGACCATATAAAAATGGAACTTCCTGCTGTCCAGCTTGGTGGTCAGCAAAAATGGAACGGAGGAGGGAAATGTTGGTTACCCAGCCACAGGGGGTGCACAAGCCAATGTACCCTGGCAAGCCCGGTCCCAAGCCCGGTTAAATGGGCAGGGTTGCGTCAGGAAGGGCATCCGGCATAAAAAATCCTTGCCAAATCTACATGTGGATCATCACAATATCAGGTGATGATACGCTGTGGCGACCCCTGAAAGGGAACAGCTGAAAGACAAAAAAAAAAAAAAAAAAAAATCATGGTACACTTGTTGAATGATTAAAAAACAAATAAGATGGAAAATAAGATTTGATCAGCCAGTGTTTCCTCTGACTTAAAGACCTTGGCACGGTGGCAACATATTTTTTCTGAGGGGGTGGGAGAAAACACATGACACTATTGCAGGGGTGCCCACACTTTGTTGGCTTGTGAGCTACTTTTAAAATGACCAGGTCAAAATGATCTACTTACATTTAAAAAATGCCAAATATGGCAATATATGTTACAATGTACGCCGTACATTATATAACTGTGTGAACCGTTATGGCACAATACAATTCAATACATTTACGATCATTACCTTACTCTGATGACTTGCACTGGATGGAGTCAGCCAGGGTCACATAGTCCTGACAGTAGCTGCTGGTAGCTAGTCTCAAGCAGGCTTCCAAATGATCATCAGTCATGGTGGAATGGTATTTGGACTTAATAATCTTCATGTGGGAAAAGGCTGATTCGCACAAATAAGTAGAGCCAAATAATGCAGTCAAGAAGGTAGCATATTTCCTCATGTTTGGATACTTTTCCTCTGTCAGTAAGTTCCAAAACTGTCCATGAGCCCTGGACTTAAGCTCAATGTCAGCCTGCAGTGTCAAAATCTCATCCTCCACTACAGACAAGTTCAGATGAAACAGTGTTGCAACTTTTGATGCACGGGAATCAACCTCAACATCTTCCTTGAATGGATAGCACAAAAATGTAGCAATTGACTCAAGTAAAGCAAAATCTTGAAACCGTTTGTCAAACTCTGACAAACAGTTTTCCATCTGCTCGATGTAGCGCGCACTGTCAAGTTGTACACGTGCCTTTTGTTGCTTCCCCAGCTCTGACGTCAGGTTGGGGAAGTTCCCCAAATCATGGCGCTGCAGTTTTGAGGACATATGTTGCACTTTTCGTTTGAAAGCATTAACTGAGTTGATCATGTTTACCAGTTTTGTCCTCTCCTTGCAGCTCTAAATTAAGCTCATTCAACATGTTGGTCAAATTGGTTAAAAATGTCAAGTCTAGCAGCCACTGATCATCGTCAAGTTGCTTGTATTCTGCATGTTTACTGAGGAGGAGAAACTCCTTTATATCCGGACAGAGCTCTCTAAATCGCTGCAGGAATTTCCTTCTACTAAGCCATATGACATCAGTGTGTAGCAAGAGCTCAGAGTAGTTGCAATCAGCCTCTTCCAGATGTGCTCGGAACAGTCGTCTTTGAAGAGATCTTGCTCAAATAGAGCAAGCGATTTTTGTAGCCACATCCATTAGCTCTTTCATATTTAGCATTTTAGCACATAATGCTTGTTGGTGGATTATGCAGGAGTGATTAAGGAAGTCGGGGAAATCATCATCCTCCCTGCACTGTGCTATAAATCCGTTTGAACAGCCCACTACTGCGGGTGCACCATCCGTGGTGATTGACTCCAATTTACACACTGGTGTTATGTCGGAAGCTGAATGTAAGCATTCTGCAAAAATGTTATGTCAGAACAAGGAGCCAAGGACGAGGCCAGGTTTGGGCCGGTGAACAGGTGAAACCAGCCTCTCGACGTTGCCCATCGTCACAGGTGTCCCACCATGCCACCCAGTACCCTCGTCCAGGGCAACTTGGGCACTGGCACAGAGACCCTTCTGTGATGACCCTGGGCAATATCGGTCTTGCTCACTCTCCAGAGTGCCAGGCAGTTCCTCATCCCACACTGTGCCGTCTACCACTCTCGGGATCGGTTGGTGTTTCGTGGACCCACAACCCATGGGAGCTGGGTTTTCTCAATAAAGTTTTTGTGTGTTCTTTCATGGGCAGTATTGTTAACAGCTTCTCTTTTGCAGTCATATCGGTAAACACCATCCGAATAAAAATGCACAACTGAACTGTGTCACTTATGTCTGTGGACTCGTCTAATTGCAGTGAGAAACACTCACATTCTGCGATGTCCTTCCAAAACTACTGTGTCAAATCATAGGCCATTATTTTACAGCGCCGTATAGCTGTACTTCTTGATAACTGAAGAGGTTTGATTGAAGATAATATTTCTGGTTTGTTTTTAAAATCCCGAAACAATGACTCCGCTGCCCCAACGAAGGCCTCTTTTACCATCTCTCCATCTTGAAAGGACTTCTTATGCTTAATAATGCAATGACTCACCTGGAACGATGCTTCATTGGCTGCCTTTGCCTTTGAATTCAGCTGTGTGAAAAATGACTGCTGTCCGATTAACTGAGATTTCAGTTCTTTCACCTTTTTTTTCTCAGCTCACTTTTCGCAGGGAAGTTAGTGTTGTAGTTTTTATGAATGGTTCGAAAGTGCCTCTCCACATTTCTCTTCTTTGGAAACACAACGATAGATTGACAGATCAGACAAAAATGACATTGTGGAAAAAAAAAATCTTCCTCCCATTCCGCATGGGAGTGGTAAGTTTTTGTCTTCTTACTGGGTTCAGTTCCCCCACTCATTTTTAGATTAGATTAGATTCAACTTTATTGTCATTACACATGTATGAATACAAGGTAACGAAACACAGTTTAGCATCCAATCAGAAGTGCAAAGGACAGCAGTGCAGTATATACGGTAATTAACAGTATGTGCAATTTAAGCAAATATATGCAGCAGTGCAGAAAGTTAAGAGTACTGTTATGTGCAAATAATGTACAATAAGTTAGATGGGCAGTTATGTACAGGTGAGGATGGTAAGAGATGATGGTAAGAGAGTCAGCGGGGAACTAAGTTCAATAACGTGACAGCTGTTGGAAAGAAACTGTTCCTAAACCTGCTGGTTCTAGTCCGAAGGCTTCTGAAACGCCTTCTGGAGGGGAGAAGCTGGAACAGTCCATGAGCAGGATGGTTGGAGTCCCTAAGAATGCTGCGTGCCCGGCTCAGACATCTTTTCCTGTAGACGTCCTCTATAACTGGAAGTGGAGTCCTTGTGATGCGTTGGGCGGTTTTCACCACCCGCTGCAGCGCCTTACGGTCAGCGACAGAGCAGCTCCTATACCAGACTGTGACACAGTTGGTCAGGGTACTCTCTATCACGCAGCGGTAGAAGTTGCCCAGGATGTCAGTTGACAGATGGTTCTTCTTCAGTGTCCTCAAGAAGAAGAGGTGCTGATGGGCCTTCTTGATCAGGCTGGTGGTGTTAACTGACCAGGACAGGTCCTCCGAGATGTGAGTCCCCAGGAATTTGAAGCTGGGGACACGTTCAACAGCTATGCCATTGATATGGATGGGGTCATGTGTCTCTCCCCTCTCCTTCCTGTAGTCCACTTTGAGCTCCTTGGTTTTGCTGGTGTTAAGGAGCAGGTTATTGTCAGCGCAACAAGTAGCCAAGTGCTCAACCTCTGTCCTGTAATCTGACTCATCGTTGTCCCTGATGAGTCCAATCACCGTGGTGTCATCTGCGAACTTTATGATGGAATTGGATCCATACATAGGCCTGCAGTCATGGGTGAAGAGGGAGTAGAGGAATGGGCTGAGCACACAGCCCTGTGGTACACCAGTGTTGAGTGTGATGACGGAAGAACGGTTGGGGCCTGACCTAACATGCTGGGGTCTGTTGGTCAGAAAATCCATGATCCAGTTGCAGGTGGAGGTACTGATTCCCAGGTCCCCAAGTTTAGTGATCAACTTGGAGGGGATAACTGTGTTGAATGCTGAGCTGAAGTCAACAAACAGCATTCTTGCGTAGGTGTTCTTGTCATCCAGATGTGAGAGTACACAGTGCAGCGCTGTAGAAACCGCATCCTCTGTACTCCTGTTGCTCCGGTAGGCAAACTGGTGAGGGTCCAGTGTAGGGCAGGCATTTTTTGAGCTGTGCCAAGATCAGTCGTTCAAAGCACTTCATGACTATGGGCGTCAGTGCCACAGGGCGATAGTCATTTAGGCACGATGGTGTTGAATGTTTCGGCACTGGTACTATTGAAGTGGTCTTGAAGCACGCTGGTACCACGGCCTGGGCCAGGGACAGGTTGAAGATGTCTGTGAAGACCCCTGCCAGCCGCTCAGCGCATGCCCTCAGCATACGCCCAGGAATGCCGTCACGGCCAGCAGCCTTACGTACGTTGACATGACTCAGTGCGTTACGGACGTCAGTGTGGGTGAGTGTGAGGTGGTGGAGGTCGTCAGAGGGTGGGAAATTGATGTTCTTTTCGTTATTGTCCTTGTCAAAACAAGCATAGAAGTCATTTAGCTCATTGAGAAAGGGCACAGTCATGGCTATAGGTATGGAGTTGCTGGGCTTATAATCAGAGATAGCTTGAATGCCCTGCCACATGCGTCGGGGGTCAGAGTCCCCAAAATGTTCCTCCACCTTCAGCTTGTAGCTGTGCTTGGCCTTCTTGATGCCCCTCTTCACATCTGCCCTGGATGAACTGTAGGCCTGTGCATCACCAGATCTAAAGGCATTGTTACGTGCCTTTAGCAGAAGCCGCACTTCTCTGTTCATCCATGGCTTCTGATTTGGGTACGTGGTGATCTGTCTTTCCGTGGTGACACTGTCATTAGTGGTGTTGATATGGTCCAGGACTGAGTGGGTGTAAGAGTCGATGTTTATGTGGGAGCCACAGGTAGCCTGAGAGGTGAACATACTCCAGTCTGTGTTCCTAACCTTCTCCTGGAGTACAGAGTCAACCCCCTCTGGCCACACTTTGATGGTCCTCACTGATGGCTTCACCCGGTTGATGAGCGGTACATACTTGGGGGTAAGGAACAAAGATAAGTGATCAGACTGACCTAGGTGGGGGAGGGGAGTTGCTGTGTAGGCTCCCACAATATTGGTGTAAACGTGGTCCAATGTTTTGTCCCCTCTTGTGTGACAGGAGACATGCTGGTAGAATTTAGGAAGCACTGTCTTGAGGTTAGAGTGGTTAAAATCACCCGCCACAATAAATGCTGCCTCTGGGTGTGCAGTTTGTTGTTTGCTAATAGCTGCATGCAGTTCTTTCATAGCAAGCTTAGCATTAGCATCCGGAGAAATGTAAGCGGCTGTTATGATGGTACAAGTGAACTTGCATGGCAGATAGAAAGGTCTACATTTAACCATGGGAAACTCCAGGTTAGCTGAGCAGTGTCTCTCAACAGTGACAGAGTTCGTGCACCAAGCCTTGTTAATATAAATGCACACTCCCCCACCTCTGATCTTACCGGAGTCATCTGCTGCTCTGTCTGCCCGGAGCGTGTGTAGGCCGGCTAGCTCAATAGCATTGTCGGGTAGTCCACTGTGTAGCCATGTTTCCGTGAAAATCAGAATCAGAATCAGAATCAGGTTTATTGCCATTGTTCATGTAGTACACAAACTAGGAATTTGTCTCGGTACAATGCTGCAACATTAAACATGATAAGATAAGAGAAATAAACTATACATGTAATAAAGTGTAGGATAAGATTAAGTGATACTGGTCAACAGTTAAAATATATATTAGCCAGCAGCAGATACTGTGGAGAACTATATAGTGCAGTCGGTAATGCAGGAAGAAAACAGTGATGATTGACATGAGTCTGGTTGAGCTGCTGTACATGGTGCACGAGAGTCACTTAGTGTTCAGCAGTCTAATGGCAGAGGGGAAGAAGCTGTTCATGTGACGGGAGGTTTTAGTCTGGATGGACCGAAGTCTTCTACCAGAGGGGAGGGGGGCAAACAGTACATGACCAGGGTGTGAGGGATCGGCTATGATCCGGCCAGCACGCCTCCGGGTCCTGGAGATGTACAGATCCTGGAGAGATGGGAGCTTGCAGCCGATCACCTTCTCAGCAGTGCGCACGACGCGCTGCAGCCTTAGTCTGTCCCTGGCAGTGGCTCCTGCGTACCACACGGTTATGGAGGTGGTGAGGATGGACTCGATGATGGCTGTGTAGAACTGCACTAACATCTTGGTGGGTAGCTTGAGCTTCCTCAGCTGCCGCAGGAAGAACATCCTCTGCTGGGCTTTTTTGATGAGTGAGCTGATGGTCAGCTCCCATTTGAGGTCCCTGGTGATGGTAGTGCCTAGGAAGCGGAAGGAATCAGCAGTGGTGATGGGAGAGCCTGAGAGGGTGAGGGGGGGCAGAGGAGTAGTGACTTTCCTGAAGTCTACAATCATCTCCACTGTCTTCAGAGCGTTCAGCTGCAGGTTGTTATTGCTGCACCAGGACGCCAGCTGGGCCACCTCTCTCCTGTAGGCGGACTCGTCGCCGTTGGAGATGAGCCCGATGAGGGTGGTGTCGTCCGCAAACTTGATCAACTTGACAGACTGGTGGCTGGAGGTGCAGGAGTTGGTGTAAAGGGAGAAGAGTAGGGGGGAAAGTACACAGCCCTGGGGTGATCCGGTGCTGATGCTAGTATAGTCTGAGACAGTCTTTCCCAGCCGCACATGCTGCCTCCGGTCCGTCAGGAAGTCGATGATCCACCTGCAGAGGGAGTCAGGCACGTTGAGCAGGGACAGCTTGTCCCGGAGCAGAGCGGGGCGGATGGTGTTGAATGCGGAGCTGAAGTCCACAAACAGGATCCTGGCGTAGGTTCCCGGGGAGTCCAGGTGCTGCAGGATGGAGTGGAGGGCCAGGTTGACTGCATCGTCTACAGACCTGTTGGCTCGGTAGGCAAACTGCAGCGGGTCCAGGAGAGGGGTGGTGATGGACTTGAGGTGGGACAGGACCAGGCGCTCAAAGGACTTCATGACTACAGAGGTGAGCGCTACAGGTCTGTAGTCATTAAGTCCAGTGATCCGTGGCTTCTTGGGGACAGGGATGATGGTGGAGGATTTGAGGCAGGACGGCACGTGGCATAACTTAAGGGAGGTGTTAAAAATGTCTGTGAATACAGGAGCCAGCTGTTTCGCACAGAGTCTCAGGGTGGAGGGAGACACGCCGTCTGGGCCGGGGGCCTTGCGCGGGTTCAGTCTGGAGAACTGCTTGAGCACATCCTGCTCACTGATGATAAGGGGAGGGGGGGAGGTGGGGGGGGGGTGCCTTAAATGAAGTAGGGAATGTGGAGGCTGTGGAGCTGGAGGGAGGGGGGGAGTTGGACACAGATGACGAGGTGTCAAAACGGGCATAGTGTTGGGACAGTCTCTGACAAAGGGCTTTGTCATCCTGACCTTTAGGAGCCTGAGGCCGATAGTTGGTGATCTGCCTCAGTCCTCTCCACACGGAAGCCGAATCATTAGCAGTGAACTGCTGCTGGAGTCTCTCTGAGTACACAGATTTAGCCCTCTTCAGCTCTCTGTTAAACCGGTATTTAACCTCCCTGTAGCAGTCCCTGTCTCCACTTTTCAGCGCTGCTTCCTTCTCCTTCCTGATCTGTCTGAGCTTAGCTGTGAACCAGGGTTTGTCATTAGAGTAACTCACCCTGGTGCGTGATGGAAGAATGTTCTCTTCACAAAAGTGGATATATGAGTTCACAGTGTCCGTGTACTCATCCAGATCATGCGTGGCTCCTTTAAGCATGCCCCAGTCAGATATTTCCATGCACGTTTCCAGCTTCTCCTCAGCATCACTGGTCCGTATCTTCGTAGTGCTCACAACAGGTTTAGTGAGCTTCAATCTCTGTCTGTATGTGGGAATGAGGTGAACCATCACGTGATCAGATAATCCCAGCGCAGCTCGAGGGACAGCGCGATATGCGTCTTTCACTGTGGTGTAACAGTGATCCAGTGTGTTTAATCCTCTGGTGGGGCATTTAATAAACTGTTTGTAGCGGGGGAGATCGTGGCTCAGATTGCACTGATTAAAGTCGCCAGCCACAATAATCAGCGAGTCTGGAAAACTCCGCTCTGTGTGTTGAATGTGATCCGCGAGCACGCGCTGAGCTTCGCGCGTGTCCGCGTCGGGAGGGGCGTACACAGCGATCAGTATAAAAGAAGCAAACTCCCGTGGGGAATAAAAAGGCTTGCAGTTGATAACAAGAAATTCCAAGGCAGGAGAACAGTGTTTGGAAATTTCCGTTACATCAGAGCACCAGCTACAGTTGATGTAGAAGCAGACACCGCCTCCTGTGGTCTTGCCGGAAAGCTCTGTGTCACGATCAGCACGGAAGAGCTGGAAGCCGTCGAGGCGCAGCGCGCTGTCCGGTATATTTTCCCGGAGCCAGGTCTCAGTAAAGCAGAGGACAGCTGAGGAGGCGAGGTCCTTAAAACGCATCAGCAGTCTCAGTTCATCCACCTTGTTAGAGAGAGAGTTGGTATTGGACAGAAATATGCCAGGCAGCGCCGTTCGCGAGCCTCTCCTGCGAAGTCGCACGAGAGCGCCCGCTCGTCTTCCTCTCTTCCGCCGTCTCACTTTCCGAGCCAAACAATAAACCAGATCGGCGGCAGGGGCTAGAAAAACTGGGAGGAGGTCCGTGGGGGTCAAAGTCCTGATATTTAAAAGTTCTTCACGGGTATAAGTGCAAGCAGACACACAATTGACAAACAAAAACAAACAAAGAGCGCAGCGAAGCACCATGTCGACCGCTGTGGGCGCCATCTTGGGTGTTGTCATGATATTGCAGTTCATAAGTCTCTTATTGTTGGTGATCCGAAGCCGTAGTTCATTCATTTTGTTTGCCAGTGACCGTACATTAGCGAGGAAAATACTGGGTAGAGAAAGCCGGTACGGTGTTAGCTTTAGCTTAGCTCTTAGCCCACCGCGCTTCCCCCGCCTTTGTTTACGGTCTCTACGCCGCCTGCGAGCACTTCCGGTCGGCCGGGAAGCCTGCCGAGCGTCGGGTGTTCTCCGGAGCTCAGGGATGAGATGTAGGTTGCTGATAAAAATATCGTTATCATTATTTTGTAATCCAATGTCCAAAAGCTCATTTCGGGTGTAAGATGTGAAAGTGAAGCTGTTCTGAACGAACATACCCGAAATGAGCAGAAATAACACTGCTAATCCACAAAATCTGAGAAGACGCTGAGCCTCGCGTTGTGCACGCGCCGCCATCTTGGTCATCTCTTTAATATCCCTTCTTTAGTTGATCGAAATTTGAAGCACTAACACGGTCACAGCTCGCTGGAGTTTAGCAGTAGCTAGCTAGCATGTTTGACTGCGCATGCAGGGTGACCTGTGACACATAGAGGACAGGACCTCTCCTGATTGTTACCCTGTACATCAATCAAATGGTAAATGACTGTAAGAGGACAGATGGGAGGACAGGCGATAGAATTAAAAACTTTTTTTTTTTTTTTATGTCACGCGATCTACCCGCGGTGCCTTTGCAATCTACCAGTCGATCACAATCGACGTATTGAGCACCCCTGCACTATTGTAACTGGAATACAGTACATCCGGAAAGTATTCACAGTGCTTCACTTTTTTCATATTTTGTTATGTTACAGCCTTATTCCAAAAGGGATTAAATTCGTTTTTTCCTCAAAATTCTACACACAATTCCCCATAATGACAAAGTGAAAAAAGTTTTTTTTTTTTAAATTTTTGCAAATTTATTAAAAATAAGAAAGACTAAGAAATCATGTGTACAAAAGTATTCTTTGCTCAGTACTTTGTTGATACACCTTTGGCAGCAATTACAGCCTCGAGTCTTTTTGAATATGATGTCACAAGCTTGGCACACCTATCTTTGGGCAGTTTTGCCCATTTCTCTTTGCAGCACCTCTCAAGCGCCATCAGGTTGGATGGGAAGCGTCAGTGCACAGCCATTTTCAGATCTCTCCAGAGATGTTTAGTTGGATTCAAGTCTGGGCTCTGGCTGAGCCACTCAGGGACATTCATAGAGTTGTCCTGAAGCCACTCCTTTGATATCTTGGCTGTGTGCTTAGGGCCATTGTCCTGCTGAAAGATGAACAGTCGCCCCATTCTGAGGTCAAGAGCGCTCTGGAGCAGGTTTTCATCCAGGATGTCTCTGTACATTGCTGCATTCATCTTTCCCTCTATCCTGACGAGTCTCCCAGTTCCTGCCACTGGAAAACATCCCCACAGCATGATGCTGCTCCCAACATTGGCGTGGTTATTGTCACGGTTCGGAGAGAATAAAAAACCCAATCGCGTGAGTAGAAGGTGCCATATTTATTAAATGTAGTCACAAAGTAACAGTTCAGCTTAACCACAAAAATACAGAGTGATGCAGATGATGACAGTAAGGCCGCCTGACATGCAGGACGCCAGCCGGATGCTCTACAGCCCGGTCAATAGGAAGCCTAGTGCTGCAGGACTGCTATAAGCACAAAGGGAAAGGCGATCATGACACTTACGGGGCTGAAGCGATTCCGGAGCGATCCGTGCAGTCTGGAGGATGAAGACTGTGAGCAGAGTCAGCCGAAAACACCAAGGGATTAACCAAACTTAAAATGCTGGGCTGAATACAAAGAAGGGAATGACAACACATACTTGGAGAGCTAGCTGCCATGTATGGAGGTGAATGCTCCGACAATCTCTTTCCACAAATGCAGCGAACAAATACTCCTGAAGCTCATGAGGAAAGAGATTGCCGGTGCAAGAAAGCATGGGTTGAACTTGATTGGGCCTGGCGTGCGAGAGAGCATGCATGAGTGTATGAATGGGAATGAATGGAGCATGTGCATGTGTGTGAACACCCATGACAGTACAGCTAATGGCACTTGACAGGAGGAGGGGGCGTGCCCAAGCTGTCAGGGAGTGGAGGCCCAATACGCTCTGAAGCACCAGCTGGAAAATAGGGCAAAACATAACAATAAGTCAGAGCTGGATTTGGAACAGCCAAACCCAAATTCATGACAGTTTTGAATGGTGCCTGGTTTCCTCCAAACATGACGCCTGGCATTCATGCCAAAGAGTTCAATCTTTGTCTCATCAGACCAGAGAATTTTGTTTCTCATGGTCTGAGAGTCCTTCAGGTGCTTTTTGGCAAACTCCAGATGGGCGGCCCTGTGCCTTTTACTAAGGAGTGGCTTCCATCTGGCCACTCTGCCATAGAGGCCTGATTGGTGGATTGCTGCAGAGATGGTTGTCCTTCTGGAAGGTTCTCCTCTCTCCACAGAGGAACGCTGGAGCTCTGACGGAGTGACCTTCAGGTTCTTGGTCATCTCCCTGAATAAGGTCCTTCTCCCCCAGTTGCTCAGTTTAGATGGCTGGCCAGCTCTAGGAAGAGTCCTGGTGGTTCCAAACTTCTTCCATTTACGGATGATGGAGGCCACTGTGCTCATTGGGACCTTCAAAGCAGCAGAAATGTTTCTGTGCGCTTTCCCAGATTTGTGCCTTGAGACATTCCTGTCTCAGAGGTCTACAGACAGCTCCTTTGATTTCATGCTTGGTTTGTGCTCTGACATGCACTGTCAACTGTGGGACCTTATATAGTCAGGTGTGTGCCTTTCCAAATCATGTCCAGTCAACTGAATTTACCACAGGTGGACTCCAGTTAAGCTGTAGAAACATCTCAAAGATGATCAATGGAAACAGAATGCACCTGAGCTCAGTTTTGAGCTTCATGGCAAAGGCTGTGAATACTTACAGACGTGGACAAAATTGTTGGTACCCCTCTGTTAATGAAAGAAAAACCCACAATGGTCACAGAAATAACTTGAATCTGACAAAAGTGGTAATAAATAAAAATTCTATGAAAATTAACCAATGAAAATCACACAATGCTTTTGAATTGTGGTTCAACAGAATTATTTGAAAAAAAATCAAACTCATGAAACAGGCCTGGACAAAAATGATGGTGCCCTTAACTTAATATTTTGTTGCACAACCTTTTGAGGCAATCACTGCAATCAAACGATTTCTGTAACTGTCGATGAGACTTCTGCACCTCTCAGCAGGTATTTTGGCCCACTCCTCATGAGCAAACTGCTCCACTTGTCTCAGGTTTGAAGGGTGCCTTCTCCAGACGGCATGTTTCAGCTCCTTCCACAGATGTTCAATAGGATTTAGATCAGAGCTCATAGAAGGCCACTTTAGAATAGTCCAATGTTTCGCTCTTAGCCATTCTTGGGTGTTTTTCGCTGTGTGTTTTGGGTCATTATCCTGTTGCAAGACCCGTGAACCTGTGACTGAAACCAAGCTGTCTGACACTGGGCAGCACATTTCTCTCTAGAATACTTTGATAGTCTTGAGAGTTCATTGTACCCTGCACAGATTCAAGACACCCTGTGCCAGATGCAGCAAAGCAGCCCCAGAACATAACAGAACCTCCTCCATGTTTCACAGTAGGGACAGTGTTCTTTTCTTGGTATGCTTCATTTTTGCATCTGTGAACATAGAGCTGATGTGCCTTGCCAAAAAGTTCCAGTTTTGTCTCGTCTGTCCATAGGACATTCTCCCAGAAGCTTTGTGGCTTGTCAACATGCAGTTTGGCAAATTCCAGTCTGGCTTTTTTTATGATTTGTTTTCAACAGTGGTATCCTCCTTGGTCGTCTCCCATGAAGTCCACTTTGGCTCAAACGACGACGGATGGTGCGATCTGACACTGATGTACCTTGACCTTGGAGTTCACCATGAATGTGTTTAGAGGGTGCTCTGGGCTCTTTTGTTACCATTCGTATTATCCGTCTCCTCCTGCGGCCACGTCCAGGGAGGTTGGCTACAGTCCCGTGGATCTTAAATTTCTGAATAATATGTGCAACTGTAGTCACAGGAACATCAAGCTGCTTGGAGATGTTCTTATAGCCTTTACCTTTAACATGCTTGTCTATAATTTTCTGTCTAATCTCCTGAGACAACCGTCTCCTTTGCTTCCTCTGGTCCATGTTTAGTGTGGTGCACACCATGTCACCAAACAGCACAGTGACTACTTGTCACCCTTTAAATAGGCCGACTGACTGATTACAAGTTTGTAGACACCTGTGATGTTAATTAGAGGACACATTTTGGTTGAACATGTCCCTATGGTCACATTATTTTCAATCTTTTCTAGGGGTACCATCATTTTTGTCCAGGCCTGTTTCATGAGTTTGTTTTTTAAAATAATTCTGTTGAACCACAATTCAAAAGCATTGTGTGATTTTCATTGGTTAATTTTCATAGAATTTTTATTTATTACCACTTTTGTCAGATTCAAGTTATTTCTGTGACCATTGTGGGTTTTTCTTTCCTTAACAGAGGGGTACCAACAATTTTGTCCACATCTGTATGTACATGTGATTTCTTAATTTTTTATTTTTAATAAATTTGAAAAAAAATCTCAAAAAATCTGTTTTCATGTTATCATTGTGGGGTGTTGTGTGTAGAATTTTTAGGGAAAAAATGAATTTAATCCCTTTTGGAATAAGGCTGTAACATAAGAAAATGTGGAAAAACTGAAGTGCTGTGAATACTTTCCGGTATGCTCACTGTATGTTAATTTTATACTATTTATTTCTCTTTTTTAAAATTTTGCCCAGTAACTTTGCATATGGAACTTGCCATTTGAAGTATTGTACAACCGAGGCTTGAATGTTGGAATACTGGGCCAGTTGGGGTCCCACCCAGATGTCCTGTATTTGAACTTTTTACTGGTCTCATCCTTGTCTCCTTTCTCTGCTCTAACCTCTCCTGGACCCTCTCCCTGAACACTTTCCTCTCCTTGGTTCCTCTCTTCTGTCTAATCTTGTCCTCTCTGAGCTCTGTCTAATTCAGGTTCTCTGTCTGTCTATGGTGGTATACAAACAGGTTAGAAAATATCAAGTGTTATGTAAATTAAAAGTAGACAACCAAAAATTTCGAGTTAAGGGTACAAAGAGCACCCACTTAAAAACTTGAGTAATGACTTCAGTCTTGAAGGTTTGAGGTTTTTAACCAAAATTTATAGCAATTTTCTTATAGTTTTCTACTTTTCTCTATAAATTTATTTAAATTTGAAACCATTTTCCTCAAATTTGTAATTTCCTCTTGTACAATTGACTTTTCTTGTACATTTGAGACTTTATTATAAATTTGTGGATTATTTTATGGCTAATTTTTGTCTATTTTTAAAAATAAAATTACTGTTTTTTTTATATATATAAATTTGAAACAGATATTTTTTTTGTTTTTACTTTTTCCTTATAACAATTTACAATTCTGACCATAATTTTGCAGAGGCAGAACAGAACAATAATTTAACTCTAATTTCAAAGAAAAAATATGAATAAAATTGTATTTAATGAAATAAATTAACTTAAATGACCAAAGATGCAGTTATTTCTGTCGTAATATTTCTATATATTTATGTTTTTTGTTTTGTTTTTTTTTAGAAATCTCCTCACCACCCAGACAGCAGGAAGAACCTCCCTTATTTTGAAATCCAAATGTTAGTATGTTTAGTTTGTCTGAAGGCTGCTGATGGATTGAAGTCATTGACTTTGTGAATTTCGGTCATCTTAACTTGCCGGGTCCATAGTAATGAACATAAATTAGTTAATTAATATTAACCAAGGTAAAGGTAAAACCATGTCTCTTTTATTCTTGTCTGAAGTAAGAAAAACAAAAAAAAAAAACCTAACCACACCTGTTAGCTAAGCGACTCTTCCATTATTGCTCCCGTTACCAGCTGGTTAAAACCATGATAAATGCCTTCACTACTTGCATATCTCTTGTGAGTTTTTTTCCATGTTTAAAGTACTTTAATAAGCTAATGTTTCTCCTGGATAGCAACGCTCGTAGCGAGACACTCTGCAGTGCTTACTGACTAGAACACTCAGGCAGGGTGCTTCTGAACTCCGCGCGGATGACTGTCATGCACGTTGTTCGTATGCACACTTGCGGACCGTCATTGCTTCATGTATTTTTCTTAAATTTATATTTCCTGATAGAGTGGCGGAAAATTTTCAGGGGTGACGGGCCGGCACCCAGAAATGTTACCAGAGGAAACCCTGGATCAGCTGAATCAAGCACTATAAGTCCAGGTTGAGACCAGCCTAACCACAGGAAACAGGAAAGAGAATTTGGTTTGCATAATTAGCAGTGACTAATCTTTCAAAATAGCTGTGACAGAATGATCAAATAATACATTAATTTTAATGATCCCTCGGATGGACCTATTATTCTCAAGTATATTCTATGTTTGGGGAAACAAACATATCAAGTATGTTTTAACAACAATGAAAAGAGCACTCGTAAAATGATCAAAATGGTTGAATCTCAAAATTAAAATGAACTATTGAGCTATTAATGAATTTACTTAATGCACACAGTGTTTCAGCTATTCTGTTTTGTCTGTGTCTGCATATAGGCTTTTTTATATAGCCTTTCTTACATAGCCTATATTTAGACTTAATGTGACACTAGACAAACAATGACAGAAATACAATATTATTCCATTTCATGTCCAAATTCTGAGAGGAGACCACAAGAAAATGTTACCATTCAATCACCATTTTGGCTTCTTCAGCATTTCCACATTTCCTTGAGCCTTAAATTTTCCCCTCTTGTGCTTCTCCTTCATCACTCAGGCCAGGATTTTGTCTGGGTCAATCCACTCTCTGCAGCGGAATATCCTCTGTAAAATATAAATTTGATAGGAAGTGGAGTGGAGTGACGAGTGTAATAATTTCCAGTGATACAAATCGCCATTCTGAATAAAAGTTGAATGTAAAAACTGATCAGTGCCAGGGTGATTATCAGACATCAGTATATCTGGGGAAAAAAAGTGAAAGCTGTGTTTAGGGAAAGTGTGAGCAAAAATCTGAAATTGTAATGGATAACCTCATATGACACTAGGCAGCTTTCCACCTAACTTATTTTGAAGCTAAGTGGTATTAGAATTGATAGATAGCCAATCAGCCTTAATTTTTCCTCGGAGATTATAATTCATTTGTGCATAGCTTGTTCCTCTTTAAAGTAAGAACAACTGTCAAGCCTTTTAAAATATCTCAGCACAGAAGCCATCAATTCCTGGAGCTACGTATATTCATGCGTACATAGTTACATGCTGCCATCTGCCCCACAGGTCAGCGAGAACCCTGACCTCCAAACAACTATAAATATTTATTTGCGTCGGCTTGTCTAAAAATAACTGTATTACAATAGAGTGTCCTGGACGAGGTCCAGGAGAGTTGTTTAGTGAGCAGTCGTCAGCATTCACAGACCAGCCTCCGTGTCCAGAGAGAGAGAGAGAGGGAGACAGGGTAGTGTCAAGAGTGCAGCCGTATCGATAGCTACGTGGTCAACAGGAAACCAAAAAGTCACTTAGCAAGGGATCCTTTCAGTCCCAGGATGTATTTCTGGAACATTCAGCTTGAGACAAGGAGCATGTGAAAGTGATGAATGTGTTCTGTTTCTGTTTCTATTTTTATGTTGCTGAATCTAAAATGAAAGGTTTGAAAGACATTCCTCTATTAATGCTATAAGGCATTTCAGCCATAATGACTTAATAGAGAAACACCAGTTTATAGGTGCAATATGTACACGAGTCCTGTAAAGGCTAAGATGAAAAATACCATAAATATGTGGGTGCAGACATGACATAATGATGAATTTACCAAATAGATGAAAGAATAAAATTTGAATTGCATGTGTGGAATAATAAGTCTTTCATACAAACATATTATCTACTTACTGCCATCTTTTGGGGGCGGCAGTGGCGCAGGTGTAGTGTGACCGACTACTGATTGGAGGGTCATGGGTTTGATTCCCACCCTGTCTGCTGTCCGCTTGTCGAAGTGTCCTTGAGCAAGAGCTTTTTTTTTTTTTTTTTTTTTTTTTTTTAATTATTTTGTACCCGTAGGCAGATTTGTTCTGCAGTCCGGTGACAAGCCACCAGCTGCCGGTCACTGCGTGCGCAAGCGCCCCTTATCCCTAACCTGCATGTTTTTGGCATGTGGGAGGAAACCGGAGAAATCCCAGAGAAAACCCACGCAACATGGGGAGAACATGCAAACTCCACACAGATCACTGTTGGCCAGGGGCAGGGATCGAACCCACGATCTCATGATCCCTGCAATCTCCTGGCCGAGGGTAAACTGTGCTGCCGCAGTGCTAACCACTGCGCCACCGTGCAGCCCATTTCTTACTTCTTGAACCCCCATTTGCTCCTGGTGGCCTGGTTAGCACCTGTGTGTTTGGCAGCTCTGCCGATATCAGTGTGTGAATGGGTGGATTGCGCCATTTACCATTTTAACCAAGAGCATTATTGGCACTGACACGATAAGAAGTATTATACTGGATAAATAATAGCATACCTCATTCAACAAATGTTGACCTTAATAACAAGACACATTCATGCTTTTCAGATCTGGATAAAGCAACAGAGTTTTAATCACCTATCGACCCAACTTCAGCAGTTGTTAATAACTGGGTTTAAATAATAAAAAAAATATTCCTGAACAAAATGATGCTTCAATCACAGCATTAACTAGTGTAAAATAATAATTAAAATGGTTGCATTTGCATCTTTGATAGGCTAGCTTATATTTTAAGTACCTGGTGAATCTATTAATGACATTTGGGTATTCGACTCTGATATTTTTTGTTTTTTTTTCTGGCTCTGATAAGATTTCGTCCATGTACCATTTGTTTGTTAAGGGCAATGAGGTGGTGTTACATTTTTGGTTTTTTTTTTTTTCTTTTGTGACTGATACAGTATGTGTGAATTCGCCTGCTATTTATCATTTCATAAGAACACAAAAGCATGCATACATAAGAACTACTCTGTAAACTAGTTGGCAAAACTGGATCCAGTAATAACTAGGCCATTTCAGTAGCAAGTTTATTTATACAAAACATTTGTGGCAAGTTTGCTCAGTGTGTGGTATAATTTGAAAACATCCAGCTCTAGAAAAAATGAACAGTCCAAAGAGGTAAAATTGTCCCTTTATCTGGTTTTACTATTTATACATACAGTGGTGTGAAAAAGTGTTTGCCCCTTCCTGATTTCTCATTTTTTTTGTATGTTTGTCACACTTAAATGTTTCAGATCACCAAACAAATTTAAATATTAGACAAAGATAACACAAGTAAACACAAAATGCAGTTTTTAAATGAAGGTGTTTATTATTAAGGGTAAAAAAAAAAAAGATCCAAACCTATGTGGTCCTATGTGAAAAAGTGATTGCCCCCTGTTAAAACAATTTAACTGTGGTTTATCACATCTTTGGAAAGCTGAGTTCAATTTCTCTAACCACACCCAGGCCTGATTACTGCCACACCTGTTCTCAATCAATAAATCACTTAAATAGCACCTGCCTGACAAAGGGAAGTAGACCAAAAGATCCTCAAAAGCTAGACATCATGCTGCGATCCAAAGAAATTCAGAAACAACTGAGAAACAAAGTAACTGAGATCTCTGTCTGGAAAATACTGTGGCTGGGAAGTGCAAAACACATTTACAAAATGTAAAACACTTTTACAAACTTTGAGACAAATTTACAGTTTGGAAAACATTTTTGCATATCATAAAACAAAATTACATTTACAAAAACAAATTTACAAGTCCCGAAACAAATTTGCATTTCAGAAAACAAATTTACAAGTGGCGAAACACTTTTACAAATGCTGATACGATTTTCATTTCAGAAAACAAATTAACAAGTGGTGAAACACTTTTACAAATGCCGATGCAAATTTACATTTCAGAAAACAAATTAACAAGTGGTGAAACACTTTTACAAATGTGATACAAAATTACATTTACAAAAACAAATTTACAAGTCCCGAAACAAATTTACATTTCAGAAAACAAATTTACAAGTGGCAAAACACTTTTACAAATGCCGATACAAATTTACAAGTGGCGAAACAAATTTACAAATCCTGAAGCAAATTTACAAGTAATGACAACTGGTAGGGGAACGTACAAGTGGTTAACTCGGAAGTGATAACGTGAGCGGTCAATTTGAGATAATAAAACAAAGAAAAAGAACACAGAGTATAAGGGATTCGGGTTATTGTTGTTAATAGAGTTTATGGTAATTAATTTTTTTTTTTTTTTTTTTTTTTTTTTTCTCTCGGCGCCACTCGAGTAGGCTGCCTTTTGCAACAGCGGCTCGATTCCGAGTCTTTTTCCCTTCCTCTCTCTTTTGATCCGTCTTTTTTTTCACCCCACTTATATCACGGACACACAGATCGTCCTAAATGTCTCCTGAGCCGGTGGACGGAGCCACTGTTTATAGCAGGATACGATACAGCAGAGAACAGCTGCTAGCATTCAACCGCCACCCGGTCCCATTGGAAAAACTCGACATACCGAGAGAACTGAGGCGAAAACGCCGCGGCTGCCGGGCTGGAGTAAGGCGGAGGACAAAAAATATAAGGTACAGACCCTCCCTTCCATCTGTTGTCATGGGAAATGTACGGTCGATACTGGGAAAGTTAGATGAGCTAGCGGCTATCTCCCGTTATGATAGCACATACCGGGAGTGCTCTCTCCTTTTGTTTACTGAGACGTGGCTAACTGAACTAGCAGCAGATGCTAACATTGAGCTGGAGGGTTTTCACATGATACGAGCTGACCGAACACCAGACAGTGGCAAGGCTAGGGGCGGTGGAGTGATAATGTATGTTAACAACAACTGGTGCAGTCCGGGACATATCACTGTTAAACAACGACACTGCAGCAAAGACATTGAGTTGCTAGCTGTTAGCATGAGGCCTACATATCTCCCGAGAGAACACTCACACGTGATCTGCATTGTTGTTTATGCAAATCCGACGGCGAACGCTGGGACAGCACGTGACGTCATCCATTCAGTAACCAGCAGGCTGCAGACAGAACACCCAGATGCTCTTCTCCTCATCTCAGGCGATTTCAACCATGTTTCACTGTCTCCCATTCTACCCACGTTCACCCAGTATGTCACATGCCACACTAGAGACAATAAAACACTGGATTTATTCTACGCAAACACTAAGGAGGCGTACACCTCATCACAACTCCCCCCACTCGGGAGATCGGATCACAACTTGGTTCATCTCCGGCCGGTGTACAAACCCCTAGTGCACAGACAACCTCCGGCCATGCACACTGTGGAGTTATGGTCTGAGGAGACAATGGACACCCTAAAGGGCTGTTTTGAAGCCACCGCCTGGAAGCAGCTCTGCGATCCACATGGTGAGGACATCGATGGCCTCATTCACACCTTCACGGGCTACCTCAGCTTCTGTGTGGACAAATCCGTTCCCACCAAGACCATACGGCGTCACTCAAACAACAAACCCTGGATCAACCCTGAGATAAAAACACTTCTGAGAGAGAAGAAGAGGATCTTCAGGTCAGGGAACAGGGAGATGCTGAAGTCCGTACAGAGGGAGCTGAGGAGAAAGATCAGAGAAGGCAAGGACAGCTTCAGGAAGAAGATGGAGGACAAGCTGCAACAGAGCGACATCAGCGGGGTCTGGAGAAACCTCAAAACCATCTCGGGGCTCCAGAATACCTCCCCCCAGGCCACAGGGGGCAGGGAGTGGGCGAACAACCTGAATCTGTTTTTCAATAGATTTGACCAACCGCCCTCCCCCCTGACTGCACAACAACCACTGCTGCCTCTAAAGAAATCAAGTCCTGCTGCCCACTCCCCACTCCACCAACACCCCCCCTCTCCCAACACACAGCCCCCCATCCTGACCCTGACCAGGACCCAGGTGAGGACGGAGCTGAGGAAGATCAAGGCGAGGAAGGCGCCGGGACCGGACGGCATCAGCGCAAAGCTCCTCAAGTCCTGTGCAGACCAGCTGTGTGGGATTGTGACGTATATCTTCAACATGAGCCTGAAACTGGGGAGGGTACCACAGCTGTGGAAAACATCTTGTGTGGTACCTGTACCAAAAACTTCCCACCCCAAAGACCTGAACAGCTACAGACCGGTGGCCTTGACGTCCCACTTGATGAAGACCCTGGAGAGACTGCTCCTTGCTCACCTCCGCCCCCTGGTGGAACCAGCGATGGATCCACTCCAGTTCGCCTACCAGCATGGCATTGGGGTGGAGGATGCGGTGATCTTCCTCCTTCACCGTTCTCTGTCCCACCTGGAGAAGCCCGGGAATATGGTGAGGATCATGTTCTTTGACTTCTCCAGTGCTTTCAACACCATCCAACCGATGATCCTGAAGGACAAGCTGCTGCGCGCAGGGGTGGACCAGCACCTGTCATCATGGATCCTGGACTACCTCACGAACCGGCCTCAGTTTGTGAGAACCCGGGACTGTGTGTCCGACACGATCATCAGTAGCACGGGGGCCCCCCAGGGAACGGTGCTGGCTCCCTTCCTGTTCACTCTTTATACTGCGGACTTCTCACACAACACAACACACTGCCATCTACAGAAGTTCTCTGATGACTCTGCGATCGTTGGCCTCATCTCCAATGGAGATGAAGCTGAGTACAGAGGGCTTATCCAGGACTTCGTGGACTGGTGCCATCGGAACTGCCTCCAGATCAACGCGAGGAAAACTAAGGAGCTGGTGGTGGACTGCCGCAGGCATGGGCAGCCCCTCACAGTACCAGTAAATATACAGGGAACAGACATCGAGATGGTGACATCCTATAAGTACCTGGGTATTCATCTGAACAATAAACTAGACTGGTCACACAATACTGATGCACTCTACAAGAAGGGACAGCGCAGGCTGTTCCTGCTGAGGAGACTCAGGTCTTTTGGTGTACAAGGGGCGCTGCTGAAGTCATTCTATGACACGGTGGTGGCATCAGCCATCACTTTTGGAGTGGTCTGCTGGGGCAGTGGCATTACTGCAGCCGATAGGAAGAGACTGAACAAACTGATTAAGAAAGCTAGCTCTGTCCTGGGGCAGCGCCTTGATCCGATGGAGGAGATAGGAGAGAGAAGGACGGTGGCTAAACTGTCATCTCTGCTGGAGTCCGAGTTCCACCCTATGCAGGACATACTGAATGCACTGAGGAGCTCATTTAGCAGCAGACTACATCATCCCAGGTGCACAACCGAGAGGTTTCGTAGGTCCTTCCTACCAACGGCTGTCAGACTGTACAACCTAAGCAGGGCTGCTCGCAGAGATAGCAAAAAGACGTAACAAACTAATAGTTTTTTGAATGCAAAAGATGCAATAGACTTACACAATGTTCCCCTCCGGCATACAACTAGGAACATACCGGTCGCTATGGAGGGTGAGAATATGTATGGGCACATAATCATACCATGTAGGATAACTAAGTAGACGGTTATGCTGTTTCATTCCATCTAGCAACAATGCTCTGCACTGTGTGTGTTTATATATTTACATATTTATTCCATCTAGCTACAATGCTCAGCACTGGGTGTGTTTATATATTTATATATCTACATATTATTCCATCTAGCTACATTGCTCCGCACTGTGTGTGTTTATATACTTGCATATTTATTCCACCTAGCTGCAATGCTCCGTACTGTGGGTGTTTATATATTTACATATTTATTCCATCTAGCTACAATGCTCTGCACTGTGTGTTCATATATTCATATATTTATTCCATCCAGCTACAATGCTCTGCACTGTGTGTCTGTGTGTGTGTGTATATATATATATTTTATAGTAATACGTACATATGTATATTAGCTGCTCTTGCTTGCTTGTTTTTTTCTTGCCTTCTGATTGTTGCTCTGAGTGTTGCTATCCCTGTGCTGTTGCAATCCTGGAATTTCCCCGTTGTGGGACTAATAAAGGCTTATCTTATCTTATCTTATCTTATCTTAATGGACAGTGACCGAGTCATGTTTTGCCTGTTTTGTGGACAACATATGAGCCAGTTAACGCAGTTTTGTTCTTGGTGTGATCGGTCTCTACAATGTTTAAGTGACGTGGTCAAGACGGAAAGACCAGGTTTACTGCAGCAGTGCATACAATATTTTAATGATGGCCACTCATACGCTGTAATCGTAGACATGTTATGTTTACACGGTGTACACATCAGCTTGAGGTCTCTGAAAAGCAAACTGAATGAAGCTGGGTTATATCGCAGAAAGGATTACTCCTCTACAAATGCAATAATAATTTTATTATTTTTTTTAACTGCCATGCTAAATCTTGAATTGACCGCTCTTGTTATCACTTCCGGGTCAACCACTTGTACGTTCCTTTTCCAGTTGGCATTACTTGTAAATTTGTTTCAGGATTTGTAAATTTGTTTCGCCACTTGTAAATTTGTATTGGCATTTGTAAAAGTGTTTTGTCACTTGTTAATTTGTTTTTGTAAATGTAATTTTGTTTTATGATATGCAAAAATGTTTTCCAAATTATAAATTTGCCTCAAAGTTTGTAAATGTGTTTTGCACTTCCCAGCCACCGTAGGAAAAGGTTATAAACCCATTTCTAAAGCTTTGGGACTGCAGTGAACCACAGTGAGAGCATTATCTACAAATGGCAAAAACATGGAACGGTGGTGAACCTTCCCAGGAGTGGCCGTGGTAGTGTGTTGGTCTGGGGCTGTTTTGCTGCTTCAGGACCTGGAAGACTTGCTGTGGTAAATGGAACCATGAATTCCGTTGTCCACCAAAAAATCCTGAAGGAGAATGTCCGGCCATCTGTTCGTGACCTCAAGCTGAAGCGCACTTGGGTTCTGCAGCAGGACAATGAGCCAAAACACACCAGCAAGTCCACCTCTGAATGGCTTGAGAAAAACAAAATGAAGACTTTGGAGTGGCCTAGTCAAAGTCCTGACCTGAATCCAATTGAGATGCTGTGGCATGACCTCAAAAAGGAGGTTCATGCTCGAAAACCCTCCAATGTGGCTGAATTACAACAATTCTGCAAAGATGAGTGAGCCAAAATTCCTCCACAGCGCTGTAAAAGACTCATTGCCAGTTATCGCAAATGGTTGATTGCAGTTGTTGCTGCTTAGGGTGGCTCAACCAGTTATTAGGTTTAGGGGGCAATCACTTTTTTACACAGGGCCATGTAGGTTTGGATTTTTTTTTCCCTTCATAAACACATTCATTTAAAAACTGCATTTTGTGTTTACTTGTGTACTATTGTACTATGTACAATGTACTACACTGTGGCCCAAAAAGCCTGAATTTGTGGGAGCTTTTCTAAAAAGTTATGGCACTTTTAGAGGTTTTTTGCACTCAAAGTTGTGTGAGGAAGTACAAATTTTAAAGCAGCTGCTTTTTCCATAGTTTACAATGATGCTATTCTATGCAACACCACAAGAAAAGCACAGGATTGCCAAAAATTTCCTGTTAAACAGTGATTTATTTAGAATTAAATGCTCAGTAAAGTTGTCAAAAAAAAGACCAACATTGTATTCTTGCTGAGAACTTAAATAAAAAAAGAGATAAAAGAATTAGTCATTACAACAACTAAATTGCATTGAATGCATGTTAGTCTGGAGAAAATGATGGCAGCACCTTCTTGAATCTTGAATTTGAAAACTAAGACCCTGAAAAAGTTGAGGTCTTCTTCTGTGCTGAAATCCACATGAAGCAGGGATGGCTCCTCCACTGACAACCTCTTCCCTTCAGAAGGTCTCAGTGCAGGATGGACCTTCCAGTCTTCACTCATCTGAAGGCAGATGAAAAGAATAGATTTCACAGTAGAATTAATAATCATGTTTTAGATCCCCACACCACAGTAGGGTTTAGTAATTTAGTTTTTTATTTTTTTGTTGTTTATATTTTAACTACAAATTAACTTTCAATGTTTGAAAAGGGTTTCAATTCATTTCCTGGGAAGATTTGTTCATTTCAGTTTAGTTCTACTGAGTAAAAATAGCTCGTTGTACTGCAGCCGTTAATAATTCTACCATCTTAATTTTGTTGTGATTTATTCTCTTCACATCTCTTACTTAAGTGGTAGAAGTCCATAATCTCATAAAATATACCTTTATTCTGCATTTATTATTTATTTAGCGAATGCAAAGTCCTCAAGCCAAGCAGTTACCTCCTGGTTTGCTGTATGGAGGGTGTGTAATCCTCCTTCCAGTCTTTGGAGCGGGCAAGCCTCTATGATGTGTCCCATTGTTTGCTCCTCTCCACATGCGCACAGTGGGCTAGGGCTACTGCCCCATCTGTGAAGGCTGGCCAAGCAGGGGCCATGTCCAGTCCTGAAGCGATTGAGTGTATACCACTGTCTCCTTGGGAGGTTGGTGCCCGGGACCTGTTGGTTGGGGTTTGTCTCCAGGTGTTTGTTTGGGACCTGCATTTATTCACAGCGCTTAACCAACAGTTCTTTCTGTATCCATAGTTTGTAAAAGAAACCACCATCATGCCAGATAAATTATTAATTTACGACACAAATGTTAAAACAAACAAATGATATTAAACTTACAATCTCAGCAGCTCCAAGTCTTCCTCTCTCTTCACGGGTTTAAGCCAATCTCCGTGCATTTTCCGTTTATCAATTGTCAACTTTATCTTCCAACACAGAGTTGCACGTAGTAAAAATCCATTTATCCCCGCTTTATGAAAAATATTCGGAAGCTGTTGAGGACAGTCTTTACAGTGACTTTTGTTGATAAATTAAAGGGCCTATATCATGCAAAATCGACTTTTTTGAGCTTTTAAGCATGTTATAATGTTAATTCCTCACCAAAACCAAAAAGTGGTATTTTGCTCCATTCACGCATCTCTGAGTATTCCTCCTAAACCCTGCTCTCTGAGCTGCTGCTCCACCCTATTCCTGATAATGACTGCGTCCCCACGTTCATACATATGAATGTGGGTGAGCCGCCCACTCCAGGAAGTGCCTGTGCTGCCAGCACCGCCCCCAGGCTAACGCACACACCCACTTTCTCCGCACAGCTAACGGAGCGGTGATTGGCAAAACTCTTTCACTTTAGCATTGACGCTGTGAAGAAGTAGTTCCTCTCGCACCTAATCTGCTCAGTGACAACAACTGTTTGCTTTTTACGTAAGATAATGTCTTCTAAGTTTTCATGGGCGGAACCCAGCGACACGCTGCAGCAGCCGGCTCAGGGGTTACGTCATGAAATGGGCGGCAGCCACAAGAAGGAGAGGCTGAGCCTCAGAGATCAAGGCATCTTACTTCCGGGTTGGAAAAATAGCTCACGAAAATAACTCATATTTCATAAGAAATTCATTCTCCAGTGTACCAAAGGTAATATACTATCACATACGTGCATATAGTTTACTCTGAAAGGCTTAAAATAGCATGATATAGGCCCTTTGAGACACGCACGTTAATAACTCCGCCCATGTAAACACGGAAGACGTGTGCACACACCGCAGGGAACTCTTGCCGGATGAGAACCGTTTCAACACCACAGAAGAAGAGCTAGCATATCCGTTAGCTTGTTAGCTGTTAGCTCCATTAGCGTGTCGGCTGTTTATGGTTCTTGGCCGTGGTTCCTGGCTCACTGACCCGGTTTCGACCCGATTAGACTCAGCAGACATTTACAGACGTAAAAATATTATATTAAAAGATCGATCCACGGATTTTGTGGATCGATATCAGCTCAGTCAAACGTGGATCGATCCATATCGTTGTATTGATCTTTTGAACCCACCCCTATTCACAAACTTTCAAGCACCAAGAGTATGTAATTGAATTAAAGGAGTGAAAGAGTTAGTTAAAGGAAACATTGGTCAAAAATGACAACTGTCACTGAGTCCATCTTATAAATGCAACAAAAATTACTATTCTAAACACACTGCAGCATAATATGTTTGAAATAATGGGTTTCGTGTTATATGATTATCACATGGCTCTCAAAGGTTTTCATTTCAGCTTCAGTTCACTGAAAGTTACTTGGGGACAAATAGTTATGCAATTTGAAAAATGTTCAGTTATATAAAAGAGACCAATAAAAGTTTTGAACTTTGTTTGAAAACAATTTTGTGCCACTTCATTGTCATATTTAGAAGAAGAAGCCATCTCTGTTTTCATTCAGTCCATTCAGCCAGTCATGTACAGTAGAACAAAATTATGTTTCTCTTATCTACAATGTTAATCACATGTAGAATCAGAGGGGTCGATGCCATGCAAGGCGCCGCCACAAACAACTTCTCCTTCCTACATTCTGTTACACTGAGCATCAGCTAGAAGGCGGGAAGTACCATTTTTATATGGTCTTTAGTATGACCCGTCCGGTACTTGAACCCCCAACCTCCCAGTTTGTCATGAACCGAGCTGGGAATTCTCCCGAGCTCAGCTTCATGGCTGTTTTCTGTTCTTCAGTTATCTGTACTTTATGTTACCTTTTGAGTTCCATGTTGTGTTTCATTGTTTAGCCATGTTCTGTTGTATTTTTTAGGTGCTTGTTATTTGCTCTTGGGCATTTGATTCCTTAGTCTGCGTTTGGTTTTGTGTTTATTCATTTTGTGTCTGACAGCCATGCCTCCCTCTCCTGTCTACTACTGACAGGTGATTCCAGCCTGTCATTGTCTGCTCCTCTCCCTGCTCAGGTCCACACACCCACTCTCACGCACACACATGCACACATACACGCACACACACACTCACACCTGCACTCACTCAGCTCACACACACCCTCTCACACCGGCAATCACTCTGGTTGTTTTGTCATGTATTATTTAAGCTTTGTCTCCCCACTGCTAGTCGCCGGATTATTGCATCGTCATCTGCACAGTCACCTGTTGTATTGTTCTCAGCTTTGCCTTGACTGTTTACTTGGATTGACTCGGACCGCTCCAGCCCTGTGAGTACTGTTTTGTCCCCCACCCCCGCTTCCAGTTATGTCTGGAAGCGTATTAGGTCTTCTCTTTGCTTCCCCCCGTTAGCAGTCACGTCTGTAGTGCCTTGGGTCCTTTCTCCGTGTTGTACTCACCAGTGAGCTGTAGAACGTCCTAGAGTCATCCTTGTCTGTCTTGCTCTCTTCGTCTGTTTGTTTGTTTGGACTATAATCACGTTTTTGTTTAATAAATGCACACAACATCCTCCTGTGTTTGGGTTTCAGTCTCCCCTGCCTCAGAAAGGCAGGAAATCATGACAGAATAATCCGGCCAGAAAATGGATATCCAGTGGAGGTGTTGTGTGTGTTTTTCATTTTTTGTATTTTCCACCTACCTGTTTTTGAGCAGTTCATCATGGACTTTTCTGTTTTTTGGACTGATCGCGGAGGAGTGCACAGCGGCCGAGCGAGCGGTGGACTTTGCTTCCAGGGCTTGTGCCACCCACCCTCCGGAAGTCAATTTTTGTTTATTGGACATCGCTGTTGGGGTGATCCAGTCGTGTCCCAGCCTTTGGAGATACTTGGGGCTGATGCCACTGCTCACCCAAATATGTGAATCCCGGCAGCGTTTCGAGGAGGGGGTGAGAGGGTCCTTCGCAGCGCAACCACAGCAATCTAAGAAGCGCTCCAGGAGGCTGAGAACCCGCAATCCACTTCCCAAGCTGGTGTCCTCTTCTCCCCACCAGATGTCCTGTCCTACTCCCGGGGAGACAGCAGCTGACGTCATCACCACTCAGGAATTCAGGCAAGTCCTTCTCCGTTCTCTTGCTCTCTCTCCTGAGGTGGTTAGCCTGATTCCTGTGGAGGAGCTCCAGATTTTACAATCCTCTGGGGCTCCCCAATCAGCTGCTGTCCCCACTCCTCAACCTTCTTTCTCTGTCTCCCCTAAATCTTCGCTGGTCCTGGGAGAGAGTAGCTGGACACTGAAGGAGCCAGAGGTTTTAGAGGAGCCCACTCCACGGTGGAGGAATCATCTTGCGTCAAAACGTCAGAGGAAGCCCTTCACCTCATCGGCAGCCATCGTCCAGATGTCAGGCCTGACTACTCCTGCGGCGAAGCCTCTCCCCGTGCCAGCTGTCTCGCCAGAGACAGAGGGATCAGCCAGGGTTTCTCCTGACACACCCACTTCAGTGTCATCCGAGCCGGTTTCTCCACTTCCTTCAGAGGGGCCCCGAACTCCCATTGACGCGGAGGAGGATGATGGTCCATCACCTGCAGCTGTCAACACCAAAGACCGGGATAACAGGCACGTGTTTTTTCATTCAACTCAATTTTGTGATGATAAACCTTGTCTGTCTCTCAGGAGAGGGGCTCAGTTTCAGCAGTCAGCTGAGCCCTCTCCTTCAGCTGCAGTCAATAACTCTTCTTCAGTCCTCTCCGTGCCTCCTCCTTTTCTTCCTGATTGTCCGCCGGCCCCGGAACCAAGCCGTCGGATGGTGGAGGAGCCTGTGGCTCTGGATGATCCTAGACCAGTGCCAGCACGGAGTGGTCCCCCAGCCGCCACGCCAGAGGAGCCACCAGCGTGGGGGATTTCACTTGGGGACACCGGGACTGCCACCACCATCATGCCTGCTGCAGTGGGAGCCAGAGCTGGACCTCCTAGAAGCCGGGCCTGAGACGCCATCGCCGGGATCGTCGGAGTCCTGGACGGCAGTGGAGCTCGAGCTCAGGCAAGTGATCTCGCTTGTGTTTCTCTTGTCTGCTTTGGAGAGATCCTGTCTGGCTCTTGGTGAAGAGAGTCGGGTGCAGCCCCCAGCTGCATCTGAACTCACTTTGCCGGGCTCTGCTGCTGCCAGCGACCCTAACCACATTTCCTCTCCTGTTGTTCCTGAGCCTCTTCCTATGGTCGCCGGAGAAGTTCCACCATCGCCAAGGATCTTTGTGGATCCGGTCACTCTGCCCGATGACATCGTGAGTCCAGCTCCCCCCATCGAGGTCATCCTGGACCTTTCTTCCTCGTCCTCACCTGGGGTCCCGCTGATTGACCGCCTTCTGGCTCAATCCGGGCCCACCGTGGGGGCAGCATTGGCTCAGTCCGGGTCCACCGTGGGCGCAGTGTTGGCCCAGTCCAGGCCCATCGTGAGTGCAGCCATGTTCCAAGCCGGGACCACCACGGGTGTGGCCCTGTCCCAAACGGGGACCACCACGGGTGCAGCCATGTCCCAGACCGGGACCATCATGGGTGCAGCTACCTCCCAGTTCCTTACCACTATGGGCGTAGTGGTTTCCTCCCTGTCACTTTCTAATGCCAGGGCTCCCTCTCCTTGGCTCCCCTCTTCAGTTTTGGGTCTCCCTGTGGAGGGGGCACCGCCTGGTCCGCCTGGTCTGAGCTGCTGGTTGAAGAACCCAGGCCGGCAACCCGATGTACTGTGCCGTTGGGTGGTCAAATTTCCCTGGCAGGCCACCCGACTCGTTCCTCCTGACTGTTCGGCTGGCCTGGGATGCTGGTAGGCCACCTGATTGGCCTCATCGTTCGGACTGTGGGGCCTGGGACTCTGGGTGGCCTCTCGAGCCCTTTGACTCTAGGACTTTGGGGGGGGGGGGTGATTTTGTGTTTTTGTGGTTGGTGTCCTGAGCAGAGGTTGTTTTTTGTTCCCTCCTAACCTGTTCTCCCCACCTCCCGCCCAAGGTAGTTTGTTGCAGTTCCTGCTGGGGAGGGGGCAGGGTGTTCCTTTCTTGTTTTTTGATGGTACGCTGGGTGTCTGGAATCTGGAATCTGAAAAATGTTTTCTGTTCCTCAGTTATCTGTGCTTTATATTACCTTTTGAGTTCCATATTGTGTTTCATTGTTTAACCATGTTCTGTTGTATTTTTTAGGTGCTTGTTATTTGCTCTTGGGCATTTGATTATCTTTTGAGTCATTTGTATTTTTCCTTAGTCTGCATTTGGTTTTGTGTTTATTCATTTTGTGTCTGACAGCCATGCCTCCCTCTTCTGTCTACTACTGACAGGTGATTCCAATCTGTCATTGTCTGCTCCTCTCCCTGCTCAGGTCCACACACCCACTCTCACGTGCACACATGCACACATACATGCACACACGCACTCACACCTGCACTCACTCAGCTCACACGCACCCACTCACACCGGCAATCACTCTGGTCATTTTGTCATGTCTTATTTAAGCTCTGTCTCCCCACTGCTAGTCGCCGGATTATTTCATCGTCATCTGCATAGTCACCTGTATTGTTCTCAGCTTTGCTTTGACTGTTTACTTGGATTGACTCAGACCGCTCCAGCCCTGTGAGTACTGTTTTGTTCCCCCCGCTTCTGTTTATGTCTGGAAGCGTATTGGGTCTTCTCTTTGCTTCCCCCCCCGCTAGCAGTCACGTCTGTAGCGCCTTGGGTCCTTTCTCCGTGTTGTACTCACCAGTGAGCTGTAGAGTGCCCTAGAGTCATCCTTGTCTGTCTTGTGCTCTTCGTCTGTTTGTTTGTTTGGACTGTAATCACGTTTTTGTTTAATAAATACACACAACATTCTCCTGTGTTTGGGTTTCAGTCTCTCCTGCCTCAGAAAGGCAGGGAATCATGACACAGTTGTGGGGAGGATGCTCTATCAACTAGGCCACCACTCCGGTGGACATCTATGCTATGGTCAAGATGTTTGGATTAGTCGGAGAGGTATATCAAAATAATATACAAATGGCCTTCAGCCTGTAGGTGGGTGCTTGAGCAGTAGAGGGGTTTGAACAACTGCCAGCAATGCAGCAGATTGGGGAAGTTGTGTTTCTTTATACAGTAGTTAGTTCTGACTGAGCAATTTGACTGGACAATAGGGATTCTAGGAGTTACTATAACATTGGTCAACACCAGATTTATCGTCTAAGTTTTTTTCAGCTGATTTAGGACAATTTTGATGTGCTGAATCCAAAAATCACATTGGTTTTGCTCAATCAGGTCAACATTTTGAACTATGGCCACGTTTTTTACGTTTTTGTTTACATGTACGGGTATTTTTAATTTATATTGCAAAATTCTTTTTTATTTCTTGACATTGGCATGTGCACGCAGCGACTGGCAGTGGGTGAAAAAAGTTTGTCTGCGTCTTTGTTTTTATGCACTTTAATGTGTTTCAACGTAATTCTCTGTGTCGTTTTTGTCCTTGAATGTTTGTGGACTGTATAACGAAGAGCTCCCTTGTTCCATCAGTATGGATTTCCTCCTTGTTTTTGCACGTCGTTTTTTTCCTACCGGCTCTTTGTCTTGGAGGTAAGCGTGATCGCGATCATGCCGGGAAGAATACAATATTCCAGAAAAATGTTACTGCATTTAAACATGGATAATGCAGCATCTCTGTTTGAGTCCGTGCCGCAACTGCCGGACTTTATTTTAAGAGATTTTCATGGACACAGCGATGGAAAGAGACAGGAGGAAACGCAGAAAGCGTGGAGGCGTAAGATTAAATCTGAGGAGGTGTCAGCTTAACTGCATTCTCTTCCTTCCATTATTATGGGGAACGTACAATCCCTGAGAAATAAAGTGGATGAAATTCAAGGGAATGTACGATATCAGAAGGATTTCAAGAACTGCTGTGTCATGGCTTACACGGAGATGTGGCTTACGGTGCATGACCGGGATGTGAACCTGTGGATTGATAGCTTTGGAGCTCTACTTCGCTCGGATCAGCAGGAAGAGGTAACGGGGAAACATCAGCGGGGCGGCATATGTTTATATATTAATAAACAGTACAGTACATCTGTCACGGTCAGAGAGCGCATCTGTACACCAGATGTGGAGCTTCTGTCCGTGTCACTACGCCCCTTTTATCTGCCCCGCGAGTTCCCCCAACTTTTCATAACGACTGTGTACATTCACCCGAGGGCAGATGCTGCCTCCGCCTCCAGCACCATCTTTGATGTGGTACAGCGGTTGCAGTCGATTTCCCCAGAGGCTCCAAACTTTATCCTTGGGGATTTTTTTTTTTTTTTTTAAAGTTTTTGTAAAGGGTATACATGTCATTACAGCATTGCATTGTTTACATTACACTTTTTTAAGTGAAAGAAAAAGAGAAATTAAAGAAAGAACAAAAAAACAAACAGAAAAAAACAAGACAAGGAAAAAAAAACAAAAACAAAACAAAAGAGCAAAAAAAAGAGTATCTGAGTAGCGTTGTAACAAAGAGAGGTGCCATTATTGAAATGGTATTTGTCAAAGATTAGATCTAATGGAAGACACATATGCGTTCCAGGGTTGCCAAAAGTTCAAGAACCCATCCATGTCCTGTCTCAGTGCGAATGTCAACTTTTCCATCGAATAAATGTCCTGAATCACGTTAATCCAATCTTCAGGTGTAGGACAGTCCTTCAACATCCATTTTTTTGTTAGAGCTTTTTTACTTGCCAATATTAAAACAGTGAATAAGTATTTTTCTCCTCGTCTTTCCAGTGATTCCAGTAGTAAACCCAAATACAAAGTTACAAAAGAAAAGGGAACTGTTATTTTGAATATTTTCCCCAATATTGTCTGTACATTGGTCCAATATTGGTGGATAACTGGGCATGACCAAAACACATGAAAATGATTTGCAGTCTCTTCACCACACAAGCGCCAACAATTCAACCCCTTACGAGTAAATTTGTTTTGTGCAGGTGTTCTGAAAAATCTTACCAAATTTTTCCATCCAAATTCTCTCCACTGCAGGGATGAGGTACTTTTCCATTGTTGTTTATTTAGCTTTTCCCATATTTCCAGTTGTAAAGTGAAATTCCCCTCTTTTTCCCATCTCTCTTTTATATATGATGTGTTGTCTCCTTTTAAGTCTTGAAGACCTTGGTATATTTTAGAAATGTATCTGATCCCTGGGATCCCTTTATATGCCATTAAGAAGACCTTCAGAACACCTGACTGGGCCCTTTCCAAATCCTCCTTTTTAAGTATTTTGTTTATGTGGTGTCTAAGCTGAAAGAACCTGTAAAGGTCTTGATTTATTAGACCTTGTTTTTTCAAATCTTCAAAACTTCTTAAAGTTTGCCCTTTAAAAAAATCATAATATTTTATCAGTCCGTTCTCTTTCCACTTTTTAAATCTAGTGTCTGTTTTATGAGGAGTAAAGTCTTGATCATAGGCAATCCATTGCAGTAATCGATAGGGTTCTTTAGTTTGATTCTCTCTGACTATCTTAAACCAAATTTTTAGCGGGGTCTCTATCCACGGGTTAGTGTTATTCAAAAGCTTAGGTAAGGCATTGTTCCCTATTATCGCCTGTAGGGGGATGTCACTTGTTATTTGGCATTCCATCTCCTTCCATTGTGCAGTGTAGACTGGGTTACATATCTCTACTAAAGTTTTAATTTGTGCGGCTTTAAAATAGTCCCTGATATTTGGCAGCGCGAGCCCACCTTTGTCTTTGTTTAGCTGTAGGGTTCTATATCTGATTCTAGGTCTCTTGCCCTGCCATATGAATCTTGAGATCCTTCTGTCCAGTTCCTGCCATGTTTTTTTGGGAGGTTCTACCGGTATTGTTTGGAAAAGGTATAGAAGACGTGGAAGTATATTTATTTTGACTGCTTCAGTTCTTTGTGCAGTACCCAAGAATGGTATCATATTCCATCTTGCTAGATCAGATTTTATTTTTGCCATCAGTGGATCATAGTTTAGTGTTATAATTTTGTTGAATTGTTTCGGGATATTGACCCCCAGATATTTCATAGATTCCATCTCCCAGTTAGTTTTGAGTTTGCTTAGTAAATATTGATTTGGGTCATAATTGAATGTTAAAATTTTGGTTTTATGCATGTTTAATTCGTACGCTGATAAATTTCCATACTCTGAAAAAACTGAGATTAGTTCTGGAAACGAGGTGTCCGGCTGCCCCAGGTATATTAAAATGTCATCAGCAAAGAGTGCTATTTTGTGTTCCTTCTGACCAAGTGTAATACATTGAATTTTTTGATTCTGTCGTATCCATTGGCTCAGAGGTTCTATGAAGATTGCAAAGAGCAGTGGAGACGAGGGGCAGCCCTGACGACATCCTCTTTCCAGTTCAAAAGATGATGATAATTTACCGTTAATCCTTATTTTAGCTGTTGGTTTTTTTATATAATGCCTGGATAGTTCTAATGAAGTTGTTATGAAAATTGAAACTGGATAAGATTCTATATAGGAAAGACCAGTCAACCGAATCAAATGCTTTTTCAGCATCTAATCCCAATATGGCTGCATTTAAATTATATTTTTTTTATATGATGAATTATGTGTAAAGTGCGTCTGTTATCTTGTGTCTGTCTTTGTCTTATAAAACCTGTTTGGTCTAAATGAATTAAGTCTGTCAGTATATTTTCTAACCTTTTGGCAAGGACAGTGGTAAAAAGCTTATAGTCCTGATTTAACACACTGATTGGTCTGTAGTTGGAGCAGTCTAGTTTATCCTTTTCAGGTTTAGGTATGACTGCAATGACCCCTTCTCTCCAGGAGGGGGGGATTTCCCCTGTGTGGAGGACATAGTTAAATGTTTTCAGGAGGAGAGGAGATAGTTGCTGTTTAAAGGTTTTGTACCACTATGCTGTATAGCCATCTGCTCCTGGGGATTTGTTAGCTTTAAGTTTCATAATTGCTTTTTCTAATTCTTTAGGTTGTATTTCTGACAATAGTGTTTTATTTTGTGACTCAGTATGTTGGGGAAGGTTTAATGTATTTAGGAAGGCTTCGGATGCGTTTTTATGTTTTTTGAGGGAGTACAAGTTCTTGTAGTAGTTCTCGAAGCTTTTAAGAATTTCCTGAATTCTAAATTTTATTTCCTTTGATACTGGGTCTCTGATTTTGTAGATTGCTCTCTCCGTTTGTTGTTTCCTCAATTTATAGGCTAGTAATTTTGCTGATTTGCTACCTGTTTCATAGTATTTTTGTTTCAGAAATGTGTCTTCTAGATTTCTATTGTGATCTCATTTATTTGTTTTTTAATTTCCTTAATTTTGAGTGAGTCATTAGAATGAGTGTTGTCTCTGTGCTCTTGTTCTAGTTTCTTAAGTTCTGACTCTAATGTGATTAGTTTTTTTTGTCTCAGTTTCTTTTGGATTGCCAGTTTTGCGATAATCTTCCCCCTTATTACAGCTTTGCATGCGTCCCACAGTATTAAAGGGGATACTTCTCCATTATCATTTTCTTCCAAATATCTGAGAATATCTGATTCCAATTCATCTTTCAGTGGTCCTTTCAGCACATTTGAATTTAACCTCCAAGAAAATGTATTATTTGTGTATTTTTGGATACTTAAGTCCATATAGATCGGACTGTGGTCAGAGAGATCTATCAGTCCTGTTTTACATGTTTTTACTCTTCCAATGTCTCTATTAAACATAAAAAATAGTCAATCCTTGACTATGATGAATGTGGTGCTGAGTAAAATGTATAATCTTTTACACTGGGGTTGAATTCCCGCCGCACGTCACAGATTCCCATTTCTTTTAGTAGCATCCGAGTTTTTCTACTTTGAGTGTTATTTTGATGTGGAGAATTACCTGATGCATCCCAGTATGGATTCAGTCTTAGATTGAAGTCTCCACCGCATATCACTAAACCTTGGGCTTTAGTTATCATTAGGTCAAATACATTTTTATAAAATTTCCAGTTAGCTCCTTGAGGTGCATATACGTTAAGCAGGGTGATATCTTCTCCCTCTAGCCGACAAAGTACCATGCTGAATCTCCCTTTTTTTATCTTTGTGTTCTGATTTTTTTTTTCAAATATAATTTTGGTTGAGATCAATGTCGCTACCCCCCTCCTCCTCCCTGACTTATATGAAGATGAAGAGATCATTTTAAACCCTTGTCTATTAAGTTTAGTGTGCTCCACGTCTGTTAGGTGGGTTTCCTGTAAAAATGTTATTCCTGCTTTGTCTTTTTTCATTTTGCCTAGAATCTTGGATCTTTTAACTGGATTCAGCATCCCTTTTACATTATATGAGATTATTTTGGTTACACCCTGTTTCTCCATTGTATTGTCTTATTTAGTGTAACAGTGTGGTGGCCCTCTTTTATGCTACTCAGAAACTGAAAGAACATTAAGAACATAAAAAACATTAAGAACATAGTATATAAAACTTTAAAACAAAAAACTGACAAAAGATCTTCCTGAGCTGAGGTCTTTTTAGTGACCTTAGAAGAGCCTTGATGGTGCATTGGCTCTGAGGGAAATTCCTCAAACTCTGTTACTTGTTGAGGGCCCTCTCTTACCCCTGTAAGTTGTCCCATGTTTTTAATGTGAATTTCAGATCCCAATCTGAACTTGTAATGATTTTATTTTATTTATTTATTTTTTTTATGCCTATACCCTATGAAATTGTGCGCAACCTCCCACCACCATCACATTAATTCAGTATTTGTTAGTGTGGAGAGATCATGTGGTTCGTTGTCACATTTCTATTTTAACAAGTTTTTTTTTGTTTTGTTTTTTTTAAAGACTTATTTGTTTCTAATATTATGTCTGTTCCATGAAATGTTTTACCACTTGATACTTGCTGATTCTGCGTCTCCTTTAATGTTTGTTACCTTGTAGGAGGGGGGTTGGATGCGCAGATTGACTAAAAATATCGTTATTCCCTCCTATAAACGCTCAGTTTTTCCTTATAGCCCTGGAGCTGGGTTTCCCGCTGCTGGCCCGTGGATTTTGAGGGTCTCTGTGTGCACCACGTTTGAGCCTTGATTCTTTCGATCGGGTCTGCTGTGGGTTTATACACAGTTACCGGGAGCCCTCTTCTCGCCATATCCATGGTTGCTTCTTCCGCCGAGTTGTAGAGACACATCTCATCCCCGTAAAAAACCCGCAGCTTCTCCGGAAATGGAGTTTGAAAGTGCAGTTTCTTCTCTCATAGTACCTTTTTAGCGTCGTTGTATTCCCGACGCTTTTTAAGGACCTCCGGGGCATAGTCGTGCTCCACAAAAACTTTTCTCTCTTGGTGCATAAATCCTTTTTTCTGCCAAGCCAGTCTCACAACCTCTTCTTTTATTCAGGAGTTGGAGAACTTCACCACCACTGATCTTGGTGGCGCTTCCGCTGATGGCCTTGGGGCTAATGTACGGTGCGCCCTTTCTATCTTCAAGTCGTTGGATTGGGGAATTTCCAACTTCTCTTTATCCTTGGGGATTTTAACCATGTTTCTTTAAAGAAGACACTTAAAAACTTTTATCAGTATGTCTCCTGCCCAACCAGGCGAAAAAAGACATTGGACCTGTGCTATGGATCCATTGAGAGGGCCTATAAATCACTTCCCCTTCCTCCTTTAGGATCCTCAGATCACAACTGTGTACATTTGCTGCCCACATATAAAACTGCTCTCCAAAGAGACAAGGCGAAGACCAGACACATAAACGTGTGGATAGAGGATTCAGTGCACTGCCTCCAGGAATGCTTTAACTGTACGGACTGGGAGGTGTTCACACTAGCCTGCGGAGAAGATTTGGACTCGTTAGTGGACGTAACATGCTCATATATGGCTTTCTATAGAGACATGATCGTTCCACGTAAACGTGTCAAAATATACCCCAACAACAAACCATGGGTTACAAAATCAGTTAAATCCTGCTTACAGAGGAAAGCACCTGCCTTTAAACAGGGACTTGTTTCTGAGCTGCAGGTTGCCACAAAAGAGCTGAAGGCCGAAATTTTAAGAGCAAAACAGAATTATAAATCAGAGTTGGAAAGCAAGATGGCAACAAAGAAACTTGGATCAGCCTGGGCCAGTATGAAAACTATTGCAGGCCTTCAGAGCACAGAGCGCAGTAATCGTGTGTTTTTAGATGGTTTTAGTTCAGACACAGAGCTGGCTAATGCTCTTAATTGTTTTTATGGTCGTTTTGACTCCTTTGATTTTAGCACAGAAACCCAAGGTTTGAAACAGAAACTCAAAGACAATCAGCACTTTAATATTGAGGTGCAGGATGTTAAAAGGGCGTTCTGTGCTGTAAAAATGAACAAAAGTCAGGGCCCTGATAATATATGTGGGCGCTTCGTAAAGTCCAGTGCACATGAGCTGAGTCCTGTATTTCACTACATTTTCAGTAAGTCCTTACAGACACAACATGTGCCTAAGATCTGGAAAGATGCTGTGGTTGTCCCCGTTCCAAAATCCAGCTGTCCTAAAATGGTAAATGATTTTAGACCAGTTGCTTTGACTTCAAGTTTAATGAAAATTTTTGAAAAACTGGTCAGATTTGAGGTCCTAAAGCAGACTGAGCATGTATTCGACCCTTTGCAGTTTGCCTATAGGCCTCACAGAGGAATGGAGGATGCCACTGTCACTCTGTTTAACATGCTTTTTAAACATCTGGATTTTAATGGGACACACGCCAGGCTTTTATTTGTGGACTTTTCTTCCGCCTTTAATACAATCCAACCTCATATTTTAGTGGAAAGGCTCCTGCAACAATTTGATTTGAGTAATAATCTGGTGGGTTGGATTCTGGATTTTTTAACCAACAGGACACAGAGAGTAAGGGTCAATGGAACATTGTCTGAACAAAAGTGTTCTTCTACTGGCTCTCCGCAGGGGTGTGTGTTGTCACCACTACTCTTCATCCTGTACACAAACATGTGTTGGAGCAGACATGACAACAGACACATTATAAAGTATACTGATGATTCAGTTGTCAGTCTCCTCCAGGATGGTGAGAGTGGCCACGGCCCAGTAGTTGATGATTTTGTTCACTGGTGTGAGGATTCCTACCTGCAGCTGAATACGACAAAAACTAAAGCTATGATTATTGACTTTAGGAGGAAAACTCCCAGGCACAAAGTCACTGTACTAAAAGGCCAGACCACTGAATGTGTACAAATCTACAAATATCTTGGGACGATTATTGATAGTAAATTAAACTTTGAAGAGAACTGTGAAAAGGTGTGCAAAAAGGGTCAGCAACATTTGCATTGTTTAAGGAAACTTGCACGCTTCCAAATTGACCAAACCATAATGACAATGTTTTATCGGGCTTTTATTGAATCTGTTTTATCTTTTCTTTAGTGTCATGGTTTGGTCAGATAAAACTGAAACAGAGGAAATCCTTGGATCAGGTAGTTCGATGGTCCAGTCGTTTGCTTGGTGAGTCACAGCTGAGCCTGACATCCCTGTACACCAGACAGGTGCAGAGGATTGCTACCTCCATTTTAAATGATGACTCCCACCCTTTGCACTGCAACTTTCAGCTTCTTCCCTCCAGATGGAGGTTTGCTGTCCCAAAAAGTAAAACCCAGCACTACAAAAGCAGCTTTGTTCCTGCTGCTGTTAAAGAATTGAACAAGATGCAACAATATATTGCACATAATTTAGTTACCTATTTCTTAATTTTATTTTATATTTACTTATTTTTGTAGGTTTTTTATTTGGGTTCTAAATCTTTTATTGGGTTTTAGACTTTTGAGTTTTTAACCTCTTTGACTAGTCTTTAACTTTTTAATATGACCCTTCTCTCTTATCTCTTTGTTTTTTCTCTTATCTCTTTGTCCTATGTCCTGATTGGTGGAGCCTTGAGTACTTTTATCGTGTTTATAGTCAGCTACATATGTGCCTGTGTTTGTGTTCATGTTAAAAGTAACTGTGGTTTGTAAATATGGATGTCACCTGACTGCAAAACAAATCTATCTACTGGTACAAATAAAGTAACCTGAACCTCAATTCTCTGAATTTTGAACAATGATGACATAACATTCAATTTACATGTACTTACCTTTAACAATGTCTACTATTCAATTTACAGTACAACAGTACAACTGCTGTACAACTGCTTACAAACTTAGCATAAAAACCTGACCTGATCGAGAGAAACGGATGTCATTTTCGAATTCAGCGGTGCAAAATTGTCTTAAATCAGTTGGAAAAACACAGACAACTTACAAAAAAAATTATTTTTATGTTGTGTAATCCGTGATAATTGCACTCCATTTTCACTGGATATGTATCACTCCGTTCAAAGGTGTTCTAGTAACCGTTAATTACTAACAGTAATTTTCTATCAGCTCTCTGGCAATTCCAGTACTGTTTTGGATACCTTAATTTCCACAGTGAGGCACTATTTGACAAGAAATTATACATCTGTGACCAAGTCCCACCCTTTTGAAAAGGGTACCAAGTCTACTCTGGCCCTGCTGTCATTTTAAGCTCATTAAGCGATTTCATGTCTGTTTAAAAAATAGGCAGTGCTAGAGTTTGATTTATTGTCTCGATTAACCAACCACAGTACCTTTGTGGTTATGGACTCTTTTTTTCATCTGACAATGCAAAGAAAAGCGAGCAAAATGTGCTAAATCACTAGCATGCTAACTACTAGCAACTGACTAGCTACCAGTGATTTGGGCAGCCCAGTATTGGATACGTTTTGATATGGGATCTTCTGCAGTAATAATAATAATAATAATAATAATGGATACTGACTCAACAGGTATGTTTTATAAACACTTATTACTTTTGCACTTGAAAATATTTACTTTGTTTCCATGTACACTACCGTTCAAAAGTTTGGGGTCACCCAGACAATTATTTTGTGTTTTCCATGAAAAGTCCCCCTTATTTACCACCATGAGTTGTAAAATGAATAGAAAATATAGTCAAGACATTGACAAGGTTAGAAATAATGATTTGTATTTGAAATAATAATTTTTTCCAGATATTAACCTGCTCAAAGGAAGGTCAGTTTTATAGCTTCTCTAACCAGCTAAACTGTTTTCAGCTGTGCTAACATGATTGCACAAGGGTTTTCTAATCATCCATTAGCCTTCTGACGCAATGATCAAACACATTGTACCATTAGAACACTGGAGTGATAGTTGATGGAAATGGGCCTCTATACACCTATGTAGATATTGCACCAAAAACAGACATTTGCAGCTAGAATAGTCATTTACCACATTAGCAATGTGGTAAATATACAGTATATGGCGATATAAGCAGAATTTATTTTACTATCCACAGATTTTCCTTTTCCTTCTTTCCAAGAAAGACTGAAGATGGCTGCCACGGGATTAAAAAGTGGGCTGATGGGCACCACTAATAAGCATTCTCTACTTCTATACTTCCTCTTCGTTTTGTCTTTGTGTGTCTGGACCTGCAACAAGAAGGATTTTCCGACAAACTCAACCAAAGGTGAAGTTAAAAAGTTTTATCTGTATGGATTTGGGCTTGGACATCTCACCCTACACTCTATGTGGTCTTTAAAAGCCCTGAGCAAAAACTTCCAAATTAAGGCAAACATGGCTGTTAAGCAAAAATCACAATATGGCAGAGGATATACAGTTAAAGTTCTGTTAGTTCTGCTACTTCTGGCAGGAGATATTCACCTTAACCCTGGACCTGCCACTATTAAACAGCAGACCACTGGGTTAGCACAAAACCGAGCTGTACAAAAGCAAAAACAACATTTATTTTTCCAAACTGTTAATCATGCACGAGTTCTTTGGGACACCAAGGCTAAACCAAAGGGGATCCTCGGCGGTCATTTAAACATACGGAGCATAATCCCCAAAAGAGATGAGATTTCGGTGTTGCTGTTGGACTCAAATCTGGACTACCTTTGTCTCTCAGAAAGCTGGCTACACAGTAACATAGACACTAATATGATCGATATTGTGGGCTACCAGTGTTTTAGAAAAGACAGGCAGGTAGGGAGGGGAGGAGGTGTTTTAATTTACATCAAAGAGAAATATAAATGTCAACTGGTTGATTTGAATACTTCACTTGAATGTTTAGCTGTTAATGTATGTCTCTCTCCGGTAATGAATTTCAACATTGCAGTAGTGTACAACCCACCGTCACACAACTCTTCCTTTTATAATGAATTAAGTGATCTGGTTAAACAACTTGAGAAGAACAGAGAAACAATAATTCATGGTGACTTTAATATCAACTGGTCTGATAAAAAAGACAAACAAAAACTGAAAAGCCTCATGACTAAATTTAATTACCAGCAAATCATCAAAGGACCCACCAGGATAACCAAACAATCCAGAACACTTATTGACATGGTATTTACTAATAAACCAGAACGAATAACCAGAACCTATAATCTTGTAACTGGTCTCTCAGATCATAACATGGTTCTTGCTGTCAGGAAACTTACTAAAAAGCGACTACAGTATTTTGGGGGAGTCGATATTGACAAATCAAATTTTATTATCCCCAAATCAAAAAATGAGGAGTTTGAACATTACTTAGAGAATCAAAATTGGGAGCAGCTCATGGCAACATGTGAAGTAGATGATTGTTGTAATTTTATAACTGCAACAATCACAAAGTCTATAGAAAAATTTTCAAAGCAAATTAAAAGTAGACAACAGAAGATTAGCCTACCATGGTTAAATAATGAAATAAGAAAACTTATGAAGAGGCGAGACTATGCACTGAAAACATCACTAACCTCCAAACTACAAAATGATCACCTTGTGTACAAAAGTTTAAGAAATAAAGTGGTACATGAGCTGCGAAAATCAAAAATATCTTATTACAATAAACTGATAGATCATGCAAAGGGTAACAACAGTTCCCTATGGAGGCATTTAAATAACTTAACTAATAAAAAAAACGATCAGAAGGGGGTAAAGGAACTTAGAATCAATGGCAAGACCGTCAGTGACAAGGCTACTTTGGCAAATGAATTTAATTCACACTTTGTGGGCTCTGTGGAAGACTTAACAAAAATTTTTGTGCTGCCAAATGTGCTCAACAACACAAATTCCATACTTCCAACAGATACTTTTCACATCGATGAGGTAAATGAGAAGTTAATTGCTGGTATTGTTAAAACACTGTCAAACTCAAAAACTAATGATATCTACAATATGAGCACCTCCTTTCTCAAAATGCACAGCAAAATATTAATCAAACCACTGACTCATCTCATTAATCTCTCCATTAGGTCTAGTACATTTCCATCTGGCTGGAAAAAAGCTGTCGTCATACCAGTTCATAAATCAGGCAGTAAAGACGATATATGCAATTACCGCCCAATCTCTATCTTACCAGTCCTATCTAAGGTTCTTGAAAAAGTTGTAGCTACACAGCTGATAGACTACTTACAAGACAGTCAACTTCTTCATCCACATCAATTTGGTTTTAGACCAGGATACTCAACAGAAACAGCAAATTGTTGCCTTATTGAAAACGTCAAACAGTCCTTGGACAGGGGTAATGTGGTAGGAGCTGTTTTTCTAGATCTCAAAAAGGCTTTCGATACTGTAAACCACAGTTTGCTTTTATCCAAAATGGTATCTTTTAACTTCTCCCCAAATACATTAGAATGGTTTGCATCTTATCTCCAGAATAGAGAACAGTGTGTAAAAGTTCACCAGGATAAATCCTCATTTTTAAACAACCGCATGGGTATCCCACAAGGGTCCATTCTTGGTCCTTTACTTTTCAGCATTTTTATTAATGACTTGCCGTTACACTGCTCAGCTGCAACATGCCAACTTTATGCAGATGATGCAGTTATTTACACAGCTGCCAAGACTCCAGCACAGGCTGCAGATGTACTGTCTACAAGTATGGTTGATGTCCAAGAGTGGCTCCTCAAGAACCATCTATTGCTGAACCTTCAGAAAACAGTCTCAATGTGCTTTTCAATCAAAAAATGTAACCTGCAACATTTTAAAGTTAATATACATGATCATGACATCAGTTTAGCTACAGAATTCAAATACCTTGGCATTGTACTAGATCCTCAACTCAAATTTAATCTTCATATAAAGAAAATTTCAAAAACAGTAAAAAAAAATCTGAACTGCTTTAAATTAATTAGATATTACATACCTTACGAAGCAGCTGCACTGTATATGCATTCTATGGTTTTTTCTCATATATCATACTGTTTGACAGTCTGGGCTCAAGCAGCCCCTTCCACAATAAGACATATAGGTTCATTATATAATCAAACCCTAAAAATCTTGGACAAAAAGCCCATTAGGTGGCATCACTGTAATGTTTTAAAAAAATACAACCTATTGAGTTTTGAGAGCTTCATTGACCTCTGTCTTCTGAAATTAACGTTCAAATGTTTCCATAAATCAGCACCCGAGCCACTTGCTGGTTTCGTCCAAAGACAGGACAGCAGCAGAGCCACCAGGAGTTCTGTTAACAATAACTGTAAAATATTCCACCGCAGAACCACATTTGGACAAACAGCTTTCTCTATAAAGGGCAGTCACATCTGGAACACAATGCCAAATGAAATTAAAATAATAACGGACTTTAAAACATTCACTAAAAATGTTAAAAACTGGCTGAAAAATAAACAAGAATGTACTCATGTATGAATTATTTGTCTGCAAAGTGAGAGTGAATGAAGGGAAGGAATAAATGTGTTTGTTTATAGTGAGTGACGGAGGGAGGGAGGCCTGAAATAGGCAAATGTGAGTTATGTTATATGTGTTAAATGTGAGTCAGGCTGTTATATTTGTGAATTTATAATATTTTATAATATATGTGTATTTATAATATTTATGTTAAATGTGAGTCAGGCTGTTATATTTGTGTATTTATAATATTTATAATATTTATAATTGTGTATTTATAATTTTTCTGCATTGATGTATGTGGTTATTGTGTATATTTTTTATCTTGATTCTTTTTTCTAAAGCCCATCCAGGGACAAGAGTTGCAAATTAGCTAATAGCTATACACTCTATGTGCAACACATCAGATTGATTGTCTTTGATTAATTGTCTATGTTTATTGCACTGTCCCTGTCAAATAAACTAATCTACTACTACTACTACAATGTATATTAGATATTAGAGTGTATTTCTGATTAGTTTAAAGTTATCTTCATTGAAAAAAACAGTGCTTTTCTTTCAAAAATAAGGAAATTTTTAAGTGACCCCAAACTTTTGAACGGTAGTGTATGTGAAGTGATGTCTTCATGCTGATTGAGATGTTTAGCAGTAGTTACTGGCTACATTTAAAAGGGACAGTTTTTTCTCAGCTGTGCAAAAGAACTGGTTAAACAAACAAATCATAATATTTTGTCCAGTATTGCTGTCATTTAATAAATTGTGCTCGCAGAACTGTTGTATAAAAGCAGTATTACACTTGAGTTCATTCCGGTATCATGGTTATACTAACTACGGCTGTGATACTCTAAAGCAGAGGGCATTAGACGTATTGCAGCCACAGTTGCTATAATCACTGTACTAAACTCACTCTCGTGTAATATTGCTTAATTAAAAGACCACCAAATTAGAAGGGTATGTCTGGGATGTTACATGTAAAGGGCATCCAGTGAGCTGGATGATGCAGCCACGGTGTGGGACAGTACCAGTTCTTTGGCCATTCACACACATATTCACACCTAGGGCCACTTTAGAGTCTCAAATTATCCTAAGGTGTGTTTTGGAATTATGTGTAAAGGGTGGAAAAACATTTTATCAGGCGCTACCATCAGTTCTCTGTATCAGTGAATAGTTAACCTGAAGTTCTCACACTCCCTCCAAGAAAAGTGCTGTCATGCATCCCTAGAAATTTTTTAAGGTTCAGGGGACACCAAGATCTCATATTCCACCAAGGGGATGAAACAGAGCGGAAACAGCAAAATGGCTTCAGCTCACTAAAAACATTGAAATATGACATGTTGCTAAATTATTGTAGCACTTCAGTCTGGATAAACCAAAGCTAATTTTAGGGTGTTTTCATACCTTAACCTATTTGGTTCCAATTTTGAGACTTTTCAGTTTGATCCAGGCCAAACTTTTAAGTGTGAAACCTCCCCGGAACTATGGTCTGGATGAAAGCTGAAATTTGGTTTGACAAAAACAGGTGGGCTTTGTCAGGATCAAGCTAAACTTTGGTCCGGTTTGTTTAGAGTGTGAAAGCTTTTTTCAGAAATATTCAGACTTTGGGACCAAACAGGAAATTATGGCAGCTGATAAGAGGGGAACTGAGTGGCGGCAACAGTCAGGGAGGGGAAGAGACCCAGGTTTTTAATTGAAATATGGCCTGTTAGAGGAATAAATATGCAATTTAAAAAGGTCATAAAATATAGAAACTTACCTGATAATTTCGAAGAGGATGCAACAGATTTTATGGAAAAAAACTGGACGAACAGTGCCGTCTGATCACGTTTTTTATAATGAACACCTGGATAATATTCTAGCCTCAGTAAACTAGTTCCACTCTTAATATGATGAAGGCTTTCCCAGTTTCAGCTTAAGGTGCAGTTACTGATGTGCCTAGAGCTGCAGGAAACTCCTGAGGTTTTGTTTTTTTTAGATTCATTTTTTTAATGTCCCAAAAGAGCAATTTGGTTTACAGCAGAATAAAAGAACACAACCATACATATACATCCACACCTGCTGCTGGTTGCTGCATGAGCATGCACCCTCTGCCAGCTCTCTCCTGGTTTGGAGGATGAGTAGCATGTTACCTAAATACCAGTCGGTGTTAACAATGCAGACTTTGTCATAACAACAACATGTAAGCGCGTCTTCTAAATCTGTTTGGTTTGCTTGGAAAAAGAATAGTGTGAAACCAAGCCTGGCCAGAACAAAGGTAGATAATGTAACAAAGACATGAGCCTTTGTCTGGACCTTTGCACGGACTTTGAGGTGCGAAAACACCCTCAGTTACAGTGCATCCAGAAAGTATTCATAGCTCTTCACTTTTTCCACATTTTTATGTTACAGCCTTATTCCAAAATGGATTAAATTCATTTTTTCCTCAAAATTCTACACACAATCCCCCATAATGACAATGTAAAAAAAGGTGACTTTTTTTTTAGATTTTTGCAAATTTATTGAAAAGAAAAAATTAAGAAATCACATGTACATAAGTATTCATAACCTTTGCCATGAAGCTCAAAATTGAGCTCAGGTGCATCCTGTTTCCACTGATCATCCTTGAGATGTTTCTACAGCTTAATAGGAGTCCACTTGTGGTAAATTCAGTTGATTGGACCAGAGAAACAAAATTCTCTGGTCTGATGAGACAAAGATTGATCTCTTTGGCGTTAATCAGGACTCCACTCCCCTGTCTGCAGAGCATCTACCACCGCAGAGTCCAGAGGAGAGCTGACGCCATCCTCCGGGATCCCCCCCACCCCCGCCAGCACAGACTGTTCACACTACTGCCCTCAGGCCGGAGGTAGAGAAGTACACTTGTCACCTGTACAGTAGATATAGTCTCACCCGTCTGATGTCCATATCATCTCTGCTGCTAATTATTATCTCTGCTGCTACCTATCATGCACAGTCTACTAATTTCTGTAACGGTAGCACCAGAACTTTAAGTACTGCTACTTAAAGTTCTGGTGCTACCGTTACAGAAATTAGTAGACTGTGCATGATAGGTAGCAGCAGAGATGATATGGACATCAGACAGGTGAGACTATATCTACTGTACAGGTGAGCAGTGTACAAATTTAGCAGCCGGTGTGTGAGTTCCCAAATGCAAAGCTGTGTTACGGAGTTTTGGGAGTTGTTATCTGTTCAGAAGTCTGATGCCAGTGGAAAAGAAGGAGTTCTTCAGTCTGGTTGTCCTGCATTTCACACTTCTGTACCTCCGGCCTTAGGGCAGAAGTGTGAACAGTCTGTGCTGGGGGTGGGTGGGGTCCCGGAGGATGGCGTCAGCTCTCATTTGGACTCTGTGGTGGTAGATGCTCTGCAGAGAGGGGAGTGGAGTCCTGATGATTTTCTCCGCTGTCTTCACCACTCTCTGCAGGCATTTGCGGTCCAGGGCAGTGGTGCTGCCATACCACGCAGTGATGCAGTTGGTCAGGATGCTCTCGATGATGCAGGTGTAGAAATTGTTGAGGATCCTGGAGGACATGCCAAACTTCTTCAGCCTCCTCAGAAAGTACAGTCGCTGTTGAGCTCTCTTAACCAGCTCTGTGGTGTTGTGTGTCCACTGAAGGTCCTCGCTGATGTGGATGCCCAGGTATTTAAAGCTTCCCACCCTCTCCATCTCAAGCTTCTGGATGAACAGCGGCCGATGGGGTGTCCTCCTCCCTTTCCTCATGTCCACTATCATCTCCTTTGTCTTGTCCGTGTTGAGGGTGAGGTTGTTGTCCTCACACCATGACACCAGGTTGGCCACCTCCCTCCTGTAGGATGCTTCATCATCACTAGTGATGCGTCCTATCACTGCTGTGTCATCCGTGAACTTTAGGATGATATTGTCCTTGTGGGAGGCAACACAGTCATGGGTGAAGAGACTGTAGAGGATGGGGCTGAGAACACAACCCTGTGGGACACCTGTGTTTGTGATGATGCTAGCTGAGGTCCTGTTACCCATCCTGACAGACTGGGGCCTGCCAGTTAGAAAGTCCAGTAGCCAGTCGCAGAGGGTGGAGTGCAGGCCAAGTGAAGACAATTTGGTGAAGACAATTTGTCGGTGAGTTTGTGGGGGGTGACCGTGTTGAAGGCGGAGCGGTAGTTGACAGAGAGTATCCTGATGTTGGAGTTTTTATCTTCCAGGTGGGAGAGAGAATAATGCAGTGCTGCAGCGATGGCAGTGTTTGGGCATTTGATCAGGATGCCTCTTGGACGCCTCCCACTTGAGGTGTTCCAGGCACGTCCCACTGGGAGGAGACCCTGGGCAGACTCAGGACACGCTGGAGAGACTACGTCTCCCAGCTGGCCTGGGAACGTCTCGGTATCCTCTCTGAAGAGCTGGAGCAGGTGGCTGGGGAGAGGGAAGTCTGGGCTTCTCTGCTTGAGCTGCTGCCTCCATGACCCGGACCCCTGAAAAGTGGTAGAAAGTGGATGGATGGATGGATGTAAACATGGTCATTGCTTTTGGAGAAGCCAGTTTTTAATTTTAAATGCATAATTGATCTCTGGTGACACCTCATTGTTTTTATGGTTTTGTTGCATAAATCAGATATTCCTTTTTAAAGAATACATGATTTTGGGACAAATGTAATAAAATACAAAACAAGACAGTAATCAACTCAACATTAGAAATATACTTTCTTAGGCTTGTTTATTCAGGTTTCTTTCCCTTACTGGTAACGTATGACGTGCAGTGATTGGTGCGGTAATGAGAGGGTATGAGCTCAGACAGCCCAGATAGTCTGCCCAGAAACAAACAGATTCAAACTCAGCTCTGTGGCAGATAATTTTATTGTCCTCGCATTGTCTTCATTCTTTGTGGCATTGCTGTATGCCAGCCGATATCAAACTGTCTGCCAGTCTGGCTCAGTATGAGACGCAAGCCCCACTCTGCAACTTGCGCCTCTCCTCCCCAATCCCTCCTTCACCCCAGAATGCAATAAATGTCCGGCCATCATTTATTTTAATTCACTCCCCTCTTGCACAGATGAAATGGATTCGTAACCTTGTAGGACAAGGACGTGCATGCCGTCTGCCGTCAGTTGCTGAGTTATTCTCTATTCTTCTAGCATAGGGAAAGAGAGAGAGGGGGAGAATGAGAGAGCCCGCGAAAGAGGCCCAATGATGAAGAGAAATAGTCTGGCATGCAAATTGCCGGCTGCCATGTCCAATGAGAAGGCCTGGTGGAGACTGTCACCGTAGAAACTCTGGACAGGGTTAACGAGGCTGAGGGAGAGACAGACAGGAAGACAGGAAGAGTCTGAAAAAACTCAGAGTGTGATTTATTTGCCAAATCAAGGCACGATGAGTGGATTATGGGCAGACTAATGAGAAAGAGTGTTTAGGGGACAGCTAATTGAACGTGACCAAGGAGGAGAATGCTAAGAGCAGGCAGAGATGGGGACTGGGTGCCGTATGTCATTCAGCTGGCGATAGTTTAGTTCACACTGAAGTGATGAGGGGATGAAGAGATGAAGATCACAGGTGTGTGGGGCTATGGCTACAGCTTTCATTATTGATTAATCTGCTGAGTGTTATCATATAGTACAAGAATAAACAGTTTACCCATTAAAGTATAATGACTGTATGCATTTACAATTTTAAAATTGTATTCAGTTTTACAGGGTTTACAGCAGTTCATTAAAGTTATTGGAATAAATGTTAGAAAAAGATGGATTTTAACATCTTAATAGCAGAGGTGGGTAGTAACTTTTTTAAAACTTAAATACTATACATGCAGTGTTTCTTCTGGCTTAAAGACCTTGGTGCGGTGGCAAGATATTTTTCCGGGGGGGGGGGGGACACGTGACACGATTGTAACCACAATATGTTAATTTTATACTATTTATTTATTTTTTTTTAAATTTTGCATAGTAACTTTGCATATGGAACTTACCATTAGAAGTATTGTACAATTAAGGTTTGAATGTTGGAATATTAGGCATGTTGGGGTCCCATCCAGACGTCCTGTGTTTGGACATTTTACTGATCTCATCCTTCTCTCCTTCATCTGCTCTTACCTCTCCCAGACCCTCTGCCTGAACACTTTACCTCTCCTTGGCTCATCTTGTCTGTCTCATCTTTCCCTTTCTGAGCCCTGTCTAGTTCAGGTTCTCTCTTTGTTTATAGTCGTATACAAACAGGTTAGAAAATACCAAGTGTCATGTTTTGTCCTGCAGGATTTTTTTTTGTCGTGATTTACATAAATGACAAAAATATGTGTATTTTTTGTATTTTTATTCCAGTGTTTCTTTTTTCCATTGAGAAAGAGTAGGGAAGGGGAAAAAAAATTCATAATGACATGGTACAGACCCAAGAAGCAGACACGACTCAGGAAACACAATTAACCTTTTATTAATAATAGTGTGAGTGTATGGGTGCGTGTGTGAATGTCTGTAGTGAGTGTAATGTGTGGATGAGTCAGCTTGGGGCGAGCAGAGCACCATGCAACCTGGCAACCCTAAGGACAGAGCAGAGAGACAATTAGGAGCAATCCTGACAGGAGAAGCACCAGATAAAACTGTCCTTACTTTTTGCTGAGTTGGAGAAGCACACAGGTTAGCACACCGGTCCAGGCCAGGAGGACAGTGCCAGTCACCCCGTAGGAGATGTAGCAGGCAGGTGAACGGGGCAGGGAGGTCCGCCGCCGAGAGAACACCGCCTGTGCACAGGGGAGGGAGATGGGTGAGAGGAAAGGTTCAGGCTTACTTGGCTGCCGGATGGTTAGGAGAGCCTAGGTGAGCAGAAGCGCTGGAAAGACGATGAGGCTGGAAGCTCAATGTAGAGTTGGCGAGTTCAAGTTCCTCCGGAAGGAAGCAGACGACTCCGCGCTGATCCCTGGGTCTCACAGAATATATAGGCAGAGCCAGATAGCAGACAGGTGTGTGCGCAGGTGCGCCTAATTGGTGGCCATGACACATAATAGTAGTTTCCCAGTTTGGGATCATTAAAGTCTATCTATCTATCTATCTATCTATCTATCTATCTGTCTGTCCGTCTGATTTACTCATGCATACTTAAATTATATGATCAGAGGTGTATATAATAGCCAAAAATTTTTAGTTAAGGGTACAAAAAGCATCTACTTAAAAACTTGAGTAATAACTTCAGTCTTGAAGGGTTGAGGTTTTTCTCCAAAATTTATAACAGTGTTCTTATAGTTTTCTACTTTTCTCTGTAATTTTATCTAAATTTGAAACCATTTTCCTCATTTGTAATTTCTTCTTGTAAAATTGACTTTTCTTGTACATTTGAGACTTTATTATAAACTTGTGGATCATTTTATAGCAAATTTTTTTCTTTTTTTTTAAATAAAATTGCAGTTTTTTAAAATAAATTTGAAACAGATTTGACATGATTCGAGACCCAGTAAGCAGACACAGACTCAGAAATAAACTCAATTATCTTTATTGTGTAGTGAGTGTGTGGGTGTGTATGTGTAAAAGTAGCAGCCGGGGCAAGCAGAGCACCGTACAGCTTGGCAGCCCTATGGAAAAGCAGAGACAGGGGTGATTAGTGCCAACACTCTGGAGAGATGGTTCAGTTATGTTGGGTCTTACTATTGACGAGTTGGTGAACAGCTCAGGCTTGGCCCCGAAGGCTCCGGCCAGGGAGACAGTGTCTTCAGGCCCGGTTGCAGAGGAAATGAAGGGAAGAGTTGTTGAGGTGCAGGGTGTGCTTGGTCGGCCACCAGGAGGAAGCAGTCCGCCGCCACGGATTTCCACCTGTGCACAGGGGAGCAGAGCATAGAGTGGTGATAAAGATGAAGCTGGCTTACTTGACGTTGGGGGGTTGGGACTCCCAGGAGAACAATGAAGTAGGGAAGGATTCCCTGGGGAACGACGAGGTAGAGAGGGATTCTCTGGAGAATGACGACGAAGAGAAGGAATCTCTGGAAGATGACAAAGTGGAGTAATGGTCTCATCAGACCAGGGAGTTAGCCGACTCCCTGCAGACCAGAGGGCAGCACGGCTTAAATAGTCAAGCTGATGAGGAGAGCAGGTGTGCGCGCAGCTGTAGAGGATAAGGCAACAGGCAGGCAGAGCAAATCACCACAGTACTCCCCCACTATGTGGCGCCTCTTGGCGACCGATCTAACCTACCCGGGTGCGTCCGGTGGAAGTCCCTGATGAGCTGAGGATCCAGCACAAAGGGGGGACACACCCAGGACCTCCATTCAGGGTCGTAACCCTCCCAGTCTACCAGGTACTGGAGGCCGCGACCCCGGCGACGGACGTCCAGAATGGCGTTGACCTTCCACGCCAGGTCACCATCAATCACAACTGGTGGAGGTGGCGTCTTGGGAGGGGGACACAGAGGGCTGAAGCAGAATGACGTGAAGGTGGGACAGATGCGGGGGGGGGGGAGAGCTAGGCGCACAGCCACAGGATTAACAATATGGGTGACAGCAAATGGCCCAATAAAGCACTGAGAGAGTTTTCTAGATTCAGCCTTGAGGTTGATATTTTTTGTAGACAGTTATAGCTGTTGCCCAACCCGGCAGGGTGGAGCCAAGGTCCTGCAACGATTGGCGATGGTGGCGTTGCGATCCGCTGTGCGCCGCAGCACGGCCCGGGTAGCCTTCCACAACTGGCGGCAGCGTCTCAGGTGGGCACGTACGGAAGGTACGGCAATGTCTCCCTCCTCCTCAGGAAACAGTGGGGGATTGTAGCCCAGAGAGGCCTGAAAAGGAGACATGCCTATGGCAGACGACACGGTGGTGTTATGAGCGTACTCAACCCATGGCAGGTAGGTGCTCCAGGATGCTGGGTTGGCAGTGGTGATGCATCTTAGAGCTGCCTCCAGCTCCTGATTGGCACGCTCACATTGGCCGTTGCTCTCAGGGTGATACTCCGATGACAGGCTCACCGTAGCCCCAATGGCGTTGCAAAAGGCCTTCCACACTTGTGAGACAAACTGGACCCCCGGTCGGACACGATGTCTGGAGGGATGCTGTGCAGCTTCACCACATGGAGGACGAGCAGATCAGCTGTCTCCTTCGCCGTGGGCAGACCCTGCAGGGGGACGAAGTGGGCTGCCTTAGAGAATCTGTCCATAATGGTGAGGATGACAGTGTTGTTGGCCGAGGATGGAAGGCCGGTGACGAAATCCAAGGCCACGTGGGACCAGGGCCCGCCAGGAATAGGGAGAGGATGAAGCAGGCCAGCCGGAGGAGAGGAGGACATCTTGCCGGTGGCACACTGAGGAGAGGCGCGGATATGCTCCCCGACATCCTTCCAGAGCAATGGCCACCAAAACGTCCTCTGAAGAAGAGTCACTGTGCGTGCCATCCCCGTATGGCACAAAAGCTTGGAGGAGTGGGCCCAATTAATTACCTCGCCCCGGACGGCAGATGGCACATACAGACTCCCCGCTGGTCCCCCGCCTGGGTCCGCCTGGGTCTCCTGCGCTCTCAAAACCCTCTCCTTAATACCCCACGAGAGGGCGCCAATGATGCACGATGGGGGAATGATAGGGTGTGCTGGAATCTCCGCAGCATCCGAGGCGGATTGCCTAGATAAGGCATCACGCTTGGTGTTCTTGGACTCGGGGTGGTAGGTGATGGTAAAGTCAAATTGGACAAAAAACAGGGAGCAACGGGCCTGGCAGTCGTTTAGCCATCCTGAGGTATTCCAAGTTCTTATGGTCCGTCCAGACGACGAACGGCTGGGAGGCCCCCTCCAGCCAGTGGCACCACTCCTCCAGTGCCAGCTTGACCGCCAGGATCTCCCTGTCCCCGATGTCATAGTTCCTCTCCACCGGTGAGAGACGGCAGGGGAAGAATGCGCAGGGGCAAATCTTGTCGTCCACCGCGGAGCATTGAGACAGCACGGCTCCAACGACAGAGTCCGAAGCGTCTACTTCAACCAGGCACTGCAGAGCGGGGTCCACCTGCTCCAAGATCGGAGGAGAGGAGAATTGAGATTTTAGATCCACAAAGGCTACCTCAGCCTCCTCCGTCCACTGGAAGGGCACCTTGGAGGAGGTGAGGCGAGTAAGCGGAAGGGCAGTAAGGCTGTAGTTCTTAATGAAGGGGCGGTAGAAGTTGGTGAATCCCAGAAACTGCTGTAGCTGCTTCTGGGAGGAGGGAGTCGGCCACTCTACCACCGCTTTTACCTTAGCTGGGTCTGCGATGATTTGGTTGTGCGAGATGATGAAGTCCAGGAATGATGTGGCTGAAGTGTGGAACTCGCATTTCTCTGCTTTCACACACAGCTTGTTCTCCAGTAGCTGCTGCAACACTCACCTCACGTGCACCCGGTGTTCGAGGGACTGGGGAAAAAGTCAGGATATCATCAAGGTAAACAAAGACAAACGAGCCCAGAAGGTCCCTCAACACATCGTTAAGCCGTTGGAATACAACGGGAGCGTTGGTCAGCCCAAACGACATGACAGGGTACTCGAAATGACCGCTAGGGGTCCGGAACCCCATCTTCCATTCGTCTCCCCAGATCCGCACCAGATGGTGGGCGTTGCGGAGGTCTAGTTTGGTGAACCAGGAGGCCCCCTGGAGGGAGTCAAACGCCGTGTTGATGAGCGGGAGAGTGTATTTATCTTTGATGGTGATGTTATTAAGCTCTCGGAAATCAGTGCACGGTCTCAGCGAGTCGTCCTTTTTGCCCACGAAGAAGAATCCCACCCCCACCACCGAGGACGATGGACGAATTATGCCCGAGTTCATGGACTCCTTGATGTACGTCTCCCGCTCCGGAACTGACAGGCTGTACAGCCGACTAGATGGTAACGTACCTCCGGACTGGAGGTTGATGGCACAATCGTATGGGCGGTGGGGGGGGGGGAGAGATAGGGCTTGGGACTTACTAAAGGCGACCCCCAGGTCGTGGTATTCTGGGGGAACCTTGGACAGGTCAGGCGGCGGTACGTCAGGGACACCGAGAGGCATGGATGGCAAGCAAGCAGCGGACTGAAGGCAAGCACTGAGACAAAACGAGCTCCAAGAGACTAAGTTTCCGGAGCGTGAGTCAATAGTGGGGTTGTGCACCCGGAGCCAGGGATAACCTAAGATAACCGGAGAGATGGAGACCGGAAGCACAAACAACCTGAGCTGCTCACGGTGATTTCCAGACACAATAACTGATACCGGGGCGGTTTGTTTAGACACCACAGCCAGTGGGGCTTTGGACAGAACGATGAGTTTAAGAGGTGTCCTCAATTGGTGGCAGGGAAGCCCCAATCGGGTTGCCAGTTCCCCAGAAATGAAGCTCTGCTCGGCCCCTGAGTCAATAAGTGCATGTGTGGCTATTTCAACCTGATTATGAACAAAATGGGTGGGTAACAGAAATTTAGTGAGGGGAGTTGTTTTGGAGTGAGTCCGTGAGTCCCCTTACTGCGACACATGGACTCCCTGTTTTGGCCGTATGGGACAAGTTGTGAGCTCATGCTCCTCGCTGCCAGAATAAAGACATAGTCCTAACTCCCGGCGACACTGTTTCTCCGCTGGTGGTAACTTGGATTGTCCTACTACCATTGGCTGAGGGGAGTCTACTGAATCAGAGGGAGGTAGGGCCAGCAGGGGGAGCTGCGGGGAGCGGCGAAACTGGGTGCCTGAGCGACCGGAAGTTTTACGCTCATTGGCCCGCTCCCTTAACTTGTCCAAGCTAATGGCCAGGGAAATAAGCTCGGTTAACTTACTGGGCTTTTCTAGACGGGCTAGCTCGTCTCTCAGGCTAGGGCTAAGGCTACGGACAAAGATGCTGCACAGGGAGGCATCCTCTCACCCAACCTCTGTGGCTACCACCCGGAAGTCTATGGCGTAGTCGGCTACTGATTTGTTCCCTTGCTGTAAGTTGAGTAGCCGGGAGGTAAGCACACTATCACGGTCGGAGTGGTCGAACACCTCGTTAAACTCACTCACAAACTGGTCGTAAGTTAATGTCGCGTAATCAGCCCTGGCCATAACTGTGTAAGCCCAGGCTAATGCACGCCCCTCCAGAAGATTAACTACATAGCCTATGTGGCTGTGACTAGTAGGAAAATCCCCTGGAACTCGCTGGAAGACTATCCCACATTGCAACAGGAATCCCCTAGCCTCCCCTAGCTTACCGTTGAAGCGTGTGGGTGTGGGGACTGGTGTCAGCCGGGATGGTGGAGACGGAGAAGGGATGGAGCTAGCTGGAGTGGCTGTGCTACTCAAAGCCGGGCTGAGGACCTGACGGACGATCCAAGCGGGAGTTTATCTGGATCAGCTGAGTAATTATGACCTGTTGTTGGTGTGATAATTGGTCTACTCAAGCCTCTAAGATGTTAACCTTATGTGCTAGCACACTGTCTGCTGGGTCGTTTTGACGGAGTCGTACTGACATGATTCGAGACCCAGTAAGCAGACACAGACTCAGAAATGAACTCAGTTATCTTTATTGTGTAGTGAGTGTGTGGGTGTGTATGTGTAAAAGTAGCAGCCAGGGTGAGCAGAGCACCATACAGCCTGGCAACCCTATGGAAGAGCAGAGACTGGTGATTAGTGCCAACACTGGAGACATGGTTCAGTTATGTTGGGTCTTACTGTTGACGAGTTGGTGAACAGCTCAGGCTTGGCCCCGAAGGCTCCGGCCAGGGAGACGGTGTCTTCAGGCCCAGTTGCAGAGGGAATGAAGGGAAGAGTTGTTGAGGTGCAGGGTGTGCTCGGTCCGTTGCCAGGAGGAAGAGGTCCGCCGCCACGGATTTCCACCTGTGCACAGGGGAGCAGAGCGTAGAGTGGTGATAAAGATGAAGCTGGCTTACTTGACATTGGGGAGTTGGGACTCCCAGGAGAACGATGAAGTAGGGAAGGATTCCCTGGAGAACGACGAGGTAGAGAGGGATTCTCTGGAGAATGACAACGAAGAGAAGGGATCTCTGGAAGATGACCAAGTGGAGTAACAGTCTCATCAGACCAGGGAGTTAGCCGACTCCAAGCAGACCAGAGGGCAGCACGGTTAAATAGTCAAGCTGATGAGGAGAGCAGGTGTGCATGCAGCTGTAGAAGATAAGGCAACAGGCAGGCAGAACGAATCACCACAAGATTGTGGTAAAGTTTTGATTTTTGTTCCTTATACAATTTACACTTTTGACCATAATTTTGCAGAACCAGAACAGAACAATAATTTAACTCTGATTTCAAAGAAAAAAATATTAATAAAATAATATTTAAGGCTGCCTGTCCACCAAACGCGTTTTTTGTCACCCGACCGCCATGAGCATTTTTTTTTTTTCAGCGTTTGTGTGCAGTGCTCTTTGAAAAAAAGTATGTGCCCTGTATCCCAGCAACAGCTGGTCACTCTCAGCTCAGCACTTCTGCTTTTCCTATGGTTAGACTTTCTTTTTTTTTTTCCACAATATCTTTATTGAACCTTTTTTTTTTTTTAACAAACATGATACAAACAATCAAACACTAACACTAAAGTACTACAAAAAAAAAATGCACTAAAAACACCAACAACCACCAACAAAATCAAGTCTTCAACAATGCTCCTCTGTTTAGTCTAGACAATCCATTACATAAGTATACATATTATGTTCACCAGTTTGGAATTTACAAGGTCCACACGCATCATTCACCTTCTTCTTCAAGAGTTATGTTTAAATTTTTTACATAATCAATAAAAGGTCTCCATATATTCTCAAACACAATTTCCTTTGATTTCAGTATATATGTTATTCTTTCTAATGGAAGGTTTGTTAACATCTGTCTTAACCACTGAGTCACATCTGGTCTATGAGTCTTTTTCCATAATAGTGCAATACATTTTTTGGCATTAAGCAAACTGAGGTCTATGAGGTCTATCTCTTTCACTTTTATTAAAATTATGCTTTTCTGGGTACAGACCCAACAAAAACAGTTTAGGATTCAATATGATTTGTTTTGAGATTATTTTTTCAATTGTTACCCTCACCTCTTCCCAAAACATTCTTATTAATCTACATTCCCATAAACAATGAAATAGGGTTCCTTTACTTTCCATGCATTTTGTGCATGTATCTGGTATATTTTTGTTATATCTATTTAACTCCTCCGGTGTAACATACATCCGCATTAACCATTTGAAATGTATCAATTTAAGGCGTACATTTATTGATTTGGTTTGAGCTTCTGTACAAGCCAATTCCCATTGTTCCTCTGAAATTTCAGTTTGCAGATCTTCTTTCCAGTAGTTTAATCTTTTCAGTGAATTTTCACTTGAAGATAGTGTCAATGAGTTATAAAACTCTGAAATAATACCCTTTCTTTTACTATCTTTCATCATCATTTTTTCCAAGGATGAGTAAATAGGTCGAGTGAGAGCTTTATTTTGATTTGATCGAATAAAGTTTCTAAGTTGAAGATATTTAAAAAAATGTGTTCTATTGAGATTAAATTTGATCCTCAGCTCTTCAAAAGACATTATGTTATCTGCACCTGGCAAATATAAATCCTGAATCTTTTGTATCCCTTTTAAATTCCATACTTTAAATACAGCGTCCGCTCTCCCTGGTTTAAAATATTGATTACCCCATATTGGACTAAATTGTGACAATAACTGTGGTTCTTTTAAATAGTTTTTAGCTTCACACCATATTTTGATCATATGCTTTACAAATGGATTTTTAACTTGTTTTTGTAATTTTTTTGCCGAATCTGAGTATATGAATATGGGAAGAGGTAAAGGTAAATTGTATGATTCCATTTCAGTCCAGTGAGGGAGATCATTTGATGAAAAATAATATGTCATAGACCTCAGTTGTGCCGACCAATAATACAACATAAAATTTGGACATTTCAGACCTCCACGATCAAATGGTTAATATAATAAAGACAGACGTAATCTAGCCCTCCTGTTGTTCCATATAAATTCCACTAACTTTTTTTTTATTCTTGAGAATAGATCTAAAGGTGGTGATAAGGGAATGTATTGAAATAAATAAAGTATTTTAGGTAAAATATTACTTTTAAGTATATTGATTCTCCCGATCATCGACATTGGTAGTGACATCCATCTCTGAGTTAACTCATTGATATCTGACATTAAGGCTTCATAGTTGACACTGGCGACTGATTCTAGCTTAGGCACAATTTGGATTCCTAAATATTTAAACTGATTTACAACATTGAATTGATTTACCTCAGGGGCTGGGTAATTTCTCTGGGTCTCATTTAGCATTAATATTGAAGATTTAGTTTTATTTATTTTATATCCTGATATTTCCCCAAAATTCTTTATTAAATTCAACAAGGTTGGAATTGATTTTTTTAGATTCGACATAAACAAAATTATGTCATCGGCGTACAGGGAGATTTTATGTTCTGTTGGTCCAACTTTAATTCCATATATTTGTGAATGTAAACGTATCGCTATCGCTAAAGGTTCAATTGCCATAGTAAACAGTAAAGGTGAAAGTGGACAGCCTTGTCGACATCCTCTATTGATTTTTATTGGTTTTGAAATATTGTTATTTGTTAGGATTTCTGCTGTAGCATTATTGTATATTATTTGAACCCATTTTATGAAATTATTTCCAAGTCCAAACCTTTGTAGGACTTCAAAAAGAAAGGGCCATTCAACTCTATCAAAGGCCTTTTCGGCGTCCAGTGATAGGAGAGCTGTATCCGGTGCTTCTTTATTAAAATAAATAATTTTAAATAGTCTTCTTACATTATGGAAGCCTTGTCTACCCTTTATAAAGCCATTCTGATCTCGATTATTAATAATATTAATAATTAATAATAATAATATAAAAATATATTAATAATATTTGGTAAAATTTCTTGTATTCGTCTTGCTAAAATTTTACAGATTATCTTAAGGTCGGCGTTTAATAGGCTTATTGGTCTCATATTTTCACATTTATTAGAGGGCTTACCTGGTTTTGGCAGCAGTATAATTAAGGCATTATTTATGTATGATGGTAAATTATTATTTTGAAATGCTTCTAAAACCATTTCCAAAAAAGGTTTTATTAATTTATTCTTAAATTTTTTATAAAGGTCAACTGGAAGACCATCTGGTCCTGCACTTTTTCCTGATTTCATATTATCAATGGCTAGCCCAACTTCTTCTTGACTAATTTTAGACTCCAATATCTCCCTGTTTTCATTTGGAATACACGGTATAGATAGTTCGTTCAAAAACCCATTTAGTTTTGTTAAATCAGATTCATTTTTGGTATCATATAATTTTTCATAGTAATCTCTAAAGGCTCTGTTAATTTCTAAAGGATCTATAACTACCTGTCCTTTACTTATAATACTGGTAATTGGTGTTTTAATTTCTAATTGTTTAATCTGCCATGCTAATAATTTTCCTGATTTTTCACCTTGTTCATAAAAAGATTGTTTCAATCTTAGAAGACTCGAGGCAGCTCTATTCGCTGATTTTTTGTCGTATTCAGCTCTCAAAATCAGTAATTCATTCTCCAACCTTGGGTCACTTCCTGCATACACTTTTTCCTGAAGACTTTTTATTTTATGTTCCAATTTAGCTCTCTCCTCTCGAGTCTTCTTAGATTTTGATCCTGTATAACTAATAATATGTCCCCTAATAAAAGCTTTGAAAGCCTCCCACTTTACACATGCTGATGTTTGTGTAGTATTGATGTCAAAGAACTCGTCTATCTGTTTTTCTATATACTTGACAAATTCCTCATCCTGAAGCCATTTATGCTGAAATTGCCATCTACCTGATTCCTTTGTCAATTTTTTATCTACATATATTAGACAACAGGGTGCATGATCAGAGATCACGATGTTATCATAAAAGCAGTTTTGAATCTTGGACCTTAATTCTGTGGAAATCAAAAAATAATCAATACGTGAGAATGTCTTGTAGGTACTGGAATAACAAGAATAGGCTTTAACTTGTGGTTTCATTTCTCTCCATATATCTAACAATCTCAATTCTTTCATAAAATGATTAATAGTCATCCTACATCCAATGTGCGTGCAATCCAGTCCTGTTGATCTATCTATACCTGGGTTCAATGTACAATTAAAATCCCCTGCTATTATATGTTGCCCTGTAAGTGATGATAAGATAAGAAATAAATTAGCAAAGAACTTCTGATCATCTATATTGGGACCATATAAGTTCACAAGATTTATATTTTCTAATAGCAAAGAACCTTGAATGATTACATATCTTCCAAATTTGTCTCCAATTACATTTTTCACTTGAAAAGGAACTGATTTATGTATGAGAGTCATAACTCCCCTGGCCCGGGATGAGAATGATGAGGTGAAGACACTTCCTTGCCATCTACTCCTAATTCTTTTTATATCCTCCTCTATTAAATGAGTTTCTTGTAAAAACACAATTTTTGAACCCATGTCTTTTATTTTATTCATAACTTGTTTAAGTTTTTTTTAAATTTTGTAGACCTCTGCAATTCCATGAAGTTAAATTAAGATTAACACTTTGGTTTATGATCAATAGAGAGTTTGGGATTACCTTGCAGTGTAAACATGCTCATACAGAGAAGCAAAAACATGAGTGGTTGAACATTCATCCTACAAACTACACACAAACAAATTTCCCCTTCCCACACTTGTGGGAAACCCCCCAAAATCAAAAGAAAAATTCCGTCTCCCGATATAGCCATCGACCGCTCCACACCCACGGGGAACAACCTAAGCCACTCCTTCTTCATCCTCCCAATCACCCTAACTCTACTGCTTTTAATGACATAACATTAACTCTCCTCTGTAGTTTTCCAACTTAACTCCAAAATTTTTAACAACTTTGTACATCATAGTTTTTTTTTTTTTGTTTGTTTTGTTTTTGTTTGTTTTTTTAATGCACGGTGGCGCAGTGGTTAGCACTGCGGCAGCACAGTTTACCCTTGGCCGGGGGATTGTGGGGATCGTGGGATCGTGGGTTCGATCCCAGCCCCCGACCAACAGTGATCTGTGTGGAGTTTGCATGTTCTCCCCGTGTTGCGTGGGTTTACTCCGGGATTTCTCCGGTTTCCTCCCACATGCCAAAAACATGCATGTTAGGTTAATTGGCTGTTCTAAATTGTCCCTAGATATCTGTTTCCTATAGGCCCTTAGAATAGAGGGTTAGTATTAATGAAAGCGCTTTGAGTGGTCTTTGTGACTAGAAAAGCGCTATATAAGTGCAGGTTAGTTAGTTAGTTAGTTAATATATAATACAATCTATATTTTGTAAACTTACTATTTACTTCAAGTCAGTCAGATGCCTGTGCAAATGCTTAATTATTCTACCTTATATTTTGTTCATGCTTAGCTCCCACCAGTCTCTTCTTCTTCTTTGATCTTCTTGATGAACTCCTGCGCCTCCTCTGGGGTCTTGAAGATGTGGGTTCTGCCCTCATACGTGGTCAGCAGTCTCGCAGGATAGATTACACCATGACGAATCCCAAGGTTGCGCAGCTCCTTACGTATGGGATCAAACTGCTTCCTCAATTGTTGGATTCCTGTGGCCAAATCTGGGTAGAACCGCACCTGCTGGTCCTGGTGTTTAATCTCTCCTTTAGCTCGTGCAGCGTTGAAGATCTTCATCCTGTCTCTGTTGCTAAGAAACTTCATAATTAAGGTCCTCGGCGGTCCCTTATCTCTCCGTGGGCCAATACGATGTGCATTTTCCAGAACCACTGCTGATTGCAACTCCTCGCTGCCCAGCACCTCCGGAATCCACTTTTCCAGAAAGGAACATACGTCCCGACCTTCTGATTCCTCTGGAAGACCCACCAGCCTCAAGTTATTCTGTCTCGACCGAGATTCCAAATCCAAAATATTATTTTCCAGAGATTTATTTTTTTTTTTCCAAAGTGCGCACCTTTAATTGAAGACGGGTGACGTCATCTTCAGCACTAGCGAGACGGAGCTCCATCTGCGCCGTTCGTTCTACACAGTCACCCAATTCCTTTCTTATTCCTTCCAACGCTGTCATAATCCCATCAAATCTAGAGGAAAAGTCCGCTCTCATTGAACTCATGGCAGCCATTAGCGCATCTGCGCCTCTCCCCGCAGATATCGCACTGTTGCCAGCCTCCTCCGCCATATATGGAGTTTTATTTGCTGCGTCACAGACCTGAAAGTCCGTTAATTTGGACTGTTTCGGCGGCTCGCTTTTTCCTTTACCTGGTTTTCCAGCCTTAGGCTTTGCCGACATATCCTCGCCCAGACGCTGGGATACGTTCTGTCCCAAATGAGAGAGTTATTTGCCGATTTTTTTTCTCCAGGAGCAGAGCAGAGTGAGACACATCCGTCCTACGTGGCAGCCATAACCGGAAGTGATGGTTAGACTTTCTACTGATTTTTTAATAGCAGTCTCTAAATAACAATGGACAGGAAATGTATTCTAGCAGCTCTGGGTGTAAAATATGATGACACGGAAAACAGGAGTCTGAGGAGAGACTAGTACCGGCATCCTATGTCCTGCACTTCCTTATTCTGATTGGCTGCTTAGAAAGGTCTGACTGAGGAGCTCAGCTGCAGTCTGAAAAGTTAAGCTTTTTTCAACCTTGAGTGCCGCAACAAAAACAGCCACCGCTCAGTGTTTCAGCGCCGAGGGCACTCAGCCCTGTAAACACTGAACTTCATAGAGAATGAATAGAAAGCCGTCACCCAGAGCGGAAAAAACGCGTTTGATGGGTAAATTAACTTAAATGACCAAAGACGCAGTTATTTCTGTTATAGTATTTCTACATATTTATAGTTTTTTAGAACTCTCCTCACCAACCAGAAAGCAGGAAAAACCTCCCTTATTTTGAAATCCAAATGTTGGCATGTTTAGTTTGTCTAAGGCTGTGGACAGATTAAAGTCAGTGACTTAATAAATTTCGGTTACCTTAACTTGCCAGGTACATAATAATGAACTTAAATTAGTTAATATTATCGTGGCTGGTGAAGTAAATCCTCAGCGATTCATCAGTCACTCTTGCCTTTCCCTGCATATGAAGCCTAACCACACCTGTTCGCTAAGCGACTCTTCATTATTGTTCCCGTTACCAGCGGGCTAAAACCACCATAAATGCCTCCACTGCTTACATACCTCTTCTGCTTTTTTTCCGCATTTAAAGTGCTTTAATAAGCTCATGCTTCTCTTGGACAGCAACACTAGAGAGACACTCTGCCTGGCCTGCAGACTGGAACGGTCACGCGGGCAGGTGGGGCGCTTCGTACTCCCTGCAGATGACGGTCACATGCGTTGTTCGTGTGCACGCTTGCAGAGCGTCACTGCTTCATATTTTTTTTTCCTAAATTTATATTTCCTTGGTGTGGCGGCATAACTTCAAGGGTGGTGGGCTGCCACGGGTAAATATTACCAGAGAAAACTCTGACATACACTCAAGTGGCTTTTTCATTAAATTGTACATGCAGGGTACCTTTTACTTTTACTTGAGCACATTTATTGGAAAAAAAATTGTACTTTTACTCAAGGAAAACTCACTGAGTTACTTTGATTTTTGATATTTCAAAGTAACTGAATTTGACTTTGTTCTGCAACAGTAAACATTTACATTAAATGGAGAATACTTGAATAACTGCATATGTAATATTTTTTGTGAATTTGTGATATAATTCATTGTAATCAGTGTTGAATTAATTTTTCTTCTATTCCGACTCAGGAAATATTTATTTTATTATTGCCTACTGTGTCTTTATATGATTATTGGATTATATGTTTATGTGGATAGTTATTATTGGATTATTGGATTATATGTTCATGTGGATTATATGTTCATGTGGATAGTTTGTATTATATTTTTTCAGGTGAACACATTTAAGAGAAATATCTCCTAAATTGGCAAGTGTAACGTGAAAATTATGAGAAAGATGTTGCAAATTTACAGAAAAAATTGCAAATGTGCAGCAAAAAAGTTGGACAACACAGGTAGGGCTGCAGCTAATAACTATTTTACGGTTTGAGTAATCACCCACTCTAATCGAAGATTACGCGAGTATTCTGATACTTTTTTTTAAAAAGAAACTTGCATTGAGGGCAGCGCGGTGGAGGAGTGGTTAGCACTGCGGCAGCACAGCAACTCACCCTTGGCTGGGGGATCCTGGGTTCAATCCCAGCCCCCGACCAACGGTGATCTGTGTGGAGTTTGCATGTTCTCCCCGTGTCTGCGTGGGTTTACTCTGGGATTTCTCCGGTTTCCTCCCACATCCCAAAAACATGCAAGTTAGGTTAATTGTCTTCATCTGGGGATTCTAAATTGTCCTTAGGTGTGAATGTGACAGTGAATGGTTGTCTGTCTCATTGTATTGGCCCTGCGATGAACTGGCGATCTGTCCAGGGTGTACCCTGCCTCTCGCCCAAAGATGCTGGGATAAGCTCCAGCGCCCCCCACCCCCCCGCGACCCGAAAAGGATTAAGCGGAAGAAGATGGATGGATGGAAACTTGCATTGGCCAACATTTGCGGAGCTTTCTTTGCTAAAGAGCAGTAGTAATTGTATCAAACACTCAATAACTCAGGTACACATTTATTGTAATGCTTATTGTAATGTTTATTGCATAGAACGTAACTTTAAATAGTATGTTACACCATAAAGTTCCTTTTGCTAGCAGTTAGCATCTGCTAGCGGACGCCGTTTGCGTTCGTTAGTGTGGTGGCTATATGTTCTTTAGTCATATAATTAGCGTAGCTGACTACATTCTATTCATCTTAATTTTAAATCTCAAACACGTACCTTGTCTCGGGTGCGCTGGCTGTGCATGATGTGGGATGCTTTCTGCCGAGACACTGTAACATCTGATGTTGTAGCATGCTAGCTCACCGTTCAGCTTTACCATGCACACACTGTGTGATGTTTTCCTTCAGTTTGAGCTTGAAATGATTCCAGACTTGAAATACTTTTGTCATTTTTAAAACAATTTCTTTATCTTTGCTGGCCCGTCACTATGCCGCTCTGACATGAGGCCGTTAAACAAATCTGTGTTTTGTTTAGGTAGCGTGACCAGAAGAAGGTCGCACCAGAAGAAGGTCATATAGACTGGAAGTGCTACATTAAATGACACATCGATGCATAAATTTTGAATCAAGAATTTTTTGTAACCAAATTTTTTGAATTATTTGAGTAATTGTTGCAGCCCTAAACACAGCAGATTCACAAATACTTCATAAATAGATATTAATTTGGTTGTAAATGTTTTATAAGTCATGAATAAGCAATTATAAAGGAGTTATAAAACATATTTCACACTGATGTAGGCTTTGTTTGGCAGGATCAAGTGCTGCACTTTCTCGTCTAGCCTGATAAATCTCATATTATCCAGGCTGCTTAGCTTACTTTATCTGGTCTTTTCTTGTTTTTTTGTCAGTCGTTCTGATTTAATAATATATCCTACATTTAAGTAGTACATTTTTCAGTAAAGCGCTGTTTAAATAGTAGATCTTGCTAAGTAGTGAGTTAGCATCAATGTGTGAAATACACCAGATGTCGGCATTGTCGCCAGAGCATGCACACTCAGTATTAAGTAACGTTATCAACAATATATATTTTTCTTCACAATTAACAAATAATATTGTGCATTTATATAATAATTGTAGCACAGTCATACAGTTGAAATATCTTGCTGTATTTCTTGCAGCAAAGTAAGGATTTCTTCTAAATAGGGGTGATTTATATCCATGGGGCCAGCCATTCAGTGCTGTGTAAGTGATCCTGTGGCTTCAAACTGTATGTGCATGCTTAACCCATTTCCAGCGATGCGCTGTGGGGCCGCAGAAAACCGGTCCCACAGCCAATCAAAAGTAACTAATAAAGTTGACTAGGGATGCAAGTTATCATTTAATTTAGTAATAATTAGTTGAGTCCCCTTATTGATCGATTACCAATTGTCATTTTTCTTGAGATCTGAATTTCCCTTTTATCAATACAGTCTTTCTGTAATGTAAAAAGGTAATTATTGTTTATGATTTACTGAACAAAAACTTTCTGTCATCTTCCTCAATGATGTATTGCTTTTATTGTAATCTGTTGCTTTTTAAACATTAACAACATAAAATAAACTCAGAAAAATACATTTTAAAAAATTAGGCTGCTTTATCATGAAAATGTGTACACTGTCTTCAGCAGCATAAAATAAATTCTGAAAACAAAATATGCAGACTGGCAATTACTCATTATTATAAAGTAACTCTGCTTTTACTTGAGTACAATTTCTGGCTATTGCACCCACCTTTTTTTTCAAATTTTGCAAGCAAAATAAGAAAATAAACAAACTTTGATTACATGTATTCTGGTATTTATATAGTGTTTTGTCTAGATGAGCACTACGTCCTCTCCTCAGGACAGAGTATATTCCCATGTCCCTGACTCATAAACCATGATATAGTAGCGATCACATTTCAGTGCTGGTTCTGAACAAAACTGAAGATTGAAATATCAAGAGAATAAAGAAAACTACTAGGTTATACAGTGAAGTTTATGCTCATGTCCAGAAATGATGTAGCACCCACTAGAGGGTAGTATTTAGCTACAGGCAGGCAGTTTCTGCATACCATATCAGTTGTTTGCATTTGTGTCATTTTGGTTTTTGGTAAGTTTTATTGATGTAACAGGCAATTTTTGTTAATCAAGACAATCTGCAGCTAGATATACATATTTCTTTCCAGTGATAATTGCTTTTCTCCTTTCATTTTCTTAAATAAGAATCATTATTTTGTTAGGGGTTCCACAGTAACTTGAAATGAAAAAAAAATGTAGTAATTTGGGATACTGAATGTGAGTAAATCATTGTGATTTACTCACAGTCCATTAGTTGGACAAATCTGTCCAAATAATGGACTAATTTGGAATCTCTTTCTGAAATTAAGCTTTATTTAATAGATAGAAGCACATATTTCAAACATTTTAAGAGGCATAGTGCCACAGCCTGCAGCTACATTTGTAGAAAGATCTCTGCATCTTTCTGTAATATTTGTTTTTACAACATGGCAGATGTTTATAATTTAATAATCAGGAATTTTCTTGACCGCCAAATTACACAAGAAGCTTTTGAATAGTATCCTATGTTTAGTTTCCACATGTACAATATTAATTTAACCTCTCAGCATTTTAAAACCATCAGTTTCCATTATTTTCCTTGAATGCAGATCCTCTTAGTGATGACATATCCTTTGTGCGCCCACCAAAGTCCTTGGAAATGTTTGCGCTGCATCCATCTGATTGCCGCAGCATCCCTCTCATTTCATGAGTGCAGCTGGACACACATTTGAAATGGGTTTGGACGCAAATTGGATTAATGTTTGCAAGACATCTCCTAAAGTGTTTCCACCTGTAATGTTGTTTGCAGATGCACTAAATGAGATGTCTCAGTGGGAGCAAATGCCTCCGTATGCAGAGCTAACAGAGGGGAGGCCCACGCCCAGCTGCACTGTGACCCCCTCGCTGCGGCGTCTACTTTCTGGCTCCAGTTTCACCAGGACACAACATACAGGGTAAGAGACAACATGGGAAATGTGATTACTCGCATACCTAATGTAAGGGAATCACGTTTGATTTAGCCTTTCTTCGCTGGCAAATTCAAATACAATACAATGCAAATGTAGATGAACCCATGCAGTCACTTATACCACCCAGTCTGAAGGAGTGCAGTCGGTGGAGTCGTGGAGAGGAAAAATTACTCTAAATAAATCTCCTGCCGATGTAAATATAACCACCATACTCTACACATCCCTAAAAATAAACGCTGAGAGCTGGTCTGAGACTGTCGTGGCACTGCAGGATTATAATGTAAGATGTCTATTGAAGGAAAAGACTTTCCTAACCAAGATAAATGGGTGGTATCGAGCTATGGCAAGACAAACGAGGGCTGAAGTGTCGCAAATGTTTTATGACACTCTCCAGGGTCCTTATCTCCCATAACCTCTGACCCCTTGACCTCTTAAACCTCAAAGGTGATTACAAGTGGTCCACCAATGGAATAACGACTGTACTGTAGCCATTAATAGACTGTAGCTTGTTAACTTGCTATTTGTGCATTTGATTAATACTTACCGTATGTTCATGCTTTGCTGATTTGTTATTCTGCTGTCTGACAATTTTTCCATCATTGCAAGAGACAATCTCTTAAAATCAGTGGAGCTGAGGCAAGGCAGCATTCCATGGCATACTCCCTGCTGGCACCTTCGCTGGTCAGCAGAGTGATGAGCGGAGGTCTCATTTGCTGCTCATCCACCACACCTGTCATGTAACCGACTATGATATCCGTCTCCCACGAGACATGTAACTGTGTGACACTTACATTCCTCACCGCTGTCTTTGACAGGAACAGCAGTGCTGACCGTTAGCACCCTGGTGCACGCCGCAGTTTATTGAACACCATCAAGGTGAAAGAGCAGTTGTGTGTAGTAGAGTTTTTGAGTGGATTTTGATCCTAAATTTGACTAATATACAACCTCCTGGACACAAAGGCACAGGTATGTCTGACTCCCTGATGTATTATGTGATTATGTGCAGGATCAGATTTTGGGAAAGCACAGTTGATGTAGTGTCCACATGTGCTTCCTTGGATGTGAGTGCAGCTGGCTACTGGAGATGTACTGTATATCATTTTATGTTACATTGCAGTCTGAGATTAGTGCGAGGTCCCAGGGGGTCTCACTCGTCACTCCATTTCCTAAATTGACAGCTGGAGAAACTCTATTCCACCGGACGTGATAAACGACACGGGGCGTCGGAGGAGTGCGTCGCAGAAGAGAGAAAGGAGTGATAAATGGGGGAGGTTGGGAGGAATCGGGGCAGATGAAAGTTGTTGGGCAGTGAGAAATGACTGACAGCTCATTATGAAAATCCAAGAAGGGAGTCTAACTTGTTCAGCCAAACGTTTTCTGTGTTTTCTTTTCTTTTCCCAACATAAAATGCACAGAATCTGGACACAAATGCCAAGTCTAATGCTTACACTTTTAGATGTATGAATGTTCCTTTTATACTCTCTTTGGAGTAAGACACAACAGTAACTAACATTTTAACGACATTGTGGTTAAAAATGGGTTGCATCTAAAAACCTAAAGTGCATTAGTGAAAGAGTTTTTCTACTGCTTATTATATTATGTGAAAGTGTCTCTTGTACTGTAGTGCATGATTTGGCAGGTAAATATATCACGGAATAAAACACAAATAATGTAGTCATGCCTTAAAAATGTCTCACTGGGCGGCTGTACGTTCCCTTAATTGTCTTTTAAAAAATCTTACATTTGTTTATCCAAAATTAGGGACTTAATTAACCTTAAAAATTACAATTATTGCATAAAGACACATTTCAGTTACCTTAATACCATACACGATAAACAATATTGTTGCATTATTTGATTTTACTGTGAGATCATTACAATCAGTTTTGTAGATTTAATCAAATCATAATCAAAAAGAAGCACCATAGCAGTGATTTGGTTAAATCACTTAAATAAATGATCTGTTCTCGGCAACATCGATCATGTGTGTTAAGTGTACATTTAATTTGAGCTGGATTGAAAACACAAGATTGACAGCAGTTCCAGTAAATTTTTGGACAAAACTATTAAGTGGTCACATACTTTTTGATACCTTGTGAATGTCTGGTCTTAAATTTAATGGGCTTGAAGAAGATTGTAAAAAGTCTTGAATTTTAACTTCTTTTTGCCTGCAAATACCCTCTTCTTGTTAAATATCAAACGCAAGAGGGCACCCATAGAGTGCATGCCTCCACCTAGGTTGTAAATGTGTCAGTTGACAGTCGAGCGTCACAAGTTGCTTGTGCCTGTGTAATTTCAGATCAATTAGGCCATTAGCATTCATGATATGTGACCCAAGCTGGTAAAATGAGTCACTTTGAGGAAATTTTTCCATATTCTGTATTGAAAGACCTTCAAATTGTCACAATCTGAGCATGGAGGGGTTTCACCGGGCTCTGTTTCGTTGCTTTTTGTTTTTCCTTATTTGTATAATGTTGTATTCTGGAGGTTTTTGCTTGTGATGTATTTCTAGTTTGTTTTTACATATTCAGTGTTGTTTCTTTGTATGATTTATTTTCCTGTTTTCATTCAGTGTAGTTTTGTTATTTACATATTTGGGTTTTCTCGTCTCCACTTTATTTTTTGCCTGTGTCTTCTTTTCTTTCTCTCTTGGGGGTTGCAGTTGTCAGGGGCACTGCCAGGGAGTGGGCGGTGCTCCTGTCAAACTGTCAGCCCTGCTTCCTCTCCTCATGACTCACAGCTGATTGTCATTTTCTCCCAGCCCGCTCATGTGATTCACACCGGTTACTGTTTGTGCTTAATTGTTTCGGATCCTATTTAATGGCTGTTATTTTCATTTCTCTTTGCCGGAATTTAAAAATTTTTTTTTTTTATTTTGTATACTTTATTGATCCCCAGAGGGGAAATTGAGGGCATCCACCTGGATGGATGAAGCAGCCACAGTACGGCGCTATCCCTTTACCATTCACACACACATTCACACCTAGGGCCACTTTTAGAGTCTCCAGTTAACCTAACCTGCATGTTTTTGGCCTGTGGGAGGAAACCGGAGAACTCCCGGAGTAAACCCACGCAAACACGGGGAGAACATGCAAACTCCACACAGATCACTGTTGGTCAGGGGCTGGGATCGAACCAGGGATCCCATGGCCAAGGGTGAGTTGCTGTGCTGCCGCAGTGCTAACCAGTGCTCCACCGCACCGCCCGATCTTGAGTTCTCTCCCCTCATCTCCACCAGAACCCAGCCTTTGTTCTGGTGTGCTGTATTGCCGTGGGTTGCTTTTGATATCTGTTTGGATTTTCTGTTGGTGCTCCGTTTGAACTTTGTTTCGTTTTTTTCAATAAATTCCTCAAACTGCAGTTCAGCATCTGGGTCTTCCTCTCTGCCCCTAGGGCCAATTCATGACACAAATTGATATTTAATTTGTAGGAAGTGCATAAAAACGGACCCGGAAAAAGCCGATTTGTTCATATTTTGGCTAGGTTTAAAACTCGCGTTCGATTGGTCAGGAGTTACGTCTTCCACCAAAACATATGTATTTTTGAAAGTACAATTTCTAAGCTTTACAATGATACCAGGCACTCACGGGGGGTTTCCCGGGACTTGCCACTAGCAAACAAAGAGTCATGATTTATTACTTCTCGTGCCTGTATCTCGTAATGACGCGGTGCGCATTCCGACTCACTTTGCTGGCACGGGTCACATATATTAAAAAAAGCCTCAAATGCTGATCTGCAACCAAATCTAATGGATTCATTTTTTTTTTTTAATTTCATTAAAATCTGAGGGGTAGGGTTTGCACTACCCTGCTAAGCGGGGGCGGCTGTGGCACAGGTGTAGTGTGGCCGACTACTGATTGGAGGGTCAGAGGTTCGATTCCCACTCTGTCTGCAGTCTCTGTCGAAGTGTCCTTGAGCAAGACACCAAACCCCCAGTTGCTCCTGGTGGCCAGGCTAGCGCCTGTGTTTGTATGGCAGCTCTGCCACCATCAGTGTGTGAATGTGTGCGTGAATGGGTGGATAGCAGGATCTGTAAAGCGCTCTGGTCATCCAGAGATGAGAAAAAGCACTATGTAAGTGAATGCCATTTACCATTTAACTGGCAAACAAACAACTGCAATGACAACATTACCTCTTCGTCAAAGGTAACAATCAACTTCTTACAATTTTTGCATGTGTCCACCATTCCCATCTAATATTTGTAAGTTTGGAAGGTTTTTGCAGTTATTGTTTTAGCTGGAAGTTCCTATCTACTGTATGTCAGGTGTTTTTCTGCTTTATTCTTGACCACAGACCCTAACCGGAGCCTACTGTTTTGGCGCAGACCCCAGCTTTTTTTTTGGTCTTTTTTCCCCCTTGTTCTCTGCCATGTAACCCCTCTTGTCATTTACATTCATAGCGTATATGGAGTTGTAAGTCACCCATCAGGACATTAGAAGGCTCAAAGAAACCCATGAGATTGCCAGTTGGCAGTGCTTTATTGGGCATTTTCCCTCAGTACTCTTACTAGCTTCTTGCAAACTCACTCAATTTAGTTGTTTTACCCCCCTATGGCCGTGTTGCTGATTTTGAATAAGTGCTTAGGGCAAGAGAGGTCAGCTGCAATTTTAGCTGAAGCTAAACTGGTCTTTTCTAATGTGAGATCTGAGGTGACTTTGACTTTTGATTAATGACAGTTCTCCAAAGGACATATCACCAGGAAAACTTTCCACAGCATAAAAATCACTTCCAGTAAAAGGAGAAAACATCTATATCTTTATGCATACACCATCCAGCACCGACCGACTGCATTCAATGTGAAATAATACCCAGGTGCCGTCACAGGAGGCAAACACTGAAAGTGTTTGTTATTAAAATATTTGTACTTTTCAGGCCCCAAAGGCCCACTATGCTTTTTCTCACTTATGCATATTTCCATTATAGTGACATCAAGCAAACAGAGAAATGCTGCTGCTGCCTCTCTCCTGTTCTCTCTTGAGTGCTTCTCTCACAGGCTGTGAAAACAGCAGCCCCAGGGAGTAGTCGTTTCCCATGAGCCCCTGGGGCAGAAGGCCCGAGGACATGCTATGGGGCTGTATTGTGGGGTGTTGTGGGAAAAAAGTGAGAGGTGCGTAACAATATAAATGCTATAGATAAATGTAAAGCAGATAGTTTTTGAGTAGAATTGGATCATTTGGGATTTAAGCAAAGACATTAAGAGATATTGAGAAAAAAATACTGCAGTATAAATACACAAGACCACAAGCAGATATGTAATGAGAGCTACACTGCAAATTTGGAAATTATTTTTACAATTTGGATGGAGATTTATTGGCATCTTAACAGATGCCTTCTGTATTAAACAAATGGCACAACACATGAAAATAGTAATTTTTTTCATTCCACCGTTTTACAATAAAGCTATCATAATAAAGGATTAATAGATAGTTCATAAGTAGGTTATTAATTCATTTGTAAACATAAGCTGCTGTAACACATGAGACAAAAAGGAAATACTGACCTGTAACCTGCCAAATAGTGAGCCTACACTAACCTGTTCTCTGAAACCTCAGATATCAGTTTATTTAGATTACTCTGCCCCTTCAGGATTTTGCGGGCTGTTTTTATGATTGTCCCAAAAAGCCTGAATTTGCAGCAGCTTTTCTGAAAAGTTGCAATAAACATTCCAATAATTTTAGAGGGTTTTTTTTTTTGCACTACAGGTTGTGGGAAGAAGTACAAATTTTAAAGCAGTTGCAATTTTTCCTTAGTTTACTGTGATGCTATTCTATTTAACACCACAAGAAAAACACAGGATTGTCAAAATTCTCCTTTTTAACCCTTTACTGGGTGAAGAACCATATCTGGTAAGAAGGCATAATATATTGTAACACTATAATAATAAAAAATAGTAGCAACAATCATTGAAACAGTCTTTTAATATCTGCCAGTAATGGCCGAGGGTTGAAATTTAGAATTTTCAAGTATATTAATGAGTGCCCCTTAAAGGGCTAGCTATTTACAGTAGTTAGTTAATCCCTTCCACAGCATGTGGGACACCATGTGGTGTATGGGGCGGTGCCTATCTCTGTTTCACTGACCCCAAGCTATACAGCTACTCTAAGCAGTGAAAGCTGAAGTGGGGGGTCAGTCCTCTGGTAGCTCTGTGTGTTTCCTTTCCCCATTCTATTATGCTGAGCACCAAGCTAGAAGGTGGAAAATACCATTTTTGTATGGTCTTTGGTATGACCTGGCTGGGATTTGAACCCACGACCTCCCGGTTGTGGGGCGGATGCTCTGCCAACTAGGCCACCACTCTGGTCTTTAAAGGGCTACCAATGATTTATTTTTGTAAATTAAGCAGAAATTTCCGCTGTACAGAAAAACTCTTGTGATTGATTGATTGATTGACTGATTTGAACATCAAGACAAAAAAAAATTAAAAACAAGGAATTAAAACCAAAAAAATAAACACGGGGACTTCCGGTTATGGCGGCCACGTAGGAAGACGTGTTTCACACTGCTCTGCTCCTAAAAATAAAAAGTAGGCTAAAACTCTCTTAATTGGAACAAAAACCTATCCCAGCGTTTAGGCGCTGATATGGTAAAGACCAAGGCAGGGAAATCAGGCGGAGGAAAAAGTAATTTGACAAAACAATCCAAACTAACAGACTTCCACGCTCGTGACGAAGCAGAAAAAACTCCAGAGACTATGGCGGAGGATGTAGCCAGCGGCGGAGCGGGAACTGCTGAGGAGGGGACAAATGCGGTGCTCGCTGCCATCAGCTCCATGAGAGCAGACTTTTCGTCTAAATTTGATGCGATTATAGCAGCAATAGAAGGAATGAGAAAGGAAATAAGCGACTGTATGGAACGAGTATCGCAGGCGGAGCTCCGAATTTCAAGCGCTGAAGATGACATCACCAGCCTACAATCAAAGTTGCAAACACTGGAATTAAAATGGAAACGTCTGGAAGATAATGTCCTGGACTTAGAATCCCGCTTGCGACGGAATAATTTGAGGCTGGTGGGTCTCCCGGAGGGAGCGGAGGGACGGGACCCATGTTCCTTTTTGGAAAAGTGGATTCCAGAAGCGCTGAACAATGCGGACCTGCAGTCATCGGTCGTCTTAGAGAGCGCTCACCGAATCGGCCCACCGAGAGATAATAAGACACCACCGAGGACGCTGATTATGAAGTTCCTCAGCTACAGAGACAAGATGACGGTCACCAACGCGGCGCGAGCTAAAGGGGAAATTAAATACCAGGATCAACAGGTGCGGTTCTACCCACATTTGGCCACAGGAATTCAACAATTATGGAGGCAGTTCGACCCCGCCCGCAAAGAGCTGCACAACCTCGGGATTCGTCACGGAGGGATTCATCCAGCAAGACTGCTGGTCACATATAAAGGGAGAACCCACACCTTCAAGACCCCTCAAGAGGCACAGGAGCTCATTAAGCAGATCCAAAAGGAGACTGGTGGGAGCTAAGCATGAACATGATAAAGGTAGAACATTTAAGCATTTGTACAGGCATCTGATTGATCTGAAACATATAACATGTCTACAAAATACAGATTGTATTATAAAAAAAAAATAAAAGCTATGATGTACAAAGTTGCTATAAAACTTTGAAGTTATGTTGAAAAAAAAACTACAGAAGAGAGTTAATGTCATTAAAAATAGTAGTAGAGTCAGGGTGATTGAGAGGAGAAAGAGAAAGTGGTTTGACTGATCCTCGCAGGTGTGGAACAGTCACTAGCTATAACGGGAGACGGAATATTTTTGATTTTGGGGGGATTACCATGAATGTGGGGAAAGGGAATTTGTTTTTGTGTAGTTTGTAGGATGAATGTTCAACCATCCATGTTTTTGCTTCTCTGTATGAGCATGTTCATATTGCAAGGTAATCTCAAACTCCTTATTGATCATAGATCAAAGCGTTAATCTTAATTTAACTTCATGGAATTGCAGAGGTCTACAAAATCTAAAAAAACTTAAACAAGTTATGAATAAAATAAAAGACATAGATTCAAAAATTGTATTTTTACAAGAAACTCATCTAATAGAGGAGGATGTAAAAAGAATTAGGAGAAGATGGCAAGGAAATGTGTTCACCTCATCATTTTCATCCCGAGCCAGGGGAGTTATGATTCTTACACACAAAACAGTCCCATTTCAAGTGGAAAATGTAATTGGAGACAAATTTGGAAGGTATCTAATCATCCAAGGATCTTTGTTATTAGAAAATATAAATCTGGTGAACTTATACGGTCCCAATACTGATGATCAAAACTTCTTCGTTAATTTATTCCTTACTTTATCATCACTTACAGGGCAACATATAATAGCAGGGGATTTTAATTGTACATTGAATCCCAGTATAGATAGGTCAACAGGACTGGACTGTACGCACAATGGATGCAGGATGACCATTAATCATTTTATGAAAGAATTGAGATTGCTAGATATATGGAGAGAAATGAAATCACAAGTCAAAGCCTATTCTTATTATTCTAATACCTATAAGACATTCTCACGTATTGACTACTTTTTGATCTCTACAGAATTAAGGTCCAAGATTCAAAACTGTTTCTATGATAACATTGTGATCTCTGATCATGCACCCAGCTGTCTAATATGGGTGTTTTTATTTTTTAGGGGTGCAATGGGTGACATTGGTGGCAAAATTTAAAATTGATCAAATCTGCACATGAAATTGACTAATCACTATCCAATTGTGTCAGGTTTATGAAACTATTAACTATTTTCGTAACGGCATTCGCGTTCAGGAACTCTTGAGGATGAGCGCTCACTTCAACTGCTTGTGAATGGAGACGTAAACGGGACACTCGGGCTTTTGTTTCCCCCTATGCCAATGCACTTTGCAATGGCACACGTTTTACACAAAACAACTTCAACACTTCCAGTATTTTTCACGCATCAAAACTCATCAACAGCTACATTTTCATGACATATAAAGATGTGATAACGTGTATACATACCTTCAAATTCTCCCTGTTTGTTGGATAAGACGTAAAATCACAAAAGGCGTAAATGCGGGACACGGAAGTTTGGACCTTCGATAACTTCAATATAAAGTGACCACGGTTAATCCTCTCCACATGGGTTGAGCACATCCGGGGTAGAGAAAATAAAAGTGCTTTCCCAGGGCGGTCACCTCGCCAGACGGGGCTGCACGCGGCCGACCAAGACCGAAGACGTAAATTTTTTAAAGGACACCATATTCGATGTGTCATAAATGTTCGAGATTTTATTGAAATATTCTACATCTGAGCTTCACAAAGACTGATCTCCTTTTTACGTGTATGGTTTGGGATTTGAAAGGTGCAAAGTGAAAAGCATCAGCACTTCCTGTTTTCTGGTTACTTTACCAAATAACTTGCATGTTGCTGCGTAAATTCGGGGACACGGAAATTTACGTCGTACGAGTAAATTTGCAGGGGTCGCCGTACAAAAACCATAGATCCGATCACATTGGGGAATGTTTTATTTTGAATTTGCATTACAACTCTGTTATCTCTTGCATAAATGAGTAGAAAGAGTTACTCAGAGATCACTTTACAGTACTTTGAAATTGATGCGATTTTCATGTCTCACAAAAACTGGGAAGAATGAGGGGACACGACCAATAGTTTCGATTCTAACAGCAAAATCAATGATTTTTTTTAAAAATTGCAATGCAAGTCTGAAACTCTTTTATGTTCCCTTGCATATTATAAAAACGAAACCGACATCTGCAAATTGCAGAAAAAGAGAGAGCGCTTGAAAGTCGGATACCCCTGATATAGTGCACTGGACCCCCCCCCCCCCCAAAAAAAACCCCCCACCCATTATGTAGATAAGAAATTGACAAAGGATCCAGGTAGGTGGCATTTTCAGCATAAATGGCTTCAGGATGAGGAATTTGTTAAGTACATAGAAAAACAGATAGATGAGTTCTTTGATATTAATACTACACAAACAACAGCATGTATAAAGTGGAGGCTTTCAAAGCTTTTATTAGGGGGCATATTATTAGTTATACAGGTTCAAAATCTAAGAAGACTCGAGAGGAGAGAGTCCAATTGGAATGTAAAATAAAAATTCTTCAAGAAAAGGTGTATGCAGGAAGTAACCCACAGCTAGAGAACGAATTACTGATTCTGAGAGCTGAATATAACAAAAAATCAGCGAATAGAGCTGCCTCGAGTCTTCTAAGATTGAAGCAAACTTTTTATGAACAAGGTGAAAAAATCAGGAAAATTATTGGCATGGCAGATTAAACAATTAGAATTTAAAACACCAATTACCAGTATTATAAGTAACGGACAGGCAGTTGTAGATCCTTTAGAAATTAATAGTGCCTTTAGAGATTATTATGAAAATCTATATGATACAAAAAATGAAACTGACTTAACAAAACTAAATGGGTTTTTGGGTGGATTATCTATACCGTGTATTTCAAATGAAAACAGGGAGATACTGGAGTCTAAAATTAGTCGAGAAGAAGTTGGGCAAGCCATTGATAATATGAAATCAGGAAAAAGAGCAGGACCAGATGGTCTTCCAGTTGACCTCTATAAAAAATTTAAGAATAAATTAATAAAACCACTTTTGGAAATGGTTTTAGTGTGGCGTAACATTATGTAGCCCACATATTCCGCTGCGGCGTATTGACATCACGCCTCAGATGGACAATGAGTCTGGACCACCTGCGAACCTGGGAGGAAGTGAGAAGAACTGGAGAGAGGACCTGAAAGGACTGTCTGACCTCCTGGGGTCAGACAGAGGAGCCAAGAGGACAATGGAGGGATTAAATGCAAATGTGATTCTGTGTTTGATGTGGTGGTATAAATGTATGTGGTTTACTGCAGCGCACTCTCTTATTTCCTGACTGAGAGAAGGAGCTGTGGGACGTGAGATGAAATAAACCAATACTGAGAAATCATCCAGTCTCATCATTTCATGATTCCCACATTGGTGACCCACACGTGAGAGATATGGAAAGGCTTGGAGACCGTTTCTCCGACCCGGATTCACCGGGGACCGCCCGCACGGGCGTAAGCTCAATTAAACTCCCCGAGTTCTGGCAAGATGACCCGCACTCATGGTTCCAACACGTGGAATCGCGGTTCGTGCTCAACGGAGTATCAGCAGATGACATCAAGTTCCATAATGTCATCGCAAGACTCGACAGCCGCACAGCCCAATGTGTGCGGAGCCTGGTGCAGCAGCCACCCGCTGCTGGCAAGTACGACGCCCTGAAAGCCGCCCTCATTCGGAGTTTTGTGCCATCAGCCGAGGTGAGGGCCAGGAGACTTCTGGACCTGCGCGACAGAGGAGGACGCAGGCCGACCGTCCTCATGGAGGACATGCTGCAGATGATCGGGGCGGACAACGATGCATTTTTGTTTAAACACATCTTCTTGAGGACCCTCCCAGCACACATGAGGGGTCTCCTGTCCGGCATGAGGTGTGTGAACCAGCAGGACTTCCGCACGCTGGCCATGGAAGCGGAGCGGCTCCTCGACGCCTGCGACAAGCAGGAGACTCCAGCGGCAGCAGCAGACCTCGGCGCGGCGGCCGGGGGTGGTGGAGAGCCACTGGCAGCAGAAACAACCCCAGCGATGACGGCAGCGGCGCGGTCCCGAAGCAGAGGAGGGGACGACCTCTGTTTTTACCATCGAAGCTTCGCGGAGAAGGCACACAGATGCATCCCACCATGCAGCTTCAAGAAACAGGGAAACGCACGAGCCGGGGGTCGTTAGCAGCTTCGACTCTCGGTGAACTGAACAAGCTGCTGTACCTGACAGACGCGAGCTCCAGACGGCAATTCCTCATTGACACCGGAGCACAGAGGAGTTTCATCACCGCAACCTATGCAGATCGGGTGGCTGGCCCCCGCGGAGACGGGGCAACGGCCGCAAACAGCTCGTCTATTAAGACTTTTGGCGAAAGGACTCTGCGCCTGTCCTTGCACGGCCGCACCTATGAATGGACCTTCATAGTAGCGGCGGTGAGTTTCAGCATGTTAGGCGCTGACTTTTTGTGCTCACATGGCTTGTTGGTAGATCTGGTTAATAGACGCCTGGTTAATGCACTCTCTTTTTGTTCCATCCCTTGTGCAGCTCGAGTGTCCCCTCCGCCAGTACAGACCAACGTCGCCACAGCAGGCGGTAAGTTTCACACTCTTCTAAACCAGTTTCCAGCACTCACAGTTCCCACATTTTCAGCTAAGGTGGCGAAGCACGGGGTGGAGCACTTTATAACCACAAGTGGCCCACCAGTTTTTGCGAAGGCTTGGCGCTTGGATGCAGCTAAGCTCTCCATTGCGCGTGAGGAGTTCGCCAACCTAGAAAAGTTAGGCATAATTCGCCGCTCGAAGAGCGCCTGGGCTTCCCCCCTGCATATGGTGCCTAAGGCTGATGGCTCGTGGAGACCTTGTGGCGATTACCGCAGGTTAAACAATGCCACAGCGCAGGACCGCTACCCAATTCCGCATATCCAGGATTTTTCGGTGCACTTGGTGAAGGCGCGCATTTTTTCTAAAATAGACCTGGTCCGCGGTTATCATCAGGTCCCGGTCCAACCAGAGGACATTCCCAAGACAGCGGTAATAACCCTGTTCGGGCTTTTTGAGTTTTTACGCATGCCTTTTGGCCTTAAAGGCGCCGCGCAAACCTTCCAACAGATGATGGATGCCGTGTTGCGCGACCTCCCTTTTGTTTTTGTCTACTTAGACGACATTTTGGTAGCCAGCGCCTCCGAGGAGGAACACGAAAAACACCTCACGACAGTTTTTCAGAGGTTGAGAGCGCATGGGTTGATAATCAACCCGGCCAAGTGCCATTTTGGCACAGCGCAAATCGATTTTTTAGGGCACAGCGTCTCTCCAGAGGGAGCAGTCCCTCTGCCGACCAAAGTACGCGCAGTGGCGGAGTTTCCCCGGCCACAAACAGTAAAAGCGTTGCAAGAGTTTTTAGGAATGGTAAATTTTTATAACCGTTTCATACCCCACGCGGCACAGCTCATGCAACCGTTGTACACCGCGCTCAGAAAACAGAAGCCCTCCAATGTGATCGAGTGGTCCCCAGAGCGGGAGCGCGCATTCACAGAGGTTAAAAAAGCACTGGCAGACGCAGCACTGCTGGCTCACCCAGACCCATCCGCCCGAATAGCGCTAACCACAGACGCGTCAGATGTGGCCATAGGGGCCGTTGTAGAGCAGCAGGTCGCCGGAATTTGGCAGCCACTCGCTTTTTTCAGCAGGTCCCTACGCGATGCTGAGCGGAAATACAGCGCGTTTGACAGGGAGCTGCTAGCGCTCCACCTGGCCATTCGCCATTTTCAGTTCTGGTTGGAAGGGCGGCGTTTCACCGCGTTTGTCGACCACAAACCGCTCACTTTTGCAATGTCCAGAATTTCAGAACCTTGGTCAGGTCGACAGCAGAGGCAGCTGGCTGCAATTTCAGAATTCACCACTGATATACAGCACGTAGCCGGTAAACTTAATGTAGTAGCGGACTGCCTCTCACGAGCAGTGACAGCGCCTGTCCGCGCGGATGCGGACTATAATGCCGCAGACGCGGAGCGAGGTAACAGCGCGGACGCGGACGCGGCTCCGGTGCACGTGGGGATAGATTACGCAGCCATGGCAGCGGAGCAAAGCGAAGACACGGACGTGCGCGCACTCCTGTCTGGACCAACAGGGTTAAGACTGGAGAGCATAAGTTTACAAACCGGTTCACCCCCTCTTATCTGTGATGTATCCACCGGGCGACCGCGCCCGGTGGTTCCGGCCACATGGCGACGTCGCGTTTTTGACGCGGTGCACTCCCTAGCGCACCCGGGAGTACACGCATTTCAAATAGTAATTTACCACCATACATGAATAATGCCTTAACCACTTGCGCTCCGTTGTTCCGCGGGCGGGCAAGTCTCTGCGTCCTAGGACGCATGAGGGCGCACTCCTGCGCCCTTGTGCGCACTCGGACGCATAGTCCAGATTGTGGTGATGTAGGTGGTGTTGGCGTCCAAGCGCCACTGAAAAAAAAAAGCTGCAGACACAGCCGCGAACAGATTAGTTCATCTGATTGACCTCTCATTCGACTAATAAGAGCTTTGAATTGGATTTCTGAAACCTTGAAGAACCAATGAATGAAAACCTAGGAAGGAGGACCCGCCTACTGTGAATGCAGGAGCCAATTGAAGCACAGAAGTTCGGGCTGGATGAAGAGAGACTGACTGCTGCAGCAGATGAAAACAAAGGACGCTGGACGAATCTGCTACAGACCCCGCAGCATGGAGACCACCCACAAGTGGGACCTGCACTCATTCCAGCAGAATAGACGTTTAGGATTCTCTTCCGTCATCATAGACCGACGGAGGCCGACGACAAAAGTCGTAAATCATTCGCCAAAACGGCAATAATGGAATTATGTTTTGACCAGGATCCACGAGTGGACCAGCGTCGCGTTCGTCTGACAGTGGGGAAGAGAAGTTCGCCAGGACTCTGCTGCTGTGAAGAGGTAAGGTGTTATAAGCTAAATTTATTATTTATCCCTAAAATTGTAATCCAAAAATGACTTTTGACCGATCGGTAAAGTACAACTGTACGGCGCACGAAGTGTGTGCGCCGCGATAAACGTTCATTTGCCGTGTTCGGACCGTGAACGCCCCCCCCCCCCGCAGCAGAAGAGGAGCGGGGGGGGGGCGTTCACGGTCCGAACGCCCCCCGGTCCGCGGGGGGAAGCATATGAGTCTATTCCATCATGTAGCGATGGCTGTCCTCTGTAGCGAGGGGGGGGGACAACCCCCCCCCCACACACACACACAGTAGCGAGGGGGGGGGGAGCCGCTGTGAAAACATGCAAGGAGTGTAATCCGTCATGTAGCAAGGGCCAAACTCCGTCCTTTGTAGTGGGGGGGGGCAACCCCCCCCCCCCCACACACACACACACACAGACACAGCCCTGAATGTGACCTTTCATTAGAGCCCAAACTGAAGATTCTACATTGAATTATTCAAAAGTTAGACGTTTTTCCAAACTGTGCCGTTTGGCACAATTTGGCACAGTTCCAAAACACCTGGGAACAGCCTGAGAACAAAGCTGTGTAAAATATTCAGTTTTTGTGGTATTGTTACCAAATTTTGATCTCAGCTTGATAACACTTGGTTCTACATTTCTGTTGCATTTTCCAGCCGGATCGGACAGCTGTGTGTTATTTGCAAGCATTTGTATCCAAAAAAACAGTGTCCAAATTTATTTTCTTCAAGTTCAGTATGTTTAGATGACTGTAACTCAGTGGCCTGAGCACGTAGAGAGATTGTTTTTTTTTTGCCAAAAAATTCAAAGTGTTTTCTTTTAAATGAGACCAACCCCATGAAGATGCTGCAAAGGGCTGAATAACAGCTTTCGATTTACTTTGGGCATGTTATTTTTTGGCATTTTTAGGAAAATTGCCGGGAGTGCAAGGGGTCAATTATACTGTTGCCAAAACCAGGTAAACCCCCTAATAAATGTGAAAACATGAGACCAATAAGCCTATTAAATGCTGATCTTAAGATAATCTGTAAAATTTTAGCAAAACGACTACAAGAAATATTACCAAATATTATTAACCGAGATCAGAATGGCTTTATAATGGGAAGACAAGGCTTCCATAATGTAAGAAGACTATTTAATATTATTTATTCCAATAAAGAAACACCGGATACAGCTCTCCTATCATTGGACGCCGAAAAGGCCTTTGATAGGGTCGAATGGCCCTTTCTTTTTGAAGTCCTACAAAGGTTTGGACTTGGAAATAATTTCATTAAATGGATCCAGATAATATACAATAATGCTACAGCAGAAATCCTAACAAGCAGCAATATCTCAAAATCAATAAAAATCAATAGAGGATGTCGACAAGGCTGTCCACTTTCACCCTTATTGTTTACTATGGCAATTGAACCTTTAGCGATGGCAGTACGTTTACATCCACAAATATATGGAATTAAAGTAGGACCAACAGAACATAAAATCTCCCTGTATGCCGATGACATAATTTTGTTCATGTCGAATTTTAAAAAATCAATTCTGACTTTGTTAAATTTAATAAAGAACTTTGGGGAAATATCAGGATATGAAATAAATAAAACTAAATCTTCAATATTAATGCTAAATGAGACCCAGAGAAATCACCCAGTGCCTGAGGTAAATCAATTCAATGTTGTAAATCAGTTTAAATATTTAGGAATTCAAATTTTGCCTAAGCTAGAATCAGTCGCCAGTGCCAACTATGAAGCCTTAATGACAGATATTAATGAGTTACTTCAGAGATGGATGTCACTACCAATGTCGATGATCGGGAGAATTAATATACTTAAAAGTAATATCTTACCCAAAATACTTTATTTATTTCAATACATTCCTTTACCACCACCTTCAGATCTATTCTCTAGAATTAAAAAAAAGTTAGTGGAATTTATATGGAACAATAGGAAGGCTAGATTACGTCTGTCCTTATTATATTTACCATTTGATCGTGGAGGTCTGAAATGTCCAAACTTTATGTTGTATTACTGGTCAGCACAACTGAGCTCTATGACATATTATTTTTCATCAAATGATCATCCTCACTGGACTGAAATGGAATCATACAATTTACCTTTACCTCTTCCCATATTCATATACTCAGACTCGGCTAAAAAATTACAGAAACAAGTTAAAAATCCAATTGTAAAGCATATGATCAAAATATGGTGTGAAACCAAAAAATATTTAAAAGAACCACACTTATTGTCACAATTTAGCCCAATATGGGGTAATCAATATTTTACACCAGGGAGAGCGGATGCTGTATTTAAAGTATGGAATTTAAAAGGGATTCAAAAGATTCAAGACTTATATTTGTCACGTTCAGATAACAATGTCTTTTGAAGAACTGAGGATTAAATTCAATCTTAATAGAACACATTTTTTTTCAATATCTTCAGCTTAGAAATTTTATTCGATCAAATCAAAATAATGCTTTCACCCGACCTACTTATTCATCCTTGGAAAAAATTTTGACGAAAGATAGTAAGAGAAAGGGTATTATTTCAGAGTTTTATAACTCATTGACACTATTCTCAAGTGAAAACTCACTGAAAAGACTGAATTATTGGAAAGAAGACCTGCAAATTGAAATTTCAGAGGAACAATGGGAAATGGCTTGTGCAGAAGTTCAAACCAAATCAATAAATGTACGTCTTAAACTGATACATTTTAAATGGTTAAGGCGGATGTATGTTACACAAGTGGAGTTAAATAGATATAACAAAAATATACCAGATACATGCACAAAATGTATGGAAAGTAAAGGAACCCTATTTCACTGTTTATGGGAATGTAGAAAAATCAGAATGTTTTGGGAAGAGGTGAGGGTAACAATTGAAAAAATAATTTCAAAACAATTCACATTGAACCCTAAACTGTTTTTGTTGGGTCTGTATCCAGAAAAACATAACTTTAATAAGAGTGAAAGAGCATTCATAGACCTCGGTTTGCTTAATGCCAAAAAATGTATTGCACTATTGTGGAAAAAGACTCATAGACCAGATGCAACTCAGTGGTTAAGACAGATGTTAACAAACCTTCCACCAGAAAGAATAACTTAATACTGAAATCAAAGGAAAATGTGCTTGAGAATATAGACCTTTCATTGATTATGTAAAGAAATTAAACATGACTTCTGAAGAAGAAGGTGAATATGTGTGGACCTTGCAAATTCCAAATTGGTGAATGTATAATATGTATACTTGCGTAATAGATTTCCTAGACTAAACAGAGGAGCATTGTTGATGACTTGCCTTTGTTAGTGGTTGTTGGTGTTTTTAGTACAATTTTTTTTTGTAGTTAGTGTTTTTTTTTTAATTACTTTAGTGTTAGTGTTTGATTGTTTGTGCCATGTGTGTCACAAAAGGTTCAATAAAAAAATATTGTGGAAAAAAAATAAACATAACAAAAAATGTCCTTGTTCAAAAGGAGTGGGAAGAAGCCAATGCTTATATAGTCCCACCCCTTCTCCATACTCAATAAATTATATCATTCTAGTCATTATCCATCCCATAATTACATTCATTATACAATACCATAATATACAATGCATCTTATAATTAAATTATGCAATAGAAATAAGACAGCAATGAGAGTTTATAATGACAATAATACCAACATCTAATAATAATTGTCATAATAATAAGTAAATACTTCTGGTATGTTTAATACAATTATAGACAATATTATCATTACCATAATCACCATATATACCACCATATATCCCATAAGGCTTACAATACCTAGGCACAATAAGTAACCATATAATAATAACCATAATAATAGGTACCCATATAGTAGTTATAATAACAACAACAACAATAATAATAATAATACCACCTGGCCTATATAATGCTTTACATAATTCTATCCTAGACAACAATCATAATACTATAATACCGTTGTTGTAGTCTAGTAATAATGATATCGATGATAATAGTACTCAGCATTTATATTCAACAATAGCTCAGCATATATATTCAACAATAACCTTTCTTCATTAAAGACACATTGTAATATTACTGTCTTTTATTTTTATATTGTTCAAAAATCATTTCTTTATATGTTGATTTAAATATATGGATGTTTGGACGATGCCTGTGTTTCACTCCCAACCCATTCCACAATTTTACCCCACACACAGACACACAAAAATTTTTCCTAGTAGATCTTACTAGGTGCATTTTAAATTTTGTATTCCCCCGTAAATTGTATTTCCCTTCTCTCTGACTAAAAAGATTTTGTACGTATATTGTGTAGCAAAAAGTTTTTACTAACTTTAAACATTAACTGTGCTGTATAATCAACCAGATCCTGTGATTTCAATAATTTTGAATGTAAAAACAATAAATTAGTATGCTCAAGATACCCGACTTTGTGTATAACACGGACTGCCCTTTTTTGTAATATTAACAATGAATTGTGTACTTTTATAATTGTTACCCCAGACCTCTATACAATAGATCAAGTATGGAAGTACTAATGAACAATACAAGATATGAAGCGATTTGTAATCTAAGACCTGCTTTATTTAATTATAATTGTGCAACAGCAAATAAAGAATTTTCCACAATTAAGTATGAATTAAGTTCTCAGTAAACGTTGTACTCTTGCTGAGAACTTAAATTAAAAAAGAGGAATTAAAGAATTAGCTATTACAATGTCTACATGGCAATTAATGCACATCAGAACCATAGACTGTAATGGTTAGAAGAAATTATGGCTGCACATTCATTTGAAAACTAATATCCATACAGTGGTCCCCAACCACTTGGTACCGGACTGCATAAAAAAAATAATTTATTCTCTTCCTCTGTACTGTCTATCAAAGTCTGTGTTTTATTCTGAAAAATTACAGAATATTCTCTCCATTCCTGTGAAGGGAGAGAATATTCTGTTTGTGTGTCTTAACACACACACACACACACACACACACACACACACACACACACACACACACACCCCTATCCCAGATGTCAGATGCTCAAAAATTGAACCCACATCTTTGCCTTCTAAAGATTTTGAGTCTTATCAAGAGGAAGGGCTCTCCTGGGGGTTTGCTGGGAGCATGCATTGCTCTCTGTCCAGACCGGAGACTTACAGCTTTAAACCTCATTTACAAGATGTAGTAGTGATTTTTATAACTAAAAATGTATAAAGGGTTAAAACACTGGCTGTAGTGTTATATTTGCTCACTTATTTCTGGTTTTATGGCATCTCTGCTCAAATGAGCACTCTTCGTGAAGGAAGTGCTTTCCTGGTAGAAGTGCTTTTCTCAGCACAAACCCGGCCCTTCCTACACGCGGTCAGCACAGAGATGCGGGGTGACGGAGGAATGCATGGCATGGGATAACTTGCAGGTGAGTGGTTTTTAATCACACTGTTTTTTGCTGATCTATTTAATTCATACTTAGTGTGAACACAAGTGAGGACCATGCAGGAACACATTTGAGTAGTTAGACTGATGATATGTGACCTGTGCTGGCAAAATGAGTCGGAATGTGCACCGTGTCATTACGAGCTACAGGGAGAAGTCATAAATCATGACTCTGTAGATGAAATTCAAGGGAATGTACGCTACCAGAAGGACTTCAAGAACTGCTGTGTCATGGCTTACATGGAGACGTAGCTTACTGCGCATGACCGGGATGCGAACCTGTGGATTGACGGCTTTGGAGCCCCACTTCGCTTGGATCGGCAGGAAGAGGTAACGGGGAAACGTCAGGGGGGCGGCGTATGTTTATATATTAATAAACAGTACTGCACATCTGTCACGGTCAGAGAGCACATCTGTACACCCGATGTGGAGCTTCTGTCCGTATCGCTACGCCCTTTTTATCTGCCTCGCGAGTTCCCCCAACTTTTCATAACGACTGTGTACATTCACCCAAAGGCAGACGCTGACTCCGCCTCCAGCACCATCTTTGATGTGGTACAGCGGCTGCAGTCTATTTCTCCAGAGGCTCCAAACTTTATTCTTGGGTATTTTAACCTTGTTTCTTTAAAGAAGACACTTAAAAACTTTTATCAGTATGTCTCCTGCCCAACCAGGCGAAAAAAGACATTGGACCTGTGCTATGGATCCATTGAGAGGGCCTATAAATCATTTCCCCTTCCTCCTTTAGGATCCTCAGATCACAACTGTGTACATTTGCTGCCCACATATAAAACTGCTCTCAGAAGAGGCAAGGTGAAGACCAGAGACATAGAGGTGTGGACAGAGGATTCAGTGCACTGCCTCCAGGAATGCTTTAACTGTACGGACTGGGAGGTTTTCACACTGTCCTGCGGGGATGATTTGGACTCTTTGGTGGACGTCACATGCTCATACATGGCTTTCTGTAAAAATATGATCGTTCCACGTAAACGTGTCAAAATATATCCCAACAACAAGCCATGGGTCACAAAATCAGTTAAATCGTGCTTACAGAGGAAAGCACTTGCCTTTAAACAGGGGTCTGTTTCTGAGCTACAGGTTGCCACAAAAGAGCTGAAGTCCGAAATTTTAAGAGCAAAACAGAATTATAAATCAGAATTGGAAAGTAAGATGGCAACAAAGAAACTCGGTTCAGCCTGGGCCAGTATGAAAACTATTGCAGGCCTTCAGAGCACAGAGCGCAGTAATCATGTGTTTTTAGATGGTTTTAATTCAGACACACAGAGCTGGCTAATGCTCTTAATTGTTTTTATGGTCGTTTTGACTCCTTTGATTTTAGCACAGAAACCCAAGATTTGAAACAGAAACTCAAAGACAATCGGCACTTTAATATTGAGGTGCAGGATATTAAAAGGGAGTTCTGCGCTGTAAAAGTGAACAAAAGTCAGGGCCCTGATAATATATGTGGGCGCTTGGTAAAGTCCTGTGCACATGAACTGAGTCCTGTATTTCATTACATTTTCAACTAGAAAAGCACTCGGAGAGCGCAGACCTCCGCCAAGCGCCACAGTTCCCCCCCATACAGTGTTTGTGTGTACGTTTTCAGATTCCTTGACCATGAAAACATATGACTAGCAATTGGATTCACAGTGATAGGATTAGTGGTTCAGTAGTTATTGAGGAAAATGGCATTTTCCGTAATGGCAGTTTTCTTCTGGACGGTGATCCGGATCACCACCAAAATGTAATCATCTGTAGGATACCCCATTTCTGACAATCTGTGAAAATTTCATGAAAATCCATCCATAACTTTTTGAGTGATTATCTTGCTAACAAACAAACAAACAAGCAAGCAGACAGACAGACAGACAAACCAACGCCGATGATCACATAACCTCCTTGGCGGAGGTAATAAGTCCTTACAGACACAACATGTGCCCAAGATTCAATTCAATTCAATTCAACTTTATTTATATAGCGCCATTTCACAACAACAGTCATCTCATAGCACTATCAACTGTAGGGGGGACCCCCACAGTTGCAGAAAGACCCCAGCAATCAGGCGATCCCCTGTGAGCAAGCACTTGGCGACGGTGGAGAGGAAAAACTCCCTTTTAACAGGAAGAAACCTCCGGCAGAACCAGGCTCAGGGAGGGGCAGTCATCTGCTGCGACTGGCTGGGGGGTGAGGGGATAGAGAAGAAGAAAAGAACAGACATGTAGAGAGGTGGAAAGATCTGGAAAGATGCCGTGGTTGTTCCCGTTCCAAAATCCAGCTGTCCTAAAACGGTAAATGACTTTAGACCAGTTGCTTTGACTTCAATTTTAATGAAAATTTTTGAAAAACTGGTCACATGTGAGGTCCTAAAGCAGACTGAACATGCATTGGATCCTTTGCAGTTTGCATATAGGCCTCACAAAGGAGTGGAGGACGCCACTGTCACTTTTTAAACATCTGGATTTTAATGGGACACACGCCAGGCTTTTATTTGTGGACTTTTCCTCCGCCTTTAATACAATCCAACCTCATATTTTAGTTGAAAGGCTCCTGCAACAATTTGATTTGAGCAATAATCTGGTGGGTTGGATTCTGAATTTCTTAACCAACAGGACGCAGAGAGTAAGGGTCAATGGTACATTGTCTGACCTAAAGTGCTCTTCTACTGGCTGTCCTCAGGGGTGTGTGTTATCACCACTACTCTTCATCCTGTACACAAACATGTGTCGGAGCAGACATGACAACAGATACATTATAAAGTATGCTGATGATTCAGTTATTGTCAGTCTCCTCCAGGATGGTGAGAGTGGCCATGGCCCAGTAGTTGATGATTTTGTTCACTGGTGTGAGGATTCCTACCTGCAGCTGAATACGACAAAAACTAAAGTTATGATTATTGACTTTAGGAGGAAAACTCCCAGGCACAAAGTCACCGTACTAAAAGGTCAGACCACTGAATGTGTACAATCCTACAAATATCTTGGGACGATTATTGATATTAATTTAAACTTTGAAGAGAACTGTGAAAGGGTGCGCAAAGAGGGTCAGCAACATTTGCATTGTTTAAGGAAACTTGCACGCTTCCAAATTGACCAAACCATTATGACAATGTTTTATCGGGCTTTTATTGAATCTGTTTTATCCTTTTCTTTAGTGTCATGGTTTGGTCAGATAAAACTGAAACAGAGGAAATCCTTGGATCAGGTAGTTAGATGGTCCAGTCGTTTGCTTGGTGAGTCACAGCTGAGCCTGACATCCCTGTACACCAGACAGGTACAGAGGATTGCTACCTCCATTTTAAATGATGACTCCCACTCTTTACACTGCAGCTTTCAGCTTCTTCCCTCAAGACGGAGGTTTGCTGTCCCAAAAAGTAAAACCCACCCCTACAAAAACAGCTTTGTTCCTGCTGCTGTCAAAGAGTTGAACAAGTTGTAACAATATATTGCACATAATTTAGGTACCTATTTATTAACTCCATTTTATATTTACTTATTTTTGTAGGATTTTATTTGGGTTCTAAATCTTTTATTGGGCTTTAGACCTTTGAGTTTTTAACCTCTTTGACTAGTCCTTAACTTTTTAATATGACCCTTCTTTCTTATCTCTGGTTTTTCTCCCATCTCTTTGTCTTTATATCTTGATTGATGGAGCCTTGAGTATTTTTATCATGTTTATAGTCAGCTTCATGTGTGCCTGTGTTTGTGTTTATGTTGAATGTAATTGTGGCTTGTAAATATGGATGTCACCAGACTGCAAAACAAATCTACCTACGGGTACAAATAAAGTAACCTGAACCTTTCTTTGTTTGCTAGCGGCAAGTCCCGTGAAAACACCCATGAGTGCCTGGTATCATTGGAAAGCTTAAAAATCGTACTTTCTAAAAATACATATGTTTTTTCGGAAGACATAACTCCTGACCGACGGAACGCGAGTTTGAAACCTAGCTAAAATATAAACAAATCATCTTTTTCCAGGTCCGTTTTTACGCACTTCCTACAAATTAAATATCATTTTGATGGTCTTTCAATACAGAATATGGAAATAACGTTAGATCAGTTTTGAAAATGTCCTCAAAGTGACTCATTTTGCCAGCACAGGTCACATATATGCATTTGGGCGCTACTGTGGGACAAATCTGATTGTTGAAATTTGCGGAAGATGATGACGGTTGCCAAAATTGTAGGAAAGTTACAGTGATTTGACAAAGTTGCAAGGTTACACAAAATTTGCGGGGATTGGTTGAATTTCCGTGTATTGGTGTGATCACAACATTGTGAAACTGATTATTCCACTGATTTTTCCTAGATTTTCACAATCGGGTATTTGTCAGTTGGTTGCCCACATTTTAACACTGTAAGCATTTCCAGCCAAAAGGCCTCTTGCTCTTTCCAAAGTGTGAGCCTGCATCAATGTATGAAATATGTCATAACTTACTTATAATTGCTTATTCATGATTTATAAAGCACTTATAGCCTAGTTAATACCTTACTTTAAACTATTTGTAAGTCTTTTATAAGTGTTACCCAACTTTTTTGTTATACAGTTGCAACCATGTGTATCTGCTTTAGTGTTAGCGATTGTTAACTCTTTAACTGCCCACATAGTATGGACGGGTTGCGTGCCCCCACTGGCACAGCGCAGCAACTGCACTGGTCAACTTATTGACGTCCCCTGGCTATACTGAGAATTTGTACTGATCTGTATTGATCTGACAGTTCGGAAGGTGGCAGACACACACCGGAGGAATCATGGCTGACATGGAATACAGCAAAGAAGAAGAAATCCTCATTCTTCTTCTCCCTTTTCCGCTTTGAGCTGACAACACCAATGTGGATGCTGCCATGTTCGGTCATGGCCACCGCGTTTCTGACTGAAACTACATGATACGGGAAAAATAGCTGCGTAATATAAACAAAATTCACGTGGGATAATCATGAGTTTGTAGATGTGGAAGCGGGTGTAAATGACCGAGCAAACACGAAACATCGACCACGATGGACGAAAACGGACCGGTCATGTGGGCGAGTGAGCCCCCCCTCCCCCCGGCAACTGGTAAAAGAGGAATAGATGGTTTTTTTTTTTACATTTTATTGATTTTCTGGTTCATATACTTTGAAGATTAGATAAAAACATATCCCTGTAGACAAAACGGTGTCAAAAAAGCCGGACCATCCTTTGTGTAAATGTGTCCAAAGTCCACTTTTGACTGAGTTATGTAATTTATATAGCTGCCGCGACATTATGCAGATTAGATGCGTAAATTTATTCCTATCTGAAACTTTGGATCCTATTCTACATCTTTCTAATTGACAGTAAGCCATTATCTCTTGCAGCTTTCAAGTTATAGCCTTGGAAATCTGAACTATTTTATTGACAAAATTTTTTTACCACTCTTGACCACTAGGGGCCTTGACCACCCTTTAACTGTTCCTGTCACCATACAGCGACTGGGGCAGTTAAAGGGTTAAGTTATATTTACGTTATGAAACTAGAGAGCACTCTAGGGCTCTAGAGAGCACGTACCTCCACCAATATTCTACCCATCCCTGACTCTCTTCCTCTATCTGTCCATCTGACTCTTTGCCTGTCTGTACATGGTGAGATTGGGCCTTGGTAGAGGTATGCGCTCATGGATCGCCTCCATAATCTAATGGGTTCATATTTAGACCAAGGACCACCTCAGGTGAAAATTTAATCAAAATCTGTCCAGTACTTTTTGCGTAGTCCTGCTAACAGCCAAACAGCCAAGCAAACAAAAACTACCCCAATTTCATGACCTCCTTGGCTGAGGAAATTAAAAATCATGAACTCTATACCATAGTTTAAAAACAAAACTAAACATTGCTTCCCTGACCCCAGCTGGAAGGAGAAGCTGAACTTTCACAATAAAAGTGAAAATATTTTCAACTAGAGGGCACTCAAGAAAGCATATACCTCTGCCAAGACCCTGTCCTTCTGTCCATCTGTACATTGCGAGATAGGGCCTTGGTGGAGGTATATGCTCATTGATCACCTCCAAAATTTAATGGGTTCATCAGTAGCCCAAGGGCCACCTCTGGTGAAATTTCATTCAAATCTGACCAGTAATTTTTGCTAAATCCTGCTAACACATTGTGAGAAGATGGGGTCTTGGTGGAGGTATGCACGCTCAGATTGTCTCCAAAATCTAGGGAGTTTATCCTCAGGCCAAGGGCCGCCTCTGGTCAACATTTAATCAAAATCTATTTTGTAGTTTTTGTGTAATCCTGTTGATGGACAGACAAATAACCACCGATTACATTACCTCTTTGGCGGAGATAATAATAGATTTAAAGTTCTATCTGATAGATGAAAAACAGTACGTGAAAAAAGAATGGGGGGAAAAAAAAATCAAAACTGAAGTAAACTGTTCACTTAATCATGACATTTTCTTGAGACCACATTGCCCTGCTGCTTATAAACGATTTATAAATCGTTTATTAGGGTGGTCTTATTGTAAAGTGGCTCCTTTTCATCAGCTGTGGAGTCAATGCCACAATGTTATCATTGACAGCAAAGGTGTGCACACATGCAGAGATTTTGTGTATTTCAGACTGAGAACTTTTAAGTATCACGACTGTTGGATTGTAGGATGAAGTGTGTGTATCTGTACTCTCTTATATGATCTTATTATCTGTCAGCCAATTTAACAGAGAGGCCTTTGGGGAGTGACGAAGGGGATGCAGGGGGAGGAGGAGGGATGCCCCCCACACTCTCTCTCTCTCATACATACATACACACACACACACACACACACACACACACACACACACACACTCTTCTTGCTCTAATTCACACTGACCCCTGTGGCCTCTCACAATGCCTGTTTTTGTATTTGATAGAAAAATCAATAGGCTTACTGGCAGGGAACAACCTCCATGAAGAATTAAAACAAGAAAAGTGTTGATAGTGGTCTATCATTTTTTTCTGTCTAACCAACGCTGCACTCAGTGATGCAGCCATGAATAAATGTCACTCAGTCTTTCAGAAACTTCATGTTGTGACAAACGTTTTGATGCAGTAATTAGTTGGTTCAATTCAGAAATCTATTTAAAAAAGAAAAACTACAAACTCCAATTCCAGTAACGTTTGGAAGCTGTATAAAACGTAAATGAAAACAGAAGACAATGATTTGCAAATCCTTTTAACTTCCATTGAATACGCCACAAAGGCAAGATATTTAGGGGCAGTTTCACAAAGGTAGCGCGAATTAGCGAGTGCACAAATTAGACAGCGCCTAAGGGAGTGGCCAATTTTTGCCAGTGATCTACTAACAGCACACAAAATTATGAACACAGCCACAGTCACTTCATTTCAGTAATGACCACCCATCCACCAAGAGCACCACAAAATTGCACACAGGCACACCTGATGAGGAAGCGGGTCATCAACACAGTCAGTTCGGAGGAGCATAATATAGGAGGGTTTTTTTTTAAAGCTTTTTTTAAGCTTTTGTTTAAGCGCAAAACCCAGTAAAACTTTTTATTTTTTTCATTATAGATCAGTTTTGATTTTCATTTCACAAGGCAGTCTCCGTTGTTTAATATGTATAAATTAAGTATTTTTATATAATTTAAAAAAAGAACTACTCATGAATAAATTGATTATTTGAACAGTGTGTTTATTTTATTAACACAAGAACTGTCAAGATGGTCTGATAAAGACTCTGGGGTTTTATTATATGAATAATTTTGTTTTAACAAAATCTACAGGTCTCCCAGTCCATGACTTTTCATAAATATGTGCATTTTATGTTTTTTGAAGTCTGGAACATAATAAAATTAAACACACATGATTTCACTTATTCCTAAGACAGCTCCAGCAAAGACTGCTGTCATTGAGTTACTACGATGTTGCAATTTCTCACATGATTGGGTGACCCAGGAACAACCATGGCCTCAGAATAAACACAATTATCTTTTATTATAAGAAGTGTGAGTGTGGGTGTGTGTGTGCGTGTAGGAGTGTAGCAGCAGGGCGAGCAGAGCACCATTCCGACTGATAATCCTAGGAGGAAACACAGATAGGTGGATGAGTGTTTGAGGTATAGAGGATCATATCAGAGAATGTGCTGTCTTACGAGTAGGCAGGAGAGCTGAGGCACTGAAGAACTCCCAAGGCTCCAGTCTAGTTGCTCCGTGTCAAGGCCGCCGCTGTCAACAAGGTGAAGAGGTGCAGGTTTGTACAGTGTAGGTGAGGTGCAGGTTGTACTGTATAGGAGAGGTGCAGGCTGTGCTCAGGTCCTCCGCCAGGAGGAGGAAGTCCGCCACCAGGAGGCTTCCACCTGTGCACAGGGAAGATGGCGAAGAACGGAGAGTGCAGGAAAAGATGGAGGCTTACTTGCCGGTGGGGAGTTCAGACTCCCAGGAGAAGCGCTGAGTAGGACAAAGCAGAGGAGGCAGAACTCCTAAGCAGGATGAGTAGCATAGGCGAAGAGGTCTTGCCAGATCATGGGAGCGTTGATGTCTCCGTGCAGACCAGAGGGCAGTGCTGCTTAAATAGGCCACTAGATAGGATGAGCAGGTGTGCGCAGAGCTGTGGAGATAATTAGGGCAGCAGGCACGCAGAGCGGATCATGACAGTACCCCCCCCCCCCCCCCCCCCCCCGCACGGGATGCCTCTTGGCGGCCGATCCAATCTGCCCGTGTGCGTCCGGTGGAAGTCCCTGATGAGTTGTGGATCCATCACAAAGGAGGGACACACAAGGACCTCCGTTCAGGACCATAGCCATCCCAATTCACCAGGTACTGGAGGCCACGGCCACAGCGTCGGACGTCCAGGATGGAGTTGACTCTCCACGCGGGGTCACCATCGATCAATAGCGGTGGATGTGGCGTCTTGGGAGGGGGGGCACAGAGGGCTGGAGATGAACGGCTTGACATGAGAATACGTGAAAGGTGGGGCAAATGCGGAGGGAGGGGGAGAGAGCCAGACGCACAGAGACAGGATTCACAATATGTGTAATGGAAAAAGGCCCAATAAAACGCTGAGACAGCTTCCTGGACTCGGCCTTGAGATTAATGTTTTTAGTGGAAAGCTATATCTGTTGCCCGACCTGGTAGGGTGGGGCCGGCGCCCTGCGGCGGCTGGCAACGGTGGTGTTTCGGTCCGCTGTGCACCGAAGCGCGGCCCGAGTGGCCCTCCACAGCCGGCGACAGCGCTTTATATGGGCCTGCACGGAGGGCACCGCGATGTCTTCCTCCTCCTCCGGGAACAGCGGGGGATTATAGCCCAGAGAGACCTCGAACGGGGACAGCCCTGTGGCAGAGGAGACCATGGTGTTGTGTGCATACTTGATGGAACTAGCCACTCCACTACCACTCTTACCTTGGCAGGATTGGCAAGGATCTCATTGTGAGATATGACAAACCCCAAAAATGACGTGCAAGGGGCGTGAAACTCGCACTTCTCCGCCTTGACAAACAACTTATTTTCCAACAGCCGCTGCAACACCTGCCTCACATGGACTTGATGCTCCTCGAAGGACTGTGAAAAAATGAGAATATCGTCCAGATATACAAACACAAGGATCCTAAGAAATCCCTCAACACATCGTTGATGAGACGCTGGAATACAGCGGGGGCATTAGTCAGACCAAACGGCATCACCAGGTATTCAAAGTGTCCACTGAGGGTTTGGAAACCCGTCTTCCACTCGTCCCCCTCTCTAATCCTCACCAGGTGGTATGCGTTGCGGAGGTCTAATTCCGTAAACACAGAGGCCCCCTGGAGAGAATCAAAAGACGTGCTAATTAGGGGGAGAGTGCATTTGTCCTTAACAGTAATGTTGTTCAACTCCTGAAAGTCAATACAGGGCCATAACGAGCCATCTTTCCTTCCCACGAAGAAGAAACCCGCCCCCACCGCCGAGGAGGATGGCTGGATAATGCCTGAGCTCAGGGACTCCTTAATGCACTTCTCCATGGCCTCCTGCTCCGGGGCCGACAGGCTATAAAGCCGACTAGATGGCAATGGGGCCCCCAGCAGGAGGTTAATGGCACAATCGTATGGGCGGTGGGGGGGGAAGTGATAGCGCCTGTGTCTTACTAAAGACGGCGCCCAGGTCATGGTATTCGGGAGGAACTCGGGACAGATCAGGCGGGGGGTGCGTCCGAGACACTGAGGGGAATGGAGGGAAAGCAAACAGCAGATTGCAGACAGGCACTTAGGCAGAAGGAACTCCACAGATGATGTTTCCTGTGCACAAATCAATGAACGGGTTGTGCAGGCGCAGCCAGGGGTACCCTAAAATAACTGGGGACGGCGAAACAGGGAGCACAAAGAACCTGGTTTGCTCCCGGTAATTGCCCAAGATCAGAATAGAAACCGGGCCATCTGTTTGGTGACAATGGCGAGCGGCACTTTAGAGAGAGTGATAAGTCTCAGGGGAGTCTTCAGCTGATGGCAGGGGAGCCCCAGCCAGGTCGCCAGATCTTCCGAAATAAGGGTCTGCTCAGCCCCTGAGTCGATGAGTGCGTGAGTGGAAATTTCCTGGTGATTGTGTGTGGAAAGAATGGGCAATAAGAATTTAGTAAGGGGATTTTACCAATCCTGGCTCCTCTCCTGTGGAACCAGCTGCCAATCTGGTTTCGGGAGTCAGACTCGATCTCTGTTTTTAAAACCTTCCTTTTTGATATAGCCTACAATTAGGGAGGGATCATGTGTCTCTGAACCTTCCCTTAGTTATGCTACTAATAGGTTTAGACAGCCAGGGGACCTCCAATAATGCACTGGGCTTCACTCCTTTCTTCACTCTCAATGAATTATTTTTTTTTTTGCTGGTCATTAACATCTGTTTCTTCTCTCCCATAGATTGAGACCCCATCGTACTGTTTGCTCTCTACATATCTGTTCTTTTCATCTTCTCTATCCCCTCACCCCCCAGCCAGTTGCAGCAGATGACTGCCCCTCCCTGAGCCTGGTTCTGCTGGAGGTTTCTTCCTGTTAAAAGGGAGTTTTTCCTCTCCACCGTCACCAAGCGCTCGCTCACAGGGGATCGCCTGATTGCTGGGGTTTTTCTGCAACAGTGGGGGTTTCCCCTACAGTTGAAAGTGCTACGAGATGACTGTTGTTGTGAAATGGCACTATATAAATAAAGTTGAATTGAATTGAATTTTGCTGGAGTTAGTCCATGAGTCCCCCTATTGTGACCCACGGACCCCCTCTTTTGGGCGAATGGGGCAGGAAGCCAGCTCATGTTCCTCACTAATGCAATACAAACACAGCCCAAGCTCCTGGCGGCGCTGTTTCTCGGCCAGGGACAGTTAGACTAGCCCATCACCATAGGCTTAGTGGAGTCAAGGGAATTGGGATGTGGAAGGGCCAGCAGGGAGGGCTGTGAGGAGCGGCGGAACTGTGAGCCCGAGTGACCAGAAGGTCGATGCTCGTTGGCCCGCTCCCTCAGCCGGTTGTCAATGCTAATTGCTAGGGAAATTAGCTCATTTAATTTGTTGGGCTTTCCAATGCGGGCTAACTCATCCCTCAGGCTAAGGCTAAGGCTAAGGCTACGGGTAAAAATGCTGCACAGGGAGGCATCCTCCCACCCAGCCTCTGTCGCCACCACCCGGAAGTCAACAGAATAATCGGCCACCCATCTAGTCCCCTGTTTCAGATTGAGGAGCCGCGTGGTGAACACACTATCTCGGTCTGAGTGATCGAATACCTCGTTAAATTCCCTCACAAACTGGTCATATGTTAGGTTGGCGTAGTCTGGCCAAGCCATGACCGCATAAGCCCACACTAGAGCCCGCCCCTCTAAGAGATTAACGACATAGCCGATGCGGCTGTGACTAGCGGGGAAAACCCCTGGTACCCGCTGAAACACTATTCCACATTGCATCAAAAAACCCAGTGCTTCCCCTAGCTTACCGCCAAAGCGCATGGGTGTGGGGACTGGAGCCAGCCGGGACTGCGGGGAAGGAGATGGGACGGAGTTGGATGGTCTGGTCGCCCCCCCCCCCCCCCCGGGAGCTGGTGGAAAGGGCTGCGGACTAGGGAGATGGACCAGGCGTGGGTTAATCTGAACAAGCTGGGTGAGTATGACTTGTTGCTGGTGGGATAATTGGTCTACCCGAGCCTCAGTGATGTTAAGTTTCTGTGCTAGTGCACTGTCTGCTGGGTCGTTCTGACCGAGATGTACTGACACGATTGGGTGACCCAGGAACAGACGTGGACTCAGAATAAACACAGTTATCTTTTATTATAAGAAGTGTGAGTGTGGGTGTGTGCTTGCATGTAGGAGTGTAGCAGCAGGGCGAGTAGAGCACCGTTCCGACTGGCAACCCTAGGAGGAAACACAGACAGATGGATGAGTGTTTGAGGTATGGAGGATCGTATCAGAGAATGTGCTGTCTTACGAGTAGGCAGGAGAACTGAGGCACTGAAGAACTCCCTAGGCTCCAGTCCAGTTGCTCCGTGTCAAGGCCGCCGCTGTCAACAAGGTGAAGAGGTGCAGGTTTGTACAGTGTAGGTGAGGTGCAGGTTGTACTGTATAGGAGAGGTGCAGGCTGTGCTCAGGTCCACCGCCAGGAGGAGGAAGTCCGCCACCAGGAGGCTTCCACCTGTGCACAGGGAAGATGGAGAAGAATGGAGAGTGCAGGAAAAGATGGAGGCTTACTTGCCGGTGGGGAGTTCAGACTCCCAGGAGAAGCGCTGAGTAGGACAAAGCAGAGGAGGCAGAACTCCTAAGCAGGATGAGTAGTGTAGGCGAAGAGGTCTTGCCAGATCATGGGAGCGTTGATGTCTCCGTGCAGACCAGAGGGCAGCGCTGCTTAAATAGGCCACTAGATAGGATGAACAGGTGTGCGCGCAGCTGTGGAGATAATTAGGGGCAGCAGGCACGCAGAGCGGATCATGACAATTTCGGGGGCATTATGTGGATCTGTGCTCTTTTTGTCCGCTCCAGGTAGGAAGGGCTTTCCTCTTTTATGGATACAAATTCATTGTTTAGGAAAGCTTTTTAATGTCCTGATGTGTCATCATATGTACTATCTCTTAATGTTTGCTTTTATTCTTGTTTGGGTGTAATTTGCAAAAATCTCACAAAAACGTTTTTCACGTTGTCTTTATGGGGTGTTATGTGTTGAATTTTGAGGAAAAAATTAATTTAATCCATCCTGGAATAAGACTGTAACATAACAAAATGTGGAAAAAGTGAAGTGTTGTAAATACTTTTCGGATGCACTGTATGTTACAGCCTTATTCCAAAATGGATTAAATTCTTTTTTTCCCCCTCAAAATTCTACCACAATACCCCATAATGACCACGTGAAAAACTTTTTTGGAGATTTTTGCAAATTTGTTAAAAATAAAAAAAGTAAGAAATCACATGTACATAAGTATTCACAGCCTTTGCCATGAAGCTCAAAGTTGAGCTCAGGTGCATCCTGCAGGTGCGTTTTCACTGATCATCCCTGAGATGTTTCTACAGCTTAATTGGAGTCCTCCTGTGGTAAATTCAGTTGATTGGACATGATTTGGAAAAGCACACACCTATCTATATAAGGTCCCACAGTTGACAGTGCATATCAGCACAAACCAAGCATGAAGTCAAAGGAATTGTCTGTAGACCTCTGAGACAGGATTGTCTTGAGGCACAAATCTGGGGAAGGGTACAGAAACATTTCTGCTGCTTTGAAGGTCCCAATGAGTGCAGTGGTCTCCATCATCCGTAAATGGAAGAAGTTCAGAACTACCAGAACTTTTCCTAGAGTTGGCCAGCCATCTCAACTGAGCGATCAGGGGAGAAGGAGGTGAGGGAGGGAGGTGTCAGGGAGGGGACCAAGAACCCGATGGTCACTCCGTCAGAGCTCCAGCGTTGCTCTGTGGAGAGAGGAGAACCTTCCAGAAGGACAACCATCTCTGCAGCAATCCACCAATCAGGCCTGTGTGGTAGAGTGGCCAGACGGAAGCCTCTCCTTAGTGAAAGGCACATGGCAGCCCACCTGGAGTTTGCCAAAAGGCACCTGAAGACCTCTGACCATGAGAAACAAAATTCTCTGGTCTGATGAGACAAAGATTGAACTCTTTTGCATTTGTGAATGCTAGGCGTCATGTTTGGAGGAAACCAGGCACTGCTTATCACCAGGCCAATACCATCCCTACAGTGAAGCAATGGGGTGGCAGCATCATGCTGTGGGGATGTTTTTCAGCGGCAGGAACTGGGAGGCTAGTCAGGATAGAGAGACAGATGAATGCAGCAGTGTACAGAGACATCCTGAATGAAAACCGGCTCCAGAGCGCTCCTGACCTCAGACTGGGGTGACGGTTCATCTTTCAACAGGACAACGACCCTAAGCACACAGCCAAGATATCAAAGGGGTGGCTTCAGGACAACTCTATGAATGTCCTTGAGTGGCCCAGCCAGAGCCCAGACTTGAATCCAATTGAACATCTCTGGAGAGATCTGAAAATGGCTGTGCACCAATGCTTCCCATCCAACCTGATAGACCTTAAGAGGTACTCCAAAGGGAAATGGGCGACACTGCCCAAAACTAGGTGTGCCAAGCTTGTGACCAAGCTGGTTATCTTTAGGGTGAACACTTACGCAGTAATGACATAGTCCACACTTTAATGAAAATTCTCAGTCATCCAGGTGGGTAAGTTTACTGTATGAAAGCTCAGTCTAGTCAACTGGAATCAAGTATTTTTTACTCTGAACTAGTGCATTGCCTGTAGAACGCAAGTATTCCTGTCTGAAACAGGTATCTCAATCAGGCTTTACAGGCTCAAATGTAGACTGTATTTGAAAGTGGAATACAAAGAGGTGTAGCCCAGGCCTGTTCAACTAGCGGCTCGTGGGCCACATGCGGCCCAGAAGCAACCTCCGAGTATCCCACGGGCCCAGGCCATGCCAAGGAAATATAAATTTAAAAAAATGAAGTAATGATGGTCGACAAGCGTGCACAAGAACAACACGCGTGACCGTTAAATCAGAAGGGATTTAACGGTGAGCTCAGAAGCGCCATGCCCGCGTGAGAGTTAAATCAGAGGCAGAGCAAACCTTCCAGGCAGAGCGCCTCGCTTATTGTCTGAGAGAAGCATGAACTTGTTGAAGTACTTTAAACGTGAAAAAAAAAATCAGAAGAGGTACGTAAGCAGTGAAGGTATTTATGGTGGTTTTAACCCTTTAACTGCCCAGATTAAATGGACGGGTCCATTTAATCTGGGCAGTTAAAGCCGAGATCCAATTTTTTTGTGTGGGTGTTCACATTATAATTTAAATGCGACCCCCATCAGACTCCAGTGTGAATGGTCTACAGCTATGAAGTGACCCACATTTTGCAGAAGAAAACGTAACGTCAGACACAGCGTTGTGTTTGAGCCCTGAACGATTGAGGGGAACAGAACTTTTTCATCTTGATGCAGCACAGCAAAATAAAATGTTAAAATCATTCAGAAATTATTATGCACAAAAATAAGAGACCAGCTTCATTCTTCTACATGCCAGATGACCGCTGTTATCATCTCTGTTTTAACAGAACTGATCGATTAAACAGCTCTCTTGAAAATGAGACCCCATGTCTCAGTGGAATTAACTGTATAAATAAGGTTAATAGTAAATAATCCTAGCGATTACAATGGGGCTCTTGCCCACTGATGTTGTCAGTGGCTTGGGCCCTATAAACAGCGCGGCTCGTACCAGCGGCACTGGTACCGCACAGGAAAGAGAAACACAGACTCCCTTCTCCTGAACTGTGGAACTGTGGCCATTCCACTCCACAGTCATGTCGATATTAACCTTTTAACTGGCCACATTTCATGGACAGGTTGCGCGCCCCCAGTGGCACAGCGTAGCAACTGTGCCTGTCAACGCACTCTGACATCCCCTGGCTGTACTGAGGATTTGTACTGATCTGTAATGATCTGACAGTTCAGAAGGTGGCAGGCACTCGGAGGAATCATGGCTGACACGGAATACAGCAAAGAAGAAGAAATCTTCATTATTATTCTTCCTTTTCCTGCTTTGAGCTCACAAGACCAGTATGGCCACCATGATCGTCATGGATCGTCACAGACAACTGTATCATACAGGAAAAATAGCCGCGTAATACAAATGAGATTCACGTGGGATAATCATAAGAGTTTGTAGATGTGGTAGAGAGCGTAAATGACCGACAAAACACAAAACAACGACCACGATGGGCGAAAAAGGACCGACCACGCGAGTGAGCAAGTGAGCGCCCCGCCCCGCCACCGGTAAGTGATGACTTTGTTTTTTTGGCATTGTACTGATTTTCTGGTTCATATACTTCGAAGATAAGATAAAAACATACCCCTGTAGACAAAATGGTGTCAAAAAAATGAACCTGAGGCGGCATGGAAAAATAAGCAGCCAGTGCTGTGGTTTTAAGCAGGTTTTATTATATCATGTCGCCTTCACGGGATCCCCTCTCCGGTGCATAGTGGAGCAGCCCGGAGCGGGATCCCTAAGCTCTCAGAGAAGGAGAGGAGGACACGTGTGTGTCTACCAGTTGCAGGATCAGAGTGAGAGAAGAAGAGTAAGAGAGAGATTGCGTTACAGAGTTGCACCTTAAATACTTGATCATAACAATACATCAAAGAGACGTACCCCACAGTTTAGAATGATCAAAGGGACAACAGAACAGGCAGGAGGTATTTGCATTTGTAAGACATACATCACAATGGGCAGATTAGCTAGACCTCGCTCCAAGTGTCAGACAAAGAGGCTAACAAGCACATCTACATATTGATCTGAGTCTCTAGGTCACAGTAAGGGCAAAATGCATGAATACAAAGGATGAAAGGCATCGATTAACATCACATAGGTGAGACAGAAGAAACTCGTCTACCTGTAGACATTAATACACCAAAGCACATCTAAGATGCTCAGAAAAAGCATAGTAAGGACAAGCCATATGCACACTATATAGAATGGCGCATTACATCACAACACATGCATGTTTGCATCACAAATACATGAATGGCACATTGCTTCTCAGTAGTGTAGCAGGAAAACAGAGAAAAGAGGGCTGAGTGTCCTTAGTCTGTTGTGGGGTTAAAACGAACCGCCACACACGCTCCCCCCCAGAGGACGCGGCAGGGGGTCGCGACCTCGATAATCCATCTGTGTGAGCGAGCTGTGGGAGAAGCTCGCTGCAGGCGGAGGGGGAGGGAGGGGAGGGGTAGTAAGTGCCGGCAGGAGCTGTGAAATCGTCCTGAGCCGCGCAAAAATTGCTTGTGGGTCCGCAATGTCGAAGGGCTGGTCCCGTTGAACGTGCAGCGGTCCACAAGAAGAAAAATTAGTCTCTGACTCCTCTCGTGGCCATGAAGAAAAGCAGGAGCGGCTGTAAGAGAGAAAGTAAACAAAGCAGGGGGACTGTTGGTTTTGGGTGCTGAAGCAACCCCAAAGCTCCCGGGAACAGCTGACGGCTGAAATCCCGTTGTGCCGTGGCTAAGACCATTAAAAAAATCCAGTGGCGAGCTGCGTGCTTGCTTCAGGTGAACGAGCAACCCTGAAGGTTCTGAGGGCAGCGGCGGAGGACGATGGCGGTCTGTGGCGTGGCTGAGACTGTTAACAAATCCTTCCAGTATGCTGTATGCGTACCTCAGGTGAGCGAGCAGCCCTGAAAGGCAGCGGCGAAGGAGGAAGGCAGTCTGTGGAGCCGTTACTTGTCCCATGCGTGATGCGCCGTCCTTGTAACTCCCCGATGCGTGCGCGGGGGTTCAGTGCGTGGGTGGGCCGCTGGAGTGGTGAGTCAGGGTGCAGAAACTTGGCGGAGATCAGCGCAGACGGCGCCAATAAAATCCAGGTTGAGCTGTTGCTGTAGATTTGGCCATGGTGCGTTGGAGCGTTGAGAGGAAATAGACGATCTTTAGTCCCTCAGGCCCGTGCAGAGGCGTTGGAGCGGCGGGAGGGAATAGACGATCTTTTGTTCCTCAGGCTCATGCAGCTGCGTTGGCGCGGTGTGAGGAAGTGGACGATCGTTGTCGCTCGTGCGGCCATGGTGCGTTCAGTTCCACGCGCTGCACTCCCCGTCGGCCCTGGAGGTTGCCGTCGTGGAGAGAGGACGAGGTGCGTGCGCTCTCAGTGAGAGCGGCCGGTCCAGCGTGGTTGTGCAGATCTCAGGCGACGGAGCATTCATGCCCGGGTGTTGCGTTCGCTGGCCGCTCGTTTTTTTCAGCGTCGGTTCGCCAGCGTGGCCATCCAAAACAGAAGGCTGCGTTGCACAAAACGTGTGCGTCTTCAAGGGGCCACCAACGCAGCTGTGTGGCTGTCCAGCTCGGAAGGTTGCTTTCGCACAAAACGTGTGCGTGTTGGAGGGGTCACCAGTGAGGCGGCATGGAAAAATAAGCAGCCAGTGCTGTGGTTTTAAGCAGGTTTTATTATATCATGTCGCCTTCACGGGATCCCCTCTCCGGTGCATAGTGGAGCAGCCCGGAGCGGGATCCCTAAGCTCTCAGAGAAGGAGAGGAGGACACGTGTGTGTCTACCAGTTGCAGGATCAGAGTGAGAGAAGAAGAGTAAGAGAGAGATTGCGTTACAGAGTTGCACCTTAAATACTTGATCATAACAATACATCAAAGAGACGTACCCCACAGTTTAGAATGATCAAAGGGACAACAGAACAGGCAGGAGGTATTTGCATTTGTAAGACATACATCACAATGGGCAGATTAGCTAGACCTCGCTCCAAGTGTCAGACAAAGAGGCTAACAAGCACATCTACATATTGATCTGAGTCTCTAGGTCACAGTAAGGGCAAAATGCATGAATACAAAGGATGAAAGGCATCGATTAACATCACATAGGTGAGACAGAAGAAACTCGTCTACCTGTAGACATTAATACACCAAAGCACATCTAAGATGCTCAGAAAAAGCATAGTAAGGACAAGCCATATGCACACTATATAGAATGGCGCATTACATCACAACACATGCATGTTTGCATCACAAATACATGAATGGCACATTGCTTCTCAGTAGTGTAGCAGGAAAACAGAGAAAAGAGGGCTGAGTGTCCTTAGTCTGTTGTGGGGTTAAAACGAACCGCCACAAACCATTCTTTGTGTAAATATGTCCAAAGTCCACTTTTGATTAGTTATGTAATTTATATAGCTGCCGCGACATTATGCAAATTAGATGCATAAATTTATTCCTATCTGAAACTTGGGATCATATGCTACATCTTTCTAATTGACAGTAAGCCATTATCTCTTGCAACTTTCAAGTTATAGCCTTGGAAATCTGAACTATTTTCTTGACAAAAAATCATTACCACTCTTGACCACTAGGGGTTATGTTGCCATATGGCGACTGGGACAGTTAAACAGTTTTCACTTTACATTTTAGATATTAAAACGGCCAGGACTCATGGTGTGTCGTTTAAAGGGAAAAAGGAATTTGCAGTATCCAGTAAATGTGCCGTTACTGTGTGCCTGCTCGTCTGACGGTTTCAGTCCCAAATCCCCCCAAAATTTTGAAGTTGTTGTGCAGTCAGAGCTGACAAAAATTATGATCCAGTGATAAAGGGTTTAATTGAACGGGTTTCTAACTTGGAGCTACCCTATAATGGCATATTTGCAGCGTTTGTTCACAGGACAAACCCGTACAACAGAGCTCTGCTCTGCTGCTGCCTGCAGAGCATAGACACACACAGAGCTAAACCCTGCCCACACTTTCTGAAGCCAGGGCATGAAGAGAGAGTGGTGATAGCGTGGTGGCTAAACTTTTATTGATAAAAATTGCATATTTTCACTGAGCAACTCCATACTCAGGGATGCACACCTTTGTAACCTCAGCAAAGCACTTATCTCACACACACACACACACACACACACACACACACACACACACACACACACACACACACACACACAGATATCTTGCATTTCTAGATAGATGGTGAATTGGATGAATGGTGAAGCATTTCAGAGTAAAAAAAATATTTTAATCCATTTTACTTAACTGAGCTTTCATACAGTGTAGTTGTCCACAATTAAGCTTCCTGTGGCTCACATATTTGAGATGCTTAAGCTGCATATGTATATTACTGCTACCTCACGTCTTAGAAGGAACAATAAGTCTGGTCCTCCGGGGGTAACAGGAAGGTGTGAAATCTGTCTTTAGAAATGGTTCTGAGAAGACTTCCTGACCACCAGGCTTTTAGGTGGAGGAGAGAAGACCTGGGGGGTGATGTATTGTCTCGGGGGATTGAATAACAGTGTGATTCTGTACTTTGATGTCCCGGGTATAAAAAGGGGAGATGTGGGATATTCTGTCTCTTTTCTGATTGAGAGGATGTTGGAGATACGTGAATGATTAATAAACCTGAATTGAGAAATAAATTCAGCCTCTTCATTTCACGCTCTCTACACTTCCCACCCAATTTTGCCTCCTTTACAATATTTTAGATGAGCAACCACATACTTCAGATACAAATCCCCAACAAAACCAGGGTCTTTGCTCAATCAAAACAGGCTTTAGCCTATCTAAGAGTACCACATCTGTAATAAATCTTAGATCGTTGTTATAGTAGATACACTAGTAGATACACAGTTTTTGCTAAATTATTTACAAATTATTACAAAAAATCTATAAAAACAAGAACTAAAGTGGAAAAATACGAACAATATAGAAAAACTCTGATGCGACCGAAGGTGCAGCCTTCGGTTGCGTCAGAGTATTATTTTCTCCACTTTTGTTTGTTTTTATCGATTTCATTTTTAATTTTTTACCTCTGTTTATGATACTAGTCTGTGTTTGCTGTTAGCTCAGTACTGGCCTCGCCTAAAAGCCCGTTCAGACGCGCGAGTAGGTTCGATCCCCGGCTGGGCTGCTTTTTACCGGGCTAGCCTACGTGCTAGCCTGTTTTTAGCCTTTTAGCTGTTTTTAGCTAACTTTCAGCTAACTTGTTTTTAGCTGTTTTTGGCTAATTAGCGGTTTATCCATCTCAGCCCCTGGAACACCATGGCTCCGTCTCCGACTTGTACTAGCTGTTTATCTCTCCTTGGTAAGGTCTCTGAGTTGGAAATGAGGCTCTCCAACCTTTATAAGATTCGGGAGGCCGAAGATCACCTCGATACCATCATTCTCGGGCGTACATCGGCTCCGCCTACCGACTCACAGTTGGCAGAGACAGCTACTTACAGTACTAGGGTGAGCTCAGCGCTTCTCCATCCACCTCTACCCCTGCTCCAGCCTCTGCAGACGCCCATGACCAAAGCAATAAACACTGGCTTCATCTCGCGGCTAAACCCAAAGCTTCGGCTGGTCCCTCTCATCCTCCATGTGCGCCCTGGACCTTGGTTCAACCAGCTAACAACTATCGTTGATCGACCAGAAAGGGCCGCGCCGCTTCTCTTCCCATGTCCCTGGATAACAGATTTGATATTCTTTCTATGGAGGATTTTCCCCACCTGGATGCTGGCTGTCCGCCCCTGGACGCCCCTCGTCCCCCCTCTTCTTCAGTGGCGGCTCATATCCACAAACCCCGGATAAAGACCACCCTGGGTGTGTTAAATCACACACCAGCTCCAGATAGAAGAGAGCGCTTCTCCCCGCCTTCGCAACAACATCATCACCCTCTACAAAATTACTCTCCTCGTCAGAATCCACCGATTAAAAAAACCCCAGACGACGCTGGTAATTGGTGACTCGATCGTGAGGAACATCAGAAGCAGGTACTGTGTTACTCAATTTTTTCCCGGGGCTAGAGTCTCTGACATTGAGGCTCTTATCCCTGACCTGCTGAATGAATTCCGTCACGTACAAACTGTCGTTGTGCATGTGGGATGCAATAGCATCCCAGATGAAGCGTTGGAGATTTTAAAAAGTGTCTTCAGGAGCCTTCTGTCCACTCTTATGAACTGTGGCAGACGTGCGCTCATCTCTGGGCCTTTGGCACCTTTCAGATGAGGCTGCAATCGTTTTAGCAGAACTCTCAGTCTTAATACTTGGCTGTGTTTTACTTGTCCTATTTGTAACATTGGTTTTGTTGACAATTTTAACTTATTCTGGAACCGCCTTTCACTTATGAGGCCTGATGGCATCCACCCAAATAGACTTGGTGCACGTGTTTTAAGAGACAATCTATTCTATTCCATTTGGTGTTTTTTAGTACAGTGACTGGGACTTGGTGTGTTTACTCGCTCTGAAGCTTCTGGGTTTGCCAAACTGCCCTTGTCTGTTTCTGTTCCTACTTCTTGTATCGATCCCATTAATTCAGGTGGTCTTTACCGTTTGGATCAGCCTTTGATTTATAATCCTACAGAGATTGTGTGACGACAGAGTGTCACCACTGTTATGGTTTATTGTATGTTTAATTATATTGTTTGGGTAATATTTGTAAATGTTAATTATTAAGTTTGCACATACTACTTTAAGATCTGCTTTTGACTAATTGGAATGCCTTTGTGAGATAATTATTATGTTTAATTATTTGGGTAAAACAAGTGGTGATCATTAATCCACATACCTTTGCCAGCATGCTCCCTGATGGTGTCCGGGCAAAAGACTCTTTAGGGGTTGAAGGCTTTTTAAAGGATACCAGCAGGAAGGGAGCATGTGATGGTAAGTTTAGGGGTGATTTAGATTTTGTAAATAGGGGTTTAAATTATTTATTGAATTATTTATGGTGTCTTATTTATTCTGTGTTATTTATATGTATTTTGTAAATAGGTGGGAAATTGTTATGGACTTTTAGATGCTATTGGATATGTGTGAAGAATGGAAAATGTTTGTTTTACCTGGGGTTATGGTAGGGGCTAATTAGCCCTAATTGTCTCACTTAATATAACAGGTGTTGGTTATTGGGAAGAGTGTCGTGTCGTGTCGGTGTGAAGATTTTGGTATGTACGCTGAAGTTGTTATCTGTGAAGTTTTTGAAAATAAAATTGGAAAAATTGCTGATTGCAAGTTGTCTCCAAGCCTCCACTGATGATTGACAGCCGCCTCGTCCAGCGACGTAACATTTGGTGGCAGCGGTGGGATAATCAAATTCGTCGGGTGCAGTCACAAGTTGCGGAGTTGAGAGAGGAGTATGGGAGCCGGGCTGAACGCAGTGGTGACAACGACGCTTCGGGGGAAGACCCCAGGGTGACGGCCAGTCAGGTCGGCCCGCAGGAGGATGATTTACCGCTGCAGGTGCAGCCGAGGATGACGCGAACGCACCACGAGCCCAGGCTGAATCCGCTCTCTCCCGAGGATGACATCGAGCACTATCTGGCGACATTTGAGAGGATCGCTACAGTCTGCCGCTGGCGTGAAGAAGAGTGGGCTATCCAGTTGGCCCCTTTACTCACAGGTAAAGCACGAAGTGCGTATGTACTGATGGACATTGCTGACACGGACAGTTATAAAAAAGTGAAAGAAGCAATTTTAAATAAGTACAAAATAACGTCCGACACATACAGGAGAAGGTTTCGGTCTTTGGACATTTATCAGGACAAAACCCCCCGTGAACTGTATGTTCGTTTAAAAGACCTGTGTATTAAATGGATTAAACCAGAGACCTCAACGGTGAAAGACATCGTGGAGCTGTTGATTTTGGAGCAGTTTCTGCGGATGGTGAACCCGGAACTGGGAATCTGGATACAAGAGAGGGACCCGAAGACTGCAGAGGGCGCTGCTCGTCTAGCGGAGGTTTTTCTGTCAGCCAGGTCTGGGAGCAGGAGACCTACTCTTGGCCGTGACAGCTCTTTCACCATACGGAGTAAGTCTAATGAGGGTGAAAGGGGTGGTCCAGCTCAAAATAGGCTGTATTCCAGTTCCAGTCAGATCACAAGTGGCAGATATAATAGTAGCAAAAAGTCACTTGTTGTTTCAAATAAAGATATACGCTGTTATCAGTGCAATAAAATCGGTCACACCCAATATTCATGTCCTGCCATAAAAAATAAGAAACCTTCATTATTATGCTCAGTTCCAAGACCTACTCTGTCAGCACCAATTTATGGTGAAATATATAAAACTAACGTTTTGCTTAATGGTCAGTGTGAAGAGGCTTTGTTAGACTCCGGTTGTTTCCAGACTGTTGTTTTGCCCAGCTTAGTCCCTAGAGATTCATGGAGTGAGTCTACAGTGAATATTAGTTGTGTTCATGGGGATAAGAAGTTGTACCCTACTGCTGAGGTCTATTTAACAGTGGGGGGTGAAACTTATCTCCTTCCTGTAGCTCTTGTGCCTGATTTACCTTATCCAGTTATTCTTGGCAATGATGTTCCAACTTTGTTGGACATTATACAACAGGTTAGAGACGAACAAACTGAGGGACAGGCAGGTGGTGCTATTGAACAGAGGCTTGATGCACCTGTTGGAAAAATTTGCAATATGGTGACAACCAGGGCGCAGAGGGCTGCCAATGTTCTTCAGGAGCTGCCATTTTACGATTCTGAGATAGAGGCAGGCCCTAGTAACAAATCTAAATCCAAGGCTCAGAGGAGAAGAGATAAGGTGTTAGCTTCAGTAAAGAACTTGGGTGAAGAAACACCACAGCTAAGTCAGTCGGTAGAGTTTGACATCCCTCCTGACATAGCTGCATTGCAGAAAGCTGACCCAGCACTTGGACCATGGTTTGATAAAGTCTCGGAGATTGAGGGTGTGAAACAGGGTAGAACGGATTGTTTGGCTGAGGCCATGTATGTCATTAAAAAAGGCATTTTGTACCAGCAACAAGGTGAAGTTATGGCCATAGCTTTGCCACGGGACCTCACACCACAGATTATGGAACTGGGACATGTTATCCCTTGGGCAGGTCATCTAGCTTTTCAGAAAACTTTGCAGAGAATTGCTAGAAGGTTTGTGTGGCCGGGAATGTATACCCAGATAAAGGAGTTTTGTACATCGTGTCCAATATGTCAGATTACATCACCTAGGGGAGTAGCCCGTGCCCAACTGCACCCATTACCAATTATTGGAACACCATTCGACAGAATAGGGATGGATGTAGTTGGCCCCCTAGAGAGAAGCTCCTCTGGTAATAAATACATTCTGGTGATTTGTGACTATGCTACTCGGTACCCAGAAGCCTTCCCCCTGAAATCTATCAAGGCTAGGCAGGTTGCCAACTGCCTTGTCCAGTTATTTTCAAGGGTAGGCATACCCAGAGAAATTCTAACAGACTGTGGAACAAATTTCTTGTCAAAACTGTTGCAGCAGGTATATAAGCTGTTGGGTATTAAGGGTATTAAGACCACCCCATATCACCCTCAGACAGATGGACTAGTGGAGCGATTCAATCAGACTCTGAAAAATATGCTGCGGAAATTTGTTTCTGAAACGGGCTCGGATTGGGACCAATGGGTACCATATTTATTATTTGCTTATCGGGAGGTGCCCCAGGCTTCAACAGGGTTCTCACCTTTTGAACTACTGTATGGTCGTCAGGTGAGGGGCCCGTTGGACTTATTAAAGGAGCACTGGGAGAGTCCACCGAGTGATCAGGACAGTGTGGTCTCATATGTTATTAAGATGAGAGAGAAACTGGATCGAATGACTGCTTTGGCTCAGGAGCACATGAGGATGGCACAGGCCAAACAAAAAACTTGGTATGATAAGAAGGCCAGAAAAAGGGTTTTTCACCCAGGTCAGCAGGTTTTGTTATTGCTGCCCTCGTGTGACTGTAAGCTGTTGGCTCAATGGCAGGGGCTGTATGAAATCTCTAAAAAACTAAGTGCAGTGACATATGAACTATATATGCCTGACAGGAAGGTAAAACATCAGACCTTCCATATTAACTTGTTGAAAGAGTTTCAGCAGCCTGGTCATCAGCAGCAGCAGCCTGTTCTTCAGGAGACACATCATCAGCTCTTCATTTGTGCGACGGAAGTGGATGAGGAGAGAGAACAGTCTTTTCCCACAAATGTGTCAGAGACGTGTTTGTTTCAAGTGTCTCATTTGCAGGTTGATCAGCAGAGAGAATTAGAAGCACTGTTAGATCCAGAATTGTTTCAGGAGAGACCTGGTTTCACCACATTGGTGCATCATAAAGTGCATTTGAAAGAAGAAGCTGTTCCACGTAGGAAATCTTACAGGATCCCGGAGCGATTGGTTCCAAAGATGAAACAGGAGGTTGATTTGATGTTGCAGCTGGGAGTGATCAAGGAGTCAGTCAGTGAGTGGTGTAGCCCGATTGTGCTAGTACCCAAAAAGGATGGCTCTTTGAGATTCTGTATTGACTTCAGATATCTCAATTCAGTGTCTAAGTTTGAGTCATACCCCATGCCCCGGATTGATGAACTGTTAGAGAAAGTGGGCAGGGCTAGGTTTATTTCTACACTGGACCTATGCAAGGGGTATTGGCAGGTGGCATTGGCACCGGAAACAGAAGGACTTACAGCCTTTAAAACACCTTATGGCAGTCTTCAATTCAAGGTTATGCCATTTGGCCTTCGGGGGCACCTGCAACTTTTCAGCGGCTCATGGACCAGGTATTAAGAAGGGTATCAAATTTTGCAGCTGCCTATTTGGATGACGTAGTCATCTATAGTCAGACTTGGGAAGGGCATTTGGTACACCTTGGGCAGGTCCTTCAGTTGATTAAGAGGGCAGGACTGACGATTAATCCACGCAAATGTGCGTTTGGATAGCAGCAGGTGGAGTACCTGGGACATATGGTTGGTCAGGGTGTCATTAGACCACGAGTAGGTAAAGTGGATGCTATCCAGACCTATCCTGTGCCCACTACTAAAAAGAAGGTACTGTAGCGGGTTGAATTCAACCCCCCCACAACACAGAGACAGAACACAGAGACAGTCAGCTCGCACTCCTTGGTTTTTCCCGCTGCACTACTGAGATGTAATGTGCCATGCATGTATTGTGATGTAATGTGCCATTCATTTATAGTGTTCATGCGTCCTGTCCTTACTGTGACCTAGAGGCTGAGATAAATACGTAGATGTGCCTTGTAACCTCTTTGTCCTGCAAGCCGGAGCAGAGGCTGCATCTGCCTATTGTTATGTAGGTCTTACAAATGCAAATGTCTCATGCCTGTTCTGCAGTCCCTTTGATCAGACCAACTGCTGTGAATCTGCTTTGATGTATTGTTTGAGTTTGGTATAAATACTGCACAGGTTCTGTAACACATCCTCTCATTCCCACTTCTGCAACTGCCGCTGCTGGACACAGACTTTGTGTCCCTCTTCTCTGAGAGCCGTTTGGGCTCGCTCCCGGCGCCGTGCATGCGCGCCGGGAGCGGAGCCCGTGACGGCGGTATGATAATAAAACCAACCTAAAACCACAGCATTCGCTTATATTTTTTATTATGCCGCCGCACTGGTGACCCCTTGAAGACGCACACGCTTTGTGCGACGCAGCCTTCTGATTTGGACGGCCCCGCTGGCGAACCGACGCTGAAAAAAACACGCTGCCAGCGAACACAGCAGACTGACGAGCTGCTCTCCCTTCGGCTTCAGGGAGACCTCGACACGGAGCCAACACAGGCGAGCCGTTCTCCGGACATCACCCACGATTGGGAAAACTGCAGAAAACGTCATGGCGCGACCCTCGCCTGAGATCGGGACGTCCACGCTGGACCAGCCGAGGGACACAGAACGTTTTCTTCCTCTCACCGCTACTCCTCCCTCTCAGCGATCCTACTCATCCACCCGAGCCTGAGGAACAAAGATCGTCTATTCCCTCCCACCGCTCCAACGCATCTGCACGAGCCTGAGGGACAAAAGATCGTCTATTTCCTCTCACCGCTCCAACGCACCATGGCCAATCTGCAGCCACAGCTCAACCTGGATTTTATCGGCGCCGTCTGCGCCGATCTCCACCAAGATTCTGCACCCTGACTCGTCACTCCAGCGGCCCACCCAAGCACGGAACCCCCGCGCGCGCACCGGGGAGTTACGAGGATGGCACACCACGCACGGGACAAGAATGGCTTCACTGACCGCCTTCCTTCTGCTGCACACTGGCCCTTCAGGCTTGCTTGTACACCTGAGGCCCGCAGCTTGTTCACTGGATTTTATGGTCTTAGCCACGGCACACAAGGGGAATTCAGCCGTCAGCTGTTCCCGGGGGGCTTTGGGGTTGCTCCTGCACCTAAAGCCAACACGCCAGTCCCTCTGCTTTTGTTTTTTTCTTCTTACAGCCGCTCCTGCTTTTCTTCATGGCCACGAGAGGAGTCAGAGACCAATTTTTTTCTTTTTCTGATCTCCGCATGTTCAGACGGGACATCGCGGAGCAGCAAACACTTTTGGCGCGACTCGAACGATTTTCCCCCGCCCAGTCAGCATGTGCTACCCCCCTCCCCCTCCTCCTCCTCCTGCACAGAGCTTTTCCCTGCTCGCTGCCCAAACTGCAACATCGAGGTCACGGTCCCCTACCGTGCCCTCTGGGGGGGAGCAGTGTAGCGGGTTGAATTCAACCCCCCCACAACACAGAGACAGAACACAGAGACAGTCAGCTCGCACTCCTTGGTTTTTCCCGCTGCACTACTGAGATGTAATGTGCCATGCATGTATTGTGATGTAATGTGCCATTCATTTATAGTGTTCATGTGTCCTGTTCTTACTGTGACCTAGAGGCTGAGATCAATATGTAGATGTGCCTTGTATCCTCTTTGTCCTGCAAGCCGGAGCAGAGGCTGCATCTGCCTATTGTTATGTAGGTCTTACAAATGCAAATGTCTCATGCCTGTTCTGCAGTCCCTTTGATCAGACCAACTGCTGTGAATCTGCTTTGATGTATTGTTTGAGTTTGGTATAAATACTGCACAGGTTCTGTAACACATCCTCTCATTCCCACTTCTGCAACTGCTGCTGCTGGACACAGACTTTGTGTCCTCCTTCTCTGAGAGCCGTTTGGGCTCGCTCCCGGCGCGCATGCACGGCGCCGGGAGCGGAGCCTGTGACGGCGGTATGATAATAAAACCAACCTAAAACCACAGCATTCGCTTATATTTTTTATTATGCCCCCGCAGTACGATCATTCATGGGAATGGTAGGATGGTACAGTAAGTTTATTCCCCACTTTGCTGAAAGAGCAGCAGTTTTGACTGACCTCACTAAGGCTACAGCACCAAATAGGGTAAAATGGACAGAGGAGTGTGACAGAGCTTTTGAGGATCTGAAGAGTGCTATCTCTGGTGAGAAGGTTCTCTACAGTCCAGACTTTGCTCACCCGTTCATTCTACAGACAGATGCTTCAGGAGTTGGCATTGGAGCAGTACTTCTCCAGGAGGAGAGGGGAGAGAGACACCCAGTACTGTTCTTGAGCCGTAAGTTGTTGGACCGGGAGACGAGATACTCTACGGTAGAAAAGGAATGTCTTGCCATGAAATGGGTAATAGGGTCTCTGAAGTACTATTTACTGGGGCGTCATTTTATGTTGGAAACAGATCATCGGGCCCTACAGTGGCTGAACAGGATGAAGGACATGAACAGTCTTCTCACAGGGTGGTATGTGTCCCTTCAACCATATAACTTTACTGTTCGGTATGTGGCAGGGAAAACTAACCTTGTGGCAGATGGTCTCTCAAGAGTACATGACTCTTAGAGTACTGTACTCTTGGGAAAAGGGGGGAGGAACTGTGACGACGGAGTGTCACCACTGTTATGGTTTATTGTATGTTTAATTATATTGTTTGGGTAATATTTGTAAATGTTAATTATTGTTAAGTTTGCACATATTTAAGATCTGCTTTTGACTAATTGGAATGCCTTTGTGAGATAACTGTTATGTTTAATTATTTGGGTAAATAAAGTGGTGATCATTAATCCACATACCTTTGCCAGCATGCTCCCTGATGGTGTCCGGGCAAAAGACTCTTTAGGGGTTGAAGGCTTTTTAAAGGATACCAGCAGGAAGGGAGCATGTGATGGTAAGTTTAGGGGTGATTTAGATTTTGTAAATAGGGGTTTAAATTATTTATTGAATTATTTATGGTGTCTTATTTATTCTGTGTTATTTATATGTATTTTGTAAATAGGTGGGAAATTGTTATGGACTTGTAGATGCTATTGGGTATGTGTGAAGAATGGAAAATGTTTGTTTTACCTGGGGTTATGGTAGGGGCTAATTAGCCCTAATTGTCTCACTTAATATAACAGGTGTTGGTTATTGGGAAGAGTGTCGTGGCGTGTCGGTGTGAAGATTTTGGTATGTACGCTGAAGTTGTTATCTGTGAAGTTTTTGAAAATAAAATTGGAAAAATTGCTGATTGCAAGTTGTCTCCAAGCCTCCATTGATGATTGACAGCCGCCTCGTCCAGCGACGTAACAGATTGTCTGTCTCCTGTTGCCCTAAATATTGTAACCCAGGACAAATACAACATAACTTGAAAGACACACACTTCTGCAGCTCCTCCTCATCCACCACCCTTCAACTTTGCCCCTGTCTCCTCCCTTAGAGAACCTTTTTCTGCTTCCTCCAAAGTTAGTAAAAAAGTTAATAAAAATAGAATTCACAAACATCCCAAATTGATAAACAAAATGTTGGTAAAATTCAAATCCAACCTCAAGTCCCTAAATTAATAAATCGGCCTCTGTTCCTCCCCAAAACTTAAATATTAAATGTGGTCTATTAAATATTAGGTCTCTAACTTCTAAGTCTCTTCTGGTTCATGATCTATTAATCAATCATCAGATTGATTTATTATCCCTCACAGAGACCTGGCTTGGGCAAGATGATTATGTTGGTTTGAATGAATCAACTCCCTCTGGTTATTTAACCCCTTGAACTCTGTGAATTCCACGGGTGGTCACGTCTCTGCATCTTAGTGCGTCTCAGTGCGCACTGAAAAAAAAAGCTGTATTTCCGGTCTTCCAGTACAGACACAGCCTTGTTACAACCTGAGAAAAAAGCTGTGTAATATATTCATTTTTTGTGATATTTTTACAAAATTTTGACCTGAGCTTGAAAACACTAGGTTCTACATTTCTGTTGCGTTTTCCAGCCAGTATCTGACAGCTGTATGTTATTTGCAAGCATTTGTATCTAAAAAAACACCCAGGCAAACTTTGTTACTCAGTGGCAGGAGCACTTAGAGAGATTATGACTGTTTTGCCAAAAAATTCAGTGTTTTCTTTTAAATGAGACTAACCCCATGAAGATGGTGCAAAGGGTTGAAGAACAGCTTTTGATGTACTTTGGGCATATTATTTTTAGGCGTTTTTAGGGAAGTTGAACAGAGTTCAACAGGTTAAACTGTCATAACCCCAGAGGTTCTGGTCGTGGTGGTGGAGTGGCGGCAATTTTCCATTCTAAATTACTAGTTAATGTTAAGCAAAAATTATGTTTTAATTCCTTTGAAGGTTTGGTCCTCAGAGTGGGGTTTGTTGGCAATCTTGGCTTGAACCCAATTTTCTTTGTCATAGTTTATCGTCCTCCCTCTGCCTATTCACAGTTTCTATCGAAATTTGCCAAATTTTTAGCTGATTTAGTGCTGAAATCCGATAGAATAATTATTGTAGGGGACTTTAGTGTACATGTTGATGTAGAGAGTGATTGTCTTAATAAGGCATTCAGTTCAATTTTAGACTCAATGAGGTTTTCCCAGAAAGTAAAAAATTCTACCTATCATTTCCACCATACATTGGACCTTGTTCTGACTTATGATATAGATATTGAAAATCTGGTAGTGTCCCCTCATAATCCTGTACTGTCTGACCATTGTCTGTTAATTTTTGACTTCATTATCTCTGATCACTTGTTTCCTAAAGAAAAATACTACTACAGCAGATGTCTTCCTGATGATGTTGTTGTCAAATTTTTGCAGATTGTCTCCTCTATGCCATGGGTCAACACAACAGAAATAACAGAAATAATAGATGGAGAGTCTGCTCCATTCATGATTGATGGCATGGTTGATAGCCTCTCTGCATCGGACTGTAGATTTGGTATCCCCTTTAAAAAAGAAAAAGTCTAATCAGAGATTTCTAACCCCTTGGTTTAACTCAGAAACTCGTGACTTAAAACAGAAAACTCATCAATTGGAAAGGAAATGGCGTTCAACTAATTCAGATGAATTCTACTTAGCGTGGAGAAATCATTTCTTAATCTATAAAAAATCTCTTAGAAAAGCTAGATCAAGCTATTATTCTGCATTAATAGAAGCGAACATGAATAACCCCAGGTTTCTCTTCAACACTATAGCCAGGCTTACAGAGAGCCAGGACTCGATTAATTCTTGCATCCCCCCTGAGTTTTCTAGTCAGGACTTTCTGAACTTTTCAATCTTAAAATTTTATCTATATTAGAGATGAAATCAGTCAGATTCTTCCTACCATAAACTCAAGTACATTAACTTCTACAGCTCCCTCAATTGATATCTGCTTAGATAAGTTTACTCCAATCGACCTCTTGGAGTTGGATAAAATAATTTCATCATCTAAGCCTTCATCTTGCCTTTTAGATCCTATTCCTTCTAGGTTATTATAATCATCTTCCCAGTTATTGGTAGCCGTATTCTTCTTATAATTAATTCTTCTTTAACTCTGGGTTATGTACCACTGGCTTTTAAAACTGCTGTAATTAAACCCTTACTCAAAAAAAAACGACTCTCAATCCAGGACTTTTGGCCAATTATCGACCAATCTCTAATTTGCCTTTCATTTCAAAAATCTTGGAAAGAACTGTTGCTCTGCAACTAACTGACCATTTGCAGGGAGTTGGTTTGTTTGAGGTGTTTCAATCTGTGTTCAGAGCTAATCACAGCACTAAAACTGCTTTAGTGAAGGTCACTAATGACCACCTGATCGTATCTGATCGTGGATTTGTCTCTGTTCTTGTCCTTTTAGATCTCAGTGCAGCCTTTGACACTATCGATCATGCCATTCTACTTGATAGATTAGAACACTTTGCTGGACTAAATCGAACTCCGTTGCAGTGGTTTAGATCTTATTTGTCCGATAGATTTCAGTTTGTTCACATTAACGATGAAGTTTCTTCCAACTCTAGGCTCAGTCATGGAGTTCCACAGGGATCTGTGTTGGGCCCTACTCTTTTTAGTGTATATATGCTCCCGTTAGGCAATATCATCAGAAAGCACTGTATACATTTTCACTGTTACGCAAACGACACACAACTATACCTGTCAATGAAATCCGATGATTGTAATCAATTAGCCAAGTTAGATGCCTGTCTTAAGGACATCAAAGCCTGGATGACTTGTAATTTTCTACTATTAAACTCTGATAAGACTGAAGTCATTCTTGTTGGCCCAAAACATCTTAGAAATTCCTTCTCAAATTATGCCTTTAATTTAGATGCCGCCACTCTCACTTTGAATAGTTCTGTGAGGAACCTTGGAGTTAGTTTTGATCAAGATTTGTCCTTTAATTCACATATTAAAATTGTTTCTAATATTGCCTCCTATCAACTGCGCAATATTGCCAAGATCAGGAGCATCTTGTCTCTAAATGATGCTGAGAATCTGATTCACGCCTTTGTCAGCTCTCGATTAGATTATTGTAATTCGTTATTATCTGGTTGTCCTAAAGTATCCTTAAAAAATCTTCAGTTGATTCAAAATGCTGCTGATAGAGTTTTAACTGGTTCTAGAAAAAGAGATCATATCTCTCTGGTTCTGTCCTCCCTTCATTGACTTCCCATAGAATTTAGAATCAAGTTTAAATTCCTTCTTCTTACTTTCAAAGCTCTTAATAATCAGGCCCCCCAGTATATAAAAGATCTGATATTACCTTACCATCCTAATAGAGCATTACGCTCCCAAAATGCTGGCTTACTTGTGGTGCCCAGAATCTCCAAAAGTACAGTGGGAGGCAGACTCTTCTGCTACCAAGCTCCTTCTCTCTGGAACCAGTTACCACTCTGAGTCTGGGAGTCAGACTCGGTCTCTGTTTTTAAGAACAGGGTAAAATCCTTCTTTTTTAATATAGCTTACGTTTAAGGAGGGATTTTGTGTCTTTTATCCCCACTTTTGTTCTGCTGTTATTTGATCCATACTGCTGGTTGACCTCTAATAATGTACTTGGCACCTTACTGTTGTGTTTTTATGTCTGCCCTCTCCATCCTCCCTATCCTCTCACCCCCAGCCAGTCGCAGCAGATGATTGCCCCTCCCTGAGCCTGGTTCTGCTAGAGTTTTCTTCCTGCCAAATGGGAGTTTTTCCTCTCCATTGTCGCTTAGTGCTTGCTCATAGGGGATCATCTGGTTGCTGGGTTTTTCTGAGACTGTGGGGTTTTTCTCTGCACTCTGGCGCCCTGAGACGGCCTCTGTTGTGATGTGGCGCAGTATAAATAAAGCTGAATTGAATTGAAAAAACAACAATTTTGGTGCTGGTCTGATGCAGGTGTATGCTGTTTTTTCAGCAGGGATTCTTTCATATCAGTCGGACAACGCAAAGGACTGTAATTACGTTATTTAGTGATATGCTACACAAGACAAGGGACAATGGGGAGCATGCATTTGGTTCTAATATTAACTATGGAGATCTGTAACATGAAATGATGCAGAGAAGTGGGAGAAGTGGGCAGAGTTCAAGGTCCTTATGGCATGGCCAACAAAGCTGTTTAGCAGTCTTGTAGAGCAGGCTCGGAGGCTCTGGTACCTTCTCCCTTAGGGCAGGAGGCTGAAGAGGGGGTATGAGGGGTAGAGGGTGTCGCCCGTGACATTGGTGGCTCTGCGGGTGAGGCGGGTGTGGTAGATGTCAGAGAGGGCGGGCAGAGGGGCACTGATGATCTTGCTGTCTGCATTCACTGTGTGTTGTAGAGTCTTCTGGCAGGAGGTGGTGCGGCTTCTGTACCACACAGTGATGTAGCTAGTGAGGATGCTCTCAATGGTGCCCGGTAGAATGAGCACGTGATGGGGGGGGGGGGGCGGGGGACTCATGCTGTCCTCAGTTTGTGGAGGACATAGAGGTGAGTTTGAACTTTCTTGGCCAGTGATGTGGTGTTGTTGGACCAGGAGAGGTCTTCAGAGATGTGCATCCCCAGGAACTTGGTGCTGCTCACCCTCTCTGATATGTCCACAAACCTGGCATGAAAGGAGATGGACGAGGAGGTTGCACTGGAACTGGAACTTTATTACATACTGGTCACAATACACCGTACATGGTTCTGTGTGGAATTGTCCAGGCAAGCGAGCCCCAAAAGGTGGACGTCCCTTATTATAGGGCGGCGTGATGACGCAACCGGAATGCGCCATCATCACACCGCACTTCACAATAAACTCCGATCCCACTTTCTCCCCACCTTTTACAACATAAAAAAACACATCTAATTAAAACCCTCCCAAATTTGGCAAAACAGAACCCCAAGAGACACACTAAAATAAAGCAGTAAACACAAAACTATAACAAACTTAAAAACCAAAACTAGGACCTGTGGGTAGACGGCCACACGACCTGCACGGCAAAGTGGTTTATTCTAGTACTATCAGATGGTCCGGCCGTGCTTCTACCTAAAAATCTCAAGTCTTTCACTTACAGTCCCCCATGGTAATGGTGGGTCGGGCGGGGGAAACAGTTCAGTCTGAGGTGCTTTGAGGCGGCCCCGTGGTGGCCTCCTCCCTGGAGCTGTCGGACCCCCGCGGTCAGTATTCATGACACCGGAGCCCAGGTACTACACTGTGGCAGCCCATTCCCACGAAGCCCTGCCGCCTGGAGCTGCTACCCGGACACCCCGTAGTCTGTTCGTGTGCCAAACCGAATTGTCCGTCAGCCGAAAGCGCACTGTTCCCAGCTTCGCCACGATCCTCAGCAGCGCCCGTTGTTTTGCTGGCTGTGGCCCGGTCAGTCGCCTTCCTGGTCTCCCGCCGGTGCGAACCCAAACCCAGTCCATGACTTGGAGCGGCGCCTTACTTGGTTTGCTGTACCGTGATGCTTTCAGCAGCTCCGTGTTTTCCTTCTGTCTGGTGCCGTCGTAATACTGAGGCGGTTCCGTTGTCACCGTGCTCGCTGCGGACCCTTCACCCCTCATCTCCGTCATCGGCTGCGGCCTGTCGTGGGCATGGAAGGTGTCCAGAGTCTTTCTGGTGTCACTTGTTGAAGCAGACTCTCCACCCGTCAGCTCAGTCGTTACCTCCGTAGCCTGCTGAGCGAGAGAATAGGAGCAGTCCGGCTCTTCCCCTCCGCCATCTGAAGTGTTCTGCTGTACCGCATTGTGCATTGTCTCTGCACCCTGCTGCTGCTGCACTTGGGGGCTCTCAGCATGCTCGCGCACCCCCTTCCGCGGCTCCGATTCCACCGTGTCAGCTAGCATCAACTGTTCGGGTTCAGGTTCAGGTTACTTTATTTGTACCCGTAGGTAGATTTGTTTTGCAGTCAGGTGACATCCATATTTACAAACCACAGTTACATTCAACATGAACACAAACGCAGGCACACATGTAGCTGACTATAAACATGATAAAAGTGCTCAAGGCTCCCCCAATCAAGACATAGGACAAAGAGATAAGAGAAAAAACAGAGATAAGAGAGAAGGGTCATATTAAAAAGTTAAAGACTAGTCAAAGAGGTTAAAAACTCAAAAGTCTAAGACCCAATAAAAGATTTAGAACCCAAATAAAAAAACCTACAAAAATAAGTAAATATAAAATAAAATTAATAAATGGGTAACTGAATTATGTGCAGTATATTGTTACATCTTGTTCAATTCTTTAACAGCAGCAGGAACAAAGCTGTTTTTGTAGTGCTGGGTTTTACTTTTTGGGACAGCAAACCTCCGTCTGGAGGGAAGAAGCTGAAAGTGGCAGTGCAAAGGGTGGGAGTCATCATTTAAAATGGAGGTAGCAATCCTCTGTACCTGTCTGGTGTACAGGGATGTCAGGCTCAGCTGTGACTCACCAAGCAAACAACTGGACCCATCTAACTACCTGATCCAAGGATTTCCTCTATTTCAGTTTTATCTGACTAAACCATGACACTAAAGAAAAGGATAAAACAGATTCAAGAAAAGCCCGATAAAACATTGTCATTATGGTTCGGTCAATTTGGAAGCATGCAAGTTTCCTTAAACAATGCAAATGTTGCTGACCCTTTTTGCACACCCTTTCACAGTTCTCTTTAAAGTTTAATTTACTATCAATAATCGTCCCAAGGTATTTGTAGGATTGTACACATTCAGTGGTCTGGCCTTTTAGTACAGTGACTTTGTGCCTGGGAGTTTTCCTCCTAAAGTCAATAATCATATCTTTAGTTTTTGTTGTATTCAGCTGCAGGTAGGAATCCTCACACCAGTGAACAAAATCATCAACCACTGGGCCATGGCCACTCTCACCATCCTGGAGGAGACTGACAACAACTGAATCATCAGCATACTTTATAATGTGTCTGTTGTCATGTCTGATCCGACACATGTTTGTGTACAGGATGAAGAGTAGTGGTGACAACACACACCCCTGAAGCGAGCCAGTAGAAGAACACTTTTGGTCAGACAATATACCATTGACCGTTGCTCTCTGTGTCCTGTTGGTTAAAAAAATCCAGAATCCAGCCCACCAGATTATTACTCAAATCAAATTGTTGCAGGAGCCTTTCAAATAAAATATGAGGTTGGATTGTATTAAAGGCGGAAGAAAAATCCACAAATTAAAGCCTAGCGTGTGTCCCATTAAAATCCAGATGTTTAAAAAACATGTTAAACAGAGTGACAGTGGCATCCTCCACACCTCTGTGAGGCCTATATGCAAACTGCAAAGGATCTAATGCATGCTCAGTCTGCTTTAGGACCTCAAATCTGACCAGTTTTTCAAAAATTTTTATTACAATTGAAGTCAGAACAACTGGTCTAAAATCATTTACCGTTTTAGGACAGCTGGATTTTGGAACGGGGTTAACCACAGCATCTTTCCAGATCTTAGGCACATGTTGTGTCTGTAAGGACTTATTGAAAATGTAGTGAAATACAGGACTCAGCTAATGTGCACAGGACTTTACCAAGCGCCCACATACTGTATGTTATCAGGGCCCTGACTTTTGTTCACTTTTACAGCACAGAATGCCCTTTTAACATCCTGCACCTCAATATTAAAGTGCTGATTGTCTTTGAGTTTCTGTTTCAAACCTTGGGTTTCTGTGCTAAAATCAAAGGAGTCAAAACTACCATAAAAACAATTAAGAGCATTAGCCAGCTCTGTGTCTGAACTAAAACCATCTAAAAACACATGATTACTGCACTCTGTGCTCTGAAGGCCTGCAATAGTTTTCATACTGGCCCAGGCTGAACCAAGTTTCTTTGCCATCTTGCTTTCCAACTCTGATTTATAATTCTGTTTTGCTCTTAAAATTTCGGCCTTCAGCTCTTTTGTGGCAACCTGCAGCTCAGAAACAACCCCCTGTTTAAAGACAAGTGCTTTCCTCTGTAAGCAGGATTTAACTGATTTTGTAACCCATGGCTTGTTGTTGGGATATATTTTGACACGTTTACGTGGAACGATCATGTCTCTACAGAAAGCCATGTATGAGCATGTCACGTCCACTAAAGAGTCCAAATCTTCTCCGCAGGCCAGTGCGAACACCTCCCAGTCCGTACAGTTAAAGCATTCCTGGAGGCAGTGCACTGAATCCTCTGTCCACACGTTTATGTCTCTGGTCTTCGCCTTGTCTCTTCTGAGAGCAGTTTTATATGTGGGCAGCAAATGTACACAGTTGTGATCTGAGGATCCTAAAGGAGGAAGGGGAATAGATTTATAGGCCCTCTCAATGGATCCATAGCACAGGTCCAATGTCTTTTTTCGCCTGGTTGGGCAGGAGACATACTGATAAAAGTTTTTAAGTGTCTTCTTTAAAGAAACATGGTTAAAATCCCCTAGGATAAAATTTGGAGCCTCTGGGGAAATCGAGTGCAACCGCTGTACCACATCAAAGACGGTGCTGGAGGCGGAGTCAGCATCCGCTCTCGGGTGAATGTACACAGTCGTTATGAAAAGTTGGGGGAACTCGCGGGGCAAATAAAAGGGGCGTAGCGATACGGACAGAAGCTCCACATCGGGTGTACAGATGCGCTCTCTGACCATGACAGATGTACAGTACTGTTTTTTAATATATAAACATACGCCGACCCTCTGACATTTCCACGTTACCTCTTCCTGCCGATCCGAGCGAAGTGGGGCTCCAAAGCTGTCAATACACAGGTCCGCATCCCGGTCATGCGCCGTAAGCCATGTCCCCGTGTAAGCCATGACACAGCAGTTCTTGAAATCCTTCTGATATCGGACATTTCCTTGAATTTCATCCGCTTTATGTCTCAGGGATTGTACGTTCCCCACAATAATGGAAGGAAGATGAATGCAGTTAAGCTGACGCCTCCTCAGGTTTAATCTTACGCCTCCACACTTTACGCGTTTCCTCCTCTTGTCTCTCTTTTCATCGTTGTGTCCACGAAAATCTCTTAAATTAAAGTCCGGCAGTTGCAGCACAGACTCAAACACAGATGCTGCATTATCTATGTTTAAATGCAGTAACATGTCTCTGGAATACTGTATTCTTCCCGGCATGATCGCGATCGCGCTTACCTCCAAGACAAAGAGCCGGTAGGAAAAAAATGACAGTGCAAAAACAAGGAGGAAATCCATACTGATGGAACCAGGGAGCACTTCATTATATAGTACAAAAACGACACAGAGAATTATGTGGAAACACATTAAAGTGCATAAAAACAAAGACACAGACATCAAACTTTTTTCACCCACTGCCGGTCGCTGCGTGTGCAGAAGTGTTGCTGCTGACCCACACATTCTGTGGCCTCCCTGTGAGAATGTCCAGCATCTAGTTACAGAGAGAGGTTTTGAGTCCCAAGTGAATAAGTTTATGTATTAGGTGCTGGGGGTTAATTGTGTTGAATGCTGAACTGAAGTCCAAGAACAGCAATTGCACGTAGGAGTTGTTTGAGTCCAGGTAGGTGAGGGCTGGATGGAGAGCAGCAGTGATGGCATCTTCTGTGGATCTGTTTGACTTGTATGCAAACTGAGATGGGTCATGGTAGGGATGGAGCACGGACTTGGATGTTCTGCATGACCAGCCCCTCAAAGCACTTCATTATGATGGAGGTCAGTGCTGTTGGCCGATAATCATTGTAGCTGGATGGGACGGGCTTCTTTGAGACTGGTATTATGGTAGCAGTTTTGAAGCACGAGGGGACAACAGCTTGACTCAGGGAGATGTTGAAGATGTCGGTTAGGACATTCTTGAGCTCCTCCGCACAGTCCTTCAGAATGCGACCTGGTACAGTGTTTCCTCTGGCTTATAGACATTGGCGTGGTGGCAACATATTTTTCCCGGGGGGTGGGTGGGGCAGAACACACATGACACTATTGTAACCGGAATATGTTAATTTTATACTATTTATTTCTTTTTTTTTTAATTTAGCACCGTAACTTTGCATATGGAACTTACCACTTGAAGTATTGTACAACCAAGGCTTGAATCTTGGAATATTGGGCCTGTTGGGGTCCCACCCAGACGTCCTGTGTTTGGACTTTTTACTGGTGTCATCCTTCTCTCCTTCCTTTGCTCTCACCTTTCCTGGACCCTCTTCCTGTACACTTTCCTCTCCTTGGCTCATCTTGGCTGTCTCATCTTGCCCTCTCTGAGCCCTGTCTAATTCAGGTCCTTTCTCTGTCTATGGTGGTATACAAATAGGTTAGAAAATATCAAGTGTCACATTTTGTCCTGCAGGACTTTTTTTGTCATGGTTTACATGACAAAAATATGTGTGTATATATATAGTATTTTTATTCTAGTGTTTCTTTTTTTTCCCATTGAGAAAGAGTAGGAAAGGGAAGAGAAAAAAGTCATTCATAATAGTCATTTACTCATGCATACTTAAATTATATGATCAATTCAATTCAATTCAACTTTATTTATATAGCGCCATTTCACAACAACAGTCATCTCATAGCACTATCAACTGAAGGGGGAACCCCCACAGTTGCAGAAAGACCCCAGCAATCAGGCGATCCCCTGTGAGCAAGCACTTGGCGACGGTGGAGAGGAAAAACTCCCTTTTAACAGGAAGAAACCTCCAGCAGAACCAGGCTCAGGGAGGGGTAGTCATCTGCTGCAACTGGCTGGGGGGTGAGGGGATAGAGAAGAAGAAAAGAACAGACATGTAGAGAGCAAACAGCACGATGGGGACTCAATCTATGGGAGAGAACAAACAAATGTTAATGACCAGCAAAAAAAAATATTTCATTGAGAGTGAGGAAAGGAGTGAGGCCCAGTACATTACTGGAGGTCCCCCGGCTGACTAAACCTATTAGCAGCATAACTAAGGGAGGGTTCAGAAACACATGATCCCTCCCTAATTGTAGGTTATATCAAAAAGGTAGGTTTTAGCCCTATTCTTAAAAACAGAGATCGAGTCTGACTCCCGAATCCAGATTGGCAGCTGATTCCACAGGAGAGGAGCTTGATAACTGAAGGCTCTGCCTCCCATTGTACTTTTGGAGATTCTAGGTATTACAAGTAATCCTGCATTTTGGGAGCGTAGTGCTCTGTTAGGATAATATGGTAGTATCAGATCTTTTAAATAAAAAGGAGCCTGATTGTTTAGAGCTTTGTAAGTAAGAAGAAGGATTTTAAACTTAATTCTAAGCTCTATGGGAAGCCAATGAAGGGAGGCCAGAACCGGAGAGATATGATCTCTCTTTCTAGTACCTGTTAAAACTCTTGCTGCAGCATTTTGGATCAGCTGAAGACTTTTTAAAGATGTTTTAGGACAGCCTGATAATAAAGAATTACAATTATCTAATCTCGAGCTAACAAAAGCGTGGATCAGTTTCTCAGCATCACTCTGAGACAAGATGCTCCTAATCTTGGCAATATTACGCAAATGATAGTCTTAGAAACAAATTTAATATGTGAATTGAAGGACAAATCCTGATCAAAAATAACTCCAAGGTTCCTCACAGAGCTATTAAGAGAAAGAGTAACTGCATCCAAACTGAAAGTTTGATTTGGAAAAGAATTTCTAAGGTTTTTTGGACCAACAAGAATGACTTCAGTCTTATCTGAATTTAATAGCAGGAAATTACAAGTCATCCAAGCTTTGATTTCCTTAAGACAGGCTTCTAACTTGGCTAAATGATTACTATCATCTGGCTTCATTGACAGGTATAATTGTGTGTCATCTGCATAACAATGAAAATGTATACAGTGCTTTCTAATAATGTTGCCTAACGGAAGCATATATAAACTAAAAAGAGCAGGGCCTAGCACAGATCCCTGTGGAACTCCATGACTAAGCTTTGAGTTGAAAGAAAACTCATTATTTACATGAACAAACTGGAACCTATCAGATAAATAAGATCTAAACCACTGCAACGAAGTTCCATTAAGTCCAACATAGTGTTCTAATCTATCAAGTAGAATATTATGATCGATAGTATCAAAAGCTGCACTAAGGTCTAAAAGGACAAGTACAGAAACTAGTCCATTATCAGATGCAATGAGGAGGTCGTTAGTGACCTTCGCTAAGGCTGTTTCAGTACTATGATGGATTCTAAACCCAGATTGAAACTCTTCAAGTAAACCATTTCCCTGCAGGTGGTCAAATAATTGCGTAGCAACAACTCTTTCTAAGATTTTTGAAATGAAAGGGAGATTAGAGATTGGTCTATAGTTAGCTAAAGCTCCTGGATCTAGCGTTGGCTTTTTGAGTAAGGGTTTAATTACAGCCGTGTACCACCGTGATCAGAGGTGGGTATAGTAGCCAGAAATGCTACTCATGTAAAAGCAGTGCTATGAAATTAATAATTAAAAGAAGACAACCAAAAATTTCTAGTAGAATTAAGGGTGCAAAAAGTACCCACTTAAAACTTGAGTAATGACTTCAGTCTTGAAGATTTGATTTTTTTCTCCAAAATTTATAACAATTTTCTTATAGTTTTCTACATTTCTCTGTCAATTTATCTAAATGTGAAACTATTCCTCAAATTTATAATATCCTCTTGTAAAATTGACTTTCCTTATACATTTGAGACTTTATTATAAATTTGTGGATTATTTTATGGCTAATTTTTGTCATTTTTTTAAATAAAATTACAGGTTTTTTTTTAAATAAATTTAAAACAGGTTGTGGTAAGATTTTTGACTTTTTTCCTTATACAGTTTACACTTTTGACCATAATTTTACATAGCCAGAACAGAACAATAATTTAACTCTGGTTTCAAAGAAAATATATTCATAAAATTATATTTAATGAAATAAATGAACGGAAATTACCAATGATGCAGTTATTTCTGTTAAAATATTTCTATATATTTATAGTTTTTTAGAACTCTCCTCACCACCCAGACAGCAGGAAAAGCCTCCCTTATTTTGAAATTCAAATGTTGGCACGTTTAGTTTGTCTGAAGGCTGCTGACGGATTAAAGTCATTGACTTCATGAATTTTGGTCATCTTTATAGTGGTCTGGACAGGGCTGCAGTTCCCTGTCCACATTTTGTGTTTCTTTTGGACTCATTATCATTATTATCATCACTATTATTGTCTGTGTTCCTGCTTGTCTCTTCATTTTGGGTTAATTTGTGGTGACAGTACCTTCAGTTGCTCTGCTCCTCATTAGTTGCCTTTTCTGTTGTTAATTATTGACATCTGTTTCTGATTGTGTTAATCACCACCTGCCCTTTACACACTTTCGGTGTGGCGAGCTACTGTTAAGTTCAACTGTTTAGATCTCTGTTTAGTTGTCTGCTAAGATTACTTTTTGATGCATTTCCACTTTGGCTCAGTGTTATTATTTCCAAGTTGCTCACAGTTAAGGTTTTTGTTCCTGTTATCCTGCCGTGCAGCTTTGTTATTTTTCCAGCCTCATGCTGCGTCTGTTTTTCCATAATAAATTATGTTTCCTTTCTGCCTGGTGAGTGGGTCCTCTCCTTTGCCCCGTAGGGACCAATATGACAATCTTAACTTGCCAGGTACATAATAATGAACATAAATCATTAGTTAATATTATAGTGGCTGGTGAAGTAAATCCTCAGCGATTCAGTCACTCTTGCTTTTCCCTGCATATGAAGCCTGCATATGAAGCCTACCTACTGTCATGGTCCGAGCGCCGATCTCGTCCGCGCTCGGGCCATACATCATCTCCGCCAGGCTTGACAGCAGTGTTTACCTTCTGGCTCCCCGAGCTCTTATTGTGACAGCGCTCAGAGGAGCTTCTTGCTGTCAAAGCCCAACAGCTGTGCTGCATTTACGGTCATCAGCAGCCCGGCATTTATGCGGACGCTGAGAACAGTACAAGGCAGCAGTCTCGTCAGCATTCTCGTCAATATTCTTGTCAATATTCTTTGCCAGACGTTGAGCGAGCGGTTCTCGTCTCAGACGTCACTTATTCCTTGTTCCTGGTCAAGATTGTAAGTAGCTGTGTGTTAGCCTTACGATCCCTTGTGTCTTGTGTAGTGTGTTTTAGCCCACTGAGGCTCATTGCTTTGTATATGTTACCTTGTGTTCGTGAATTAAACATCATGCAAACCTCACTGGCGACTTTTGGCGTCTTATGGTGGCTCACGAGGGCCACCGCGTGACACCTACACCTGTTTGCTAAGTGACTCGCCATTATTGTTCTCATTACCAGTTGGTTAAAACCACGATGAATGCCTCCACTGCTTACATACCTCTTCTGCTTTTTTTCCGCGTTTAAAGTACTTTAATAAGCTCATGCTTCTCTTGGACAATGACGCTAGCGAGACACTCTGCCTATTGACTGGAACAGTCACATGGGCAGGGTGCTTCTGAAGTCCGCGCAGATGACGGTCCCGCACATTTTTCGTGTGTGCACTTGGGGACTGCCATTCTTTCATTTTTTTTTTCTTAAATTTATATTTCCTTGGCGTGGCAGCATAACTTCAAGGGTGGTGGCCTGCCACACGGAAATGTTACCAGAGGAAACCCTGTGGTATGTTGTCTGGTCCAGCTGCCTTGCGTGGGTTGATCCTAGAAAGGGTCCTCTTCACACTAGCTGGATCCAGACTTATAGCCTGCTTGTCTGGGGGAGGAGTGGTCTTTTGTGCTGATGTGCTGTTTTGTGCTTCAAAGTGGCCAAAGAAGTCATTTAGGTTATTAAGCAGTGTGATGTCAGTTGCGCAGGTTTGAGGTGGAGGTTTGTAGTTGGTGAAGATCTGTATGCCATGCCAGAGAGACTGTGCATCTCTGGTGGTAGTGAAGTGTCCAGATATTTTCTTGCTGTACTGTCGTTTTGCTTCCTTGATACCATGGGACAGGTTGGCCCTAGCTGTTGTTAGTTCTGCAGTGTCACCAGCTTTGAAGGCTGTATCCTGAGCCCTCAGGAGCCTGTGGACCTCTGCTGTCATCCATGGCTTCTGGTTGGCACCAACAGTGATAGTTTTGCAGTGACTGACATCATTGATGGATTTAGCTATGTATGCTTTTGCCTTAGTTTTTTGTTCCAGCTTCCGAGCTGAGCTTATTTTACTTTAAGCTCCCAAGCTGCATCAGGGTGACCAGCTCTTAACCCTTTAACTGCCAAATTCGCCATATGGCACTTGGGGCAATGCAAGGCAACTCAAGGCCCTCCCTAGTGGTCAAGAGTGGTAAAAAATTTGTCAATAAAATAGTTCAAATTTCCAAGGCTATAACTTGAAAGTTACAAGAGATAATAGCTTACTGTCAATTAGAAAGATGTAGAATATGATCCAAAGTTTCAGATAGGAATAAATGTATGCATCTAATTTGCATAATGTCATGGCAGCTGTATAAATTGCATAACTCAGTTAAAAGTGGACTTTGGACACATTTACATAAAGAATGGTCCATTTTTTTTATGCCAGTTTGTCTACAGGGGTATGTTTTTATCTAATCGTCAAAGTATATGAACCAGAAAATCAATAAAATGTCAAAAAAACACATTTCTCTCTTACCTATTACTGGGAGGGGGGCTCGCCCACCCACGTGACCAGTCCATTTTTGTCCATTGCAGTCGATGTTTGTGTGTTTGCTCAGCCATTTACACAGTGTACCATATCTACAAACTCTTATGATTACCCCACGTGAATTTTGTTTGTATTACGTGGCTATTTTTTCTGTTTGGTGCATTATCCCTGTGGGAGTACATGCCGCCCGTGGGCGCCGCCATCTTGGGACTGGGAGCTCAGTTTTTTGTTACATTGACCTCGATGTAACATGTTTACTTAGTAATTTACACCCGTGTACCACATCTGTAAACTCTTATGATTATCCCACGTGAATTTCATTTGTATTATGCGGCTATTTTTCCCGTTTCATGTAGTTTCCATCATCATCGCTGTCGCGATGACCAAACACGGTGGCATCCACATTGGTGTGTGAGCTCAAAGCGGAGAAAGTAACAAGAATAATGAGGATTTCTCCTTCTTTGTTGTATTCCATGTCAGCCTTGATTCCTTCAGCATGTGTCTGCCACCTTCTAAACTGTCAGATCAAAATCAAAAAAATCAAATCAACCTTTATTGTCATATTGCTGTACATACAACTGTAGTGCAGGCAAGATGAAATTGCGTTTCTCTCTGCATCCATACAGTATAAGTAAAAAAAGAACATAATTTAAGACACACTCACACACACCCTCACCCCCCCCCCCCCACCCCAACACAGCCATTCACACTTCCCTGAGACATACTTGAAAACTAACCAGAACTATAATATACAAATAATATACATAATGTCCATAGGTGCAGTAGTATGTATGAGAGATTCCGGATCAACTGTTCAGCATCCTAACAGCTTGTGGAAGGAAGCTGTTAATCAGTCTGGGGGTTCTGCCTCTGATGCTCCGGAATCATTTGCCAGATGGCAGAAGTTCAAAGTGTTTATGCAGAGGGTGAGAACAGTTCTTGACAATGTTCAGTGCCCTGCTCCTACAACGGTTCTGAAAAAGTTCTTGGACTGAGGGGAGGGAAACTCCAATTACCCTCTCAGCTCCCTTAACTATCCTCTGCAGGGATTTTTTTGTCTGACATACTGCAGCTGGAGTACCATGTTGCAATGCAGTACGTCAGAACACTCTCCACCACACTCTGTAGAAGGTCCTGAGGATGCAGATGGGGAGAGAGGCCTGTGTGAGTTTCCTCAAGAAGTGCAGTCTCTGCTGGGCCCGCTTCCTGATCCCCAAGGAATTCTTGCTCCAGGTCAGGTCCTGCGAGATCTGCACTCCGAGGAACTTGATGTGCTCCACTCTCTCCACTAAACGGCCGCTGATGCTGAGAGGGACGTGTTCAGGTTGTAACCGCCGGAAGTCGATAATCCTCTCCTTTGTTTTGTCCATGTTGAGCACCAGATTGTTCTCCCTGCACCAGCCCTCCAGGTCTCTCACTTCTTCCCTGTACATTGATTTCTCATCCCTCTGAATAAATCCCACCACCGTGGTGTCGTCTGCAAACTATACTAATCAATAGAGATTAGTACAAATTCTCAGTATAGCCGGGGGACGTCAATAAGTTGACACATGCAGTTGCTGCGCTGTGCCACTGGGGGCGTGCGAGCCGTCAATTTAATCTGGGCAATTAAAGGGTTAATAAAAAACTGTCAAACTTACATCTGGCTTTTAGGTTCAGTCTCTACCACATTGTGACAGGTTTTAATTTATGCTTATGGAACCTGCAGCTGTGGCTCACCAGTTGTAGCTTGACAGCATCTTTACAGTTGCTTGTGAAATTCTTTTCCCTTTTCCTCCTTCAAACACCAGGATCTAATTAGGTCCACCCACATCCCACCTACAAAGACGTTGATGCGCCACCTCTCCTCCAGGACCACCGCACACAGAAGTCTGCAAGCTTGCAAATTTGACCAGCCAGTGCTTAGTCCTAATCGATTCACGTGTTATAGTGACATCACAAAAACACTCTGTCGAAACTTGCCTTTTTCCAAGGGGAGGAACTTAATTGAACTTTCACAGCAGAAAAACACAGACATGACACATGAGTGATTTTGCTTTTGATGTCTTGTAAGTCATAAAAAACCATGTTGCAGACGTGTTAAGAAGAAAAAAATAGATTTTCACTTTAATCATAATCTTAATCTGCCGTCATCAGTGTGTGAATGTGTGTGTGAATGGGTGGATAGCAGGATCTGTAAAGCTCTTTGGTCATCTAGAGATGAGAAAAAGGGCTATATAAGTGAACGCCATTTACCATTTACCATTTAATCATGTGTTAATCCACCTTTTGTATATGATTGTTTTGTACACTTTGGAATCAGTGACATTAATGAGGACTACAAATATCTGGGTGTCAGGATCAGCAACGGGCTGGACTGGAGATCCACACACAGAGATTTCTTGAGAGCTGAGGTTCGATTGGACACAGCAATGATGATAGAAGGACTACCGCTCCTGACCAGATAAAGTGATGATATAGAGTAAAGTACGTAGCGGTAATGCACCTGTAAGCTGGTTGCCAACCGCCAATCAAATCTAAAAGAAGAAGAAGAAGAGATCCAACAGTGATGCTGTGCACAAGAAGGGGATGAGCAGACTCTACTTCCCGAGGAAACTGAAATCCTTCAACGTGTGCAGCAGGATGCTGGAGCTTTTCTACCAGACCATTGTCGCCAGTGCCATCTTCTTTGCTGCTGTTTGTTGGGGTAACAGTATCAGGGCCAGCAACACCAACAGACTTGACAAGATTATCAAGAAGGCTGGCTCTGTAATTGGTCTCAGACCGGAGACCTTTGAGACTGTGGTGGAGAGGAGAACACTAAATAAACTGTGATCCGTCATGGACAATCCTGATCACCCCCTCCACCACACACTGGACAGACAGCGGAGCACTTTCTCCAGTAGACTACTACAGTTTCACAGTTTCACTGTCGAATGGCCAGGCACAGGATATCTTTCCTGCCGTGTGCCATTTCACTGTACAATAACTCACTATGATGTTGTAGTCTGGTCATAACTATGCTGCCGTACTGCACCTTACAGTCTAGCTGGTACCTCACGTTTCACTCTGCTCCTGATAGTCCTGCATTGTGCAGCGGGTATGATTCATGTATTTATATGGGTCATCATCTATTCAGCTATGATGTATATAGGCTTTTATAGTAGTGTTAGTTTTACTTTCCATGGGTAATCCCTTTGTCTGTCACGCATGGGTTTCTGTCGTTTGGTTGTCTACTGTCATGCTGCTGTTTCACTGCAGTTTCCCAGTTTGAGATCAATAAAGTACAACTATCTATCCATCTATGTCATAATTCGCCCTTCAGGGCAGAAAAAAGGCACCAAACGCTGGCCGTGAGTTTGTAGAACTTATTAAATGAACATAACAAAATAACAAAAAACTTGTGGAAGGAAAGGGACACAGGTCAGCAAAAATAGCTTCAGCTAAGGCGAGAGTGATCGCGGCTAAACCTGGAGACGACTCGGAATACAGGTACGCAGAATAGCCCAGCTAAGGCGAGAGTGATTGTCGGCTAACCCTGGGGACAAACAGTAACACACGTAGAACATAGACAGACAACTTACGAAAGTAGGATGCTGCACCATGCAATAAAACAAACCCGCTCAGGACCCACACCAACCAATAATAATAAATTAGGCCCCCTGGGCCAAGGAGCTACATAAAAAGTTCAGGGGGCCAAGCAAAGTCCCACACCTGGTGGATGGCGAAGTGGAATGAGTCGGGTGGCCTGCCGGAGAACATGGGCCAACCAAACCAATGACTCAGTCCGTCAGGCAGTCCACCAGAGTTTTTTAGCCACCTGGATAGACGGGGTGGCTCAGGAGGCAGCTCCCCCATGGAGAGGCCCAGTAACGGGAAGGAGAGCCGAGGAGGGGGAATCACGACAGTATCTGACACTGGGGAGGGAACCACAGCGGCATCTGGCAGGGGACAGGGGACCACGACGGTGTCTGGCGAAGGAGGGGGAGGACCTACAATGGCTTTGGTTTGATCGGAAGCACCCGTGGTGGCTCCAGGCTGGAGCAATGCAGCACCCATGGTGGCTCTGGGCTGGAGCAATGCAGCACCCGTGGTGGCCCCGGGCTGGAGCAATGCAGCACATGTGGTGGCTCCGGGCTGGAGCAAAGCAGTACCCGCGGTGGCTCCAGGCTGGAGCGCTGCAGTACCCACGGTGGCTCCGGGCTGGAGCACTGCAGCACCCTCGGTGGACCTGGACTGGGCCATGGATGCACCCACGGTGGGCCTGGACTGGGCCATGGCTGCACCCACGGTGGCCCCCGGGCTGGAACATAACGCCCACGGTGGCCCAACACTGGGACGCAACACCTAAGTAGGCCTCAGGCTGGGACACAGTACCCATGACGGTCCCTGACTGGGATACAGCACCCACGGAGACCTGGACAGGAGAGGAGCTGCACCCACAGAGGACTCGGCCTGGGCCAAAGCTGCACCCATGGAGGTCCTAGGCTGGGACGGAGCGTCCGCGAAGACCTCATCTGGAGGGGGAACGGCACCCACAGAGGTCCCAGACTGAGACGAAGTGTCTGTGACGACCTCAGCGGCAGGAGCTGGACCCATGGCGAGCAAGCCTGGACCCTCGGAGGCCTCTGGCATGGCTGACACATCCTCAGCGACCCTGGGGGAGAGCTCAGAAAATACAAGCATACAGGCAGGGGAAGGGTCACTGGCAGCGGCGGAGCCTGGCAAGGTGGGCTCAGGTGCAGCTGATGGTTGCACCTGGCTCTCCTCACCAAGAGCCAGACAAGATTTCTCCAAGACTGTTAAGAGAAAAACAAAGGAAAGCACTTGCCTGAGCTCGAGCTCCACTGCCGTCCAGGACTCCGTCGATACAGGCAATAATGTAGCTTTGGGCTCAGCCCTCTGGAGGTCCAGCTCCAATTCTGATGTGGTGGCCCCCACAGCAGGCGTGGTGATTCCTGCAGACCCAGGATCTCCAGGTGGAGCAGCCAACATCAATGGTTCGTCCGGTGTGGTGGCTGGAGGCCGCCTCGTCGCTGATGCCAGCATATCCCGAACCCCGAGATGCAGGGCCTGGAACCCCCTCACCAATGGCACCTGGTCCCGTATCGCTGAAACCAGAGGACATTCCTTAATCAGATCAGGCTTCGGGGCACCAGAGGCGATCTTCTCCTTGGCTGAATCGGTCCTCTCTGGGACCACAGGCCTCTCCGTAGTCCAGCGGCTCCCTCCCAGGACCAGCAGACACTCAGAGGAGTTGGAGAGGGGCATAGGAGAAGCAGGTGAGGGCAGAAGAACAGCAGCAGATGGTGAATGCTCAACCAAATCGGGCCACTGCTGCTGAGCTTCACCACCGGGAATAAGGCAGGACAATTCATTAATTGATGTTGAAAAATGAAGAGATACTTGCCGTAAATCCCAGGGCTTGCTGGTTGCTGCTGCTGCAGGTCCAGACAGCGTTCCTTCGGGAACTGCGGAGGTCGTCTGGTGAGGAGGCGGAGACACGGGTGGAGGTTTGGAGGCGATTTCCTCCAGCCCGTGGAGCATGGATGACAGGTCAATTATGGAGAGGAGAAGGTCTTTGCATTCCTGACGGCTCCACAGGCTGAGGCATGCTCCCAGCACTTGTGTGGCTCAATCCTAGCACTCCTGTACCACCTCGGGAGTGCAGGAAACATGAGCCTCCGATAAGATGTTACGTGCCACCCTAAAAGTCCAACACTCCTCCTCAGTAAACCTATATTGCCTATATTCTGAGCATTCTGCCATGCCAGCAGGATAAAAACACAAGTTTGAGAAAAAAATACGGGAGGTAAGGAAAAAAAAAAGGCAAAACTCACGGCTGCTGGTGCCCACTCTGGCAGTGTCTTTGTCATAATTCGCCCTTCAGGACAGGAAAAAGGCATCAAATGCCAGCCGTGAGTTTGCAGAATTTATTAAATGAACATAACAAAATAACAAAAAACGTGTGGAAGGAAAGAGACACAGGTCAGCAAAAATAGCTTCAGCTAAGGCAAGAGTGATCGCTGGCTAAACCTGGAGACTAGGCTCGGAATACAGGTAAGCACTGTGGCGCCAGGAGATGGCTTCTGTTGTGATGTGGCACAGTATAAATAAAGCTGAATTGAACTGAAATAAATAAATAAAATAATAAAGCAGAATAGCCCAGCTAAAGCGAGAGTGATCGCCGGCTAACCCTGGGGACAAACAGTAACACACGTAGAACATGGACAGAGAACTTACGTGTTGCGTAGTGAGCTGAAAGTAGGACGCTGCACCATGCAATGGTACAGAGTCCCTCAAATTGGAGTCAGGATTAATTAACTTAATGAACAGCAGATGTGGGTACCTGAACGGGCAGGAGAAGGTGAAGATAAATGATTAGGATCAGCTGCAGCCGTGAGAGGGAGGCGAACCAGAAACTGACAGCTGACAGGGCATGCCCACATGAAGCTACGCGCCCCTGACAGCTGTCAACAGTGGGAGGATAAAACTAGAGGTAAAAAATGCAACAGATGGGTAAATAAACAGAAAAAGCCATGAGGCCGAGTCTGGCAGAAAACTCCAGCACTCAGCTCATGACAATCTATCTATCATCATTATCACAGTTCGATAGGAGTGGGAATCTTTAGACACCTCACGATTCGAGACATTTAAGATTCTCGATGGATCTTCTCTTTTTTCCTATTCTGGATTTCTTTTTCTCCCACTGTGTGACTATCGAGGGTCAGCACTGACTAAATAAAATAAATAAATACACTATTAATTACACAAATGTGTGATGAATTATTTATAATTGGAAATGAAAAGATTTTTCATTAAACAACTATCAATTATTTAAAATTGGCAATGACTATCTCATTTATTAAATGCGTATATAAGTATTAGGGGTGGGAATCTTTAGCAGCTCATGATTTGAGCCGATTACAATGCATTTTTTTCCCCCCAACATGTAAATGTTAGAAAAAGGACTTTCTGCACTTCATCCCAAAGAAACTGTAGCTGTTGCAGGTGGTGGTCAGCTTAAGGACATCAAAATCACAGATGAAAAGAGTCTGGAGCACATTGTCAGATTCACAGCCTTTATTTGTGCTAAAACTAAAATACATACATCCTCTTCAGTCTTCTTAGCTCATAGACTTATTACTTATTTTCACATTTATTTAATTTTTATTAACACTTTACATGTATGTAAATATGCCTGATTGTTGTCAGAGCTTGTTTGTGATATCCTTTTTAACTGTTCTAATTCACAAGTAGCAGGCAGTGGAAGATGCCACAACATTTATCAAGCACATAATAGTAATAATAGTAATAATAATAATAATGTTTCAAACATTTTGTGCATCATTTAGAGTCAGACACAGAAGAAGTGTTGCGTTAGTCTTAACACCAATAAAGACTGTGAATTTAACAGTGTGTGCTGACTCTTTTCCTCTGTGAAAGAAATATATACACTTCTAATGAAAAATACAGGGATGTGATTTTTCCGCTAATTCACGGAATTCCGCTTTTTTTTATCTTCCAAAATAAAAAAAAAAAAATGAGTATATACAGGATTCCAACTTTTAGTAATTCCCTAACCGTAATGAAACGACGCGCCTGATTGGCTGATCGTCCTTGCATTGACCAATGAACGCGGCTGTTGCAGTGATGTCGGTGATTGAACGTAAAGATGCTCCGAGAATTAAAGAAATTGACAAGATCGTGAAAAACAAATTTTGTTGGGATTGGCTAGAAAAGGAGATTGCGACGGATGTTGGGAAGAAAACTGTGACAAATTTGTTTAGCAATTTTATACGGAAAATCGACCATGCCGGGAAGGCGTGGAAAACATGTACAAGAAAGAGCAAAAAAACATGTAAAAGGGGTCAAATCGAGGTCCACTAATTATTCAATTACTGGAACTTTCGGTGTTCAGAAAAAACCATTGAAACCATACGGCCTCCACCCTTTGTTAACGACACAATCGGACACGGAAATGGAAAGGAATGATCCACCCCAACAACCAGTGCCAGTTGCGGATAGAGTAGTGAATTTTGAGGTATGTGAAGATATATTTTTGTATACATGTCATCTAGTTAATATTTTCTTCATCTTGCCTGCTGAAGATGTTTTGGACTTTATTTAAAAAATATTTTTAACGCAGTGCACAGTGGACATTGACTCATAACTTCTGAATATTTCTAAGACTTAGCTACATCAGTGATTGTGCAAAATGAGCTGCTCAAGACTCAATGGAGATTGAAACTGGTGATCTGAAATGAATGCTGAAATTATAAAAAGTAATGGTATGTTGGAATTTTATTTCTATTATGGAATAGATAAAATTAACTGATTTTGATTTGATCAAGTGTTAAAGCATGTGATGGATAATGCTTGTTGGAATATTTTAGGAATGCTATCTTCTTGGAACATAAGTCAATATTATACAGTAATAAGTGGCATTCAGCTGTTTGTCATTTAAGCACAGTTCTGGTACTTAAAAATCATAAAAACTGAGGAGCCTGGGTCAACCGACCTGCTCGCCACAGCTGCATTTCACATTGACTGTAATCTATGGTCCATATAGGATGACAGTGACGCTCCAACAAACTGATTCGAACACCCATAATTAAATAAAATGAGAAGTTTTGTGCCAGTGTTGAGTGCCGCGACCACAGATATGAACACACAGTGGGGCAAAAAAGTATTTAGTCATCCACCAATTGTACAAGTTCTCCCGCTTAAAAGATGAGAGAGGTCTCCAATTTTCATCATAGGTATACCTCAACTATGAGAGACAAAATGAGAAAAAAAAAATCTAGACAATCACATTGAAGGATTTTTAATGAATTAATTGGTAAATTCCTTGGTAAAATAAGTATTTGGTCACCTACAAACAAGCAAGATTTCTGGCTCTCACAGACCTGTAACTTCTTCGTTAAGAGGCTCCTCTGTCCTCCACTCGTTACCTGTATTAATGGCACCTGTTTGAACTCATTATCAGTTTAAAAGACACCTGTCCACAACCTCAAACAGTCAGACTCCAAACTCCACTATGGCCAAGACCAAAGAGCTGTCAAAGGACACCAGAAACAAAATTGTAGACCTGCACCATGCTGGGAAGACTGAATCTGCAATAGGTAAGCATCTTGGTGTGAAGAAATCAACTGTGGGAGCAATTATTAGAAAATGGAAGACATACAAGACCACTGATAATCTCCCTCAATCTGGGGCTCCATGCAAGATCTCACCCCGTGAGGTCAAAATGATCACGAGAACGGTGAGCAAAAATCCCAGAACCACACAGGGGGACCTAGTGAATGACCTGCAGAGAGCTGGGACCAAAGTAACAAAGGCTACATCAGTAACACACTACGCCGCCAGGGACTCAAATCCTGCAGTGCCAGACGTGTCCCCCTGCTTAAGCCAGTGCATGTCCAGGCCCGTCTGAAGTTTGCTAGAGAGCATTTGGATGATCCAGAAGAGGATTGGGAGAATGTCATATGGTCAGATGAAACCAAAATAGAACTTTTTGGTAAAAACTCAACTTGTCGTGTTTGGAGGAGAAAGAACACCATACCTACTGTGAAGCATGGGGGTGAAAACATTATACTTTGGGGCTGTTTTTCTGCAAAGGGACCAGGACGACTGATCCGTGTAAAGGAAAGAATGAATGGGGCCATGTATGGTGAGATTTTGAGTGAAAACCTCCTTCCATCAGCAAGGGCATTGAAGATGAAACGTGGCTGGGTCTTTCAGCATGACAATGATCCCAAACACACTGCCCGGGCAACGAAGGAGTGGCTTCGTAAGAAGCATTTCAAGGTCCTGGAGTGGCCTAGCCAGTCTCCAGATCTCAACCCCATAGAAAATCTTTGGAAGGAGTTTAAAGTCCGTGTTGCCCAGCGACAGCCCCAAAACATCACTGCTCTAGAGGAGATCTGCATGGAGGAATGGGCCAAAATACCAGCAACAGTGTGTGGAAACCTTGTGAAGACTTACAGAAAACGTTTGACCTCTGTCATTGCCAACAAAGGGTATATAACAAAGTATTGAGATGAACTTTTGTTACTGACCAAATACTTATTTTACCGAGGAATTTACCAATTCATTAAAAATCCTTCAATGTGATTTTCTGGATTTTTTTTTCTCATTTTGTCTCTCATAGTTGAGGTATACCTATGATGAAAATTGGAGACCTCTCTCATCTTTTAAGTGGGAGAACTTGCACAATTGGTGGATGACTAAATACTTTTTTCCCCCACTGTATTTATATGCCGTGACAAATACTGTCCGGGTGCCAACTTTTTTTTATTTATGACTCATTTAAGAGTCTGCTTTTTTCGTTCCATTAACATTAATTACATTATTAATCGGCAGTCCATACATACAGATAGCATGAAAGTGATGTCCTAGCAATCCATCCCAAATCAAATAAGGAGTCTGTCTTCAGTGTTGTGCGTCACGCGAAAGACCGTCCGGGCAGGCCCTAACTTCCGCATTTAGGGTTCCGCCTGTTTTTCGTTCCAGCCACATAAAATTGTGTTATAAATGCATATTTAAGAATTGGAATTTTGCGATTTGTGCATCAATTCAGAATTGTTCACATCTGCATCAAGATGCATTGGAAAAATGATTATTTCTCCCACCCCTACAATTTGCATAAGAAGAAGCCAGCTTTATTGTCATTCAGTCCATACAGCCAATCATGTACAGTAGAACAAAATTACCTTTCTCCTATCTGCTATGTTAATCACATCTAGAATCAGAGGCGCTGCCACAAACAACTTTTCCTTCCCCCATTCTATTATGTTGAGCACCAAGCTAGAAGGCGGGAAGTATCATTTTTATATGGTCTTTGGTATGACCCAGCCAGGACTTGAACCCATGACCTTGTGTTGTGGGGCGGCTGCTCTACCAACGAGGCTACAACTCTGGTGGCCTAGTAGGTAAATATAGGTGGATAGAAAAACAGCAAAGGATCATAATCCAGTCGAAAACTGTTGTTGTTGAATAACTGCTCCAATTGGGCAGATGAATGAACTGAATAGGGAATGGGTGTGTGACGTCACCCGATGGAAAAACCACAAGGAATTGTGGAAAAAGTGGTTTGCCTGTCTTTGTTCAGTAGTGAGCGACGAAAGCGGTTAAGCTGAAGTTTTTGAGAGGGTTGCTTCAATGTGTTATTATTATTCATCCGAATACCACGCAACGTTAGAATGGGGAAGTTTGCTGCATTATCAAATGCAACAACTGCTCTTGTGATTGGCGTGGGAAAAGGATTCATAACAGCGTACTCTTTTTTTGACATGCCAACCTGGAAGAAATGTGGAGAGAATCGGGTCTCCGAGCTAACAAAGAGGCATCTGATGGAATGGATTGCAGTAGTCAGAAGGAAAGACATCAGCTTTGACAATATTCCTGCACACATGGTCGTGTGTTCATAGCATTTTCACAAAGGTAGACTGTGATTTAAATACATATAAAGATTAATTGTATGCGCGTGGAGTTGTTGCTATCTTTTAATAAGCTGCCTGGGAATTCCCAGAACGCATGTTGTTACCTTCATTATGCATGGATTTAAAATCAGCTGGGGACTGAAGTCCATAGAATATTTGGTGTCAGTAGATTCAGCAGCTTCTCCTCTTTCAGGTGACTATAAAAACGTTACTGTCCTGATTTAGTATGTTTTTATAGCGGCTAATTATACCGGTAATTTTTTCGGTGTGCCAACACGAGCGTCAGGCTTATCACATTACTTGATTAGTATTTCATGTCCAGTTGTGTACTCGTGTATATACTTATCAAGCAACATATGACAAATTTGAAGATAAATCCAACATTTCACCGCTGGGACTTAGAAATGCCTGTAGCTGCAGAGACACATGCTAGTGCAGAAAACCATGTAGAAACAGTGATTGCTTACCTTTGTGCATCCATCCATCCATCCATCTTCTTCCGCTTAATCTTTTTCGGGTCACGGGGGGGCTGGAGCCCATCCCAGCATCTTTTGGGCGAGAGGCAGGGTACACCCTGGACAAACAACGGTTTTCTGGTCGTTCATCCAGAAGATTTGAGGTAGCTGGACTCATCCATTGGTGAATTGAACATGACCCTCTAATGATTTATAGTTGTTAAATTGCTCATGGATATATGCGCTCACCCCACAAACCAGGTAGGCAAACACATTTGACAATGTGAGGCAGTTGGTCGAAATCCGTGGTCCATTCTTGTGCTCATATCGATCGATCCCGTTTATTTCTTTAATTTTTTGGAGGTAGCACGCCTTTGCTTCCTTGCTCAGCTTCTCTGATTAAGGAATTTTAATTTTCTGTTTGCTGCGTTCCATTGCATGTATGTCTCTCCCTGTTAGCAGTTGCAGTAGACTACAAGTAAACAAAGAAGCCAGACTACGACAGTGGAAATGACGGCCCAGAATGCAGCGCGGCATGATGTCAATACCCATTCTCTATTGCTGACACATATTGAACGAGCACATCACTAGTTGCTTATTTCTGTACAACTGGTCAGTTGCATTCAACAGTAATTTTCCAAATGCAGCCATTGATCCAAGGTCAAGCAGCGCAGACAGGCTTCTCTCATGCCAGTCTTGAGGCCATCCTGAACAGATGTTGGCACAACCAGCTGGACATGGCGACCTTGAGTAAATCTCAGAGGGGTCTTCTTTGGCAGCATGGGCACTGCCCCCCCCCCCGGCAAAGGAGACCCAGTGCAGTAGCGTATAAGCAAGTGATATATGTGTGTGTACGTCTACAAACCAGCATTGTGTGTCATTCAAGCTTCAGTGAAAAGGTACCAGTGAATCAATCACATGCCCTGTATAACACCGCACTAAATGAAATTCAATGGACTGATTGAGTGAGTGATGGATGATTCACATACATACAGCCAGAATTAAGTGATGGAGAAACACTCAGAAGGAGAACGGAGGAGGTGAGGGTTGGTTAGGCCTCCGAGGACTACATGCAAAGAGAGAGAGAGAGAGAGAGAGTGTGTGTGTGTGTGTATGCGTGTGTGAGAGTGAGTGAGTGAGTGAGTGAGTGAGTGAGTGAGTGAAGCTCTGTTAAAGTGTGCAGTATGTGTGTCTAGTGGTGGTGGTGGAAGGTGGGGGTGGGGGGGTGGACATACAGCCTCTGAAGACTGGACGCCCCGAGGAGCTCCTGTGTTTGTACTCCACATCTGCCCTGCCAGGATGCAGCAGAATTTGTGTGTGTTTACTTGTGTGTGTCCACGGGTGTGTGTGGTTGCCATCTGGGCAGAACATCAGGGGTACGCCTGGACTGCACGGTGAGCCAGTCCACTTTTAATCTGCCCAGCACCCTCTCTCCACCAACGAAGGTCACCGCCTCGGCAAGGACAGTACTGTCACCCCTGTAACACTAACAGCGGGGGTCGGCACTGGCTATCCATAATAGATGGCAGCTGGCTTTAGTGTACGTCTTCACTTTGCCTGGGGCAGCAGCGTTTGCCCATCTTTCATTCCCACAACTCCGCTGAGCTAATGTGCTGTGTTAATGCTTGTGTGAATCAGGAGGAGTGCTCAGTTGTGTGTCTCCCCTGTAGCTACCGTGCGCGGCTCATGTCATTGCCAAAATAGGACAGAAGGTGCTTCAACAAAGGAAGCATTCATCTGGAGGTATCACAGCATGAACACAAAATCAACCTCAGTACTTTAGGAGTCCAGAACTCCAAAATATAACTTTATAGGACACCATTTAAAAGTAGTTCAAACACAATTGTATGTTACATAACCAGTTATCAGAATTTCAAATATTCTTGTTTTCACCTTAACAGTCCCATATTGTGGGGTTTTCATGGGTTTTAATATTATAAAATGCAACCATTAAAACATTAAAATGCTCACTTCAGAGAAATACACACTTCCTTTATTGAGTTAAGCTCTGAAAGAAATGAGCAGATTGCACTTCTGGGTTTTATGACATTACAAACTAACAAACCCTGACTTCAGTTTTCTAAGGTAGCATTCACACGGCCACTGTTTGGTCCGGACTAAAGGACCAAAATGTGTATTCTATGGATAGTTCGGTTCGTTTGGCGCCGTCTGAATGCGCCTCAAATTCTGGTGCAGCACCCAACAAACGAACTCTGTTCCCCCTGAAAGGGGGGGTGGGGAATCTCAGTTTGCTTGCAAACGCAGTCTGGTGCACTTAGCTTGCCGTGTGAACGCAAGCGGAGTATCCAGCAGACCAAAGGGCAGATGTTCCCCTCTGTGTTTGTGTAACAACAGCAACACACAGTGCGAAGAGAAAGTGGCCTTTACTGTAAGGTGCCTTCATATCAAAATGCCAACGGCCGAATTTTTCGTGCAACACGGTTACATTATAACTAAATGTAAATACATGAAAAGATATTATTCACCATCTGGGTGAGATGCAGACAGACAAAGTGCCCACTCACCTGAAAAAGTTGAAAACTTGACATGTGTTTCACGTCTGTGGCAGGAATCTGTGGGTAAATAAATCCAACATCCCGATTCAGCTGAAGAGCTCCCGGTCCTTCTGCGCCATTTTGGGTAGAAAATACAATAAAGACAGCCGCACAGATCCAAGAAATACTTTTACCAGAGAAAGCCGAGGAGAAATGTAAAAAAAAAAATGTCTCTTGGACTTGGAGTAATGAGGAGGAAATGCAGGCTTTGATAGATATTTGGTCTGAGAACCAGATGTCTCAGCTGCTTGTGGCTGCACACAAGAATACCAATGTTTTTAAAACATTTAGCGACATGATGGCGGCACAGGGGATTATACAGACAGTGGAGCATTTTTTTTTTATTAGTTTGTGGTGCATAAGCACCTCGGCTGAATGGTGTTATGCTGAGAATAGCTCGGTTGCCGAGAATTGCATCCCATCATTGAATAAACATAATTTAAATATAATTTACAAGTGGTAGTAACAATTTTTACTTCTAAAAATGTATAATGGGTACTTCTAAAAATGCACAAATGGTTACAACCCTGGCTGTAGTGTTATATTTTATAGTTTTGGTTGATGGGATGCAATTCTTGGCAAGCGAGCAATTCTCGGCATAACACAGTCCTGGCCAATCGATGAGCCGGATTTCTCTTCTTCGCCAAGATTTTTTTCTTCCCGGTCAGTGGTGGCTTCGGCTACAGTGCCACAAAAGAGCAGCTGTTGTAACTGCGTGATGTTGTCCAAGCAGTTTAGTCCGCTTGAGTGAAGTGCTGTGTGAATGCAAACCGAACCAAATGAAGGTGTGAAAATTCTTGCCATTCCCCACTGAGTCCAACCAAGACCCCTGGACTATCCTGGTGTGAATGCAGCCTAATTTAGTTTCCTTACATGTGATTGGTCCACTCAAAAAACCTTTCCCCAGTCAGAATGAGTTACTAATATTAATGAGCAGGCTGAAAACGGACTGTCCTAAACAGAACTTCACAGACAGCTTTTGTTTTGTTGAGGAGCTGTTAAACAATGCGGAAAAGAATTTAGGCCATCCCATATCAAATCACAAAGTCTGACAAACTTTTCCCAGGTCACCCTCTCTGATTCTCTTTAAAACAATAATCACAGGGATTTCTATACTAAAGTTATAGAAAAATTCAAAATAATATCTGTATTCATTTTAAAATGACAGCTTTTAGACATTTTTATTAGGTCATTCTGGCGACACTAAAAGGACCTAATGCAACACGGTGTCCATCTATTCGCCCACATTTCACGAGAAATGCTGCTCCTGGGCAGTTGCCCCAAACCTCACCAAACTTGCACACAGTGATCCGCAGATGGGTCTGCATCCAGGTTGTGCTCTTGGTCAGGGTCAAAGGTTAGGAGATCTGCACACTCTCAGGGTGATTTTATCAGGCTGAAATGAGCTACTCTATCATTGATGGTCTGGTTTAACTTTTGGCCTAATGAACCTCTTGGTCAAACTTCTAACATTAATAGCTGATGTGTTATGCCATGTACAGCTTTGAAACTTTGTGACTAGTGCTGTTCTTCATTTTAGAATTTCATTTGATTCATTCACCTTCAACTGCTTAATCTTTTTTGGGTTGCGGGGGGTGCTGGAGCCTATCCCAACATCTTTGGATAAGAGGCAGGGTAGACCCTGGACAGATCGCCAATCCATTGCAGGGCCAACACAGAGAGACAGGCAACCATTCACTCTCACTTTCATACCTTCTTTCATCACTTTCATATGCCAGTATCATGGTCTGAGCTTGGTCTTAGGATCATGCACACTTTTTGTGTTTATTATTATGATTATTTGCCTGTGTTTTGCCTTCTGTGTCTCCCCTGGGTCCTTTGTGATTGCTGTTGTCTTCTTCCCCAGTCCTCAGCCTGTCATGTGGTCCCCGTTACCAGTAGTTAATGTCCTGTGTCCCCCTTTGGTCACCTGTGTAAGTCTTGTGTGTGTGCCCTGTACTCCTTTTTCTATCATCCTCAGTCCCTCATGTCTTCCGTAGTCATAGCAATTTCTCCTCATGTGTTGCTGTTTAAGCTCTGATTGTTTTCCCCAGCTGTCCCGTGTTTCCCCTGATTATCTGTCTCCCTATTTATGTCCTGCTTTGCGTTCATTTTGTGTGATGTCATACCGTGGATTACTCTCTGGCTTCTGTTCCCGTGATGTTGCTGTATTTGTGAGTTTTCAACCTCTCACTGCTCGCTTTATGTTCAGCCCCCATGCTGGTTATTATTTCGTGTTATTTGGAAAAATAAACCCAGTCTAACTGTAGTCCTGCCTGTGTCAGAGTCTGTCTTTTCTGCCGATCAGAGATTGCCCATGACGGAATGACGCCAACAGTTGACTCTACGGGCACGGATTTCAGTGTTTTCAGCTTGGATGAGGAGGAGTGTTGGGTTGCGGGCCTGATAGAGGACTTTATCGGGGACGCCCGGGTCTCCCGCTCTCCTGAGGAAGCCTTGAGATACCTGGATGATGCAACTGAGCTGATAGATGTTTTTCCCAGCCTGTGGACCAAGCCAGGACTGCCTAGGTTCCTCTTCGCCATTCCCCATATACAATGGTTGCTGCGGCTGTTGGTGAGAAGCTCATCTTTCCCTGCACCTGCACCGGCAGGAACATGCCCCCGGGTACAGACGTCCTCTGCTTCTCATTCGGCTACGAGACCCTCTCCAAGCCGCTCTTCAGCTCGGGTAGCTCCATCATCACCTGTTACTCCCCTACCTGCTGTCTCCATGCCTACGCCGTATTACCCTGTTGTCTGTCAGATCAGATTTGCTGCATTGGAGCCCCAGTTTTCTGCTGACGAGGAGGAGCAGGAGGAGCACCAGCAGGTTTTGTTCACACAGACTGAGTTGATGTTGGACTAGAAACCCCGGCTTCTCCCTGAGTATGTCCCCCTTTGGTCGCCCGTGTAAGTCTTGTGTGTGTGTGTGTGCCCTGTGCTCCTTTTTATATCATCCTCAGTCCCTCATGTCTTATATAGTCATAGCCATTTATCCTCATGTGTTGCTGTTTAAGCTCTGATTATTTCCCCAGCTGTCCCATGTTTCCTCTGATTATCTGTCTCTCTATTTATGTCCTACTTTGCGTTCATTTTGTCTGGCGTCATACCGTGGATTACTCTTTGGCTTCTGTTCCTGTGATGTTGCTGTATTTGTGAGTTTTCAGCCTCTCAGGGATTGCTTTATGTTCAGCCCCCATGGTCGTTATTATTTTGTGTTATTTAGGAAAATAAACCCAGTCTAACTGTAGTCCTGCCTGCGTCAGAGTCTGTCTTTTCTGTTGGTCAGAGGTTGTTCATGACTGCCAGTTGATGCCAAATAACCTCACATGCATGTCTCTGGACTGTGGTAGGAAACCGGTATACCTGGCGAAAACCCACGCAGACACAGGGAGAATATGCAAACTCCACACAGAAAGGTCACCAGTGGCCAAGGGTGGGATCAAACCCACGGCCTTCTTGCTGTGCTGCCACAGTGCTAATCACTGTGCCACTGAGCTACCCTCATTGTAGAATTCAAAAATGAAATTAGTTTTGGTGTATTTAATTTTTTTTTTTCCTGCTATAAAGCTCTCAAAATGGCCAGAAATTCAAAAATTTACAGACGCGCTCCGGTGGATATAAATCCCCTTATAAAAACATCTCCATTGTCTAAAATGGTGTCTTATGCCCTTTTTTTAACAAACAAAACTTTTTATTGTCTTACAGTTTTGTGTCAGAATCTTTTCACTTTTCCTCCTCCTTCAAACACCAGGTTCTGTAAATAATCCCACCCACATCCCACAAGGCTAACAGTGTTATGAATTTCCTCGTGCGCTATTACACAGCGCATGGAGGAAAGGAATCAAACCCACTCGCAGGAGAGAGTCGTGCATTTTATTTACAAAATGATGAATTTACTTTGCTCCATCTTTACTCTTTACTCCATTTACTCCAGCTGCAGTATGTCAGACAAAAAAACCCTGCAGAGGATAGTTAAGGGAGCTGAGAGGGTAATTGGAGTCTCCCTCCCCTCTGTCCAAGAACTTTTTCAGAACCGTTGTAGGAGCAGGGCACTGAACATTGTCAAGAACTGTTCTCACCCTCTGCATAAACACTTTGAACTTCTGCCATCTGGCAAACGATTCCGGAGCATCAGAGGCAGAACCACCAGACTGATTAACATTTTCCTTCCACAAGCTGTTAGGATGCTGAACAGTTGATCGGGAATCTCTCATACATACTACTGCACCTACGGACATTATGTATATTATTTGTATATTATAGTTCTGGTTAGTTTTCAAGTATGTCTCAGGGAAGTGGGAATGGCTGTGGTGGGGTGGGGGGTGAGGGTATGTGTGAGTGTGTCTTAAATCATGTTCTTTTTACTTATATGGATGCCAAGAGAAGTGCAATTTCGTCTTGCCTGCACTACAGTTGTATGTACAGCAGTATGACAATAAAGGTTGATTTGATTTGATGAATAAACAGTTCAAAAACAACAGATGGATGTATAGGATACAATAAGGTGGGCGAGAAGTACCGGATTAAACAGGATGTTCTCCTGGGCGCTCTGCGGGACAGGTGAGTAGACAAGGAGAAGATGCTCCGTAGCAGACGGGACAGCGGGAGAGTAATGGAGGAGTGTCCGGGAAAGGAGCCACCAGGCAGGACTGGACGACAGGGCGGAAAAGTCTACTCACAAACGGCAGGAGCAGTCCGAGTACAACCCAGTAGAAATCTAGACTAGTAGCCAGTGAGGGATGGGCACACCACCCAGCGCGAAGCGGTGCCACAGAGGAAAAGCAGGGCTTTAGGCGAGAGTGGAGGCTAAACATACATTGAGGAAATTTACTGCAGTGTAGATTCGAATAATGATCCGACAATCTCTCCCAACAGATCAGGGGCTGAAATAGCACCGAGCCTAATCATGAGAGAGCTTGCTGGTGTGAATAATTAGGGTGTGTGTGTGGGCGAACGCCAAAGGACACAGCTGGTTCCACTGACAGAGGAGGGGGGCGTGGCTGCGCTGTCAAAGAGCCGGCGGACCAAAGAGACTCTCAGACAGCGCCTGATGGAAAATTGGCAACAAAACATATGAAAGGACCAAATAGCCACGGTGTCACAGAACTGGTCTAAAACATCAAGCCCAGTTCATGACAAATAGTGACTAGCACTACATTAACTTTAACTGACTGCGACAGTTAAAGGGGTAACATAACCCCTAGTGGCGAAGAGTGGTAAATATTTCAATTTAAATATTAAATAAATTTACGCATCTAATTTGCATAATGTCGCGGCAGCTATGTAAATTACATAACTCAGTCAAAAGTGGACTTTGGACATATTTACACAAAAAATGGTTCGGTTTTTTGACACCGTTTTGTCTACATGGGGTATGTTTTTATCTTATCTTCAAAGTATATGAAACAGAAAATCAATAAAATGTAAAAAAAAACCATAAATTTGTCACTTACCGGTGGTGGTGGGGCGGGCTTGCTTGCGTGGTCAGTCCGTTTTCGCCCATCGTGGTCGTTTTGCGTTTGGTCGGTCATTTACACTCTCTATCACATCTACAAACTCTTATTTGATTTGGATACTTTATTGATCCCCAGAGGGGAAATTGAGAGCATCCACCTGGCAGCATAATGACCCACGTGAATTTTGTTTGTATTACACGGCTATTTTTCCTGTATGATGTAGTTCCTGTGATGATCCAGACAATCGTGGTGGTGGCCATTTTGGTCTTGTGAGCTCAAGGCAGAAAAAGGAATAATAATAATGAGGATTTCTTCTTCTTTGCTGTATTCCATGTCAGCCATGATTCCTCCGATGCATGCCTGCCACCTTCTGAACTGTCAGATCAGTACAGTTCAGTACAAATCCTCAGTACAGCCGGGGATGTCAGAGTACAGCCAGAGAGTTGACAGGCGCAGTTGCTGTGCTGTGCCACTGGGGGTGTGCGACCCGTCCATGAAATGTGGACCGTTAAAAAGGTTAAACAGAATAAATCCAGTGATTTAAAAAAACTTACCAGTTGAAGGACATGCCCAGTTGTATGTACGGTGGCCCAGGATTATGATTGAAACTGTCACGGTTAGTAGAGAACTGGACACAAACGCAGTACTTAAAGTTCTCAATTGATTTATTTAGAGCTGGATGAATAGGCGCAGCTCGAGAAAAAAAACACAAAATAATAACAGCTTGGAAGCTGGAATAAAAAAACTCACAAAATTTCTTGGCAGGATCACAGGCAGGCAAGAACAGAAGTGTGTTGCTCACACTGATATGATGAGGACACCAGTGCAGAACATAGATTGACATGGGCATAAATAGACAACAAGCTAATCATGGGACACAGGACAGGTGGGGAACAATCAATGATAAATGGAGACAGCAGGGAAGTGTCATAGGACGGGCAAGGCTGCACGGACAATCACAGACAGGGGGTGTACATGAGACATGAACAGAGGGCCAGGGGAGACAAGGTCATGACAATAATAATACTAATAATAATAATCATAATCAACAGAGGACCAGACAGGGACCATTTCCATGAGACTTAAATAGAGCCATAATAAACTAAGAACTCAAGCAAGGATAATGAAATAGAAGAACAAAATCATGCCTGTAATAACAAATAATAATAAATGCAGAAAATCCTAAGGTACAAACTCAAAGTGAGGATGTGGTCAGGGACCCCATGTTCAGGTGACAAAGAAAATCAACAATAAATCAGAGTGAGGACCTGGGGTCCAGGCAACATCCTGACAGTACCCCCCTCTTAAGGGGAGACTTCCAGATGACTCACAAGGTTACACCAACAACAAACAAAAAAAAGAGAAAAGCACCCTCCCGGGGTGGGTGGTGGGAATTCAAGGCCAGGTAGACCAAAACAAACTCTTACCCTCCACAGAGTCCAAACCCAAACACAGACACATGGGGCCAAACTCAGTCCAAGGCCTCAAAACAGGAACATGGCTGGTCGGGTGGTCTGTCCAAGTCCATGGCCCACCGGATCAGAGCACAGGGCGGATCAGATGGCCAGCTGAGGTCTCCAGGCCACCAAATTACTGAGTCAGGGGGCCTACTCCGGTCCACGTACCCCCATACTGGAATGCATGGCTGGTCCGGCGGCCTTCCACTGTCCTTGGGCCACCGAACTGGAGAACAAAGTGGAATAGCAGCCACAGGAACACAGAGCTCACCAAACATACACAAAGGCGCTCTATGCTCAGTGATTGGTGACTGCAGCATGCTGACCCGGGCCTCGGAAACACCCAGCCTCCAAAACAACAAGTGGAATGGACTGCTTGGACGGCCCAGATGGAGTGGACTGCTTGGCCTCTGAAATGACTGGTGGAGGCCTCCTGGCCTCTGGAACTACAGGTGGGGCCCCCCGGCCTCTGGAACAACAGATAGTGGAGCAAGATCCTCCTGCGGATCCATGGCCAGCTCGGACGAGGTAGGAGGACAAGAGGTCAATGAGGTGACGCTACAGTCATCAGCGCCGTAAGGAGGACCCAAAAACTGGTGGACTCTGCGCTTGGGTCTCCCCATCAGGAGCGAGGCAAATCTTTTCTAAAACAGTTGTTGGAAATAAGGGAAAAGGTACTTGCCTTAACTCCTGGTCTCCTGCTGCCAGGGTGACGACCTCAGGATGAGCTGCTGGAGTTGCAAACTAAGGATGAGCTACAGACAAGATGACTGGTGGAGCTGGTACTAGAGCTGGGGAGTGACGTGGAGCTGGTACTGGAGCAGAGGAGCGACATGGGGATGGTGTTGGAGCTGGGACAGCTGGGCCATCCGATGCCAGCTGGTTCCAACCCAGCAAGGACACATGCTCAGGGAGAAACCAGGGTTTATAATCCAACATTAATAATAATGGATTAGATTTATATGGTGCCTTACATGTCAAATGACATCTCAAAGCGCTTACAGTGAGTCCATTATTCATTCACTCCAGACAGGCACTGATAGTAGTAAGCTACTACTGTAGCCACGGCTGCCCTGGGGCAGACTGATGGAAACGCGGCTGCCAATCCATGCCAACGGCCTCTCCGACCACTACCGAACATTTATACACATTCATACCCAGTGTCGTGGACACTGGAGGCAAGGTGGGTAAAGCGTCTTGCTTAGGGACACAGCGGCAGGATAGCTTAGGAGAGCAGAATTCGAACCGCCAACCCTCTGGTTATTAGATGACCCACTCTATCTCCGGAGCCACTGCCACCCACATTTCCCTCCTCCATTTCATTTTTACTGAGCACCAAGCTGGACTGCAGGAAGTTCCATTTTTATATGGTCTTTGGCATGACCTGGCCGGGACTTGAACCAGACCTCCCGGTTGTGGAAGAGGTGCTCAACCTCTAGTGTGGGAGAGCACAGCCTGCCGGCGATCCTCCTGCTACTCCTCATCACCCCCACACAGGGATACCAATGCTGCAGCCCCAATCTGGCAAACCACTGGGTCCTATGGAACAGTGGGCTCTGACCAGGCCAGCCGGTTCCCCCTCCCCCCAGTATGGCCAAATTCTCAGAAAACACAGAATGAGTTACGAGAGATACAGGTGTGGACGGATGGATGGAAACAGTGGCAGCTGAGATGACAGCAGACAACGGTGGCGAGAGCTCGGCAATGGTGGTAATTGATTGCTGCTGAGCCCCCTTACTGGGAACAGGACAAGACCTTTCTGTGGTTAAAAAATGGAAAGGTACTTGCCCCTGTTCCTGTTCTGCTGCTGCGGGAGAGTCGGATGAGTCCTCCCAGGATTTCATGGAGCTTGCCCAACGAGGATCCCATGCACGCTGGCATGGTGCTGGATCCGAGCAGACAGGAGGGGCCACGGAGGGCTGGAGATCCTCCACTGGCGAGGGACAGCCGTTCCGCTGTGACCGTTGGCGCCGATGCAAGCTTTGTCTCCCTTTGGTCTGACAATGTCTTTTCTCTCTCTGCTTCTCCCCGGCCGTCGGCGGCATCTCCACCCCTGGACCATCACCAAGAAGTAGGGAAGGAGGCAAAGAAGTCCAGCAAGCTGGGGGCAGCGCCGCAGGGTGGGAAAGTCCTTCACTATTCTCGAGGCAGTTTTGAGGAGATGGAGGACTGTTACGGCGTGTCAGAAGAGTGGGCTTCCTCAACCAGAGACTCAATGTGAGAGGCAGCCCAAACCTCCCTTTCACTGAGTCTCATTTTTGAAAAGCCTGCAGGGTCCATTCAACTGGTGTCCTTCTGTCACGGTTTGTAAAGGCAGGGCTCAGATGCGAGACTCAAGTTTAAAATTTTTATTTTGAGCTGATCGCCCTGACACAGATTGAGGGCTCAAAAAATGATGAATTCCGGCATGAACAAAACTCGGCAGGATACAGACAAGCAAGGCAGGAACAAGAAGCATGTTGTTCACACAGACATGACGAGAACATCAGTACAGAACATACAGTAGATTGACACGGACATAAATAGACGAGCTAATCACGGGACACAGGACAGGTGGGGAACAATCAGTGATAAACGGAGACAGCAGGGAAGTGTCGCAGGACGGGCAGGGCTGCACGGACAATCACAGACAGGAGGTGTACATGAGACATGAAAAGAGGGCCAGGGGAGACAAGGCCATGACAGTAATAATACTTATAATAATAATCATAATCAACAGAGAGCCAGACAGGGACCATTTCCATGGAACTTAAATATAGCCATTATAACCTAAGAACTCAAGCAAGGATAATGAAAATACAAGAACAGATTCATGACTGTAATAACAAATAATAATAAATGCAGAAAATCCTAATATACAAACTCAAAGCAAGGACGTGGGCAGGGACCCCATGTTCAGGTGACAAAGAAAATCAACAATAAATCAGAGTGAGTACCTGGGGCCAAGTCCACGTCCTGACAGAAACTGCATCAGCCCTTCAAAGCCATTTTAATGGTAGAACCCATCCTAATTTGGGTAAAGTTTTCAAAGCAGCTGTCCAAAAATGCTAACTGCGCTGGAGGCTAAGTTTAGTTTGGCCAGAGAGTACTGACTGACTTAACACTACGGACATGCCAGCGCTGTGTATACAGTGGGGCAAAAAAGTATTTAGTCAGCCACCAATTGTGCAATTTCTCCCACTTAAAAGATGAGAGAGGTCTCCAATTTTCATCATAGGTATACCTCAACTATGAGAGACAAAATGAGAAAAAAAAAATCCAGAAAATCACATTGAATGATTTTTAATAAATTAATTGGTAAATTCCTCGGTAAAATAAGTATTTGGTCAATAACAAAAGTTCATCTCAATACTTTGCTATGTATCCTTCGTTGGCAATGACAGAGGTCAAACGTTTTCTGTAAGTCTTCACAAGGTTTTCACACACTGTTGCTGGTATTTTGGCCCATTCTTCCATGCAGATCTCCTCTAGAGCAGTGATGTTTTGGGGCTGTCGCTGGGCAACACAGACTTTCAACTCCCTCCAAAGATTTTCTATGGGGTTGAGATCTGGAGACTGGCTAGGCCACTCCAGGACCTTCAAATGCTTCTTACGAAGCCACTCCTTCGTTGCCCGAGCGGTGTGTTTGGGATCACTGTCATGCTGAAAGATCCAGCCACGTTTCATCTTCAGTGCCCTTGCTGATGGAAGGAGGTTTTCACTCAAAATCTCACCATACATGGCCCCATTCATTCTTTCCTTTACACGGATCAGTCGTCCTGGTCCCTTTGCAGAAAAACAGCCCCAAAGCATGATGTTTTCACCCCCATGCTTCACAGCAGGTATGGTGTTCTTTCTCCTCCAAACACGACAAGTTGAGTTTTTACCAAAAAGTTCTATTTTGGTTTCATCTGACCATATGACATTCTCCCAATCCTCTTCTGGATCATCCAAATGCTCTCTAGCAAACTTCAGACGGGCCTGGACATGTACTGGCTTAAGCAGGGGGACACGTCTGGCACTGCAGGATTTGAGTCCCTGGCGGCGTAGTGTGTTACTGATGTAGCCTTTGTTACTTTGGTCCCAGCTTTCTGCAGGTCATTCACTAGGTCCCCCCGTGTGGTTCTGGTATTTTTGCTCACCGTTCTCGTGATCATTTTGACCCCACGGGGTGAGATCTTGCGTGGAGCCCCAGATCGAGGGAGATTATCAGTGGTCTTGTATGTCTTCCATTTTCTAATAATTGCTCCCACAGTTGATTTCTTCACACCAAGCTGCTTACCTATTGCAGATTCAGTCTTCCCAGCCTTGTGCAGGTCTACAATTTTGTTTCTGGTGTCCTTTGACAGCTCTTTGGTCTTGGCCATAGTGGAGTTTGGAGTCTGACTGTTTGAGGTTGTGGACAGGTGTCTTTTATACTGATAACGAGTTCAAACAGGTCCCATTAATACAGGTAACGAGTGGAGGACAGAGGAGCCTCTTAAAGAAGAAGTAACAGGTCTGTGAGACCCAGAAATCTTGCTTGTTTGTAGGTGACCAAATACTTATTTTACCAAGGAATTTACCAATTAATTCATTAAAAATCCTTCAATGTGATTTTCTGGATTTTTTTTCTCATTTTGTCTCTCATAGTTGAGGTATACCTATGATGAAAATTGGAGACCTCTCTCATCATTTAAGTGGGAGAACTTGCACAGTTGGTGGCTGACTAAATACTTTTTTCCCCACTGTATAGTTACGTCACCAAAAACGCTTTGTCTAATCTCACCTTTTTTCAGGGGGCATGGCTTAAGTGAAACTTTAAAGCAAAAAACAGACATGAGACATTTGAGTGATTTCGCTCTTGATATGTCTTGTAAGTCATAAAAAACATGTTACAGACATGTTAACAAGAAAAAAAAAACTCAATTTTTGGTGGGGTGTCACTTTAACAAAACTGTCATGATGGGGGTGGATTCATGGAGCAAGCAGAAGAAAGACCCAGTTTGCAGGCAACAGTCCAGTTATAACATATTTATTAAACAAAAACAGAAAGTGCAGCTTGATGGCTGGAAAATTATGAATTGAAATAAACTGAACACAAGAAGTATAACTAACTAAACATGGAGAAAACACAAACCAAGAAGCAGGAGAACACAGGGAACATCCACTTGACAGGAAATAATGACGCTACAGCGGCGGGGCAGGAAAGAGTGAAACTTGTAGACAAACTGATAATGGGACATTGCAAGCTGGATCAAGAGCTGGAGCAGGTGGACAAAGAATCAAACTAATGATGTTACATAACACAAAATGTAATCTGAAAATCATAACCAAGAACTAACAGGAAGACATTACCAAAATAAAGCAGGGAATCAATTTACATGGAATTAAATGAAACCACAACAGGAAATACTTTCAAAATAAACCTAAGCTCAAACGAGGAAAAATAAACACATACATGACAAAAGGAATACTTACAAAACCAGACTAGGGGCAAGCAAAACTGACAAGACAGACCCCAGTCAAGGACACAAGAGAAGCATAACATAAACTAAGAACCCTGGCAGGAAAAAAAAAGAGTCCCAAATCAATAGTAGCTCAAGCGATGGGGCATGGTCCCAATCATGCCCCCGGGACAAAAACGAGGCTTCCTGTGAGATCTTCTCACTCAAGACCATATGCTATATGCATATACGTAGTTTATGTAGCAAAGTTACTTCCCTGCCATTTATGATGCATTAGGCTATGTCTGTGAAGTTACCATATTTATAACTGTTATAGGAGTGTCTAAATATTTTTTGCAATGCACTTGATTTTCAAGCCCATTTTAGGGCGGCTGTGGCGCAGCTGTAGTGCGATCAACCTCTGAGTGGCGGGTCGGTGGTTCAATTTTTGTTCTCTCTACAATCTGCATGTCAAAGTGTTCTTGAGCAAGACACTGAATCCTGAGTTGCTCCTGGCGGGTCAGACCAGCGCCTTGCATGGGAGCTCCACTGCCATCACTGTGGGAATTTGTGTGTGACTGGGTGGATAGCAGGATTTGTAAAGAGCTTTGGTCATGCAGAGATGAGAAAAAGTGTTATTTTAGTGAATGCCATTTACCATTTCATGTTTCCTAAAAAATGCCAACATTAATGTCCCTCTTTGACCATGTGGAGTCCACATTGGAATGTCCACATTGTGAACAGTCCAAGTTATGATTTTTTTTAATGAATGCTAAATTTTCAATATGATATCAGGGGGAATTGGTATTTTTTAGTCTTTAAAACTGCACATAAGTTTCCTTGAGGGGGTCAAAGCTTACAATTAAACCCCTAAAAATGCACAGTATGGACCTTTAAAAGTTCTTGCCAATTTCTTTTTTTTTATATTAACACTACAAATCTTTTTGATCTGTAGAACTATTTTTTAATAAAAAAAATATATCAGCCACAATTTTTCATGTCTTTACATTAAATCCCTTTAAGAGTCTGTCACCCATCAACATGGTTTCCTAGAGTGAGATTTTTTTAAACTTGCCAGAGAGACCAAAACCATTTTAAATGCAAATGACCTAAATAAGATTAGCAAGGTAGGCAGTCCACTCTGTGTTAATTATCACACGGAGTAGTCAATTAACAACGCTAACGATGGGACACTTAGTGAGCGTTAACCCAATTTACTACAGCTGAGAGCCGGGTGGACACAGTTTCAAGGGATAACTTAAGGTGGGGTCTGGAGCAGGAAGTGGTGGTGAGGGAGGGTGTCACTCTTTTATTACTACTCCAATTAAAGAGGCTCAAAGGTTAGTGGGCAGTAGAGGAGAGTTTAGTGCTTTGCTGAGAAGCAGACAAGAAATAGAAAATCTTGTCTGGCCTTTTCTCCCAGCAACGATGTCGAATTGGGCACCATGTGCATATGCAAAGGAGCAGGACTCATCATGGGTAATTAGAGTTAGCTAGGGTGTGTTAGCCAAGATGCTCTTCTCCAGTTAACAGCATTATCCACAGCAGGGATCAAGGCTTGCTCTGATTTAACAGTTGTCACTAGACCTTGGCTCTGAGAGGCATGGGTGAGTGACGGGTCGAAACATGGCTCTTATTTGTGTGTCTGCATGTGCGCATTTGTGGTCCCTGTTTTTGTGTTGTGTGCTGATATCAGTTTCTTCCATTAGAATGATGAAAATTGGACTTTTTTCACATGTAATATGTTACAAAAGATTAATGTAAAAATGTTCATTAAAGTTTTTTAGTTTTATTGACCTCCTTCTTCTGCTTCTTCTTCATGTTCCTTCCTCTGTATCCAGAGAGTTGGATGATATGATTTTCCAGCTTGTTCGATGTTTTAGTTTTATTGAACACTCAAAAGCATATTTACACAACAAGCTCCAGTTACCCATTCACCCATGTGATCGTACAAACTATTCTATGCATGCGGTGCTTTATTCAACAGATGCTCACAAACGCAAAGTTAGATGCAACATTGGGGGTATAGTTGTTCTGGGCAACAACTCAGAACAAGTGACACATGGTGGGATAGTGGTTGGCACTATTGCCTCATAGTAAGAATGTCATGGGTTGAAATCCACCAGCCAGCAGGGCCTATCTTTGTGAAGTTTTCATGTCCCTGTGCTTGTGCGGGTTTACTGTGGGTGTGCCAGTTTCCTCCCACATTCCAAACACATGTGACTTAGGCTAATTGGAGACTCTAGAGTCTAGAGCCAACGCTAGATCCAGGAGCTTTAGCTAACTATAGACCAATCTCTAATCTCCCTTTCATTTCAAAAATCTTAGAAAGAGTTGTTGCTACGCAATTATTTGACCACCTGCAGGGAAATGGTTTACTTGAAGAGTTTCAATCTGGGTTTAGAATCCATCATAGTACTGAAACAGCCTTAGCGAAGGTCACTAACGACCTCCTCATTGCATCTGATAATGGACTAGTTTCTGTACTTGTCCTTTTAGACCTTAGTGCAGCTTTTGATACTATCGATCATAATATTCTACTTGATAGATTAGCACACTATGTTGGACTTAATGGAACTTCGTTGCAGTGGTTTAGATCTTATTTATCTGATAGGTTCCAGTTTGTTCATGTAAATGATGAGTTTTCTTTCAGCTCAAAGCTTAGTCATGGAGTTCCACAGGGATCTGTGCTAGGCCCTACTCTTTTTAGTTTATATATGCTTCCGTTAGGCAACATTATTAGAAAGCACTGTATACATTTTCATTGTTATGCAGATGACACACAATTATACCTGTCAATGAAGCCAGATGATACTAATCAATTAGCCAAGTTAGAAGCCTGTCTTAAGGAAATCAAAGCTTGGATGACTTGTAATTTCCTGCTATTAAATTCAGATAAGACTGAAGTCATTCTTGTTGGTCCAAAAAACCTTAGAAATTCCTTTCCAAATAAAACTTTCAGTTTGGATGCAGTTACTCTTTCTCTTAATAGCTCTGTGAGGAACCTTGGAGTTATTTTTGATCAGGATTTGTCCTTCAATTCACATATTAAATTTGTTTCTAAGACTGCCTTCTATCATTTGCGTAATATTGCCAAGATTAGGAGCATCTTGTCTCAGAGTGATGCTGAGAAGATGATCCACGCTTTTGTTAGCTTGAGATTAGATTATTGTAATTCTTTATTATTAGGCTGTCCTAAAACATCTTTAAAAAGTCTTCAGCTGATCCAAAATGCTGCAGCAAGAGTTTTAACAGGTACTAGAAAGAGAGATCATATCTCTCCGGTTCTGGCCTCCCTTCATTGGCTTCCCATAGAGTTTAGAATTAAGTTTAAAATCCTTCTTCTTACTTACAAAGCTCTAAACAATCAGGCTCCTTTTTATTTAAAAGGTCTGATACTACCGTATCATCCTAACAGAGCACTACGCTCCCAAAATGCAGGATTACTTGTAATACCTAGAATCTCCAAAAGTACAATGGGAGGCAGAGCCTTCAGTTATCAAGCTCCTCTCCTGTGGAATCAGCTGCCAATCTGGATTCGGGAGTCAGACTCGATCTCTGTTTTTAAGAATAGGGCTAAAACCTACCTTTTTGATATAGCCTACAATTAGGGAGGGATCATGTGTTTCTGAACCCTCCCTTAGTTATGCTGCTAATAGGTTTAGTCAGCCGGGGGACCTCCAGTAATGCACTGGGCCTCACTCCTTTCCTCACTCTCTATGAAATATTTTTTTTTGCTGGTCATTAACATTTGTTTGTTCTCTCCCATAGATTGAGTCCCCATCGTGCTGTTTGCTCTCTATATGTCTGTTCTTTTCTTCTTCTCTATCCCCTCACCCCCCAGCCAGTCGCAGCAGATGACTGCCCCTCCCTGAGCCTGGTTCTGCTGGAGGTTTCTTCCTGTTAAAAGTGAGTTTTTCCTCTCCACCGTCGCCAAGTGCTTGCGCACAGGGGATCGCCTGATTGCTGGGGTCTTTCTGCAACTGTGGGGGTCCCCCCTTCAGTTGATAGTGCTATGAGATGACTGTTGTTGTGAAATGGCGCTATATAAATAAAGTTGAATTGAATTGAATTGAATAGAGTGGCCCTAGGTATGTGTGAAGGGATCCAGGTGGATCCCCTTGAATTTCCCTCTAGGGTTAATAAAGCATAACAAACCTGAACTAGAGAGGACTCGGAGAGTGCATACCTTGGCCAAGGCTCCCGCCCTCCAAATCCATCCAGTAGTTTTTGAGTAATCCTGCAAGCACATTGTGAGAAGATGGTGGAGGCATGCGGTAATGGATCACCTCCAAAATGTAATTGGTTCATCCGTAACCCAAGGGCCAACACTTGTGAAAATTTCATCCAAATCCGTCCATTAGTTTTTGCATAACACTGTTAATATTATTATTGAAGGTTGCAACAACACTGCACTCATTCAACTGTGAAATCTGTTAATATATATTTTGCTGAATAATTTAACTGTTTACTAGTGCTGTAAATACTATTTTACTTATTTTAACTGTAAAAACTTTTCTTTTTTTAAACTTCTTGCACTGCATATATACTATTCTTACCCTATTTTACTATTTATTATTGCTCTGAATGCTGCTATCCCTTCGCTGCTGTAATACTATAAATTTCCCCATTGTAGGACTAACTGCTTCTCTTATCTTGTTTTCTCTCTGCTAACACCATACGAGAATATAGGGCCTTCCAGGAGGATAGGGCCTTGGTGGCGGTATGTGCTCACCTCCAAAATCGTATGGATTCATCCTTAGGCCAAGGGCCACCTCTGGTCATCAAAATCTGTCTAGTAGTCATTTTTCAATCCTGCTGACAAACAGACAAACAAAACACCCCAATTGCATTACCTCCTTGGCGAAGGTAATAACAACTGCCCGTATTTCATTTACTTTTTTTGTAAAATTTGCATGTTCAAATCAACTTATAGAATTGGTTTGTGAATTAAACTGCAGAATAGAAATTAAGCTAAGCATCTACAGTATTTATTCACCAAATAATTTCTAAAGGTATCAATACATAACCAAATAATAATTTTGAAAATAATAAAATTATATATATATATATATATATAATAAAATAATATAATATAAAATATAATAAAATTATAAAATTATATATATATATATAAATAATTTTTAAAAATAAAATATTCTTGCCACTTTTCGACTATATACAGTTAGGCCCAAAAATATTTGGACAGTGACACAAGTTTTGTTATTTTAGCTGTTTACGAAAACATATTCAGGATTCAGTTATATAATCAATATGGGCTTAAAGTGCAGACTCTCAGCTGTAATTTGAGAGTATTCACATCCAAATTGGAGCAAGGGTTTAGGAATTACAGCTCTTCAATACGTAGCCGCCTCTTTTTCAAGGGACCAAAAGTAATTGGACAATTGACTCAGAAGGCTGCAAAAAAAAAAAAATAACAAGGCTGCATGGGCTCTTCCCTCGTTAACCTGTCATCAATTAAGCAGTTAAAAGGTCTGGAGTTGATTCCAGGTGTGGCGTTTGCATTTGGAAGCTGTTGCTGTGAACACACAACATGTGGTCAAAGGAGCTCTCAATGGAGGTGAAACAGACCATCCTGAGGCTGAAAAAAAAGAAGAAATCCATCAGAGAGATAGCAGAAATGTTCGGAGTGCCAAATCAACAGTTTGGTACATTCTGAGAAAAAAAGAGTGCACTGGTGAGCTTGGGAACTCAAAAAGGCCCGGACGTCCACGGAAGACAACAGTGGTGGATGATCACAGAATCCTTTACATGGTGAAGAACAACCCTTCACAACATCCACTCAAGTGAAGAACACTCTTCAGGAAGTAGGTGTATCAGTATCTAAGTCTAGCATAAAGAGAAGACTTCATGAGAGTAAATACAAAGGATTCACCACAAGGTGCAAACCATGAATCAATCTCAAAAATAGAAAGGCCAGAATTGGCTTTGCCAAAAAACACCTAAAGAAGCCAGTGTAGAAGAGCTGGAAATGATGAGGCGGTTTTGTATCAAAAACAGAGTCTTTAATGAACAACTCTTCTATCTTGTCTCATCTGGTGCAGAGCTTGGCAGAAGGCAAAAGAGGAAGATTTCTGCCCAGCTCGCTGGTTAAATACAGGCACACATAAAAGACAGGCAAAACACAAGCCGACATCCCCCGTATCTTAATCCCCCCATTGTCCTGTTAACTCCTCCCTTCGTCTTGGGAGGTGATGGGAAAACCTCTCCTCGCCTTAGGGGGTGAAGGTGTCAAGTCTGTCGCCGCCGCGTCCTGTGACGTCGTTGGTCTTCACACGGCGGTGAGATTCCTTTGTCTTTTCGGAGGTGTGAAGTTCCTTTGCATATGTTGCTCCAAACATTTCCACATGCTCTAACGTATGCAGGTATGGAATATATGAGTAATATATACCACAGGCCCCCCAAACAACTAGGAAAGGACACAGAAAGATTCACAGTCTAGGGCAGGGGTGGGCAGTGAGGGCCATTCCACTGCAGGTTTTCTGTTCTACACAGTCTCTTCAGCAGGTGTTTGCTCTGATCAGCTTCAAGGATTGCTTATCAGTGAAAACACCTGCTGAAGAGACTGTGTGGAATAGAAAACCTGCAGTGGAATGGCCCTCCATGGCACATGATTGCCCACCCCTGGTCTAGGGTAATTACTAAGACATACTACGTGTTACAGCTGCTGCCACAGAAGAAACTTTCAAGCAGCCATGCTCCTAAGAGAGTTCAGTGAAAACATAACAGCATAGTATAATCATAAGTCAGTCCTAAACTGTTGCGGCACAATTAGTGAAAAATTGCAGAGTGGTGTAATCAGTCCCTGTGCAGTCTGGGTTTTAATCTTCTCCCAAAGCTGCTGTAGGTTGGTTTAGGCGTCCTGCTGGGACCTTGTTGTGAGGAATCTGCAGTGTGGGAAGGAGAGAGATTATTTGTTCCCTGCCTGGGGGCTGAGACTTTTTCCTTGGGGGGTCTGCCTCGCCGAGGTGCTCGCGCCAACTGTGCAGGTTCGTCTCTCAACAAGAAGGCAGGTTTGAGTCTGTCAATGCTGACCGTTTCATTTCTATCCCCATAATCAAGCACAAAGTGTTTGTCACCATTTTCCAGCACTCTGAACGGGCCATCGTATACTGGGCGTAACGTTGGTTTTAGGGCTTCATGCTTAACAAAAACAAACTCGGCGTTTTTTAAAGTTTGAGGAACAAAAACTCGTGGAAAGGAGTGATGAGCTGGACCATGGAGAGAGTCCGGTCCGTTACTGCCTAAAAACCTTGGGACCTTAGGTGCCCTGGTTCCGGGTTTTCTGGTAAAAATTCACCTGGTAGTCTGATAGGCTGAGCAAAGACTAATTCTGCAGGGGAAGCGTCTAAATCCTCTTTAGGTGCCGCACGCAACCCCAATAAAACCCAGAGAAGTTTATTTACCCAATTTGTGTCCGTTAATGAGGCTCTGAGGGCGGCCTTTAAGGACCTGTGAAAACGCTCGCATAAGCCATTAGCCTGAGGGTGATAAGCGGTGGTACGGTGAATTGTTGCCCCTAAACTGTTGGACATGGCTGACCAGAGCTCTGAGACAAATTGAGGCCCCCTATCTGACGTGATGTCTGATGGGACGCCGAAACGTGCCACCCAATTTGTTAGAAAAACGCGAGCGACTTCCTCCGCTGTAGTTGCCGCTAGAGGGACTGCCTCTGGCCAGCGCGTGGTGCGGTCTATCATTGTTAGCAGGTGTGTGAAACCCTGGGAGGAAGGCAGTGGCCCTACGAGGTCGACATGAATGTGGTCGAACCTTCTAGCAGGGATGGGAAAAGGCTCCAGAGGGGCTTTTGTGTGTCTGTGTACTTTGGCGCGCTGACAAGGAATGCAAGTTTTTGCCCATTCTTTTATGTTTTTGCGCAGGCCTGGCCACACAAACTTTTCGTCAACCATTTTGACCGAGGCGCGCACACCTGGGTGCGCGAGGGAGTGAATTGCGTCAAAAATACGGCGGCGCCAAGCAGCTGGTACTAACGGGCGAGGTCGGCCGGTTGAAACATCGCATATTAGGGGGGGCACGCCATCGCGCAACCCTTTTTTCTCCAGCCTTAACCCTGTTGGTCCAGACAGGAGCGCGCGCACGTCCGCATCACTGCCTTGTTCTTCCGCCATGGCTGCATAATCTATCCCTTCATGGATAGGTGCTGCATATGTGTTTGCGTTAGAGAAAAGCTCAGCTGCTGAGGCAGTGTAATCTGCCTCCTCGTGCTCTGGCGGTGCCACAGCGCGAGAGAGACAGTCCGCTACTACGTTAAGTTTGCCCGCTACATGTCGAATGTCTGTGGTGAACTCTGAAATCGCAGCTAGCTGTCTTTGTTGTCTGCCCGACCAAGGTTCTGAAATTTTAGCCATAGCAAAAGTGAGCGGTTTATGGTCCACAAAAGCCGTGAAACTCCGCCCTTCTAACCAAAACTGGAAGTGGCGGATGGACAAATGGAGCGCCAGCAGCTCCCTGTCAAAAGTGCTGTATTTGCGTTCCGTCGGGTTTAGTGATTTGCTAAAGAATGCTAAAGGTTGCCAGACCCCCTTGACAAGTTGTTCTACAACTGCCCCTATGGCCAAGTCTGAAGCATCTGTGGTTAGAGCAATGCGGGCCGAGGGATCTGGGTGGACTAACATTGTGGCGTTAGCTAGGGCGTTTTTAACTTCTGCAAAAGCGCGTTCGCGTTCCGGGGTCCATTCGACCGCGTTGGAAGCTTTCTTTTTTTTGAGCGCATCATACAGGGGCTGCATGAGCTGAGCTGCATGAGGGAGGAAACTGTTGTAAAAATTAACCATCCCCAAAAATTCCTGTAGCGATTTGACCGTTTGGGGCCGTGGAAAACCTTCTATCGCATGAATTTTGTCTGGAAGCGGAACTGCCCCTTTCGGGGAGACTCTATGTCCCAAAAAATCAATTTGCGATATGCCGAATTTGCATTTGGCTGGATTAATTATTAATCCGTGCTCTTCTAGCCTCCGAAAAACGGTAGTGAGATGCTGCTCGTGCTCTTCCTCCGATGAGCTGGCTACCAGCATGTCGTCGAGGTAGACGAAAACAAAGGGGAGGTCGCGTAAGACTGCGTCCATCATACGTTGAAAAGTCTGAGCAGCGCCTTTGAGGCCGAAAGGCATTCGCAGGAATTCAAAAAGGCCGAAAGGGGTTATAACCGCTGTTTTAGGAATGTTTTCAGCTCGGACTGGGACTTGGTGATAACCGCGGACTAAGTCTATTTTTGAAAAAATGCGCGCACCCGCTAAATGTAGTGAAAAGTCCTGTATGTGAGGGATGGGGTAGCGGTCATGTGCTGTAGCGTTGTTTAATCTGCGGTAATCTCCGCACGGTCTCCAAGAACTGTCGGATTTCGGAACCATGTGAAGCGGCGAAGCCCAAGGGCTCTTCGAGCGTCTAACAATGCCCAATTTTTCGAGAGCTGCAAACTCGTCCCTTGCTATGTTGAGCTTGGCCGCGTCTAAGCGGCGAGCTTTGGCAAAAACGGGAGGTCCCGTTGTTGGAATGAAGTGTTTAACCCCGTGTTTGGCTACAGTGGCTGAAAATTTGGGGGTTGTGAGTGCTGGAAATTGGGTGAGGAGTTGCTCAAACTTACCTCCTGCCGTGGTGACGTTGGCCTGCACAGGTGGTGGAGAGACTTGAGCTGAGCATGGAATAGAAGCAAAAGATAGTGCATTAACCAGGCGCCTATTTGCTAGATCAACTAATAACCCATGTGCACATAGAAAATCAGCGCCTAACAAGTTAAAACTCACCGCCGCTACAACAAATGTCCATCTGTAGCTGCGGCCGTGAATGAGGAGGTGCAGGCTCTTTTCCCCGAACGTGTCGATGTCAGAACCGTTGGCTGCCACTGCTCCATTGCCCCGGGTGCCCATGGCTCGATCTGCGTGGGAGGGCATGATGAAACTCAGCTGAGCTCCCGTGTCGATGAGGAACTGCTTGCCTGTGTGTCCATCCATCACGTATAACAGCTTGTTTTTCTCGCCGAGAACCGCTGCCGTTAACGGCCCTCGGCTTTGGCGTTTCCCGACATCGTAAACTTGCAGGGAGGAACACATTTTCGGGCTTTCTCGGCGAAGCGGTGGTGATAATAACAGACGTCATTCTGTTTGTTGCGCTTGGGCCGTGCCGCTGTCACCGTGGGTTGAGTCTGCTCCGTGGGTTGTGGCTCTCCAAGGCTCGGGGCGTCAGTCTTGAGGTCTGCGGATGCCACTGTGGGTGTCAGTTGTCTGCAGGCGTTGACGAGCCGATAAGCCTCGTTGGCCAGTGTGCGGAAGTCCTGATGATTGTTGCACTTCATACTGGCGAGTGTCCCTCTCGTGTGTGGTGGTAGCGTGCTGAGAAAAATAAATTGGAAGAGGAAATTATCATTATCCTCCTCCTTGAGCTGCAGCAAATCCTCCATGAGGGTCTTTGGATTGCCCCCTCTGTGGCCGTAGACCGCCAGGATCTTTTCGGCTCTTTCCTCCGCTGATGGGACATAATTCGCCACGATGGTCGCCTTGAGTGTCTCATACTTGTCCCAGGCCGGTGGTCGCTGGATCAAGCTCCGCACACACCTCGAAGTGGCGGAGTCGAGTTTGGAGACGATATGGTAGAATTTAGTATCATCTGCCGTGATGCCCGCCAGTATGAACTGGGCTTCAGCTTGATGAAACCAAGAGGCCGGATCTTCTCGCCAGAAATCTGGCAGTTTGACAGCGACGGCGTTCGCACACATCATCACTGTTGTGCCCGCCGGGTGAGAGTGCGTTGGCCTCGGCTCTCACGGCGGTGCTGGAGCTCGGTTGAGCTCTCTCGGTGCCCTCTGCCGGGGGAAACAGCTGTCCGCTTGTTCCCTCGTCTGCGTTGTCGGCGGCGTATGCCAGAGTCGCCACGGATGAGTCGCTTGAAGAACGCCTCCGGTCCATACTCGCGTCAAGGTCACCAGTGTAGAAGAGCTGGAAATGATGAGGCGGTTTTGTATCAAAAACAGAGTCTTTAATGAACAACTCTTCTATCTTGTCTCATCTGGTGCAGAGCTTGGCAGAAGGCAAAAGAGGAAGATTTCTGCCCAGCTCGCTGGTTAAATACAGGCACACATCAAAGACATGCAAAACACAAGCCGACATCCCTCGTATCTTAATCCCCCCATTGTCCTGTTAACTCCTCCCTTCGTCTTGGGAGGTGATGGGAAAACCTCTTCTCGCCTTAGGGGGTGAAGGTGTCAAGTCTGTCGCCGCCGCGTCCTGTGACGTTGTTGGTCTTCACACGGCGGTGAGATTCCTTTGTCCTTTCGGAGGTGTAAAGTTCCTTCGCATATGTTGCTCCAAACATTTCCACATGCTCTAACGTATGCAGGTATGGAATATATGAGTAATATACTGTATACCACACCAGCCCAGTTCTGGAACAGCATTCTTTGGACAGATGAGACTAAGATCAACCTGTACCAGAATGATGGGAAGAAGAAAGTTTGGAGAAGAACTGGAACAGCTCATGATCCAAAGCACTACATCGTCTGTAAAACATGGTGGAGGCAGTGTGATGGCATGGGCATGCATGGTTTCCAATGGCACTGAGTCACTTGTGTTTATTGATGATGTGACAAAAGACAGAAGCAGCCGGATGAATTTTGAAGTGTATAGGGATATACTTTCTGCTCAGATTCAGCCAAATGCAGCAAAGTTGATTGGACGGCGCTTCACCAATGATCCAAAACATACTGCAAAAGAAACCCAGGAGTTTTTTAAAGCAACAAAGTGGAATATTCTGCAATGGCCGAGTCAATCACCAGATCTCAACCCAATCGAGCATGCATTTCACTTGTTCAAGACAAAACTTAAGGCAGAAAGACCCACAAACAAGCAACAACTGAAGACAGCTGCAGTAAAGGCCTGGCAAAGCATCAGAAAGGAGGAAACCCAGCGTTTGGTGATGTCCATGGGTTCCAGACTTCAGGCAGTCATTGCCTGCAAAGGATTCTCAACAAAATATTGAAAAGTAACATTTTACTTAGGGTTATGTTTATTTGTCCAGTTACTTTTGAGCCCCTGAAATGAGGAGCGTTTGTATAAAAATAGCTACAATTCCTACATGTTTAATCATATATTTTTGTTCAACCCCTTGAATTAAACCTTAAAGTCTGCACTTCAATTCCATTGTAGTTGTTTCATTTCAAATCCAATGTGGTGGCATGCAGAGCCCAAATCATGAAGATTGTGTCACTGTCCAAATATTTCTGGGCCTAACTGTAATTGTAATTATTGATTTGTCTTCTGCCTTACTGAGTGAGATTTCCAGATTTACTGCTTCGAAGGGGTGTGGCTTAAAGTACTGTGTCAAATCAAATCAAATCAGCCTTTATTGTCATATTGCTGTACGTACAACAGTAGGGCAAGCAAGATGAAATTACATTTCTCTCGGCATCCATATAAGTAAAAGAACATGATTTAAGACACACACATATCTTCACCCCCCACCCACCCCACCACATCCATTTACGCATCCCTGAGACATACTTGAAAAACTAACTATAATATATAAATAATGTACATAATGTCCGTAGGTGCAGTAGTGTATACGAGAGATTCCAGATCAACTGTTCAGCATCCTAACAGCTTGTGGAAGGAAGCTGTTAATCAGTCTGGTGGTTCTGCCTCTGATGCTCCGGAGTCGTTTGCCAGATGGCAGAAATTCAAAGTGTTTATGCAGAGGGTGAGAACGGTACTTGACAATGTTCAGTGCCCTGCTCCTACAATGGTTCTGAAAAAGTTCTTGGACAGAGGGGAGGGAGACTCCAATTACCCTCTCAGCTCCCTTAACTATCCTCTGCAGGGCTTTTTTGTCTGACATACTGCAGCTGGAGTACCATGTAGCAATGCAGTATGTCAGAACACTCTCCACCACACCTCTGTAGAAGGTCCTGAGGATGCAGATGGGGAGAGAGGCCTGTTTGAGTTTCCTCAAGAAATGCAGTCTCTGCTGGGCCCGCTTCCTGATCCCCAAGGAATTCTTGTTCCAGGTCAGGTCCTGCGAGATCTGCACTCCGAGGAAATTGATGTTCTCCACTCTCTCCATTAAACTGCCGCTGATGCTGAGGGGGACGTGTTCAGGTTGTGACCGCCGGAAGTCGATAATCATCTCCTTCGTTTTGTCTGCGTTGAGCACCAGATTGTTCTCCCTGCACCAGCCCTCCAGGTCTCTCACTTCTTCCCTGTACATTGATTCCTCATCCCTCTGAATAAGTCCCACCACTGTGGTGTCGTCTGCAAACTTAATAATCTGGTTCCCCTCATGTCTGGATACACAGTCATGTGTTAGAAGTGTAAACAACAGTGGACTGAGTACGCAGCCTTGAGGGGATCCGGTGCTCAGCGTGACACAGTTGGAGATGTTGTTTCCAACCCGGACAGACTGAGGTCTCTCAGTCAGGAAATCCAGGATCCAGAGACATGTGGCGGTGTTCAGACCAAGAAGGAGTAATTTCTCCATCAGTCTCTGGGGAATAATGGTGTTAAATGCTGAACTGAAATCAATGTACAGGAGTCTGGCGTAGGTGTCTTTCTGATCCAGGTGGGTGATGACAGAGTGCAGGGTGGTGACTATAGCATCCTCCATGGAGCAGTTTGAACGATATGCAAACTGGAGCGGGTCGTGTGATGCAGGGAGGCAGGCTGTAATCTGTGGTTTGACAAGTCGTTCAAAACACTTCATCACAATTGGTGTCAGTGCAACAGGACGATAGTCATTCAGACAGGACACAACTGGTTTCTTTGCCACCGGTACAATGATAGAGGTCTTGAAGCATCTGGGAACGATGGCCTGACTCAGGGAGATGTTATAAATGTCAGTCAGTACATCCGGCAACTCGCTCGCGCAGTCTCGAAGCACACGTCCCGGGATGTTGTCCGGACCTGCAGCTTTACGTGGGTTGACTCTGGTTAGGGTCCTCCGTGTGTCCGCTGTGTTGATGGTAAAAGCTGGTCTGACCGATGGTGGGGATGGGCCAGCCCTCCCTCTGATTGTCGGGTGTGATGCTTCAAAACGTGCAAAGAAGTTGTTGAGCCTGTCGTCATCATCGACCCCCTGCCTAGACTTATAGCCCGTCAGTGTCCGAACCCCCTGCCACATCTGCTTGGTGTTCCTAGTGTCACAGAGGTGTCCCTGGATTTTCTCCGCATAGGTGCGCTTCGCCGTCTTAATTCCCTTTGAGAGCGCAGACCTGGCAGAGCGGAGGGCGATCCTGTCCTTTGCTCTGAAGACTGCATCTCTGGCTGTAAGCAGCGAGCGCACCTCTGCGGTCATCCAGGGTTTATGGTTTCCCCGCATAGTGATGGTCTTCACTATAGTGACATCCTCTGTGCACTTCGCGATGTAGCTGGTGACCATTTGTCCTGTCCGCTGGTCCTATTCTTAATCGGGTGATGAGTATCTCTTCTTTCATGAGTGATGGTGTATATGACATCATTAAGATATCTTCTTCTTCTTCTCTCGGTTACTGGCGGATAGCAAACAACTGAAAGGTGCATACCGCCACCTACTGTACAAGAATGTGTAACATTGTCATCTGAGCCCGACCCCTAAATTCTACGACTTAATCCTGTCATCAACCTGGGTTTGGTGGTCCCAAACCCAGTTCTGACACTGTGGCTATTTTGTCTCTTTTCATTGTTTATTTTCCATCAGGCGCTTCAGGGAGCAATTTGGGTCCTCCACTCCCTGACAGCTCGGCCACGCCCCTTCCTCCTGTCAGTGTCATCAGCTGTTCCTCATTATTGGTGTTTCCCTTACGCACACACGCACACCTCTATTCATTGCCATTCACACACTCAGACACTCACTCATGCACACCTGTTTTCTCTTCGGTCCAGCCCACGCTCTTCCACACCAGCGGTCTCTTCCCTGATTAGTATTGTCATTACTTAAGCTCTGTTGGAGTGGGAAGAGATCGCCAGATCATTGCGCAATATACACAGTAGCATTCCCCTCTGTGTATGTTGGCCTCCACTTCCAACTAGTTACTTTCAGCCTGACTGTTTAGTCTTTTCAATCACTACCTGACCATTGTTGGTTACCTGGTGTTAGCGGCTGTTCCTGCTTCGCCTTCTCTCACCAGACAGCACGGACAACCCCGGACCGCTCCAGCCTGTAAGTTTATTTTTGCCTTTCTCCTTGTGCCGTTCCGTTGTTCTACGACACTAGGCATTCTCTTCCCTGGGCTGTTGAGCATCCTAGAGGCGTCCCTGTTCTCCGGGTGTCCTCCATCACTGTGTACTCATCATTCTGTTATCAAAACAGGTTGCTGGACTGAAAGTTATTTTTGTTGTTCAATAACGTGCAGGCTACTACTTCTGCTTGTGGATTTTCATTCCTCCCTCTGTGAGCTGCGTAATCAAACTCTAAAAATTCTGGATAAAAAGCACATTAGGTGGCATCATTGTTATATTCTAAAAAAAAATATAATCTACTGAGTTTTGAGAATTTCATTGACCTTTGTTTTCTGAAATTAATTTTTAAATGTTTCCATAAATCAGCGTCAGAGCCACTTGTTGGATTCATCCAAAGACAGGACGGCAGCAGAGCCACCAGGAGTTCTGTTAACAATAACTGTAAAATATCCCACCGCAGAACCACATTTGGACAAACAGCTTTTTCTATAAAGGGCAGTCATATCTGGAACACAATGCCAAATGAAATCAAAATAATAACGGATTTTAAAACATTTACTACAAAGGTTAAAAACTGGCTGAAAAGTAAACAAGAATGTACCCATGTGTGAAATGATTGTCTACAGGGTGTGAGTGAAGAAGGGAAGGCAAATGTGTAACAGGCATTTTACTGTAACAGGCAAATGTGAATCAGGTTTTTATATTGTGTATTTATAATTTTGTTTGCATTGATGTATGTGGATAATGTTTATACTGTTTTCATTTTGTTTTTTTCTTCATCTTTTTCTCTTTTTATCTGTTTCTTTTCTCTAAAGCCCATCCAGGGACAAGAGTTGCAAACTAGCTTAATGCTATACACTCTCTGTGCAACACATCAGATTTTCTTTTTTGTCTGTTTATTGCACTATCCCTGACAAATAAAAGAAGGGGGGAAAAAAATGGCACACGAGGGATCATAACAAATCCTGTGTTGTTTAAAAAAGAGAAAAGAGCCCTTATCGTGATTCTTAGTGTCTCTCTATCTCCATCTGTTCCCAGAATGCCAGTTAAATCCCATTCCCTACTGGCCTCTCAAACTCCATTTTTCATTCTCTCTCTTTCATTTCCATACTTGTGACAGTGTAATAAGATGTGCTCGACATTTTCTTTTACTCCACATTTTCTACATTTGTCACTTTCGCTTTTCCCCATGGTGAATAAAGTGCTGTTTAAACCTGTATGATCCAGTCTGAGTCTTGCCATAATGATCCATCTCGGATCATCTCGCCATCACACTGGACATTGACATCCCGGCCCCTCAACCCAAACAAGACCGAACAATAACCTTCAGGAATCTTAAGTCCATCTGCTCAGTTTCTCTCTCCACATGCATATCTAACACTCTCTCCAACCTCACTTTCCCTGTAAACCCAACCCCTATGGACTTAGTAAACATCTACAACAACACATTGTCTACCTCCCTCAACAAACTGGCCCCCATGAAAACAAAAACCGTCACTTTCACTCATTCGGCCCCTGGTACACCTTAGAACTTCACAAACTCAAAAAACAACTGTGACAGCTTGAACGCCTGAGCTGCAAAACTGGTCTGACTGTACACACCCTCGCTCACATAGAACTGATGCACCTATACCAATCCTCACTCAATAAAGCTCGCTTTGCCTACTACTCCAGCATCATTCACTCTGGATCCTCCAACCCCCGCACTCTGTTCTCCACCATCAACAAACTCCTCAAACCCCAGGACATCATTTCATCATCCTTCACCCCTGAAAAATGCAATAGCTTTCTATCATTTTTCCATTCCAAAATTGACAATATTCACAACCAGCTTGCCTCCTCCTCGGCCATCACCCCTGACTCAGAACCCACTTTTTCTCCACCCATAGATAAACAGCTCTCCCTTTTCTCACCCATAACCACTGATGAACTTTCCGAAATACTCTCCAGCATGAAATCATCTACATGCCCCCTGGACCCCATCCCCTCCCCCCTTATCAAAGCCTGTCTCACCCCTCTTGCCCCCCTTATCATCGACACCATCAACTCCTCCCTCACCACTGGCACTGTCCCCCCCATCACTTAAGATTGCTGCCATCACTCCCCTCCTGAAGAGACCTGGCCTGGACTCTGACGACCCCAACAATTTCAGACCCATCTCCAACCTCCCATTTCTGGCTAAAATATTGGAAAAAGCTGTCGCCACCCAACTCAAGAAACACCTCCTCTCCAACAAACTCAACGAAACATTTCAATCTGGATTCCGTTCTCACCACAGCACTGAAACCGCCCTCCTCAGGGTCACCAATGACCTCCTGCTCGCCTCTGACTCTGGCTCCCTCACCATTCTTCTCTTCCTCGATCTCAGCGCTGCTTTCGATACCATCAATCATTCCATCCTGCTTCGTCGTCTGCTTTCTATTGGCATCACTGACTCCGCCCTCTCTTGGTTCACCTCCTACCTGTCTGACAGATTCCAGTACATCTCCATCAACAATCACAAATCACGCACCACCCCCGTATCACACGGTGTCCCTCGAGGCTCTGTGCTCGGTCCAACCCTTTTCACTCTCTACATGCTTCCACTTGGTCACATCATCCGTCAACATGGTCTTCACTTTCACTGCTACGCCGACGACACCCAGCTGTACATCTCCTCTAAATTCATCACCCCCGCCATTCTCTCCACCATCACCAACTGCCTCACAGACATAAAAACCTGGATGACTAACAACTTTCTCAAGCTAAACAGCAGTAAAACAGAAATCATCATTTTTGGACCAAAATCTCTTTTCCCCTCTTCCCAGAACTTTTCATTTCAAATCGATGGTCACTCAGTCACCCCCTACCCCCCTGGCCAGAAACCTCGGCATTATCCACACCCTCTCCTTCAAATCTCACATCAACCATATCACCAAAACATCATTTTTTCATCTTCGTAATATTGCACGCCTCCGTCCCACCCTCTCCCCCTCTGCTGCTGAAATACTCATCCACGCCTTCATCACCTCCAGACTTGATTACCTTGTCTGTTTACCCATTCTCTGTATGTTTGTCCCTATGCTGCTTTGTAAAGCGTCTTTGAGTATTTAGAAAAGCGCTATATAAGACTGATGTATTATTATTATTATTATTATGATGTCTTCCCTCCTGTTTGTTGTTTTATAATTCTTTATTGCAATAGATTTTTGTATTTTGTAATACGATCTACCTTTATGATCTTCATCCCATCTTTTTTGCCATAGCTCAATTCCTTTTTTCTTGATTACTGTTTTCCCTTCACCTTTTCCAAGAGACAATGGTATAGTTATTTCTTTCCCAAGTGCACTTTTTTCTAATTTGTCTGCACAGTCATTCCCTTTCAACCCTTCGTGTGCAGGAACCCAACAAAACTGAACTTCTTCACCACCCCTGTGTACCCTAAATAAACTGTGATATAGCTCAATCACCAAGTCTTCCCTTGCAGATTTTAGTGTCTGTATGGTTTTTAAAGCTGCAAGTGAATCTGTACGCACCACCACCCGGTCCGGTCTGACCTCCTCCACCCACTGCAAACCAATAATTATTGCCACCATCTCTGCTGTAAACATGGATGTATTGTTGGAGAGTCTTTTTGAGATGGTCACTTTAAACTCTGGAATGTATCCTCCAACTCCAACAGAGCCCTCTTTGTTCTTTGAACCGTCAGTATAGAGCTGCAAGTAGTTATAGTAATTGTTCCTGAGGTAAATGCTTGTTTTAACACCAACTTCAGTCATATGCCAATCCTTTTTCCTCATTAGCAGACTAATGTCTACTTCTTTTCCCGGAAACAGCCAAGGGGGAACATTACTCACTGGACTGGTGTTAGCTATATCAATAGTATCTAGTCCATACATTCTGGCTTTTCTTTCAATTGTCCACCCAGTCCCATGTCCCTGGAAGTTAGAATATTCCCAGCAGTCTTGTAGTGTTATTTTTGAAATATTCGCTTCCTTACTTCCTTTCAGCTTGACCCAGTATGATAATGTGAGTTTATCTCTTCTCAAATCCATTGGCATTTCTCCTGTTTCTTTTAAAACTGCATTGTTTGGTGCTGTTTTGACGGCTCCAATGCACAGGCGAATCGCTCTATGCTGCATTCTGTCTATTTTTTCCAGAGTCGTCTTTGCTGCTGCGCCATAAATCATGCATCCATAATCTATTGTTGATCTCATTAGTGCTCTGTAAATGTCAATTAATGCCTGTTTATCTGCACCCCATTCATATCCAGCTACAGCTTTTATGAGAGTGACTTTTTTGCACTTTGTCTCCAGATTTTCAACATGAACTCTCCATGTGTATGCACTATCAAACCACAATCCTAGATATTTGAACTCACTCACTTTCTCTATTGGTTGATTTTATAATGTTAATGGTTCTGTAGCAGTTCTGTGTTTTTTTGTGAAAATCATATAGCAGGTTTTACTGTTTGAAAATTTAAATCTCCACTCATATGACCACTTTTCCACTTTCTCCGTTGCTTTCCTGATGTTTTTGAACACAAATTTCTCATTTCTTCCCCTCGTCCATATAAAACTGAGCTTATCACACTCCCCTGAGGAACACCATTTTCTATGTCAAAGTCATTAGAAACTTCTGATCCTACTTTAACTCTAATTGTCCTGTGTGTTAAAAAAATCAATTATCCAATTATACATCCTACCACAATGCCCATTTTATTCAATTTGATAAGAAGTCCATCCCTCCACAGTGAGTCATAAGCCTTTTATCAAGGCAGGCATCATGAGTAATGGTCTATATATCATAAAGACATCAAAGCAGGCATCATAGGACATGTACTGCTTCAAATGGGTGTGGTGTAAAGTAGCGTGTCCTAGCCACCTTATTCTTAGGCCCCATGATGCCTTGCATGAATTGTGGTAGCAACTTCCGGTACTAGTTTAGACCATATGGTTGTCACTGAAACGGGACACTTTTCCTTTTTAAAAAACAATGACTTCGGCTTCAGAAATGCGGGAACACGGCCTCTTGCACCTCAAAACAGTAACATAATTATACCACTTCCTACGACTATCAAGGGATGGAAAGATGATCTTAAAAAGTGGCCTCGTACACCGGAGCTCCGTTTGTTAGCACTGCTGCTAAGATGCTAACGATGTAAACAATATTTTAGCTAGGTTGAAAACCCCCGTTCGATCGGTTGGGAGTTATGTCTTCCGCAAAAACATAGGTATTTTTAGAAAGTACAATTTCTAAGCTTTAAAATGGTACTAGACACTCTGGGGTTTCCTGGGACTTTGCTGCTAGCAGAGAAAGAAAGAAAGTCATGATTAATGACTCCTCATTGCCTGCAGTTCATAATGGCATGGCAGCACATTCAACACCGTGCTTGGGTGTTTTAAATTCGGGGTGAAACGTCAGATCTCTGACATTCATACAAGTGAAAACATACTTGGCTCTTGTCTTGGTGTCTGTCTTGTGTCTGTCCCACCGATCTCATGAACAATCCTTTAGTTTTCAGTGCATGATTGCTGTTGAAGCCACAGATTCAGCTGTGCTTATCTCTGAGGAGTGTCACACAACTAAACATTCAAAAATACAAAAACTACAAGTGCTGAAATTAGCTGCCACTTGAGTGGAAAACACAAATGTGGACTATACATTAAAATGAACTTGAAAAACTTTTAAAAATACTATTTTAAATGCCCCTGCTACTCCACTGAAACTGACTGATTTCACACTGGGTCAAACGAAACCGGAAGTTCCGTCCACAGTTGCTCCTTCAGTGGCACCCCCAAGAATAAGGTGGATTGTTAATCGAGTGATGAGTAAAATTTCCAGATTTACTCCTTCGAATGGGTGTGGTTTAAAGTGCTGTGTCCTATTCGTAATCGGGTGATGAGTAGCTATCTCTTCTTTGGTGAGTGATGGTCTATATGACATCATAAAGACATCAAGACAGGCGTTGTGAGTGATGGTCTATATGACATTGTAAAGACACATTTGTCTAGGCATCGTGAGTGGTGTAAAGTAGTGTGTCCTATTGTTAATCGGGTGATGAGTAAGATTTCCAGATTTACTGCTTTGAATGGGTGTGGTTTAAAGTGCTGTGTCCTATTCGTAATCCGGTGATGAGTAGCTATCTCTTCTTTGGTGAGTGATGAGACCATCACTCACCAAAGAAGAGATAGCTATGTCATATAGACTCTCTTCACCAAAGAAGAGATAGCTATGTCATATAGACTCTATATGACATCATAAAGACATCAAGACAGGCGTTGTGAGTGATGGTCTATATGACATTGTAAAGACACATTTTTCTAGGCATCGTGAGTGGTGTAAAGTAGTGTGTCCTATTGTTAATTGGGTGATGAGTAAGATTTCCAGATTTACTGCTTTGAATGGGTGTGGTTTAAAGTGCTGTGTCCTATTCGCAATCGGGTGATGAGTATCTCTTCTTTGGTGAGTGATGGTCTATATGACATAAAGACATCAAGGCAGGCATGGTGAGTGATGGGCTATATAACATCATAAAGACACATTTGTCTGTGTGACAGCATCTCAAGTCCTATGTTGCCTGATATCATAGGATCATCATAGGACATCATGCAGATATCATAGGCCGTCCTATGATGTGACGCAGAGGTTTCTTGAATTTATAGATTGTATTTTCATTATAATCTACAATAAACTGATGTTTTATTTCAGTTGCATCATGCTATAATATTGTAAAGACAAATTGCAGTATTATGAAGCATTTGCCCTTTTTAATGACAAATTGCTATAGAATATTTATTAGTGATGCAGGTTATCAATTAAGTCATTAATCATTTGATTCACCTTATTAAGCGTTTAACAATTAATTGATAAGCAGCAATTTTCCTGAGAATCTGGATTTCCTCTGGTACAATACGGTCTTCCGATCTTCAACATATAAAAAGTTAATTACTGTTTTTGATATACTGAATAAAACATGCTCATATTCCTCTTTATTGATTTATTGTACCGTTTGCATTTTTTTTACTACAATGACATTTTTTGTAGTTTAACAAATTTTGTACTGTATAGTGTGTACTATGTACGTCTCAGTAAATTACAAATGTCATGATTTTTAATTTATTTTAAAAACTATTACAAATATCATAACATTTATCTTTTTTAGTTACGTATATTACAGAAAATAACTTTCACATTCTAATTTACTGAGATGCACTAGTAGACTTCACAGGAAAGCAAATTGTGAGCTGCTTCATCTGTTGTATGTTAAACATTATCACATTACCCCAGCAATCCAGGCAAATCCAGTACGATCTGGGCTCCCCCTGTTGTCTGTTACCTCAGTGGTAACTTGAGTCGGGTCTGCTTTCCTGTCTAGCGGCAAGTTGAAGGTAGCAGGGATGGGTTTTGCGCTTGTGTAGTTTCTTCCTTGCACTGGTCTGTTTCTCCACCCTGCTGATTTGAAGCAAACTCGCATGCCATTGGAACTTGTTGTGGCTCTCCGACGTAACCTGGAAGGGTAAGCTTTTTTCGCTCGGCACAGCACATGCGCTCTGGGGGCTTGGCGTCTTCTTCTGTTTTTTCTTTAGTTTCAGTTGAAAGGTGGCAGTGGGTGACCGCGTGCGCCTATGCCTGGACAGCAATGTCAGGGCCTGAGCATGGGTTGGGGACCGTGCTCCCACTTTAAGTTTGTTTTTGCTAGTCTGTGTTTCCCCTGCCTCAGTTCAGTTGGGTTTTTGGAGTTCTTTGTATTTATTATTATTTATTATCATAGCCATGTATGTTCTCTGTAGTCTGAGGTAGGGCTGTGCGATATGACAAAAAATTCATCACGATATGTCATCTTATATCACAATAATATGCACGGGCTGCACGGTGGCGCAGTGGTTTAGCACTGTGGCAGCACAGTTTTACCCTCGGCCTGGGGACCGCGGGGATCATGAGATCGTGGGTTCGATCCCAGCCCCCGACCAACAGTGAGCTGTGTGGAGTTTGCATGTTCTCCCCGTGTTGCGCGGGTTTACTCCGGGATTTCTCCGGTTTCCTCCCGCATACCAAAAACATGTAGGTTTAGGGCGCTCGCGCACGCAGCGACCAGCAGCCAGTGGCTTGTCACCAGACTGCAAACCAAGTCTACCTACGGGTACAAATAAGTAACAAAAAAAAAATAAAATAAAAAAAATAATGATATATATCACAATATACATTTTCTGTAAATTCTACAGTTTAGATAATCACATATAAAGGACCATCTCTTTTTTTTTCCCCTCATAATTTTGCAGTGTTATAAAATAGACAGATGTACTTTATTGATCCCAAACTAGGAAATTACAGAATAGTTTTGTAATGTGCATTTAAGACTTGATTCTCATAAATTTCAGGTTTTTCTTCTAAATCATATATGAATAAAAACTAAACATCATTAAGTTAAATATTTCCTGAGCCAGAGGAGAATAGCAAAAACAACAACAACATAACATTAAAAAAATGTCTGAAAATGAGAAAATTACCCATGGCTGTCACCTACAGATATAAATTAACTGTTAGTTTAAATCAGTGAAAATTTAAGTGTCGACCTGCAGCCTGCCATTCTGGCCTCATTTAACCTATTTGCTTCTTAGTAAAAATATTTCAGATTGGTCATGATCTGAAAGTCAAAGACACAAAAGATAATGTAATAAAATACATATGAGGACTTAAACTTTATTCATTATCACTGCTTGACTACTTAAAATGATTAGAAATCAAATAGATTACATTAAGAGCCAACTTACTCCTCTGACCAGTTTTAATATATTTATTTATTTTGTGTGCATGTGCCACATCATGCACTTTTGCAGCTTTAATAATTTTTTTTTCAGATAAAACTAAGAAATTCAGCAATAATTTAAGCCAAAGAAACAATGGTCTGCTACATTCCATTTCCAGTTGGCACAACTTAGCATAGTCATTTAGCATTTTATAGTTGGACATGGTGTTAATGTTACTTAACTCCTATTAAAACGAGGTTAGCGAACTATCCTTTCTGATGCAGCATGATGGAAAACAGTCCCACATCCCTGGCAAACAGGAGTAGCACCTATCTGAACTGGTAGTTTGGAGTTAGCATTAGCATCCACAGACTGAAGCCTAGCCACCCACGACACACCTGTTCCGCTGTGCACACTGCAGAGGAGAGACGGGGCACTGACAAGTAGTGGTGAGGAGCTTTACTGAATAAACAGGAGTATGTGCATTTTAAATTACGATATAAACAAGTATTCTTTGAAACGATAGACTGTGGTGGCACTGTGTGGGGGGCTCTCCACCCAGAGTCGGGAGCCGGGGGGAAGATGGAACAAAGGACTGAAGGAGGAAGTAGTACCAGGGGTAACAGAAAGGACTAGTCACCCCCCCGGGGAGTTCAGGAGACGCCAGAGCCGCTGGAGGAAGAGAGGGGTGTGAGAAGCGGGACTGACATTATATGATGTTAATGTGCCACGCGTGTCTTTGTCCACTGAATGTATTGTTTTTGGCTTTCTGGGTCTCATGGGATGGAAATAAAGGTTATAAAAAGAAGGCACCCAGAGACCCAGTTGGAGATTTTCTGTACTTGGTGTTGGAAGAGGAATAAAGTTCATGTGTCGTCCAGCTCGTTGCCTTGTCTGCTTCCTTCTTCCACATTGGTGACCCCAAGATATGCCATGGAGAGCGAGCCGAGCACCGCCCTGGAGACTACTCAGAGGGAGGACACCAGCGACATGTGCCCTTGGGCATCCCCGCTACACATGGTGCCTAATGCTGACAGGTCGTGGCGACCATGCAGCGATTTCCGGTGCTTGAACAACGCCACGGAATACTATCGGTATCCCATCTCACACATCCAAGATTTTTCCGTGCACCTGGTTATAAAAAGAAGGTGCCCAGAGACCCAGTTGGAGATTTTCTGTGCTTGATGTTGGAAGAGGAATAAAATTCATGTGTCATCCAACTTGTTGCCTCGTCAACTTCCTTCTTCCACAAGACGTTTTTATATCGTCATCTGATATATATTGTCATATCACACAGTCCTAGTCTGAGGTTTGAAGATAGTGTTGTATGATTCTGTTTATTATTTTCATTTGTCACGGTTGTTTATTCCCCTGGTAATGTGTTCATGTCTCTGGTTTACCTTTTGTCTTTGCCCCTCATGTTTCCCATGCCTATAGCCACTCCCTGCTGTCTCTGATTCCCCTGATTGCTCCAACCTGTCTCATGTTGTCTTGATTATACCCCTGTCTATATATATATATATATATATATATATATATATATATACCAGTGTAAGTCTGTGTCAGGTGTGGTACCATTGTTTCTTGTGATGTTCCTGCCTGTGATCCCTGTTTTCCCGTGAGTTCTGCCTGCCTGTTTTTTGTTTTTTTCAGTTTTCAGCCCATGTGCTGCCTTTATTTTTGTGTTTGTTTAATAAATTATCATTTTTGCACTATACTCTGCCTACACCTGAGTCCTCTCCACCACCACTCAAACCCCCTCCCCCCCATGACAGGCAATGTCACTATATTTCATCGAATAAGCTCCCATTGAAAAGGACTGCTGCTTATCAATTAATTCACAACTAATTTAACTTAGTTGACTAAATTCTTATCCACAATACAAAGTCAATTAATCATTAACATCCCTAGTATTTATATCTGCAGTTGTTTTTGAATTTGGCTTAATTTAAAAATAGGCCACATATACTTTCTGTATTATCAGAATCCTTTTCTTTGTCAGGTATTTAGCTTCTGTGAAACTCAGTTTTTGTTGGAAAGAATGAACAATTGTCTTTTCATTTCTATTTTTTTGCATTGGTATGACTGACAGAGCTGCAGGCAAAACTGTGAAGTGTTTCTCTTCAGAATTTTGGCTACCTCAACAAAGCATTACTCAGACACTCTTAAAACAGTATTTTTCAATGTCAATGTAACTTTGTTACATTTACAACTGTTATTTGTGCAGCTAAGTCCAGTGGAACTGCACCACTCCGCTGATGTGAAATACTTCTTCATTCACTCACCCAAAGTCCACACGGTGACATTCGGGCATCTCTATTAGACTGTCTCTCTCCAAAATGACACATCTGCCCCCTAACATAAATCATCATCACACTCTGGCCCTGCCCACCCATTTTCATCTGTGTAACCAGAGCTCCGAGTGTCAGCAGGAAGTGTATTGGTGGGAGCGGCCTATTGATAATTGATCTGGCGCCATCGATCTAAAACCAGCCTCTTTTCCTCCCACTGCCTCTCTTCTGTAATCTGTTCAGATTCACAGGGGCATCCTTTGACTTAATCTCCCTATGGGATATATACATAAACTCTGATAATGAGAATAAATGGCTGTTCTGACAGCTGTTGTCATTTTTCTTGTTCCCTGATTTATTTCATTTAATCAATATATTTAATTTTATGTGGAAGCAATCATCCATTGATGTTACTAAAGGGCACAGTTGTTTTGGTCATTTTTTTTTTTTTTTGCCCCCTGAGGTGGTAAACTCAAAATACTTTCAGGACAAAGCATTTTCTCTTTCTTCTTCTTGTACTCGTGTTAGTCCCACATAGCCACAGGATCCGTGTGTTATTGGATTTTACGCTAGATGCCCTTCCTGACACAACCCTCCCCATTTACCCTGCCTTGGGACTGGCGGAGTACACTTGCTTGTACTCCCCTCGTGGCTGGGTAACCAACTTTCCTTTCCCCATTCTGTAATGAGGACCACCAAGCTAGAATGCAGAAAATACCATTTTTATATGGTCTTTGGTATGGGGCTCCACCCCACAACCTCCCGGCTCTGGGGTGGATGCTTTACAACTACTCCACCACTCCTGTATGTTGGCTTTTTAATGTTTGAAAAGATTATTTTAAAACAATATTTTAGCCACTTTAATCCAATGATCATGTACTCTTGATAGGTGTTTCCTCACATTTTAGCACCACATACAACAAATATCCATTTTTGCCTAAAAGAAGTGATTAAATATTTATTATAAAGTGTTCTATCTTGATCTCTCTATCAGTGGTAAATATAGGCGACAGTAAAAGCCACAACTACGCCATGAGCTGATCAATATATACATGTAATTTACAAACTACAGGGCAGGTAATCAATGAGTATAAAACTATATGAAATATACATTACAGGAATTCTGTTTCAGCACTGACCGCAGGCTTTAATAAATAGTTAAGTCATTTATTTTTGTCAGCATTGATTATTCAATCCACAGAGTTCACCAGAATCATTCATCTTCACTTCTCCTTGTAACTCGAGCTTCCTCTGAGAGCTGATTTATGATCTTTTGGGTCAGATGAGCAGCTGGGGGTTAAAACATATCAAAGATGCATAAAAATGGTAGAGTATTTAATGAGTTAACTTTTGAAATTAGCATTATCTTAGCCATTTTTGAAAACTTTTATTTAGTCATACAGATTTCAATTTGTAATCATTTATTAATTATGGTGTTACCAAATCAAACACCATCTAGTAACATGTAGAATTTAACACAGTTGGTCCCCCTTAAGCTCACTCAATGTTTTTCCATTTTTTAAATTTAGTCTTCTTTATCTCATAACTTCTAAACTCTAAAAAGCCTCAACATACAGTAGCTATTGCTTGTCATTAGAATAACAAATGCACTGGTTCTCCTGATTTAATGTGGTGCTCTGGCCCTTGATGTATATTAATATTACAACACTGCCCCTCTTAGCCAGGGTTCATCTTTCATCCTGGTAAAAGAGGTAGAATTGAAAAGTAGTCCTTGTTTTTGCTGGATTCTGGATCGCAGTCATTTATTGTGTCATGAGATGGGGTGCCCCCCCCTGCCTGTCCTTCATCTCCACATGCAGTGCCACCTCCTGTTTGGTATTAAATTGTGTTTGCGTGTAAATTTTGCATATAACAAACAGGTGTCACTATGGGGTGAAAGGCATAATTAATTTTGTAAAATGGAGTCATAAAATTAGGTATTACTCATTGATATTGTTCTAATTCTGTTCTCTAGTTTTATCTAAACACGTCGTACATTCAGATTTCCGAGGCCAATATGAGAGTCAGTGGATTTGCATTTCATTTCATGCATATTTTTAATCATATCTCTTTGTGCCTCTGCCCAGCGTTACTATTTTAGTCTGACGAGATTCTCATTGAGTGAGTAGTCCTGCTCTGGGCTGAGTTACGTGATGACTGCTGATGACAGATTGTCCTCCACCACATTGCTAGCACTTCTCCCAGACAGACCGTCCGTCCCTTTTTCATCTCTTCCTGAGTGGACGTGAGGGCTCACCCAGCAATGCAAGACAAATAACACTTCTGCCAGGCCATCAGTCTTTCCAGCAACAAGGCAGCTTACCTTTCACTTGACTGTAGTCCGTGCACTATCGGACTCAGCATCACCTCAGATTCCCATTCCCTGACCGGCCTCACTGGACTGCAGTGAATCTGGCTGGAAAGTGCAGGGCTATCAAAGGTTTACAAAGCGTCCTTGGTCTGTCTGTCTGTCCGTCCGTCCGTCCGTCCGTCCGTCCGTATATGTACGTATGTACTCAAGAACCTAAACTGCCTGGCCAAACTAGAGGCCACTCAGAGAGGGCATACATCACCTTCCTCCATTCTATTCCTCTGTACCTCCATACATTGTGAGATGTATGGATCTCCAAAATCTAATGGGTTCATCCAAAGCCCAAGGGCCACCTCTAGTGAAAATTTCACCAAAAACCATCCTGAAGCTTTTTGCATAATCCAGACATACCCAAAGTGCCTCAATTACATTACCTCCTTGGTGGAAGTAAAAAAACCCAAAAAAACCACTCTAATATTTCATTAGATTTTAGCATTTAGCTTTGATTACAGCACAAAGTCACTATGTATTATCACAAAACTTATTTCCACTCATAGTTGCAATAATTTTTTTGCCAACATTTTGTGTTTTTCCTCCTTTCTTCCCCCTTATAGTTCACTGACAAGGCTGGTAATTAAGCAATATTACACTACAGTGTGGTCTCAATGAATATATCATTGTAGTGATTTGGTTGTAAATGACCATAATATAACAAGAAATAGGCCTTTTGTCATTTTACACACATGTAACCAAATCAAATATTATCCAGTGCAGAAGTCAATATTTACATACATATCTCTTGAGGGTTTGTGGATCACATGACTCATGCTGGTGGCTAGTTAGGTGCGTTGGGGGAGACCTTTACACAGCCATTATGTTATCACCACATAGTGATTATGAGTCTCTGATCAGGTTCTTAAATACAGCCTTGGCTTGTCCATTTTGTCGTCATTTCCCACTGTAATATGGTTGAGCTAACGCGGAAAGCAGTCAGAGGCTAACAGCAATGTAGCTTTGCCACATTTCCGTGTTAGTTTCCGCTCACTTCTTTCTCTCTTTCTTGGCGTCTTCAGGTGAAATAAAGAGTCAATCAACACATACTATGTGGATAGACACCACGTTTCATTTTGGTATAATATGTTTTAAGTTTTAGCTCATTTCAGCAAGGTTGAAAGGAGCTAATGCAATGACATGGCATTTGACCGTCTGTCTGTCCAAATTTCACGGGAGACTCACTCACAATGATCCTTAGGTGGGTCTACATCCAAGTTGTGCTGAAGGTCAAGGTCAAAGGTCAGGAGATCTGGGCACGTATGTGATTTCAGAAAAATCACTGCTCCTCCTAGAAAATTGCCTTGATATTTGCCAAACTCACTCACAGTGATCCTCAGGTGGACCTACATCTAAGTTGTGCTCAAGGTCAAAGGTCAGGAGATCTGGGCACTTATGTGATTTCAGAATAACTATACCTCCTAGGCATTTTCCCCATTGCTCACCAAACTCACTCACAATGATCCTCAGGTGGACCTACATCCAAGTTGTGGTCAAGGTCAAAGGTCAGGAGATGTGGGCATTTATGATTTCATGAAAAACAGTACTCCTTCTAGGCCATTTGTCATGATCGGAGCACGGCCAGGGACCGTGCCCACAATTTATGTTCATTTTAGTCTTTGCTTTTTCACAGTATTATTATTATTATTATTTTGATTATGATTATCATCATTATTACTATTAAGTGCCCCTGTGTTCCCCGGTTGTTGTCTGTGTCTTATGGTTGTCGTTTTTGCATTTGGTTACATTGTTTGATCCCTGTTTATATTTACTATTAAGTATTATTGTCCTTGTTATCTTCAGTCATGTGTTGCCATCCACTGTCTAAGTTCATGGTTGTGTGTGTGCCTGTTTACCTATTGTCTTCAGTTCCTTATGTTTCCATGCCCATAGCCACTCTCCCTCATGTGTATGCTGTTCAGCCCCAATTACTCTTTCAGCTGTCCTGTGTCTCCCAATCATGAGTTCCCCTATATATGTGAGTCCAGTATTTCCTTTGGTTTAAAGACCTTGGCGCGGTGGCAACATATTTTTCTGGTGGGGCAGAAAATGCATGACATGATTGTAACCGGAATATGTTAATTTTACACTATTTATTTTTTATTTTTTTAAATTTTGCACAGTAATATTGCATAATGGTACTTACCATTTGAAGTATTGTACAACCAAGGCTTGAATGTTGGCATATTGGGCCAGCTGGGGTCCCACCCAGATGTCCTGTGTTTGGACTTTTTACTGGTGTCATCTTCTCTACTTCCTCTGCTCTCACCTCTCCTGGACCCTCTGCCTGAACACTTTCCTCTCCTTGGCTCCTCTCTTCTGTCTCATCTTTCCTTCTCTAAGCCCTGTCTAATTCAGGTTCTCTCTCTGTCTATGGTGGTATACAAACAGGTTAGAAAATACCAAGTGTCATGTTTTGTCCTGCAGGATTTTTTTTTCATGGTTTACATTAATAACCAAAATGTGTATTTTTTATTCTAGTGTTTCTTTTTTTTCCTTTGATGAAGAGTAGGAAAGGGAAGGGAAAAAACATTCATAATAGTAATTTACTCATGTATACTTAAATTATATGATAAGAGGTGGGTATAGTAGCCAGAAATTCTATTCATGTAAAAGCAGTGCTATAAAATTAATAATTAAAAGTAGACAACCAAAATTTTCTAGTCGAGTTAAGGGTACAAAGAGCACCCACTTAAAAACTTGAGTAATGACTTCAGTCTTGAAGGTTTGAAGTTTTTCTCCAAAATTTATAAAAATTTTCTTATAGTTTTCTACTTTTCCCTGTAAATTTGCAAACATTTTCCTCAAATTTGTAATTTCCTCTTGTAAAATTGACTTTTCTTGTACATTTGAGTTGGGACCAGGAAGCAGAGTCGCAGTCTTACACGCCTCTCTGCAGCTCCTCTTCATCCGCCACCCCTCAGCTTAGCCCCTGTCTTCCCCATCAGAGAATCATTGTCTGCTCCCTCCAAAGTAAATAAAAATATAATATATAAGCATCCCAAAGTGATTAAGCGAAAAATTGGTAAAACTCAAATTAAACATAAAGCCTCTAAATTGAATGATTTGGCCTGTGTTCCTCCTCATAATTTAAAAATTAAATGTGGTTTATTAAATATTAGGTCTCTAACTCCCAAGTCTCTGTTAGTCCATGATCTGTTAATTGATCATCAGATTGATTTAATATCCCTTACAGAGACTTGGTTAGGGCAAGAGGATTATGTTGGTTTAAATGAATCAACTCCCTCTGGTTATTTAAACTGTCAAAATCCCAGAAGTTCTGGTCGTGGAGGAGGAGTAGCAACAATTTACCATTCCAAATTACTAGTTAATGTAAAGCAAAAAACATGCTATAATTCCTTTGAGGGCCTGGTCCTCAGTATTGGGCACTTTAGCAATTTTAGGTTAAACCCAATTTTATTTGCCATAGTTTATCGTCCCCCATCAACCTACTCAGAATTTTTATCCAAATTTGCTGATTTCTTAGCTGATTTAGTGCTGAAATCTGATAGAATAATTATAGTAGGGGACTTTAATATACACGTGGATGTAGGTAGTGACTGCCTTAATGTGGCATTTAATTCAATATTAGACTCGATTGGGTTTTCTCAGAAAGTAGGAAATTCTACTCATTATCTCCACCATACGTTGGACCTTGTTCTGACATATGGCATAGAAATAGAAAATCTTGTAGTGTCTCCTCATAACCCTGTACTGTCAGACCATTGTCTGTTAACCTTTGATTTTACTATTTCTGACTATTTGGCTCCTAAAGAAAAATATTATTACAGTAGATGCCTCTCAGATGATGCTGTTACCAAACTTATGCAGATTGTTTCCTCTATGCCATGTGTCAACACAACGGAAATAAGCTGTAGACAGCTTGCTCCTTCTGTAATTGATAGCATGATAGATAGTGTTACAGCTTCTCTGCATCAGACTCTAGACTTGGTGGCCCCCTTAAAAAAGAAAAAGTCTAATCAGAGATTTCTAACTCCTTGGTTCAACACAGAAACTCGTAGCTTAAAACAGAAGACTCGTCAATTAGAAAGAAAATGGCGCTCCACTAATTTAGATGAAATCTATTTAGCTTGGAGAAATCATCTTTTAATTTATAAAAAAATCTCTTAGAAAAGCTAGAACGAGTTATTATTCTGCATTAATAGAAGAGAACAAGAATAATCCCAGGTTTCATTTCAGCACTATAGCTAGGTTGACAAAGAGTCAGGACTCTGTCAATCCTAGCATTCCCTTAGAGCTTACTAGTCAGGACTTTATGAACTTTTTCAATAATAAAATTTCATCCATCAGAGATAAAATCAGATTCTTCCCACAGTTAACTTAAATACAGTAACTACTACAACTCCTTCAATTGATGTCTGTCTTGATGAGTTTACTCCAATCAACCTTTGTGAGTTAGACAAAATAGTTTCCTCATCCAAACCTTCAACTTGTCTTTTAGACCCTATTCCTACCAGGTTATTTAAAGAAGTCTTCCCACTTATTGGTAGCTTTATTCTTCATATAATCAATTCTTCATTAACTTTAGACCATGTACCGCAGGCTTTTAAAATGGCTGTAATTAAACCCTTACTCAAAAAGCCAACGCTAGATCCAGGAGCTTTAGCTAACTATAGACCAATCTCTAATCTCCCTTTCATTTCAAAAATCTTAGAGTTGTTGCTACGCAATTATTTGACCACCTGCAGGGAAATGGTTTACTTGAAGAGTTTCAATCTGGGTTTAGGATCCATCATAGTACTGAAACAGCCTTAGCGAAGGTCACTAACGACCTCCTCATCGCATCTGATAATGGACTGGTTTCTGTACTTGTCCTTTTAGACCTTAGTGCAGCTTTTGATACTATCGATCATAATATTCTACTCGATAGATTAGAACACTACGTTGGACTTAATGGAACTTCGTTGCAGTGGTTTATATCTTATTTATCTGATAGGTTCCAGTTTGTTCATGTAAATAATGAGTTTTCTTTCAACTCAAAGCTTAGTCATGGAGCTCCACAGGGATCTGTGCTAGGTCCTACTCTTTTTAGTTTATATATGCTTGTATGTAATCCAATTTGAGACCTCTGGGATAAAATTATGATCTACTTTTTTTGCAGATTTTATCAACTGTCACTCAACCTTAAAATAGTGTTGATGTTTCTGACCAAGCAGAGGAAGCTGATGAACAGGACTTTTATGTAAATCCAAATTTATACCATAAAATGGTAGAAAAATTATTGAAATGTATATGACATGCGACTTTGATGAATGCTGAACTATGAGAATTATAACATTGACATGAACATTAATAAACTCAATATAGGATTTTACAAAACTTTATTTAAATAACATTGTTCACAAATCTAATCTTGGTAGGCAAAATCCCTTGTAGTGATGAGATGGGAAGGTTTCTCTGATGAGGCTCACCGCACAGGCAGGCAACATAACCCTCACTTCTTCTCCAAAAAAATCCCCAACACTATGAATCTGTATCGCCTGAAAAATATGGGGTTGGCATTGATTATTCCGTTTGCATTGATTATTGAATGTATTGAATGATTTCTTCATAATTCATCTGGGAAATTAAATCAAATGAATAAATATTGTTTATAAACTCACTCGTGTGGACGATGACGGCCGCTGGGCCGTCATCTGTCTCATCAGCTCCAGCTGCGCACAGACCAGCAGGTGCTAATCAGCGGCTGTTAAAAGTATTGAGAAGATGATGATTAACAACATGTCATCAGGCAGCGAGTGACCAATGGGTAGTTTTAGTTTGAAAATTAAGTGTGTGACCATGCATGTCGCCAAAGAAAAATATTTCTAAGCATCTTTTACCAAGATAAATCTTCCAGCCGATCGTAAACGTGGTCTGTTCCCGTCTGTGTTGCGTCTTCCTCCTCTCCCTCTGCCTCGAACAAATAAGGCTGACAGGCCACACACCACCCAAAACTTCTTCATTGTCAATGTCATCATTTAGATTGAGGTCGTCAAACTCGAGAAAATAATCGCTGTCCGAATCACTTTGCTCTCGTTCTTCAATTTTTTTTCATACCGAAAGGACGTCAAGGCTGCACGCACCTATCGGGAGATGGCGGTACTGCAGCATCAGTGAGTGAAAGATGGGCTATGACCAAATAATGTCATTTATGGAGGATGGTGACACATATTAAATCAGGGGAATGGGAAGAATGGAATATTTTCATACAATCAGTTGATTGGTTCAATAAAAAAATGTCACTGTCCGTCGCCTTTAAGACTGAAGTCATTCTTGTTGGTCCAAAAAACCTTAGAAATACCTTTCCAAATCAAACTTTCAGTTTTGATGCGGTTACTCTTTCTCTTAATAGCTCTGTGAGGAACCTTGGAATTATTTTTGATCAAGATCTGTCCTTCAATTCACATATTAAATTTGTTTCGAAGACTGCCTTCTATCATTTGCATAATATTGCCAATATTAGGAGCATCTTGTCTCAGAGTGATGCTGAGAAACTGATCCACGCTTTTGTTAGCTCGAGATTAGATTATTGTAATTCTTTATTATCAGGCTGTCCTAAAACATCTTTAAAAAGTCTTCAGTTGATCCAAAATGCTGCAGCAAGAGTTTTAACAGGTACTAGAAAGAGAGATCGTATCTCTCCGGTTCTGGCCTCCCTTCATTGGCTTCCCATAGAGTTTAGAATTAAGTTTAAAATCCTTCTTCTTACTTACAAAGCTCTAAACAATCAGGCTCCTTTTTATTTAAAAGATCTGATACTACCGTATTATCCTAACAGAGCACTATGCTCCCAAAATGCAGGATTACTTGTAATACCTAGAATCTCCAAAAGTACAATGGGAGGCAGAGCCTTCAGTTATCAAGCTCCTCTCCTGTGGAACCAGCTGCCAATCTGGATTCGAGAGTCAGACTCGATCTCTGTTTTTAAGAATAGGGCTAAAACCTACCTTTTTGATATAACCTACAATTAGGGAGGGATCATGTGTTTCTGAACCCTCCCTTAGTTATGCTGCTAATAGGTTTAGTCAGCCGGGGGACCTCCAATAATGCACTGGGCCTCACTCCTTTCTTCACTGTCAATGAAATATTTTTTTTTTTTGCTGGTCATTAACATCTGTTTGTTCTCTCCCATAGATAAGAGTCCCCATCGTGCTGTTTGCTCTCTACATGTCTGTTCTTTTCATCTTCTCTATCCCCTCACCCCCCAGCCAGTCGCAGCAGATGACTGCCCCTCCCTGAGCCTGGTTCTGCTGGAGGTTTCTTCCTGTTAAAAGGGAGTTTTTCCTCTCCACCGTCGCCAAGTGCTTGCTCACAGGGGATCGCCTGATTGCTGGGGTCTTTCTGCAACTGTGGGGGTTCCCCCTACAGTTGATAGTGCTATGAGATGACTGTTGTTGTGAAATGGCGCTATTGTGGAGATGTGTGGAAAGACGAGGCTGAGTTTATTTCTCAAAATCAGTTTTATTCACCACCACATTCTCCAACATCCAAAAGCAGAAAACGAGAAAGGCATGCCCCCACCTCTGTCCCTTTTATACCCCAGGACATCAAAGCACACAGTCACATTGTCTTTACATCCCAAATCACAATGCACCCCCCTTCAGGTCTTCTGTCTGTCTCCACCTGAAATCCTGGTGGTCAGGAAATCCCTCACGGCCATCTCTCTGCATACAAAAGGCCAGACTTCGCATCCTCCTGCTACCCCTAGGAGGCTCAGACCTTTTGTTCCTCTGAGACGTGCAGTAAACAATAAGCATACAGTAATAAGCATGTGAAGCATATGTAACCCACATATGTGCACCACATAACCCCCCCAAATGTCTTGGATGAACAATATCACCACAGATTGTATGTCATAATAAAATCACTACATATCAGTCCAAGTGCCGCTTAGGTCTCAACCTTCTCCCATATCTGCTGTAAGCAGGCTGCACCACTTCCACGGCGTCTTCCAGCTGTGGCTCTGCTTCCTGGGGATGAGAACTGTTAGTCAACCTCTGTGGGTGTTCTGGGGAATGCTCTCTAGGGGGTCTGCCGCGCCGAGGAGCCTTCGCCAACTGCACAACTTCGTCAGCTACCACAAAAGCGGGTTTGAGCCTGTTAATGCCAATCCTTTCTTTTCTGCCCCCCAAATCTAGCAAAAAATGCTTATCCCCTGTTTCCAGCACTCTGTATGGTCCGTCATAAGGTGGGCGTAAAGGCGGACGTTGCGCTTTGACCCGCTGCCGCTGCCACAGCCGCAGCCGCACGCCATTTACTGGCGTCGACGAGTCGTTGCGCCTCCTGGCCCAGCTCGTGGTAGTCTTTTCGGGCCAGCAGTGGCGAATTGGCCAGGGTCACTCTCACCTCTGACGGTAGGGTTCTGAGGAAAAGGTGGGTGAAGATGAAGTTATCATCTTCGGAGTCTCTCAAACTCAACATCTTCCCCATCAGGTCTGCAGGTCTGTCGCCTTCAAATTCAGTCAGCGCCAGGAGCCTCTCTGCCCGCTCCTGCACCGAGGGGGTGAAGTAACGAATGAGTGCAGCCTTCAACGTGCTGTACTTGTCGCTGTCGGGCGGGTGGTTGATCAGGCTCTCCACTCGCTGGGCTGTGTGGTTGTCCAGCTTTGCAACCACATGGTAGAACTTTGTGGCGTCTACCGAAATCCTCCGGAGGTGGAACTGTGCCTCGACTGCGTTAAACCAGGAGCACGGATTGTTCAGCCAGAAGTCCGGTAGTTGGACTGTGGCTGCATTCGTTTGGCTGGCTCCTGGCGAGTCTAGCTCGGGAGATTCGTCTCCGCTCATGATACTTCGTAGGGTCACCAGTGTGGAGATGTGTGGAAAGACGAGGCTGAGTTTATTTCTCAAAATCAGTTTTATTCACCACCACATTCTCCAGCATCCAAAAGCAGAAAAAGAGAAAGGCATGCCCCCACCTTTGTCCCTTTTATACCCCAGGACATCAAAGCACACAGCCACATTGTCTTTTCATCCCAAATCACAATGCACCCCACTTCAGGTCTTCTGTCTGTCTCCACCTTAAATCCTGGTGGTCAGGAAATCCCTCACGGCCATCTCTCTGCATACAAAAGGCCAGACTTTGCATCCTCCTGCTACCCCTAGGAGGCTCAGACCTTTTGTTCCTCTGAGACGTGCAGTAAACAATAAGCATACAGTAATAAGCATGTGAAGCATATGTAACCCACATATATGCACCACACTATATAAAGTTGAATTGAAAATTGAATTGAATTTGAGACTATTATAAATTTGTGGATTATTTTATGGCTCATGTTTATCTTTTTTTAATCCAATCCAACTTTATTTATAAAGCTCTTTAAAAACAATGACAGTTGACACAAAGTGCTGTACATCAATGATAAATAAAATATAAAACCAATAAAATACAGCTAAAGTATAAAACAACACAAACAAAACAATCGTCATACAAAAGAGATAATAAGAACAAATAAAATCAATGTCTCAAACTGGGTCAAAAACTAGAGAATAAAAAATGGGGTTTAAGAGGAGTTTTAAAACTGGACAGTGAAGAGGCCTGTCCGATAGACAAAGGCAGATTATTATAAAATTACTGGTTTTTTTTTTAAATAAATCTGAAACAGAATGTGGCAATTTTTTTACTTTTTTCCTCATACAATTTAAACTTTTGACCATAATTTTGTAGAGCCAGAACAGAACAATAACTTTAACTCTGAATTCAAAGAAATATAATTATTAAAATTATATTTAACAAAATTAATTAACTTAAATGACCAAATATGCAATTATTTCTGTTATTTCTATATATTTATAATTTTTTAAACTGTCCAAATGTTGGCAACGTTTAGTTTCTCCGAAGGCTGCTGATGGATTAAAGTCATTGACTTGTGAATTTTGGTCATCTTAACTTGCCAGGTACATAATAATGAACATAAGTTATTAGTTTATATTGTAGTAGCTGGTGAAGTAAATCCTCAGCGATTCATCAGTCACTCTTGCCTTTCCCAACAATGAAGTCTAACCAGACCTGTTAGCTAAGCGACTCCTCATTGTTGTTCCAGTTACCAGCGGGTTAAAACCGCCGTAAATGCCTCCACTGCTTATCTCTTGTACTTTTTTCCATGTTTAAAGTACTTTAATAAGCTTATGCTTCTCTCTGACAGCAATGCTAGAGAGACACTCTCTGCCTGCAGAAACGGTCACATGGGTGAGGAGTGGGTGGGGCGCTTCCGTGCAGATGACAATCACACACATTGTTCATGTGCGCGGTTGCTGAACGTTTCTTTTATATTTAATTTTTCTTAAATTAATATATCATTGGCGTGGTGGCATACTTCCTTAGGGAGGCGGGCCGCCACACAGAAATGTTACCAGAGGAAACCCTGGAGTCTCTGTTTCTTTGAGACGTCATTATGTCTACCATGCATTGTTCCTGTGTCATTTATCCTGTGCCGTTTTCACCCTGCTAAGTCCCTGCCATGTAACCATGCCTATGTAAGTTTGCTTTGCTATGCGTTTGCCAAGTTTTTGCTTTAAGTTTTGCCAAGTTTAGTTCAATTCTCAGCCCACATGCTGCCATTTGTTTTCCCAGGTTTTTCTGTTAATAAATTCCATCTCTGCACCATCCTTCCCTGCGCAATGAGTTTTTCTTTTAAGTCTCAGCTGCCCACAGGGCAGCACATGACAGTATGATCTCTCCCTTCCTGAACTCAGCAGACAGAGGGAGGTTGGAAACCAGTGGTCCCAGTGTGGACAAGCAGTGGGCAGCCCAGTTTATCCGGGACTTTGTCTCTGAAGCTGACACCTTCCACGCACCAAAGAAAGCCCTGGAGAGTCTAGGCGCTGCAACTGGGATAGTGGAGGTGCATCCCCGGTCTGTGGTGCTACCCCAAGCTGGCAGGACTGCTGGCCACAGTCTCCAACCTCTGCAGGACTTATCGCGGGCTGGTGAGGAATTTAATTGTGGCACCGGAGTTTGTGCTGATGACGCAGCATCCCCTGACTCTGGCATCTCCTTCTCCTCATTGCTCACCAGCCTCGCAGCCACACTATGGGTGGGGAAAGTGTTTGGTCAAGACACTGGAGACTGTGCCAACGACACAGCATCCCCTGGCCCCTACGTTCTCCGCTTCCTCTCGCCCTTCAGCTGCAGTCAGCCTCCTTCCAGCCCCACAGCCACCACATGGGCTGGAGGAGAGCTCTCAGCCGATGCCACAGCCTGTGTTGATGAGGAAGCGTCCCCTGGCTCCAGTGCCTCAGCTTCCCACTCCTCCTCGCTCCGCTTCATCCCCGTGGAGCTCAGCTACACTGGCTCCCACAGCAGCTGCAGTACCGGCCCCCAGGACAGTTATTACACCGGCTCCCACGTCAGCTGCAGTGCCAGCTCCCACTTTTTCCATGCTGGTGCCCTTGCCCGCTGCAACTCCTCACCTGCTGCCCCACCAACAGCCACAGCTCCTACCCCTGGTTCATCGCCACCTGCAACAGCAGAGCAGTGGAACAGGCAAGTACATACTTGTTTCTCGTTACCACCTAATGAGATGTCTTGCCTTGTTTCGAGTGAGGGGTCTCAGCACCAGCCTTCTTCTACTGCTGAGCCTCCACCTCCTGCTTCTGCTGTCACCCCCGTGTTAGTGCTGTCACCATTCCCTGTTTTTCCCTGAGGTGCACGCTTAAGCCCCGGCAGTCTCTGAGCTGCACAAGCCTGTTTCAGCTGCCCCTGAGGTGCACGCCATGGCTCCAGATCAGCCTGAGGTGCACGCCCCTGTTCCTGCTCAGCCCAAAGGCACGCTCCAGGTCCAGCTACGCACCCTGAGGTTGTCACCCCAGCAGCAGGAGACCAGGAGTTAAGGCAAGTACACTTTCATTTATTTTCTACCGCCATTATAGAAAGGACTTGCCTTGCTTCTGGGGGGGGGGGGGGGGGGGGGGGGACCCAAGTGCAGATTTCATCAACTTTTGGGTCCTTCCTATGAGTTGCTGCTCCTCAGCTGCTGTTAGCCCCTGTGCCAAAGGCTCCTCAGGTACTGTCTTCAGAGCAAACAGCTCCTATACAGTTATCCCTAGAACAAAAAATCTGTTATTTCTATAGCAAAAAATTTCAATGTTATCTTCTGTACAAAGAACTCCACTGTTGCCATCTTCTGAGTTTAAAGATCCTATGTTGTCACCTCCCGAGGTTAAAGTCTCTGTGCTATCATTGTCTCCCAAGTTTGATGTTCCCATGTTATCATTATCTCCTGGACAGGGAACTTCCATGTTGGCTCCCATGTTGGAAGCTCCTGTTCTCGGCGCTCCCATGGCACTGACTTCACCCACCTGGTGGCCCTTGGACTTTGGTAGGCCACCCGACGCGCCATGCTTCTTCATCTGGTGGGCCATGGACTCTGGTAGGCCACCAGATACATCATGTTCCTCCCACTGGTGGTCGTGGGACTTTGGCCAACCACCTGATGGACACTTTTGCCCTGTTTGTGTTTTTGTTTTTCCTACCATGCCTTGTCCCCCCTCCTCCCGCTCGTTTTGGTGTTACTATGGGTTTTTTTTTTAGGGGTGTCTGGAATCCACCCCTTAAAGGGGGATTATGTCACGATCGGGGCATGGCCAGGGACCATGCCCACACTTTATGTTCATTTTAGTCTTTGCTTTTTCATCGTATTATTATGATTATGATTATCATCATCATTACTGTTAAGTGCCCCTGTGTTCCCCGGTTGTTGTCTCTGTCTTACGGTTGTCTTTTTGCATTTGGTTACATTGTTTGATCCCTGTTTATTTTTACTATTTAGTATTATTGTCCTTGCTGTCTTCAGTCATGTTTTACCATCCCCTGTCTAGGTTCATGGTTGTGTGTGTGCTTGTTTACCTATTGTTTCCATTTCCTCATGTTTCCGTGCCCATAGCCACTCTCCCTAATGTGTGTGCTGTTCATTTCCGATTACTCTACCAGCTGTCCTGTGTCCCCCAGTCATGAGTTCCCCTATATATGTGATTCTGTTTCTTTGAGAGGTCATTACGTCTACTACCATGCGTCGTTCCTGTGTGTCGTTTATTCTGTGCTGTTTTCATCCTGTTAAGTCTCTGCCATGTATCCATGCCTATGTAAGTTTGCTTTGCTATGTGTTTGCCAAGTTTTTGCTTTAAGTTTGGCCAAGTTTAGTTCTCAGTCCATGTGCTGCCTTTTGTTTTCCCTGGTTTTTCTTTTATAAAATTCCATTTCTTCACCATCCCTGCTTGCACAATGAGTCCTCCCTCTAAACCCTCAACTGCCCACAGGGCAGCACATGACACTGTTGACCTTGATTTTAAAAGCACATCCTAGATGGGACTGCATCTAGGCTGTACTTAGGGTCCAGGTCAATGGTCAGGAGATCTGAGCACTCCCGGGGTGATTTCATCATGCCTGAAAAAGCTACTCCGTCATTGACGGCCTGGTTCTGCCATGTTGTGCTTTCGAACAGCACTGACTGGGTTGCAGAGTCACATGACCACACACGCAGGAGACGTTTTAAAGGGGCAGTACATGAAAGTTCTCATATACACACATGCAGACAACAAGAAGGGAATAACAACAACAAAAGAAAAACTAAAGAAGCAAGCTTACATTGATTTTTTTGTCCTACCACTGGCTACAACATTCAGTAAAGAGAGTCCCCAGATTCACAACAGATCTTTAGTTTCAGTGTTTATTGAAACATAGAAAATGCAATTACAAGTCAAACTTGATAAAAACTTAATGAAATCATTGGTAACTGTATTTTAACTTTGTATAACCAAAACTGTTGAATGAATGCAGAGAAAATGTAAACTATGGATATAGCCAACCAAGAATATAATAAATATATACATCTTAACTGCAAGGTCACAAGTTCAGCAGTGGCATTTCTGTAGCATAAGGACTGGTTTAGGCAGGGATCTACATCTTAGTGACAGCATTGTAGTTATTGCAGTGTAAAGCTGGGTGTTATACTGGTATGTCACGATACAGAATGTGAATAGTATGACATCTTAGCATATCATTATCTCTGCTAAGGAGTTAATGTAATCAGAGTGAATGCATATTTCCGCCAAGGCTCTTATCTTCTCATAGTGTGTTAGCAAGAATACTGCAAAAATATTGGATGAATTTGGAAGAAATTTTTACCAGAGGTAGTCCTTGGGCTAGAGAGGAATCTGTTACAATTTGGTGATGGTCCAAGAATGCATACCTCCACCAAGGCTCATATTTTCTCAGTGTATTAGCAAGAATCCTCCACAACTACAACCGTGGACAAAATTGTTGGTACCCCTCTGTTAATGAAAGAAAAACCCACAATGGTCACAGAAATAACTTGAATCTGACAAAAGTGGTAATAAATAAAAATTCTATGAAAATTAACTAATGAAAATCAGACAGTGCTTTTGAATTGTGGTTCAACAGAATTACTGTATTTTTTGGACTATAAGGCGCACTTAAAATCCTTTAATTTTCTCAAAAATCAATATTGCGCCTTATAATCCGGTGCGCCTTATAATCCCAAAAATACGGTACTTTAAAAAACAAACTCATGAAACAGGCCTGGACAAAAATAATGGTACCCCTAGAAAAGATTGAAAATAATGTGACCATAGGGACATGTTAAATAAGATACAGTAAGATAAGCCTTTATTACTCCCACAATGGGGAAATTCCAGGATTGCAACAGCACAGGGACAGCAACACTCAGAGCAAAAATTTAGAAGATAAGAAAATAAGAGCAGTGAAAATACACATGTACACATAAATAGTATATATATACACAGTGCGGAGCATTGTAGCTAGATGCAATAAACAGCATAACCATCTATTTAGTTATCCTACATAGCATGAATATGTACCCATACATATTGTCACCCTCCGTAGCAACTGATATTGTCCTAGTTGTATACTGGAGGGGACCATTTGTGTAAGTCTTTTGCGTCTTTTGCATTCAATACTATTAGGTCATCACGTTTTTTTGCTATCTCTGCGAGCAGCCCTGCTTAGGTTATAAAGTCTGACAGCCATAGGTAGGAAGGACCTGCGAAACCTCTCGGTCACGCACCTAGGATGATGTAGTCTACTGCTAAATGAGCTCCTCAGTGCGTTCAGTATGTTCTGCATAGGGTGGGACTCGAACTCCAGCAGAGATGACAGCTTAGCCACCATCCTTCTTTCTCCTATCTCCTCCACTGGGTCAAGGCGCTGCCCCAGGACAGAGCTAGCTTTCTTGATCAGTTTGTTCAGTCTCTTCCTATCGGCTGCTGTAATGCCACTGCCCCAGCAGACCACTCCAAAAGTGATGGCTGATGCCACCACCGTGTCGTAGAATGTCTTCAGGAGCACCCCTTGTACACCAAAAGACCTGAGCCTCCCCAGTAGGAACAGCCTGCGCTGTCCCTTCTTGTAGAGTGTGTCGGTATTGTGTTCAGCCAAGATGTGTCCTCTAATTAACATCACAGGTGTCTACAAACTTGTAATCAGTCAGTCGGCCTATTTAAAGGGTGACAAGTAGTCACTGTGCTGTTTGGTGACATGATGTGTACCACAATAAACATGGACCAGAGGAAACAAAGGAGAGAGTTGTCTCAGGAGATTAGAAAGAAAATTAGAGACAAGCATATTAAAGGTAAAGGCTATACAACCATCTCCAAGCAGCTTGATGTTCCTCTGACTACAGTTGCACATATTATCCAGAAATTTAAGATCCACGGGACTGTAGCCAACCTCCCTGAACGTGGCCGCAGGAGGAGACGGATAATACAAATGGTAACAAAAGAGCCCAGAACAACCTCTAAACACATTCATGGTGAACTCCAAGGTCAAGGTACATCAGTGTCAGATCACACCATCCGTCGTTGTTTGAGCCAAAGTGGACTTCATGGGAGACGACCAAGGAGGACACCACTGTTGAAAACAAATCATAAAAAAGCCAGACTGGAATTTGCCAAGCTGCATGCTGACAAGCCACAAAGCTTCTGGGAGAATGTCCTATGGACAGACGAGACAAAACTGGAACTTTTTGGCAAGGCACATCAGCTCTATGTTCACAGACACAAAAATGAAGCATACCAAGAAAAGAACACTGTCCCTACTGTGAAACATGGAAGAGGTTCTGTTATGTTCTGGGGCTGCTTTGCTGCATCTGGCACAGGGTGTCTTGAATCTGTGCAGGGTACAATGAAATCTCAAGGCTATCAAAGTATTCTGGAGAGAAATGTGCTGCCCAGTGTCAGACAGCTTGGTCTCAGTCGCAGGTCATGGGTCTTGCAACAGGATAATGACCCAAAACACACAGCTAAAAACACCCAAGAATGGCTAAGAGCGAAACATTGGACTATTGTAAAGTGGCCTTCTATGAGCCCTGGTCTAAATCCTAAATCCCACATCTTCAACCTGAGCCTGAAGCTGGGGAGGGTACCACAGTTGTAGTACCCTCCATTTTGTATGGTACCTGTACCAAAGACTTCCCACCCCAAAGACCTGAACAGCTACAGACCAGTGGCCCTGACGTCTCACATGATGAAGACCCTGGAGAGACTGCTCCTTGCTCACCTCCGCCCCCTGGTGGGACCAGCGATGGATCCACTCCAGTTTGCCTACCAGCATGGCATTGGGGTGGAGGATGCAGTGATCTTCCTCCTTCACCGTTCTCTGTCCTACCTGGAGAAGCCCGGGAATGCGGTGAGGATCATGTTCTTTGACTTCTCCAGTGCTTTCAACACCATTCAACCATTCAACCGATGATCCTGAAGGACAAGCTGCTGTGCGTAGGGGTGGACCAGCACCTGTCATCATGGATCCTGGACTACCTCACTAACTGGCCACAGTTTGTGAGAACCTGGGACTGTGTGTCGGACACGACCATCGGTAGCACGGGGGCCCCCCAGGGAACGGTTTTGGCTCCCTTCCTGTTCACCCTTTATACTGCGGACTTCTCACACAACACAACACACTGCCATCTACAGAAGTTCTCTGATGACTCTGCGATTGTCGGCCTCATCTCCAATGGAGATGAAGCTGAGTACAGAGGACTTATCCAGGACTTCGTGGACTGGTGCCATTGGAACTGCCTCCAGATCAACGTGAGGAAAACTAAGGAGCTGGTGGTGGACTGCCACAGGCAAGGACAACCCCTCACAGCACCAGTAAACATACAGGGAACAGACATTGAGATGGTGACATCCAACAAGTACCTTGGTGTTCATCTGAACAATAAACTAGACTGGTCACACAATACCGACGCACTCTACAAGAAGGGACAGCACAGGTTGTTCCTACTGAGGAGGCTCAGGTCTTTTGGTGTACAAGGGGCGCTGCTGAAGACATTCTACGACACGGTGGTGGCATCAGCCATCACTTTTGGAGTGGTTTGCTGGGGCAACGGCATTACAGCAGCCGATAGGAAGAGACTGAACAAACTGATCAAGAAAGCTAGATCTGTCCTGGGGCAACGCCTTGACCCAGTGGAGGAGATAGGAGAAAGAAGGATGGTGGCTAAACTGTCATCTCTGCTGGAGTCCGAGTCCCACCCTATGCAGGACATATTGAACGCACTGAGGAGCTCATTTAGCAGTAGACTACATCATCCTAGGTGTGCAACTGAGAGGTTTCGCAGGTCCTTCCTACCTATGGCTGTCAGACTATATAACCTAAGCAGGGCTGCTCGCAGAGATATCAAAAAAACGTGATGACCTAATAGTATTGAATGCAAAGGACGCAAAAGACTTACACAAATGGTTCTCTCCAGTATACAACTAGGACAATATCAGTCGCTACGGAGGGTGACAATATGTATGGGTACATATTCATACTATGTAGGATAACTAAGTAAACGGTTATGCTGTTTATTCCATCTTGCTACAGTGCTCCGCACTTTGTGTATATATTTATATATCTATGTGTACGTATGTATATTCACTGCTCTTATTTTTATTTTTCGTATCTTCTTAATTATTGCTTTGAGTGTTGCTATCCCTGTGCTGTTGCAATCCTGGAATTTCCCCATTGTGGGACTAATAAAGGCTTATCTTATCTTAAATTTGACTATTGCACACTAAATTTTACTTGAACTAAATTTATACCCTTTTGAAATGTAAATTACCCTTATACATACATAAAAATAGGAGGAAAAATACTGTTTAATTATTAACAGCAGTAAATACTGTAAAACAGTTGAGAAAAAATATTTGCAATATGAGAATGAAGTACAGGTAGATTTGGGGTGTGTCCCAATTCTCATTTATATCTCTTCCCCTTTGCCTATCCCCACCCCTTGGTCCTTGAAATCAAAGGCCAAGGAGTAGGGTTTGAAAATGACCCCCATGAATTGGGACACCCCTTCAGGGCTGCGTGACATCATTAGTAATTGCTAATGGATTTAATGTAAATCTACACCTGTTTTCACTAGGGAAGAAAAAGAAAACATAAGAAAAAAGTCTCATCTTAAGGAGAAAAATGTCTCAAATTTATATGAATAGTTATAATCAGTAGAAAAAGTTAGAAATTTACTAGAAAGAAAGCTGTAAATTCCGAGAAAAACTTGGACCCCTTGGTGGCCGTTTTTGGCCTGCGGGCCACATATTTGACACCCCTGGACCAGCACATTAAAATACATAATTTGACATTTTACTTCCATGAAATAGCTCCAAATCACAGATATCATAGATAATCTCAGATAAACAAAAGTTCACCTCAGAAGAAGCTTCATTTGCTCTTTACAGCAACATAAAGTTTAGCCACTTTTTCTCTCCGTCATACAATAACTTAAATTTGCACAACTAATGGGAGCTTCTTGTTCTAAAAATAATCATATTTAAACACAGAGGAAGGAGCTAATGTTGGGGGAGAGAGCAGAGGTTATTCTCACTGCTGGGTGGGGGATCAGGACAGTCATCCCTTGATCTGATCGCTGAGAGCAGCCGCTGTCTGTTCATCGTGTTTGTCCAGACTGGCTATAAAATGAACCAAACTGTGGAGCAGACCGTCCGCACCTTCGCCTGTACCCAGCACGCTGAGCACAGACTCCCTCCTGGGTACCAGGGCTTCTGCTGCCAACAGTGGTCCAATGAAAATACACTGTGTGCACAGATGATGCTTATGGGAGTTGTAGTTTTGTAGTGTCACACTGCGATAGGCTTATTATTTGAATGTCACTTGAGAAAACTACACCTGCCAAAGTGGCTAGTGGGAGTTGCTGTCCTACCCGCCACTGGTGGAATCCACCCACGGTTGGCGGGTGTTAGAGGGTACTTGTATTGGTCATAACAACATTAATCATGCTATAGGTATTACTTATAAACAAAAGATGTGCTTATTCAGTAAAAATAACATCATAAAGGCAGTATACTGAGTAATTTTAGCCCGTGAATTTTCCGTTCAGATAGAACCGATGGGCGGCAGCCGTTAATGGCCGAAAGTGATGTACAGTTCAGGTTCAGGTTACTTTATTTGTACCCGTAGGTAGATTTGTTTTGCAGTCAGGTGACATCCATATTCACAAACCACAATTACATTCAACATGAACACAAACACAGGCACACATGAAACTGACTATAAACATGATAAAAGTACTCAAGGCTCCACCAGTCAGGACATAGGACAAAGAGATACGAGAAAAAACAAAGAGATAAGAGAGAAGGGTCATATTAAAAAGTTAAAGACTAGTCAAAGAGGTTTAAAAACTCAAAAGTCTAAAACCCAATAAAAGATTTAGAACCCAAATAAAAAACCTACAAAAATAAGTAACTAAATTATGTGCAATATATTGTTACATCTTGTTCAACTCTTTAACAGTGCAGGAACAAAGCTGCTTTTGTAGTGCTGTGTTTTACTTTTTGGGACAGCAAACCTCCGTCTGGAGGGAAGAAGCTGAAAGTGGCAGTGCAAAGGATAGGAGTCATTTAAAATGGAGGTAGCAATCCTCTGTTCCTGTCTGGTGTACAGGGATGTCAGGCTCAGCTGTGACTCACCAAGCAAACGACTGGACCATTAACAACCTGATCCAAGGATTTCCTCTGTTTGTTTTGTCTGACCAAACCATGACACTGAAGAAAAGGATAAAACAGATTCAATAAAACATTGTCATTATGGTTTGGTCAATTTGGAATCGTGCAAGTTTTCTTAAACAATGCAAATGTTGCTGACCCTTTTTGCACACCCTTTCACAGTTCTCTTCAAAGTTTAAATTACTATCAATAGTCGTCCCAAGATATTTGTAGGATTGTACACATTCAGTGGTCTGGCCTTTTAGTACAGTGACTTTGTGCCTGGGAGTTTTCCTCCTAAAGTCAATAATCGTATCTTTAGTTTTTGTCGTATTCAGCTGCAGGTAGGAATCCTCACACCAGTGAACAAAATCATCAACTACTGGGCCGTGGCCATTCTCACCATCCTGGAGGAGCCTGACAACAACTGAATCATCGGCATACTTTATAATGTGTCTGTTGTCATGTCTGCTTTGACACATGTTTGTGACAGGATGAAGACACACCCCTGAGGAGAGCCAGTAGAAGAACACTTTTGGTCAGACAATGTACCATTGACCCTTACTCTCTGTGTCCTGTTGGTTAAAAAATCCAGAATCCAAACCACCAGATTATTTCTCAGATCAAATTATTGCAGGAGCCTTTCAACTAAAATATGAGGTTGGATTGTATTAAAGGCGGAAGAAAAGTCCACAAATAAAAGCCTAGCGTGTGTCCCATTAAAATCCAGATGTTTAAAAAGCATGTTAAACAGAGTGATAGTGGCATCTTCCACTCCTCTGTGAGGCCTATAGGCAAACTGCAAAGGATCCAATGCAGGCTCAGTCTGCTTTAGGACCTCAAATCTGACCAGTTTTTCAAAAATTTACATTAAAATTGAGGTCAAAGCAACTGGTCTAAAATCATTTACCATTTTAGGACAGCTGGATTTTGGAACGGGGACAACCACAGCATCTTTCCACATCTTAGGCACATGTTTTATCTGTAAGGACTTATTGAAAATGTAGTGAAACACAGGACTCAGTTCATGTGCACAGGACTTTACCAAGTGTCCTCATATATTATCAGGGCCCTGACTTTTGTTCACTTTTACAGCACAGAGCGCCCTTTTAACATCCTGCACCTCAATATTAAAGTGCTGATTGTCTTTGAGTTTCTTTTTTAAATCTTGGGTTTTTGTGCTAAAATCAGAGGAATCAAAACGACCATAAAAACAATTAAGAGCATTAGCCAGCTCTGTGTCTGAACTAAAACTGTCTTAAAACACACAATTACTGCGCTCTACTCTGAAGGCCTGCAATAGTTTTCATACTGGCCCAGGCTGAACCAAGCTTCTTTGTTGCCATCTTGCTTTCCAACTCTGATTTGTAATTCTGTTTTGCTTTTAAAATTTCGGCCTTCAGCTCTTTTGTGGCAACCTGCAGCTCAGAAACAACCCCCTGTTTAAAAGCAAGTGCTTTCCTCTGTAAGCACGATTTAACTGATTTTGTAACCCATGGCTTGTTGTTGGGATATATTTTGACACATTTACGTGGAACGATCATGTCTCTGTAGAAAGCCATGTATGAGCATGTCACGTCCACTAAAGAGTCCAAATCTTCTCCGCAGGCGAGTGTGAACACCTCCCAGTCCGTACAGTTAAAGCATTCCTGGAGGCAGTCCACTGAACCCTCTGTCCACACGTCTATGTCTCTGGTCTTCGCCTTGTCTCTTCTGAGAGCAGTTTTATATGTGGGGAGCAAATGTACACAGTTGTGATCTGAGGATCCTAAAGGAGGAAGGGGAAGAGATTTAAAGGCCCTCTCTATGGATCCGTAGCACAGGTCCAATGTCTTTTTTCATCTGATTGGGCAGGAGACATACTGATAAAAGTTTTTAAGTGTTTTCTTTAGAGACACATGGTTAAAATCCCCAAGGATAAAATTTGGAGCCTCTGGGGAAATCGACTGCAACCGCTGTACCACGTCAAAGACGGTGCTGGTGGCAGAGGCAGCATCTGCCCTTGGGTGAATGTACACAGTCATTATAAAAAGTTGAGGGAGCTCGTGGGGCAGATAAAAGGGGCGTAGTGACATGGACAGAAGCTCCACATCTGGTGTACAGATGCGCTCTCTGACCGTGACAGATGTACAGTACTGTTTATTAATATATAAACAGACGTTTCCCCATTACCTCTTCCTGCCAATCCGAGCGATATGGGGCTCCAAAGCCATCAATACACAGGTCCGGGTCTCGGTCATGCGCCGTAAGCCACGTCTCCGTGTAAGCCATGACACAGCAGTTCTTGAAATCTTTCTGCTATCGTACATTTCCTTGAATTTCATCCAGTTTATTTCTCAGGGCTTGTACGTTCCCCATAATAATGGAAGGAAGAGGAATGCGGTTAAGCTGACGCCTCCTCAGATTTAATCTTACGCCTCCATGCTTTCCGCGTTTCCTCCTCTTGTCCCTCTTTTCATCGCTGTGTCCATGAAAATCTCTTAAAATAAAGTCTGGCAGTTGCGGCACGGACTCAAACAGAGATGCTACATTATCCATGTTTAAATGCAGTAACATGTCTCTGGAATACTGTATTCTTCCCGGCATGATCGTGATCGCGCTTACCTCCAAGACAAAGAGCGGATAAGAACGAAACGACAGTGCAAAAACAAGAAGGAAATCCATACTGATGGAACCAGGGAGCTCTTCGTTATATAGTCCACAAACATTCAAGGACAAAAACGGCACAGAGAATTACGTTAAAACACATTAAAGTGCATAAAAACAGAGACACAGACGTCGAACTTTTTTCACCCGCTGCCGGTCGCTGCGTGCGCATGCGCCCAACCGCCCATGCCTGCTATAAAAGTGTAAGAGCATAAAAAGTGTTTGCCCCCTTCCTAATTTCTCATTTTTTTGTATGTTTGTCACATTTAAATGTTTCAGATCATCAAACAAATTTAAATATTAGACAAAGATAACAAGTAAACACAAAATGCAGTTTTAAATGAAGGTGTTTATTATTAAGGGTAAAAAAATCCAAACCTACACGGCCCTGTGTGAAAAAGTGATTGCCCCCTAAACCTAGTAACAACAACTGCAGTCAAGTGTTTGCAGTAACTGTCAATGAGTCTTTTACAGCACTGTGGAGGAATTTTGGCTCACTCATCTTTGCAGAATTGTTGTAATTCAGTCACATTGGAGTGTTTTCGAGCATGAACAGACTTTTTAAGGTCATGCCACGGCATCTCAATCAGATTCAGGTCGGGACTCTGACTAAGCCACTCCAAAGTATTCATTTTGTTTTTCTTAAGCCATTCAGAGGTGGACTTGCTGGTGTGTTTTGGATCATTGTCCTGCTGCGGAACTCAAGTGCGCTTCAGCTTGAGGTCACAAACAGATGGCTGGACATTCTCCTTCAAACTAGCTCATTCCCGCAGAAAATGAAAATAGCAAAAGTAATATCATTATTCAAACAAGGAAATAAACACCACTACACAAACTACAGACCAGTATTGCTCCTCCCACAATTTTCAAAGATTCTGGAAAAACTTTTCAATAACAGATTAGAAAACTTTTTAAATAAACATGATCTGCTTAATCAGAATCAATATGGATTTAGAGCAAAGAGTACATCATCATTAACAATAATAGAAGCAGCAGAGGGAATAATAAATGCATTAGATCAAGGAAAATATGCAATTGGTATATTTATAGATTTTAGAAAAGCATTTGATATAATAAATCATTCAATACTTCTTAATGAGCAGCAGTTGTATGGTATTAGGGGAGTGGTACTGAATTGGGTTGCAAGTTATTTATCTGAGAGACGACAGTTTGTGAAGTTGGGAGAATATCTGTCTGAATGTATTGGAACTGCCTGTGGGGTCCCCCAGGGGTCAGTATTGGGCCCCAAATTATTTAACATATATATAAATGATATATTCCATGTTTCTAAATGAATAAAAATAATATTATTTGCTGATGACACCAATATATTTTATTCTGGAAATAATTATAAGGAACTAATCCATACTCTAAATAATGAATTAAATAAGCTAAATAAATGGATGGATTATGGCGATGCATATTGGTGATATAGCAATGTATATTGTGGTTGTGTCAGCAGACAGCGTCTCAGTCATTAGGCAGTGGTTAGACACAAGAGAACAATAGGCAGGGACCTCATGGGGAGTTGGCAGGAAGAGAGAGCTGGGGGTTTAAGGAGAATGTATGGTGGAGGTGAAATGTCATGCAGATGTGAGATGATCTGTGGAGTTTTAAGGGATGAAACCTGGTTTGGCTATTCAGTGCTTTCCGTGTATGATGTTATGAGAGTGTGAATAAACTTCGTCTGATCGTAACTTGGCCTCATCATTTCCACATTCTCCACACTGGTGACCCTGGACGTATTATGGAACACGAGGCAAGAACCCCGGAGTCGGCCCGGAGGGGAAGCCCCAGCAACGCGGCAGGCATCCCACAGACGGCCCGGACGGGAACCCTCAGCAACGCGTGTGCTGTTGCAGTCAAGCTACCGGACTTTTGGCAGCACAACCCGCGCTCTTGGTTCCACCACACCGAGGCCCAGTTCACCCTCCGGGGAATAACGACAGACGACACCAAGTTTTTCCATGTGGTTGCAGCGCTGGACGCTTGCACAGCTCAGCAGGTAGCGAGCCTGCTCGACCAGCCCCCAGCCCACAGCAGATATGAGGCTCTCAAAGCTGCGCTGATTTGGCGCTACACGCTCTCGGACTGTGAGAGAGCAGAGAGGCTCCTGAGGCGTTCCGAGTTAGGAGATGGTTCGGCCGTTGATCTGATGGAGAAGATGTTGGCGTTAATGGTCACAGACGATGGGCATTTTCTGTTTGCCCACCTCTTCTTCCAGAACCTTCCAACAGAGGCGAGAGCGGTCCTGGCCAATTTGCCGCTGCTGGCTGCGCGTGACTACCGTGCGCTAGCCCAGGAGGCAGACCGGATCATCCTCACCACCAGAGCACTCACGGTGAACGCAGCGGCGTCAGAACCCAGCGAGACGACCAGAGGAGGTGAGGAGCCACCGATGGTAGCGGCAGCGGGGGCCAAGGAGCGCCAGGGAGACACGCTCTGCTTCTACCACCGCTGTTTTGAAGGGAACGCACGCAGATGTTCGCCACCGTGCCAATTCAAGTGCTCGGGAAATGCCAGAGCCGGCAGTCGGTAGCAGCTGCGACCGCCGGCGAAGAGAGCAAGCTGCTCTACGTGACGGACTCGCGCTCAGGGAGGCGTTTCCTTGTAGACACCGGAGCCCAGAAGAGCATCATCCTGCCGACCTACGCTGACCGGCTGGCAAGACCCAGCGGCCCCGGGCTGGTAGCAGTAAACGGCTCTGACATTAAGACCTTTGGTGAGAGAACACTGGCTTTATCTCTACACGGCCGCACATACGAGTGGACTTTTGTCATAGCAGCACTGAGTTTTCTGAGCCTGGGAGCTGATTTTCTGTGTGCGCATGGTTTATTAGTTGATGTTGCTAACAGGCGCCTGGTTAATGCACTGTCCTTTGACTCTCTCCCCCTGTACAGCTCGAGGGGCTGGGCCAGTAACACAAGCCAACGTCACAGCTCCAGGCGGTAATTTCCAGACACTGCTCACTCAGTTCCCAGCACTCACGGTCCCGACGTTTTCAGCGGCCATCGCTAAACACGGGGTGGAGCACTTTGTCACCACCACCGGGCAGCCTGTTTCCGCACGACCTCGGCGCTTGGACGCAGCTAAACTGGCCATAGCGCACGAGGAGTTTGCCAACCTACCTACCTCGGAGTTTGCCAACATACGGACGTGCGCGCGCTCCAGTCTGGACCAACAGGGTTAAGGCTGGAGAGCAGAGTGCTGCAAGACGGCAGCCCCCCCCCCCCCAATCTGCGACGTCTCCACAGGATGCCCACGCCCGGTGGTCCCGGTTGCGTGGCGCCACCGCGTGTTTGAGTCAGTTCACGCTTTGGCGCACCCAGGAGTGCGCGCGTCAGTCAAAATGGTGGGAGCAAAATTCGTGTGGCCAGGCCTGCACAAACAAGTGAAAGAGTGGGCTGCAGCCTCCGTAGCGTGCCAACGAGCCAAAGTGCACAGACACACCAAGGCTCCTTTGGAGCCATTTAGGATACCGGCTAAAAGATTCGACCATGTTCACGTGGACCTCGTGGGCCCCCTCCCACCGTCGCAGGGTGCACGCATCTTCTGACAGTGGTGGACCGCACCACACGCTGGCCAGAAGCAGTCCCGCTGGCGGCAACTATGTCCGTGGACGTGGCACGTGCTTTTTTGACAGCATGGGTGGCGCGTTTTGGAATCCCGTCGGACATCACATCCGATAGGGGCCCTCAGTTTGTTTCCGAACTTTGGTCCGTGATGGCCCGCAGCCTGGGTATTGCAATTCACCGCACAACCGCGTACAACCCACAGGCAAATGGGTTATGCGAGCATTTTCACAGGTCACTGAAAGCAGCACTCAGGGCTTCATTGACAGATGCAAATTGGGTTGACCAGTTATCATGGGTTTTATTGGGGTTGCGTTCCGCACCAAAAGAGGATTTCGAGGCTTCCCCGGCTGAGCTTGTTTTTTCTCAGCCACTGCGGCTGCCCGGAGAATTTTTGCCAGATAATCCCACGCCGGACAGCTGCACGTCTCGAGTGTTTGCAGCGTAGTGCAGACACAGGCACGCTGCCCGGCCCAGCCCACCACTGTTTCCCACGCACTTTTGTGCCAAAAACTTTGAAGAACGCGGCGTTCGTGTTCGTCAGACACGATGCCCACCACCCGCCATTGCGCCCACCCTATGATGGCCCGTTCAGAGTGCTGGAAACAGGGGACAAGCATTTTTTGTTAGACTTGGGGGGGCATCGGGAGAAAATATGCATAGACAGACTTAAGCCTGCCTTTGTAGTGGCGGACGAGCAAGTGCTGCTGGCTCGGACCCCTCGGCGTGGAAGACCCCCACTGAGAGCTCCCCAGGCAAACGATTCACCAGGTCAGCCACACGGGCAGAGCGAAGTCCCCCCCCCTCCCCTTGGCCCACCCGGTCAGACACACGTCCAGCAGCCCCCCGCCGGCACAGAGACCCCCGTTACAGCAGATATGGGAGGAGACTGAAGCCCAAAAGACGTGCCGACTGAAACTCTGTCTGGGGGGGTGATTATGGCGATGCATATTGGTGATATAGCAATGTATATTGTGGTTGTGTCAGCAGACAGTGTCTCAGTCAGGAGGCAGTGGTTAGACACAAGAGAACAATAGGCAGGGACCTCATAGGGAGTTGGCAGGAAGAGAGAGCTGGGGGTTTAAGGAGAATGTATGGTGGAGGTGAAATGTCATGCAGATGTGAGATGATCTGTGGAGTTTTAAGGGATGAAACCTGGTTTGGCTATTCAGTGCTTTCCGTGTATGATGTTGTGAGAGTGTGAATAAACTTCGTCCTGTGGCACACATATATGCACATATGTTGATTTCAGATGCTCCACAGATATATCACTGTATGCTTATTGTATACTTCACGTCTCAGGGGAACAAAGAGGCTGAGCCTTCCAGAGGTAACGGGAGGGTGTGAGATCTGGCCTTTTGTTTCAAGGAGATGGCCTTGAGAGATTTCCTGACCACCGCAGACTAGGAGGTGGATGGTGTGAAGATCGGGGGAAGTTATATTGTGACTGGAATTAAGTACCATGTGACTGTATGTTTGATTAAGCACCATGTGATTGTATGTTTGATATCCTGGTATAAAAGGACACATGTGAGAAGATTCATCCTCTTTTCTGCTTTTGAATGTTGGAGTATGTGATTGTGAATAAAGCTGAATCTGAGGAATAAACTCAGTCTCATCCTTCAACACATTCTCCACACTGGTGACCTTACGACGAAGCATGAGCAGAGATAATTCTCCCGAGCGGGGCTCGTCAGAAGCCAGCCTGACGAATGCCGCCACGTTCCAGCTGCCGGACTTCTGGCAGAATAGTCCGCGCTCCTGGTTTAGCGCGGTCGAGGCGCAGTTCAACCTCCGGAGAATCTCGAGAGACGACACAAAATTCTACCATGTGGTGGCGAAGCTGCACAACCATACAGTCGAGAGGGTGGAGAACCTGGTCAACCACCCGCCGGACAGCGACAAGTACAGCGCATTGAAGGCTGCGCTTATCAGCCACTTCACCCCCTCGGTGCAACAGCGAACAGAGGGGCTCCTAGCGTTGACGGAGTTTGAGAACGACAGACCCGCGGTCCTGATGGGGAAAATGCTGAGGTTGAGAGACTCCGAAGATGACAGCTTTATCTTCGCACACCTTTTCCTCAGGACTCTGCCGCCAGGGGTGAGAGTGACCCTGGCAGGTTCACCTCTGTTGGCCCGGCGGACTACCACGAGCTGAGCCAGGAGGCGCAACGACTCGTCGACACCCACAAACGGAGAGTGGCTTCGGCCGCGGCAGCAGAGCTAGGCGCAACGCCCGGAGACGGCATGGGGCCAGAGGCTGCAGCACCAGACTCACCGACGACGGCAGCAGCAAGGGCCAGGCAACACTGAGCGGACGACGCCCTTTGCTTCTACCATCGCCGCTTTGCAGAGAGGGCACGCAAGTGCATTCCACCGTGCCATTTCAAGCGCTCAGGAAACGCCAAGACCGGGGGTCGGTAGCAGCTGCGGCCCTCGGGGAGGAGAACAAGCTGCTCTACCTGACTGATGCACGCTCGGGGAGGCATTTCCTCGTGGACACAGGCTCCCAGCTGAGCTTCATCACGCCTTCCTACGCGGACCGGCTGGCGCCTTCCAGGGGTCCCCGGGTGTCAGCAGCGAACGGCTCAGCGATTAAGACCTTCGGTGAGAGGACGTTGCTTCTGTCTTTGCAGGGCCATGCATTTGAGTGGACTTTTGTTGTAGCAGCAGTCAATTTCAACATGTTAGGGGCTGATTTTTTGTGCTCACATGGTTTATTGGTTGATCTTGCTAACAGACGTCTGGTTAATGCACTCTCCTTTCACTCTATTCCCTGCACAGCTCGAGTGGCCCCGCCAACAGCACAAGCCAACGTCACAGCTGCAGGTGATAAGTTCCACGCACTCCTCACTCAGTTCCCAGCACTCACGGTCCCAACGTTTTCGGCGACAGTGGCTAAACATAGGGTGGAACATTTTATTACTACCACCGGCCCACCCATTTTTGCAAAAGCTCGGCGCTTGGACTCAGCTAAACTGACCATAGCGCGCGAGGAGTTCGCCAACCTGGAAAAATTGGGCATCATCAGGCGTTCGAAGAGCCCCTGGGCTTCACCACTGCACATGGTCCCAAAGGCTGATGGCTCGTGGTGACCTTGCAGTGATTTCCGCAGGTTGAATAACGCCACAGCGCACGACTGCTACCCGATTCCGCATATCCAAGATTTTTCGGTTCATTTGGCGGGGGCGCGCATTTTTTCTAAAATAGACTTAGTACGTGGTTACCACCAGGTTCCAGTGCGCGCTGAGGACATACCCAAAACAGCGGTAATGACTCCGTTCGGGCTTTTTGAGTTTTTGCGCATGCCGTTTGGGCTCAAGGGAGTGGCGCAGACGTTCCAACGCATGATGGACGCGGTCCTACGCGATCTCCCTTTCGTGTTTGTCTACTTGGATGACATTTTGGTAGCCAGCGCGTCTGAAGACGAACACGAAAGCCACCTCACAGCAGTTTTCCGGAGGTTGGCAGAGCACGGGTTAATAATTAACCCAGCGAAGTGTCAGTTCGGGGTGGCGCAGATTGATTTTTTGTGGCATCGCGTTTTGCCAGAAGGAGTGGTCCCTCTGCCCGATAAGGTGCGCGCAATAACAAATTTTCCCCAACCACAAACGGTCAAAGCGTTACAGGAGTTTTTGGGAATGGTTAATTTTTATAACCGTTTCCTCCCTCACGCAGTGCAGCTCATGCAACCATTGTATGCTGCACTAAAAAAACAAAAACCCACAAACAAAATCGAATGGTCTCCGGAGCGGGAGCGCGCATTCGCTGAAGACAAAATAGCCCTGGCAAACGCTGCGTTGTTGGTACATCCAGACCCAATGGCCCGCGTAGCGCTCACTACTGACGCGTCAGACGTGGCCATAGGAGCGGTCGTGGAACAGTATGTAGCAGGAGCTTGGCAACCGCTCGCCTTTTTCAGCAGGACCTTGCGCGATAGTGAACGAAAATACAGCGCATTCGACAGGGAGTTGTTAGCTCTCCACTTGGCCATTCGCCATTTCCAGTTTTGGCTGGAGGGATGCAGTTTCACCGCGTTCGTGGATCACAAGCCGCTGACTTTCGCGATGGCCAAGATTACAGAACCGTGGTCGGGCCGGCAGCAGAGACAGCTGGCCGCCTTCTCGGAGGTTACTACCGATATCCAGCATGTAGCGGGTAAACTTAATGTAGTGGCGGACTGCCTCTCGCGCGCCGTGGCGGCTCCAGCCCGCGCAGAGGTAGATTTTGCAGCCATGGCCGCGGATCAAGTTGCCGACGCGGACGTGTGCACGCTCCAGTCTGGACCAACAGGGTTAAGGCTGGAGAACAAGGTGCTACAAGATGGTATGCCCCCCCCCCTAATCTGCGATGTCTCCATGGGGCGACCGCGCCCAGTGGTGCAGACCACGTGGCGCCGCCGCGTTTTTGACTTGATTCATTCTCTGGCGCACCCGGGGGTGCGCGCGTCGGTCAAAATGGTAGGAGAGAAATTTGTGTGGCCGTGCCTGCGCAAGCAAGTCAAGGAGTGGGCAACAGCCTGCATGGCTTGTCAGCGAGCCAAAATACACAAACACACTAGAGCTCCCTTGGAGCCTTTTCACATCCCGGCTAAGCGATTCGATCATGTGCATGTCGACCTTGTAGGCCCCCTCCCGCCGTCACAGGGGTGCACACACCTTTTGACAATGGTGGACCGCACCACGCGTTGGCCGGAAGTGGTCCCCCTGGCATCAACCACAGCCGAGGAGGTGGCGCGCGCGTTTCTAACAGCATAGGTAGCGCGTTTCTGAGTTCCGTCGGACATTACGTCTGACAGAGGTCCTCAATTTGTTTCCGAGCTCTGGTCAGTGATGGCCCGCAGCCTGGGGATAACGATCCACCGCACTACCGCATACAACCCGCAGGCTAATGGTTTATGCGAACGTTTCCATAGGTCATTGAAAGCAGCCCAGAGAGCGTCGCTTACGGATGCAAATTGGGTGGACAGGCTACCATGGGTTTTATTGGGGTTGCGTTCTGCACCTAAAGAGGATTTAAAGGCCTCCCCAGCTGAGTTGGTTTTTGCGCAGCCACTCCGGCTGCCCGGGGAGTTTCTCCCGGATAATCTTGCGCCAGAGTGCCCCCCCGCTCAGCAGTTGCAGAGCAACACGGGAGCGAGCACGCTTCCTGGCCCAGTTCATCACAGCTTCCCGCGCGTTTTTGTGCCTAAAGCTTTAAAAAATACGGAGTTTGTTTTTGTCAGACATGATGCACACCACCCACCCTTACGCCCACCTTATGACGGACCATACAGAGTGCTGGAAACAGGGGACAAGCATTTTTTGCTAGATTTGGGGGGCAGGAAAGAAATGATTTGTATAAACAGGCTCAAACCCGCTTTTGTGCTGGCGTGACGAAGTGCTGCAGCTGGCGAGGGCTCCTCGACGCGGCAGACCCCCTAGAGAGCATTCCCCAGAACACCCACAGAGATTGACTTAACAGTTCTAATCCTCAAACAGCAGCTCCACAGCAGGAAGACGCCGCGGGGGTGGTAAAGCCCGCTTACAGCAGATATGGAAGGCGACTGAGGCCCAAGCAACATTTGGACTGATGTGTAATAATGTGACCATGACTTGCAAACTGTATTACATTTGTTCCATCTTAGACGTTTGGGGGGTGTCATGTGGCACACATATATGCACATATGTTGATTTCAGATGCTCCATAGATATATCACTGTATGCTTATTGTATACTTCACGTCTCAGGGGAACAAAGAGGCTGAGCCTTCCAGAGGTAACGGGAGGGTGTGAGATCTGGCCTTTTGTTTCAAGGAGATGGCCTTGAGAGATTTCCTGACCACCAGAGACTAGGAGGTGGATGGTGTGAAGATCGGGGGAAGTTATATTGTGACTGGGATTAAGTACCATGTGACTGTATGTTTGATTAAGCACCATGTGATTGTATGTTTGATGTCCTGGTATAAAAGGACAGATGTGAGAAGATTCATCCTCTTTTCTGCTTTTGAATGTTGGAGTATGTGATTGTGAATAAAGCTGAATCTGAGGAATAAACTCAGTCTCATCCTTCAACACATTCTCCACAGTCTGATCGTAACTTGGCCTCATCATTTCCACACTCTCCACAGGATAGTAATAAATTTTATGTTCCCTTGCATATTATAAAAACGAAACCGACATCTGCAAATTACAGAAAAAGAGAGAGCGCTTGAAAATCGGATACCCCTGATATAGTGCACTGGACCCCCCCCCCAAAAAACAAACAAACCACCCATTATGTAGATAAGAAATTGACAAAGGATCCAGGTAGGTGGCATTTTCAGCATAAATGGCTTCAGGATGAGGAATTTGTTAAGTACATAGAAAAACAGATGAGTTCTTTGATATTAATACTACACAAACAACAGCATGTATAAAGTGGAGGCTTTCAAAGCTTTTATTAGGGGGCATATTATTAGTTATACAGGTTCAAAATCTAAGAAGACTCAAGAGGAGAGAGTCCAATTGGAATGTAAAATAAAAATTCTTCAAGAAAAGGTGTATGCAGGAAGTAACCCACAGCTAGAGAACGAATTACTGATTCTGAGAGCTGAATATAACAAAAAATCAGCGAATAGAGCTGCCTCGAGTCTTCTAAGATTGAAGCAAACTTTTTATGAACAAGGTGAAAAAATCAGGAAAATTATTGGCATGGCAGATATCCCTTCCCTTTTTCTTTCTTCTTTATGACTGGCGCCTCGCGGCTGCCCCGGCCTTGGATGCGCTCTGCAGAGCGTGCCCAAATGCCAAGTCACGTTTCGTTACCTTGTATTCATACATGTGTAATGACAATAAAGTTGAATCTCATCTCATCTCATCAAATTGTCACTCATCATCATCATCATCATCATAGCAGTCTGTCAGGAGCGACAATGACTGTTTCATTTAGGTCTGATCAGATTCCTCCATGCAGCTCTGCCCTTTGCCTTCTGCTACCCGGAATTCCTAACTTTGTTAACCCGGGCGATGTCCAAGCCAGTATGAGTTGCTTTCTGACTGACCATTTCATGAAACTGCTTGCAAAGTATTTGAGTACCACTAGCTTTTGCTGGACTAACAGCACATTCTTGACAGATAGAGGTATTATCAGTGGCAAGGACAGACCAAGACAAACTGACTCCAGTATCTGTTGCAGTGACTGACTAGATGATAGGGTTTGTTTATGTCTGCTCTTTGTGTAGTGCATGTCACGATGCATCGACTGGCAAAAGTCCACCAAATATAGATAAAACTAAGATAATAATATTTGGTAATTGTAAAAATAAAGATGATATACATATTCATATAGATAATGTAATTATTGAAAATGTTAAGGAGATCAAATTTTGGGGTGTAACACTAGATGATAAAATTAGTTGGAAACCACACATATGATACATATAAAACAAAGTGGCAAAAAATATTGCAATTATAAATAAAATTAAGCAAATCCTAGATTACAAATCGCTTCATATCTTGTATTGCTCATTAGTACTTCCATACTTGACCTATGGTATAGAGGTTTGGGGTAACAATTTTAAAAGTACACTTAATTCATTGCTAATATTACAAAAAAGGGCAGTCCGTGTTATACACAAAGTCGGGTATCTTGAGCATACTAATTTATTGTTTTTACATTCAAAATTATTGAAATTACAGGATCTGGTTGATTATTACAGCAGTTAATGTTTAAAGTCAGTAAAAACTTTTTGCCACACAATGTACAAAATCTTTTTAGTCAGAGAGAAGGGAAATACAGTTTACAGGGGAATACAAAATTTAAATTTAATTTTGTGTGTGGGGGGGTAAAATTGTGGAATAGGTTGGGGGAGAAACATAGGCAATGTCCAGACATCCATATATTTAAATCAACATCTAAAGAAATGATTTTTGAACAATATAAAAATAAAGGACAGTAATATTACAATGTGTCTTTAATGAAGAAAGGTTGTTATTGTTAAATATATATACACAAAGTTATTGTTGAATATCTATGCTGAGTACTATTATCATTGATATCGTTATTACTAGAATATAATAATGGTATTATAGTATCATTGTCTAGGATAGAATTGTTTAAAATATATAGGCCAGGTGGTATTATTATTATTGTTATTGTTATTGTAACTACTATATGGCTACCTATTATTATGGTTATTATATAGTTACTTATTGTGCCTAGGTATTGTAAGCCATGTGGGGGGTATATGGTGGTATATATGGTGATTATGATGATGATAATATTGTCTATAATTAAACATACCACAAGTATTTACTTATTATCACAATTATTATTAGATCTTGGTATTATTGTCATTATAAACTATGATTGTTGTATAAGATGCATTATATATTACTTGTGCATACCCGTGCATGCCCCTGCTTGTTACTTCTTCTCCTGCCTGTCACTGTTCTGTGTTATGTTGCTTACCTGTGTCTATATATAGTAGTGCATACCCGTAGAAACCCGTGCATGCCCGTAGAGGGGATGCATTGGAACAAAATTCTTGCCAGTTACAGGACAGTTGCTATGGCAACACAGCACTGAGTGGCAATCACATGTGACAGCTTTTGTATGCAGCAAAACAAAAAAATCACACAAAATATGCCCTGCCATTTGGGTCTGTTTGCCCCTGCTTGTTACTACTTCTCCTGCCTGTCACTGTTCTGTGTTATGTTGCTTACCTGTGTCTATATATACTAGTGCATATCCGTAGAAACCCGTGCATGCCCGTAGAGGGGATGCATTGGAACAGAATTCTTGCCAGTTACAGAACAGTTGGTATAGCAACACAGTACTAAGTGGCAATCACATGTGACGGCTTTTGTATGCAGCAAAACATAAAAATCACACAAAATATGCCCTGCCATCTGGGGCTGTTTGCCCCTGCTTGTTACTACTTCTCCTGCCTGTCGCTGTTCTGTGTTATGTTGCTTACCTGTGTCTATATGTCTTGTAGGGAGTCATGTGCTGTCTATGTGCCGTCATATAGACATCATCTGGTGGGTCGTCGTCTTCTTCGTTGAGACCACCGAAGGGTCTCCTCCTGTCTCAGACGGCTGTGTTGTTCACAGTCATGCCTGCGGCGTATTGGTGGAACCTGAGGTGTTTCATGTTCACGGCATCCTTTCTGACGTGCAGCAGTTCTCATTGTATTGCTCTCCATCTGGGTTTTCTTCTTCTTTGTTCAGACCACTGGTTGAGGGATAGGTGCGTCGTAAATCCAGTTAATGGGCACGATCCTGAAAAAGTGGCTTTCGACCCTGTTCAAGAAGGCCTGTGCATGCTTGTAGAAACCAAGAAACCGGAGCACCCGGAGAAAATCATCACTTTACTTGGCATTTTACACATTTGTAGTGTAGACTGGCATTCGTCAAGGTTACACATTTGCCGTCATGTAGGCATGGCAAGTCGTCCTATGGTGACTGAGTTCATAGGACGCGCTATGATGATGAGGCAGAGATCATAGGCCGTCCTATGATGTCCTAGAAACGTGCTTTAAAGTCTGTCGTACCCTATGCTGGTGAAGGGTGTCCTCCTGTCTCAGACGGGTGCGATGTACTGCTGGAACCTCAGGTGTTTCATCTTCATGGCTGCAGTTGTCGTCATTCTATTGCTCTCCATCTGGTGGGTCTTCTTTTTCTTCTTCTTCGTTGAGACCACTGGTTGAGGGAGAGGTGCGTCGTAATTCCAGTTCATGGACAGGATCATGAAAATCATAGACACATGGTCTATATGACATCATAAAGACACATTTGTCTATGTGTTCTATGATGCCTGAGTTCAAAGACACATGGTCATCCTTTGAAGCTTGACAGACACACAGACACACACACAGCATTGGGGGCCCGGTGGAGGGCCTGGAGCCTGTCATGTTGTTAAAATTCTTGGGTGCTGCTGAATGAAGAGGGAGAGGGAGGGAGCGGGAGAGGGAAAGAGAGAGAGAGAGAGAGAGAGTGCGAGAGATTTGATTTTTAAAAGATCTTTAATAAACACACTTGTCCATCAGTCAATACAATTTCTATATCATGCTATGTTACACAGAAAATTAATCCCCCAAAAAACGCCCCAAAAAAAGCTGTCCATCATGAACTGAACAGAGGACATTCTCCAGGGACCAGAGGGTCCTGAAACCTTCCACATCCCCATTCCCCATAAAAAACTGAAAGTCCAGCCTGATTCTGGCTTTAAGTAGCCTCACAAATAAAATTTTGACATCAACATCATTCTCAACATTTTCAAGTTTTCTTCTCCGGCTTACATAGATAGCCAACTTTGCCTGCCCTAAAACAAAGTTCAGTAGTTGACACTTCTGCTTAAAACGACGATTGTACATAAAACCACAAATGAAAACCTGCTTAGAGAAAACTTCCTTAAAAATATGAAAAAGTTTTGTGAGAAGTTCAAAGAGGCCACTCAGGCGCTGACATTCAATAAAACAATGAAAAACAGTCTCCCTAGAGGAACAAAAAACACACTGATCACTGACACTGCTGTTAATCACAGAAACAAAAGCATTGACAGCTATAATACCATGCAGGACCCTCCACTGTAAGTCTCCATGCCTCTTAGGGAGAGGGGCTTTGTAAAGAGCCCTCCAGGCAGGCCGATGCCCTTTTCCTAGTTTAAAATAGGCTCTCCAAGGAGTGTCCACACAGGTGTTCAATCGGTCCTTGTTGAGTGCCATCACCACCAGTCTGTAGAGTGCCTTACCACTGGCTCCTCCAAAGTCCACACCAGTGGGAGCACAGAATGCCAGTAAGGAGCAAGGAGCGACGTCAAAGTCCATATAGAGCGTGAGAGAGGGAAAGGGGTCAGTGCTTTCTGGCTGCAGCGTGCCATTGCTAAAGTCCAAGAGTAGGGAGTGCTCAAGTCCATGAAGCTCCTGTTTCCAGTGTGCAAGAAGACCATCGATGAAACGATTCGACCTGACACCAAGATGAGCTGCTAAAGCTGAGGCGTTGTTGAGGCCAGGACCAGCCAGTTCCACCACTTGCTTCAGAGTGAGAATGTTCCTGGAACACAGCCTATCAAGGAAGGTCCTTCCAACTCCCGGCAGGACACCAAGGCGACCACCAAAAACCAGCGGCTCCCTCAACAACCAGTAGAGGGAATCGCATGGCCCTCTTTGTTTTTTAAAAAGAGTCCACACTGAAAAGAGACTGCGGTAAAAACTGGGTAAAGACAGTGCATTAGAGTTCTTAAAATCCATTAAAAACACAGGGAGGTCTAGCCCAAGCCCAAGGACTCTCTGTAAAATAACACAGGCCAAAGGCCTCCATACCAGGTCCTGGGGGCCCGTCAGCAGTCTCTGTATGAAAGTCAGTCTAAAAGCAGCACCTCTACTAGCTAAATGAATCACTCCTTGCCCCCCCTCCTCTTTGGGAAGAAATAACAGGGCTTGAGGAACCCAGTGGAGTCCACCCCCCCCAAAAAAGTCCACCAAAACAGACTGAATTTTGGACAACAAACCAGCAGGGGGGTCCATGCACATGAGGCGGTGCCACAGGGATGAGGAAACAAGATTATTTAAAATGAGCACTCTTCCTCTAAAAGATATTCTTGGCATTAGCCACTTCCACTTGTTTAGTCTCCCGTTAATCTTCTCTATGACCCCATCCCAATTTTTTTGCTCAAACTGCTGATTTCCAATAAAGACACCAAGATACTTAAAACCTCCTTTTTTCCAAATCAACCCACCCGGCAGCGTAAGCTGATTTTCTAGTTTCTCCCCCACCATCAGAGCGTCGCTTTTTCCCCAGTTTATCTTTGCAGAGGAAAGTTGGCCAAAAAGATTGACACTCCTAACCAGAACGTCAATGTCACTCTGCTTGTTTAGCAGAATGACTACATCATCTGCATAGGCCGACAGCTTGAACGTGGTGTCACAGCCAGGAAAAGTAACTCCTGATAGATCCCTTCTCAGGCAGTGAAGCAAAGGCTCTATGGCGAGGGAGTACAGCATCCCTGAGAGAGGGCAGCCCTGCCGAACCCCCCTCTGGACTTTTAAAGGGGCAGACAGGCCCCCATTTATCTTCAGCACACTCTCAATGTCACTGTACAAGACCCGTATCCTGGCTATGAAGCCTGGGCTGAACCCAAAAGCTGTTAAAACTGTCCATAAATATTGGTGTTCAACCCGATCAAACGCCTTTTCCTGGTCAATTGAAATCAAACCAGTTTCTACCGCCAATGAACCAGAGACCTCCAAAATATCCCGAATTAAAGTGACGTTGTCACTAATCAGCCTGCCAGGCACACAGTAAGTCTGGTCTACATGAATGAGCTCGCTCATCACCTTTCTCAGTCTTCGGGCCAGAGCTTTTGAGAGAATCTTGTAGTCTGTGCAGAGCAGAGAGACTGGCCTCCAGTTCTTTAGGCTCTGGAGGTCCCCCTTTTTCGGCAACAGTGTGATGATGGCCCTCCTGCAGGTCGTGGGTAGGGTCCCCCTTTCCAAGCTATCTTGGAGAACCTCCAGCAGGTCTGGACCAAGCAGGGGCCAGAATTCCTTAAAAAAGTCCACAGAGAGACCATCTATGCCTGGTGATTTTCCATTCTGGAGGCTCATTAGCGCCGTATGCAGCTCAGACAGAGACAGTGGAGCATCCAAGCCGGCAACAAGGTCCTCTGAGAGCACTGGAAGACCATCAAGGAAAACCTGGCCCAGTGACGTGTCCTCCCTCCACTCTGTTCTAAACAATTCACTGTAAAAGCTAGCAGCGTGTTTCCTGATCTCTGCTGCTGTGGAGATTGTTCTCCCGTCATCGCCCAACAAGGAGTGAATGAGCTTTCTCTGTCCATTTTTCCCCTCCAGTCCAAAAAAGTACTGGGAGGGCGAGTCCATCAGAGCTACATCCATGTAGCGTGAGCGGACCAGAGCACCCTGTGCGGTGACCCCTAGCAAGCTAGCCAAGGCTGACCTTTTTGACTTGAGAGCCTCTAAGTGCTCCTGTTTTCCTGTAGAACTGAGCAACTCCTCTAGTTCTACCACCTCAGTCTCCAGAACTTTCAAGGATTGGGTCAAGCTACGAGTGACATTTTGAGTGTACTGTTGGCAGAGTTGTTTTATCTGGGCCTTACCAAAATCCCACCACAATTGGAGAGAACTAAAAGAGGGTTTTTGTTCCCTGTGTGACTTCCAAACATCATGAAAAACCTCTTTAAAAAACACATCATTTAAAAGTGTATTGTTAAAATGCCAAAAAGCACTCTTACACTTTACATTTTCAATAAACACAGAACAAAACAGCAGGCAGTGATCAGTGAAACCAACAGGACAGATACAACTATTTTTAAAAACACTCATTTGATGTTTAAAACCATAAAAACGGTCTAACCTAGCCATAGATAAAAGGTTATTTTTGACATGGCTCCAGGTGTACTGCCTCTGGTCCCCATGATGTGATCTCCACACATCGGCCATTTCATGTGTTTTCACCAGTTCTCTCAGCCTATTGGCAGAAGCAGGGTGAGGCTCCTGATGGTTCCTGTCTAGTCTGTGGTTTAATGTACAGTTAAAATCACCCCCCAGAAATAAAAAACTATTTGGATCACAGGACTTAACCGTATCCGAAAGCACGTCAAGGACCCTGATCCTCTCTGCTCTCTGTGTTGGCACATACACGTTTATAAAAACGAAGTTCACGTTTTCAAACTGTACCTTTAATAAGAGGAAATGACCTCTCACCACCTCTTCTACCTCATAAGAGACAGGCACACAACCCCTAGAGAAAAGTACAGCCACCCCCCCACTGCTACTGGATTTGTGGCTAAAAAAAATGCAGCCATCCCACTCTTTTCTCCAATGGCTCTCAATGTCCACAGTGCTGTGAGTCTCCTGGACCATCAGCACGTCAAGTTTCTTTAAATTAAAAAGCTTGTATAAAGAGCCCCTTTTTACATCATCCCTGGCCCCATTAATATTGAGAGTGCCAATTCTAAGGTGGGGCATTAAAAAGGATAAAAATAGGGTACAGTAAAAAAACACACACATAGCATAAAAGGGAAGAAACAAACTAAGAGTCAACATGACTGTTAGTAATTTGCAATTTCAGTTTAGCAACCAGTTTCTTTAAACGATAAATTTCCTGATCAGTGAAAGTCTCATTCCCATCATTCAGTTTCATAAATTTGCGAGCTGATGCCACGAATAACTCCAGATCTGGAAAGTAATTTTCCACTTTCACAGCTCTGCTCCCCTTAGTCACCTGGAGAAATTGCCTAATTTTAGTAAAACAATAGGAGCTTTGCTCCTCCTGCGTCTGCGTCTGCATCAGTTCAGACTCATCTCCACTTTCGTCAGAAACGCTCTCATTCAGTAAATCTAAATTCCCAACCCTACTAGATTTAGCAGAGCTCTGCAAGTTTTCCGCACTTTTCCTTTTTTGTGCAGCTTTAAAAGGATCCTCTTCAACAAAACTACATTCCTGCATTTCTTCATGAAACGCAACGTTTGTCATGCAGTGTTTGCTCTTTGTGTCCGCTACAGCCTCAAACCGCTCCTCCCCCGCCTGCAAAGTCTGTTCATTCACGTTCCTTCGTTTAACTGCACTTTTACTTACACCCTCCACCTGTTTACCCCGGGCGACAGGCTCGTCACAATGATCAGAGCTGCCGCCAGACAGAAATTCCCCACCATCACTGTTTGGGGGGGCAACTACCGCGGCCGCCCCAGCACAAGCGGACGCGGACGCCCCCGCAGAAGTAGAAGCGGACGCGGACCCCCCTTGTGCTGGGGGGTGACCGCCCCAGCACAAGCGAGCGCCGCAGCGGCATCCGCCGCACCACATGTAGCACTACCCTCCGGACCACCAGAAACAGCGGCGTCACCTTTCTTACCGCCAGTGCTCTTTGTGTTCGCCTTTTCAGGACATGACCTAATAAGATGGCCTTCTGCGCCACACGCAAAACACTTCATGGTTTCAGATGTTGCAAACACCAAGTAGCTAAAGCCGTCAATCCTGAAATTAAAAGACGCGTTCAGTTCAGCAGAGCTGTCTTTCAACACCATGAAACACTGCCTCCTATGACATACAACATGCTTCAGCAGGGGTGATTTACTACCCAGAGAGACCATTCTGATAGGGGACACAACCTGGCCAAAACGGGACAACTCTCTAATCAGCTGATCATTTTTAACGAAAGGAGGAGCGTTTGAGATGGTGATCCTCCTAGACGGGTTCGCCAGCGGTAAAACGGGAGTAAAAGTGTCACCTAGGACCACTCCCTGTGCCACCACCTGATCAGCTTTTTCAGTCGAATCCAGAAAGATCACAATTGCGCTGTTCATCCTCGATGCTGATTTTATGCTGCCATGCCCAACCACCTGTCCTACAGCGAGGCTGGCCTCCTCCACAGAACAGGGAACTGTCGGGAGGATTCTCACGCCATGACGCCGGGTTAAGCGCTCAAACTCCACACCACCATCAATCACCGGCATGATGCCGGCCGGGAAAAACCGGCAGCAGAAGCTACCGTTCCCCAACACACTCACTCCAACACTCACACCCCAGCACACACACACACTCAACCCACTATATTAAACACACACACCTCAAACACACAAGATAGAGAAAAAGTTAGAAAATACAAAGTTTAAAGTACTCACTTGACACCACTCCACACCCCTGCTCCCACAAACGCCCACACATGCGCACGAGAGAGAGAGAGAGAGAGAGAGGGAGAGAGAGAGAGAGACCAGGGGGCTGGCTGGCTGGCTTGCCGGCCGGCCGGCCGGCCGACTGGCCAGCCAGCACAGCTATTGACACCGCCGAGGACACAGTCCAAGGACGGATGATTTTTTTCACACATAGGGAGTTGTTCAGAACTCCTTATAAGAACTCCTGATACAAAGATATACAGGGATGATGTAGAGTGAAGTACGTGGCGGTAATGCACCTGTAAGCTGGTTGCCAACCGCCAATCAAATCTAAAAGAAGAAAAAGAAAAAGAACCAGGGAGAGAAAGAGGGAAAGGAGAGGGAGAGGGAGAATAGAGAGAGGGAGAGGGGGAGATGAAATCTATGTGTGACATCATAAAGACAAATCATCCTTTGATCTCTGTGGTCAATGTGACATCATAAAGACACATTTGTCATCCTATGATGCCTCAGACAAATCGTCCTATGATCCCTGGTCTGCCTAAGACAAATATCCTATGATTTCTGTGGTCTGTGACATCATAAACACATTTGTTGTCCTATGATGTCTGAGATCATAGGACGTCCTATGATGTTCAGGCAGAGATCATAGGGCGTCCTAGACACATTTGTTGTCCTATGATGTTCAGGCAGAGATCATAGGCCGCCCTATGATGTCCTGTGAAGCGTGATGAGTGTCACGCATTTCTTGCTTTTATAGAGTGAGAGTGATGTCTTGTAGGTGCATATCTTTATGACGGCATCGCGAGTCCTGTGATGCCTGAGATCATACGATCATCACAGGACATCAGGCAGACATCATAGGCCGTCCTATGATGTCCTACACACGTGACGGACACAGAGTGATGGTATTGTGTAATGAATGAATTGTCATAGAATCATGTTGTATAATGAATGTTATTATGGGATGATAATGACTAGAATGATATTATAATTTATTGGGTATGGAGAAGGGGTGGAACTATATTAGCGTTGACTTCTTCTCACTCCTTTTGAACAAGAACATTTTTTATTTTTATTTTTTTGGTTTTGATTCCTTGTTTTAAATTTTTTTTGTCTTGATGTTCAAATCAATCAATAAATGGAAAAAAAAAGATTTTTTTGGTAGACAGCAGAATTCATGGTTCCATTTACCACAGCATGTCTTCCATGTCCTAAAGCAGCAAAACAGCCCCAGACCATCACACTACCACCACTATATTTTACTGTTTGTATGATGTTCTTTTTCTGAAATGCTGTGTTACTTTTATGCCAGATGTAATGGGACACACACCTTCCAAAAAGTTCAACTTTTGCCTCGTCAGTCCACAGAGTATTTCCCCATAAGTCTTGGGGCTCATCAAGATGTTTTCTGGCAAAACTGAGACGAGCCTTTATGTTCTTTTTGCTCAGCAGTGGTTTTCGTCTTGGAACCCTGCCATGCAGGCCATTTTTGCCCGGTCTCTTTCTTATGGTGGAGTCATGAACACTGACCTTAACTGAGGCAAGTGAGGCTTGCAGTTCTTTGGATGTTGTTGTGGGGTCTTTTGTGACCTCTTGGATGAGTCATCGCTGCGCTCTTGGGGTAATGTTGGTCGGCTGGCCACTCCTGGGAAGGTTCACCACTGTTCCATGTTTTCATCATTTGTGGATAATGGCTCTCACTGTGAATCACTGGAGTCCTAAAGCTTTAGAAATGGCTTTACAACCTTTACTTACTTTGTTTCTCATTTGTGCCCTTCAGAGGTAAAGTGGGCTATCCCACAAAACCATTATTTTGAGAAAATGAGCTCTAAAGTTGAAATATTCTCAAAAAATCAGTGTGCCTATATCATTAAAAAGTTACCCTATTTCAACTTTAGAGCTCATTTTCTCAAAATAATGGTTTTGTGGGATAGCCCACTTTACCTCTGAAGGGCACATTTGTTCCTGAATTTCTTTGGCTAGCAGCATGATGTCTAGCTTTTGAGGATCTTTTGGTCTACTTCACTTTTTCAGGCAGGTTGTCTTTAAGTGATTTCTTGATTGAGAACAGATGTGGCAGTCATCAGGCCTGGGTGTGGCAAGAGAAATTGAACTCAGCTTTCCAGTGATAAACCCACAGTTCATTTATGTTTTAATGGGGGGGGGGGAATCACTTTTTCACACAGGCCTATGTAGGTTTGTTTACCCTTAATAAAACACCTTCATTTAAAAACTGCATTTTGTGATTACTTGTGTTATCTTTGTCTAATAATTAAATTTGTTTGATGATCTGAAACATTTAAGTGTGACAAGCATACAAAAAAATGAGAAATCAGGAAGGGGTAAACACTTTTTCACACCACTGTATACATTTTCAGAACAGCTGAGCTTGTGCCAGAAAACATTCTAAAATTGAACTTTGATTTTATTTTTAATTTTATTTATTTATTTTGCTTATTTTATTTATTTATTTTACTTAAGCAATTTTAAAATTGTTGTCAAAACTTTAAAAGTTTGTTTTTGTAAGAAAACTTCTGAGTGTAAACTGCAAGTTCAAATAAATGAGGGAAGAAAACCAAGTGTGAGCAAAATCATTAATTATTCCCTAATTATTTAATTTGGTAATACTACATTAATTCTAGGCACCTAATGTTATGATTACTAAACTGACAGCGAAAAACAATACCCGCTTGTCTTGAAGGGGCAATATACCCAGATGAGCCAGCATAGAATGCGCGGAGAGAGCCTTCTTAAGTACGCTGGCTGATGAGCGGGCGCAGGTGCGTCTTCTGCCTCAGGTGGAGTGATGAATTCACAAAGATGAGACGGGATGGGAGGGGCGCGCTCTCGCTGCCCATGACAGGGCCCCCCTTCTAGGAGCGTCTCCTGGCGGTCCAGAGAGCTTCTCCGGGTGGGCTTGGTGGAATGCCCGGAGCATCGCCTTATCCAGGAGCGTTCCTCCGGACCATAGCCCTCCCAGTTTACCAAGTATTGCCAGCCCCAGCCACGACGGCGAACACCCAGGATTCGGCGGACCATGTAGGCAGGGTGACGGTCGATGATCTGGGGAGGGGGAGGCGGCTTCGGGGGGGGGGAAGGGACTGACCGAGAGGGGCTTGATATACGAGACATGAAAGGTCTGGTTCATCCGCAGGGTCGGTGGCAACTTGAGCTGAACCGACGCGTCGTTGATCACCCAAGAGATAACATAGGGGCCCAGGAGGCGGGGGGACAGCTTTTTTGACCTTTCCTTGAGCAGGATCTGGCTCGCCGCCAACCAGACCTGTTGGCTCATGACGTACTTGGGCGCGGGCACCCGCTTCCTGTCAGCTGCAGCCCGAGTGCACTCAGTAGAGTGGGCAAGGGTGGCCGAGTGGCTCTCCAGATGTGCCGGCAGTGACGGGCATGGTCCCCCACGGGTGGAACCACGACCTCCCTCTCAGCCATAGGAAGGAGTTGCGGCGTGTACTCCAGGGATGCCTCGAATGGGTTGAGTCCAGTGGCCCCGGAGACGGACGAGTTGAGGGAATATTCCACCCAAATCAGGTGTGAGCTCCAAGAGGATGGATTGTTGGCTGCTACGCACTGCAGGGTGGCCTCCGAAGTCCTGATTGGCGCGCTCCGCCTTCCCATTACTCTGTGGGTGATTCCCCAAGGAAAGGCTCACAGTTGTTCCCAGCGTTCGGCAAAAAGCCCTTCAGACCTGGGATGTGAATTGTGGTCCCCGGTCAGACATGATGTCCATCGGGATGCCGTAGATCCTGATCACGTAGTCATTCAGGAGGACCACCATCTCCAAGGCTGAGGGAAGCTTCGGGAGGGCAACCAGATGCACAGCCTTGGAGAAGGGATCCACGATAGTGAGGATAACCGTCTTGCTCTAGTAAGGGGGAAGTCCAGTTATAAAATCCACGGCAATGTGGGACCACGGATGACCAGGGGTGGGGAGGGGATGGAGGAGGCCTGATGGGGGAGAGGAGTCCGATTTTTCCTGGACGTAGGTCTGGCAGGCTTTAACATATTCTTGTACGTCCTGCTGCAGCGCGGGCCAACAGAACCCTCACCGGACAAAATCCACAGTACGGACGATGCCAGGATGGCAAGTGAAGCGACTGGTGTGACTCCACTGGATGGCATTGCTGCGGAGGGCGGCGGAACGTTCAGACGGTTCCGGGGACACTCTACTGGCACAGGCTCCTGGGACTGGGCCTGGCAGACCCTCCGCTCAGTATCCCAAGTAAGGGCTCCGAGGACACACAAAGGCGGAATGATGGTTTGGAGGGGGGAAGGGGGCGCTACCTCCCCAGAATCAAACTGGCACAATAGTGCGTCCGGTTTGATGTTCCGGGCGCCAGGCCGGTACGTGATGGTTCTTGTGGTCAAGGTCGAGGTTCTTGTGGTTGGTCCAGAGGATGATGGGGTGAATGGCACCCTCCAAACAATGCCTCCACTCCTCCAATGCCAGCTTAATGGCAAGCAGCTCTCTGTCCCCCACATTATAGTTCCTGTCGGCTGGTGTGAGCCGACGAGAGAAATATGCACACGGGCAGAGCTTCTGATCAGGGTGCTTGCACTGACAGCACAGCGCCAACCCCTGAATCAGATGCGTCCACCTCGAGGACAAATTGAAGCTGCGTGTCAGCCTGAGCCAAGATTGGTGTTTCGGTGAACAGGCGTTTTAATTTAACAAACGCCTGCTCAGCTGCCTCCGTCCAGCAAAAGGGGACCTTAATGGAGGTCAGCTGTGTTAAAGGCAGTGCCACCCCACTATAGTTGCTTATGAACCTGCGATAGAAGTTCGCAAACCCGAGGAAGCTGGAACTCCTTACGGGAGTGGGGAGTTGGCCAATCCAGCACTGCCTTCACTTTGGTTGGGTCGGCAATCAGTCTCCCTTCAGCCACTATGAAGCCCAAGAAGGTGGTTGATTTTGTGGAGAACTCACACTTCTCGACCTTGACGTAGAGCTGGTTCTCCAGAACCCGTTGCAGAACGGCTCTGACATGGGCTTCATGTTCCTCTGGCGAGCGGGAGAAAATTAAAATATCATCCAAGTAGACGAACACGAATTGGTAAAGTATGTCGCGAAGGATGTTGCTTATTAACCATTGGAAGACGGCGGGGGCGTTAGTGAGCCTGAATGGTATCACCAGATATTCAAACTGCCCCTGGTGAGTCTTAAATGCTGTCTTCCACTCATCGCCTTCGTAAATGCGGACCAGATGATATGCATTCCTGAGGTCTAGCTTGGTGACCACCCGTGAGCGCTGAAGGAGCTCGAACGCTGAATTAATCAAAGGCAGAGGGTACTTGTCTTTGATGGTAATTGCATTGAGTTCCCGGTAGTCAATGCACGGGTGCAATGAGCGATCCTTCTTTCCGACGAAGAAGAATCCAGCTCCGAGTGGAGCCAAAGATGGCCGAATTAGGCCGGCGTTCAGCGACTCCTTTATGTACTTCTCAATCGCCTCCCTCTCCGGCCCAGAAATACTATATAGCTGACTGGACGGCAGCCTCGCCCCTGGGATGAGGTCAATAGCACGGTCATAAGAGCGATGAGGCGGCAGTGACAGTGCTCTCGACTTACTAAAGACCTCTCCCAAATCGTGATAAGCCTGGGGAATGAGGCTGAGGTCCAGTGGCTCGACTGGGGGAGGGAGATGGACAGAGAAGGGGAACACTCCACTGAACGCATGCAGTGAGCCAAACAGAATGGGCTTCAGGAGGAGATGGTGTTTTGGTCCCAATTAATTATTGGGTTATGACTCCAGAGCCACGGGTAACCAAGAACCACCAGGGAAGATGAAACGGGAAGAACCATAAATGAGAGTTCCTCCCAGTGGTTCCCGGAAAGGAGGATGGAAATTGGCTCCATGCTTAGGGTGACTATCGCGACCTCCCGGCCAGATATGGTAGTGATCCTCTGATCATGGGGCAATTTACGTGTGGGAATACCCACCTGCCGCACAAACTCAGCAGACACGAAATTACCCTCTGACCCCGAATCAACTAGCACCATAGTCCTGCTCTCGACCCCCGGCAATTGCACGAGGGCCAAGATTGAAAATTACTGGGGGGAGTTGATTTTGCCCTGCCCGCCAGACCCCCCATGGTTACTGATGGGCTGCGTCTTTTGGCCGCTGGCGGCATTCGTCCAGACTGTGGTTCAGAGAACCGCAGTATGCACATGTGCCAACCCTTCACCGGCACTCGTCATCAGTGAGATGCCGAGAGAGCTCCATCGGCTCGGGTGGAGAGCTGGCACTGTCAGTGTCAGTACCCGCGGCGGGTGCACGCTTGGTGCGCGGGCAAGAGGAGGACTCTTGCTCACGTTACTGGTTGTCCAACCCAACAGCCTGATCTATGAGACCGTCGAGAGTCTCCGGGACAAGGTGAACTGCCAGATCATCATGGAGTTCAACGTTTAATCCGTGGAGGAATGTGCTGCGCAAGGCAGCTTCATTCCACCCCGAATCCGACGCAACAAACCGGAACTCCACCAAATACTCGGCTGCTGACCGAGTGCCCTGGCGGAGCGTCATCAGACGGCTCATCACGTTGCCTTGATTCTCGGTGCGGCAAAATGCGCAAGAAAAGGCATCCATAAATTGGTCGAACGTGTAGCGATGCCCCTCAGGGTTATCTATCGTGGACCGTGCCCACTCCAGGGCTCTGTCCTTGAGCAGCAGAATAAAAAATTTAATTTTGGCTACATCCTTTGGGTACTTCTCCCCAATCTGCTCCAAGTACATACGGACTTGAATTAGAAAACCTTTACATTTGGCTGGCTGGCTCGTTCTGTCATGATTGCTAAATTGACAGCTTATGTGCACAATGCAACAGCACAGGAAGGAACCACACAATGGGGCATGTTAGACAATTTATTAAATATCAAAGGTCGCACAGCTACAGAAACAGCCACTCGCCAGAGGTATCCACCTGAGGAGAGAAGACAAGAGCTGTCAGAGGAGGAATGGAGTAAGGGGAAATGTGCAAGCCCAAATTGCCACTTACTTGGGGTTCCGAGGAAGAACCAGCAGGACTCCAGCGGTAAATAGACAAACCAGTAGGGTGGGGGAATGAGTTGATGGTGCCTTACCAGGTGGAGGTTGACAGCCGAGGGATTAATGGAGATGTGGCAGGACAGCGCACGCAATCCTGGAGATACACCCGCACGATGGCAGCAACCTGAAGAGGAGAAGAGAGCGAGGTTAGACAACGTGTCTAAACTAGCGAAAAACGATACCCGCTTGTCTTGAAGGGGCAGTATACCCAGACGAGCCGACATAGAATGCGCGGAGAGAGCCTCCTTAAGTGCGCTGGCTGATGAGCGGGTGCAGGTGCGTCTTCTGCCTCAGGTGGAGTGATGAATTCACGAAGATGAGATGGGACAGGAGGGGCTGTTTTTGCTCAGCAGTGGTTTTTGTCTTGGAACTCTGCCATGCAGGCCATTTTTGCCCAGTCGTTTTCTTATGGTGGAGTCATGAAAACTGACCTTAACTAAGGTAAGTGAGGCCCGCAGTTCTTTGGATGTTGTTGTGGGGTCTTTTGTGACCTCTTGGATGAGTGATCGCTGCGCTGTTGGGATAATTTTGGTCAGCTGGCCCCTCCAGGGAAGGTTCACCGCTGTTCCATGTTTTCGCCATTTGTGGATAATGGCTCTCACTGTGGTTCGCTGGAGTCCCAAAGCTTTAGAAATGGCTTTATAACCTTTTCCAGACTGACAGATCTCAATTACTTTCTCATTTGTTCCTGAATTTCTTTGGCTTGCAGCATGATGTCTAGCTTTTGAGGATTTTTTGGTCTACTTCACTTTGTCAGGCAGGTTGTCTTTAAGTGATTTCTTGATTGAGAACAGGTGTGGCAGTAATCAGGACTGGGTGTGGCGAGAGAAATTGAACTCAGCTTTCCAAAGATGTGATAAACCCACAGTTCATTTATGTTTTAACAGGGGGGCAATCACTTTTTCACACAGGGCCTTGTAGGTTTGGATTATTTTTTAACCCTTAATAATAAACACCATTGTCATGAATTCCTGCCTCCCTGAGGCAGGAGGGACAAAACCTTTCCAGGGCAAAAGAAAAACTCAAGTGCTTTAACTGCAGTGAGGAATGTTTATTAACAAAAACATGACAGTCCAAAAAATAACTGTGAAAACACATACAAAAACAATAAGGATCACTTACACACAGATGAGTCTCCAGAGTTACAGAAAACTCTGGAGAAGAGGAGGGGAAGACTGAACACAGGGCAATTAGTCCAGTCCAAACATCATGGTTGGCTGCCACACTGATGGAGGGTGCAGCAGTCAAATATATAGTGGGGGCACTAACGAGCTGCAGGTGCAAGTGGCGGGGTGACCTAATTACCAACTGATTGCAGCTGAGGAAACCTGAAGCACAGCAATCAGCTGGTGAGTGTGTCAGGGAGATGAGAGCAGAGCTCTGCCAAGAAACAGGAAAATAAACCAAGACACAAATACAGAACATAACCAAAAACAGACTTTACAGATAATACTGAAACATAAAGTAAGGGTCTGAGCTCAGAGGAAATCTGTGCTCAGAACATGACAACCATTTAAAAACTGCATTTTGTGTTTACTTGTGTTATCTTTGTCTAATATTTAAATTTGTTTGATGATCTGAAACATTTAAGTGTGTCAAACATACAAAAAAATGAGAACTCAGGAAGGGGGCAATCACTTTTTCCACACCACTGTATGTAGATAGATATAGATTGATAGATATTTATTCTTTTACACTTCTTGGTGACCGGGAAAGCCCAACAATTTTTCACAAATTCTTGTTGTTATTCTCCTCCTAACAGTTTAAAGCCACTCTTTCACTATCATCCTCTCCCAATGTTGATGTCAGTATAAAAGTTGCTGGCTGAAAAGTTGTACCAGGGGTAGTATCATAATGCGGGCTATTCTGGTGAATTGAAGGTTAAAATTTCAGTTAAGGATTCTACATTATATAATTTGAAAGTTTTTCCTTCATCGATATATAACTAGGGCATACCCATACATGCCCGTAGAAACTCATGCATGCCCGTAGAAAGCAAGTGCAAGCAAGCATTTCTGCATACCCGTAGAGTTACTGAGTCCTATGATCTTTGATGTTGTCATAGCGAGTCCTTTGATCTTTGATGATGTCATAGCGAGTCCTATGATTGTGAGTGATGCCTGCCTTTGACATTTGGTGATGTCATAGCGAGTCCTATGATCATGAGTGATGCCTGTCTGATCTTTGATGATGTCATAATGAGTCCTATGATCTTTGATGATGTCATAGGAAGTTCTATGATCATGAGCGATGCTTGCCTTTGATCTTTGAAGATGTCATAGTGAGTCCTATGATCTTTGATGTCACAGCGAGTCCTACGATCTTTGATCATGTCATAGCAAGCCCTATGATCGTGAGTTATGCCTGCCTTTGATCTTTGATGATGTCATCACGAGTTCTATGATCGTGAGTGATGCCTGCCTTTGATCTTTGTCATGGTTACCATGGCAACACAAAGTCCTATGATCATGACACACAGACACACACACAGATTTCTTGAATTATATATAGTGTAGCAATATTTAATAAAATATAGTGTAATAAGGTACAGGAATTATTTAATAGTGGGTGTGCGAGGGGACAGAGTTAAACAGTCACCCCAACACTCGCCAAATAAAATAGAAAAGCACTCGTGAAAAGGGGGCACCAGTTCTAAAAGAACAAATTGGTAATTAATTTCAATTAATTTCCGTACCTTCAACTACTTAATGAATTCAGTCTCAAAATTTAGTGAGTTCTTTTACTGCCGTTACCCCAGGAAAGCATACAGTATATGCAAAAGAAAACGCTTCAACTTCTCTCATTTACAAGTTTATTAAATGAAACTCACTCGAGTTCAAGACATGGCATTCAAATGATGGGTAAACAGATTCAAATGATAAACACTTGTTAGATATCACATCAACTGTTAATGGATTCCTGAGCATAAAATCTATAGTTAAACCTTTGTGGAACCAAGAGGAAACCAGATTTTATGTTTCATCTGTAATGCAATGGAAGGCTGAGGTATCTAACAAAATCAGAACACAATTTTATGGGGAAAAATTACATAAGCTGATTATCTAAAAAGTAACTTGTGAATTAATCTACAAAAATGAAAGGAGGTTACTTAAAAATTAATAAGAATTTTCCTTCAGTTTATAGCTTTGTCCTACGACTGAGGGACTAATTGTACCATGAAATGTTGGTTATGTTCAATTATAATTGACATTTAGGACATCTCGTTTAAACCCAGCAGATAGGAAAGTGGTAGTCTCACTTACGAACAGCCGGTTCCAGGTATTCAGCGGTGGTCAGTGCCAGTAAGGTGCCACACAGAGGGAAGGCGACTGCTGGTCATCTTTCAGATCATTCACAGCTGCGGGCTCGGCTGGGGCTCCCACGGGGCGTGCGGCGAGGAGCCGGCGACAGAGTGAAGGCTGGCCCTGGAGCAGGCATGACGTCCTTTGGCAACCAGTCTGAAATTTAGTATGTCCCTGGCCCGCAGGACAACTTCAAAGGCTGAAGGAAAAATGTTTTTAGTCAGTTTCACCCACGAGCTCCTGGTTTCTTAACATTGTCATATGTGGGTGAGTCAGGAAAAGAAGGTCCAAAAATCTCTACCAGTCCACTTAAACGGCAGGAAAAGTCAAAAAGTACAAGAAAAAAAATGTTCAATAGAATAAGCATGGCTTCTGAGGTGAAGAAAAAAAAAAGGATTTGAGAGTGTAACTCTCTTTAAACGTGAGCTCATAGGAAAAAGGATGGCTTCTCCTCAGTTAACCAGAAAATGCAAAAGCTTATCAAAAGGCGATTTAAGAATGCTAGCACAGGATTTCACAAGGTTCATTCACACACAAAAGACTTCTTAAAACTCAAACATACAGGACTCACAGAACAACTTAGACAAAAACAACTTAAAGACTGAACACCGAAAAACTGAGCTGCCGGGGCAGCTCTGTTACATTTAACTGAAGCACGCTGCTGGGTCATAAACGTGACCGGCAGAAAGACGGACCAATTAAGATAAGCCTTTATTAGTCCCACAACGGGGAAATTCCAGGATTGCAACAGCACAGGGATAGCAACACTCAGAGCAACAATCAGAAGGCAAGAAAAAAAAAATTCCATAAAGAGGAGTTTGTATGGGCTTTTGTCCAATGAGGGAACAGTTCTTTGTCTGTGAACAGCCAATCAAATGTGGGGGCGTTATCCAACAGAGAGGCCGCCTGGTGATTGGTGGTTACAATGATAGATGACACAAGTTTCACCAAACATTCAGTTACCATGAAATTCATTTTATATACTTAATAAAAAATCTAACTAAATTAAGTGAACCAAGGTTAATATTCAGTGACCATGCATTTGTACTGTTACTAATAAGTTTAACATTCATTTGAATAACATCCATGGGGGAAAAAAAGCATTCCTAAGACATGCACTCACATTTAAATCAAGGATTAACCCCTTGCACTCTGGTCAATTTCCCTCAAAACGCCTAAAAATAACATACCCAAAGTAAATCAAAAGCTGTTCTTCAACCCTTTGCAGCATCTTCATGGGGTTGGTCTCATTTCAAAGAAAACACTTTGAATTTATTGGCAAAACAGTCATAATCTCTCTAAGTGCTCCTGCCACTGAGTAACAGTCATCTAAACATACTGAATCTGAAGAAAATAAAGTTCACCTGGGTGTTTTTTTTAGATACAAATGCTTGCAAATAACACACAGCTGTCAGATACTGGCTGGAAAATGCAACAGAAATGAAGAACCAAGTGTTATCAAGCTGAGGTCAAAATTTTGTAACAATACCACAAAAAATGAATATATTACACAGCTTTTTTCTCAGGTTGTTCCCAGGTGTTTTTGAACTGTGCCAAATTGTGCCAAATGGCACAGTTTGGAAAAATGTCTATAACTTTTGAATGCTTAAACATAGAAGCTTCATCTTGGGCTCTAATGAAAGGTGACACTCAGGGCTGTGTGTGTGTGTGTGGGGGGGGGTGTTTATTCATTCATGAATGAATGAATGAACAAACAAGCCCCACACACACAAAGAAGCATGCCACGTAAAAAATGTGTGGCCTTTTTTTACAAGAAAAAATAACCTACAGTGCAATAAAAATTATACTAAAATATCTGCAATGTAGAGGATAACAATTCCCCACCACCACCACTACAGAGGAGCTCGGCGCACAAAAAACGGTCCGTCATGTGGCCATGACGCACTGTTGTAATTACCGATCGGTCAAAAGTCATTTTTACTACTATTTTCATTGATAAAGAATAATTTAGCTTATAACACTTACCTGTCCACAACAGCAGTGTCGTTGGCGAACATCTGTTCCTCATCGTCAGACGAACATGAAGCTGGTCCGCTTGTTACGGACTCGTGGTTTTTTTACAGACTCGTGATTGCGGTTTTGGCGAACGATTTTTCAAAACAAATAAGAACAGTAGTAATAAAAAAAGACTGGCTAACGCTACCATTACACACAGGTCTCAATGTGTGTCACCCAGCGGCTTAGACAAAACAGATTTTACGCACGGGACGCACGCGTTTCAGTCGTCAAACTTCTCTGCTTCAGTTGGCTCGTTGTATTCGCAGTCGTTGGTAGGCAGGTCCTTCTTGCTAGGTTTTCAGTCATTGGTTCTTCAAGGTTTCAGAAACCCAATTCAAGGCTCTTATTAGTCGAATGAGAGGTCAATCAAATCTAAACCAATCAAAACACTCCTTTGGCTTTCTGTTCACGGCTGTGTCTGTACAGGAAGAACGGAAATGCAGTTTTTTTTTTTCAGTGCGCACTGAGACGCTGAGACGTGACCGCCCGCGGTATCCCGGAGTGCAAGAGGTTAATGAATTATTGCAAACCATTATTGTCCATCAAAAGGGCAACTATCTTCACAGTGTCCTTAGAATCCTGAGAAATAAACAGTTCCAGATTGCTCAAGTAATGAAACATATTCCGTAGATGTCCACTAGGAGGTACTGTTGAGCTGTAGATAGAAGAATTTTTAGGTCTTGGAATGTGAGCAGGGGCAGCCTAGAGGCTTCTGCTATATGTCCAAAAGAAGGAGGCAACCATATATCTGTCAGCTTAAGGAGTTTATGACTTTTTAAGAGTATCAGTTCTGGTACGAACGAATGCTATCAGCATCAACTGTCTAGTTGGGGTTTGACTCCAGAGGTTTTATAAGTCCACTTAAGCCTTTAAAAGCAAGTCCTTACCAGGTTTCTCTACAAAAGGGAAATGGTTTACACTGGGGTCCTGTTGATGAAGACACACAGCAATTCATGACCAGACCTTGAGAGTTTCTTTAAGATGAAGAAGAGTGATTTCCTGAATTAGCCTGAGGAGAAGCTGATGCTACAATAGAGTGATATAATAAAACAATGAATAGCTTTTATTTTCATTTGCAATTTTAGTTTTTACTTGTGCATTCCTGTACATGCCCATGCATACCTGTGCATGCCCGTATAAACCACGTATAAGCAAGTATTTCTGCATGCCCATAGAAAGCAGCGAGTCCTATGATTGTGAGTGATGACTGCCTTTGATCTTTGATGATGTCAAAGTGAGTCTTATGATCTTTGATGATGGCATTGCGAGTCTTGTGATGTTTGCATTTAGTCTTTGATGATGTCATATTGAGGCCGATGATCGTGAGGCCTGCGTTTGATCTTTGATGTCCTATGATCGTAAGTGATGCCTGCCTTTGATCACACACAGACACACAGATTTTCTTGAATCACTCTATACCGTAGTGTCTACATGACATCATATAGACATCATGTAGAGATCATAGGAACATCATAGGCGATCCTATGATCTATATGACATCATATAGCCATCATGTAGAGATCATAGGAACATCATAGGCAATCCTATCATCTATATGACGTCCTGTAGATCATAGGCGATCCTATAATCTATATGATGTCATATAGACATCATGTAGAGATCATAGGAACATCATAGGCGATCCTATGATCTTTGAGCAAGTCCTATGGTCATGACACACAGACAGTCACATTTCTTGAAATATAGAGTGATTATTGTGAATCAGTAAGAGCTGGTCGTGCCGCTGTAGGAATGATTATGGACGGGACACAGTCCAAGGACGGATAATTTTTTCACACAAAAGTTGTTCAGAATTCCTTATACAAAGATATAGAGTGATGATAATCACGTCAGTGGCGGTAATGCACCTGTAAGCTGGTTGCCAACTGCCAATCAAATCTAAAAGAACAAGATATACAGTGGGGCAAAAAAGTATTTAGTCAGCCACCAATTGTGCACGTTCTCCCACTTCAAAGGTGAGAGGAGTCTCCAATTTTCATCATAGGTATACCTCAACTATGAGAGACAAAATGAGAAAAAAAATCCAGAAAATCACATTGAAGGATTTTTAATGAATTAATTGGTAAATTCCACGGTAAAATAAGTATTTGGTCAATAACAAAAGTTCATCTCAATACTTTGTTATATACCCTTTGTTGGCAATGACAGAGGTCAAACGTTTTCTGTAAGTCTTCACAAGGTTTTCACACACTGTTGCTGGTATTTTGGCCCATTCCTCCATGCAGATCTCCTCTAGAGCAGTGATGTTTTGGGGCTGTCGCTGGGCAACATGGACTTTCAACTCCCTCCAAAGATTTTCTATGGGGTTGAGATCTGGAGACTGGCTAGGCCACTCAAGGACCTTGAAATGCTTCTTACGAAGCCACTCATTCGTTGCCTGGGCGGTGTGTCTGGGATCATTGTCATGCTGAAAGACCCAGCCACGTTTCATCTTCAGTGTCCTTGCTGATGGAAGGAGGTTTTCACTCAAAATCTCACAATACATGGCCCCATTCATTCTTCCCTTTACACGGATCAGTCGTCCTGGTCCCTTTGCAGAAAAACAGCCCCAAAGCATGATGTTTCCACCCCCATGCTTCACAGTAGGTATGGTGTTCTTTCTCCTCCAAACACGACAAGTTGAGTTTTTACCAAAAAGTTCTATTTTGGTTTCATCTGACCATATGGCATTCTCCCAATCCTCTTCTGGATCATCCAAATGCTCTCTAGCAAACTTCAGACGAGCCTGGACATGTACTGGCCTAAGCAGGGGGACACGTCAGGCACTGCAGGATTTGAGTCCCTGGCGGCGTAGTGTGTTACTGATGGTAGCCTTTGTTACTTTGGTCTCAGCTCTCTGCAGGTCATTCACTAGGTCCCCCCATGTGGTTCTGGGATTTTTGCTCACCGTTCTCGTGATAATTTTGACCCCACGGGGTGAGATCTTGCGTGGAGCCCCAGATCGAGGGAGATTATCAGTGGTCTTGTATGTCTTCCATTTTCTAATAATTGCTCCCACAGTTATTTCTTCACCTCAAGCTGCTTACCTATTGCAGATTCAGTCTTCCCATCCTGGTGCAGGTCTACAATTTTGTTTCTGGTGTCCTTTGACAGCTCTTTGTTCTTGGCCATAGTGGAGTTTGGAGTCTGACTGTTTGAGGTTGTGGACAGGTGTCTTTTATACTGATAATGAGTTCAAACAGGTGCCATTAATACAGGTAACGAGTGAAGGACAGAGGAGCCTCTTAAAGAAGAAGTTACAGGTCTGTGAGAGCCAGAAATCTTGCTTGTTTGTAGGTGACCAAATACTTACTTTACCGAGGAATTTACCAATTAATTCATTAAAAATCCTTCAATGTGATTTTCTGGATTTTTTTTTCTCATTTTGTCTCTCATAGTTGAGGTATGCCTATGATGAAAATTGGAGACCTCTCTCATCTGTTAAGTGGGAGAACTTGCACAGTTGGTGGCTGACTCAATACTTTTTTGCCCCACTGTATATGAAGTACGTGACAGTAATGCACCTGTAAGCTGGTTGCCAACCGCCAATCAAATCTAAAAGAGTAACAATCTTTGTACCTCTGTCACTTTTGCTCCAGTTGTTTTTCATTGTTTCATCAGTTGAGACAGCTGTTGAAATGCCCAATATAACTCCTCTCATTGCCTTATTTCCTTCCAACACTGAACACTGCACATTTTTTCCCTCCATCTTATTGACTGTGATTGCTTTTCCTTGTTGAACAGTCATTACATGTAATAACGAACCACTATGAAAAAGTCTTGCATTTGAAACTTCTCCAAGTAACTTATTAATTGCATTTGTGAGCTTAATTGGGTTTCTCTCACAAAGTGATGCCCCTTCCTGAGTAAGTTTCATGATTACTTTACACTCCTTCTACTTCTTCTTTTAGATTTGATTGGCGGTTGGCAACCAGCTTACAGGTGCATTACCGCCACATACTTCACTCTATATCACCATTGCTAATTCACTCTATATAGAGTGAATAGCAATGGATAGCAATGAATAGCAATATAATATATAGAGTGAATATATAGAGTGAATTATGTATACTTATATATAGTATATATAATTCAAGAAATCTCTGTTTGTGAGAGGAGCTGCTTATATTGTTCTGGGATTGTTCATCTTGTGATTCATCAGCACTTGATAACTCTCTTGATTGATTTTCGTTACGTTTATGTTTGCTTCTTTTAGACTCCGCCAAACTCCAAACTTCCTCTTTCTCACTTTCTACCTCCATTCCTCCTAGCTCACTCCCTGTTTCATCACCTTCCGCTGCCTGCTCTGCCATCTCCTGTCCATTCACAACCTGGTTGTGCCACACCGGTTCAAAGTTTCAGCTTCTCGTCACCATCTATCACTCCCGTTGTACCGCCACATACTTCACTCTGTATCATCACTCTATTGGCCGTTTTCTACTAGTACCTGTTTGGCCCTACTCACTTCAACTCGGCTTTACACGGCTCAGCACGCTTTTGTTTCTATTACAGCAGAGTACCGCGTGAGGTGGGTGGGACTTTTTTACAGCAAGGCGGCGCAACACTCCCATAATGTGAAGCACGCGACACACAAGCAACACACAAAATGGAGGATTACGAGGGGAAGATTTACGTGCTGCTCGCTTTGTGGCTTTTTGTCACAATAACGGCTAAACAGGAGAGCCAGAGAAGACTATGTGCGTTGAGAGAAAACACGGCAGAAAAGTACAGGAGAGTTTTGGATGCCATAACGGAATATGAAGCCGCAAACATGAGGAAGGAAACTACTCTTGTACAATAGGTGGCGGTATGCACATTTCAGTTGTTTGCTATCCACTAGTAACTGAGAGAAGAAGAAGAAAGTGTGTGGCGGTTGGCTGGCCGGCTGGCTGGCACAGCTATTGACGTCACCGAAGACACAGTCCAAGGACGGATAATTTTTTCACACATAAGGAGTTGTTCAGAACTCCTTATACAAAGATATAGAGTGATGATAATCAAGTCAGTGGCAGTAATGCACCTGTAAGCTGGTTGCCAACCGCCACTGAAATCTAAAAGAAGAAGAAGACATGTTACACACTCCTGTACAGTAGGTGGCGGTATGCACCTTTCAGTTGTTTGCTATCCACCAGTAACTGAGAGAAGAAGAAGAAGAAGAAGGAAACTACTACTAGATGGATGCGGACGAGGATGAAGGTAAGCTAACGAATGCTAATGCTTGCTACAGTCACTATAATCCTGTGTACTACGTTGTGATGGCGCCAGGTTGTCGCTGTTAAAGGTATTAAAATATGTATGCTGTGTGTGCATTTCAGATGGCTGCTTTGCTGCGAAATAATCCTCGGAGACTCAGCTTATCCCTTGCAAAACTGGCTCTTGAAAACATTCCATGACACTGGACAACTGACAGAAGAACAGCACATGTTCAACCAAAGCATCAGTCAAGTACGGGTGGTTGTGGAGAATGCTTCTGGCAGGCTGAAGGGAAGGTGGCACTGCCTTCTGAAAAGGAATAACTGTGAGATCCAGCTGGTGAAAGCTATGGTGCTGACTTCTTGTGCTCTGCATGATCTGTGTGAAAATCATGGAGAGACTTTCGAAACTACATGGGATGTTCCAGCAGCTGCAGCATGTGAACCGGTGGTGGCAGCGGCACAGGGTGTAGAGAAGGGCAGAGATGTATGAGATGCTCTGATGCAGTACTTGTGTAGCAATAATGACGAAACAATGTGAGTGCCTTCCCATTCATGTGCCTACACATGTCCAACTTCTGTATTTTGAAAATAAAATTTTGTACCCTTTTCAGATACGTCTCCTCTGTTTATAAGGGTTATTTGTGAAGGTAAGAGTGATTAAATGCTCTCTCTCTCTGGTAGTCCATCGATTCAATGATGACCATCTTCTTTATTTGTGAGTCTGCTGGTGTTTGAATAGTCCGATCCTGGATCTGCAGATTCGGTTACAGACCGGGCATGTGAAGGAGGTGCTGGGGGGAGCAGGGGGGACTTGGCGAGCATGCCTCTTTGCACGCTTTGCTGTCCAGTGTTGTGTGCGCTGTTCCTCCATATAATCCACTCCCTGTGAGGAGTGGAAGCGCCAGATGTCTCGGCAGGAAGCGAGTTCCTCCAGTGAAGAGGGGTTGATCTGACATCTCTTCAGGATGGACTTCATTTGATCTTTGAAGCGCTTCTTCTGCCCCCCAGCGCTGCGTTGGCCACAGTGTAACTGACCATACAGGATTCTGCGTGGGAGTCTGTGGCTGGGCATCCGGATGACATGCCCCAACCACCTGAGTTGATGCTAGGCCATGATGGACTCCACGCTACAGCTGCCAGCACTTCTGTGTGCGGCACTCTGTCCTTCCAAGTGATGCCAAGGATCTTCTGGAGACATCTTACATGGAAGGTCTCCAAGCTTCTCAGATGGCGGCTGTAAATAGTCCATGCCTCACATCCATATAGTAAGGTGGTGATACATACAGCTCTGTAGACCAGCACTTTGGTGTGGAGTTTGAGATTGCTGTTCTGAAGAACCCTTCTCCTTAGACGACCAAAAGATGCTGATACTTGCTTGACACGGTTCTGGATCTCGTCATCCACTGAGCAGGAGTCAGACATTATGCTTCCCAGGTATTTGAATGTGGGCACTGTGAGCAGCTGTTGCCCTGCTGCTGTGAGGGTTATTGGGTTTTGTGGGGGGTCGGTACTGGACTGACAGAGTACCTCTGTCTTCTTGTACCGCAGGCTTTTAAAACGGCTGTAATTAAACCCTTACTCAAAAAGCCAACGCTAGATCCAGGAGCTTTAGCTAACTATAGACCAATCTCTAATCTCCCTTTCATTTCAAAAATCTTAGAAAGAGTTGTTGCTACGCAATTATTTGACCACCTGCAGGGAAATGGTTTATTTGAGGAGTTTCAATCTGGGTTTAGAATCCATCATAGCACTGAAACAGCCTTAGTGAAGGTCACTAACGACCTCCTCATTGCATCTGATAATGGACTAGTTTCTGTACTTGTCCTTTTAGATCTTAGTGCAGCTTTTGATACTATTGATCATAATATTCTACTTGATAGATTAGAACACTATGTTGGACTTAATGGAACTTCGTTGCAGTGGTTTAGATCTTATTTATCTGATAGGTTCCAGTTTGTTCATGTAAATGATGAGTTTTCTCTCAGCTCAAAGCTTAGTCATGGAGTTCCACAGGGATCTGTGCTTGGCCCTACTCTTTTTAGTTTATATATGCTTCCGTTAGGCAACATTATTAGAAAGCACTGTATACATTTTCACTGTTATGCAGATGACACACAATTATACCTGTCAATGAAGCCAGATGATACTAATCAATTAGCCAAGTTAGAAGCCTGTCTTAAGGAAATCAAAGTTTGGATGACTTGTAATTTCCTGCTATTAAATTCAGATAAGACTGAAGTCATTCTTGTTGGTCCAAAAAACCTTAGAAATTCCTTTCCAAATCAAACTTTCAGTTTGGATGCAGTTACTCTTTCTCTTAATAGCTCTGTGAGGAACCTTGGAGTTATTTTTGATCAGGATTTGTCCTTCAATTCACATATTAAATTTGTTTCTAAGACTGCCTTCTATCATTTGCGTAATATTGCCAAGATTAGGAGCATCTTGTCTCAGAGTGATGCTGAGAAGCTGATCCACGCTTTTGTTAGCTCGAGATTAGATTATTGTAATTCTTTATTATCAGGCTGTCCTAAAACATCTTTAAAAAGTCTTCAGCTGATCCAAAATGCTGCAGCAAGAGTTTTAACAGGTACTAGAATGAGAGATCATATCTCTCCGGTTCTGGCCTCCCTTCATTGGCTTCCCATAGAGTTTAGAATTAAGTTTAAAATCCTTCTTCTTACTTACAAAGCTCTAAACAATCAGGCTCCTTTTTATTTAAAAGATCTGATACTACCGTATCATCCTAACAGAGCACTACGCTCCCAAAATGCAGGTTTACTTGTAATACCTAGAATCTCCAAAAGTACAATGGGAGGCAGAGCCTTCAGTTATCAAGCTCCTCTCCTGTGGAATCAGCTGCCAATCTGGATTCGGGAGTCAGACTCGATCTCTGTTTTTAAGAATAGGGCTAAAACCTACCTTTTTGATATAGCCTACAATTAGGGAGGGATCATGTGTTTCTGAACCCTCCCTTAGTTATGCTGCTAATAGGTTTAGTCAGCCGGGGGACCTCCAGTAATGCACTGGGCCTCACTCCTTTCCTCACTCTCTATGAAATATTTTTTTTTTGCTGGTCATTAACATTTGTTTGTTCTCTCCCATAGATTGAGTCCCCATCGTGCTGTTTGCTCTCTACATGTCTGTTCTTTTCTTCTTCTCTGTCCCCTCACCCCCCAGCCAGTCGCAGCAGATGACTGCCCCTCCCTGAGCCTGGTTCTGCTGGAGGTTTCTTCCTGTTAAAAGGGAGTTTTTCCTCTCCACCGTCGCCAAGTGCTTGCTCACAGGGGATCACCTGATTGCTGGGGTCTTTCTGCAACTGTGGGGGTCCTCCCTACAGTTGATAGTGCTATGAGATGACTGTTGTTGTGAAATGGCGCTATATAAATAAAGTTGAATTGAATTGAATTGAATTGGGTGTTGATTGTCAGTCCCATTCTGGTGTATGCAGTTACAGCTGCCGAGAGGATGTTTTGTAGAGCGTCTGGTGTATGAGCAACCAGGGCACAGTCATCGGCGTACTGTAGCTCAATGATGGTCTCTGATGTCAGTTTGGAAGTTGCCTGTAGCCTCCTGATGTTAAACAGGTTACCATCAAGCCTGAAGTCAATGGTAACTCCAGCTTGTTTCTCCACCCTCCTACGTAGCAGAGTTGTTACACAGACAAGGAAGATGTTGAAGAGAACTGGGGCCAGCACACAGCCTTGCCTCACTCCAGTTTGCACTCCAAAAGGTTCTGAGCTGTGCCTTCCCACTACCACTCGGGCCATCATCCCAGAATGGAACTGCGCAAGGATGGTGAGAAACTTGGGTGGACACCCAAATCTCTTTAGGACTTGCCACAGTAGTTCCCTGTTCACTGTGTCAAATGCCTTTGACAGGTCGACAAAGGCAATGAACAGGTCCTTATGCGGCTCCCGACATTTCTCTTGGAGCTGACGCGTCACAAAGATCATGTCAACTGTTCCCCTGTCCTTCCGAAAACCACACTGTGACTCTGGGGTGACCCGCTCTGATATTGCAGAGATGAGTCTGCGGAGCATGACCTTGGCAAGGACCTTTCCAGCAGTAGCCAACAGAGAGATACCCCTACTATTGGAGCAGATGGCTTTGTCTCCTTTGTTCTTGTAGATGGTCACAATGTTGCTGTCTTTCCACTGTTGTGGGACACACTCTCGTCTCCACACCTCTGAGATATAGAGATACAGTGTCCGAGTACAGAGGTAGCCTCCTTCCTTGAGAAGTTCAGCTGGGATGCCATCAGGTCCAGGGGATTTATTGTTTTTCAGGGTTTTTACTGCTTGCAAGATTTCTTTGAAGGTTGGGGGGAGGTCGAGATCTGGCATGGTAGGATGTTCAGGGAGCTCTGCAATGACAGTTGGGTCCACTGAGGTGGGCTGGTTAAGCACGGTGTTAAAATGCTCAGCCCACCGCTCCACTATCATGGCCTGATCCTTGATTAAAGAAGAACCATCAACAGATCTCACAGGTGCCAGGGAGCAGTTTCTGGGGCCGTAGATGGTTTTGACTGCATCATAGAAACTGTGCATATCGTTCCTATCAGCATGAGTCTGGATTTTGTTGGCCTTTGAGATCCACCACTCATCTTGCAGTTTCCTGAGAGTTGTTTGGACCTCAGAACGAAGGGCTTGCCATTGCTTCTTATGGAATTGTGGGTTGTTCAAGGTGGCTCTGTGTGCCCTGTGCATTCTATCCAGGAGGGTGGAGATCTCTCCAGCATTCTGGTCAAACCAGTCCTGATGTTTCTTGGTTTTGAAACCGATGGCTTGGGCTGCAGTGTCAAAGAGAATGGTAGATAGAGCGGTCCACTTCTCATCCATCCCAGACTCTGAGATGATCAGTTGTTCAATACCTGCCAGCCTCTCAGCTAGGGAGCGACGGAAGTTGTCACAGATGTCGCTGCTGGAGAGTCTGGCACAGTGGAGTGTTTTCCTCTTTGGGCCACCGTGGCGAGCTAGGGGCCGAACATGCATTCTGACCTTTGACAGAATCATGCGGTGGTCGGTCCAGCAGTCTGCCCCTCGCATAGCTCTTGTGATGAGCACATCCTTGAGGTCAGCCCTCCTCACGATCACATAGTCGATCAGGTGCCAATGTTTGGACCTGGGATGCATCCAGGATGCCTTATATTTGTTCTTTTGTTGGAAGATTGTGTTAGTGATGGTAAGATCATGTTCCGCACAGAGACTAAGAAGTCTCATGCCATTGGAGTTGACTTTTCCAATGCCATGGGCACCGATCACACCATTCCAGTTTTGCAAGTTCTTTCCGATTCTTGCGTTGAAATCACCAAGCAGCATGATTTTGTCACCCTTCGGGATGTGACTGAGGATGTCATCGAGTGCCTGGTAGAAGCGGTCCTTCTCTTCAGCGTTCGATGACAGAGTTGGTGCATAGGCACTTACCAAAGTGACATACCTGCATTTTTCAAGGGGGATGCGAAGAGTCATGAGCCTTTCACTGACACCCACTGGTGATTCTGTGAGCTTGTGCAGGAGGCTGTTCTTGATTGCAAAACCAACTCCATGAAGGAGTTGACAGCCAATGGGGTATCCTTTCCAAAAGAATGTATAACCCTCTCCTACTTCATTGAGTGAGCCTTCCTCGAGGAGTCGTGTCTCACTGAGTGCTGCCACATCCACATTGTAACGCTTCAGCTCGCTGGCAACGAGTGCTGTTCTGCGCTGTGGTCTGTCCAGACTGGCATCCAGGAGTGTCCTTATGTTCCATGCTGCAATTCTAAATGGTATTGTTTTTATTTTTCGACTGCATAGTGGAATGTCCCGACAGGTGCGGTTTCCTATCCGGGTGCTGTGCTGAGTGGGCAATGTTTAGGCCACCTTTTCTAGGCCTTTCCCCAGTTGGGGTGAGCAGTGCGGTCCCTAAATAGGGCTGCTCAGACGTACAGGAGTCTGCCGGAAGCAGCTGCCACTCAATCCCAGCTGCTAACGACCGTTGTCCTGTGCCGCTGACATGCAGAGTTCCAGCTAGAAGCTTCTAGCTCATTCAAACCTGCCCCCATTACTGGATGCTCCATCGCGGCCAGACTTTAGAGGTCGGAAACTCAGGTAAAGAAGATACCTGCGCAGTGATGGTTTTTAGAGTTGCATGGGGGGTGCGCTTTTCCCGATGCCACTACCTTGATTGTAGAGAAGATGGTTCCAGTGGCAAGGGAGACCCTAGACGACAGGCATCTTCTCACAACTGCAGGAGGCTGCCGGAATCCAGATTTTTGGGAAACCGCCTCAAAGCATGCCACCACCAGCTTGCTTTTTGTCAGGGTGTGCTCCCTTAGCCTTCGTCCGCTATTACAGCCATTGTGGTGTTTATCGTTTATCGTAACGAAGATGAAGACCTCAACGGTAGAGCAGGTAGAAGCTGGTAGTAACGATTAAATGCTAAAATACAGGGGAAGCTGTCTGCAAATAATCCAGCAGTTAGATAAATCACTTTTGGTTTGATGCAAGTCTATTAACAGAATTATGAATCATGTGTTGAAACGTTATATTCCATTTAACCCTATCCCATTATTATGAAATACTAAATGTTTTGTTTACTTTTTCTTAACCCCTTAGCTTAACCTCTTTCATGTCAGGTCAGGCACTGGTTTGCTTGCAACCGGGATAACCATGAAAACTGGTACTACCTATTTCATGGGTCGGGCCGTCGGCAACTCAACCGGCAACGGCGGGGAAGGTGAAACTGGGCATCCTGGCAGAACTAAAAACAATATCTGTCACAGGTCTGTGGTGGACCACTCCCAGTTACATGGGGTGAGACTGGACATCCTGGCAGATAAGCACATCTGTCGTAAGGTCTGTTGTGGACTTTTGCCAGTCAGTGCATCGTGACAAGCACTACACAAAGGGCAGACATAAACAAACCTATCATCTGGTCAGTCACTGCAACAGATACTGGAGTCGGTTTGTCTTGGCCTGTTCTTGCCACTGATAAATACCTCTATCTGCCAAGAATGTGCCGCTAGTCCAGCAAAAGCTAGCGGTACTCAAATCCTTTGCAAACAGTTTTATGAAATGGTCAGTCAGAAAGCAACTCATACCGGCTTGGATGTCGCCCAGGTTAACAAGGTCAGGAGTTCCTGGCAGCAGAAGGCGAAGGACAGAGCTGCGTGGAGGATTCTGATCAGACCTAAATGAAATAGTCATTGTCACCCCCGACAGACTGCTATGATGAACCCCTTAGCATTCCTGCCAATTTTCCAGGGTGGAAAAGTAGAATTTTGGTTAAGAAAGAGCTGTCATTATTTGCCACTAGTGTATACCTGTGCATGCCCATGCATACCCATGCATGTCCATAGAAAGCAAGTGTAAGCAAACATTTCTGCATGCCCATAGAAAGTTACTGTTACCATGGCAACAGCAACCATGGTGAAATCTGCCTTGGATCTTTGACATCACAACTCGTTTATTGATGCCTGCCTTTGATCTGTGTTGCCTGCCCTTGATCTTTGATAATGTCATAGCGAGTGTTATGATCATGAGTAATGTCTGCCTTTGATTTTTGATGATGTCATAGCGAGTCCTATGATCGTGAGTGAAGCCTGCCTTTGATCTTGTAGCAAGTCCTATGATCTTTTAGCAAGTCCTGTGATCGTGACATTAGGACATTGTGACAGACAGAGATTTCTTGAATTATATATAGAGTGATATTCCTTGTCTCCAGGGCATGGGTCCCAGCCCACATCCTCGCTTTAAATTGGGATTTTCTGTATTTCACTTTATTATTATTATCCTGGGTTGTTATTATTCTTATTTTGTCTTGCATATTTATTTCTTCATTGGTCTTCCTCTTAGTTTATTATTATTATTATTATTATTATTATTATCGTCATTATCATTATTGCCTTGGTCTTGTCTTCCCTCTAGTCCCCTGTGTGTGATTATCTGTGCAGCCCCGCCCATCCCGTTTTCTGTAACCATGCCCTGCCGTCTCGTAGTTTGCTTGTTACTTCTCCTGATTGTTGCTGTTCTGTTATGTTGATTACCTGTGTCTATATACAGTGTCTATATAGACAGTCCTATGATGCCTGTCTATGTGCCGTCATATAGACATCATGTCTTTATGACGGCATCGCGAATATCTTTATGATGGCATCGCAAGTCCTATGATGCATCATAGGACATCAGGCAGACATCATAGGCTGTCCTATGATGTCCTACAAACGTGACAGACACACAGAGATTTCTTGAATTTATAAAGTGATGATTATCCACAGATAACATGGAAACATTGCACGGCTGGATTACCAAAATGTGTCTAAATATTTTTTAACTGCAATGTCATGATTCACTGCATCACAACATTTTGTTGGTCCAAAACTGCTCCCACAACCTACAGCCTGACCTTGATCTATAGACTTTTATATGATGTTTAAGTAATTAGACTCCATAATATACTCCAATAAAATTGTCTAGTAACCCTTTTTTTTCCTAAAACCTTGGCAGAAAATTGATAATGTACTGCAGAAACATAACCTAATTTACAGCTGAATTTGGTCAGAAGAGAGGATGTTTTAAGTAATTATTTGACCCCATAATATACTCCAATAAAATTGTCTAGCAAACCTTTTTGTCATTGTTAAGCTGACAGCTCACATACACGATGCTAGCACAGGACAGAACCACACAAGGGGGAATGTGTGGTTGCAAAAGGTGGGAATGCAAAAGGAATGTTCTTCCTTTTGCCTTCAGTGAGAGCAGTCTCATTTTTTTCCCTCCCTCCTCCTATCCTGCCTTCCTGACCTAATCCCAGCTTGCTGCGTCTGAGTGAGTGTCTGTGCCGTCTCACCATCTTGCTGATCTCAACCCAAATGGAAAATACGGAAAATGGATATAAGCTGGGCTTTAAACGCAATTGACACCACCTTTTCAAACAGAAAATTGGGCCCAGGGGAGCCCAAATGTGGAGAGACCCATGGATTGGAACTCATGTGTCTGTATGATTTGACTGAGGATGTGGAAAAACATCTACCTGTTTTGGCTACGATCACAGGATTTCTGCCGATTGGGCTTTGGAGTTCTCCTGGTGTATCGAAAATTTAACTGGAGGAGCTAATCAAAATGCGGACCCGGCGGAGCTGCTTCTCAATAATTCGACCAGATGGGGAGTGCACGAAGTAGCGGCAAATGACCAACATGGAATTTACCATCTGCATGCATTGTAGAGAGATGGACTCTATCGGACATGTTCATCTGTGTTTAGAAGGGGAAACATCTGGAGTCGCTTCGTGCTCGTGCTCTCCAGGGAATGATATGAATTTAAAGCCAGTGAATGTTAATTTGAATTGTAAGCTCAGAATATGACAATAGGGAAATCCTATACTCCTATACTCTGTCTGAGCAGATTCGGCCTTGATCGGCGCCCCTGGATAACTCACTCCTCCAGAGTTGAGATAAGCGGATGTGTCAGCTGGCTCGCTAACCCAAACACCGCTGCTGTGCAATAAACAGAACTCTTCAGGGACAGCGTTCATGAACTATAACATCTATCGTTGCCTAGGAGACTATTTGTTGTGCTCCAGTAACTGATACACTCAACACTGCACACACACTGATATCATCATACTGATATACATACACTGCTCTCTCCCTGCTGTGTGATTTGTCTACTAAATGTCTGCTAAATAAGCATTGAGGGTTTTTTTGCCTGCAATCAAAATTTCGCTTACTTATTTAAGCGTCAATTTGATAAAACATGTTTTTTTCTCTCGCCTACTGTGTGATATCCACTCTTTTTCTTTTTTTTTCCTTTCTTCTTTATGACTGGCGCCTAGCGGCTGCCCCGGCCTTGGATGCACTCTGCAGAGCGTGCCCAAATGCCAAGTCACGTTTCGTTACCTTGTATTCATACATGTGTAATGACAATAAAGTTGAATCTCATCTCATCTCATCTCATGTTCAACAGTTCATTAAATGTGAAAACAGCGCACAGTTAATTAAACAGCCACTCACCAGAGGAAACAATCCACCTATGGAGAGAAAGCGAGAGCTGTCAGTGGAGGAACAGAGTAGGGAAAATGGGCGAGCCAAATTAACACTTACTCGGGATTCCGAGGATGGACCGGCAGGACTCCAGCGAGCAATAGATGAACCAGTAAGGTAGGGGGAATGAGCTAGTAGTGCCTGACCGGGTGAAGATTTGTTGCTGTGGATATGGTGAGGTGGCAGGAGAGCGCACACAGACCCGAGACATAATAAGTTTCATAGAATTTTTATTTATTACCACTTTTGTCAGATTAAAGTTATTTCTGTGACCATTGTGGGTTTCTTTCATTAACAGAGGGGTACCAACAATTTTGTCCACGGCTGTATGAGACCAAGGACGACCCAGGGTGGGAAGAGGATGGAGGAGTCAGATTTCCCCCTGACGCAGGTCTGGCAGGCCCTGACGTAATCCCGTGCGCCCCACCGCCACCAGAATGCCCGCTGGACGAAGTCCACTGTGCAGGTGATGCCAGGATGACAAGCGAAGCAGCTGGTATGGGCCCACTGGAGAACGTCACTGCGGAGGGCAGCCGGGACATAGAGGCAATTCCGGGGGCACCCTACTAGCACAGGCTCCTGGGACTGGGCCTGACGGACCCGGCGCTCGATATCTCAAGTAAGGGCACCAAGGACACACGAAGGTGGGATGATGGTTTGGGGAAAGGGGGGTCTACCTCCTTGGAGTCAAACTGACGCGATAGCGCGTCCGGTTTGACATTCTGGGCACCAGGCCGGTAAGTGATGGTAAAATTAAACCGCTGGAAAAATAAAGCCCAGCAAGCCTGCCTGGCGTTCAGTTGGCGGGCCAACCGCAAGTACTCTAGGTTCTTGTGGTCGTTCCACACGATGATGGGGTGAATGGCACCCTCCAACCAATGTCTCCACTCCTCCAGTGCCAACTTAATGGCCAGCAGATCTATGTCCCCCACGTCATAATTTCTCTCGGCCGGCGTAAGCCAACGAGAGAAATATGTGCATGGGTGGAGCTTCTGATCCGAGGACGTGTGCTGCGACAGCACAGCGCCCACCCCTGTGTCAGATGCGTCCAACTCAAGGACGAACTGGAGCTGCGTGTCGACCTGTGCCAAGATGGGTGTGTCCGTGAACAGGCATTTTAACTTGGTAAATGCCTGCTCCGCTGCCTCGGTCCAGCGAAAGGGGACCTTAGTGGAGGTCAGCTGAGTTAAAGGGAGTGCCACCCCACTATAGTCCTTATGAACCGGCGATAAAAATTTGCGAACCCGAGGAAGCGTTGGAACTCCTTACGGGAGTGAGGAGTTGGCCAGTCCAGCACTGCCTTCACCTTGGCCGGGTCGGCAATCAGTCTCCCCTCGGTAACTATGAAGCCCAAGAAGGTGGTTGATGTAGTGGAGAACTCACACTTCTCGGCTTTGACGTAGAGCCAGTTCTCCAAGAGCCATTGTAGAACAGCCCTTACGTGGGCTTCATGCTCCTCTGGTGAGCGGGAGAAGATTAAAATGTCATCAAGATATACAAACATGAATTGATACAGCATATCGCAGAGGATGTCGTTAATTAACTGCTGGAAGACGGCGGGGGCGTTAGTGAACCCAAAGGGCATCACAAGATATTCGAACTGCCCCTGGTGTGCCTTAAATGTCATCTTCCACTCATCGCCCTCGCGAATGCGGACCAAATGATACGCGTTCCTGAGATCCAATTTAGTAAACACCCGTGAACGCTGAATTGGTTAAGGGTAGAGGGTACTTGTCCTTAATGGTAATAGCGTTAAGCTCCTAGTAGTCGATGCACGGGCGCAGCGAGCCATCCTTCTTTCCGATGAAGAAGAACCCGGCTCCGAGAGGAGCTGAAGATGGCCGAATAAGGCTGGTGTTCAGGGACTCCTTTATGTACCTCTCCATCGCTTCCCTCTCCGGCCCAGAAATGCTGTATAGCCGGCTGGACGGCAGCCTTGCCCCCAGGATGAGGTCTATAGCACAATCATAAGAGCGGTGAGGCGACAGCGGCAATACTCTAGACTTGCTAAAGACCTCTTCAAGATTATAAGCCCTGGGAATGAGGCTGAGGTCTGGTGGCTCGACCAGGGCGAGGGAGACGGATAGAGAGGGGGAGCACTCCGCTGAGCACATGCAATGGGCCATGCAAAAGGGGCTCCAGGAGGAGATGGTGTTTTGGATCCAGCTGATCATTGGGTTTTGCCTCCAGAGCCAGGGATACCCGAGGACCACCGGGGACGATGAAATAGGGAGAACTAAGAAAGTTAGTTCCTCCCGGTGGTTCCCAGAAAGGAGGATGGAGATCGCCACCGTGTTATGAGTGACTACCGCGACCTCCCGGCCAGATATGGTTGTGATTCTCTGATCATGGGGAAATTTACGTGTGGGAACACCCACCTGCTTAACGAATTCAGCAGATACAAATTTACCCTCCGACCCCGAGTCAACCAGCACCTTAACCCTCCTCTCGATCCCCGGCAGCTGTACGAGGACCGAGATTGAAAAATTACCGGGGGGAGTGATTCTAGTCCCTCCCGCCAGTACTCTGCCGCTGACCGGGTGCCCTGGAGGAACGTCTTTAGGCGGCTCATCACATCTCCCTCACTCTCATACCGATTGAATGCACAGGTGAAGGCATCAACAAATTGATTGAATGTATAGCACCGCCCCCTCGGGGTTGTCTAACATGGAGCGTGCTCAATCAAGGGCTCGGTCCTTTAATAACAATATAAAAAGCTGTATCTTGGCCGTGTCCGATGAGTACTCCTCCCCGACCTGATCCAAATGCATAGTGGGGAAAAAAAGTATTTAGTCAGCCACCAATTGTGCAAGTTCTCCCACTTAAAAGATGAGAGAGGTCTCCAATTTTCATCATAGGTATACCTCAACTATGAGAGACAAAATGAGAAAAAAAATCCAGAAAATCACATTGAAGGATTTTTAATGAATTAATTGATAAATTCCTCTGTAAAATAAGTATTTGGTCACCTACAAACAAGCAAGATTTCTGGCTCTCACAGACCTGTAACTTCTTCTTTAAGAGGCTACTCTGTCCTCCACTCGTTACCTGTATTAATGGCACCTGTTTGAACTCGTTATCAGTATAAAAGACACCTGCCCACAACCTCAAACAGTCAGACTCCAAACTCCACTATGGCCAAGACCAAAGAGCTGTCAAAGGACACCAGAAACAAAATTGTAGACCTGCACCAGGCTGGGAAGACTGAATCTGCAATAGGTAAGCAGCTTGGTGTGAAGAAATCAACTGTGGGAGCAATTATTAGAAAATGGAAGACATACAAGACCACTGATAATCTCCCTCGATCTGGGGCTCCACGCAAGATCTCACCCCGTGGGGTCAAAATTATCACGAGAACGGTGAGCAAAAATCCCAGAACCACATGGGGGGACCTAGTGAATGACCTGCAGAGAGCTGGGACCAAAGTAACAAAGGCTACATCAGAAACACACTACGCCGCCAGGGACTCAAATCCTGCAGTGCCAGACGTGTCCCCCTACTTAAGCCAGTACATGTCCAGGCCCGTCTGAAGTTTGCTAAAGAGCATTTGGATGATCCAGAAGAGGATTGGGAGAATGTCATATGGTCAGATGAAACCAAACTAGAACTTTATTGTAAAAACTCAACTTGTCGTGTTTGGAGGAGAAAGAACACCATACCTACTGTGAAGCATGGGGGTGGAAACATCATACTTTGGGGCTGTTTTTCTGCAAAGGGACCAGGACGACTGATCCGTGTAAAGGAAAGAATGAATGGGGCCATGTATCGTGAGATTTTGAGTGAAAACCTCCTTCCACCAGCAAGGGCATTGAAGATGAAACGTGGCTGGGTCTTTCAGCATGACAATGATCCCAAACACACCGCCCAGGCAACGAAGGAGTGGCTTCGTAAAAAGCATTTCAAGGTCCTGGAGTGGCCTAGCCAGTCTCTAGATCTCAACCCCATAGAAAATCTCTGGAGGGAGTTGAAAATCTGTGTTGCCCAGCGACAGCCCCAAAACATCAGAATCAGAATCAACTTTATTGCCAAGTATGCTTACACATACAAGGAATTTTACTTATCGCTAAGGTGCGCTCGTGTTAAGCGCTCCCTAATGACGCGGCAGCCATACAGGCGCCTCATACAGTGGGGGGTAAAGAGGGGGAGGGGGTGACACATTGGGCAGAGAGAAAAAAAACATAGTTATCAAAATATAGCTCAAGTGAGCAAGATTGTGATCACATAGAAAAAAAACCCTCTAATTGCACACTTAGCAGACAAGATAACAGATCCACACATTAACAAAGAAAGAGAGAGACCAGTGTGTGTATGTCAGTCATGTGATATCAGTGTGAATGCAGTGTATGAAGTATCAGTTACTGGTGGACAACAAAAATCCTCTCCTAGGCAACGGCTAGATGTTATGTCCATGGTGTTTTAAAACATAGATAACATGTCCACAGAGTTCATCTCTCTTCAGTGCATGTCAGATGGTAAAATTCCATGCTAGTCACATGATGACGCTGTCCTTGGAGAGTTCAGATTGCTGCACATCAGAATGTTTGGGTTAGGAGAAGCCAAAACTCCCTTCTGCCTTATCTTTTCTCCTGGAGGAATGAGTTCTCCCAAGGACGCCGAATCAAGGCCTGATGAGCACAGTTCACTTAGAGCATAGAATTTTCATCTCTCATGCGATTCTGTGCATCACAATTTACATTAACATTCACAGGCTTTAAAATCATTCCCTGGAGAGCACCCAGCGACTCCGAGATGTTTCCCACCTTCCGATTCAGTTCGCCATTTGCCGCTATCAGTGCCCTCCCCAGCTGGTCGAATTGTTGTTGAAGGAGCTTCGCCGTGTCCACATTTTGATTAGCTCTTTCCAACTTCTTTAATTTCCGATACACCAGGAAAACTCCAAAACCAAACAGCAGAAATCCTGTGATCATGAAGCCAAACAGGTAGATGTCATCCACATCTTCAATCCAATTGTCCCATGAGTCTCTCACATACTTGGGCTCCCCCGGGCCCGATTTTCTGTTTGAAAAAGTGGTGTCAATTGCATTTAAAGCCCAGCTCACCAATTCCATTTTTTTCCGTTTGGATCTCATCAGCAAGAAGAAGAGCGAGACACAGACAGGACACAGCAAGCTGGGATCAGTGAAGGGAGGAGGAGAGGAGAAGAAATGCGTCTGCTCTCTCTGAAAGCCGGAAGAAGAATCACTGCTCTAGAGGAGATCTGCATGAAGGAATGGGCCAAAATACCAGCAACAGTGTGTGAAAACCTTGTGAAGACTTACAGAAAATGTTTGACCTCTGTCATTGCCAACAAAGGGTATATAACAAAGTATTGAGATGAACTTTTGTTATTGACCAAATACTTATTTTACCGAGGAATTTACCAATTAATTCATTAAAAATCCTTCAATGTGATTTTCTGGATTTTTTTTTTTTATTTTGTCTCTCATAGTTGAGGTATACCTATGATGAAAATTGGAGACCTCTCTCATCTTTTAAGTGGGAGAACTTGCACAATTGGTGGCCCCACTGTATGTAACTGAATTACAAATCCTTTACATCTCCCCACCTCCCCCGCGTACAGGGTAGGCGTGGGAATGGTGGTGGTACGCTGCACCGAAGTGCGGGGAGCAGGCTGAGGAGGCAGAGTTGGGGGAGACAAATTAGACCAAAGCTGGATAAGATTCGTTACCTGCTACGTCAACACAGCGAGCTAGCTCACGTACACTATGCTAGCCCATCACAGAACCACACAAGGGGGAGAACATTCAACAGTTGATTAAATGTGAAAACAGCGCATAGTTAATTAAACAGCCACTCGCCAGTGGAAACAATCCACCTGTGGAGAGAAAGCAAGAGCTGTCAGTGGAAGAACAGAGTAGGGAAAATGGGCGAGCCAAATTAACACTTACTCGGGATTCCGAGGATGGACTGGCAGGACTCCAGCGGGGAATAGACAAACCAGTAGGGTAGGGGGAATGAGCTAGTAGTGCCTGACCAGGTGAGGATTTGTTGCTGTGGATATGGTGAGGTGGCAGGAGAGCGCACACAGACCCGAGACACACCCGCACGATGGCAGCAACCTGTAAAGAGAGGAAAAGAGCGAAGTTTAGACGTGTCTAATCTTAGCAAAATGACCTACTTGCCTGAACTTAGAGCAGTATACCCAGACGAGCCAGCACTGACTGCGCAGAGGAGGCCTCCTTAAGTACGCTGGCTGATGAGCGAGTGCAGGTGTGTCCTCTGCCTCAGGTGCAATGATGAGTTTGTGAATGTGCGACAGAAGGGGAGGGACGTGCTCTCACTGCTCATGACACTTTTTTTCTAAAACCTTGGCAGAAAATTGGTAGTGTACTACAGACACATAACCTGATTTACAGCTGAATTTGGTCAGAAGAGAGGATGTTTAATTATTTGACCCCATAATATACTCCAAAAAAATTGTCTAGCAACCCTTTTTTTAAAAAACCTTGGCAGAAAATTGGTATTGTACTACAGACACATAACCTGATTTACAGCTGAATTTGGTCAGAAGAGAGGATGTGTATGTAAACTCTTTTCCCACTAGTGTCATAACAGACAAAACACAATCATGATGCAAACACAATCACTGGTTTATTACAAGTATCAGTACAATTACAGACTGTTTTGTTTTGTATGTACAGAAGTTTAAAAAAAAACCACTGAGGACGGGGAGACAGGGTCACACACGCCAGCCACTCATCGCATTCACAAGCTTGCCCAGTTCAGCCAGGAAAGCTTGATTGAAGGCAGCAGTTTGTGTCATCTCCTCCCTTCGGAAGGCAACTTCTTGCTCCCTTGCTTCACGTACGTCATCAGCAAGCCAGTTGATGGCCTGCATGTGCTGGGCAAGTGCTTCACGGTGCTGTTCAAGCTGCTGTTCATGGAGCCGCACCTCATCACCATGCATCTGGGCAAACACAGTGGCAAGGTCTGTTGTGGGGTGGCTCCTTTTCCTCTTGCCTAGACGAAAGACAGAAATGGATGGTGGTTAGTTAAAGCAAGTTCAAAACATACAGCCATGGACAAAATTGTTGGTACCCCTCTATTAATGAAAGAAAAACCCACAATGGTCACAAAACACAATGGTCACTAAACACATTCATGGTGAACTCCAAGGTCAAGGTGCATCAGTGTCAGATCGCACCATCCGTTGTTGTTTGAGCCAAAGTGGACTTCATAGGAGACCACCAAGAGGACACCACTGTTGAAAACAAATCATAAAAAAGCCAGACTGGAATTTGCCAAACTGCATGTTGACAAGCCACAAAGCTTCTGGGAGAATGTCCTATGGACAGACGAGACAAAACTGGAACTTTTTGGCAAGGCACATCAGCTCTATGTTAACAGATGCAAAAATGAAGCATACCAAGAAAAGAACACTGTCCCTACTGTGAAACATGGAGGAGGTTCTGTTATGTTCTGGGGCTGCTTTGCTGCATCTGGCACAGGGTGTCTTGAATCTGTGCAGGGTACAATGAAATCTCAAGACTATCAAGGTATTCTAGAAAGAAATGTGCTGCCCAGTGTCAGACAGCTTGGTCTCAGTCGCAGGTCATGGGTCTTGCAACAGGATAATGACCCAAAATACACAGCTAAAAACACCCAAGAATGGCTAAGAGCCAAACACTGGACTATTCTAAAGTGGCCTTCTATGAGCCCTGATCTAATTCTATTGAACATCTGTGGAAGGAACTGAAACATGCCGTCTGGAGAAGGCACCCTTCAAACCTGAGACAACTGGAGCAGTTTGCTCATGAGGAGTGGGCCATAATACCTGCTGAGAGGTGGAGAAGTCTCATTGACAGTTACAGAAATTGTTTGATTGCAGTGATTGCCTCAAAAGGTTGTGCAACAAAATATTAAGGGTACCATCATTTTTGTCCAGGCCTGTTTCATGAGTTTGTTTTTTAAAATAATTCTGTTGAACCACAATTCAAAAGCATTGACTGATTTTCATTGGTTAATTTTCATAGAATTTTTTATTACCACTTTTGTCAGATTCAAGTTATTTCTGTGACCATTGTGGGTTTTTCTTTCATTAACAGAGGGGTGATTGTTGCCCCCGACAGACTGCTATGATGATGATGATGATGATGAACAGAGGGGTACCAACAATTTTGTCCACGTGTGTATATTAGGGAAATACACTTGTGAAAGCCAGTGGTGGGATGTGACAAAAATGCTTTGTTGTTGTATTTAAGCGCAATTGTCATGTTGCTGCGCCTCAGTAGAGCAGATTTTGCAGGCACCAGGTTATGTTTAAAATAATTTGTTTGTATTGTGGCCTCAGAAATCTGAATGAGTTAATACAATCAGCTGACTTGAATCATTTCAGTGAAGCACGTTGACTGCAAGTACATTTGAAAGGGAGTTCATGTACTACATCAGTTTTTCAAAAACAAGAATTATATCAGTACTTCCTCCACCACAGCTAAAAATGGGACCAGGTTGTGGACCCCTGACAAGTGAACACCCCAGGATCCAGTCTGTACATGTACAAGTACATTTTCAATCCAGGGATTTATGGTGGAAAAGAAACAGCACGACAACACTGTTCCAACATTGTTTTTGGAAAATCCACAGAATAGGTATATGGGTCTATTATGAGGCTTTAGAAAATTATATGAATCACTTTATAAATCACTGGTTTATAAATGCACTTGTATATGTTGAGATTTTGGATCCTGAGGTCCACTTGGCCTGTATCCATAAACGCAGCAGGGTGTTAATCTTTTGTTTATTGTGCCTTACCAGCACTCGAACGTGTCGTGCCAGACGTTGGCGGAGCTGGACCCCTGGCATGTGGAAACAGATTCTAGAAAGAAAATACACACAACTTAATGCACGGCACCAAAGTGCAACATGTACCCAAAACTTTTTAACCAGGATTAGCATATTTCATTGTTTTGCTCTCACAAGTGAATACTTCAGACAAAGCAAGTGCAGATCAGCAGAGTTGGCTACTAGCTAGCTAGCACTCCTCGCTAATGCTCGTTAGCCAGGAGAGAACGGCGTTGTTATTGCTCAAAAAAGTGAGCTTGCCACCAGTAGGATAAATAAGCGAAAATATGCACAATATCACAAAACACTCACCATCCATGGTTTGCAACAATGACGTGTCACCCCAAATCTTCCTGCCATTGCTCATTGGCCAATGGCTGTAAATGGCGTCCATTGAACCACTTCCAGTCTTTTCTGTTCACCCCACTTCGACCGTTGTGATCCTTGATGGCCCAGTAATCACTTTTCGTTTTTTTCAGCTTCTCCCTACATTGTTTTAATGTCCGGTTGTATCTGTGGGCTGTCATCTGTTCGGAGACCTCCTGGTAAATTTTTTCATTGCGGGTCGCTCCATCAAACTCTCTGGATTCTATCGTCAACCACCAAGCACAGAAAAGTCTGCACCTCTTCGTTGGACCACAGTGTAGATTTCCGCAAAACCTGTGAAGCCATCTCTACCGTATTCTCCGAAGCCGTGTTTACAGTGTTTACTCGCCAAAGAATTTTTTGCAAATGGCGGCAGAAGACAGCGCTCTCATGATGTTACGCCCTGACCAATCAGTGGCCTGCAGTCTTTTGACGTCACATTTTGAGCTTGACTCAGCATGGTTGGAACCCGACTGGACTAGGTACGACTGGACTAGGTACGGAAAAAGTACCTGGTACCAGGTACTAATGGAAAACCCTACAAACCAAGTAGAGTCGAGGCGAGTAGGGCTGAGTGGGTACTAGTGGAAAAGGGGCTTATCTGGTCAGGAGCTGTAACAAGACTGCCAAGTAAGGTGTACATTGGCTACATGAGCTTCTCCTTCTTTAGATTTGATTGGCGGTTGGCAACCAGCTTACAGTTGCATTACCAGCACTGACTTGGTTATCGTCACTCTATACCTTTGTAAAAGGAGTTCTTATAAAGAGCTGAACAACTCCTTTTGTGTGAAAAAATTATCCGTCCTTGGACTGTGTCCTACTGCCACCAACTTGGACTTCACTCTATATCCAATATGAGCTTTGAAGTCAGACTTTATGTTCCTCCTTCACTCAGATGTTTCAAGTGTCAAAAGTTTGGTCATGTAGCAGCGATATGCAAAGGTAGACGACAATGTGCCAGATGCTCCGGTGGACATGAATATGGCAAGTGTGAAAGAGAAGCCAAATTAACCCCTTGCACTCCGGTCAATTTTCCTAAAAACGCCAAAAAATAATGTGCCCAAAGTAAATCGAAAGCTGTTCTTCAACCCTTTGCAGCATCTTCATGGGGTTGGTCTCATTTAAAAGAAAACACTTTGAATTTTTTGGCAAAACAGTCATAATCTCTCTAAGTGCTCCGGCCACTGAGTTACAGTCATCTAAACATAGTGAACTTGAAGAAAATAAATTTGGCCTGGGTGTTTTTTTGGATACAAATGCTTGCAAATAACACACAGCTTCAGATCCGGGCTGGAAAATGCAACAGAAATGTAGAACCAAGTGTTATCCAGCTGACGTCCAAATTTTGTAACAATACCACAAAAAATGAATATATTACACAGCTTTTTCCTCAGGCTGTTCTCAGGCGTTTTGGAACTGTGCCAAATTGTGCCACATGGCACAGTTTGGAAAAATGTCTGTAAGTTTTGAATGATTCAATGTAGAAGCTTCATTTTGGGCTCTAATGAAAGGTCACACTCAGAGCTGTGTCTGTGTGTGTGGGGGGGGGGGGGTTGTCCCCCCCTCGCTACAGAGGACGGACATCGGCCATCGCTACATGACGGATTAGCCTCATGTGGGATGTGGGACAGCAGCTCAGTCACCGCGGCTTCCCCCCCCACCTCTCGCTACAGAAGAATAGTCAGGAATAAACAATAATTTAGCTTATAACACCTTACCTCTTCACAGCAGCATCCTGGCGAACTTCTCTTCCCCATTGTCAGACGAACGCGACGCTGGTCCGCTCGTGGTTCTGGTCTCGCGACCCGATCAAAACATAATTCCATTATTGCGGTTTTGTGCTTCCATGATTGCGGTTTTTGGCGAAAGATTTTTCAAAACAAATAACAGTAGTAATTAAAAAAAGACTGGCGAAGGCGTGTGTGTCACTCAGCCTTCGTCGTCAGCCTCCGTCGGTCTATGACCATGGAAGAAATCATAACGTCTACTCTGCTGGAACCAAAACAAAATAAGCACTGCTTGTGGCCGAACATGCCGATGCGCGAATGCTGTCACACAGGTTGCATTTGTGGGTGGTCTCCATGCTGCTGGGTCTGTGACGGTTCTTTCTGCGAGTCCTTTTTTGATCCGCTCCAGCAGTCAGTCTTCACCCAGCCTTAAAAAAAACAGCTCGCGAACTTCTCTGCTTCAATTGGCTCACTGCATTCACAGCCTTGGTAGGCGGGTCCTTCTGACTAGGTTTTCAGTCATTGATTCTTCAAGGTTTCAGAAACCCAATTCAAGGCTCTTATTAGTCAAATGAGAGGTCAATCAGATGAACTAATCTGTTCGCGGCTGTGTCTGCAGCTTTTATTTTTAGTGCGCGCTTGGACGCCACTACATCACCATCACCGCCTACATCACCATCTCCATCATGCGTCCTAGAGCGCACGAGAGCGCCCTCGTGCGCTCTAGGACATAGAGACTTGCCTGTCCGCGGTACAACGGAGAGCAAGAGGTTAAAGTGCTGTAACTGCGGTGGTGAACATAGCTCTGCATATCGAGGTTGTGAAGCAGAAATTCAGCAGGTAAAAGTCTTCCAGGGATTAACATATGCAGAAGCTGCGAAAAAGGTGCCAGCTATAAAAGTGGGAATGGACTCTTAACAGGGAAAGTGTGCAGGCTTGCAGTACATGCAGCAGAATTAAGGAAGATACTCTGGTTATGAAGGAAAATAATTTTGATTATGAAGGAAAATAATTTTGTCTTATTTGTGGTAGATGTGATAAACTGCCCTGCGCAGACCTCCAAGAAAACAGAAAAAATCAAAATCATTGTGAAAGCAGCAGACAAACATCTTGGCATTAAGGGGCTACATTGGGAAGCAGTTGAGGACTTGTTAAGTGGGGGATCTTTAAGTTCAGAGATCATGGGCTCATGTGCTAGTGGGTCTTAATGGAAATCACGATTTTGCAATGGAATGCCAGGAGTTTAATATCAAATAGGCAAGAATTCAGAAGTTTATATCTGATATGCAAGACAAACCCCAGGTAATCTGTATACAGGAAACATGGCTAAAACCTCAGTTGGATTTTGTCATTCAAGGATACACATTTATAAGGAACGATAGGAAAACTGGTAGAGGGGGTGTAGCAACTTTTGTGCATAATGGAATAAATTACAAAGTAATGGACATAGGGAAAGAACATGAATCAATAATGGTAAAAATATGGGCAGTAAAACAATCATTATTATAATCAATGTAACAGATTGACAGTTGACACTTTGAACACTGTAAATAGATAAGCACAGGGTAAGGGTTTGGTGTGGGGATTTTAATGCACATAACACACTGTGGGGTAGCAGGAATATAGATATAAATGGCAGTGCAGTGTGTTTTTTAGAGGACAGGGACTTAATATGCATGAATGATGGGAAAGGTACTGGATTTAGCAGTAATCAAGGCACAGAAAGTATGTTAGACCTAACTTTGGTTTCAAATGCGATTTCAGGAATCACATTTTGGGAGGTATTAAGTCGGTCAGCTAATGGTAGTGATCATTACCCAATAAGAGTTAAAATTGGTCTAGAAGCGGGAGAAGAAGGGATGCAGTCTGGCACAAGATGGAAATTGGATAAGGCAGATTGGGATAAATTTAAATATCAGTGTCAAGAGCTGAGCCGGCTTGGTTTCCTCGGCTCTGTCCTAACCTCCCTGTGGGTTTAGGTGCCACTGTTTGTGTGCTTACTATGTTTTTCAGTGTGCTTCCTTTACCACAGTCTCTGCTCTCTGGCCGGCAGCTGTGAGCCAGCTCTCTTTGGCTCACTCTCCTGTGAGCGCTGGCTGACAGGTGGCCGGTCCGACCGCGCTCCCCCTCACTCATTATCACCAGCTGTTCCCACTCCCTGTGCCATCTCTCCCCTCTCGCTCAGGTGCCCACAATCACATCATTACCAGCAGTACGTATACTTAAGCAGCCTTTTGCCAGTCACGCACTGCTGGGTCTTTAACTGATTGTGTGTTGTATCAGTGAACTGTCAACTCCATTACAACGTGTATCCACTCCACGCAGTCCATGGTTCTCTTGCACACTCATAGCTATTCCGGCTGTGGGACGCCAGTGTGGGTACACATCTCTCCTCATGCGTTCGTGGGGCGATGCCAGCCCCCGAACGCCAGCTGTAAGTGTATTTTCATACCTTTTTGTAAGTCTTTACCTTTAGGAACTGTTTGTCATTAGTCTTTATGTTAATAAATGTGTGTTGGTGTACCCTTGCATGTAAATCCTCATTATTCCTCCTCTCTCCGTGTGCTGCATAAAAGCGCACGGGAGGGTTTATGACAGAAAGACCCAGCCAGAATAGGAGGATTTAGCGGGTACACCCACACATCCTTTTTTCCCCTTCCCTTTTGCATGTCATTTTTTGGGACTGACCTGTGTTGGAGTTGGCCGTGGATTTGGTGGCCCGAAGCTATCCTTTGAGCTTGGGATGGGAGTGCTGCTGAACATTAATGGACATCGACGGGCTCATCGCATCGGCCAGCGCATGTTCTACCCCGGAGGACATTCTGTGGTACGTAGGTCTGGCAGAGGCAGAGGTCCGGCGGTGCCCTCAGCTCGCTCGGCATGCTAAGGGAATGGAGAGGATTGCCCGGATGGCAGCGCTGCGTCGTGGGTGCGGCGAAGGGGTGAGGAAATCCCCTAGGAAGACCGAGCTTGCACCAAGGGGGAAGCGCTCCCGGGGCTCCATTCTCCCTGCTTCCCACCAGAGATGCCTGCTCCTATTCCAGCTCCTCCATCTCCAGCACCGAGCTCTCGACGTCGTTCTGCGAGACAGCGCCATGAGAAGCCTTCTCCCCCATCAGCAGCCATCATCCCTCCAGTTCCTGCGAGGTCTGATGGGGCCGTCCCAGGAATGCCCATCTCCGTCACCAGGGAGACATCTCCTCCACCTTTGACGGAGAGGGAAGGCAATCAGCCTGCTGCAGCCATGCACAACAAACTCCGGGAGAAGAGGCAAGTGCTTTTTCATTCCATTCAGTTTAATTATGAAGGACCTTGTCTGTCTCCCGAGGGAGAGGCCCAGCCTCAGCGGTCTGCTGGGTCCTCTCCTCCGGCTGCAGTCGGTAATTTCTCCCCTATTCCCTCTGTGTCTCCTCCCTCTATCCCTGAGTGCCTGTCAGTCCTGGAACCGAGCCGCCAGACGGTGAAGGAGTTTGGGGCCCTGGATGAGCCTTCCTAGGGGCCTGCATGGAGGTGTTTTCCTGCAGCCACGCCGGTGTCTCCAGCGTTGGAGCCGCTGCAGGAGTTTAAAGAGACTGCAGTGACCATCTCGTCTGATGTGGAGGCTTCTGCAGCAGAGTGGGAGCCAGGGATGGACCTCCTCCAGGCCGGACCTGGGATGTCAACGCCAAGTTCGACGGGAGTCCTGGACGGTGGTGGAGCTCCAGCTCAGGCAAGTTCTCTCTATTATATTTCTCAAGTCTGTATTGGAGAGATCTTGCCTGGCTCTAGGTGATGGGAGTCAGGTGCAGCCCTCGGCTGCATCTGAACTCACTTTGCTGGGCTCCGCCGCTGCCGGCGACCATAACTGCTTCTCTTTCCCTGCGATCTCTGAGCCTTTGTTTAGGGTCGCCGGAGAGGGTGTGTCGCTGCCAGAGGTCGCCGAGGGTCCGGTCCAGTTGGAGGAGGATGCCGCTGCTCCAGCTCCTCCTGCCAAGTTCGTCAGGGCTCCCCCCCATCGACCACCTCCTCAACCTGGTGCTCCTGCGGGTTGGCCCACTCGCCATGGGGGCAGCGGGGGCCCAATTGGGCTCCACCACGGGCGCCACACGGCTCCAACCAGAGTCCACTGCAGGTGCTACATGGCTCCAGCCGGAGTCCACCACAGGTGCTACACGGCTCCAGCCAGAGTCCACCGTGGGTGCTACAGAGCTCCAGCCAGAGTCCGCTGCAGAGCTCCAGCCAGGAGCCTCCGCAGGGGCTGCAGAGATCCAGCCGGGAGCCACTGCGAGTGCAGCGTTGGCCTGGTCAGTGTCCACCATGGGTGCAGCTGTGTCCCAGGCCAGTACCATCGAGGGTGCTGCCGGTCAGTCTGAGGACACCGGGGCCGTTACTCCTCAGCCTGATGCCGTTGTGGCCCCCTTCTTCTCCCAGTCTGGATGCTCTGATGCCGTGGGGGTTCCCTCCCTACGGTCCGGTCACCCACCAGAGAGCCTCCCGATGGTCAGGGTACCTCCTGCTCCCACCCCACCCCCCCAGGTCCTGGTGGCTCTACAATGTTGGCCGACCACCATAGAGTCTCTGGGCCAGATGGCCCGTGTTTTCCGGCAGGCCATCGGACTCTGTTCGCCGGACTGCCTGCTGGGCCTGGGACTCTGGGCAGCCTCCCGAGCCTCCATGCCTTTGGACTTGGGGGGGGGGGTATTGTGTTCCCTCCTTCCTGTTCCCCCTACCTCCCACCCTGGGGTTATTTTTTGTTGCCGTTCCTGCTGGGCGGGGGCGGGGGCAGGGGTGTCTTCGGGATGTTATGTTACCTTGGGTGTCTGGGAATCCACCCCTAGGGAGGGAGGGGGGGCTCTGTCATGAACCCAGTCGGCTTGGTTTCCCTGGCTCGGTCCTGACCTCCCTGTGAGTTTAGGTGTCGCTGTTTATGTGTGTTTACTATGTTTTTCGGTATGCTTCCTTTACCATAGTCTCTGCTCTCTGGCCGGCAGCTGTGAGCCAGTTCTTTGGCTCACTCTCCTGTGAGCGCTGGCTGATAGGCGGCCGGTCCGACCACGCCCCCCTCACTCCTTATCACCGGCTGTTCCCACTCCCTGTGCTTTCTGAGATCTCTCTGCGCTCGCCCAGGTGCCCACAATCACATCATTACCAGAAGTGCGTGTACTTAAGCAGCCTTTTGCCAGTCACGCACTGCTGGGTCTTTTGACTGTGTGTTGTATCAGTGAACTGTCAGCTCCATTACGACGTGTATCCACTCCACGCAGTCCATGGTTTTCTCGTGCTCTCATAGCAATTCCGGCTATGGGACGCCAGCGTGGATACACATCTCTCCTCATGCGTTCGTGGAGCGATGCCGGCCCCCGAACGCCAACTGTAAGTGTATTTTCATACCTTTTTGTAAGTCTTCACCTTTAGGAACTGTTTGTCATTAGTCTTTATGTTAATAAATGTGTGTTGGTGTACCCTTGCACGTAAATCCTCGTTATTCCTCCCGTGTGCTGTGTAAAAGCACACGGGATGGTTTATGACAATCAGTGTAAGACTAGATGTGAGCAGCTAAATAGTGAGGACATTATTGATGCGGAGAAATTTAATAAAAGTGTCAGTGCGATTATAAGAGTCTGCAAATCAAACAATTCCAAAAAGTACAGATTATAGACAGCAAAAGAATCTTCTTTGGTGTAATGATAATTGTAATAAAGCTATTAAAAACAGAAATAAGGCATTCAGACAAGTGAAAAAGCGTCATACTTTGGAAGCAGCGATTTGAGTACAAATGGTGTCAGACAATCAGAAAAACAAAACAGCTACGTGTTTATGTTGGAGACAGCATTGTTGTACTATAGGAAGAGAAACAGCTATCAGATATTTGGGGAATGATTAAGAAAATGAGTGGTATTAGAAGAGATTACAAAATACCAGTGTTAAGACAGTAATGGGGAAATAGCTATTATGAATATAGACAAAGCGGAACTTTTGGCACAAATTTTAGTGAAGATTCATAGTTCAGAAAACCTACCAAACACAATTAGACAAAGCAAGGAAAGCACTTTATCCAAACACCCACATGTAAACATAAGGGAGAATATTTCAAGGGACACCAATGATTTGCCAATCACGCTATTGGAATTGAAAAGGGCTATTCTGAAATCGAACTAGTCTTCACCAGGGAAGGATGGCGTATGTTACAGGATGTTGTCGCACATTGAGGAGAGTGCACTTCAAAACAATATTAAAAGCTATTTAATAAAGTTTGGGAAACTGGAAAGATTCCAAGGGCATGGAAACAATCAGTTGTCATACCAATCTTAAAGCCAGGGACAGATTCATCAGATCCCAATAATTACAGGCCAATAGCTCTTACCACACAGTTAGGGAAAACAATGGAACAAATGGTGATTGAAAGGCTGAATTACATTTTGGAAGGGAGGAAATGTCTTTCTCCTTTTCAAAGTGGGTTCCGCAAAGGGAGAAACACTATGGATTCCATTTTGCACCTAGAATCTGAAATTAGGAAAGCCCAGGTAAATAGGGAAAATGTGATAGCTGTCTTCTTTGATGTAGAAAAAGCATATGACATGCTGTGGAAGGAAGGGTTGCTTCTTTGATGTAGAAAAAGCATATGACATGCTGTGGAAGGAAGGGTTGCTGATTAAATTAAATCAATTTGGTATTGAAGGTAAATTATATAATTGGGCATTATATTTCCTGTATGATAGAACGATTGAGGTAAGAGTTGATACAGAGTACTCCCAAAATATGAGGTTGAAAATGGTACCCCCAAGGCAGCGTTTGTAGCCCTGTTTTGTTTAATATTATGGTTAATGATATTTTTGAAGGAATCGATAGTGGAATAGGGAAGGCCTTGTATGCAGATGATGGGACCTTATGGTTAAGGGGATGTAATCTTGTGTACATTCAGAGGAAAATGCAGGCAGCAATAGACCAGGTTGAACAAATGGGCAAACCAGTGGGCTTTTAAATTGTCGGTCTCAAAGACACAAATAATTTGCTTCTCTAAAAGTCACGAAGAAATTTCTTTAAAACTTTATGGCTAAAAGTTAGAGCAAGTAAAGGTAGTTCAGTATTTAGGTGTGTTGTTTGATGAAAAACTTGGAAGGAGCACATTGAAAAAACTAAAGGAAAATGTAAGAAAACAATATTTTGAGATGTCTGGCAGGACGGGACTGGGGGGCCTCTAGAGCCTTTCTGTTGATGGTGTATCGAGGTCTAATGAGAGCTACACTGGACTATGGATGTGTTGCATTCATGTCGGCTGCTGGTTGTCACCTGAACCAACTGGACATAGAGCAGACAAAGGCTCTTAGGATATGTTGTGGTGCATTTAAAACGTCTCCGGTATCAGCGATCCAAGTAGAGATGGGCAAAATGCCCTTAAGATTTGTCATTTACGCTGCGTAATTGCGCAATGTACAAGTGATACGAGCCCAAAGTGCAAGTGAAGTGAACATGTTTATTGAACAGAAAAACATACAAAGTGTCAATGAAACAGTCCAAAAATGAGTAATAATGGAGAGCTGACCGGCTACAAACTCTGTTGGTTGGAGGAGAAATGCCCCATGCGCTCCCAGGCGGGACTGGCAGTACTTATCAATGAGGAAGACTTGGATGAATGTCGAAGTGGAACAGGCTCTGGAAACAACAACACCATCTTAGTCCAAAGGAAGGGAAGCCAACAATAGTGAGCCTGGACATCAATTGTAGACTGATGCCGACACACTGAGTGCTTCCACTGCCACACATAAATACCCCCATAGACTAATGAGCGACAAGTGGAAACAGGTGCATGGCGACAGCCGGTGAGTGAGAGTGTGTGTGTGTGTGTGTGTGTGTGCGCGCGCACTTAAGTGAGAATGAATATAAATGTGTGCATGCATGTGTATGTGTGGAAACAAGAGATGATGGCAAACAGCTGGTATGTGAGTGCCTGGCAGAGAGCGAGGGAGAGGAGGCATGGCCATAGACTGGCAAAGAGCCAGGCTCAGAGGCTCTAATAACCTGCCAGCTGGAAATAATTAACAGCAATCAGGACCTACAGCCACTGATCATGGGCGGGGTTGAAGACATCTACCACAGCCCATGACAGAGCCCCCACCTCAAGGGGTGGATGCCAGACACCCATCGTACTATCAAAACAAAAAAGAAAACCTGCCCCCCCCCCCCAGACCCCAATACAACTAACCAAGGTGGGCGAAAACAGGTCAGGAGGGAATTAACTGACAAGAAATAACAAAACAACAAGAAAAAACAAACACGCCCAACCCCAAAACTAAAGTTAGACCCTCCCCAGGACCCAAGAGTCCCTAAGTTCAGGGGGCCGGCCCAAGTCCCAGGGCCCACAGATGGCCAAGTGAACCAGGCCAGGTGGCCTAGCAAAGTCCAACACAAGCTGGACGACCAGGCAACGTGAATCAGGTGGCCTGCCTGGGAAAATTGGCCACCTAACCCAACGGCACAGTCTATCGGGCGGGCAGGCTGGAGTTCTTCAGCCACCAGGCCAGGTGAGACAGGTTGGGAGGCGATCCCCCCATAGGGAGACCCAGTCCTTCGGGCAGTCGGCCCGCATAGTTGAGCCACCAGGGCCAGAGGGGTGGACGAGGCGGAGGCCTACTACCCGGAAGGTTAAGAGGTGGGTGGCCGGATCAGGGTAGGGTAACCCCAGCGGCATCAGGTGGCAGGGCCTGGTGGACCATGGTGGAGCCCAGCAGAGGAGGAAGGGACACCCCGAGGACCTCTGGAAGAGAGGAAGAGACCTCGGTGTCCCCAAGCTGGCCGGCTGCATGCCCAGTGGTCCCAGTTAGACCCTTGGCTACACCCCCGGTGGTCCCGACTTGGGACTGGAGCTTGGTCGCACCCAAGATGGACCTGGACTGGGCCATGGCTGCACCCACGGTGGTCCCAGCATGGGACAGAGTTGCACCAGCGGTGGTCCTGGCCTGGGACAGAGTTGCTCCCGTGGTGAGCCCCGGTTGGGTCTGCGTTGCACCCATGGAGGACCCCGACCGGGCCACGGCTGCACCCGCGGTGGATCCCAACCGAGCCATGGTTACGCCCACGATGGAACCAGGCTAGGCCCCTGCTGCACCCATGGTGGGACCCAGCTGGGTCACTGCTGCACCCATGGTGGGACCCAGCCGGGTCACTGCTGCGCCCTCGGTGGGGTCCGGCTGGGCCACTGCTGCGCCCTCGGTGAACTTCGGGCTGACGCACGATGCCCATGGCGAACCAAGGCTGGAGCGAAGCACCCACATGGGACTGACGCTGGGGCACAGCACCCACGATGGTCCCTGAGTGGGACGCAACACCCACGGAGACCTAGACTGAGGCGGGACCCATACTATGGCCTCTGGCAGACAGGGAGCTGGATCCCGGTCGACCTCACCGGGGACAGCAGCAGCCACAGTTACCTCTAGCGGCAAGCCTGGATCCTCGGACTCATCCAGCACTGATGGGACTCTCTCCAGCGACCCTGGAAGAGGACTTGGACAGAGAACAAAAGGGGTCAGGATCGCCAGCAGCGGCGGAGCCCCACGAGGCAAGCTCAGGTGCAGTGGGTGGCTGCACCTGGCTCTCCTCACCAAAAGCTAGGCAAAAATGCTCAACAATAGAAAGGCAAAAAACAAAGGAGAGCACTTGCCTTAGCTCGAGCTCCACTGCCGTCCAGGACTCCGACGATCTGGGCGATGTTCCTACGGGCTTGGCCTCCTGGAGGTGCAGCTCGGGCACTGACTCTGCTGCGGCGGCCTCCGCAGCAGGTGTAATTGTCTCTGCAGTCTTCGTTGTCCCAGCCGTTGTGACCCACGCTGGTAATTCCTCCGGCGTGGTGGCTGGGGTCTGGCTCACCATTGCTGCGGGGGAACAATCCTCCCAGACCTCTGGCTCTTCCCGGTCTCGATGGTACGGCTCCGGCACTGACATGCACTCGGAGGAAACAGCAGAGAGCAGGGAGAGGGCTGGTGAGCAGTTCAGAGCTGCAGCAGGTGGAGAGATCTCTGGGGACTGCACACCTAGAGACCCTCTACCAGGGATCAGGCAAGAATTTTCAACAATTTTAGAAACATAGGAGATTACTTGCCTGTTCTCCTGGTTAGTAATGTTTTCTGCTGCAGCTGGTGAGGCAACATCCCTCTCAGAGGCTGTGACGGCCCTGGACTCCTCTGTAGGCTGTAGCGAAGTCTCCAAAACCGGCACCAATAGGGATGGATTAGAGGAGTAGCCTGCCCCCTACACCTTGGCGGAGGTAAAAATGGAGGATGAAGTGGCCCGCAGGTCTGCTCTCCTCAAAATTAGATTAGATTAGATTAGATTCAACTTTATTGTCATTACACATGTATGAATACAAGGTAACGAAACACAGTTTAGCATCCAATCAGAAATGCAAAGGACAGCAGTGCAGTATATACGGTAATTAACAGTATGTGCAATTTAAGCAAATATATGCAAATATATGCAGCAGTGCAGAAAGTTAAAAGTACTGTTATGTGCAAATAATGTGCAATAAGTTAGATGTAGTTATGTAGTTATGCAGTTATGTACAGGTGAGGATGGTAAAAGATGATTGTAAGAGAGTCAGCGGGGAACTAAGTTCAATAACGTGACAGCTGTTGGAAAGAAACTGTTCCTAAACCTGCTGGTTCTAGTCCGAAGGCTTCTGAAACGTCTTCTGGAGGGGAGAAGCTGGAACAGTCCATGAGCAGGATGGTTGGAGTCCCTAAGAATGCTGCGTGCCCGGCACAGACATCTTTTCCTGTAGACGTCCTCTATAGCTGGAAGTGGAGTCCCTGTAATGCGTTGGGCGGTTTTCACCACCCGCTGCAGCGCCTTGCGGTCAGCTACAGAGCAGCTCCCATACCAGAATGTGATACAGTTGGTCAGGGTGCTCTCTATCACGCAGCGGTAGAAGTTGCCCAGGATGTCAGCTGACAGATGGTTCTTCTTCAATGTCCTCAAGAAGAAGAGGCGCTGATGGGCCTTCTTGATCAGGCTGGTGGTGTTAACTGACCAGCACTGGTCCTCCGAGATGTGGGTCCCCAGGAATTTGAAGCTGGGGACACGTTCAACAGCTATGCCATTGATATGGATGGGGTCGTGTGTCTCTTCCCTCTCCTTCCTGTAGTCCACTATGAGCTCCTTGGTTTTGCTGGTGTTAAGGAGCAGGTTATTGTCAGCGCACCAAGTAGTCAAGTGCTCAACCTCTGCCCTGTAATCTGACTCGTCGTCGTCCCTGATGAGTCCAATCACCGTGGTGTCATCTGCGAACTTTATAATGGAATTGGATCCATACATAGGCCTGCAGTCATGGGTGTAGAGGGAGTAGAGGAATGGGCTGAGCACACAGCCCTGTGGTACACCAGTGTTGAGTGTGATGACGGAAGAACGGTTGGGGCCTGACCTAACATGCTGGGGTCTGTTGGTCAGAAAATCCATGATCCAGTTGCAGGTGGAGGTACTGATTCCCAGGTCCCCAAGTTTGGTGAGCAACTTGGAGGGGATAACTGTGTTGAATGCTGAGCTGAAGTCAACAAACAGCATTCTTGCGTAGGTGTTCTTGTCATCCAGGTGTGAGAGTACATAGTGCAGCGCTGTAGAAACCGCATCCTCTGTACTCCTGTTGCTCCGGTAGGCGAACTGATGAGGGTCCAGTGTAGGGGGCAGGCCTTTTTTGAGCTGTGCCAAGACCAGTCGCTCAAAGTACTTCATGACTATGGGCATCAGTGCCACAGGGCGATAGTCATTTAGGCACAATGGTGTTGAATGTTTCGGCACTGGTACAATTGAAGTGGTCTTGAAGCACGCTGGTACCACGGCCTGGGCCAGGGACAGGTTGAAGATGTCTGTGAAGACCCCTGCCAGCTGCTCAGCGCATGCCCTCAGCACACGCCCAGGAATGCCATCAGGGCCAGCAGCCTTACGTACGTTGACATGACTCAGTGCATTACGGACGTCGGTGTGGGTGAGTGTGAGGTGGTGGAGGTCATCAGAGGGTGGGAAATTGATGTTCTTTTCATTGTTGTCCTTGTCAAAACGAGCATAGAAGTTATTTAGCTCATTGAGAAAGGGCACAGTCATGGCTATAGGTAAGGAGTTGCTGGGCTTATAATCAGAGATAGCTTGAATGCCCTGCCACATATGTCGGGGGTCAGAGTCCCCAAAATGTTCCTCCACCTTCAGCTTGTAGCTGTGCTTGGCCTTCTTGATGCCCCTCTTCAGATCTGCCCTGGATGAACTGTAGGCCTGTGCATCACCAGATCTAAAGGCATTGTTACGTGCTTTTAGCAGAAGTCGCACTTCTCTGTTCATCCACGGCTTCTGATTTGGGTACGGGGTGATCTGTCTTTCCTTGGTGACACTGTCAATAGTGGTGTTGATATGGTCCAGGACTGAGTGGGTGTAAGAGTCGATGTTTATGTGGGAGCCACAGGTAGCCTGAGAGGTGAACATACTCCAGTCTGTGTTCCTAAACTTCTCCTGGAGTACAGAGTCAACCCCCTCTGGCCACACTTTGATGGTCCTCACTGATGGCTTCACCCGGTTGATGAGCGGTACATACTTGGGGGTAAGGAACAAGGATAAATGATCAGACTGACCTAGGTGGGGGAGGGGAGTTGCTGTGTAGGCTCCCACAATATTGGTGTAAACATGGTCCAATGTTTTGTCCCCTCTTGTGTGACAGGAGACATGCTGGTAGAATTTAGGAAGCACTGTCTTGAGGTTAGAGTGGTTAAAATCACCCGCCACAATAAATGCTGCCTCTGGGTGTGCAGTTTGTTGTTTGCTAATAGCTGCATGCAGTTCTTTCATAGCAAGCTTAGCATTAGCATCCGGAGAAATGTAAGCGGCTGTTATGATGGTACAAGTGAACTCGCGTGGCAGATAGAAAGGTCTACATTTAACCATGAGAAACTCCAGGTTAGCTGAGCAGTGTCTCTCAACAGTGACAGAGTTCGTGCACCAAGCCTTGTTAATATAAATGCACAATCCCCCCCCTCTTGTCTTACCGGAGTCAACTGCTGCTCTGTCTGCCCGGAGCATGTGTAGGCCGGCTAGCTCGATAGCATTGTCGGGTATTCCACTGTGAAGCCATGTTTCCGTAAAAATCATGATATTGCAGTTCATAAGTTTCTTATTGTTGGTGATCCGAAGCCGTAGTTCACTCATTTTGCTCGCCAGAGACCGTACATTAGCAAGGAAAATACTGGGTAGCGATAGCCGGTGCGGTGTTAGCTTTAGCTTAGCTCTTAGCCCACCGCGTTTACCCCTCCTTTGTTTACGATCTTTACGCCGCCTGCGAGCACTTCCGGTCGGCCGGGAAGCCTGCCGAGCGTCGGGAGTTCTCCAGAGCTCCGGGAATAGACGTAGATTCAGACATAGGTTGCTGATAAAAAGGTCGTTATCGTTGTTTTGTAAACCAATATTCAAAAGCTCATCTCGGGTGTAAGATGTAAAAGCAGAGCTGTTCTGAACGAACATATCCGAAATGAGCAGAAATAACACTGCTAGTCCCCAGAATCTGGTAGGACGCTGGGCCTCGCGTTGTGCACGCGCTGCCATCTTGCGTCAAAATGGTGATCAATCTCCGCCGGCCCCACCAGTTTGTGTTTCTTTCTGTTCCCTGGCGATGGAATGAGACCGGGCTCAGGAGACGGAGGCGATCTGGGTGCAGACGGCTGGTGGATGGAAACAACTGAGGCTGGGGAACGCCTCTTCTTTGACATGCATCCGGGCTTCTCCGGGCGCTTCCTCTCTGCTTCACCGTTCTCCCGCTGCAGCGCAGCAATCAGGGCTATTCTCTCCCTTCCCTCAGCATGCGTCTTCAGCTGAGGGCAGCCGCGGGCTGCAGCGTCTGCCAGTCCCAAATACCACAAAATGTCATCTGGAGTGGAGTAAACGCATGCCGCGGAGATAAGCCTGTCTATTTCCATCAGGGCCTGGCAGCATTCCCACCCCAGACGCATTGGATAGCCTCTGCTACCCGGCAAGTTCATCTTGAGAGCTATTCCGAAAAGGGGGAAACACACACGGAACAGTGAAAAAACACGACACGTTTCTTCACTGCTTGGGCTCAATTTGGTGTCGGCGTACTGTCATGTATGTTGCGTAATTGTGCAGCGCACAAGTGAATTGATATGAGCCCAAAGTTCAAGTGAACATGTTTATTGAACTGAAAAACATACAAAGTGTCCATGAAACAGTCCAAAAATGAGTAATAATGCAGAGATGACCGGCTACAAACTCTGTTGGTTGGAGGAGAAATGTCCCACGCACTCCCAGACGGGACTGGGGCAGAGAGGAAGGGCAGTAATTAACAGTGAGGAAGACTTGCATGAATGTCGGAGCACAACAGGCTCTGGAAACGACACCATCTCAGTCCAAAAGAAGGGAAACCAACAATAGTGAGCCTGGAGATCAACTGTAGACTGACGCCGACACACTGAATGCTTCCACTGCTACACATAAATACCCCCATAGACTAATGAGCGACAAGTGGAAACAGGTGCCCGGCGACAGCCTGTAAGTGAGTGGATGAGTGAGAATGTGTGTGTGTACGCGTGCGTAAGTAAGTGAGAATGAATGTGTGTGTGTGTGTGTGTGTGTGTGTGTATGTGTGTGTGCATACATGTCTATGTGTTGAAACACAAGAGATGATTGCAAACAGCTGGTATGTGAGTGCCTGGCAGAGAGAGAGAGAGAGGGAGAGGAGGAGGCGTGGCTGTAGACTGGCAGAGAGCCAGGCTCAGAGGCTCTAATAACCTGCCAGCTGGAAATAATTAACAACAATCAAGACCTACAGCCACAGATCATGGGCAGGGTTGAAGACATCTACCCCAGCCCATGACAAGATTAAGAAGAACCAAATTAATGCTGGCATATTGGATCAACTTGAAGGGGGATAAGAGGTCACATCCTGCAAAAGCTATTCCTAATGATTGCTGGGAACACAATGAGTTCAACATTGGTAGCTTTGGATGAATAAATGATGCCATTGCTGAGCAGGCAGGATTAAAATACATAGATTTTAGCCCAATGGTCCTGTGGTCTGTTATTCCTCCATGGTTCTTTGAGATGCCACTGGTAGATTTTGAAATAACAATTAAGGAGGCAACATAAGCAATAAGAAACAGATTATATAGTGCATAAATACATTGTACAGAACTTCACAAACAGGCTGATAGCATTTACCGATGGTTCCAAGGGTTCTACAACTGGTCATAGTGGAGCTGCGGTATACATTCCATTAAGACATCTTTATGACATCCAAAAGCGGGTGGACTCTGGAATGGGAGTTGGCAGAAACAGGAAAGAAGAGATACTCATCACCTGATTAAGAACAGGACACACTACTTTAAACCAGACGCTACACAGAATAGGTAAACGCCCAACTGGCAGCTGTGCACATTGTGGTTCTCCGGAAACAGTTCAGCACGTTTTGTTGGAATGTCAGGGATACCAGGAACAAAGGAAACATCTGATTGCAGTAATGGAAAGGGCTAATTTAAGTTTTGTTTTGGAAAGCATGTTAGGAACTACAGTCAAAGAAATATATGTAGTGTGGTGAACACTCAATGGACCTGTTGGACCGGTTCTGTGACTAGCATTTTAGGTCAGAACAAAGGCAGGAAGCTTAGCCTTGTTATGCAAGGCTGGAGACTGTGGGGGGTCGATTAAAGGATGCGTGGGAAACAGTGGAAGTGATATCATGGAGGGAAATGCATTGTGACTGTCTTTATTATGCCAGGTGGTGAAATGCATTGTGACTGTCTTTATTATGCAAGGTGGTTTGTGGGACATGTGATCTATGAGGTGTGAAGTCCCTGATATTTAAAGACGAGAATTACTGTTTCATACTCTTTTTCTTCTGCTTTGAAATGATGGAGATGTGAATAAAGTTGACTCTGAGAAAGAACGCTGCCTCGTCATTTTCACATCCTCCACACTGGTGACCCTGAGACGTATCATGGAAGAAAGAAATTCCCCCGGGCCAGCCACGTCAGGAACCCCCAGCCAAGCGAACGTCGCTACAGTCCAGCTACTGGACTTCTGGCAGAACAATCCGCGCTCCTGGTTCAACGCAGTTGAGGCGCAGTTCAACCTCCGGGGGATATCGGTAGATGTCACGAAATTCTATCACGTAGTCGCAAAGCTGGACAACAACACGGCCCAGCATGTGGAGAGCCTGATCGACCAGCCGCCGGAGAGCGACAAATACGGCGCGTTGAAGGCTGCACTCATCCAGCAATTCACCCCCTCGGCGGAGGAGCGAGCAGAGAGGCTCCTGGCGCTGACGGAGGGGGAAAACGACATGCCCGCGAGCCTGATGGAGAAGTTGTTGAGGTTGAAAGACTCTATGACGATGATCACTTCATTTTCACCCACCTCTTCCTCAGGACTCTACCGTCAGCAGCGAGAGCGGCTCTGGCCAGTTCGCCACTGTTGGCCCTACGCCACCAAGCGGCACGCAGCCACGCCCGCTGCAGCGGAACTCGGCGCAACGTCCACAGACGACAGGAGGCCAGAGACAGCGGTGCCAGACTCACCGACGACGACAGCGGCAAGGGCCAGGGAGCGTGGACCGGACGTCTTTTGTTTCTACCATCGCCGCTTCGCAGAGAGGGCACGCAAGTGTGTACCGCCGTGCCAGTTCGGGCGTTCGGGAAACGGCAAGACCGGGGGTCGGTAGCAGCCGCGGCCCTCGGGGAAGAGAACAAGCTGCTCTACTTGTTGGACGCACGCTCCGGGAGGCAGTTCCTCGTCGACACAGGCTCCCAGTTGAGTTTCCTCACTCCTTCCTACGCGGACAGACTGGCGGGTTCCGGAGGTCCCCTGGTGACAGCGGCGAACGGCTCGGAGATTAAGACCTTTGGTGAGAAGACTCTGCTTCTGTCTCTACACGGACGTGCATAAAAAGTTTTTAGCCAAAGTCAAATTCCTTGTATGTGTTGTGCATACTTGGCCAATAAAGCTGATTCTGATTCTGATATGAGTGGACTTTTGTTGTAGCAACAGTAAATTTCAATATGCTGGGGGCTGATTTTTTGTGCTCACATGGGTTGTTGGTTGATCTCGCTAACAGGCGCCTGGTTAATGCATTTTCTTTTGATTCTGTCCCCTGTGCAGCGCGAGTGGCCCCGCCTACAGCACAAGCCAACGTCACAACAGCAGGTGGTAAGTTCCACACACTGCTCACTCAGTTCCCAGCACTTACGGTCCCCACATTTTCGGCAACAGTCGCTAAGCACGGGGTGGAGCATTTTATTACCACTACCGGACCGCCCGTTTTTGCAAAAGCTCGGCGCTTGGACACAGTTAAACTAGACATAGCGCGCGAGGAGTTCGCCAACCTGGAGAAGCTGGGCATTATCTGACGTTCAGTCCGATGGTCCCGAAAGCTGACGGATCATGGCGCCCTTGCGGGGATTTTTGCAGGTTAAACAACGCTACAGTGCACGACCGCTACCCAATCCCACATATCCAAGATTTCTCGGTTCATTTGGCAGGGGCGCGCATTTTTTCTAAAATAGACTTGGTCCGCGGTTACCACCAAGTCCCAGTGCACGCTGAGGACATACCCAAAACAGCAGTAATAACTCCGTTTGGTTTATTCGAGTTTTTACACATGCCATTCGGACTTAAAGGGGCTGCTCAGACGTTCCAACGCATGATGGACGCGGTGCTTCGCGATCTCCCTTTCGTATTCGTCTACCTGGACGATATTTTAGTAGCCAGCGCGTCCGAAGACGAACACAAAAAACACCTGGCCACAGTTTTCCGAAGGATCACGGGTTAATAATCAACCCAGCGAAGTATCAGTTCGGGGTGGCGCAGATCGATTGTTTAGGACACCGCGTCTCCCCCGAAGGAGCAGTCCTGCTGCCTGACAAAAGTGCGTGCTCTGGCAGATTTTCCCCAGCCGCAGACAGTCAGGGCGTTGCAGGAGTTTTTGGGAATGGTGAATTTTTATAACCGTTTTCTCCCCCACGCGGCGCAGCTTACGCAGCCGCTGTATGCCGCGCTCAAAAAAAAAGAAACCCGCAGATAAGATCGAGTGGTCCCCGGAGCGGGACCAAGCGTTCTCGGAGGTTAAAGCAGCCTTGGCAAAGGCTGCGTTGTTGGCACACCCAGACCCAACGGCCCGCATAGCGCTCACCACTGACGCGTCAGATGTGGCCATAGGGGCGGTCGTGGAGCAACACGTAGCCGGGGTTTGGCAGCCTTTCGCCTTTTTCAGCAGGACCTTGCGCGATAGCGAAGGTAAATACAGCGCGTTCGACAGGGAGCTGCTCGCTCTCCATTTGGCCATCCGCCACTTTCAGTTCTGGCTGGAAGGACGCGCTTTCACCGCGTTCGTTGATCACAAACCGCTAACATTCGCGATGGCCAAGGTCTCGGATCCGTGGTCAGGCCGGCAGCAGAGACAGCTGGCCGCGATATCAGAGTTTACCACTGATATTCAGCATGTGGCGGGCAAACTCAATGTAGTGGCAGATTGCCTCTCTCGCGCCGTGGCGGCCCCAGACAGCATAGGGTTAGATTATGCAGCCATGGCCGCAGAGCAGGTTAATGACGCGGATGTGCGCGCGCTCCAGTCTGGACCAACAGGGTTAAGGCTGGAGAACAGGGTGCTGCAAGAGGGTATGCCCCCCCTAATCTGCGATGTCTCCACTGGACGGCCGCATCCAGTAGTACCGGCTGCGTGGCGCCGCCGCGTTTTTGACTGGGTTCATTCTTTGGCGCACCCTGGAGTGTGTGCGTTGGTCAAAATGGTGGGAGAGAAATTTGTTTGGCCGAGCCTCCACAAACAGGTCAAAGAGTGGGCAGCAGCCTGCACAGCATGTCAACAAGCCAAAGTACACAGGCACACGAGAGCTCCTTTGGAACCGTTTCACATTCCGGCCAAGAGGTTCGATCACGTTCATGTGGACCTCGTTGGACCCCTCCCACTGTCACAGGGGTGCACACATCTTCTGACAATGGTGGACCGCACCACGCGCTGGCCTGAAGTGGTCCCGCTGGCATCAACCACGGCCGAGGAAGTGGCGCGCGCGTTTTTAACAGCTTGGGTGGCGCGTTTCGGCATTCCGTCGGACATTACGTCCGACAGAGGCCCTCAATTTGTTTCCGAGCTTTGGTCGACAGTGGCCCGCAGCCTGGGTGTCACAATTCACCGCACAACCGCGTACAATCCGCAGGCTAACAGGTTATGCGAACGTTTTCATAGGTCATTGAAAGCGGCTCTCAGAGCGTCACTGACGGATACAAATTGGGTTGACAAGTGACCATGGGTGTTATTGGGGTTGCGTTCTGCACCTAAAGAGCATCTAGAAGCCTCCCCAGCGGAGCTCGTGTTTGCGCAGCCACTCCGACTGCCTGGGGAGTTTCTCCCAGATAACCCTGCGCCCCAATGCCTCCCCATCTCAGCTGTTGCGGAGTAACATAGAATCAAGCACGCTGCCCGGCCCCGCGCACCAGTTTTCCACGCGTTTTTGTGCCTAAAACTTTGAAGAACGCAGAGTTTGTTTTTGTTAGACACAATGCGCATCGAACCCCGCTGCGACCGCCTTATGACGGACCATTCAGAGTGCTAGAAACAGGGGACAAGCAGTTTTTGCTAGATTTGGGGGGTAGGAAAGAGAAAATTGGCATAGACAGACTTAAACCCGCTTTTGTGGTGGCAGAGGAGGAAGTGCTGTTGGCAAAGGCCCCGCGGCGAGGTAGACCACCACGGAGGGTTTCCCAAAGTAATGTTTCCCCGGAACACCCGCAGAGACTGACAAAGGGTTTCTGCCCCCAGATTGTTACGCAAGGCTGGAGACTGTGGGGGGTCGATTAAAGGATGCGTGGGAAACAGTGGAAGTGATATCATGGAGATTGGAAATGCATTGTGACTGTATTATGCCAGGTTTCGGTGAAATACATTGTGACTGTCTTTATTATGCAAGGTGGTCTGTGGGACATGTGATCTATGAGGTGTGAAGTCCCTGATATTTAAAGACGAGAGTTACTGTTTCATGCTCTCTTTTTCTTCTGCTTTGAAATGATGGAGATGTGAATAAAGTTGACTCTGAGAAAGAACGCTGCCTCGTCATTGTCACATCCTCCACAGTAGGTCTGTTTAGATATTTAAGTGCAACTGGATTAATTAACAGAATTTAGTTTTTTGTTGTTTCTTTTCCCTGCCATTCTCTTGTCCACACTCCAACCCAGTAGGTGGCGGTAATGCACCTGTAAGCTGGTTGCCAAATCAAATCTAAAAGAAGAACTTTTGACTGTACAGGAAATAATCCCCCCTCCCACCAAAGGTTTACGTGGCCCTCAAGAAGTGAGGAAAAATTTTTGTGACCCTTACTACCACCAAAGTTGCCCATCCCTGTGTTAGATACATGAGACACCGATCACAAGTAATTCAGAGAAAACCCCAATGATCGAACGGTAACAATGGCATACAGGCAGGACAACATTCCTACAGATACGACGTACAATGTTGCATCAAAGCTTCATTAACCAAGGGTTACAGCATTTTTGAAAAGTCAGAATCAGAATCAGAATCAGCTTTATTGGCCAAGTATGCACAACACATACAAGGAATTTGACTTTGGCTAAAAACTTGCTCTCATTGTTCAGGTGGAGGATTTAAATAAGGATTCAATGACAACAGAGTATGTACAGTAAATTACAGTCTGTCCACGTTTCTATAAAAGGATGCAAATATATACAGGAATATACTGTATGTAGTTATTTACTCAGACTAACCACACTTTGCAGAAATATATGAAAAAATATACAGTCACACAGTATTTCAATGTGAACTCAGATTCAGTGATATGTGAATGAAGTAAAAAGCAGTGTGAGAGTTATGTGCAATGTAATAATGGATGAAAAGTCATGAGTACAGCAACAGGTAGGACTAGGTGAATGTTAGGAGTTCATCAGAGTGATGGCTTGAGGAAAGAAACTGTTCCTGTGACGGGTGGTTTTGACCTTCAGTGATCTGTAACGACGACCAGAAGATAGAAGTTCAAACAGTTTGTGGCCGGGGTGTGATGGGTCAGCGTGGGTCAGTGTTGCGTTATTTAATTATAAATGTGATCAGGTATAAAGATTATTTAATTTAGACTTACAAGTGTATGTGTGTGGGGACAGATGTTTGATCCGTCACCACAAACACTCAGAGAGTAACGCACTCGTTGGGGCACCAGTTCACTCTTTGTGAACAATTCATTAATAATTAACCTTCACACCTTAGATCAGTCAGTCTCAAAATATTTGTGAATTCTATACTGGGGACTTTAGAAACAGGCACAGAAAAGGAAGAAATTCCCAACTACTTCTGTCACTCAACTCATCATCATCATCATAGCAGTCTGTCGGGGGTGATGATTAACCATTTATTAATGAAATTTTGATTAAATGATCTTACATTCAAATAACTTGTGAGCAAAGTGACATGATCGACTTTAAACCATCACATTAAACTTGTAACCGAGGATTGAGTAACAGAATGTGAAAACATCTGTAAAACCACATAACTTCAGCATGAATTTGGAACAGCTGAAATGGAAGGCTGAGGTTAAAATTGGAACAAATTATGAATAAATTGGGACTCGAATTTATGAATTATAACTATATGAAAAATTCTGAATTATTCTAATAAAGTAAAAATGGAATTTTAATAAAAAAGGAATATTAATTTCTCTTAATTCTACATCTGATCAGATTTATGAATTATCTCCAAATCTTAAGACATTCGTTCAGCAGATGGAAATGAAGAGAATATGGCTCACTTGACTCCTTGCATTGAAGTTTGTTGTCCTTTCGGCTGGATTCTGAAACTGAGGTTTCTTGGATTGGGATTATATCTCCCCGCAGATGTTTCCCACAGTCCAGTAGCATTCAAAGTCCACAGAAACAAAATGAGATTCTGACTGCAATAAACAGCTTTGTCTTCACTCCGCTAGCATCGGAACTCTTTCAGGGCAGCTGTAATAGCGAGCTGTGTCCGGGGCTTTCGTTGGTCAGCGGCTTGTTTCAGGGTCCGGATAAATTTGGAAATAATAAAAAAAAATCTGATCCGGATAACAGCATTTAGAGAGGTAAGATAATTTAAGATAAGCCTTTATTCGTCCCACAATGGGGAAATTCCAGGATAAGATAAAGATAAGATAAAAACTCAAGCCACAAAATATATCCAAGTTCTTCTGATGTCGGGGGGGTTGGTGAAAATAGCTTCCATTGTGAAAAAAATGGTTAGTCTCTTTAAAACACACAGAACACGGTAGATTTATGAAAAATGTTTAAAAGGAGAAAGATAGGAACACCTGGAAACAAGAGTTTTCACTCTGAATCAAGATTTGAGCTCAAAAAGGAAGAATTAATTCCCAGACGTTTTAAAAGAAAAAGCATTTAAAGACACAAGACGTTTACACAACACACGACAATGGCAAAAACTCATCTGCGAGTATGGCCAGTCTCTCTTATAACTCAAGACAACTTTCCCAGGGTTCTGGTGACTGACATGACCAGGAACCAATAGTTTCTTGTCGTGGGCGAGTTTAAGGAACTTTGGGCCAATGAGCAACCAGTCCTTTGTTTGTAACCAGCCAATAGAATGAAAGGGAGTTTTGTCCCGCAGAGGCTCACTTGTGATTGGTGGAGCCAGTATATGACTTGGTACTTTTCCACAACAGAATGAAACACATTTTAATACACTGAAGATTTATTAATATACTTATGTATTAAGTTTAAGCTAAGTCAGTGAGCATGCATTTTTATAAACTGGTACTTATATAATTAATATGCATTAAAAACATATTTAAGCATTAAAACATTCATGCACACATTTAAAATCAAGATTAATGAAATCTTTCAAACCCAAATGATTGTCCAACAGAGAATGGTACGTTAAGAGTCCCATTTGCCTTTCCATGGTGTCCTGAAAAAGAGGATAAACTGAGAATTGAGTTTTATGAAAAGGTAGTCATTTATTACATTCAGTTCATCAGTGTACAGTCAAAGGTGGGCATATTTCAGAGTCGTCCACCAGGGGGCGGTGTCGAGCTTTGGATAATCCTAGGGCCTTATGAAAGATACCAGAGTTTATGGAAATCTGGAAAGGCTCAAGTGGCTGACAACCAATAAAACAGTCTTAGTTGGAAGGGAGTTCCATTTATTTATGATGCAAGTTAATCCGTTAATAGGGATCCTTATCGGCTTGCTTAACAAAGTAATTTTGTTCCAGGTGGTGGTCCTTAGCTTATAGAAAAACAGTTTCTGACCAGAACTTTTGAGTGAAACAATTTCCTGAGGTGGAAAGTCCATTTTATAAATAAGCCAAATGAGATGATGCTACAAAAATGTTTTTTCAACCTTTTAAAGCAAGTCTCACAGTTAGCACTATAAGCAGATGCATGAATCGCCGAGCCTAGCGATGTGTTGCCCAAACACTGCGCACACAAACCAGCCCGTAATAGCACTATAGTAACTTTCTACGTTTCTCCTGCCCACAGGTCAGTCATGTCTAGAGCTGCTATGAAGCACCTCTTAAGATTGTTGGGGGGGGGGGTAACCAGACCTTCAGAAGAGACCCCCACAGCATGGCTTGGCCGTGTCAACTCCACACAGGGAGGGTTTGACCTGGACTCGAACCAAGGCTTAAACCCAAACCCTCCCAGCATGAAGCTGCAGCAGTTCACCATGCTACAATTGTTTTTTAAGGCTTCGAGATGCAAACCAACACCTGTGGGAGGAAATCCACACCACCCCTAGCGCAGGGAGACATGGGGGGGGTTTACTCCACCGTTGATTCAGCATCTGTTAAATCGCCTTCTTAGACATCTACCAGAATCAAAACCTCTTTTTTTTCTGATTGTCCTCCACTCGTTTCTTCTCATATTCTCCCCTAGTTTTTTCCTCTTTCTGCTCCTCTTTTGGCTTTTTGTTTTGTTTGAAAAAGTTCAGTAGTCCCTTCCTTTTTTTTTCTTTCATCCGTTTAGGATTTACTTCTCCCAGCTCACCATTTTTCTGAAGATTCGAATGTTTGTTCCTGAGTTCATCCATCTGGTTCCTCAGATTTTTTATCTTTTCCACCATTTTGTCCATATCATCCTGCATTTGTTTAGCTTTTGCCCAGAGATGCTCCAGTTCTGTCTGGAAATGTTTATCGCCCTCTTGTTCTTCTGCCTGATTGCCCCTCTTTTCTTGGTCTTTTTGTTCCTCTTTTTGCTTGTTGTTTCCCAAAAAAAACCTATGAAGGAAGTTCTTTTTTTCAAGCCTCTTCACTGGTTTCACTCCATCGTCTGTTCGTTTAAACAGCGGATGTTTTAACACATCCATCGGCTTTATTCTCCATCTAGGATCCAGGTCTGTCATTTGCTTGATCAGATCGACCAACAAATCCATGTCAGATTTGTCCTCCTGATCTGTGACCATGTGGTGTTTTAGCTCATCGAGAGAGGAAAGCTTCAGAGTTCTCTTATCCTCAAATTTGTGCTTCGTCTCCTTTTCTATCTCCTCCGCGGTTTTTAAGATCCATTGCTGTCCTGTCGTGTTCAAGTCCTCGCTTGTTGGCTCTCTGAAAAACTCTTCTGTGCCACAACCACAGTCGAGCATCTCATCCGAGGGCTGGCCCTGAGTGAGAATGATATATCGCATCACGTCATACAGTTCCTCTGCAGGGTACAGCGTAGTTCCGACGGCCAGCTCAGCGACAATCAGCCCGAGTGCCCACATGTCAATGGCCTCATTGTAAGGAAGACCCAGAAGCATTTCTGGGGCCAGGAAAGCCGTGGTTCCCATTAGGATCTCTGGTTTGATGTCTGTCTCTGACCAAGGACGCTGTACAGCTATTCCAAAGTCTATGATCTTAACCTGGAACGGTACCTCGTGTCGATTGACAATCATGATGTTGTCTGGTTTCATGTCAGCGTGAATGATACGAAGTGTTTTTAGATGGTTGAGTGCCATGGCCAGCTGTTGCACAACTGGCTTCAAATCCTCCACGAAAAACTGACCCTGCTCCTGTAGGAAGTCTTCCAGACTAATATCCAGTATCTCAAAACTGAGACAGATTTCCTCGTGGTGGGAAAAAAATCCGTCAAAATTAATCAGGTGTGACGTGGCCTGATTTAAATGCTGGAATTTTTTAAGGATTGAGATCTCCTCCTTGGCAGTGAATAAGTCATCTGATTCCTTTTTGATGACTTTTATCGCTCTAAGGTTGCCATTTTTAATATTTTTGCATTTGACCACAAATCCAAATGCACCTTCCCCCAAAAACTTTATAATCTCAAAGTCTTCTCCCAGTAGGGAACCTTCGGAAAGGTTCAGGGCAACTGCAGCTGAAGGTCGAGAAGGCATTGCGACAAATTTCAAGTTCTTCTTCTTCTTCTAGATTCAATTGGTGGCTGGCAACCAGATTACAGGTGCACCTACCATCCAGACCTTCTTCTTAGAATGTGTCAAAAGAACAACTCCGTCCTATGATGTATCTATCTTCTTCTTCTTCTACATTTGATTGGCTGTTGGCAACCAGCTCAAAGGTGCATTACCGCCACAGACTTGATTATGTTTTCCTCATAGCTTTGTGACGTTTCCCTCATAGCTCTGCGAAGTTCTCCTCATAGCTTTGTGACGTCCTCTGTAGCTTTGTGATGTCTTACTCATAGCTCTGTGACGTTTTTCTCTTATCGTTTGTGACGTTGTCCTCATCGCTTTGTGACAATCTCCTCATAGCTTTATGACATTTTCCTCATAACTTTATGACATAATCTCCATAGCCTTGTGACGTTAAAGTCATCGCTTTGTGACTTTTTCCTAAATTTAGCTTTGACATTTTACTCATAGCATTGTGACGTTTTGACTTCACAGTTCACGTCATAACAGTCAGCAACATTCCAGGTTTTGTTGTCGTCCTCTTCTTCTTCTAGATTTGATTGGTGGTTGGCAACCAGCTTACAGGTGCATTGCCACCACTGACTTGACCAGCATCACTCTATATCTTTGTATAAGGAGTTCTTATAAGAAGTTTGGAACAACTCCTTATGTGTGAAAAAATTATTCGTCGTTGGACTGTGTCCTCGGCGATGTTAATAGCTGTAGCCGGCCAGCCAGCCAGCCCTCACGACTGGCTGCCTGTCACCCACGCGTCACTGTTTATATCACTCTTCTTCTTCTTCTAGATCTGATTGCCAGCTGGCAACCAGCCCGCAGGTGCACCATTGTCACCCACCGGGGTTGGGAGTGTGGACAAGAGAAACGGCAGGAAAAAAAAAAAATTCTTTTAATTAATCCAGTTGCACTTAAATATCTAAATAGAGCTACATATATTTCTTTGGCTGAGGTTCCTAACATGTTTTCCAAAGCAAAACCCAAATTAGGCCTCTCCATTACTGCAATCAGATGTGTCCTTTGTTCCTGGTATCCTTGACATTCCAACAAAACGTGCTGTACTGTTTCCGGAGAACCACAATGTGCACAGCTATCAGTTGGGTGTGTTTACCTATTCTATGTAGCGTCTGGTTCAAAGTACTGTGTTGTATTCTTAATCAGGTGATGAGTATCTCCTCTTTCCTGTTTCTGCCAACTCCCATTCCAGAGTCCACCCGCTTTTGAATGTCATAAAGATATCTTCCTGTATCTATTGAGTCCCAATATTCTTGCCACTTTTCCACTATATACTTTTTAATTATTGATTTGCCTTCTGCCTTACTGAGATCTGCACATCCACTGCCTCGAAGTTCAATGATTGTTTCGCTAATAAGTCCACATTCTCATTACCCTCTATTCCAACATGAGCTGGAAGCCAAAGAAAGTGTACTGACTGACCTTTACTGTAGAGGTTGTAAATTACGGAGTGGCTTTCTACAATTAGGTCCTGCCTACACGACTGCAGTGACTGAACACTCTTGAGAGCTGCCCAACTATCTGAAGCCATAATAGCGTTATTCCTATAATTTGTCTGCAACCACTGTAGAGCTAATATAATGGCAACTAGCTCAACTGTGTATACTGATAAGTGAGTATTTATGACATCAAAGGTACACTGTGTTTCTATGATGTCACATGACCATATAAGGAGTTGTTCAGACCTCCTTTTATGGTCATGTGACCGGAATTGTATGACCTCATATCAGAACATTGTGTATCTGTGATGTCATAGAGAGTTCTTTGATCTCTCTATGACATCATAGGCGCACATCTGCTATGTCATAGCTGTGAACGGCCATAGCTCCCCTATGGACATTCATTAACGAGTTCCCCTCCTAAACTTCTGCATATCTTGGGAGGTTGAAATTCAGGGATGCACACCCTTGTAACCTCAGCAAAGCATGTGTAAAATCTGAGGCCAGTCCGACGAATGCCTAAGAAGATACGCGCCCAACAGTCAGACAGACACACACGCCGACAGATTTCTTAAATCACTCTATACTAGTGCCTACCTCTGCATGCCCGTAGAAACCAAGTATAAGCAAGTATTTTTGCATCCCCGTAGAAAGCAGGTGTAAGCAAGCGCATCACAACTCGTTCAGTGATGCCTGCCTTGATGATGTCATAGTGAGTCCTTTGATCTTTGATGATGGCATAGCGAATCCTATGATCTTTGATGTCATACCACTCATTCAGTGATGCCTGCCTTTGATCTGTGAAGCCTGCCTTTGCTCTTTGATAATGTCATAGCAAGTCCCTATGATCTTTGATGACGTTATAGTGAGTCCTATGATCGTGAGTGATGCCTGCCTTTGATCTTTGATGTCCTATGATCGTGAGTGAGCGTGAGTGATGCCTGCCTTTGATCTTTGATGATGTCATAGCAAGTCCTATGATCGTGAGGGATGCCTGCCTTTGATCACACACAGACACAAACAGATTTTCTTGAATCGCTCTATACTGTGATGTCTATATGATGTCATATAGACATCATGTAGAGATCATAGGAACATCATAGGCAATCTATGATCTTTTAGCGAGTCCTATGGTCGTGACAAACACACGTACACAGACAGAAAGACAGACACACAAACACAGATTTCTTTAACTATATATTAACCATTTGCCAGTGACGTCCCGCGTCACGTGATTTTTGTTGATACCGCCATATTGGACGTCAACTCGGGCGCTGTGTGAGTGCGTTTCAACATGGCGTCCGCTCAGTCAGATGTGCCGGCTTTGTCCGATGTAGCGCAACTACTAGATAAAAAACACCGTGACCGGTACATGGAAAAGCACAGTGTTATCGGCGTGGACCCTTACAACTTGTCGCTTAAAAAATTCACCAGTTTCATAGATTTTTGCCCCAAACCTGACGTACGCTATATGGACATCAGAATCAGAATCAGAATCAGCTTTATTGGCCAAGTATGCACAACACATACAAGGAATTTGACTTTGGCTAAAAACTTGCTCTCGTTGTTCAGGTGAAGGATTTAAATAAGGATTCAATGACAACCAGAGTATGTACAGTAAATTACAGTCTGTCCACGTTTCTATAAAAGGATGCAAATATATACAGGAATATATGCAGTTATTTACTCGGACTAACCACACTTTGCAGAAATATATGAAAAAATATACAATCACACAGTATTTCAATGTGGACTCAGATTCAGTGATATAATGTGAATGAAGTAAAAAGCAGTGTGAGAGTTATGTGCAATGTAATAATGGATGAAAAGTCATGAGTACAGCAACAGGTAGGACTAGGTGAATGTTAGGAGTTCATCAGAGTGATGGCTTGAGGAAAGAAACTGTTCCTGTGACGGGTGGTTTTGACCTTCAGTGATCTGTAACGACGACCAGAAGATAGAAGTTCAAACAGTTTGTGGCCGGGGTGTGATGGGTCAGCACAGATGTTTCCCGCCCGTTTCCTGGTTATGGACCGATATAAGTTCTCAATGGAGGGTAGGTCGGTACCAATGATCCTCTCCGCAGACTTAATGATCCGCTGCAGTCTGGTCTTGTCCTGTTTAGTGGCAGATCCAAACCAGACAGTGATGGAAAAGCAGAGGACAGATTGGAAGCAGAGGACAGATTGGACAGAGGACATCTACAACTACCTGGTCAACACACCGTCTAGGTACACTGGAGAGTCTCTGAAAGCCTACAAAAGTTTGGACGCTTATAGTTATTTTGTTGCTGGGCTTGTGAGAAATGTGCTGATATCCCCAGTCATCACTTCAACGGTCCACTATGTCGTGAAGGCTCAGGTATTTTTATTTTATTTTTTCCCAAATTCAGACGCTAGTCTCTAGTCTCTCTCCCCTACTGTATAGATTTGTCATGTTATATAGAATCTATTAAGTGATAAATTATTAAAATTTTATAAAATATTCAATTATTATTATTATTGTTATTAGCTGTATATATAGTATCTCAATTAAATTAATTAAAAAATAATTAAATATTTTTATAGATCTATATATTCAGTAAAAGGATTTTTAAATATTTGTCTTATCAATAGAATACTCGATAAACAACTCCCAACACTATTAGATATATTACAAATTTTATTGTTCAGTCTATACAAGAAAGACTTATATCCAGATAAAAAGTCATCATACCCACATATTAATTATAAGAATATTTATCCACTACAGGTACATCACTCCCAGAAGATGTCGGACCCCCCACTGAAACCCTGGGTGATCATGAATCAAGATGGTGTCATATTGTCTTCACACTGTACTTGTATGGCAGGGTTAGGAGAGACTTGTTCGCATGTTGCAGCTGTGTTGTTTGCTGTTGAGTGTGCTGTCCGCCTGTCCCAAGGCCAGACTTGCACTGATGTTCCCTGCGCCTGGAATATACCAACAGCAAACTTGAAGCTTCCTTTTGCTGCATTGCGTGATATCGATTTTAAAATTTATTTCTAAAAATAACAACTTTTAAAGTGCTTTACAGTCTATTAAATGCTATATAATCATTATGTGGGACGTCATAATATCTATGCAGGAAAATTTAGGTTAGTTATATCAGACATTGTTTCTTCTGCAGGTAAAATTTGTTGAAGAAACTACCAGATCGCAGAACAAGTGTGTATTGTGGCATCAGCAGCGAGTCGGCAGAATAACGGCATCCATCTTCAAAGAAGCTGCATAGACTCATCTTGACGTTCCTTCGAGAAGCCTGCTGAACAAGATATGCTACCCAGTTAGTTTTACCAGTAAAGCAACAAAGTAAGAGACTAGAAAAGCACTCGGAGAGCGCAAACCTCCGCCAAGCCTGCATGCAATTCCTGAATTGTTTTTTTACTGGTAATCATCTCTTTTTAGCCTGCTATGCTTAGCTACTTACTGTAAGCTACTTTTGGTGCTCGATTGAATCATTGAGTACTAAGTGGGTTGACCATGGAAACTGACAACATTTAAATTGTAAAGAAGACATATAATTCTAAAAAAATTGTCATTTCATTGTGCTATCTAAAATATTCAGATTTCTTACAGAAAATAGTTCTATATTGTTTTTAAGGAATACTGGTACATTTTTTTTTGTACTCTCAATAATTTTGCCGATTTGTTTCAGATGGGGATGCGACCATGAGAAAGTGGCCCGTGATCAGTATGAAGAAATCAGGTCTTCTCAGCACCAGGATCTACTAGTGAGTCCTCAGTCAGCGCTTCCCCTTCATGGGTGCCTCTCCGGATGGATTTGTCTCCTGTAGCTGCTGTGGGGAGGGTCTGGTGGAGGTCAAATGTCCTTTCTGTAAGAGGAATCAGGCTTTAGAGGAAGCGGTGGAAGACTCTGTTTTGTGCAAGCAACATTGATGGCGACATCAAGCTGAAACCATCTCATAAATATTTCTACCAAATCCAAGCTCAACCGGGTGTCACAGAACTTTCTTACTGTGACTTTGTTCTCTGGACTCAAAAAGGTTGTAATGTTCAAAGAATTGAGTTTGATGACCTCTTTTTTAATGAGAAAGTTCAACTTGTTGGTAAATATCACAGGTCTGTCATTTTACCAGAACTACTCGCCAAATGGTATACCAAAAATCCAAATTTGTTTCATATATCTTGTAAGACAAAAGAAACCCCAAAAGGTGATAATACTAGTGTCATTTGCTACTGCAGAAAAACCTGTGGTGATGCATCTATCGTAACCTGTGAATCTGGCTTTTGTCAAATTGGTCAGTTCCATGTACAGTGTCTCAGGTTGAAAAATGTTCCAAAGAAAAAGTGGTGCTGTCCAGATTGTAGAGCAATTTCAAGGAGTCAGAAAAATCTGAAGAACTAAGTGTGTGGCATGTAGATTGTGGTTGTATCATCACCTGAGGTTTACTAAAAATAATAAAATGTATTGGCCAAATAGAATATAATATTTCTTTGTTGTACAACTAGCTTAGCTATTGCATGTAAATATACAGTATATCATGACTTAAGTAATAAATTCAAATTTAATTGTTATAATTTTCAGGTTATTTCATTGCGTGCATCATATAAAATGTTGATTGCATAGCCGCGAGTAAGGCGGCTATGCAATCTTTCCTGTTCAGCGCTGCCACCCACCTCCTGCGCCTGTCTTTGTCAGCTGGGAACCGGTAAAACTTCAAGTTGGATCCCTTTTTCTGGCGATTTGTACACCCAAAGGCACAGCAGTGAAACAACATAGTCTAATTCAATGCCAACATAAAATAAAACAAAGACGTAGGTTGAAATCAGGTAAATATATCGAGATCTGGTACACCGCTGAACAGCTGCTGAATGCGCCGTCCACTCGCTTCCGCCGTCCAATATGGCGGCGTAAACAAAAGGTGTGACATCACAGCAAATGGTCAATAGAGTGATATAATTCAAGAAATCTGTGTGTGTGACTCGCTATCAGTGATGCCTGCCTTTGATCTTTGATGATGTCATAGCGAGTCCTATGATCTTTGACGATGTCATAGCAAGTCCTATGATCATGAGTGATGCCTGCCTTTGATCTTTGATGTCATAGCGAGTCCTATGATCTTTGATGATGCTAGCAAGTCTAGGGAGTCCTATGATCTTTTAGCGAGTCCTATGATAGTGAGTCCTTTGATCTTTGATAATGTCAAAGTGAGTCCTATGATCATTTAGCAGGTCCTATGATCACCACAGACACACACGCACACACACACATTTCTAATTCTTCTTTCAGATTTGACTGGCAGTTGGCAGCTGGCTTACAGGTGCATTACTGCCACCTGCTCTTATCTTCTTATAGAGGACAGAAGAGGAGAGATCACTAGGAGGAATTGAGGTAGGAAGTGGGGAAGAGGATGTTTGGAGTCCGGTGGAGCCTAAAAGAAGCAAATGTAAACGTAAAGAAAATCAAGAGCGTTATCAAGTGCTGATTAGAAGATGAACAATCCCAGAATATACAGAAGAAGTGTAAAGCAATTAAACTTACTCAGGAAGGAGCATCATTTTGTGAGTGAAACTCAATTGAGCTCACAAATGCAATTAATGGGTTACCTGGAGAAGTTTTAAATGCAAGAATTCTTCGTAGTAGTTCATTACTATTTACATGTAAAGATAGTGTTGAACAAGGAAAAGCAATCAGAGTCAATAAGATGGAGTGGAAAAATGTGCAGTGTTCAGTATTGGAAGGAAATAAGGCAATGAGAGGAATGATATCGGGCATTTCAAGGGCTGTCTCAACTGATGAACTAATGAAAAACTTAACTGGAGCAAAAGTGACAGAGGTACAAAGATTGAAAACTAATAGAAATAGTGAAAAATGTGATCATCTGTCGGTAATGTTAAAATTTGATGAAACAAGACTGCCAAGTAAGGTGTATATTGGCTACATGAGCTATGAAGTCAGACTTTACATTCCTCCTCCACTCAGATGTTTCAAATGTCAAAGGTTTGGTCATGTAACAGTGATATGCAACGATAGACAATGATGTTCCAGATGCTCTGGTGAACATGAATATGGCAAATGCTATGGTGAACATAGCTCTGCATATCGAGGTTGTGAAGCCAGCAAAAGAGCAGCAGAAATTCAGCAGGTAAAAGTCTTCCAGGGATTAACATATGCAGAAACTGCGAAAAAGGTGCCAGCTAAAAAAGTGGGAGTGGACTTCAACAGGGTAAGAGTGCAGGCTTGCAGTGCATGCAGCAGAATTAAGGAAGATTGGTTATGAAGGAAAATAATTTTGTGTTATTTGTGGTAGATGTGATAAACTGCACTGTGCAGACCTTCAAGAAAACAGAAAAAATCAAATTCATTGTGAAAGCAGCAGAAAAATATCTTTGCATTAAGGGGCTACATTGGGAAGCAGTTGAGGACATGTTAAGTGGGGAATCTTTAAGTTCACAGACATCATGGGCTAGTGGATCAGCTGCCAGTCAAATCTAAAAGAAGAAGAAGAATGAGATGAGACGCAGATACGGACTACAGCTCCTGACCAGATGGAGTGATGATGTGGAGTGGGGTGCGTGGCGGTGATGCACCTGTGGGCTGGTTGCCGGCCGCCAATCGAGTCTGAGAGAAGATGAAGAAGACGACGAATGTTCGGAGCTCCTCATGGGAACTTCTTGTACAGGAATGTGGAGTGGTGGTGGTCGGATCGGTAGCGGTGATGAACCTGTGGGCTTGTTACCGGCCACCGATCGGGTCTAAAAGAAGAAGAAGAACTCCTTATACTAAGACATTGAGTGATGATAATCAAGTCAGTGGCGGTAATACACCTGTAAGCTGGTTTCCAACCGCCAATCAAATCTAAAAGAAGAAGAAGAAGATTGGCGGTTGGCAACCAGCTTACAGGTGCATTACTGCCACGTACTTCACTCTATATCATCACTCTATCTGGTCAGGAGCTGGTCTCCCTCACTCTATCTTCTTATTCTTCTTCTTCTCTTAGATTTGATTGGCGGTTGGCAACCAGCTTACAGGTGCATAACCTCCACCTGCTGAATTTCTGTATATCATCACTCTCTCATCACCATCTTCTTCTTTTAGACCTGATTGGCGGCTGGCAACCAGCCCACAAGTGCACCACCGCCACCCACCGGGCCGGAGTGCAGACGAGAGAACAGTAGGGGAAAAAAAAAAAAATTCTTTCAATTAATCCAGCTGCACCCAAACATCCAAATAGACCCACATATATCTCCCCGACTGAAGCTCCCAACATGTTTTCCAAAACAAAAACTTACATTAGCCCTTTCCATGACTGCAATTTGTTCCTAGTATCCCTGACATTCCAACAAAATGTACTGAACTGTTTCCAGAGAACCACAATGTGCACAGCTGCCAGTTGGGTGTTTACCTACTGTATTCTATGTAGCGTCTGGTTTAAAGTAGTGTCCTATTCTTAATCAGGTGATGAATATCTCTTCTTTCCTGTTTCTGCCAACACCCATTCCAGAGTCCACCCGCTTTTGAATGTTATAAAGATGTCTTCCTGTATCTATTGAATCCCAATATTCTTGCCACTTTTCCACAATATAATTTTTAATTATTGATTTGCCTTCTGCCTTACTGAGTGAGATTTCCTGGTTTTTTGCTTTGAATTTTAATGATTGTTTTGCTAATAAATCCACATCCTCATTACCCTCTATTTCAGCGTGGGCTAGAACCCAAAGAAAGTTTGACTGACCTTTACTGTAGAGGTTATAAATTAAGGAGTGGATTTCTACAATTAGGTCCTACCTACACGACTGCAATGGCTGAAAACTTGAGAGCTGCCCAACTATCTGAAGCAATGACTGCATTATTCCTATATATATATTCCTCTAACCACTGTAAAGCTAATATAATGACAACTAGCTCAACTGTGTATACTGATAAGTGATTACTAGTTCTTTTATTGATAGATATTTAATACTGAAGAACGTATACAGCAGCTCCACTACGACCAGTTGTAGGATCCTTGGAACCATCGGTAAATGCTATCAGCCTGTTTCTGAAGTTCTGTTCAGTATATTTATGCACTATATAATCTGTTGCTGATTGCTTATGTTGCCTACTCAGTTGTATTTCAAAATCTACCAGTGGGCATCTCAAAGAACCATGGAGGAATAACAGACCACAGGACCGTTGGGCTAAAATCTATGTATTTTAATCCTGCCTGTTCAGCAATGGCATCATTTATCCATCTAAAACTACCAATGTTGAACTCATTGTGTTCCCAGCAATCAGGAATAGCTTTTGCAGGATGTGACCTCTATGCCTGACATATTGTTGGACCCAGGGAACACACACACAGGCTCAAGTGCAATTCAATAATCTTTATTGTTGCCAACAGAGGGTGTATGAGTGCGTGTGTGCGTTGTGTGAATGTATTGACGGTGAACATGCTGCAGCCAGGGGAGAGACAGAGTGCCGTACAGCCTGGCAACCCTAAACAGAGCCAAAGCACAGTTATTAGTTTCAGCCAAGTCACAATGAACTGGGTAATGACTGGGGCTTACTTGCAGGTGGTCTGATGCTGGCGCAGGTTTTGGCTCGAGGCCTCCAGCCAGGGAGACAGCGTCTGCGAGGCACACCCGGTGATGAGCGATGTCGTTTGGCGAGGCGAGGGGAACGTTCCGCCACCGCGGAGGGTTGGTTCCTCCGCCTGAGGGATCCACCTGTGCACAGGGGAGAACCTGGGAGAAAAGGTAAGTAGCGGTGATGCTTACTTGTAATAGGAAGGTCTTACTGACGAAGCGTTGGTCTGCGTGGAAACAGACGTGCGGGAGACGAAGGTCAGGTAGCAAGAGAGACGGCTCCGTGCCAAAGCTTCAGGCAGGGCAGGCTATATAGCCCGTGATTGATTGGCCGCAGGTGTGTGCGCAACTGAGGCAGGTGACGGCCCAGAGTGGGTCATGACAGTACTGCCCCCTCCCCCCCGAGCAACGCCTCCTGGCGCTGGCCTACCTGGGTGCGTCTGATGGAAGTTCTTGATGAGACGTTCGTCCAGCACAAACGATGGACGCACCCAGGACCTCCACTCTGGGCCATACCCCTCCCAGTCCACCAGGTACTGCAGGCCGCGACCCCAGCGGCGGACGTCCAAGATGGAGTCGATCCTTCATGCCGGGTCGCCGTCGATCAATACTGGCAGGGATGGAGCCCTAGGAGGGGGGCAGAGCGGGTAGGAGACAACGGGCTTGATCTGTGAAACGTGGAATGTGGGACAGACACGGAGAGAGGATGGGAGAGCCAGACGCACAGCCACAGGATTAATAACATGGACAATCGGGAAGGGCCCAATAAAACACTGGGCCAGTTTCCTCTTCTCAGCCTTCAGGTTAATGTGCTGGGTAGATAGCCATACCTGCTGACCCACCTGATACTGAGGAGCAGGCCTCCTGTGCCGGTTCGCCGTTCTGGTGTTGCACTCGGCCATGCATAAAAGGGCCCGGCGCGTAGCAGCCCAAACCCGACAACAGCGCCTCAGGTGGGCATGGATGGAAGGCACAGCCACTTCCCCCTCATCTTCGGGAAACAACGGTGGATCATAGCCCAGCGACGCCTTGAAGGGTGACATGCCGGTAGCTGAGGACAAGGTCAGATTATGAGCGTATTCAATCCATGGCAGGTGGCTGCTCCAAGATGACGGGCTGGAAGCAATGATGCAGCGCAGAGCAGCCTCCAGCTCCTGATTGGCTCGCTCGCACTACCCGTTACTCTGGGGGTGATGACCACAGGACAGGCTTACCGTAGCCCCCAGCACGTTGCAGAAACTCCTCCATACGCGGGACACAAACTGGGGACCCCGATCGGAGACATTGTCCTTGGGGATCCCATGTAGACGCATGACGTGCTGCACCAATAGGTCCACCGTCTCTTGTGCCGTTGGGAGCCCATGCAAGGGGATGAAATGGGCGGCCTTAGAAAAATGATCCACAATGGTGAGCACGGTGTCAAAACTGTTGGATGCCAGGAGACCCGTTACGAAGTCCAAAGCAATGTGGGACCGTGGCTTCCAGGAACCGGCAATGGGTGGAGGAGACCCGCTGGCGGTGATGAAGATGTCTTCCCGGTAGTGCACTGGGGACAGGCGCGGACATAGTTAATGACGTCATTCCAAAGGCCCGGCCACCAGAACGATCTCTGGAGCAGCTCCACCAGGCGGGTGATCCCAGGGTGGCAGGCGAGCTTGGACGAATGGGCCCAGTGGATCACGTCACCCCAGACAGGAGAGGGAACGAACAGTCTTCCTGCAGGCCCTCCGCATGGATCCGGCTCAGCCTCCCGCGCCTTCAGGACCTTGTCCCTGATGCCCCACGAGAGGGCGCCCACGACGCACGAAGCAGGGAGGATGGTGTGCTCATGCCCGTCAGAGACCTCTGAGGCGAACTGTCTGGACAGGGCATCAGGTTTGGCGTTCTTCGACCCAGGGCGGTAGGTGATGGTGAACCTGAAGCGCCCGAAGAACAAGGACCACCGCGCCTGGCAGGCATTCAGGCGTTTAGCCTTCCTCAGGTACTCCCAAGTTTTTGTGGTCGGTCCATACCACGAAGGGCTGTGCTGCCCCCTCCAGCCAGTGCCGCCACTCCTCCAGCACGAGCTTCACAGCCAGGAGTTCTCTGTTGCCGACGTCATAATTCCTCTCCGCGGAGGACAGCCACCGAGAGAAGAAAGCGCAGGGGCGGATCACCCCATCCACCGGAGAGCGCTGTAACAAAACTGCCCCCACCCCCGAGTCAGAGGTATCCACCTCAACCAGACTCTGGAGAGCGGGATCCACCTGCGTCAGGACCCGGGAGGATGGGAACTCGGTCTTCAGGGTAGCAAAAGCTGTTGCAGCCTCCTCTGTCCACTGGAACGCCACCTTGGGGGAGGTGAGACTGGTCAGGGGAAGGGCGATCGAGCTGTAGTTTGGTACGACTCGCCGATAAAAATTGGCAAATCCCAGGAATTGTTGCAGCTGTTTCTTCGAAAGGGGGGGGGGGCAATCCACCACCGCCTTCACCTTCTCGGGGTCCGGGATGACCTGATTGTGTGAGATGATAAACCCTAGGAAGGAGGTCTTCTCAGTGTAGAACTCACACTTCTCTGCCTTAACGAATAACTTATTCTCCAGGAGCTGTTGGAGGACCCGCTTCACATGGACCTGATGCTCCTCCCGCGACTGGGAGAAGATTAAGATGTTGTCCAGGTAAACGAAGACGAAGGACCCGAGGAAGTCCCGGAGAACGTCATTAATCAAACGCTGGAAGACGGCCGGAGCATTGGTGAGCCCAAACGGCATGACCAGATATTCAAAGTGGCCGCTAGGGGTCCGGAATCCCGTCTTCCACTTGTCGCCCTCCCAGATCCGCACGAGATGGTAAGCACTGTGGAGGTCCAGCTTTGTGAACCAGGAGACCCCCTGGAGGGAATCGAAGGCAGAGTCCATGAGTGGCAAAGTGTACCTGTCCTTGATAGTGATGTTGTTCAGTGCCCGGACGTCAATACACAGGCGAAGGGAACCATCCTTCTTCCCGACGAAGAAGAAGCCCGCCCCCACCGGCGACGAAGAAGGCCAAATGATGCCCGAGCTGAGCGACTCCTTGATATAAGCATCCATAGCCTCCCGCTCCAGAGCCGATAAGCTGTAAAGGTGACTCGACGGCAGGGGGCGCCCGGGCGGAGGTTAATGGCACAGTCGTACGGGTGGTGGGGGGAAAGAGACAGCACCTGGGACTTATTAAATACCGCTCCAAGGTCATGGAACTCCGGTGGCACTCTGGACAGGTCAGGAGGAGGAAGGGAGGCGGGGGAGGAGAGGGGGACTGAGGGAGAACATGCTGCAGACTGGAGGCACGCACTCAGGCAGAAGGGGCTCCAAGCGTGGACGCTCCCCGTACGCCAGTCAAAGGTTATGGAGGCGAAGCCAGGGGTAGCCCAAGATGACGGGGGCAGCCGAGGTGGACAGCACAAACAGCCGGAGGTCCTCCTGATGGTTACCTGAGATGATTGCCGAGACCGGGGCTGTCTGATGTGTCACTGTCTCCAGGGGAGCCTTTGACAGAGTGATGAGGTTTAGGGGGGTCGGCAGGGCATGGCAGGAGAGCCCCAGTCGGGTTGCCAGTTTCCCCGAAATGAAGCTCTGCTCAGCCCCTGAGTCCACCAGTGCGTGCGTGAGAACTTCGGTGCATTTATGACAGAACCTAATTAGCAGGAGACATTTTGATAGGGGATTTGGTCAAGATGAGTCTGCGAGTCCCCCTACAGCGACGCGCGGACCCCCTCTTTTGGCCGAATCGGGCAGGACTCGATCTCATGCTCATCCTCCCCACAATACATGCACAGACCTAATTCCCTGCGGCGCTGTCTCTCAGCCCGCGGAAGTTTAGTCCGCCCCACTATCATTGCCTCAGGGTCGTCTGGAGCTTCTAGCGCGGGCAACGCTAAAGATGAGGACTGAGAGGAGCGCTGGAGCTGTCTGCTCGAGCGGCTGGAGGACCTCCGCTTGGCAGCTCGCTCTCTCAGCCTGTTGTCAAGACTAATTACCTCCGCCAGGCCGAAGGCCAGGAGGAGGTTATGTTTTTGCCGGGGTTTGTCTGCCTGTTTGTTTGTTTGTCTGTCTGTTGGTTAGCAAGATAACTCAAAAAGTTTTGGACGGATTTCGATGAAACTTTCAGGCGTTGTTGGAAATGGTACAAGGAAGAACTGATTAAATTTTGGGGATGATCCGGATCACCGTCATGATACAGGAATTTTTTAAAGGATTCTTTAACATTGTGAGATACGGCCATTTTCAATATGTGTGCAGGGGCAATAGAGGGCGCTGGTCGTCGTGTCTGACGAACACAAACTCCGCCTTCTTCAAAGTTTTAGGCACAAAAGCATGCGGAACACAGTGGTGGGCAGGGCCCGCCAGCATGCCTGTGTTTGCGCCACGCTGCAAAAGCTGACACGGGCAGCTGTCCGCCGCCGGATTATTTGGCACAAATTCCCCGGCCAGCCATAGGGGCTGCGCAAAAACCAGCTCTCTGCTGGGGAAGCTTCAAATCCTCTTTTTTTCCGCGGAGCGCAAACCCAATAAAACCCACGCCAACCTGTCTATCCAACTTGCATCCGTCAAAACAATGGTGGCCCGGGCCCGCCAGCGTACCTGTGTTTGCGCTACGCTGCAAAAACTGAGATGGGCAGCTGTCCGCCGCCGGATTATTTGGCAGAAATTCCCCGGCCAGCCATAGGGGCTGTGCAAAAACCAGCTCTCTGCCGGGGAAGATTCAAAATCTTCTTTTTTTCCGCGGAGCGCAAACCCAATAAAACCCACAGCAACCTGTCTACGCAATTTGCATCCATCACTGAAGCTCTGAGTGCTGCTTTCAGTGATCTATGAAAACGCTTGCAGCCTGGGACTTTGCACATGAAGGAGATGGACACAACAGCAACACTTCAGTTTATTACCTCCGCCAACCACTAATCCTGTCATTGTGAATCCAATTGCTAGTCATATGTTTTCATGGTCAAGGAATCTGAAAACGTACACACAAACACTGTATGGGGGGGAACTGTGGCGCTTGGCGGAGGTCTGCGCTCTCCGAGTGCTTTTCTAGTTGTTAATGAAATTAGCTCAGTGAGCCACTCGGATTTATCTAAGCGGGCCAGCTTGTCCCGTAGACTAGGGCTCAAGCTTCTAATGAAGATGCTGCAAAGCGAGGCATCCTCCCACCCTACTTCCACTGCCATCACCTGGAAGTCGACAGCGTAGTCGGCCACTGACCGGCCACCCTGATGAAGGTTTAATAGTCGGGTGGCAAGCACACTGTCACGGTCCGAATGGTCAAATACTTCGTGGAAATCGTCCACGAATTGGGCATAGGTTAGATTGACGTAGCTGGGCTTCGCCATAATGGCGTAAGCCCAAGCTAGTGCTCGCCCCTCCAACAGATTAGCCACGTAGCCAATTTGGCTGTGATCGGTGGGGAAGTCCCCCGGGACTCGCTGAAACACCGTCTCACATTGGAGGATAAAGCCCTGAGCCTCCCCAAGCTTACCGCTGAAGCGCGTGGGAGTGGGAACCGGAGTGAGACAGGTTAGCGAGCCCGGGCTATCCTGGCTAAGTGGGGAGCTAACGGGAGCTGGCCTACTGCTCTGAGCCGGAGGGAAAGCCCGCTGTCCTTCCAGACGATCCAACCGGCTTTTGATCTGCACTAATTGATTTAATATGACCTGCTGTTGGTGAGTAATTTGGTCCACTCGAGCCTCTAAGATGTTAAGCTGGTGTGCAAGCCCGCTGTTCGCTGGGTCACTCTGACGGAGCCGTACTGACATATTGTTGGACCCAGGGAACACACACACAGGCTCAAGTGCAATTCAATAATCTTTATTGTTACCAACAGAGAGTGTATGAGTGCGTGTGTGCGTTGTGTGAATGTATTGATGGTGAACGTGCTGCAGCCGGGGGAGAGACAGAGCGCCGTACAGCCTGGCAACCCTAAACAGAGCCAAAGCACAGTTATTAGTTTCAGCCAAGTCACAATGAACTGAGTAATGACTGGGGCTTACTTGCAGGTGGTCTGATGCTGGTGCAGGTTTCGGCTCGAGGCCTCCAGCCAGGGAGAAGGCGTCTGCGAGGCACACCCGGTGATGAGCGATGTCGTTTGGCGAGGCGAGGGGAACGTTCCGCCGCCGCGGAGGGTTGGTTCCGCCGCCTGAGGGATCCATCTGTGCACAGGGGAGAGCCTGGGAGAAAAGGTAAGTAGCGGTGATGCTTACTTGTAATAGGAAGGTCTTACTGACGAAGCGTTGGTCTGCGTGGAAACAGACGTGCGGGAGACGAAGGTCAGGTAGCAAGATAGACGGCTCCGTGCTGAGGTTTCAGGCAGGGCAGGCTATATAGCCCGTGGTTGATTGGCCGCAGGTGTGCGCGCAGCTGAGGCAGGTGACAGCCCAGATTGGGTCATGACAATGCCCCATCAAGTTGATCCAGTATGCCAGCATTAATTTGGTTCTAATTAATTTTAAGGGCATTTTGCCCATCTCTACTTGGATTGCTGATACTGGTTTTAAATGCACCACAACATATCCTAAGAGCCTTTGTCTGCTCTATGTCCAGTTGGTTCAGGTGACAACCAGCAGCCGACATGAATGCAACACATCCATAGTCCAGTGTAGCTCTCATTAGTCCTCAGTACACCCTCAACAGAGAAGCCCCAGAGGCCCCCCAGTCCCATCCTGCCACACATCCCAAAACATTATTATTTTATTACATTTTCCTTTGTTGCTTCCAATTTAGTTTTTCATCAAATAACACGTACTGTCTCCTCCACATTGAAAGGAGTCAGTTGAGGTGGTATGGGCATCTGATTAGGATGCCTCCTGGACGCCTCCCACTTGAGGTGTTTCAGGCATGTCCCACTGGGAGGAGACCCCGGGGCAGACCCAGGACTCGGTGGAGAGACTGTCTCCCAGCTGGTCTGGGAACGCCTTGGTATCCCCTCTGAAGAGCTGGAGCAGGTGGCTGGGGAGAGGGAAGTCTGGGCTTCTCTGCTTGAACTGCTGCCTCCGCGACCCAGACCTCCGGAAAAGCGGTAGAAGATGGATGGATAGATGGATGGATCAAATAACACACCTACATACCGAACTACCTTTACTTGCTCTAACTTTTGGCCATAAAGATTTAAAGAAATTTCTTTGTGGCTTTTAGAGAAGCAAATTATTTGTGTCTTTGAGACCGATAATTTAAACCCCCACCGGTTTGCCCATTGTGCAACCTGTCTTTTGTTGCCTGCATTTTCCTCTGAATGAACACAAGATTACGTCCCCTTATCCAAAAGGCTCCATCATCTGCATACAAGGCCTTTCCTATTCCACTGTTGATTCCTTCAAAAATATAATTAATCATAATATTAAACAAAACAGGGCTACACACACTGCCTTGGGGGGTACCATTTTCAACTTCATATATTTTGGAGTACTCTGTACCAACTCTTGCCTCAATCGTTCTGTCATACAGGAAATCTAATACCCAACTGTATAAATTACCTTCAATACCAAATTGATTTAATTTAATCAGCAACCCTTCCTTCCACAGCATGTCATATGCTTTTTCTACATCAAAGAAGACAGCTATCAGGCTCAGGTTACTTTATTTGTACCCGTAGGTAGATTTGTTTTGTAGTCAGGTAACATCCTTTTAGACACATATTTACAAAACACAGGCACACATGAAGCTGACTATAAACACGATAAAAGTACTCAAGGCTCCACCAATCAGGACATAGGACAAAGAGATAAGAGAAAAAGCAAAGAGATAAGAGAGAAGGGTCATATTAAAAAGTTAAAAACTAAGTCAAAGAGATTAAAAACTCATTTAAAGATTTAGAACCCAACTAAAACAACTACAAAAATAAATATAAAATAAAAATTGATAAATAGATAACTAAATTATGTGCAATATATTGTTACATCTTGTTCAACTCTTTGACAGCAGCAGGAACAAAGCTTTTTTTTGTAGCGCTGGATTTTACATGTTGGGACAACAAACCTCCGTCTGGAGGGAAGAAGCTGAAAGTCGCAGTGCAAAGGGTGGGAGTCATCATTTAAAGTGGAGGTAGCAATCCTCTGTACCTGTCTGGTGTACAGGGATGTCGGGCTCAGCTGTGACTCACCAAGCAAACGGCTGGACCATCTAACTACCTGGTCCAAGGATTTCCTCTGTTTCAGTTTTATCTGACCAAACCATGACACTAAAGAAAAGGATAAAACAGATTCAATAAAAGCCCGATAAAACATTGTTATTATGATTTGGTCAGTTTGGAAGTGTGCAAGTTTCCTTAAACAATGCAAATGTTGCTGACTCTTTTTGCAACCCTTTCACAGTTCTCTTCAAAGTTTAAATTACTATCAATAATTGTGTCAAGATATCTGTAAGATTGCACACATTCAATGGACTGGCCTTTTAGTACAGTGACTTTGTGCCTGGGAGTTTTCCTCCTAAAGTCATTAATCATATCTTTAGCTTTTGCCGTATTCAGCTGCAGGTAGGAATCCTCACACCATTGAACAAAATCATCAACTACTGGGCCGTGGCCACTCTCACCATCCTGAAGGAGACTGACAACAACTGAATCATCAGCATACTTTATAATGTGTCTGTTGTCATGTCTGCTTCGACACATGTTTGTGTACAGGATGAAGAGTAGTAGTGACAACACACACCCCTGAGGAGAGCCAGTAGAAGAACACTTTTGGTCAGACAATGTACCATTGACCCTTACTCTCTGTGTCCTGTTGGTTAAAAAATCCAGAATCCAATCCACCAGATTATTACTCAAGTCAAATTGTTGCAGGAGCCTTTCAACTAGAATATGAGGTTGGATTGTATTAAAAGCAGAAGAAAAGTCCACAAATAAAAGCCTAGTGTGTGTCCCATTAAAATCCAGATGTTTAAAAAGCATGTTAAACAGAGTGACAGTGGCATCCTCCACTCCTCTGTGAGGCCTATAGGCACACTGCAAAGGATCCAATGCATGCTCAGCCTGCTTTAGGACCTCAAATCTGACCAGTTTTTCAAAAATTTTCATTAAAATTGAAGTCAAGGCAGCTGGTCTAAAATCATGTACCGTTATAGGACAGCTGGATTTTGGAACAGGGACAACCACAGCATCTTTCCAGACCTTACGCACATGTTGTGTCTCTAAGGACTTTTTAAAAATGTAGTGAAACACAGGACTCAGTGTCCACATATATTATCAGGGCCCTGACTTTTGTTCACTTTTACAGCACAGAACACCCTTTTAACACCCTGCACCTCAATATTAAAGTGCTGATTGTCTTTGAGTTTCTGTTTCTGTGCTAAAATCAAAGGAATCAAAACAACCATAAAAACAATTAAGAGCATGAGCCAGCTCTGTGTCTGAATTAAAACCATCTAAAAACACACGATTACTGCGCTCTGTGCTCTGAAGGCCTGCAATAGTTTTCATACTAGCCCAGGCTGAACCAAGCTTCTTTGTTGCCATCTTGCTATCACATTTTCCCTATTTACCTGGGCTTTCCTAATTTCAGATTCTAGGTGCAAAATGGAATCCATAGTATTTCTCCCTTTTCAGAACTCACTTCGAAAAGGAGAAAAACATTCCCTCCCTTCCAAAATGTAATTCAGCCTTTCAGTCACCATTCATTCCATTGTTTTACCTAACTGTGAGGTAAGAGCTTTTGGCCTGTAATTATTGGGATCTGATGAATTTTTCCCTGGCTTTAAGACAGGTACTATAAATGATTGTTTCCATGCCCTTGGAATCTTCCTAGTTTCCCAAACTTTATTAAATGGTCACGAGCTGAGCCGGCTTGGCTTTCCCCGTCTCGGTCTCAATAGCTTTGGGGGTTTTTTTGTTGCTACTGTGTATGTGCATTTTGTGTGTTTTCTTATCCTTAGCCACTGCCTTACCGGCAGCTGTTAGTCTGCATTGTGACCTACTTTCTCCCATGCTACTGACAGTCTGTCGATCCAGCCACGCCCCCTCGTTCGCCCTTGAGTCCATCAGCTGTTTCCTACCCCGGTAATCATCTTCCCCGCGTCTTGCCCAGGTGTTCCTTATTTGCCACATCAGCGACGTTTGTTCTTAAGAAGCTCATTGCTGGACAAACGTCGCTGGTTCATTGTATGTGTTAGACGGCTGTGCTCCACTGCCTAACCATCATGTCATCGAAGGACTATTTCGAGTGCGCTCGCCGCTCCACTAGAGGACCCGGATCACTAGGCTGTAAGTAATTGTAGCGTTTCTCTGTGCAGTTGTGTTGCAACGCTGGTAGTGTTTCCCTTTGCGGCACAACTGCTACGCTTTTCCCTGTACAGCCTAGCATTACAGTTGGACTCTTTCCTTAGCCCGAGCTGCTCAACCATTTTGTATAGTTTCTTCTGTGGACTGTGTCAATAAATGTGTGTGTGGTAACCCCAGCGTTTAAATCCTCATTTCTCCTTCTCTCCTCTGTGCGCAAACGGAAGAGCGCACTCGGTTTATGACATAAATAGCTTTAATATTGTTTGAAGTGCACTCTCCTCCATGTGCGACAACATCGTATAACATACTTCATCCTTCCCTGGTGAAGACTGCTTCAATTTCAGAACAGCCCTTTTCAATTCCAATAGAGTTAATGGCAAATCTGTCGTGTCCCTTGAAGTATTCTTCCTGATGTTTACATGTGGGTGTTTGGATAAAGTGCTTACCCTGCTTTGTCTAATTGTGTTTGGTAGGTTTTCTGAACTATGAATCTTCACTAATGTTTGTGTCAAAAGTTCTGCTTTGTCTTTATTAGTAATAGCTATTTCCCCATTACTGTCTAACACTGGTATTTTGTAATCTCTTCTAATACCACTTATTTTCTTAATCATTCCCCAAATATCTGATAGCTGTGTTTCTCTTCCTATAGTATTACAGTACTGTCTCCAAAATAAACGTTTAGCTGTTTTGTTTTCCTGACGATTGCCAGACACCGTTTGTACTCAATCACTGCTTCCAAAGTATGACGCTTTTTCACTTGTCTGAATGCCCTATTTCTATTTTTAGTAGCTTTATTACAGTTATCATCCCACCAATGAAGATTCTTTTGTTGTCTATAACCTGTACTTTTTGGTATTGTTTAATTTGCAGATTCTATTATAACCGCACTGACACTTTTACTAAATTTCTCCCCATTAATAATGTCCTCACTCTTTAGCTGCTCATGTCTAGTCTTACACAGATATTTAAATGTATCCCAATCTGCCTTATCCAATTTCCATCTTGTGCCAGACTGCATCCCTTCTTCTCCCGCTTCTAGACCAGTTTTAACCTCTTGCACTCCGTTGTACCGCCGGCGGGCAAGTCTCTGCGTCCCAGAGCGCGCCCTCGTGTGCTCTAGGACGCACGATGGAGCTGCGTCCAAGCGCGCACTGAAAATAAAAGCTGCATTTCCGTTCTTCCACTGCAGACACAGCCGCGAACAGATTAGTTCATCTGATTGACCTCTCATTCGACTAATAAGAGCCTTGAATTGGGTTTCTGAAACCTTGAAGAACCAATGACTGAAGGACCCGCCTACCAAAGCTGTGAATGCAGTGAGCCAATTGAAGCAGAGAAGTTCACGAGCTGTTTTTTGTAAGGCTGGGTGAAGACAGACTGCTGCAGCAGATAAAAAAAGGACCCGCAGGAAGAACCGTCACAGACCCAGCAGCACGGAGACCACCCACAAGTGCTACCTGTGTGACAGGGACAGCCATTCGCACATCGGCCTCTTCAGTCACAGGCGGTGCTTCTTTTTTTTTTATTCGAGCAGTATAGACATTTAGGATTCTCTTCCATGGTCATCATAGACCAACGGAGGCCGACGACAAAGGTCGTAAATCATTTGCCAAAACCGCAATCATGGAATTATGTTTTGACCGGGTCGCGAGACCAGAACCACGAGCGGACCAGCGTCGCGTTAGTCTGACAATGAGGAAGAGAAGTTTGCCAGGACACTGCTGCTGTGAAGAGGTAAGGTGTTATAAGCTAAATTATTCTTTATCCCTGAAAATTGTAATCAAAAATGACTTTTGACCGATCGGTAAATTACAACTGTGTGGCGCATGAAGTCCGAAGTTCGTGCGCCGCGGTACACGGGTCGTGCGCCGCATCCAGACCGTGAACGCCACCCCCCCGCTACTCTTCTGTAGCGAGGGGGGGGGGGGAAGCCGCGGTGACTGCGCCGCTGTCACCACATCGCCACGAGTCTATTCCGTCATGTAGCGATGGCCGATGTCCGTCCTCTGTAGCAAGGGGGGGGGGACAACCCCCCCCCACACACACACACACACAGCCCTGAGTGTCACCTTTCATTAGAGCCCAAGATGAAGCTTCTATATTGAGTCATTCAAAAGTTACAGACGTTTTTCCATGGCACAGTTTGGCACAGTTCAAAAACGCCTGGGAACTACCTGAGGAAAAAGCTGTGTAATATATTCATTTTTTGTGGTATTGTTACAAAATTTTGACCTCAGCTGGATAACACTTGGTTCTACATTTCTGTTGCATTTTCCAGCCCGGATCTGAAGCTGTGTGTTATTTGCAAGCATTTGTATCCAAAAAAACACCCAGGCCAAATTTATTTTCTTCAAGTTCAGTATGTTTAGATGACTGTAACTCAATGGCCGGAGCACTTAGAGAGATTATGACTGTTTTGCCAAAAAATTCAAAGTGTTTTCTTTTAAATGAGACCAACCCCATGAAGATGCTGCAAAGGGTTGAAGAACAGCTTTCGATTTACTTTGGGCACATTATTTTTTGGCGTTTTTAGGGAAATTGACCGGAGTGCAAGGGGTTAACTCTTATTGGGTAATGATCACTACCATTAGCTAACCGACGTAATACCTCCCAAGATGTGATTGCTGCAATCGCATTTGAAACCAGTTAGATCTAACACACTTTCTTTGACTAGATTACTGCTGAATCTAGTACCTTTCCCATCATTCATGCATATTAAGTCCATGTCCTCTAAAAAATCCTCAATTACACTGCCATTTATATCTATATTCCTGCTACCCCAGTGTGTTATGTGCATTAAAATCCCAAACCACCTTACCCTGTGCTTGTCTATGTATAGTGTTCAAAGTGTCAACTGTCAATCTGTTACATGGATCATAGTAATTAATAATTATTTTGTCTTTTGCTGCCCATATTTTTACCATTGTTGATTCATGTTCTTTCCCTATGTCCATTATTTTGTAATTTGTTCCACTAGTACATACCCATGAATACCCGTCCATGCCCGTAGAAACCAAGTATAAGCAAGTATTTCTGCATGCCCATTGCTGAAGGGTCTCCTCCTGTCTCAGACGGCTGTGTTGTTCACAGTCATGCCTGCAGCGTACTGGTGGAACCTGAGGTGTTTCATGTTCACAGCATCCTTTCTGACGTGCAGCAGTTCTTCTCATTCTATTGCTCTCCATCTGGAGGGTCTTCTTCTTCTTCTTCGTTCAGACCACTGGTTGAGGGATAGGTGAGTCGTAATTCCAATTCATAGGCACGATCCTGGAAAAGTGGCTTTTGATCCTGTTCAGGAAGGCCTGTGCATGCCCGTAGAAACCAAGAAACCAGAGCACCCGGAGAAAATCAGCGCTTTGCTTGGCATTTTACACATTTGTAGTGTAGACTGACATTCGTCAAGGTTACACATTTGCCGTCATGTAGGCATGACGAGTCGTCCTATGGTGCCTGAGTTCATAGAATGCGCTATGATGATGAGGCAGAGCTCATAGGCCTATGGTGTCCTAGAGACATGCTTTAAAGTCTGTCGTACCCTATGCTGGTGAAGGGTGTCCTCCTGTCTCAGACGGGTGCGATGTACTGCTGGAATCTCAGGTGTTTCATCTTCATGGCATCTTCTCTGATGTGCAGCAGTTGTCATCATTATATTGCTCTTCATCTGGTGGGTCTTCTTCTTCTTCTTTGTTGAGACCACTGGTTGAGGGATAGGTGCGTCGTAATTCCAGTTCATGGACAGGATCATGAAAATAGATCTGAGCAAAAAGAGGCTTTCCAGCATGGAGTCACTGTATATGACATCATAAAGACATGAAGGCAGCCTTGATGTATATGCCATCATAAAGACATGTTGCCTGATGTTGTCACTGTATACTGTATGACATCGTAAAGACATGAAGGCAGGCTTGATGTATATGACATCATAAAGACACATTTGTCTATGTGCCGTCATATAGGCGTCACGAGTCGTCCTATGATGCCTGAGTTCATAGGACGTCCTATGATGTTCAGGCAGAGATCATAGGCTGTCCTATGATGTCCTATAAACATGACACACACACAAACAGAGATTTCTTGCTTTTATAGAGTGATGATTATGCACAAAAGTTGCTACAGCCCTTCCTCTACCAGTTTCCCTGTCGTTCCTTATAGATGTGTATCCTTGAATGACAAAATCCAACTGAGGTTCCAGCCACGCCCCCTGCACACAGACCACCCGGGGCCTGTCCCACACACCAGATACAAACCCCCTGAATTCCTGCCCATTTCTTATCTTCTAAATTATTGCTCTGAGTGTTGCTATCCCTGTGCTGTTGCAATCCTGGAATTTCCCCATTGTGGGACTAATAAAGGCTTATCTTATCTTATTTGACATCAAACTCCCGACACTCCACCGCAAAATCGCGACCACCACCACAACCCACCAGCCCACGACAGCCGCAAACCCAAAGATCCCCCACCCAACAAATCCCCAACCGCCCCCCAATGCAGCCCCCCAATGCCAGGACACCCCTCCGCTGACTTCACAATGACCCCGATCACCTCTGCCCTCCCGGAAGTCCGTGCAGTTCAGTCCACCACATCCACCACAAACAAGAGAAAACCACCTTCCCTTACAACCAGAGCATCCTCCCCAACTCCACCGCATGCACCACAAGCAGCCCCTGCACACGTCAAACCTCGGAAGACCTCCACCCACCGGACCTCCGCTGCTCCTCTGCTGGCCCCACAACCCCGACATGCAGAGCCACACTCACCACCACAGCACTTTAATTGGCTCCGCTTTCACACTTTCCATGTTTATATTCACCAGAGCATCTGGCACATCGTTGTCTACCTTTGCATATCGCTGTTACATGACCAAACTTTTAACATTTGAAACATCTTAGTGGTGGAGGAACGTAAAGTCTGACTTCATAGCTCATGTAGCCAATATACACCTTCATTGGCAGTCTTGTTTCATCAAATTTTAACATTACCGACAATCACATTTTTCACCATTTCTATTAGTTTTCAATCATAGTACCTCTGTCACTTTTGCTCCAGTTAGTTTTTCATTAGTTCATCAGTTGAGACAGCCATTGAAATGCCCGATTCCACTCCTCTCATTGCCTTATTTCCTTCCAATACTGAACACTTCATATTTTTCCCCTCCATCTTAGTGACTCTGATTGCTTTTCCTTGTTGAACACTATCTGTACATGTAACTAGTAACAAACCACTGCGAAGAATTCTTGCATTTAAAACTTTTCCAAGTAACTTATTATTTGCATTTGTGAGCTTAATTGGGTTTCTGACATGTTTGGCTAGCCCAGGAAACACACACGCAGGCTCGGGTAAGATTTGAGAGTCTTTATTGACAAACAGGTACCGTATATGAATGCATGAATGTGGAATGTAGATGTCTTGTTTGGGACAGGAGCACCGAGGATGGACCAGAACACCGTACAGCCAGGCAACCCTGAGGACAAGCAGAGGACAAGGGTGAGATGAACACACACAGGGATATGATGGGTAATGAGTGTGGCTTACTTGCAGGGGTTTGATGACTGACGTTGGCAAGACCGGCTCACGCCTGGGAGATAGCGCTCTGATCGGCCCCTCAGAACGAAGGAGAAGAGGTACGGTGATGAAGAGGTGGTTCCGCCGCCAGGAGGTCCACCTGTGCACAGGGGATGACTGAGAAAGCAGGTAAGTGGATAATCTTACGTGCATATGAGAAGCGCAGACCATAGACGTAGGCGAACACAGAGCTTCACGAGGAGGAGAGCTGACGACTCCAGGCCGAAGCCCTGGGCAGAGCTGGCTAAATAGGCGCGGCCTGATGAGGTGCAGGTGTGCGCTCAGCTGGGGCGGATGACAGGCGTGAGCGGGCTGTGACAGTACCCCCCCCCCCCCGAGCAGCGTCTCCTGGCGCTGGCTTATCTGGGTGCGCACGGTGGAACTCTCCAACAAGCTGTTGATCCAACACGAAGGCAGAGCGCACCCAGCGTCTATGTTCTGGACCATAACCCTCCCAGTCCACCAGGTACTGTATCCCCTGGCCCCGACGTCGAGAGTCCAGGATGGCTGTAATGGTCCAAGCTGGGTGGCCGTCAATCATCCTGGGAGGGGGTGCACACGCCCTGGGGGGGGACAGAGAGGGCTAGACGCTACAGGTTTAACTTGAGAGACATGAAACGTGCGATGGACACGAAGGGGGGAGGGAGATCCAAGTGCACAGCCACTGGGTTGACCACCTTCTCAACAGGGTAGGGGCCGACATAGCGCTGAGACAGCTTCTTTTTTTCAGCCTACAGGTTAATGTATTGGGTAGAGAGCCACACCTGTTGTCCCATCTGGTATTGTGGAGCGGGCCTCCTGTGGCGATTCGCAGAGGAAGAGTTGCGAGCCGTAGTACGTAACAGGGTCTGCCGGGTTTTGGTCCACAGCCGCCGACACCGTCTCAAGTGAGCCTGGATGGGACAGCCACCTTCCTCCTCAGGGAACAGCGGGGGTTCGTACCACAAGGATGCCTGGAAGGGGGACATCCCGATGGCTGAGGAGAAGGTGGCGTTGTGAACGTACTCCACCCAGGGGAGATAGGTGCTCCAAGAGGAGGGGATGGAGGAGATGTCACAGCGCAGGGTGGCCTCCAGCTCCTGGTTGGTACGCTCGCATTGCCCGTTAGACTGAGGGTGGTGTCCAGAGGACAGGCTGACCGTGGCTTCAAGGGCACTCCAAAAACTCCTACAGACGCTGGATGTAAATTGAGACCCCCAGTCAGAGACAATGTCAGTGGGGATGCCGTGAAGTCTGACGACGTGTTACACTAACAGATCAGCGGTCTCACGCGCCGAGGGGAACTTAGGGAGTGGCAGAAAGTGGGCGGCCTTTGAAAACCGGTCTACAATGGTCAGAATGACCGTATTTCCATGAGAGAGGGGGAGACCGGTGACAAAGTCCAGGGCGATGTGAGACCAGGGCCTTCCCGGAAACGGCAGAGGATGGAGGAGCCCCGCAGGAGGTGAATTGGACGACTTGTTCATGGCGCACTGAGGGCAGGCACGTACATAGTCGGCAACGTCGGTCTGAAGCCCAGGCTACCAGAAGAACCTCTGGATGAGTCTCACCGATTGGACGACCCCTGGGTGGCAGGTGAACTTGGCCATGTGTGCCCAATGAATAATGTCGCCCCGGACCGACGAGGGCACAAATAATCTCCCTGCTGGGCCACCGCTGGGGTCGGGTTCGACCTCTAGCGCCTTCCGGACCTTGGTCAGTAATCGCCCAGGAGATGGACCCCACAACGCACGATGCAGGCAGGATGGTATGGACCTCTTCCTCAGGGGCTTCTGGGGCAAACTGCCTGGACAATGCGTCTGGTTTCGTGTTCTTGGAAGCTGGGCGATAGGAGATGGTAAACCTGAACCTACTGAAGAACAATGACCAGCGCGCCTGGTGGGCATTCAGGCGCTTGGTCGTCCTGATGTATTCCAGGTTTTTATGGTCGGTCCAGACCACGAAAGGCTCAGCTGCCCCCTCCAGCCAATGACGCCACTCCTGCAAAGCGAGTTTAATAGCGAGGAGCTCCCTGTCACCGATGTCATAGTTGCGTTCGGCCTGAGAGAGACGCTTGGAGAAGAAGGCACAGGGGCACAGTTTCCCGTCCACCGGATTGCGCTGTGACAAAACAGCCCCCACCCCGGTGTCAGACGCATCCACCTCCACCAGGCATTGCTACACTGGATTCACCTGAGTGAGGACCCGGGAGGATGAGAATTCCTTCTTGAGGGTCTCGAAGGCGGCCGCTGCTTCCGTCATCCACTCAAAGCGTACTTTCGGGGAGGTGAGGCGGGTCAGAGGAGGGATGATGGCACTGTAACCGGGGACAAAGCAGCGGTAAAAGCCAGCGAACCCCAGGAATTGCTCGACCTGCTTCCTGGAGGAGGGAGTGGGCCATTCAACCACCGCTTTGATCTTGGCCGGATCAGGAATGAGCTGATTATGCGAGATAATAAAACCTAGAAAGGAGGTCTTGTCAGTGAAAAATTTTTCAGCCTTGACGTAAAGTTGATTCTCCAGGAGCCGTTGCAGGACCCGCCTCACATGGAGTAGATGCTCCTCCCGAGAGCGAGAGAAGATTAAAATGTCATCTAGATAGACGAAAGCAAAGACCCCCAAGAAATAACGAAGAACGTCATAGATTAAACGTTGGAAGACGGCAGGGGCGTTGGTGAGCCCAAACGGTATCACAAGGTACTCAAAGTGGCCGCTGGGCGTCCGAAAAGCCGTCTTCCACTCATCACCCTCCCGGATCCGGACGAGGTGGTAAGCGCTGCGAAGGTCCAATTTGGTGAACCAGGACGCCCCCTGAAGGGAGCTAAAGGCCGAGTCCATAAGGGGCAAAGTGTAGCGGTCCTTGATGGTAATGTCGTTAAGGGCCCTAAAATCAATGCACGGCCGTAGGGACCCGTCTTTCTTCGCAACAAAAAAGAATCCAGCACCCAGGGGAGACGAGGATGGGCGGATGATGCCGGGACTGAGGGAGTCTCGGAGGTAGGCGTCCATAGCCTCTCGTTCAGGGGCTGAGAGGCTGTAGAGGCAGCCGGATGGGAGAGGCGCCCCTGCCCGGAGGTCGATGGCACAATCATAGGGGCGGTGGTGTGGGAGGGAAAGCGCCTTTGACTTACTGAATACGGTGCCCAGGTCATGGAGCTCCAGCGAAACTAAGGAGAGGTCCGGTGGGGTGGGGTCCACAGTGGGGGGGGGGGCACAGATGGGGCAAAGGCAGCAGATTGGAGGCAGGTTCCTAGGCAAAAAGTGCTCCAAGAGCGGACGCGGCCGGTCTGTCAATCAAACACGGGGTTGTGGAGGCGAAGCCACGGGTAGCCCAGGATGACAGATGACATGGAAGAGGGGAGGACATAAAAACTAAGGTCTTCTCGGTGGTTACCGAAGATGATGACGGGGAAGGGTTGGGTCTTGTGGGTGACCTTTTCCAGGGGAAAGCGAGTGAGGGCAACCAGATGGAGAGGGGAGGGCAACGCTTGGCACCGGATGCCCAGGCGGGTTGCCAGACTCTTAGAAATAAAGTTCTGCTCCACCCCCGAGTCCACCAGTGCGTGAGTGAAGTGTCCTATGGAGTTATGGAACAGTCTGATGGGAATTTGGCATTTAGATAGGGGATCTGACTGAGAAACGTCCGCGAGGCCCCCTACAGCGACTCGCGGACCTCCCCTTTTGGCTTCACCGGGCAGACCTCCACAAGATGTTGATCGTCTCCGCAATACATGCAGAGACCCAACTCTCGGCGGCGCTGTTTCTCCGCTAAAGGAAGTTTGGCCCGCCCGATTACCATAGCGTCAGGGTCGGCAGCGGCCTCCGGAGGAGGCAACGCCAGGGGGCGAGACTGAGGAGTACGGGAGAATGTTCCGCGCAAGCGGCTATGGGACTTCTGCTCGGTGGACCGTTCCTTCAGCCTGTTGTCTAAAGATATGGCTAGGGAGATTAGGTCAGACAACTGATCCGGCAGGTCCTGGCAGGCCAGCTCATCCCGTAAATTGGAACTCAGGCTGCGGAGGAACAAACTATAAAGGGAGGCATTGCCCAACCAACCTCCTCCGCAGCTACCCGGAAGTCGATAGCGTAGTCAGCCGCTAAGCGGCTACCCTGGCGAAGGCTGAGTAGCCATTCGGCCAACACGCTATCTCGATCGGAATGATCAAAAACTTCGAAGAATTGTTGCACAAATTGGGTATAGGTTAGGTTTGCGTAGCTGGGCTTCACCATTATGGCGTAAGCCCAAGCTAACGCTCACCCTTCCAACAGATTAGTGATGTACCCAATTCGGCTATGGTCAGTTAGGAAATCCCCGGGAACGCGCTGAAACACCATCTCACACTGTAAAATAAATCAGCACGCCTCCCCGAGCTTCCCGTGGAAGCGCGCGGGGGCTGGAACAGGGGTGAGACGGGTCGGCAGACCCGGGGCAGTCTGACCGGCTTGAGGTACGGGAGGAGCTGACCCACCGAGCTGAGATCCCTGTGGGGGGTCAAGGCGATCCAAACGGTGAGTCATAGAGGTTAATTGATTTAGAATCACCTGTTGCTGATGGACAATCAAATCCACCCGAGCCTCGAGGGTGGAAAGATGGCGTGCGAACCCGCTGTTCGCTGGGCTACTATGCTGGAGTCGTACTGACATGTTTGGCTAGCCCAGGGAACACACACGCAGGCTCGGGTAAGATTTGAGAGTCTTTATTGACAAACAGGTGTATGAATGCGTGAATGTGGAATGTAGATGTCTTGTTGGGGACAGGAGCACCGAGGAAGGACCAGAACACCGTACAGCCAGGCAACCCTGAGGACAAGCAGAGGACAAGGGTGAGATGAACACACACAGGGATATGATGGGTAATGAGTGTGGCTTACTTGCAGGGGTTTGATGACTGACGTTGGCAAGACCAGCTCACGCCTGGGAGACAGCGCTCTGATCGGCCCCTCGGAACGAAGGAGAAGAGGTACGGTGATGAGGAGGTGGTTCCGCCGCCAGGAGGTTCACCTGTGCACAGGGGATGACTGAGAAAGCAGGTAAGTGGATAATCTTACATGCATAGGAGAAGCGCAGGCCGTAGACGTAGGCAAATGCAGAGCTTCACGAGGAGGAGAGCTGACGACTCCAGGCCGAAGCCCTGGGCAGAGCTGGCTAAATAGGCGCGGCTTGATGAGGTGCAGGTGTGCGCTCAGCTGGGGCGGATGACAGGCGTGAGCGGGCTGTGACAGTTTTGCTCATGACATGATGCCCCTTCCTAAGTTTAATGATTACACTCCTGTTTATTCTGGGATTGTTCATCTTCTGCTTTATCAGCACTTGATAAAGCGCCTGATTGATTTTCTTTACGTTTACATCTGCTTCTTTTCTCCTTCTTCTTTTAGATTTGATTGGCGGGTGGCAACCAGCCTACAGGTGCATTACCGCCACATACACTACCTCTGGATCAGGTACTTCAATCTTTAATCCGTCACTCTCATCTGTTTCTTTTAGACTCCACCGAACTCCAAACTTCCTCTTTCCCGCTTCTGACCTCCATTCCTCCTAGTTCACTCCCTGTTCTATCACCTTCCGCTGCCTGCTCTGCCATCTCCTGTCCATTCACAACCCGGTTGTGCCACACCAATTAAAAGTTCCAGCCTCTCGTCGCCATCCTATATCGCTCTCGTTGAAACTCTGTTTCTCTCATTTGCTTGTTTCTTAAAAGTTGTGAATTTGTTCCAGGACTGTAAAAGATCATAGGATTGCCTATGACGTGCCTATGATGTCTACATGATGTGTAGATGACATCATTTAGACACCATAGTCACTATAATCGTCTGATGGGGCAAGCGGCAGAAGAGCTCGTCACAGAGCCAATGGCATGAACACCAGATGGCATGACCGAGACAAACGAATGGCATCAACTAGCAAGTGAGCTGCTACTGCGGGGTGACCTCCTCGTCAACAATGTATGTTACACGCTTGTGCACCACATTGCTTCAGGTGTTAAGTCCCAGAGAGGCAGTCTGGTGGAAGCGCAACACCAGCTGGCTTTGGAACTGTGCAAGTCATCATGTTTGAAATTGGGGAAGCCCTGTGGTGATGGAGTGAATGCGTCGGCAGCAGGTTTGAGTAGCTGGGAGCTGCTAGCAGGAGTTCTGCACACAGGCGGCTGACACGAGCACCTGCTTGAGATTGAACTCAAATCATCTTCGGCAACGAAGGACAGCAATAAGATATCTCTATCTGTCTGTGTGTCTGTCACAACCATAGGACTCGCTAAAAGATCATAGGAGCGCCTATGATGTTCCTATGATTTATACATGTCTACATGACATCATATAGATCATAGGACTCGCTAAAATATCATAGGCCTCACTGTGAGATTAAAGGCAGGCATCACTCGCTATCATAGGACTCAATAAAAGATCATAGGACTTGCTATGACATCATCAAAGATCACAGGCAGGCATAGCTAAAAGATCATAGGACTTGCTATGACATCATCAAAGATCACAGGCAGGCATCACTCACTATCATAGGACTCGCTATGACATGTTCAAAGATCAACGGCAGGCATCACTCATGATCATAGGACTCACTATGACATCATCAAAGATCAAAGGCAGCTATCACAGATCAAAGGCAGTCATCACTGAATGAGAGGTGACATCAAAAATCAAAAGCAGGTTCTTCTTTTAGATTTGGTTGGCGGTTGGCAACCAGTTTACAGGTGCATTGCCACCACTGACTTGATTATCATCACTCTGTATCTTCTTCTTCTAGATTTTATTGGCGGTTGACAACCAGCTTAAAGGTGCATTACCGCCACGTACTTCACTTTATACCATCACTCTATATATGTATCTTCTACGCGACTCCTAAACTCCTTAAGCTGGATTCATGCTGCACCTCTGCTCGTCTGTGTCTTCTACTTCTTCTTCTTCTTTTCTTCTTCTCCTCGTACTTTACTCTATATCATCACTTCACTCTATATCATCACGCTACACATCTTGGCCGTGGCAGTCCGATCTACTGCCACACGCTCCATTATATCTTCGTATAAGGAGTTTTGAACCACTCCTTATGTGTGAAAAAATTATCCGTCCTTGGACTGTGTCCTGTGACATTTTCCTCATAGCTTTGTGACGTTTTCCTTATAGCTTTGTGATGTTTTCCTCATAGCTTTATGATGTTTTCCTCATAGCTTTGTGACATTTTCCTCATAGCTTTGTCCTCATAGCTTTGTGACCTTTTCCTCAGAGCTTTGTAACGTTTTTCTCATAGCTTTGTGACGTTTTCCTCATAGCTTTATGACAATTTCCTCTTAGCTTTGTGTCATTCTTCTTTTTTAATCTCGTATCTGCGTCTCATCTCTTTATTCTTCTTCTAGCTGTAGTCTGTATCTGCGTCTCATCTCATTATTCTTCTTTTAGACTTGATTGGTGGTTGATCCATCAGCCCATGATGTCTTTGAACTTAAAGGTCCCCCACTTAACAAGTCTTCAACGGCTTCCCACAGTAGCCCCTTAATTCCAAGATATTTTTCTGCTGCTTTCACAATGATTTTGATTTTTTCTGTTTTCTTGGAAGTCTGTGCAGTGCAGTTTATCACATCTACCACAAATAAGACAAAATTATTCTGCTTCAAAAGCAGAGTATCCTCCTTAATTCTACTGCATGCACTGCAAGTCTGCACACTTTCCCTGTTCAAGTCCACTCCCACTCTTTCAGCTGGCACCTTTTTTCGCAGCTTCTGCATATGTTAGTCCCTGGGAGACTTTTATCTGCTGAATTTCTGCTGCTCTTTTGCTGGCTTCACAACCTCGATATGCAGAGTTATGTTCACCACCGCAGTTACAGCACTTTAATTTGGCTCTTCTTTCACACTTGCCATATTCATGTTCACCAGAGCATCTGGCACATTGTTGTCTACCTTTGCATGTCACTGCTACATGACCAAACTTTTGACATCTGAAACATCTGAGTGGAGGAGGAACGTAGAGTCTGACTTCATAGCTCATGTAGCCAATATACAACTTACTTGGCAGTCTTGTTTCATCAAATTTTAACATTCCTGACAGACTATCACATTTTTCGCCATTTCTATTAGCTTTCAATCTCCGTACCTCTGTCACCTTTGCTCCAGTTAAGTTCCTCATTATTTCATCAGTTGAGACAGCCATTGGAATGCCCAATATCACTCCTCTCATTGCCTTATTTCCTTCCAATACTGAACACTGCACATTTTTTCCCTCCATCTGAGTGACTCTGATTGCTTTTCCTTCCTTGTTGAACACTATCTTTACATGCAACCAGCAATGAACCACTACGAAGAACCCTTGCATTTAAAACTTCTCCAAGTAACCCATTAATTGCATTTGTGAGCTTAATTGGGTTCCACTCATGAAACGATGCCCCTTCCTGAGTAAGTTTAATGATTACTTTCCACTTCTGTTCATTCCGGGATCATTTATCCTCTGATTCCTCAGCACTTGATAATGGTCTTGACTAAGTTTCTTGATGTCTACTTTTCTTTCTTTTAGACTCTACTGTGCTCCAAACTTCCTCTTCCTCACTTCCCACCTCCATTCCTCCTAGTTGAATTCGTGTTCTGGTCGAATCACCTTCTTCTTCAGCAGAGAGTTGCCGCCTCTTCATCTTTTCACCACCACCTCTCTGTATTTATTCTTGGCTTCAAATATGTTGGTCAAATGAGTAGTCCTTTTAAATATCTAACATTCTATCTATCTTGCAAAGCTCTCTTAAGTCCTCGGAGGCATCACTGCCTGTGTATCATGTCCTACTGCCACTGACTCCAAAGGCAGGTTTCACTACGGTCTACGGGCATGCAGAAATGCTTGTTTACACTTGCTTTCTACAGGCATACACGGGTATGCACGGGCATGCACAGGTATGCAGCAGTATACTGTATATACTGTATACTGTATATATACTGTATACTGTATATATACAGTATATACAGTATATGTCTTGTAGGGAGTCATGTGCTCTGTCTATGTGCCGTCATATAGACATCATATCTGGGAGTCATGTGCTCTATGTGCCGTCATATAGACATCATATCTTTATGACGGCATCGCAAGTACTATATGATGGCCTCGTGAGTCCTATGATGCCTGAGATCATAGGATCATCACAGGACATCAGGCAGACATCATAGGCCGTCCTACGATGTCCTATAAACGTGACACACAGACAGACACACAGAGATTTCTTAAATTTGTAGTGATGATACGCCAGTGTGTTTGCATGCATGTTTTATCACTCTATACTAGTGCATACCTGTGCATGTCCATGCATTCCTGTGCATGCCCGTAGAAACCAAGTATAAGCAAGTATTTCTGCAGGCCTGTAGAAAGCAGGTGTAAGCAAGGGTGTAAGCAAGCACATCAGCACTCGTTCAGTGATGCCTGCCTTTAACCTTTGATGGTGTCATAGCGAATCCTATGCTCTTTGATGATGTCATAGCGAGTCCTATGATCGTGAGTGATGACTGCCTTTTATCTTTGATGTCCTATGATTGTGAGTGAGCTTGAGTAATGCCTGCCTTTGATCTTTGATGATGTCATAGCAAGTCCTATGATCGTGAGTGATGCCTGCCTTTGATCACACACAGATTTTCTTGAATCAGTCTATAGTATAGACTCTATACTATGGTGTCTATATGATGTCATATAGGCATCATGTAGACGTCATAGGTGATCCTATGATCTTTTAGCAAGTCCTATGGTCGTGACCGAGTCACATCGTCACAACTTTGGTGATGTTATAGTATGTCCTATGATCTTTAATGATGGAATAGCGAGTCCTATGATGCCTGCATTTGATCTCTGATGATGTCATATGATGCCTGCTTTTGATCTTTGATGATGTCATAGCGAGTCCTATGATCATGAGTGATGCCTGCCTTTGATGTTTTATGTCCTATGATTGTGAGTGAGCGTGAGTGATGCCTGCCTTTGATATTCAATGTCCTATGATTGTGAGTGATGCCTGCCTTTGATCACACACAGACACACACACAGATTTTCTTGAATCAGTCTACAGACTCACCGGCCACTTTATTAGGTACACCTGTCCAACTGCTCGTTAACACTTAATTTCTAATCAGCCAATCACATGGCGGCAACTCAGTGCATTTAGGCATGTAGACATGGTCAAGACAATCTCCTGCAGTTCAAACCGAGCATCAGTATGGGGAAGAAAGGTGATTTGAGTGACTTTGAACGTGGCATGGTTGTTGGTGCCAGAAGGGCTGGTCTGAGTATTTCAGAAACTGCTGATCTACTGGGATTTTCACGCACAACCATCTCTAGGGTTTACAGAGAATGGTCCGAAAAAGAAAAAATATCCAGTGAGCGGCAGTTCTGTGGGCGGAAATGCCTTGTTGATGCCAGAGGTCAGAGGAGAATGGCCAGACTGGTTCGAGCTGATAGAAAGGCAACAGTGACTCAAATAACCACCCGTTACAACCAAGGTAGGCAGAAGAGCATCTCTGAACGCACAGTACGTCGAACTTTGAGGCAGATGGGCTACAGCAGCAGAAGACCACGCCGGGTGCCACTCCTTTCAGCTAAGAACAGGAAACTGAGGCTACAATTTGCACAAGCTCATCGAAATTGGACAATAGAAGATTGGAAAAACGTTGCCTGGTCTGATGAGTCTCGATTTCTGCTGCGACATTCGGATGGTAGGGTCAGAATTTGGCGTCAACAACATGAAAGCATGGATCCATCCTGCCTTGTATCAATGGTTCAGGCTGGTGGTGGTGGTGTAATGGTGTGGGGAATATTTTCTTGGCACTCTTTGGGCCCCTTGGTACCAATTGAGCATCGTTGCAACGCTACAGCCTACCTGAGTATTGTTGCTGACCATGTCCATCCCTTTATGACCACAATGTACCCAACTTCTGATGGCTACTTTCAGCAGGATAATGCGCCATGTCATAAAGGTGGAATCATGTCAGACTGGTTTCTTGAACATGACAATGAGTTCACTGTACTCAAATGGCCTCCACAGTCACCAGATCTCAATCCAATAGAGCATCTTTGGGATGTGGTGGAACGGGAGATTCGCATCATGGATGTGCAGCCGACAAATCTGCGCCAAGTGTGTGATGCCATCATGTCAATATGCACCAAACTCTCTGAGGAATGCTTCCAGCACCTTGTTGAATCTATGCCACGAAGAATTGAGGCAGTTCTGAAGGCAAAAGGGGGTCCAACCCGATACTAGCATCGTGTACCTAATAAAGTGGCCGTTGAGTATACTGTATATATAAACACAGGTAAGCAACATAACACAGAACAGTGACAGGCAGGAGAAGAAGTAACAAGCAGGGGCAAACGCGATGGGCAGGGCTGCACAGATAATCACACACAGGGGATAGGACATCATAGGATGGCCTATGATGTGTGCCTGATGCCCTATGATGATCCTATGATGCGTCATAGGACTCGCGATGCCGTCATAAAGATATGTGATGCCGTCAGAAAGATATGATGTCTATATGATGGCACATAGAGCACATGACTCCCTACAAGACATATACAGTATTATATAGACACAGGAAAGCAACTTAACACAGAACAGTGACAGGCAGGAGAAGAAGTAACAAGCAGGGGCAAACAGCCCCAAATGGCAGGGCATATTTTGTGTGATTTTTATGTTTTGCTGCATACAAAAGCCGTCACATGTGATTGCCACTTAGTGCTGTGTTGCTATAGCGACTCTCCTGTAACTGGCAAGAATTCTGTTCCAATGGATCCCCTCTATGGCCATGCATGGGTTTCTACGGGCATGCACGGGTATGCACTAGTTATATAATTCAAGAAATCTCTGTCTGTCACAATGTCACGATCATTGGAATCTCTGTCACGATGTCATGATCATAGGACTCGTTAAAAGATCATAGTGTAGAGGATGCCTTCACAAACGAGACTGAGTTTATTTCTCAGGAAAGGTTTATTGAGAGTCTACATCCTCTATCAAGCAAGTATCTCAACAAAAGAGAGGGAACAATCATCCTTTACAGTTCTTATACCCTCCAAAGACACAAAACCCCCAACATCAAATAACACCCCCCCCAACCCACAGTCCTTGAGCAAACATACAGCCCCCGAGGCTCCTTGGCGTCTCCATTGTCTCTCTCATCCTTCTAGCCTCCGGGGCTCCTGCTGGGACATTCTCTCCCACTTCTCGTCTCCTAAGCAACCAACTTCACACCTCCTGTAGGTCTCTGCAGGGTCAGGTCTTCTTTGGCCATTGAGACGTGAAGCTTCCAGAATATGCACCATCATGCCTACTAGGTATATGTGGGTGAGTATGAATGCCATATATGCGCTCTAAATATGCGCCATATAACCCCCCCAAACGTCTAAATAAGGACAAAGTACACCCCAAAATGCATAGAAACATATCATATCACACAGAACAGCAAAATGGCACAACATATCACACTTCCAACTGCTTGGGCTTCAACCTCCTGCCATAACTGCTGTAAGCAGGCTTCGATCTGCCTGTAGCTGTTTCTTGCATCTGTGGATCAGAGTCATTAGCACATTCTTGTGAAAGCTTAGAAGAGTGTCTCCCCGGTGGCCTGTCGCGGCGGGGGGCCCTGGCTAATTGTACTTGTTCATCAGCCAACACAAAAGCGGGTTTGAGTCTGTTAATGCAGACTAATTCTCTCCTGTCACCCAAATCGAGCAAAAAATGTTTTTCCCCAGTTTCTAACACTCTGAACGGTCCATCATAAGGCGGTCTTAAACCTGGCCTCTGAGCGTCATGTCTGACAAAGACAAATTCTGCGTTCTTTGAGGCTTTAGGCACAAAAACGCGTGGGAAACTGTGATGAACTGGGCCGGGGAGGGTGTTTGATCCCGTGTCGCTCTGCAGCAGCTGAGCGGGTGGGCGATTTGGTGTGGGGTTCTCTGGAAGGAATTCGCCCGGTAACCGGAGGGGTTGGGCAAAAACTAACTCAGCCGGAGAGGCTTGTAAATCTTCCTTAGGTGCTGAACGCAACCCTAATAAAACCCATGGAAGTTTATCAACCCAATTTGTGTCCGTGAGAGCCGCTCTGAGGGCTGCTTTCAATGACCGGTGAAAGCGTTCGCATAAACCGTTGGCCTGAGGGTTATAAGCTGTAGTGCGGTGAATTTTCACCCCCAGACTGAGGGCCATGGATGACCAGAGCTCGGAAACGAATTTGGGACCCCTGTCAGACGTTATGTCTGACGGGACTCCAAAACGCGCGACCCAAGCCGTTAAAAATGCGCGCGCCACGTCTGCTGCTGTAGTTGACGCCAGGGGGACCACTTCTGGCCAGCGCGTTGTGCAGTCCACCATGGTTAGAAGGTGTGTGAAACCCTGCGACAGCGGGAGGGGTCCCACCAAGTCGATATGCACATGGTCGAAGCGTTTGGCCGGGATGTGAAAAGGTTCTAAGGGGGCCCGCGTGTGCTTGTGTATCTTTGCTCTTTGACACGCTGCGCAGGCTGTGGCCCACTCTTTGACCTGTTTACGCAGCCCCGGCCAAACAAATTTTTCTCCCACCATTTTGATCAATGCGCGAACTCCCGGATGTGCCAGCGAATGGATTAAATCAAAAACGCGGCGGCGCCACACAGCTGGGACCACGGGGCGCCGCCCCGTGGAGATATCGCAGATTAGAGGAGGCATACCTGTCTGATGCACCCTGTGCTCCAGCCTTAGCCCTGTTGGCCCAGACTGGAGCGCGCGCACATCCGCATCGTTAACCTGCTCGGCGGCCATGGCTGCATAATCTAACCCAACGCAGACCGGGGCTGTGAGCGCTTCAGCACCGCAAGCCTGGCCCGAGTCTACAGCTGCCGAGTCTGCCCCCTGGGGGCCTGGCAGTGCAACTGTGCGCGAGAGGCAATCTGCCACGACATTGTGTTTGCCCGCCACGTGTTGAATGTCGGTGGTAAACTCCGAAATCGCAGCCAGCTGCCTCTGTTGTCGGCCCGACCAAGGCTCTGAAATTTTGGCCATTGCAAATGTTAAGGGTTTGTGGTCTACAAAGGCGGTGAAACGGCGCCCCTCCAACCAGAACTGGAAGTGGCGGATGGCCAAATGCAGGGCTAAAAGCTCCCTATCAAACGCGCTGTATTTACGCTCGTTATCGCGCAATGTTTTGCTGAAAAACGCAAGTGGTTGCCAGCTCCCTGCTACCAGTTGCTCGACAACCGCCCCCACTGCCACGTCGGAAGCATCCGTAGTTAGCGCCATGCGAGCTGCTGGCACCGGGTGTGCCAATAACGCAGCGTTCGCGAGGGCCGATTTGACTTGTGAGGAAGCGCGCTCCCGGTCCGGGGACCACTCGACCCTAGATGCAGGTTTTTGCTTCTTTAGTGCCGCGTACAATGGGTGCATGGGCCGTGCCGCGTTGGGGAGGAAGCGGTTATAAAAATTGACCATCCCCAAAAATTCTTGCAGTGCCTTAACTGTCTGCGGTTGAGGGAAATCCGTTATCGCGTGCACTTTATCAGGCAGCGGGACCGCGCCCTCTGGAGACACGCGGTGCCCCAAAAAATCGATTTGTGCTACCCCGAACTGGCATTTCGCTGGGTTAATTATCAGCCCGTGTTCTGTCAGCCTCTGAAAAACGGCTGTGAGGTGGCGTTAGTGTTCGGCTTCAGATGTACTGGCTACTAAAATATCATCCAAATAAGCGAACACGAAAGGGAGGCCGCGCAGCACTGCATCCATCATGCGTTGGAACGTCTGTGCGGCGCCTTTGAGGCCGAAAGGCATGCGCAAAAACTCGAAGAGCCCGAAAGGGGTTATAACTGCCGTTTTGGGTATGTCTTGCGCGCGGACTGGGACTTGGTGATAACCGCGCACCAAATCTATTTTGGAAAAGATGCGCGCCCCCGCCAAATGTGCCGAAAAGTCCTGGATGTGCAGAATCGGGTAGCGGTCGTGTGCTGAAGCATTATTTAATCTGTGGAAATCACCGATTTCCACAGATTAAATAATCTGTGGAAATCGGCGCCACGAGCCGTCAGCTTTGGGCACCATGTGCAGGGGTGACGACCAAGGGCTGTTAGAGCGTCTAACAATGCCCAGTTTTTCCAAGTTGGCAAATTCCTCGCGCGCGATGGCCAGTTTAGCTGGGTCCAAGCGCCGAGCTTTTGCAAAAACAGGGGGGCCAGAGGTAGTTATGAAATGCTCGACCCTGTGTTTGGCAACTGACGCTGAAAATGTTGGGACCGTGAGTGTTGGGAACTGATTGAGTAGTGCATGAAACTTACCACCCGCAGCTGTGACATTGGGATGTGCAGAAGGCAGGGCCACCCGAGCTGTGCAGGAGATAGAGTAAAAAGACATGCATTTACAATACATCTATTAGCAAGATCAACCAATAAACTGTTTGAGCATAAAAAGTCAGCACCTAGCATGTTGTTGCTAACTGCGGCCATGACGAAGGTCCACTCGAAGGTGCGGCCGTGGAGAGATAGGAGGAGCGTCTTCTCCCCATAGGTTTTGATCGTGGAGCCGTTCGCCGCTAACACCAGGGGTCCGCTGGCAGGCGTCAGCATGTCCGCGTAGGCGGTTTGACAAAACTTAGCTGGGAGCCTGTGTCCACCAGGAATTCTTTCCCCGAATTTGCGTCTGTCATGAAAAGCAGCTTGTTCGTCGTGCCGAGAGTCGCAGCTGCTACCGGCTCTCGGTCCTGGTGTTTTCCCTGGCGCTGGTATCGGCACGGTGGGGTGCATCTGCGCGCTCTCTCGGCGAAGCGTCGATGGTAGAAACAGAGGGTGTTGTAAGCCCCGCTTCTCCTGGCCTCTGCCGCTGCCGACGTCAGTGGGTCCGGTGCTGCAGCCTCTGGTCTCCCCTCGTCTCGCGGGGGTGCGTTCAGCTCTGCTGCTGCCGTCGTGGCTGCGTGCCGTCTATGGGCGTCGACGAGCCGCTGCGCCTCCTGGCCCAGCTCGTGGTAGTCACGGTTGTTGAGTGGCTGTGAGCTGGCCAGGGTGACTCTCACTGCTGGCGGTAGCGTTCTGAGAAAGAGGTGGGCGAAGATAAAGCTGTCGTCATCCTCGCCTCTCAGGCTCATCATCTTCGCCATCAGATCTGCCGGCCTGTCTGCTTCCCCTTCTGTCAGCGCCAGGAGCTTCTCTGCTCGCTCTCCCAGCGAGGGAGTGAAGGCTCGAATGAGGGCGGCTTTCAGTGCGCCATACTTGTCGTCTTGGGGCGGGGGGTTGGTCAGGCTCTCCACCCGCTGCACTGTGAGGCTGTCCAGCTTCGCGACGACATGGTAGAACCTCATTGCGTCCGCTGAGATTCCCCGAAGGTGGAACTGCGCCTCCACAGTGGTAAACCAGGAGCGCGGGTTATGTTGCCAGAAATTGGGCAGCTGTAGTGCGGTAGCTGCGTTAACCCGGTTGGCTCCTGAAGAATCCGGTGTGGAAAGCTCACAGTCACCGGCCATGATTTGTCGTAGGTCACCAGTGTAGAGGATGCCTTCACAAACGAGACTGAGTTTATTTCTCAGGAAAGGTTTATTGAGAGTCTACATCCTCTATCAAGCAAGTATCTCAACAAAAGAGAGGGAACAATCATCCTTCACAGTTCTTATACCCTCCAAAGACACAAAACCCCCAACATCAAATAACACACCCCCAACCCACAGTCCTTGAACAAACATACAGCCCCCGAGGCTCCTTGGCGTCTCCATTGTCTCTCTCATCCTTCTAGCCTCCGGGGCTCCTGCTGGGACATTCTGTCCCACTTCTCGTCTCCTAAACAACCAACTTCACACCTCCTGTAGGTCTCTGCAGGGTCAGGTCTTCTTTGGCCATTGAGACGTGAAGCTTCCAGAATATGCACCATCATGCCTACTAGGTATATGTGGGTGAATATGAATGCCATATATGCGCTCTAAATATGCGCCATAATAGGACTTGCTATGACATCATCAAAGATCAAAGGCAGACAATGATCAAAGGCAGGCAAAGATCATATGACTTACTATGACATCATCAAAGATCAAAGGCAGGCATTACTCATGAGCATAGGACTTGCTATGACATCATCAGAGATCATAGGACTTGCTATGACATCAGAGATCAAAGGTAGGCATCACTGAACGAGTGGTGACATCATTGCTTACACCTGCTTTCTACGGGCATGCAGAAATACTTGTTTATACTTGGTTTCTACAGGCATGCACAGGTATGCACTAGTTCTGTTAATTACTTATTTCTCCAGCCAGTAGGCAGCAGTAGTCTGACACTGCACCAGCGAAAGAGTGACTTTAAACGCAAAGGAGAACAACATTAAGAATTTGTGTAAAACTGTTGGAAAGACTTTTCTTGTCACCAAGAGGTATAGAAAATAATATATATATACTAGTGCATACCTGTGCGTGATCATAGAAAGCAAGTGTAAGCATGCATTTCTTCTTCTTCTTCTTCTTCTTTTAGATTTGATTGGTGGTTGGCAACCAGCTTACAGGTGCACTACCACCACGTATTTCACTCTGTATCATCACTCTGTCTGGTCAGGAGCTGTAGTCCTTCTATCATCATTGCTTTGTCCAATCGAACCTCAACTCTATTCAGACATCACTCTTCTTCTTCTCCACCAACTTTATATGACTGCATCTTCTTCTTTTAGATTTTATTGGCGGTTGGCAACCAGCTTACAGGTACATTACTGCCACATACTTCACTCTATATTAAGTCAGAATTCTTCTCGGTTGGCAACCTCTTCTTCGTCTTCTGTACTCTATATCTTTGTATAAGGAGTTCTTATAAGGAGTTCTGAACAATCTTCTTCTTCTTCAGTGAGATTTCCATGTCTACATGATGTCTATAACACTCAATCTGGTCATTACTCTATATATAAGGAGTTCTGAATAATCTTCTTCAAACAGTGAGATTTCCATGTCTACATGATGTCTATTTCTCCATGACCGAAGACAGTTACTGCTACCCATGGTGAAACCTGCCTTTGATCTTTGACAATAGTAACTGTCAGGAACTGAGCCAGCTTGGTTTCCCCTGGCTCGGTCCTGGCCTCTCTGTGGGTACGTGCCACATTGTATGTGATGTTAATATGTATTTCTGTGTGCTCTGCCGTACCTGTAGCCACTGCTGTCTGGCCAGCAGCGGTGAAGTAGCCTCTTGGGCTCATGCTGGAGTGAGCGCTGTCTAGCTGTCTGCCGGTCAGACCACGCCCCCTCTCTATTACTGCCAGCTGTTCCCACTCCCGGGTGCCATCTCCCCACTCCTTGCCCAGGTGTGATCAATTTGTGGATCCAGCAATGCATATACTTATGGAGCCTTTTTCCAGTGATGCCATTGCTGGGTCATTGCACTTCATCTACGGTCTTCGTTCACCGTATGGAGTCACGTTAAAGGACTGTATTCGCTTGGAGCTTTTGGATTTACTTGGACAGCTCCAGTCTGGTGAGTCTGTGTGTGTGGTTTCCCCTGTATTCTCACCCAGACTCTCGAGCGTCCTGGAGGACTCCTTGAGCCATTGTGTATGTTATGCATTTAAACTGTCTGTTAGTTGTGGGTGTTTAATAAAGGTGTGTGTGGTATAACCCAGCGCGTAAATCCTCGTCCTTATCTCCTCCTCTGTGCGCTATGGAAAAGCACACGAGGAAGTCATGACAAGTAACCATGGTGAAACCTGCCTTTGAGGCTAGAAAGTGATATGTGAACTGTCCAGGACACAGTCCAAGGACGGATAATTTTTTTCACACATAAGGAGTTGTTCAGAACTCCTTATAAGAACTCCTTATACAAAGATATAGAGTGATGATAATCAAATCAGTGGTGGTAATGCACCTGCAAGCTGGTTGCCAACTGCCAATCAAGTCTAAAAGAAGAAAAGATATATAGAGTGATGATATAGAGTGAAGTACGTGGCAGTAATGCACCTGTAAGCTGGTTGCCAACCGCCAATCAAATCTAAAAGAAGAAGAAATCTAGAAGAAGAAGAAGAAACCTGCCTTTGATCTTTGACGTCACCACTCGTTCAGTGATGACTGCCTTTGATCTGTGATGGCTGCCTTTGATCTTTGATGATGTCACAATGAGTCCTATGATTGTGAGTGATCCCTGCCTGTGATATTTGATGATGTCATAGCAAGTCCTATGATCTTTTATCAAGTCCTATGATCGTGAGTGATGCCTGCCTTTGTCTCATAGCGAGTCCTATGCTCTTTTAGCAAGTCCTATGATCGTGACATCATGACAGACAGGGTTTGATGGTGTCAGCTATGACATCAGGCATCACTGTACCTATGATGTCTATATGACAGTCCTATGATCGGGAGTGAAGCCTGCCTTTGATCTTTGATGATGTCATAGTGAGTCCTATGATCTTTTAGCAAGTCCTATGATCCTGGCATAGCGAGTCCGATGATCTTTGATGTCATAGCAAGTCCTATGATCGTGAGGGAAGGCTGCCTTTGATCTTTTGGTGTCTATATGATGTCATATAGACATAGACACATCATAGGCGATCCTATGATCAATTAGCGAGTCCTATGGTCGTGACAGACACACAGATTTCTTCAATTATATAGTGATATACAGTACAGTATATACTAGTGCATACCTGTCCATGCCCGTAGAAACCAGGTATAAGCAAGTATTTCTGCATGCCCGTAGAAAGCGGGTGTAAGCAAGCACATCACCACTCATTCAGTGATGCCTGCCTTTGATCTTTGATGATGCCATAGCGAGTCCTATGATCTTTGATGATGCCATAGCGAGTCCTATGATCGTGAGTGATTCCTGCTTTTGCAAAAATCTTTGAAGATGTCATAGTGAGTCCTATGATCTTTGATGTCATCATATAAACACCATAGGCTGAGGGCACAGCAAGTCCTATGATGCCTGATTTGATCTTTGATGATGTCATTGCGAGTCCTATGATGTTTGATAATGTCATAGTGAGTCCTATGATCATGAGTGATGCCTGCCTTTGATCTTTTGATGTCGTATGATCGGAAGGATGATGTCATAGCGAGTACTATGATCGTGAGTGATGCCTGCTTTTGATCTTTGATGCCCTTTGATCGTGAGTGATGCCTGCCTTTGATCACACAGACACAGATTTTCTTGAATCACTCTACGATGGTGTCTGTAGAAATCATAGGAACATCATCGGTGATCCTATGACACTTAGCACAATTTTGATGTGCTGAATCCAAAAATCATATTGGTTTTGCTCAATAAGGTCAACTTTTTGCATTATGGCCGCATGTTGTTTTATACCTTTTTTGTTTACATGTGCGGGCATTTTCGTTTTATATGATGCAAAATTCTTTTTTATGTCTTGAAATTCTCTGAATTTTGAACAATGATGACCTAACATTCAATTTACATGTACACATGCACAGTACTAAGTAAGTACTAAGTAAGTACAGGTTTTTACTTAGCACCTGATCGAGAGAGACTGATGTCATTTTCAGATTCAGCGGTGCAAAATTGTCTTAATAAATCAGTTGAAAAAACAGCTTACAAAAAAATTATTTTTGTAGCACTGTGTGGTCTTTTAGCAAGTCCTGTGGTTGTGGCAGTGTCTATATGATGTCATATAGGCATCATGTAGAGATCATAGGAACATCATAGGCGATATCTTTTAGCGAGTCCTATGGTCGTGACACACAGTCACACAGATTTCTTGGTCATATGATCGTGAGTGATGCCTGTGTTTGAACTTTGATGTCCTATGATCCTGAGTGAGCGAGATCATAGGAACATCATAGGCGATCCTATTATCTTTTAGTGAGTCCTATGGTCATGACACACAGACACACAGACATCATCCTATGATCTTTTAGTGAGTCCTATGGTCATGACACACAGACAGAGATTAATAATTAGAGTGATAATATACTGTATATATCATTCAAGAAATCTGTCAGGATGTATGTCATGATGTCTGTCACGATCATAGGACTCGCTAAAAATCATAGAACTTGCTATGACATCATCAAAGATCAAAGGCAGGCTTCACTCACCATCATAGGACTCGCTATGACTTTATCAAAGATCAAAGGCAGGCATCATTGAATGAGTGGTGATGTCAAAGATCAAAGGCAGGTCTCTCTCTCTGTCTGTCACAGTGTGACAATCATAGGAAGTGCAAAAATATCAGGACTCACTATGGGATCAATAGCAGGCATCATTTACGATCATAGGACTCACTATGACATCATCAAAGATCAAAGGCAGGCTTCACTCATGATCATAGGACTCGCTATGACATGATCAAAGATCAAAGGCAGGCATCACAGATCAAAGGCAGGCATCACTGAACGAGTGGTGACATCAAAGATCAGAGGCAGGTCTCTGTCTGCCATGGTGTCATGATCATAGGATGCACAAAAAACATCATAGGACTTGCTATGAGATCAAAAGCAGGCATCACTCACGATCACAGGACTCGCTAAAAGTTCATAGGACTTGCTATGACGTCATCAAACATCAAAGGCAGGTTTCACTCACGATCATAGGACTCGCTATGACATCTTCAAAGATCAAAGGCAGGCATCACTCATGATCATAGCACTTGCTATGACATCAGAGAGCAAAGGCAGGTATCACAGAATAAAGGCAGGCATCACTGAACAAGTGGTGACGTCAAAGATCAAAGGCAGGTTTCACCATGGTTACTGTTGCCATGGTAACAGTAACTTTCTATGGGCATGCACGGGTATTGACACACACAGACACTTCTTGAATTTCAGTGGGGCAAAAAAGTATTTAGTCAGCCACCAATTGTGCAAGTTCTCCCACTTAAAAGATGAGAGAGGTCTCCAATTTTCATCATAGGTATACCTCAACTATGAGAGACAAAATGAGAAAAAAAAAATCCAGAAAATCACATTGAAGGATTTTTAATGAATTAATTGGTAAATTCCTCAGTAAAATAAGTATTTGGTCACCTACAAACAAGCAAGATTTCTGGCTCTCACAGACCTGTAACTTCTTCTTTAAGAGGCTCCTCTGTCCTCTACTCGTTACCTGTATTAATGGCACCTGTTTTGAACTCGTTATCAGTATAAAAGACACCTGTCCACAACCTCAAACAGTCAGACTCCAAACTCCACTATGGCCAAGACCAAAGAGCTGTCAAAGGACACCAGAAACAAAATTGTAGACCTGCACCAGGCTGGGAAGACTGAATCTGCAATAGGTAAGCAGCTTGGTGTGAAGAAATCAACTGTGGGAGCAATTATTAGAAAATGGAAGACATACAAGACCACTGATAATCTCCCTCGATCTGGGGCTCCACGCAAGATCTCACCCCGTGGGGTCAAAATGATCACGAGAATAGTGAGCAAAAATCCCAGAACCACATGGGGGGACCTAGTGAATGACCTGCAGAGAGCTGGGACCAAAGTAACAAAGGCTACATTAGAAACACACTACGCCTCCAGGGACTCAAATCCTGCAGTGCCAGACGTGTCCCCCTGCTTAAGCCAGTACATGTCCAGGCCCACCTGAAGTTTGCTAGAGAGCATTTGGATGATCCAGAAGAGGATTGGGAGAATGTCATATGGTCAGATGAAACCAAAATAGAACTTTTTGGTAAAAACTCAACTTGTCGTGTTTGGAGGAGAAAGAACACCATACCTACTGTGAAGCATGGGGGTGGAAACATCATACTTTGGGGCTGTTTTTCTTCAAAGGGACCAGGACAACTGATCCGTGTAAAGGAAAGAATGAATGGGGCCATGTATCGTGAGATTTTGAGTGAAAACCTCTTTCCACCAGCAAGGGCATTGAAGATGAAACGTGGCTGGGTCTTTCAGCATGACAATGATCCCAAACACACCGCCCGGGCAATGAAGGAGTGGCTTCGTAAGAAGCGTTTCACGGTCCTGGAGTGGCCTAGCCAGTCTCCAGATCTCAGCCCCATAGAAAATCTTTGGAGGGAGTTGAAAATCCGTGTTGCCCAGCGACAGCCCCAAAACATCACTGCTCTAGAGGCCCATTCGGCCAAAATACCAGCAACAGTGTGTGAAAACCTTGTGAGAACTTACAGAAAACGTTTGACCTCTGTGATTGCCAACAAAGGATATATAACAAAGTATTGAGATGAACTTTTGTTATTGACCAAATACTTATTTTACCGAGGAATTTACCAATTAATTCATTAAAAATCCTTCAATGTGATTTTCTGGATTTTTTTTTTCTTAATTTGTCTCTCATAGTTGAGGTATACCTATGATGAAAATTGGAGACCTCTCTCATCTTTTAAGTGGGAGAACTTGCACAATTGGTGGCTGACTAAATACTTTTTTACCCCACTGTATATATAGAGTGATGGTATAAAGTTGGTGGAGACGAGCTGAGCTGCGATCTTGGCCGTGGCAGTTGCCATGATGAAGTGATGATATAGAGTGAAGTACGAGGAGACTAAGAAGAGTGATGTTTGAAGATAGAGTTGAGGTTCAACTGGACACAGCAATGATGATTGAAAGACTACAGCTCCTGACCAGATAGAGTGATGATATAGAGTGAAGTACGAGGAGACGAAGAAGAGTGATGTCTGAAGATAGAGTTGAGGTTCGATTGGACACAGCAATGATGATAGGACTACAGCTCCTGACCAGATAGAGTGATGATATAGAGTGAAGTACGTGGCGGTAATGCACTTGTAAGCTGGTTGCCAACTGCCAATCAAATCTAAAAGAAGAAGAAGAAATGCACGGGTATCGGGCATGCACAGGTATAGACAACTAAGCTGACCCGGAGAAGGTTTTGGCTCCATTTCTGCTTTCCAAAGACTTTTCTTTTCTACCGCTGCTGCTCGTCACAGCTGGCTGCCCTCAGATGAAAATCCACACAATAGGTATGTGGGACTATAATATTCTGAATGAGGCTTTAGGAAATTATGAATCACTTCGTAAATCACTGGATTGAAAATGTACTTGTACATGTGCAGATTCAATCCTGGGATCCACTTGGGGTGCTCACTTGGTCAGGGGTCCACTTGACCTGATCCCAATTTTTCAAGTTGGTTTTCATTTTTTCATTTTTTTTTCATTTTTTTTTTTTTTTTCCGGGAGGTCTTCAACTCCCGCCTCCGGAAGAACTTCAACCACATTCCGAGGGAGTCTGGAGACATGGAGTCTGAATGGGCCATGTTCTCCACCTCTGTTTTTGAAGCGGCGGCCCAGAGCTGCGGCCGCAAGGTGGTCGGTGCATCTCATGGTGGCAACCCCCGAACCAAGTGGTGGACACCAGTGGTGAGGGGGGCCATTAAGCTGAAGAAGGAGTCCTATCAAGCGTGGTTGGCTTGTGGGACTCCCGAAGCAGCTGAGGTGTACCGGCAGGCCAAGCGGAGTGCAGCTCGGGTGGTTGCTGAAGAAAAAACCCGGGTATGGGAGGAGTTCGGTGAGGCCATGGAACAAGACTTTCCGTCGACCTCGAAGAGATTCTGGCAAATTGTCCGGCAGCTCAGGAGGGGAAAGCAGCTCCCTGTCCACACTGTGTATGGTGCGGATGGGACACTGTTGACTTCGACTGGGGATATCGTCGGGCGGTGGAAGGAATACTTCGAGGATCTCCTCAATCCCACTGATACGCCTTCCACAGAGGAAGCAGGGTTTGGGGACGAGGGGGGACGACTCACTTGTCACAGGGGCTGAGGTCGCCAAGGTGGTTAAAATCTCCTTGGTGGCCGGGCCCCGGGGGTGGAGGAGATTCGCCCTGAGCACCTCAAGGCCCTGGATGTTGTTGGGGTGTCATGGTTGACACGCCTCTACAACATTGCGTGGAGGTCGGGGACAGTGCCTTTGGCGTGGCAAACCAGGGTGGTGGTTCCTCTCTTCAAAAAAGGGGGCCGGAGGGTGTGCTCCAACTTTAGAGGGATCACACTCCTCAGCCTCCCTGGGAAGGTCTATGCCAAGGTACTGGAGAGGAGAGTCCGGCCGTTGGTCGAACCTCGGATTCAGGAGGAGCAATGTGGTTTTCGTCCTGGCCGTGGCACATCAGACCAGCTCTTTATCCTCTCGAGAATTCTTGAGGATTCGTGAGAGTTTGCCCAACCAGTTTAAATGTGTTTTGTGGACTTGGAGAAGGCATTTGACCGCGTCCCTCGTGGTTTTTTGTGGGGGGTGCTTCGGGAGCATGGGGTATCGGGCTTGTTGTTACGTGCTATTCAGTCTCTGTACGACCGTTGTGAGAATTTGGTTCGCATTGCCAACACTCGGTCGGAGTCATTCCCAGTGAGAGTTGGACTCCGTCAGGGCTGCCCTTTGTCACCGATCCTGTTCATAATTTTTATGGATAGGATTTCTAGGCGCAGCCAGGGAATGGAGGGTGTCATGCTTGGTGACCACAGGATCTCACCTCTGTTGTTTGCAGATGATGTAGTCCTGTTGGCTTCATCCAGCAATGACCGACAGCTCTTGCTGGGATGGTTTGCCACTGAGTGTGAAGCGGCTGGGATGAGAATCAGCACCTCCAAGTCGGGAGTCCATGGTCCTCAGCCGGAAAAAGGTGGATTGTCCTCTCTGGGTTGGGGACAGGCTCCTGCCCCAAGTGGAGGAGTTTAAGTATCTTGGGGTCTTGTTCACGAGTGAGGGGAAAATGGAGCAAGAGATTGACAGACGGATTGGAGCAGCATCTGCAGTGATGCGGATGTTGTACCGGTCTGTTGTGGTGAAGAGGGAGCTTAGTTCTAAGGCAAAGCTGTTGATTTACCAATCAATCTACGTTCCTCCTCTCACCTATGGTCACGAGCTTTGGGTAATGACCGAAAGAACAAGATTGCGGATACAAGCGGCTGAAATGAGCTTTCTCCGTAGGATTGCTGGACTCACCCTCAGAGATAGGGTGAGGGGCTCAGTCATCCGGGAGAGGCTTAGAGTAGAACCGCAGCTCCTCCACATTGAAAGGAGTCAGTTGAGGTGGTATGGGTATCTGATTAGGATGCCTCCTGGACACCTCCCACTTGAGGTGTTTCAGGCACGTCCCACTGGGAGGAGACCCCGGGGCAGACCCAGGACTCAGTGGAAAGACTATGTCTCCCAGCTGGTCTGGGAACGCCTTGGTATCCTCTCTGAAGAGCTGGAGCAGGTGGCTGGGGAGAGGGAAGTCTGGGCTTCTCTGCTTGAACTGCTGCCTCCGCGACCCGGACCTCCGGAAGAGCGGTAGAAGATGGATGGATAGATGGATGGATGGTTTTCATTTTTTTTCCTCCTCTCTTCCTCCTTACAGTTTCCTGACGAGATTTATAATTATTAAGCAGTATTACACAACAGTGTGGCATCATGTCACTGCCGTGCGTAGTAAACAAGCATAATAGAACAGGCCTATTGTGATTTCACAAACAAAAAAATTAAACATTGTCCAGTGCTGAAGTTTACTGTGTTTACATACCGTGTGGGTCACATGGCTCGCATCCTTGTCTGCTGGCTGGAGTTACGTCCGCACGCGTTTCAAACCCCATCTTAAACGAAACACTTTGCTTGCTTTTTCTTGGCATCTTCAGATGAAATAATGGCAATCATCACATACTGTGTGGATGGAGACCACATTCCTTTTCGTTCCAAGCCGTTTTCCTTTTCGTGTTTGGGGGTATGAGGGCACTGCTTCCAGGTTGCAGAGGTGCGTGGCTGTATGACGTGGCCATGCACGTAACTCTGCGGACACATCTTAAAGGGGTCATTGACTGAAAAATGTTGTGTTTGTAGGTTTTAACTGTCTCAAATATGTCAACGGGTCACATAATTAGCCAAAATATTTTCCAAACAGTCAACGATCTGAACAGAGCACGCCGCCTTTATTTCGTTTTTTCTCTCAGAGAAACTCCCAAAATGTTTTTTGACTCTTCCAAGTAAGTTTCCTACATCAGGTCTTGAAAAAGCCCACTCACTGATGTCCTAAAGACCCACCCACTGCTCTATTATTGGCCCACCTAGCTGTCCATCATGAAGATGGAAGTGGGGGCTAAAGGTAGCCTATTAGCCCCTGAGCTATTAGCCCACGAGCTAACAATGGTACCAGGTCGCTGGCTGTAAGCACGGCTTATATTGTTATTTTCTTCAGATCTTAGTCACCCTAATAGCCATCCTTGTTACCACCTGGTTCACTCCAGCCCATCTCTAAGTGGTTTTGTCGCGATTCTGTGGCAGATCTCTCATACCAGCACACTGGTCGCTGCAGTGGCCCGGGACAAGAGCTACTGGCTGGTGTTATGCCAAGAACTCTTCTCAGCATAACACGCGAGGCACACGCCAAACCAGGTGATAACAGGGAGGGCTATTAGGGTGACTAAGATCTGAAGAAAATAACCATGTAAGCCGTGCTTACAGTGAGTGTCCTGGTAACAGTGTTAGCTTGTGGGCTAATAGCTCAGGGGCTAATAGGCTACCTTTAGCCTTTAGCTAGCCGTGTGAGCCATGAGCCGGTATAGGTCATGATCTGCCGCGGAAGCACAACGAAGCCTCTGGCCTGCTGCAATCAAAATGTCACGGGGCCAGATGCTGCTGGCTGGAAGCTGCTGGCTTTCACACATAGCCCCCACCGTCCTCCATAGATCCGCACAACTCTGTGCTGCTCCCGCACGCAGTGTAGTCACTTCAGCTTTCAACTGTCCATGAGGGCAGCGTGGAGTCCCACAGAGCCACACTGTCCTTTGAGATCCCTTGGCTTGGTAGCTTGCCTAGGGTCACAGGCTAGGTCTCATTTGCGGCGATCTGGGAAGCCGTCCAGCCCAGGGTGCTAGTGATTCATTGTGGAATCACGGCAAAATTATTGGGAGATAGGCTGGACTGATGTGAGATACACCATCAACTGTGGATCAGTGAACCAGAGCACTGCTCATCTGAGCTGGGAGGCTAGAAGCTTGTCAGCTATAATGGCTAAGTGACATAAGAGGGAGGGTGGAGTTGAAAAGGTGAAGGATGGTTCTTAAAGTGACAGGCTTTATATCAGAGCATTTCAAGAAAGCCGGGAAAAATAAAAAATAGCTTGAATAATTTAAAAAATTAAAGAAAATGTGAACACACTATGTCACAAACATTTCATTCAGACATGTGTGAGCTATTAAAATGTGGAAAAAGTGCAGTCAGTGACCCCTTTAAAGGGGAAGTACATGAAAAGTACAATATTAATATATAAAATAATTTTCAAAACATTCCCGGATCCAGATTGTGATCACCACCAAAATCTAATCATCTGTTCCCCGTGCCATTACACACCTTTCCTCAAAATGTCATCAAAATCCATGCATAACTTCTGGAGTAATGTTGCTAACAGACAGACAGACACCGGCAAAAACATTAATGATAAAATTTTGATATATTGTGCAGCTCCATGGTGTAATTATATTGAGAATTTTCTCATATTCTTAATCTCAAATTTAAGGTAATTAAAATCAAGTTTGTAAAAGAGAAGAGGTAAAATCTTTTTTAACAAAAGGATGATTTTAAGTTTTTCACTTGAATTGCAAACAGCACTAAATGGGCTGTCAGTGTAACACTGTATGACTACTCTCCCAGCCTGTTACTCATGAGGATGCTGATGTGAATGCGCTCGTATGAAAGCAGAGCTTCGGTTTAGTCTCGACTCATGATTCGTTAACTTCACAGGCGCTCTCGGGGAATCCTGAGGCCACACTCCCCCTGCCACCGCCCTGGGCAATTATGGTCTTTTGAAATGTAAATGCTTGCATGCGCAAGTGTGAGTGTGTGTGCATTTGTGCATACATCACTATGTGGATTGGTGGGCATACGTGCAGGGTTGTGTGTTCCTCTCGTCACATTTGTGGGCATGGGTGCGTTTCCCCGTAACTTATCTTGAAAGCACCTAAATCCACAGGCACCACGGTGCAGCAGCAGTCAAATACAATAACATCTAAAAGCCCTGTTACCTTGTGCTCTCTCAGTCCATAGAAGGGACCCTCCAAAACGCAGAGCCGACAAAGAACATACCTTCAATTAGTTAAACGATTAACATTTTAGAGGAAGTCTGTGTTTGGGTCCCATGGGCACCTGCACTCCCCACCAGTCTCCTTTTCATATTCAAATTCACAACATAAAAGTTAGCCATATCTAATCCTAAAAATGGGTCTTTTACTATTTTGTAAGGAGATAATGCCTGAAGTTTTTGCAGGCAGTATAATTGCCAGGTTATGGAAGAAGGTGTACCATTATGTTTGACAATCATTGTGAGCCATAGGTGCTCCGAGCTGAACAAAGCTCTCAGAAGCAGCACAAAGCAGTATAATATTGTCTTTTCTCATTTAGTTGGCGATTAGTCAATCACACTAACCTACATTCATTTAAACAAGTGCCTCTCTGGGGGTAGTGTCAACGCTTGAGTGGATTTGTGGTCATTATCATGTTGTGCCATGGTTTGGTCTTCTCCATAAGAGACGCCGCTATTGATTTGTTTCATTTTTGTGTCTGGCTGCTGTCAATTTATCATGGCATCTTGGTGCTGCGTAGGCAGGGGTTGCCCATCTGGCCACCCTTCATAACAGACTGACAGTGCACAAAATGGCATTGTGCAGAAGCTGTAAACTTTGTGTGAACTTACACCATGCTTCTGTGCCATTAGGATTAGATTAAATTCCTCAACAACACTTAACCTAGGTTCGCGTAAAGTGAATTTCTTCAAAATATGTTACTCAGTGACTGCACAGGTGTCTGTGTGACCTCTTTTTGTTTGTGAATTTAGAATCAGCTTTTTCAGGCTCAAAATTCATGGCTTATGCAGTCAGTTCTTATTAATGCTAGACCTCACATTCAGGAAAATTTAAATTCTGACTGCATTTGCATCCATCCACTTGAAACTGTCTTATATAACCTACAACAAAAGTTATATTTAAATCGTTATTTACAGTTTCATAGTTCATTAAGAATGACAAAAACGGCTGAACTCCAAAAACAACTAACTCTCACACGTGAATTGAGATATTGATTTGGTTGAAGGAAACACCCTCTGAAATGCTGAAATTATATATTGATTTTCCTCCTGTCTTTTTCCCCGACGTGTCTGGGTAACTGCCTCTGCACTGCTACAACTGAACTGAACCATCAGTGTCTCTGGCTTGTTATGTTGCCTCATAGAAGACAAGTCCACTAACTAAATGTTGGATTACACATACAGTTTCTACCCAAATCAGATGCAGATTTGCAGAACAGTCCTAATGTGTCAGTTTTACGTTTTTAGTAGAGCAAAGGTTTCATGTGTTTCTGTGAAACATGGTTTGCTTTAAAGCACATTTTCTGTCCCAATGCCAATCTGTCCATCTGTCCATAATTTACTCCTCCTAGGCTGACCAAACTTACACATGTTGATCCTTAGGTGGGTCTACAGACAGGTTATGCTGAAGGTCAAAGGCCAGGAGATCTGGGCATTTACTGTGTGTGATTTCATGAAAATTGCTACTGCTTCTAGGCAATTGCCTGAATACTCAACAAACCCACACACACTGGTCCTCAGGCGGGTCTGCATTGAGGTTGTGCTCAAGGTCAAAGTCAAAGGCCACAAGAAATGAATACATGTTATTTCAAGTTTGAGTAGAGCTCACCTAGTAAGTAATGTATGTATATCAAGAAGTGAAGGTTCTTGGTGACCTCAGGGTGGGTTCAGGCCAGAATGAGCTACCCAGTCATTGATTATCTGTTTTTCTCTTTTTCCCAGAAAATGTATTCAGTCAAAGTGAGATTGATACCGACTATGCCTATGTCAGATTTTATTACTTTTAAAAGGAATTAGTTATATAATAAGATTACTAAAGGAAAAAAAATGTTTTTGTGGTTAAGAAAATTAACGCCTCTTGATTAACTGTCACTGTCAAGAGGATATGTAATCTGCTGTACATGTAGCTCTAAACAGAGGTGTACAATCCTGACTTCACAAAGTAAAAGGCCACCCATTCACTAACCCAGTTGATTCTGATAAGGACAACTCTATAGCAGGGTAGAGTAAGTCATTACTTCCAGCTTTGACAGCTATGCTTATCAAAATCAGCTGAGTTAGTTAATAGCTGTAACAAATATGAGATAGCAATTTTTCCTTTCTGGACTCAGGATTTTACACCTGTGTCTAAATGTGGTGGATTTACAACACTGTATAAAGACATTTTATTAGTAGCATCCTATCTGCCTCGCAATAAGTATCAAACTTATAAATTTTCCTCCAGTTAACAGTTAAAGAAGTCATTTACTGAAAAGTTGTGTTTTTGTAGGTGTTAGCCTTCTGAAATGCATCTATTGGTCACATGATTTTCGAAAATACATCAAAGCACTCACTTCTCTTAAACAGCTAGGAAGTTCAAGTGTGGTTTATAGTGTTATTTTCATTAGATTTCAGTCACCATAAAAGATATCCCTGTTTCTGTCAGGTTCAGTAATCCACGGTCGATAATATATCTTGCATCATTCTGGCTTATTTTGTTATTTTTTTCATCAACACAGCTCTTCTCAGCAGGGAGGAGGTGACAGATAGGCCGCCTGGATCCGGCAGGTTTTGATCACCATTTTCCATTTAAATTCAATTTACCCCCACTGGAATCCTTGTACATCTAAGAACCCTTGACCATATAGTTTATTCTAGACTTCATTTTAGCTTTGTTAAACTTTAAATTTTCTCAAAATGGAATCCAAGGTAGCTCGCTGAAGCCAGCAGTTTCACAACTCATTCACAAATGTTTTTGTGCTCATTGTACTCCAGGGAACGGTCATATCCTTTCGATCATTGAAACTACACAACCCTCTCCACCATTCATCTTCTTCCGCTTAATCCTTTTCGGGTCGCGGGGGGGGGGGGGGGGGGGGGGGCTGGAGCCTATCCCAGTATCTTTGGGTGAGAGGCAGGGTACACCCTGGACAGATCGCAGGGCCAACACAGAAAGACAGACAACCATTCACTCTCACAGTCATACCTAAGGACAATTTAGAATCCCCAGTTTGATGCCAGTTAACCTAACTTACATGTTTTTGGCATGTGGGAGGAAAACGGAGAAATCCCGGAGTAAACCCATGCAGACACGGGGAGAACATGCAAACTCCACACAGATCACTGTTGGTCGGGGGCTGGGATCAAACCCAGGATCCCCCGTCCAAGGGTGAGTTACTGTGCTGCCGCAGTGCTAACCACTCCTCCACCGCGCCGCCCACCCTCTCTACCAGTGATGCATTATTCCATTCACTCTTTGCAACAAATTTACATTGGCTCTGAGCTAGGCAATCATGGGTAGGTAATGTCAGCAATAGTGACGTAAGGGGGAAGACGGAGTTGAATTGGTCTCAGAGATTTTCAAGTGAAAGTACTAAAACCGTCCATTCTCAAAAAAAAACTGGGAAAAAAAACACATTTACTGCAATAATTAAGGAAAATTTTAACAAAATATGCCACGAAGATTTCATTAAGACATTTGTGAGCTGTTAAAATGTGGAAAAAGCACAATGACCCCTTTAAAATCTAACCACTGCAATTTTGGAGCTGCTGCACTAGCCAAAGCTAGGCATATGCAATATAGCAAAAAAATTATATTAAATTTCTCTGAATTTTCATCACTGACATTTCTGATGATATGCTTTCTTTAAATATTTTTTTGTTTTTAATTTATAAAGGACAGTTTCACAGGCCTCTGTTATTTGCCTTCAACTTATTTAGTAAAAGCACAACAAAAAATATTCCTCCTGTTTATAAACAGAAACTTGTTCCCAGTAAGAGTTGGACTCTACCAGGGTTGCTGTTTGTCATGGATCCTGTAATTGTTATGGACAGGATTTTTAGGTGCAGCCAAAGAATGGAGGGTATCATATTTGGTGGCCCTAGAATCTTGTCTCTCTGGGGGACTACAGATAAAATTAGCAGTATTGCTAAATCTGGCATACTTACATTTGTATTAATGTTCATTAGTATGTATTGTCCTTTTCAAATAAACATTAAACTGTCTGTCTTCTGTTTGTTTTAGTTGTTGGTTTGTTTGTTGGTTTTGTCTGTTCCTCTTCTTTCCCCCTCCCCACACTTCCTTTCCCCATTCCCCACCCTGCCGGGTCCTTCATGGGTAGAATAATTTAAATAAAGTATTAAAAGTTATTACAGGAGTTTACAATATGCAGTATATACAGTGGGGCAAAAAAGTATTTAGTCAGCCACCAATTGTGCAAGTTCTCCCACTTAAAAGATGAGAGAGGTCTCCAGTTTTCATCATAAGTATACTTCAACTATGAGAGACAAAATAAGAAAAAAAAAATCCAGAAAATCACATTGAAGGATTTTTAATGAATTAATTGGTAAATTCCTCGGTAAAATAAGTATTTGGTCACCTACAAACAAGCAAGATTTCTGGCTCTCACAGACCTGTAACTTCTTCTTTAAGAGGCTCCTCTGTCCTCCACTCGTTACCTGTATTAATGGCACCTGTTTGAACTTGTTATCAGTATAAAGGACACCTGTCCACAACCTCAAACAGTCAGACTCCAAACTCCACTATCGCCAAGACCAAAGAGCTGTCAAAGGACACCAGAAACAAAATTGTAGACCTGCACCAGGCTGGGAAGACTGAATCTGCAATAGGTAAGCAGCTTGGTGTGAAGAAATCAACTGTGGGAGCAATTATTAGAAAATGGAAGACATACAAGACCACTGATAATCTCCCTCGATCTGGGGCTCCATGCAAGATCTCACCCCGTGGGGTCAAAATGATCATGAGAACGGTGAGCAAAAATACCAGAACCACACGGGGGGACCTAGTGAATGACCTGCAGAGAGCTGGGACCAAAGTAACAAAGGCTACCATCAGTAATACACTACGCCGCCAGGGACTCAAATCCTGCAGTGCCAGATGTGTCCCCCTGCTTAAGCCAGTACATGTTCAGGCCCATCTGAAGTTTGCTAGAGAGCATTTGGATGATCCAGAAGAGGATTGGGAGAATGTCATATGGTCAGATGAAACCAAAATAGAACTTTTTGGTAAAAACTCAACTTGTCGTGTTTGGAGGAGAAAGAACACCATACCTACTGTGAAGCATGGGGGTGGAAACATCATGCTTTGGGGCTGTTTTTCTGCAGAGGGACCAGGACGACTGATCCATGTAAAGGAAAGAATGAATGGGGCCATGTATCGTGAGATTTTGAGTGAAAACCTCCTTCCATCAGTAAGGGCATTGAAGATGAAACGTGGCTGGATCTTTCAGCATGACAATGATCCCAAACACACCACCCGGGCAATGAAGGAGTGGCTTCGTAAGAAGCATTTCAAGGTCCTTGAGTGGCCTAGCCAGTCTCCAGATCTCAACCCCATAGAAAATCTTTGGAGGGAGTTGAAAGGCCGTGTTGCCCAGCGACAGCCCCAAAACATCACTGCCCTAGAGAAGATCTGCATGGAGGAATGGGCCAAAATACCAGCAACAGTGTGTGAAAACCTTGTGAAGACTTACAGAAAACGTTTGACCTCTGTCATTGCCAGCGAAGGGTATATAACAAAGTATTGAGATAAACTTTTGTTATTGACCAAATACTTATTTTACCGAGGAATTTACCAATTAATTCATTAAAAATCCTTCAATGTGATTTTCTGGATTTTTCTTTTCTTATTTTGTCTCTCATAGTTGAGGTATACCTATGATGAAAATTGGAGACCTCTCTCATCTTTTAAGTGGGAGGACTTGCACAATTGATGGCTGACTAAATACTTTTTTGCTCCACTGTAGATAGGTACTGTATAAAGCTCCTTTTGGAAAAGTAAATCTGTTTTGGCACAATAAGGGTAGCAGATTTCTGTTCTGCTCACCTAGCTGCCTGACAGGAAAAAGGGAAAAAAATAAACAATTAAACTTAAACTCCTGTTTGCAGATGATGTTCTGTTGGCTTTGTCAAACCATGACTTACAGGTCTTACTACGAGAGTTTGCTACTGAGTGTAAAATGGCTGGGTGAGAATCAGCACCTCCAAGTCTGAGTCCATGGTCCTCAGCTGGAAGAAGAGGATGCCCTGTCCTCTCTGGACTGGGGCCGAGGTCCTGCCCTAATTGGAGAGATTCAAATATCTCGGGGTCTTATTCATAAGTGAAGGGAGACTGGAGTGGGAGATTGACAGACAGTTTGGAGCAGCATCTGCAGTGATGCAAACATTGTACCAATCTGTTGTGGTGAATAGAGATGTGAATTGATAGGATTTTATCTATACCAATGGCATTGTCGATTTTGCTTATCGATCTGATTCTTTATTGATTCCCTTATCAATTCTTGATCAGTTTTCCATGTGGGGAAAAATGCAGGCCTTCACAGCACATGGTCATGAACTTTGGGTAGTGACAGAAAGAATGAGATCACGCATACAAGTGGCTGAAATTAGCTTTCTCCGTGAGACAGCTGGACTCATCCTTAGAGATAGGGTGAGGAGCTTAGTTATCCAGGAGGGGCTCAGAGTAGAGCTGCTACTCCTTCTCATCAAAAGGAGCCAGTTGAGGTGGTTTGAGCATCCGATCAGGATGCCTCCTGGACACCTCCCACAGTGTTTTGGGTATGTCCCACTGGGAGGAGACTCCAGGGTAGACCCATTACATGCTGGAGAGACTATGGGCTCTAGTTTGACAGTCAACAGCGGGCTTTTGCACGGTGCTTTCTGCCTTGCGCCAGTGCTTTTGTTAGTTTCTGCCAGTGCATACACTTTGCATCATGCCATCTATTTACCAATAGACAGTGCACCAGCTTTGCGCTTCGAGAAGGGGCTCATTTAAAAGAAGTGTGGCAACTTACAGTCTCATGTGCGTCCGTACTTTGGTGCATTTTAAATCACCCTTTATTGTCATTCAACCATACAACCAATCATGTACAGTAGAACGAAATTGTGCTTTATCCTATCTACAGTGTCAATCACACACACCCCATGTGTAGAATCAGAAGGGCTGCTGCCATGCAAGGCGCCGCCACAGATTTCCCTCCTCCATTCCATAATTGCTGAGCACCAAGCTAGATGGCAGGAAGTTAAACTTTTATATGGTCTTTGGCATGACCCGGCCGGGATTTGAACCCCTGCCTCCCAGGTGTGGGGCATCGGATGCTGTACCAACTGAGCCACCACTCCGGTATTTTATAACAGTATTAGCCCTTTTCCACTAGTACCTACCTGTTTGGCCCGGTACAGCACGGTACAGTTCAGTTCAGTTTGGTCCACTTGTGTTTTCATTACACCAGAGTACCCCTTGATGTGGGTGGGATTTGTTACAGGAAGGCGGCACAACCCTCCCGTTACATAAAACAAGCAACCCAGGCAAAACACAAGATGGCAGGATACGAGGTGACTGACAAAATTATCGCTTCAAACCGTGGGTCTGAGCATTCAACACAGGCTCCCAGTGATGAGATGTCACCCCAACTTCACAAATGCGCAGTGGTTACAGAACTTCAGAATGTCTATAGAAATGTTTAGCTTCCTGTGCAACAGATTGCTCTGATCTGTGTGAAAATCATGGAGAGACTGTTGAGACATCATGGGATATACCTGCTCCAGCCAGTGGTTTCGTGACAAAAAGTGATCAGCTGCCAAAACTTGATCACCAGGTGCCATATTGTAGTTATGGGGTTATAGTAGCTGTAAAATATATATTTCAACAGGTAAACAGTACTGAGTTAGGTATAATAAGATATATTTAACAATTAAGATGCATTTTAAGCCAACAAACTGGCTCTAGGATTAAAAGCAATTAAAACAGTGCAGTCACAAGGTTACATGGAGAAATACATGGATTTACTGGATTTCTATCATATTGAGTATTGCTGACTACATGTACAGTAGATACTGTATAAATACACTACCGTTCAAAAGTTTGGGGTCACCCAGACAATTATTTTGTGTTTTCCATGAAAAGTCACTTATTTACCACCATGAGTTGTAAAATGAGTAGAAAATATAGTCAAGACATTGACAAGGTTAGAAATAATGATTTGTATTTGAAATAATAATTTTTTCCAGATGCTCAACCTGCTCAAAGGAAGGTCAGTTTTATAGCTTCTCTAATCAGCTAAACTGTTTTCAGCTGTGCTAACATGATTGCACAAGGGTTTTCTAATCATCCATTAGCCTTCTGACGCAATGAGCAAACACATTGTACCATTAGAACACTGGAGTGATAGTTGCTGGAAATGGGCCTCTATACACCTATGTAGATATTGCACCAAAAACCAGACATTTGCAGCTAGAATAGTCATTTACCACATTAGCAATGTATATTAGATATTAGAGTGTATTTCTGATTAGTTTAAAGTTATCTTCATTGAAAAAAACAGTGCTTTTCTTTCAAAAATAAGGAAATTTCTAAGTGACCCCAAACTTTTGAACGGTAGTGTATATATTCTCGGCATCAACAATGAACATGTATTCATTTAGTATAGCACTAGGAATTTTGACAATAAACCTTTGTACTTTTTTGCAGATCTGTCTCCACTTTTGTTTTATGTGTGAAGGTTACCATCAAGTGACATAAATTAAATACTAAAAGATTGGAAAAGCTGTCTAAGAACAATCCAGCAGTTTGAGAAATCACTTTTGGTTTGGTGTAAGTCTGCCAACAGAATTATGAGCCATAAAGCAGTTTGTGTTAAAATGTTAAATCCCATTAAATCCTTACTCAGGGTTGTCCAATCATGTGCCATGGAGGGCCAAGACCCTGCAGGTTCGCTCTTCTACCCTGTCTCTTCAGCAGATGTTTTCACTGATCAGCGGTCAGTAGAAGAAATTCAGTGGAATCTGCTGTTGAAGACACTGGTTGGAGGTAAAGCCTGCAGGGTCTTGGCCCTCCTTGGCACATGATTGAACAGCCCTGCCCTAACCCATTATTAGAAAGTACAAATGCTAAAATGGCCCAGAATTTCTCCATATACTGGTACTATCACTAAAGTGTGCAGCGTCTTCTGCACTGGCACATCCAACAATACAGTCTTCAGTAAATAAAATAATTGTTTTTGGTTACTTTTTCTTAAAAATGAGTCATTATTTTCAATGTCACTGATAAATGGTTTGTACTGCTGACTCTTTTACCACCAGTGTCTTAACAGTCAAAATAGGAAATCATGATGCAAACACATAAGTCACTAGATTGCTTATTACAATCAGCAGCAAATTCCAGATTATTTAGAATGTGCAAAATTCAAACTGAAAAAAAAAAAATTAGAATGGGTCACACATGCCGGCCATGCTGCCTCACTGAGAAGCAACTGGATGTGTCATAAACTCTCCGTGTGCCTTTCCACAGTGCACGGAGGAGAAGGATGGAAGGATTTAAACGCGGGGGTTCACCACACACACATTTATTGACACACACTGTTCACAAATAAAGACGAACAAGTAAGGTACAATGCAATATGAATGCACTCGGGAGCGCGGGGAAGACTACAGGGAGTTCAACTCACTCGGGGAAATGCAAACTGGGCAGCAGCCTAAGTGTAGCAGTTATGCTGCGAGAAGAAACACCACCAGAAGCGTAGCAGAATACTGCAAGAGGAAACGCTTCTGGTCCAGCATCACAGCAACCGCACAGAGAAACGCAAACAGTTTACTCACGAGTAGGAACAGTCCAGAAAGTCCAATTCTCTCAGCGAGCATAATCCAGAAGTCCTTCATGATGTGACGGTCACACCACGGAGAACAAGAGTGTGACTCGTATAATGACCCTGCGACATTTGTCTAGTGAAGAGCCGCTTAAATACAAACGCCGTTGGCCACACAAATTGGGCACACCTGGGCGACGCGCGGGAAAGATAATTACCGGTGCTGGGAACAGCTGATGGAACTAAGGAGAGCGAGGGGACGTGGTTAGACCGGCGGACTGTCAGCAGCGTGGGAGAAAATAAATTACAGAGGCTGTCAGACAACTGCCGATCAGGCAGTGGCTATGGATAAGGGAATAAGTACCAAAACACACAAGATGCACATAAATGGTGAAACCAAAACCCACAGAGAGATCGAGGCCAAGCCGGGAAAAGCCAAGCCGGCTCAGCTTGTGACAGGATGTGTCGCTCAAGCTGGTCCCGGTTCAGCAGATCTTCAGCCTGCATCTCTGTAGGTAGTGACGCAAGGTCCAGTTTGGGGTGGATCGTTTTCCTCTTGCCTAGATTAAAAAAGAGAAAAGGGTGGCGGGTAATTAAAGCAAGTTTAAAACATATTTGGGAAATACTTGTTGCTAAAAGCCAGTGGTGGAATGTGACAAAAAAGTACTTTGTTGTTGTATTTAACCACAATTTTCATGTAGCTGCGCTTCAGTAAAGTAGATTTTACGAGATTTTGCAAGAGCAGGGACGCAAGGATGACCCATCACGGATGGATCTTATGGTAACAGACCATGGAATGGAACTGACAATGAATACAACAACCAGCACCACAACTGATGAACCGTTAACACTGGCAGGACAAAGCTGCAGAGCTGCGTATGTGGTTGGTCAAAGCTAACAACAGAGAGGAGCCCTAAAATCCACCAGGGCAGGAAAAATACCTTGGCGAGCTCAGCAAGAGGCCTCGCATTGACCAATACTTCTTAGGAAGTAGGCCAAGTCAGTTGAGTGAAGCCCAGAGGCAGAAGAACCCCCACAGTCCTCAGGGTATCAGCACCACGGATGAGGCTCAGCTTTGCATGGACCCTCCTGTAGTCTCCAGCCCGGACCCAACAAGTCACAGACCCAGGCTTGAGCAACCTGTGGTGGGTCTGCCTCTGCGGGTGGTGTTGCATCAGGGGATTTCCGCATTGGAGCGGCTCGTGGAGTTCTGCTTCTTTTTTTAGTTTTGATTGGCGGTTGGCAACCACCTTACAGGTGCATTACCGTCACGTACTTCACTTCTTCTTCTTCTCTCGGTTACTGGCAGATAGGAAACTACTGAAAGGTACATACCGCCACCTACTGTACAAGAGTGTGTAACATTATGTCATTTGAGCCCGACCCCTAAATTCTATGACTTAATCCTGTGTTATTTTAAAAAGAGAAAAGAGCCCTTCTCGTGATTCTTAGTGCCTTTCCATCTCCATCTGTTCCCAGAATCCCAGTTAAATCCCATTCCCTACCGGCCTCTTGAACTTCATTTTTCAATCTCTCTCTTTCATTTCCATACTTTTTTAATTCATTAATTCATTCATCTTCTTCCGCTTAATCCTTTTCGGGTCGCGGGGGGCTGGAGCCTATCCCAGCATCTTTTGGGCGAGAGGCAGGGTACACCCTGGACAGATCGCCAGTCCATCGCAGGGCCAATACAGAGAGACAGACAACCATTCACTCTCACAGTCATACCTAAGGACAATTTAGAATCCCCAGTTTTGATGCCAGTTAACCTAACTTGCATGTTTTTGGCATGTGGCAGGAAACCGGAGAAATCCCGGAGTAAACCCACGCAGACACGGAGAACATGCACACTCCACACAGATCACTGCTGGTCAGGGGCTGGGATCGAACCCAGGATCCCCAGGCCAAGGGTGAGTTACTGTGCTGCCGCAGTGCTAACCACTCCTCCACCGTGCCGCCACGGGGAGAACATGCAAACTCCACACAGATCACTGTTGGTCAGGGGCTGGGATCGAACCCAGGATCCCCAGGCCAAGGGTGAGTTGCTGTGCTGCCGCAGTGCTAACCACTCCTCCACCGTGCCGCCCATTTCCATTTCCATACTTTTGACAGTGTAATAAGATGTACTCGACATTTTCTTTTACTTCACATTCTCTACATTTGTCACTTCGCTTTTCTCCATGGTGAATAAAGTGCCGTTTAAACCTGTATGATCCAGTCTGAGTCTTGCCATAATGATGTCTTCCCTCCTGTTTGTTGTTTTATAATTCTTTATTGCAATAGATTTTTGTATTTTGTAATACAGTCTACCTTTATGATCTTCATCCCATCTTTTTTGCCATAGATCACTTCCTTTTTTCTTGATTACTGCTTTCCCTTCACCTTTTCCAAGTGACAATGGGATAGTTATTTCTTTCCCAAGTGCACTTTTTGCTAATTTGTCTGCACAGTCATTCCCTTTCAACCCTTCGTGTGCAGGAACCCAACAAAACTGAACTTCTCCACCACCCCTGTGTACCCTAAATAAACTGTGATATAGCTCAATCACCAAGTCTTTCGTTGTAGATTTTAGTGTCTGTATGGTTTTTAAAGCTGCAAGTGAATCTGCGCACACCACGACCTGGTCTGGTCTGGCCTCCTCCACCCACTGCAAACCAATAATTATTGCCACCATCTCTGCTGTAAACACAGATGTATTGTTGGAGAGTCTTTTTGAGATGGTCACTTTAAACTCTGGAATGTATACTCCAACAGAGCCCTCTTTGTTCTTTGAACTGTCAGTATAGAGCTAGCTGTTAAGTAGTTATAGTAATTGTTCTTGAGGTAAGTGCTTGTTTTAACACCAACTTCATATGCCAGTCCTTTTTCCTCATTAGCAGACTAATGTCTACTTCTTTTCCCTGAAACAGCCAAGGGGGAGCATTACTCACTGGACTGGTGTTACCTATATCAGTAGTGTCTAATCCATACATTCTGGCTTTTCTTTCAATTGTCCACCCAAACCCGTGTCCCTGGAAGTTAGAATATTCCCAGCAGTCTTGTAGCATTGTTTTTGAAATATTCGCTTCCTCACTTCCTTTCAGCTTGACCCAGTATGATAATGCGAGTTTATCTCTTCTCAAATCCATTGGTATTTCTCCTGCTTCTATTAAAACTGCATTGTTTGGTGTTGTTTTGACAGCTCCAATGCACAGGCGAATCACTCTATGCTGCATTCCGTTTATTTTTTCCAGAGTCATCTTTGCTGCTGCTCCATAAATCATGCATCCAGTCTATTGTCGACCTCATCAGTGCTCTGTAAATGTCAATTAATGCCTGTTTATCTGCACCCCATTCGTGTCCAGCTACAGCTTTTATGAGATTAATGACTTTTTTGCACTTTGTCTTCAGATTTTCAACATCAACTATCCATGTGTATGCACTATCAAACCACAATCCTAGATATTTGAACTCACTCACTTTCTCTATTGGTTAATTATATAATGTTAATGGTTCTGTACTAGTTCTGAATTGTTTTGTGAAGGCTCGTGGAGTGTTCGGCACTGGGGGATTCCAGCATCAGAACATCAAAGGATTCTGGAATTTCTTCTTCTCTTCTTCTCTCGGTTACTGGCAGATAGCAAACAACTGAAAGGTGCACACCACCACCTACTGTACAAGAGAGTGTAACATTATGTCATCTGAGCCCAACCCCTAAAGTCTATGACTTAATCCTGTGTTATTTAAAAATGAGAAAAGAGCCCTTCTTGTGATTCTTAGTACCTCTCCATCGCCATCTGTTCCCAGAATCCCAGCTAAATCCCATTCCCTACCGGCCTCTCGAACTTCATTTTTCATTCTATCTCTTTCATTTCCATACTTGTGACAGTGTAATAAGATGTGCTCGACATTTTCTTTTTCTCCACATTCTCTGCATTTGTCACTTTCACTTTTCCCCATGGCGAATAAAGTGCCGTTTAAACCTGTATGATCCAGTCTGAGTCTTGCCATAATGATGTCTTCCCTAGTCTGTCTATGACATCATATAGGATGCGTATGACATCATATAGGATGGCTGGGCCAAATGGGATGTCTATGACATCACATAGTCTACATAGGACATCACCATTTCCTATGATCTATGACATCATGTAGGATGTCTAGGACATCAAATGGGATGTCTAGGACAAATGGGATGTCTAGGACATCATGTGAGATGTCTATGACATCGTATAGTCTACATAAGACATCACCATTTCTTATGATCTATAGGCTGAAATGCACCTGTAAGCTGGTTGCCAACTGCCAATCAAATCTAAACGAGGAAGAAGATATAGAGTGGGGAAGACAAAGAGGAGGTTGCCAACCGAGAAGAATTCCGACTTTTGATACATAGAGTGATGCTTACTGAGTGAAGTAAGTGGTGGTAAGGACTACAGCTCCTGACCAGATAGAGTGATGATGTAGATCAGAGGTGCTCACACTTTTTCAGCATGCGAGCTACTTATAAAACAACCAAGTCAAAATGATCTACCCACTACAAAAATAAGATAAGATAAGCCTTTATTAGTCCCACAACGGGGAAATTCCAGGATTGCAACAGCACAGGGATAGCAACACTCAGAGCAACAATCAGAAGGCAAGAAAAAAAAACAAGCAAGCAAGAGCAGCTAATATACATATGTACATATTACTATAAAATATATATATACACACACAGACACACAGTGCAGAGCATTGTAGCTGGATGGAATAAATATATGAATATATGAACACACAGTGCAGAGCATTGTAGCTAGATGGAATAAATATGTAAATATATAAACACCCACAGTACGGAGCATTGCAGCTAGGTGGAATAAATATGCAAGTATATAAACACACACAGTGCAGAGCAATGTAGCTAGATGGAATAATATGTAGATATATAAAAACACAGTGCGGAGCATTGTAGCTAGATGGAATAAATATATAGATATATAAATATAAACACACCCAGTGCTGAGCATTGTAGCTAGATGGAATAAATATGTAAATATATAAACACACACAGTGCAGAGCATTGTTGCTAGGTGCAACATTGTATGTACAATGTATGTTGATGTACCTTGCATAACTGAATAAGCCAATATTGCACAACACACATAATAAATAACTATTAACATTTTTTGTAATTACCTGAGTTTACTTTGATGACTTGCACTGAATTGAATCAGCCAGGGATGCATAGTCCGGACAGTAGCTGCTGACAGCCAGCCTCAAACACATTTCCAAATGTTCATCAGTCATGGTGGAACGGTATTTGGACTTAATGATCTTTCCCTTCTTTGGTATTGCGATGGTAGACTGGCAGATGAGGCAAACGCACTTCGAAAATGACATCGTGAAAAAAAAGTCCACCTCCCATTCCGTATGAAAGTGATATGTTTTTGCCTTCTTACTTGGTCCAGCTTTCTCACTCATTTTGATCACCATATGTTTTAGCAAGGGCTTAAAATCTGAGGTAATTCGCTGACTAGCTTGTAAGTTTTGCTGCGCTTAGCGCCATTGTTTACGCATGAGCGGTGACCTAAAGGTCAAAATTCAGTTGTCATCTGAATGGTTGCCCTGTATGTCAATCAAGTGACGGGATGTTTGATAGGCTGACAAATATTTTTTTTAATGTCATGCTGCGATCGACCAGTACTACTTCCGCGATCGACCAGTAGATCGCGATCGACGTAATGAGCACCCCTGATGTAGAGTGAAGTACGTGGGGGTAATGCACCTGTAAGCTGGTTGCCAGCCGCCAATCAAATCTAAAAGAAGACAAAGAAGAAGTAGTCTTGTCTTTTAAGACAAACACACACACACATCTTGGCTGAGTTTTAGAGCAGTTGGTCGCAGTAGAGATGATTTAGTGTGAAGTACGTGGCAGTAATGTACTTGTAAGCTGGTTGCCAACCGCCAATCAAATCTAAAAGAAGAAGAAGAACACATCTTGGCCGTGGAAACTGCCACAGCCAAGATGTGTAGAGTGATGATATAGTGTGAAGTGATGATATCGAGTGAAGTACGACGAGACGAAGAAGAGTGATGTCTGAAGATAGAGTTGAGGTTTGATGGACACAGCAGTGATGATAGAAGGACTACAGCTCCTGACCAGATAAGAGTAATGATATCGAGTGAAGTACATGGCGGTAATGCACCTGTAAGCTGGTTGCCAACCGCCAATCAAATCTAAAAGAAGAAGAAGTGTATGAGGAGATGAAGAAGAGTGATGTCTGAAGATAGAGTTGAGGTTCGATTGGACACAGCAATGATGATAGAAGGGCTACAGCTCCTGACCAGATAGTGATGATATAGAGTGAAGTACGTGGCGGTAATGCACCTGTAAGCTGGTTGCCAACCGCCAGTCAAATCTAAAAGAAGAAGAAGAACAAGACCGGACCGGGTAGTGGTGTGCACAGATTCACTTGCAGCTTTAAAAAACCATACTGACACTAAAATCTACAAGGGAAGACTTGGTGATTGAGCTATATCACAGTTTATTTAGGGTACACAGGGGTGGTGGAGAAGTTCAGTGTTGTTGGGTTCCTGCACACGAAGGGTTGAAAGGGAATGACTGTGCAGACAAATTAGCAAAAAGTGCACTTGGGAAAGAAATGACTATACCATTGTCACTTGGAAAAGGTGAAGGGAAAGCAGTAATCAAGAAAAAAGGAATTGAGCTATGGCAAGAAAAGATGGGATGAAGATCATAAAGGTAGATCATATAACAAAATACAAAAATCTGTGATGATTACCAATTAAGGACAGCTCACGTGCACGATGCAGCAACAGAAGGACCATCAAACACACAAGCACACGTTTGAGAAGTTTATTAAATATCAAAACAAAGCACAGCTTAAGGAAAATGTCACTCACCAGAGGAATCAGCCTGTGGAGAGAGAACGAGAGCTGTGAGTGGAAGAATAGAGACAGGGAAAATGGGCAAGCCAAATTGCCACTTACATGGAATAATGGGGAGAACCGGCAGGACCCCGAGCCAGGGTAGAGACAAACCAGCTGGGTGAAGGTGGTGGAGTCGGTGGTGCCTGACCGGGTGGAATATGGTTGCAGCTGAGTGGAGATGATGGGGCAGTGAGCGTACACAGTCCCCAGAGATGCACCCGCATGATGGCAGCAACCTGGAGAGAAGAGGAGAGACAGGTGAGTGCGGAAACTACACCTTAGGAAATAACACTAGCAATGTAGTACTCTGCTACGGCAGTATACCCAGACGAGCCAGCGTCAGCACACTGAAGAGATGCTCCTTATAAACGCTAGCTGATGAAAGGCAGCAGGTGCGTCTCCTCACCCAGGTGTGTTGATGACCTGAGGAAGGAAACAACGGGAAGGAGGGGGCGAGCGCTCACGGCCATGACAAAAATCTATTGCAATAAAGAATTATAAAACAACAAACAGGAGGGAAGACATCATTATGGCAAGACTCAGACTGGATCATACAGGTTTAAACGGCACTTTATTTACCATGGGGAAAAGCGAAAGTGACAAATGTAGAGCATATGGAGCAAAAGAAAATGCTGAGCACATCTTATTACACTGTCACAAGTATGGAAATGAAAGAGAATGAAAAATGAAGTTCAAAAGGCCAGTAGGGAATGGGATTTTAACTGGGATTCTGGGAACAGGTGGAGAAGGAGAAGCACTAAAAATCACGAGAAGGGTTCTTTTCTCTTTTTTAAATAACATGATTAAGTCAAAGAATTTAGGGGTCGGGCTCAAATGACATAATGTTACACACTCTTGTACAGTGGTGGCGGTATGCACCTTTCAGTAGTTTGCTATCTGCCAGTAACTGAGAGAAGAAGAAGACAGACATATACAGTAGAGTGTGTGGCGGTAATGCACCTGTAAGCTGGTTGCCAACTGCTAATCAAATCAAAAAGAAGGACACTTAAGTGATGGTCACAAAGCTATGAGGAAAATGCCACAAAGTTCCTGACCAGATAGAGTGATGATATAGAGTTAAGTATGTGGCAGGGCTGGTTGCCAACCACCAATCAAATCTAAAAGAAAAAGAAGATATAGAGTGATGATAATCAAGTCAGTGGCAGTAATGCACCTGTAAGCTGGTTGCCAACCGCCAATCAAATCTAAAAGAAGAAGAAAAAAAACAGACAGGCAGAGATTTCTTGAATTATATAGAGAGTGATAATATCCTTATAAGAACTCCTTATACAAATGAATGAAGGAATGAATGAATCTTTATTTTGGATAGATTAAAAATAAAGATTAAAAAAAAGGAACAGAATAATATATAATATACAAAGATATAGAGTGATCTGCCAATCAAATCTAAAAGAAGAAGAAGATATAGAGTGATGATAATCAAGTCAATAATCTTAAAATAATCTCTTACTGTTCATATAAGAATAAAAAAGAAAAAGCACTGATACTGGATTTAGAACAGAAGATTAAATCACTGGAAACAACCTGTGCCATTTCCCCACAGGAACAGGCACTTAACGATTTGAGAAAATTAAAGCTGGAATTAAAAGAAATTACAAAAAAAAGAGCACAGTTTTTAATACAAAGACTGCGTCTTGAGAACTTTGAACACAGTAATAAATCGGGGCGATATCTTGCGAACCAGCTTAGATTGAATAAAGAAAAAACAACTATCCATTCTATCAAGGATATGACTGGAAATATTACCCATGTGCCTGAAGAAATAAATAACTCCTTCAGAAAGTTTTATGAAAATCTCTACTCATCACAGGTTAACCCATCAGACTCAGAGATAAATACATTTTTGGACAATATTAATTTACCACAATTAAATAATGAACAGATTGCGGCTCTGGATGCACCTCTTTAGGTGTTTGAACTCCAGGAGGCACTTAAGCACATCCCAAACAACAAAGCCCTGGGACCAGATGGTTTTCCAGTAGAATTTTATAAGGAATTTTGGCCCATGATGGCACCTACTTTTTTAAAAATGGTGAACCAAATCAAAGAAGATAATGTAATTCCTCCGAATATGAATTTGGCTAGTATTATCCTGCTCCTTAAACCTGGAAAAGAACCTACGCTTCCATCCAGCTACCGTCCCATCTCGCTTATGAATGTCGATCTCAAAATAATTTGCAAAGCTCTCGCCAAAAGACTGGAAAGGATAATCCCGTTTATTATACACCCAGATCAAACAGGTTTTATCAAGGGTAGGCACTCGGCTGATAATACACAATCTTGTCCCTGGATGCAGAGAAAGCCTTTGACCGGGTTAACTGGAAATTTCTTTTTATGGTGTTAAACAAGTTTGGGTTTGGTTCATCTTTCATAAACTGGGTTAAAACACTATATAGATGTCCAGTTGCGTCTGTCCGAACAAATGATCAGACTTCCCGAAGCTTTAATCTCCAGAGAGGTACTAGGCAGGGGTGTCCACTCTCTCCCTCACTTTTTACCATCTTTATTGATCCATTAGCAGCAGCCATACGACAAAATGTTGATATCAGAGGTATTCAGACTGGAGAAAAGGAACATAAGATAAGTCTTTATGCTGATGATGTATTGATTTTCCTTGAAAACTCAGAAAGATCTCTTCTTCAGACAGTGGCACTCATTGATAAATTTTCATCATTATCAGACTACTCTATTAACTGGGTAAAATCAATAGCTTTACCCATAAATTGCAATTTCCCAAATACATCTACTATTCCAATACAATCAGGGAATGTTAAATATTTAGGAATAGATATTTCCCCCAGGCTGTCAGAGTTATTGCAACTAAATCATATCCCCCTTTTAAAAAAGATACAAGATGATCTGACGCGCTGGAGGACACTACCTTTATCATTAATGGGAAGAGTCGCAACCATTAAAATGATGGTCCTTCCTAAAATTAATTATTTGTTCTCAATGATCCCTACCCAACCATCAATGGCCAGGTTTAAGTCTCTAGACTCAAATATAAGTAAATTTTTGTGGAAGGATAAACCATCATGGATTAGTTTAAAAACCCTCCAAAAAGCGAAAGAGTGCAGAGGCTTAGATTTACCAAATTTTTTAAATTACTTTTTAGCCAATAGATTGCAGTTTGTTTCAAAATGGACAAAATCAACCCCACTAGGGAACTCATGGTTAGATGCTGAACAGGCTCTCTGTGGGTCGCTAAATATCTCTGACTTACCTTTTATAAGCCCCTCTATTAAACGCCATGAGTGTTTTAAAAGTATTAATATCAGTTCCTCTCTGACGGCTTGGTGGAAATTTTTAAAAATAACAGGGTCTTCACTTGTCCCCTGTAAACTCACGCCCATTTGGAATAATCCTGATATCCTGCAACAAAAAAGGACATTAAAATTTCCACTATGGCAAGGTGGAAATTTTATCCAATTTCAGGATCTAGTGTCACAACACAAAATCAGTGATAAAAAGTATTTTGAATATCAACAGCTTAAATCCATAATAAAAGCAAGATTTAATCTTAATCAGACAGATTTAGAAGTACCAGTTAAGGTGGCAGAGTTTCTAAATCTCCGTTCCCCAAAATTGATATCGAAAATATATGGACTATTATCAAAGTTGGATGAGTCCATATCTCTTCCAATATCAAAATGGGAGACAGACTTATTGATTAATAAGGAGGAAAGTTTCTGGACACAAATATGTTTAAACACTTTTAAGATGACTAAAAACTCTAACTTACAACTTATACAGTATAAAGTTCTACATAGAATTCATTATACAGGACAAAGGCTGTTCATAATGGGCCTGAGTCACACAAGTATCTGCTCTCACTGTACTAGCAATGTCCCGGATAGCTATATGCATGCTATGTGGTCCTGTGCACCGGTTCAAAAGTTCTGGCAGAAGACATGTGAAGACCTGTCGGCGTGGCTTGGGTATAGTGTCCCACCCTCACCCACACTTTGCATATTAGGTGACTTAAGTGAAATGAATATAGATGCAAGGATGTCACACATGGTTCTCACTGCCTTATGCATCGCAAAGAAAGCTATCCTCATGAACTGGAAAACAAGAAATAACTTATGCACGACTTACTATAATAACTTACTATTGGATTATATTAGCCTGGAAAGAATGTCAGCCTCCTCAAATAATCAATTGGCGGAATTCAATTCTCTCTGGTCCCCGCTTATTAATTCTATAATCTGAGGGGTGGCGGGCGGTGACTCACTCTCCTTGGCACCTCTGGCGGCTGGCTGCGCCCCGACCGCAGGTGTCCGGGGGGCCTGTTCCGGGGTGGCCGTCTGTCTGGCCTGGGGGGGGGGGGGGGGGTTGGTGGGGGGGGCTGTGGGGTGGGCCGGGGGGTTGGGCTGTGGCCCCTGGCTGGCTGGCCTCGCCCCTCGGGGGGGGTGTCTGGGTCTGGCCCTGGGCCCCTGGTGCTGGGGGGGGGCGTCCCCCCGCCCCGGGTCGGGGTCGGGTGTGCACCGGCGGTGGGGGTTGTCCCTGGTGCATCTTTGCGCGGTGGGGTCGTGTGTTTCCTGGGGCCCTGGTGCCGCCCTGGGGCTGGAGCCCACATCCTGGGTCGCCCTCCCCGTTCACTGGGGTCTGCGGGTGGGGGTGTGTGTGGGTGTGAGTGTAGGCTTGTGTGTGAGCGGATGTGGAAGTGGGTGTGTGTCGAGTGGGCAGGTGGGGTTGTGTGTTTGTGTAGGTGGGTATGTGTGATGGTGGGTGGAGTTATGTGTGTGTATGGAAGCGGTTACTTGTGGGTAGATGTCTAGGGGGCGGAGGATGTGTGTATGGGTCGGAGAGCTTTGTTGGGTGGCAGGGGTTGGGCAGTCAATCTAGTGGCATGGGGGCTGGCGTTTCGGGGCTTGCTTGTCCCGGCCGCCCTGCTGTTGTGTTGGGGGGTGAGGCACTTTGCTACATCGCCCCTGGTGTCATTTGCAGCGGGGGGGTGTTGGTGCTTGGGGGTGGCTGGGGGGTCATTGGCGCGGGTTGTTGGCCGTGTTTCCATTGGGTTGTTCCGGGGTGGCTGTGGTTGCAGGGCGGCCTGCAGCTGTCGGTGTGTGTCTGGGGTGGGTGGTCGTGGGCCCGCATGGGTGCTCGGGGGTGTCGCCTGGCGTGTTGGGCGCTGTGTGGGTCCGGCCCATTGTTCACTATTGTGACTGTTGTTGTCCATGTTCGTGTGTGTAAGATGAGTGGAAGTATGTTTGGCTGCCCCGTCATGTTAGTGGTGCTGGAGCGCCGGGATGTGATGCTGGTGGGTCCTGGGCTGTTTCCACTGGCGGCCCTCGCCCTGGGTTGGGATTTGGGGGCAGTGGGTGGCCTCATAAACCAGTCTGCAAGCTGGCTTCTGGGGGGGGGGGGGGTGGCCTTGCTTTTAGACCGCCTACCTCCCAGTCTTATTTCCTGCCCTCCCCCTCCCCCTGATATTTTTTGTTACATTTAGGGCTTTGGGGTGGGGGTGTGCCGCACTGTGTCGGTGAAGGGGATACCTTTGCTGCGTGGTGGGGCTGCACTCACCTCAATTTTAATTGCATTTTAGACACTGAGGGCTTGGGGGGATGGGGACTCTGCTGCCCATCACAGTGGCTAACGATGCTTCAATCACTATCCCCCCAAATTTTAATTGCACTTTAGTACTCCACACATTTATACACAATTATATCATATAACCGACACACACACACCATGTTCTGTGCGGGGGGAGGAGGTGGGGGTCTTCCCCCACCCCTGTTGCCCTGCTCTTGCTGGGGGCGTGGGGGCCTGGTGGGGAGCCTGGGACCTATCATGTTGTCAAAATCCCTGGATGCTACTAAATATATAGATACAACCAAGGAAGTGACGGGGGGCTGAATATGAGTCTAAGTGTGAGTGAGAGGGTGATGAATGGAGGTGGTGATGGTGGGTCGGTTTTGTGCGGCGCTTTGCATGCCGGGTGGCATCTTGGGGCGCCTGCGGTGGTCTGCTGATTGTTTGCTCAGATGGGCGCCGGGGGGTGGAGGTCTGCTTCTGTGGCCTGCGCTGGTGGCCTCCCTGGTCACTGCCGGGCACTGGTGCATGTTCAGGCTTGCTGCATCTGCTTCGCAGCCGCCTTTTGAAATAAAGGTGAATGAGGAGTGAATTTGAGTGGGTACTGGAGTGAGAGAGAATGGGTCGGTCTGGGTGAGTGAGAGGGGTGTGCATGGGAACATGTGGGTGTGAAGGTATGGGGAGGGGTGTGCCTGCGAGTCGGGAGGTGCTGGATTAAGGGGGGTAGTGCCTCTCGGCAACGTGGGGTCACCTGGGCGAGGGGACTTCTTTGGACGTGGGGGTCCCCGGGGTGTGTGGCGGAGGCGCTGGGGCGGGGCCGCTGTGGGGGTGCCTGGGGGGGCTCGCGCCGGGGGGCGCTGGCTGGTCTCTGTCCTGGGGGGTGGGGTCGTTGGCCTCCTGGTGCCTGGGGCCCGGGGGCGGATGTTGGCCCCGCTGGGGGGGTGGGAGTCGAGTGGGTCCGGGGGTGTGGGCTCACCGCGCCGGCCGCCGGGCGGCCTGCCCTCCCTTGATCGTCCCTCCAGGGGTGGATGCCTGGCTTTCCTGGGGCTTGTTGACCTCGGTGCTGGGGGTTGGTGGCACTGCCTTGCCTGCTCGGGGTCCTCGGGGGGAGAGCTGCTACGACCGGCCCTCCGCTCGTATGTTTCCTGACAAACCACTCACATGCACACACTTATTTTGTGCGCGTTCTCATATATAGGCACACAGACATACATGCACAAGTGTCTCTCCTTTAACAGGTGCAGAAACCAGACTCGTGTTGAGACATCTCCGGTGGAAGAAGCAGTTTGTCTTTTGTTTGTTTTAGTTGTCGTTTTTTTTTTTTTTTTTGTCTGTTCCCCTCCCTTTTCTTTCCCCCCTTCACACACTTCCTTTCCCTCTTCCCCATCCTGTTGGGTCTTCCATGGGTAAAACAATTAAAATAAAGTATTAAAAGTTATTACAGGAGGAGTTTACAACAATATACAGTGCAAAGTTAGGTACTGTATAGGCTCCTCTTGGCAAAGTAAATCTGTTTTGGCACAGTAAGGGTGACAGATCCCTGTTCTGTTTGCCTAGCTGCCTGACAGGACAAGGGGGGGGGGGGGTATCAGTGGCGGTAATGCACCTGTAAACTGGTTCCCAACCGCCAATCAAATCTAAAAGAAGAAGAAGAGCTGGTCGACAACACTGAGAGGACCAGTTGCTGGCTGGGAATGAAAAGGAGAGAGATACCATCTGGGCTTCTAAGGCAAACAGCTAAACTGCAGGACACACACCCAGGCTTGATGAACCTGTGGTGGGCCTGCCTCAGTGGAGAGTGTCTTGTGATAAATGTGACATGTTTCAGGACCCAGGAGACAGACACCGACACGAGCAGATATGGACAATTATTCTTTATTGAATAGTGAGTGAGTGTAGTGCGTGTGTGAGTGCAAGTATAGCTGTCTGGTCACTGGAGCTGAGCAGTTCTGATGGCGACCTGGCAACCCTGGAACACACAAGCAGAAACAATTACAGCTGTTCAGCGATAACGGGTAATTGCTGATGGTGAAGCTTACTTGAGTGTATCACAGGTTGAGTTCTGCTGGCTCCGAGTGTCCGTGCGACGTGGTGGTGATTGTGCCTGTAGCTGTGGTGGTGATTGTGCCCGTAGCTGTGGTGGTGAGGAGGAACTCCGTGATGGAGGTGGTGTTGCCCCGTTGGCTGGGGAAGCTGGTCCGCCGCCAGGGAGGTCCGCCTGTGCACAGGGGTAAAGGCTTGGGGTTGAATAGCAAAGAGTTCTCTTACGTGACCGGTCTTGACGTGACGTTCTTGGCTTAACTTGAGGACGAGGTTCTGGCTCATACTCAGACGAAGAAGACAGACGACTCCGTGCCAGGCCGTCAGTCACACTGGCTTTTAAGAGCCGCTGATTAACACCTGCTGGTCTGTGCGCAGCTGGAGATGATGAAACAGATGACGGCCCAGCAGCCGTCATGACAAAATGGTCGAAACACCCTGTGATGATGAGGTACACAACTGACAATGTGTCCCGGCGGTGAAGCCTTATAGCAGCCATCTCTCAAGAACTCCCCACGGACTCAGAAGTGGTGCAAACAGCAGGGACTGTAACAGCTAGTCCTTTCATTGAACCTTACAAGGGCTGGGTTACGTTTAAAATCATTTGTTTTTACTGTGGCCTCAGCAATCAGAATGAGTTGATACCTTCAGTTGAATGGAATTTAGTAATTTAACTGAGGGTGTGCATCCCTGAGTATGGAGTCGCTCAGTCAAAATATGTAATTTTTATCAATAAAAGTTTAGCCACTGCTCTGTCACCACTGTGTTGCTCTGGCTTCAAGTGTGGATGGTGTTTTGTACTGGTATTGCTAAAATATAAAAGGAAACACTACAGTGGGTCTCAACTATTTGTAATGTGTCCTGTTATTATAGTATTGCATGAGTTTATTGACAATAGACTATAAACTACACATATATACTAAATTATAATGGTGACTGAACAGCTCCCATTCCCCAAAGTGCAAGATACACTATTATGAATATAACTCACAAAGGATCACACAAGTGATCTGACAAAAAAAACTAGCGATTTTACAGTGGCTAATATTGGATGTGCCCTTCATTTTCAGTTATTCTGTAATTAATATTCACACAATCAAATAAATCTCAGTTCAGTCCCTTTCATATTAAGTGGAAATTGTGCTACTTTAATTTTGGCACTTTACCTATACTTTAATTTCAAAAGCAAAGGATTTGAGTACTTTGTCCACCACTACTAAAAAAAAAATAACAGGATGTGCAACTTAACAGTCATAACACATTCTGTGTACTGCTAAACATTGCCACTGTCACAGCAGATGCTGGTCGGACTCTAGAACGAAAATACACACAACTTAAGTACATGCACAGTACGAAAGTGCAAAGTAAAAAAAACACCATTTTCACCAGGATTACAACTAGCTTATTTCATCAGATATTGTTAACACAAGTGCAAAATACAAGGAGAGCATGGAGTTAGCATTGACAGCTAACTAGCTAGCTCATTATGTTCTTCGTCTTCTTGTTTTAGATTTGATTGGCGGTTGGCAACCAGCTAACTCATTATCTGCACACAAGAGACAACGTTGTTGTCTGTTCAAAGTGAACTTTCCACTGCTGGGATAAATAACGTAAAAAATGCATAATATCACATCACTCACCATCCTCTATATCTTAATATCACGGCTTTCAACTGCTGAAGTTGGGTGCTCCCGTGGCCATAAATTCATTTTGGGTGGCTCTGTCTAGTTCCCTCTGGATTCTCTCATCAGCCGAAAGGCACAGAAAACTCTGCTGGACCACGGTGTTGATTTCTGTGGGTCTGATTTCTGTGAAGCCATTCTATCGTTGTTTATACTGACGCTTGCTTGCTGGCTCACGGACGAATCTTTGCAAATGGCAGCTCGAGATTCTGTAATTCAGCCTTCAGATGTCGTTTTCATGATGTTACGCCCGGACCAATCAGTGGCCTGCAGTCTTTTGACGTCACATTTTCAGGTCAGTACAGCACGCTTAGAACCAGTCTGGAGTAGGTCTGAAAAATCGGGACCAAAATGTTTACAGTTCCTAATGGAAAAGCCTACAAAGCGTACCAAACCGAACAGGGTCAAACAGGTACTTGTGGAAAAAGGCCATAAGCTTTTGATCAAGAAAAAAGGAGGTCTGTCATCAGAAGCACATTGTTAACACTATTTCAGCAGCATGTTTTGAAATTACGCAGCTCCTACGGACAGGAGCACATGTAGAAACACAGCATTCGCTAGGATTTTCTATTATTAAGGACAGGATCGACTAGTCACTGCTTTCTATAGAAGACTGCAAAAGTTTAAGGAAAAATTCAAAAACATGTAAACATCTAAGTGGAGAAAGTATTCATTCATCTTCATCTTTCTTCTTCCGCTTAATCCTTTTCGGGTCACGGAAGGCTGGAGCCTATCCCAGCATCTTTGGGCGAGAGGCAGGGTACACCCTGGACAGATCGCCAGTCCATCGCAGGGCTAACGCAGAGAGACAGACAACCTTTCACTCTCACAATCATACCTAACGACAATGTAGAATCCCCAGTTTTGATGCCAGTTAACCTAACTTGCATGTTTTTGGCATGTGGGAGGAAACTGGAGAAATCCCGGAGTAAACCCACGCAGACACGGGGAGAACATGCAAACTCCACACAGATCTCTGTTGGTCGGGAGCTGGGATTGAACCCAAGATCCCCCGGCCAAGGGTTAGTTGCTGTGCTGCCGCAGTGCTAACCACTCCTCCACCGCGCCGCCGAGAAAGTATTCATGAGTTTCAAAAGGAAAAAAAAAAAAAACCCACTGTAAAAACAGAAGAGTTGTGTGAGATGTGGCCTGGCCAATGGCCAGGAGGGAAAAGAGAGAGAAGGTCTTCTTCTTCTTCTTCTTTTAGATTTGAATTGGCGGTTGGCAACCAACTTACAGGTACATTGCCGCCACGTACTTCACTCTGTATTATCACTCTATCTGGTCAGGAGCTGTAGTCCCCAGTCAGTTCTCAGGTCAGTTCTCAGCGTGTGATAAGGTTGCAGATTCACACGCAGGGGGTGGTCTTTACTGGGGTTCCACCCATCAGGGACTGGGTGAATTCCTCTGTGTATGCAAATCAGCCTGCTCTGGGGGGTTTTTTTGGGGGGGGGAGGGGCAGAGAGATGGGCTTTAGATTAAATTCTGACTAAATTCTGAGAAAAGCTTACAGGTCCATCTCATTAAATTAGAACAAAAAAAATTGTCAACAAAGTTGATTTATTTAGGTAATTCAATTCAAAAAATTAAACTTCTATATTATATGGAGTCATTACACAGAGAGTGTCATGAGCCGAGTGCTGGAGATTCCCCAGACTTGCTCTCATAGCATTTTCTGCCTGTTTACTTATCTGTTGCTCTTATGCCCTTTTTGTATTATTGTTCTACTTGCCATTTTTCTGTTTGTGTTAATGTTATTTTATTTTCTGTACTTATTTATAATTATACCTTGACTTGTTATTTTTATTCTTTATTTCCCAGTTTAGTCCTCTTTTCAGTTGACAGCTGTCAGGGGCATGAAGCTTTGCATGGGTGTGCCCTGTCAGCTGTCAGTGTGGGTTTGCCTCCCTCTCACTGCCTCAGTTGATCTCAATCATGTTTCCTCACTTTCTCCTGCCCGTTCAGGTACCCACACCTGTTGTTAATTATATTCATAGGTTCTTATTCCTATTTAAGGGGCTGCGCATGTTTGTTCGGCGCAGCACCCTACTTCAAACTACCTACTCCTATACATAAGTCATTTATTTTTGTGCTACATGTATTCTTATTTTTTTCTCCAGGTTTAGTCGGCGATGCCCTCGCCTTAGCTTGGCTATTTTTCTTACCTGTTGTTCAACTTAGTCTTCAAGTTTAAACGGCGATCCCTCTCGCCTTAGCCTTAGCTATTCTTGCTTACCTGTGTTTCTTTTTCTCCACGAGTTTTTGTAACTCTGTTATTTTCCACAATATATTTGCAAACTCACAGCTGGCACATGGCGCCTTTTTTCCCTGCCTTGAAAGGCGATTATGACAGAAGGGTGCTGCCAGTGCAGGCACCGGCTGCTGTGAGTTTGTTGATTTTTTTTGTTTCTTTCACTCATCGGTGGCAAAGCTCGCCAGTTTTTCCATTTTTCCCCCGTTTGGTTTCCCTCTTTTTCTATGCTGAGATTACCATGTCTGGGACCCTGGCGAGGTTCACCGTAGGATTAAATGAGATGGAGCGGTGGACAGTGGGTGTGCTGGAGGATATCCTACTGCAGGCTCAAGCCTCTTGTACCCCCAAGGCAGCCGGAAAGTATATGGAGGGCACGGCGCAGGTGCTTGAGGCATGCCCCAGCCTGTGGGACCACCCGGAGCTCACCGATCTACTTCTTCCCATACTCCTCCTTTCATCATCGAGCAATGAACCGGGGAAGACAACTCCGACGCCAGCACCTGTGCCAACAAAGAAAAAAACCTCTCGCCACTCTCTGGCGGCGGCTCCACCTCCTTCTTTCGAGCCGTGGCCCACTCCATCGGCCGAGGAACTGGAGGAGCGCAGGCAGGTGTTATTGGCAGAAACCAGCCTCCTCCTGGAGGTTAAACCCTGGCTCCTCCCTGATTTGGTTCATGAATTAGAGGAGTTCTCACCAAGGGAACTGGAGTTGGAGCCGAAGATTGAGCATCCCCTGACTCCGGAGCCTCTCCCTCTCCACCGTGATCTAACGCCTCCGCTCCTTGCTGTCATTCTGGGAAGAACCGCCGGAGGAACAGTCCCGAGAAGTCACCTCCAGCTTCACCCACCTCCGTGTCCAATGAGGCTGCCCCTCCACAATCCTCTGAGGGGCCTATATCCACTGTAGTCACGGAGAGGGCTGACCTAACGCCAGCTGCTGCAGAAGACATCATGCCCCGGGAAAACAGGCAAGTGTTTTTCATTTTCAATCTCTCACACATGAATTACCTTGTCTGATTCCCGGTGGTGAGGCTCATATGGTGCAGTCCTCTGAGTCCTCACCAATTACTGCAGCAAATAACTTCTCACCTGCCCACTCTGTGTCTCCTCCTCTCTCCCCTGAGTGTCCGCCAGCCCCTGAATTCAACTGCCGGACGATGGAGGAGCCTGCAGCTCAAGAAGACCTGGTTCCAGCTCCGCAGCCACATTATGGACAGAGGAAAGGCGCTGAACCCAAGCTGATGCCCGAGCCAACCAAAGAGAGTCCCTGGGCTTCGACTACACCGAGTCCAGCGCCAACAGTGAGCCGACTCTCAGCTACCACACCAAACGAGCCTTCTGCGTGGGTCACCTCACCTGAGAGTCTTAAGACTGCACCATCCACCATGCCTTCTGCAGGAGCCACTGCAGCAGAGTCAGAGCTGGACCCCCAGAAGACCGAGCCCAAACCAACATCGTCGCCTGGATCATCGGACTCCTGGATGGCAGTGGAGTTAGAGAACAGGCAAGTACACTCCTTTGTCTCTGTTCCCCTTTTTGAGAAATCTTGCCTGATTCTAGGTGGGGAGAGCCAAATACAGCCGTCAGCTGCACCTGAGCTCACCTCGCCGGACTCCACCACCACCGGTGACCCTGATCCTGCGCCTGTGCATTTTCTGTCTGAGATTTTTCCCAGGGTCACTGAGGATGAGCCACCTACTGTATGCCAGTTGTCTCTGTGGATCCAGGCTCGCCATCCGAGATCGCCGTGGGTCCAGCTCTCCCCACTGAGGTCATCGCGGGTACTCTGTCCCAGTCTGGGCCCAGCATGGGTGCAGCTTTGCTCCAGCCCAGAGCCACCGTGGGTGCTGCATTGCTCTAACCCAGAGCCACCGTGGGTACTGCTCCGCTCCTGCCCAGAGCCACCACGGGTGCAGCTCTGTTGCTGCCTGGAGCCACCGAGGGTGCAGCTCCACTCCAGCCCGGAGCCACCGAGGGTGCAGCTCCGCTCCAGCCCGGAGCCACCGAGGGTGCAGCTCCACTCCAGTCCAGAGCCACCGAGGCCGTCGTGGTTCCCCTTCCTCGACCCTCCTTCCCCTTAGTGGGTCTCCCTATGGAGGAGCCGCCTCCTGGACCACCCTTACCGTTCAGGTGACTGAAGAACTCTGGTCAGCCGCCTGACGGATGGTGCTGTTGAGTTGGGCAGCCCATGTTCTCCGGCAGGCCACCCAACTCTCACCACCTCGCCGTCCGCCAGGCCTGGGACTTTGGTCACCCTCCTGAACTTTTTTCTAGCTCTTTGGTCGGGCGGGGGGGGGGCTAATCTTTGACTTTGACTGGTGTGGGTCCTGAGCGGGGTGTTGTTTCGTTCACTTCTAGCCTGTTCCCCCCACCACCCACCCTGGGTGGGTTATTGTTGTGCCCTTGCCGGGGGGGCAGGGAGCAGAGGAACAGGCTTTTTCTTTTGGTGTTTTCCTGGAGTGTCTGGAATCCACCCCTTGAGAGGGGGGCTCTGTCAGAATCAGAATCAGAATCAGATTTATTGCCATTGTTCATGTAGTACACAAACTAGGAATTTGTCTCGGTGCCATGCTGCAACATTAAAAACATGATGAGATAAAGAGATAAACTAAAAAACTAAAGGACTAAAAACGTGCAATAAGTGTAAAAAATAAGTAATAATAATAATAATAATAATAATAGTAATAATGAGTAATACTAGTCAAGGCAGTTTTAAATAAATTAGCAAGTAGCAGATAAAATGGGGTACCACAGTGCAGTTGATAATGCAACAGAAAAACAGTGATGAATGTCATGAGTCTGGTTGAGCTGCTGTACATAGTGCACGAGAGTCAATAAGTCACTTAATGTTCAGCAGTCTGATGGCAGAGGGGAAAAAGCTATTCATGTGCCGGGAGGTTTTAGTCCGAATGGACTAAAACCTGGCTCTGTCATGATACCGAGTGCTGGAGATTCCCCAGATTCGGTCTCATGGCACTTTCTGCCTGCCTACTTATCTCTTGCACTTATGCCCTTTTTGCATTATTGTTCTACTTGCCATTTTTCTGTTTGTGTTAATGTTATTTTATTATTTGTACTTATTTATAATTATACCTTGACTTGTTATTTTTATTCTTTATATCCCAGTTTAGTTCTTTTTTCTGTTGACAGCTGTCAGGAGTGTGAAGCTTTGCATGGGTGTGCCCTGTCAGCTGTCAGTGTGGGTTTGCCTCCCTCTCACTGCCTCAGCTGATCCCAATCATGTTTCCTCACTTTCTCCTGCCCGTTCAGGTACCCACACCTGCTGTTAATTATGTTAATAGGTTCTTATTCCTATTTAAGGGGCTGCACATGTTTGTTCTGCGCAGCACCCTACTTCAAACTACCTACTCCTACACGTAAGTCATTTGTTTTTGTGCTACGTGTATTCCTATTTTTTCTCCAGGCTTAGCCGGCAATGCCCGCACCTTAGCTTGGCTATTTTTTCGTACCTGTTGTTCAGCTTAGTCTCCAGGTTTAGCCGGCGATCCCTCTCGCCTTAGCCTTAGCTATTCTTGCTTACCTGTGTTTCTTTTTCTCCACAAGTTTTTGTAACTCTGTTATTTTCCACAATAATTTTGCAAACGGGCAGCACGGTGGCACAGTGGTTAGCACAGTGGCAGCACAGCAAGAAGGTCATGGGATCGATTCCACCCTTGACCATCGTAGGTTCGATCCCACCCCCAGACCATTTGGTGACCCTTCTGTGTGGAGTTTGCATGTTCTCCCCGTGTCTGCGTGGGTTTACTCCGGGCACTCCGGTTTCCTCCCACATGCCAAAAACATGCAAGTTAGGTTAATTGGCATCAAAACTGGGGATTCTAAATCGTCCTTAGGTATGGATGCGAGAGTGAATGGTTGTCTTTCTCTCTGTGTTGGCCCTGTGATGGACTGGCGATCTGTCCAGGGTGTACCCTGCCTCTCGCCCAAAGATGCTGGGATGGGCTCCAGCCCCCCCGCGACCCGAAGGGATTAAGCGGTAGAAGATGGATGGATGGATGAATTTTGCAAACTTACAGCCGGCACGTGGTGCCTTTTTTCCCTGCCTTGAAAGGCAATTATGACAGAGAGTGATATATTTCAAGTGTTTATTTTAATTTTGATGATTATGGCTTACAGCCCATGGAAACCCCAAATTCAGTTTCTCAAAAAAATAGAATATTACATAAAATTAATTTTAAAAATATTTTTTAAGAGAAATGTTGGCCGACTGTAAAGTACAGTGGGGCAAAAAAGTATTTAGTCAGCCACCAATTGTGCAAGTTCTCCCACGTAAAAGATGAGAGAGGTCTCCAATTTTCAGCATAGGTATACCTCAACTATGAGAGACAAAACGAGAAAAAAAAAATCCAGAAAATCACATTGAAGGATTTTTAATGAATTAATTGGTAAATTCCTCAGTAAAATAAGTATTTGGTCACCTACAAACAAGCAAGATTTCTGGCTCTCACGGACATGTAACTTCTTCTTTAAGAGGCTTCTCTGTCCTCCACTCTTTACCTGTATTAATGGCACCTGTTTGAACTCATTATCAGTATAAAAGACATCTGTCCACAACCTCAAACAGTCAGACTCCAAACTCCACTATGGCCAAGACCAAAGAGCTGTCAAAGGACACCATAAACAAAATTGTAGACCTGCACCAGGCTGGGAAGACTGAATCTGCAATAGGTAAGCAGCTTGGTGTGAAGAAATCAACTGTGGGAGCAATTATTAGAAAATGGAAGACATACAAGACCACTGATAATCTCCCTCGGTCTGGGGCTCCACGCAAGATCTCACCCTGTAGGGTCAAAATGATAACGAGAACGGTGAGCAAAAATCCCAGAACCACACGGGGGGACCTAGTGAATGACCTGCAGAGAGCTGAGACCAAAGTAACAAAGGCTACCATCAGTAACACACTACGCCGCCAGGGACTCAAATCCTGCAGTGCCAGACGTGTCCCCCTGCTTAAGCCAGTACACGTCCAGGCCCGTCTGAAGTTTGCTAGAGAGCATTTGGATGATCCAGAAGAGGATTGGGAGAATGTCATATGGTCAGATGAAACCAAAATAGAACTTTATTGTAAAAACTCAACTTGTCGTGTTTGGAGGAGAAAGAACACCATACCTACTGTGAAGCATGGGGGTGGAAACATCATGCTTTGGGGCTGTTTTTCTGCAAAGGGACCAGGATGACTGATCCGTGTAAAGGAAAGAATGAATGGGGCCATGTATCGTCAGATTTTGAGTGAAAACCTCCTTCCATCAGCAAGGGCATTGAAGATGAAACGTGGCTGGGTCTTTCAACATGACAATGATCCCAAACACACTGCTCGGGCAATGAAGGAGTGGCTTTGTAAGAAGCATTTCAAGGTCCTGGAGTGGCCTAGCCAGTCTCCAGATCTCAACCCCATAGAAAATCTTTGGAGGGAGTTTAAAGTCCGTGTTGCCCAGCGATAGCCCCAAAACATCACTGCTCTAGAGGAGATCTGCATGGAGGAATGGACCAAAATACCAGCAACAGTGTGTGAAAACCTTGTGAAGACTTACAGAAAACGTTTGTCCTCTGTCATTGCCAACAAAGGGTATATAACAGAGTATTGAGATGAACTTTTGTTATTGACCAAATACTTATTTTACCGAAGAATTTACCAATTAATTCATTAAAAATCCTTCATTGTGATTTTCTGGATTTTTTTTTTTCTCATTTTGTCTCTCATAGTTTAGGTATACCTATGTTGAAAATTGGAGACCTCTCTCATCTTTTAAGTGGGAGAACTTGCACAATTGGTGGCTGACTAAATACTTTTTTGCCCCACTGTATGCCCATGTACACACTCAATACTTGGTTGGGGCGCCTTTTGGATTAATTACTGTATCAATGTGGCGTGGCATGGAGATGATCAGCCTGTGGCACTGCTGAGGTGTTATAAAGGTCCAGGTTGCTTTGATAGTGACCTTCAGCTCATCTGCATTGTTGGGTCCGGTGTCTCTCATCTTCCTCTTGACAATACTCCATAGATTCTCTATGGGGTTTAGGTCAGGAGAGTTTGCTGGCCGATCAAACACCTTGACGCCATGGTCATTAAACCAGGTTTTGATGCTTTTGGCAGTGTGTGTGTGTGTGGGGGGGGGGTGCCAAGTCCTGCTGGAAAATGAAATCAGCTTCTCCATGAAGCTTGTCAGCAGAGGGAAGTATGAAGTGCTCTAAAATTTCCTGGTTGACAACTGCACTGACTTTGGTCTTGGCAAAACTCAGTGGACAAACACCAGTAGATGACCTCTATTCAGATAAAAGTAAATTTTGTATTTCATTTGGAAATCAAAGTCCTGGAGTCTGGAGAAAGAGTGGAGAGGCACAGAATTTAAGTTGCTTGAGGTTTAGTGTGAAGTTTCCACAGTCAGTGATGATTTTGAGGAACCATGTCATCTGCTGGTGTTGGTCCACTGTGTTTTATCAAGACCAAAGTCAGCACAGTCGTCTACCAGGAAATTTTAGAGCAAATAAATAAACATTTGAAATATAGCACTCTCTGTGTAATGACTCTATATAATATAGAAGTCTATTTTTTTATTGAATTACCTAAATAAATCAACTTTTTGTTGACATTCTAATTTGTTGAGATGCACCTGTAATTATCACAAAGCTAGGGATACCACTGGGATAAATACAAGTGGCTAACAGTTTTGTCTAACAACAGCATTACTATATGGTATTTGGCTGATCTATGATGATTCATAATGAGGAAAACATACAAATATTCATGACCAGTGTTGGGCAAGGTACTAAAAATTAGTAACTAATTACAGTTGCTAGTTACTTCTTTTCAAAAGTATTTGAATTACTCTAACAATTACTGCATGATTAAAAGTAATTAGTTTCTCGGAAAAGTAACTTTCATGTTACGTTTAAATGCATACTTAAATCAACTTGCACACTTAGCAAGATAATTTAATTAATAGATTACATTACGGCTTACTAATGGCAAGCTGAAAACAGACTGTTCCAGACAGAGCTTCACAGACAGTTTTTTATGTTGGTGTATGTTGGTGCTCTTTATATCCCACACACTTGTGTCATTGTGTGGGATATAAAGCTGTCCATGTTTATCTTACCTTCATGATTATGGATTAATCCGATGTACAGTGATGCAAATGAAATGTCCATTATCCACAGTCCAAATGTCTGCTGTAACAGAGACATGATCCAATCTCTCAAAAGCCTTTTGGAGATCAAAATCCATCCATCCATCCATCCATCCATCCATCTTCTGTCGCTTCTTCAGAGGTCCGGGTCGCAGAGGTAGCAGTTCAAGCAGAGAAGCCCAGACTTCCCTCCCCCCAGCCACCCGCTCCAGTGCTTCAGAGAGGATACCAAGGCGTTCCCAGACCAGCTGGGAGAGACAGTCTCTCCAGCGAGTCCTGGGTCTGCCCTGGGGTCTCCTCCCAGTGGGACTTTCCCGAAACACCTTAAGTGGGAGGCATCCTAATCAGACGCCCATACCACCTCAACTGACTCCTTTCAATGTGGAGGAGCAGCGGTTCTACTTTGAGCCTCTCCCAGATGACTGAGGTCCTCACCCTATCTCTGAGGGTGAGTCCAGCAATCCTATGAAGAAAGCTCATTTCAGCTGCTTGTATCCACAATCTCGTTCTTTCGGTCATTACTCAAAGCTCATGACTATAGGTGAGGGTAGGAATGTAGATTGACTGGTAAATCGACAGCTTTGCCTTAGAGCTTAGCTCCCTCTTCACCACAACAGACCAGTACAATGTCCACATCACTGCAGATGCTGCTCCTATCCGTCTGTCAATCTCTCGCTCCATTCTCCCCTCACTCATGAATAAGACCACAAGATACTGAAACTCCTCCACTTGGGGCAGGAGCTTGTCCCCAGCCTGGAGAGGGCAATCCACCTTTTTCTGGCTGAGGACCATGGACTCAGACTTGGAGGTACTGATTTTCATCCCAGCCACTTCACACTCAGCGGCAAACCGTCCCAGTAAGACCTGTAAGTTATTGCTGGATGAAGCCAGCAGGACAGCATCACCTGCAAACAACAGAGATGAGATCCTGTGGTCACCAAGCATGACAGCGGTGGCAAAGGGTAGCCCTGGCGGAGTCCAACTCTCACTGGGAATAAGTCCGATCGAGTGTTGGCAATGCGAACCAAACTCTCACAACGGTCGTACAGAGACCGAATAGCTCGTAACAACAAGCCCAATACCCCATACTCCCGAAGCACCCCACACACAAAACCATGAGGGACGCAGTCGAATGCCTTCTCCAAGTCCACAAAATACATGTAAACTGGTTGGGCAAACTCCCACGAACCCTCGAGGATTCTCAAGAGGGTAAAGAGCTGGTCTGATGTGCCACAGCCAAAATGAAAACCACATTACTCCTCCTGAATCCGAGGTTCGACCAACGGCTGGACTCTCCTCTCCAGTACCTTGACATAGACCTTCCCAAGGAGGCTGAGGAGTGTGATCCCTCTAAAGTTAGAGCACACCCTCCGGTCCCCTTTTTTAAAGAGAGGAACCACCACTCCGGTTTGCCATGACAAAGGCACTGCCCCCAACCACCACACAATATTGCAGAGGCGTGCCAACCATGACAGCCCTACAACATCCAGGGCCTTGAGGTACTCAGGGTGAATCTCGTCCACCCCTGGTGCCCGGCCACCAAAGAGATTTTTAACCACCTTGGCGACCTCAGCCCCTGTAATAGGCGAGTCGTCCCCCTTGTCCAAAAGCCCTGCTTCCTCTGTGGAAGGTGTATCAGTGGGATTGTGAAGCTCCTCAAAGTATTCCTTCCACCGCCTGATGATATCCCCAGTCGAAATCAGCAGTACCCCATCCACACCATACACAAGTGTGGACAGGGAGCTGCTTCCCCCTCCTGAACCACCAGACAGTTTGCCAGAATCTCTTCAAGGCCGACCGAAAGTCTTGTTCCATGGCCTCACCGAACTCCTCCCATACCCGAGTTTTTGCTTCAGCAACCACCCGAGCTGAACTCCGTTTGTCCTGCCAGTGCACCTCAGCTGCTTCGCGAGTCCCACAAGCCAGCCAAGCTTGATAGGACTCCTTCTTCAGCTTAATGGCCCCCCTCACCACCAGTGTCCACTACTTGGTTCAGGGGTTGCCGCCATGAGATTGCCCGACGACCTTGCGGCCGCAGCTCTGGGCAGTTGCTTCAACAATGGAGGTGGAGAACATGGCCCATTCAGGCTCCATGTCTCCATACTCCCTCGGGATGTGGTTGAAATTCTTCCGGAGGTGGGAGTGGAAGACCTCCCGGACAGAGGCCTCAGCCAGACGTTCTCAGCACACCCTAACTGTACGTTTGGGTCTGCCAGGTCTGAATGGCATCCTCCCCTACCATCGGATCCAACTCACCACCAGGAGGTGATCAGTTGACAGCTCTGCACCTCTCTTTACCCGAGTGTCCAAGACATACGGTCGCAGGTCTGATGACACAATAACAAAATCGATCACCGACCTGCGACCTAGGATGTCCTGGTGCCAGGTGCACATATGGACACACTTATGCTTGAACATGGTGTTTGTTATGGACAAAGTGTGGTTAGCACAGAAGTCCAATAACTGAACACCACTTGGGTTCAGACCGGGCAGTCCGTTCCTCCCAATCACCTCCCTCCAGGTTTCACTGTCATTGCCCACGTGCGCATTGAAGTCCCCCAGTAGGACAATGGAGTCTCCAAGAGGAGCACCCTCCAGCACCCCAGTCAGAGACTCCAAAAAGGGTGGGTACTCTGAGCCATCATTTGGTGCATAGGCGCAAATGATGGTCAGGACCCATTTCCCAATCCGAAGGCGCAGGGAAACAACCCTTTCATCCACCAGGGAAAACTCCAATATAGAGGCAGCAAGGTGGGGGGATACAAGAATACTCACCCTTGCTCGTCGCTTCTCGCCCGAGGCAACTCCAGAGTAGGACAAGCTCCAGCCCCTCTCCAGGAGACTGGTTCTGGAACCGGAGCTGTGTGTTGAGGTGAGGCCGACTATATCTAGCCGGTATCTGTCAACCTCATGCACCAGCTCAGGCTCCTTCCCCACCAGAGAGGTGACATTCCACGACCCAAAAGCCAGTCTAGGAAACCTGTGATCAGACCGCCAAGTTCTCCGCCTTTGACCGCCACCTGGTCCTCACAGCACCAGACCCCCATGGGCCCTCCTGCAGGTGGTGAGCCCACTGGAGTGCGGACCCATGTAACTCCTTCAGGCTGAGCCCAGCCGGGTCCCATGGGCGGAAACTCGGCCAGCAGACGCTAGCCATCGAGCCCCTCCTCCAGGCCTGGCTCCAGGGTGGGGCCCCGGTAACCCCATACCGGGCAGGGTACACTGGATCCATGTTCTAGCGTTCATCATGAGAGTCTATTAGATCGTTCTTAGTCTGGCCCTTCACCCAGGACCAGTTTGTCTTGCGTGACCCTACCAGAGGCATATTGCCCCAGACAACATAGCTCTTGGGATCACTAGGGCATGCAAACCCCCCACCACGATAAGGTGACAAGCCATGAGGGGGAGATCAAAATCCATTTTTGAATGATCTTTATCCAGGTAGCAGGTAAATTCATTTTAACTTCAGTGGATCAGAGTCTCAGCTGTCTGATGAAAAGTGACTGTCGATATCACGTCTTCATTTTGTAATGACTTATCTGGCGATCAGTCAGTTTAATTGTTGCTGGGTCACAAACTGTCCAGATGCATACCTGTGCTTGAAATCCAATCATGTGTGTTCAGATAAGAGTATTTCCACTTTACATCCTGCCGTGGGTGTTCAGATATAGTGGATTCACTTTACGGTGTTAGTTGTTAGTATAGCTCGCCTTTACTTAGCACTAGCTTTGTCGGCGCTTGTTGCTGTTTTCAGGTGCTTTCGAAGATTGCAGTAGGACTCCACTGGCACTTACAGTAGCTTGCAACCCACCAATATGCTTTTGTCCTTAATTACGACAAAGGAAAAATAATCTGTGTATTGTGGCGGATGATAAAATAAGGCAGCGAACTGAGGGTTTTAAGTAGGTTTATTAAATCATACCGCCATCATAGGAACTCGCTCCAGCCCTTGAGCAAGCAGGCTGGAGCGGGTCCTCTGGCTCTCAGCAGCGGTAGCAGAAGCAGTCATCAGAGTGAGAGAGTGAGTTACAGAGCAATGCAGCTTATATACCCAACTACAGACAATACATGAAAGGCATTCGCAGCAGTAGGTATGGGCATTTGCATTTGAGAGACACACATAACAATAAGGAGATTACTGGCCGGAATTCACCTCTGCTCCGGAGCTGCAGGACAAAAGAGGTTACAAGGCACATCTACATATTGTTATCAGTGTATAGACACAGTAAGGGCAGGAAGCATGAACACAATGCATGAATGGCACATTAACATCACAGTACTGAGCAGGGAAAAGCTAGACGAAGCTGGGCTGCCTGTTGACATTAATACACACATTTCACTGTTCTGTTAATTGCTCTAGCCGAGCGCTGTGCCTGTCCCAGTCTGTTGTGGGGGTTATCCCACAGTATTTCCACAAAAACAAAGTAGCTTCCTCTCTTCCTCCATTCAGTTATGAAGATTCAGGCTCTTTGCAACAGGTCACATCGACTGATGGCGGCGTCTCAGTTTCGTTAGGGTCAGTTTGTAAATTCATTCATTTGCACTAAAAATATCTATCCATATTAATAAAACAACTAAGGCATCTGATCAAATTTCACTGTCATGCATTACTGAATTTTTAAACAGTAATTTCATTACACAACACATTACTGCAAAAGTAGTGGCATTACAGTAAGGCATTACTTTGAAAAGTGTTACTCCCAACACTGTTCATGCCACACAAATAATACAACAGAGTCAGAGGCTTCTCAGGAACTCTTTTCAGGAGCTGCTCTTGGGTAGCTGCAGCCATAAACCCAAGGTCTCAGTGGGGAGCCTTTGTTTTTCCACTCTTCTGCTGTTTCACACTAAAGCGCAAGTCATGCATCTGTATCAACATGATGCAGCATTTTTTTTTTCAATTATATTTTTATTGGTGATCTTGGTCAGATTGTTTACATTGAGAGCAGTACTTTATTACAAAGGAAAGGTAAATAAAAAAAATAATACACAAGAAAATGCCCTCGATTAATCTTCCCATAAGTTTTTTTTTTTTTTTGCAGTATAAAAAATAACATATAAACAAATAAACTGAACAGTGGACAAGTGGTATTAAATTTTTTCGGTTTTGCTCTTTTCTTCCCTTCAATGGGATAGATTACTTAAAGTCTCTCCTTTGATTTCCTGTGTATTGGGTCCATTTAAGCCAGTATTTATCAAATTTATCTCTTTGTAGTCGTAAAGACATGGTAATCCTTTCCATCATAAATATCTGGTATACCATATCATGTAAATCCTGAATTTTTGGTATGTCTGTTTGGAGCCATTTTCTCATTAAGACTTTCTTTGCTGACAATAGTACAATTCTCATTAAATATTTATCTGCAAATGAGGCTATGTTAGGAATTTCCAAACCTAAGAACATGTACAGGAAGTCAAAGGGGACATGGGTAGAGAAAACCTTTTCCAGGCACTTATGTGTGTCTTTCCAAAATGGGGTAACTTTTGGGCAGGCCCAGAATACATGATAATGATTAGCCTCTTCATTTCCACATAGTCTTCAACAACCGGTACCTAAATTTTGGTGGTTTTTTTGGACTGGGGTGATAAAGAAACGAATTAAATTTTTCCATGCAAATTCCCTCCAAATAGTTGAATAAGTAGTTTTCCATTGCACTGTACATAATGATTCCCATTCACTATCATCTACTGCTGATCCTATTTCTTTTTCCCATTTCTTCTTAATATATAGGGTATTGGTGGATTTGTTTGCTTGAAGTCCCTGATTAAAATCTTGCTATAATTTTCTGAACAGTAGTAGTGCTAAAGGCCATTTGAAATATATTTAGAATTTTATTATCCTCCTTATCAGTCTTGGTCCTTATAATTTCATTATATCTATGTCTCAACTGTAGGTACCTAAAAAAGTCTTGGTTATTTAGCCCCTTTTTTGATTTAAGGGTTTGGAAGTCTACTAGCTCCCCCTTGTGGTTAAATGTGAAGTATGAAGTGAGCCACATTGACGTCCATTTTTGAAATCTTGTGTCATTATGGTTTGGTAAAAATTCTGTGTCGTAAGCGCACCGTCTTAACATCATTTCAGTCTTGGTTAGTTTGTTCTCTCTACTTACGTCATTCCAAATCTTAAAAGTGAATTTTAGCCAGGGATTATCCGGGTCTTTCAAATGTGATTGCAATTTCCTGTCTGCTATCATTGCTTGTATAGGGGGGCCCTTAGTGGCTTTTTCCTCTATATCTTTCCACCTAGATTTGAACATTGGATCACATAAGTAAACCAATGGTCTTAATTGGGCAGAGTAGTAGTAGTCCCTCATACATGGCAAAGATAAGCCACCTCTGTCCTTTGGCAGTTGTAATGTACTGTATCTTATTCGAGGTTTTTTCCCAAGCCATATATAGCGGGAAATCAACTTGTCCCATTCTACAAATTGTTGTTTTGACACTTCAATTGGGAGAGTTTGGAAAAGGTAAAGTAATCGGGGTAAAATGTTTATTTTTATTGATTCTATTCTATTAATTAGTCCTAAAGTTGGTATTAGACTCCATTTTCTTAAATCCGATTTTATTTTGGAATTTAATGGGCCATAATTCTTTTCAAACAACTTTCCATTGTCTCTACTTAATATCACGCCAAGATATTTCATGGAGTCTTTGTCCCATTTAAAATCGTATTTATTTTTTAACTCCATTGAGGGTTGATAATTTAAGGTCATAATTTGTGTTTTTTCAATATTTAATTTGTAACCTGAAAGTGATCCAAACTGCTCTAATATCTCCATCAATCTAGGTAGAGATTTATTTGGTTGACCTAAATAAATTAGGACATCGTCTGCAAAAAGTGATATCTTCTGAATGTCCCCATGTATATCAATTCCCTCAATTAAATTATCTTGTCTAATGTATTGGCTAAGCGGTTCAATAAATAAAGTGAATAAAATTGGTGAAAGGGGGCAGCCCTGGCGACATGATCTTTCAAGTGAGACTGGTTTTGAAAGACTACCATTTATTTTTATTTTGGCTGTTGGTTTGTGGTAAATTGCCTGGATGGCCTTAATGATTATATGGTGAAATCCAAATTTATTCAAAACTTTGTAAAGAAATGCCCATCTCACTGAGTCAAATGCTTTTTCAGCATCTAAACCCATAAGCAATGCCTCAATCTTATTTTTTTTAATATGGTGTATAACGTGGAGGGTCCTTCTAATACTGTCTTGAGTCTGCCTCTGGCGGATAAAACCAGTTTGATCATGATTAATAAGTCTGGGTATAATATTGTCAAGTCGCTTTGCTATTATGGACGTGTATATTTTATAGTCTAAGTTTAAGACTGATATTGGTCGATACTGGCTACAATTCAATTTATCTTTTCCCTCTTTTGGGATGACAGTGATAATCGCTTCTTTCCATGAGGGAGGTGGATCCCTTCCCTTCAATACCCAGTTACACACTTCCCTCAGTCTTGGAATTAATTCCTCCCTGTAGGTCTTATACCATTCACCAGAGAAGCCGTCTGGGCCAGGGCTTTTATGTGGTTTTAGTCTTGTAATTGCATCATTGATTTCTTTATTTGTGATTTCTTTTATTAGGTTACTGTTCTCCTGTTCTGTGACACCGGGGAGATTTAGTGAACTTAAAAAGATTTCAATGTGGTCACAATTGTTTAATTTAGGCTGTGAGTAAAGGTCTTTATAATAGGTTACAAAACTCTCATGAATTTCTGTAATATCATGTGTAATCCCAGTTTTGGGATTTTTTATTCTATAAATTGTGTTATCAGCCTGTTGTTTTCTTAGTTTAAAAGCTAGCCATTTCGTTGACTTCCCTCCAGCCTCATAATAATTTTGTTTAAGATAGATAAGCTTTTTTTGCGTTTCATCAGAATATATGTTATCAATTTCTTTTTGTAATCTTTTTATTTCATATTGTTTGTCATTGTTTAAAGTAATTTTGTGTTGTCTTTGTAGTTCCTTAAGATCCATTTGTAATTTTTCGAGTTTTTCTTTTTTTTGTTTTTTAATGAAAGAGGTGCTGGCAATAATTTTGCCTCTTATAACCGCTTTAAAAGCATCCCGTAAAATGGATGGTGACACTTCCCCATTATCATTTTCCTTAAAGTATTCATCAATTTCTTCTTTTAATTTCTCTTTCATTTTTGAATCATTCAAAATATTGGAATTAAGTTTCCAAGTTGTGGTTTTGCGAGTATCATTCATACAGATAGATAAATATATTGGAGAGTGATCTGACAGATCAATTGTGCCAATATCACTTGTTTTAATCTTATATCTGTCTTTATTAAATGTGAAGAAGTAATCAATTCTCGAATATGTAGAATGGGGGGCAGAAAAATGTGTATAATCGCGTCCAGAAGGGTTAAAATCTCTCCAGATATCGATAATTCCGGTTTCACTCATGATACTGTTTATTTTCTTTATTATTGATTTTTTTTTGTGCGGAGTCATTCTTAGAACTGTCCAGTTTTGACAACCGTACATTCATGTCCCCTCCACATATCAACATTCCTTCAGTTTCAGATACCATCATTTCGAACATCTGTTTATAAAAATTCCAATTACTTCCTGGTGGTGCGTATATGTTGAGAATAGTTACTAATGAGCCATCAATTTTTCCTTTTACCAATATACTGTATATCCCCCCTCTTTATCCTTCTTGTCAGATAAATATTCAAAACAAATCTGTCGTGAAATGAGAATTGCAACACCTCTACAGTGGCCAAGTTTGTATGATGATCCATAGACATACTTATAAAAACCTCGTTTAAGCTTTTTGAGTTCTTGGTCTAATACATGCGTTTCTTGTAGAAGGGCCACATGTATCTTTTCTTTTTTGAGTTTGGAGATTATTTTGGACCTTTTTTGTGGGCTGATAATTCCATTTACATTAAAGGAGATGACATTGATAGTCTGATTGTTGGCTATAATTTGTTTTTCTTTTTCTCTTCCTTAATAAACATAAGTATACCACTTGTCCAAACAGTGCTGCTCTGAACTGCAGCCAAACAAAACAATAACAAACATTTGAGGAAATAAACCAGGATTTCCGTTTGTGGGGTTTAAAGAAAAACAAACCCTGTAAGACCTGATGTTGTGAGTCTTTAAGAGGGTAAGCCACTTGCGTCAGGGTGGGCCCTCTAGTGGAGCGTCCATCGTCACGCCTTTCCTCCATATTATGCCTGAACAGCCATTTCCCGACAGCTGATTTAGATTGGCAATAAGTCTTAGGTTTCACTCATTTCTCGTGTTTAGTTATTGTATTATCTCTTAATAAAAAAACCATGTATATAAAAAAAAATAAAATAAAATAAAATAAACCACGGATAAGTCATTATTAAATCAGATTACCTGTAACTGGGTTATAAATTGAACAGCAGATTTATATTGGCGTTTTTACATGGATTCCCTTCTGTATTGTTGCAGTCTCTCCTTTATTGATGACGGTCCAGTCTGACCCGGATCCAGCGGTGTGCGTCGCTCTCCTCTTGTGCTTCGTTTAGTGGTCCACGCTGTTTTCTGAATCCGTGCCATCAGTGTTTCCGGTGGCTTGTAGACAGTGACTGGGAATCCTCTGTCAAACATGTCTTTAGTTGCATCTTCAGCGGTGTTATAAAGTTTTGTTTCGTCTGGGTAGAACACTCGGAGTTTAGCTGGAAACGGGGTCTGGAAACGTACCCCTCGTTGTTTTAGGATCTTTTTAGCCTCTGCGTATGTCTGTCTCTGCTTAAGGACGTCAGGTGCGTAATCGTGATCAAGGTTAATGTAGGAAAACGTTAATTTTGGATAACCTCTAGTGAACCCTCAGAAACAGTGTGGATTAGATGCTAATGGCAAATGTGAATATTCTTAATAAATGTACCTAAGAGACTATAATTTAATGATTAATAGTAAATGGGAGCATTTATAGGGAATGTATTAAAGTACTGAATATGCACTGTCTAGATATGAGCTGTCAATGGAAGTAGTAGCGTTTCCACGCCAGAGGCCACGCTCAGTAATGTTAAGACACTGTGTAATGTTAGAGAGCACCATAGAAGAAGAGTGTAGGTGCTCTAGAGAGAGTGTTCCAGAGAACGTCCGAGAGAGAAGTCGAGAGAGAGTGTAGAGAGAGTGTTGAGACAAGATGGTGTCTAACTATGTGCTGTGTAAGTGATGTGCCGTGCCGTGTGAGCTGGGAGAAGTCAATAAACAGTCGCTGCAAAGTCTAACAGCTTGGCTCTATCATCTTTCCTCCCCTTCGCCCCTCCTGGGTGTAACATTAATCTGTTTGCCCTTCCACTGGAATCCCCTCATTTGCCAAGTTTTCCTGAGCACCTCTTCCTTGCTCTTGTAACTGGTAAAGTGTGCAATGATGGATCGAGGTGGTGCTCCGGCTGGGGGAACTGCCGCCAGGGCGCGGTGTGCGCGTTCAATATGCAAGTCCAGTGTCGAGGGCAGTTGGAGCTTTTCCCTCAGAAGATTTTCAACAAAATCTATCATAGTCGGAGCACCTTTCTCTTCGTTTTCAATCACACCATATATCCGTACATTATTTCTACGAGAACGCCCCTCCTGGTCGGTGATTTGGGCCTGTAGCTTAGACTGGAGTTTCACGAGCTCTGTAATCACCTCCTCTATTGTTTCCACTTGTTCCTCCGTTTCCAAAATGCGTCCCTCCGCTGTTTCGAGTCTTGCATTAATCTTGCTGATTTCTGCTTTAACTTCATTCGACTGTTGCATATTTTCTTTCCTGAAGTCCCTGATTTCCATCAGTATCGCCTTCAAATCAATGCTGTCGTCTTCCTCCATTTTGCTGGCACCAGCACTAGCCAAACCGACGCTGTCGTCGTTAGCTTCAGTTTCTTTGGTATCAAACTCCGTAGTTTCAGCCTGTTTCTTGGTTTTTGACTTGCCTTTTACCATTGCCCTTTTAGTTGATCGTCTTGAGCTGGTAGTTCTATAGGTTTTCGCGTTTTAAGGGCTTTTTCAATATGACCGTGCCGGGAGCAGAGGTTCTATGCTGTTGCCTTCATGGCGTGCACCGACCGTCCAACATGACGCAGCTTTGACAGCGTTGACGCAGCAGCAATGTGCATTCCTATTGCATTGCCCGACGTCGGCAGCGCAGACCATAAAAGCTGTGATTGGTTAGCTTTGTCTCCTCCTTCACATTTCCTGGTTCTTGCCGCAGTTTCATTTTGCCTGTTCACAACTTCCAAGACTAGTCGGTTAAACAGCGGCCCACATTCAAAATAATATTGAACTAGTAAGCACATACAGAACATTTTGTGGCTTGTCATAAAGCCAGTAATTACACAGATTGTCCGCTTTGTCTTCTCCTTCACATTTCCTGGTTCTCACCACTGCTTCGCTTTGCCTGTTCACGGCGGCACAACTTCCAAGACGAGTCAGTTAAACAGCGGTCCACATTCAAAAGAATTTTGAGCTAGTAAGTACATATAGAACATTTTGTGGCTCGTCATAACCCCAGTGATTACACAGATTGTCAAAATGGTAGTGGTGGTGGTCGCACACACTGTTTTCTCCAACTTCTCTTTTTCTCTGTGCAAGGATTGTATTAAAAGTTGCTTTTTCTTAACATTTTTTTTTAGCTCCAACTCCATCACAATCTGCTCTTGTCCGTCGCTGTTTCATAAACAAAAACAGGCAATGAACACAAATCACTCTACACATTGGCTGAAACCCATCTTGGTAATGGAACAATGCATTTCACCCAACACACAAGAAAAAATTGCCAATCACTGCATCTGCAATGGACGTTGGTAATGGCACTGACGTGATGCGGGTGCATAAATCCAGCTTAAGGTGTGACTTCAATGTTGCCTAGAAGGAGAAAGGGGGAGGGGGCATCTCTGGAATGCACCTAGGAGCTTCTTGGATCCTGTGATGAGAATGAATCTGGAGCAGTGTTAAAGTCTCAGAAGTTCATAAATTGAGCAACAAAGTTCATGAGAGGGAATTGCAGAGTTCAGTCTGGCTTGAGTCTGCTACAATATGATGATACACTTAATAGTTTTTTTTTTAATTTCATCCACATTTTCTTTTTAATCATGCATTTATGAGTATAGAATAGACATTAATTTTAAAGTGCTGATGACACATTTTTGACTTCCTCTAATTTTTCATCGCATAATACAATATGACAAAATAGGTTGGTCTGTGCAGTTCTAAGTCAAACAGGCTTTTTTTTTACGCGAATATCCAACGTTTTCATGTGCGCCACGTCACCAATTACATCAGTGGCTGGAAAACCCCGCTGCCACGTAGTCACGTCATCGGGAGAACACAACGCTTGGCTGCTCATTGTACACACAGGATGGAGGCAGTTGAAAACATTGACGATGGTTCCAGCACATGTAGTCTGGAATTGGTTTGTGTTGTCCAATCTTCTGACGATTATAGTTCCAAAGAATTGGATGACAATGAAGAATCTGGGGGCATCAGACCGTATAGGTTTGAGCCGTGCCAAGCGGGCATTGTGCCAGGTGAGTCACACTCAGAGAGTGAAGGTGGAGAGGCACACATGCCTGCCGCAGCAGCAGCGACAAACACACGGCAGGGGAACACCGAACATTATTCTTTTGTTACAGATATTGCAACAAATTATTTGTTCATAAATATAATTTATTTAACCTGTTGCACTTCGGTGTACCGCGGGCGGGCACGTCTCTGCGTCCTAGGACGCACGAGGGTGTCCTAGTACGCACACCGTGCGTCCTAGGAGGCACTGAAAAAAAACCCACCTGCATTTCCGTTCTTCCACTACAGACACAGCCGCGAACAGAAAGCCAAAGGAGTGCTTTGATTGGTTTAGATGTGATTGACCTCTCATTCGACTAATAAGAACCTTGAATTGGGTTTCTGAAACCTTGAAGAACCAATGACTGAAAACCTAGCAAGAAGGACCCCCCTACCAACGGCTGCGAATGCAGCCAGCCAATTGAAGCACAGAAGTTCGAAAGCTGTTTTGTGTAAGGCTGGGTGACACACAGGCGTTCGCCAGTCTTTTTTTCTAACTACTGTTCTTATTTGTTTTGAAAAATCGTTCGCCAAAACCGCAATCATGGAAGCGCAAAACCGCAATAATGGAATTATGGTTTGACCGGGTCGCGAGACCAGAACCACGAGTCTGTAACAAGCGGACCAGCTTCATGTTCGTCTGACAATGAGGAAGAGAAGTTCGCCAGCTACGCTGCTGTTGTGAACAGGTAAGTGTTATAAGCTAAATTATTCTTTATCCCTGAAAATTGTAATCAAAAATGACTTTTGACCGATCGGTAAATTACAACTGTGCATCATCGCCACATGACGGACCGCGGCGCACGAACCCGTGCACCGGGCGATGTCTGTCCTCTGTAGCGGGGGTGGGGGGACAACCCCCCCCCACACACACACACACAGCCCTGAGTGTCACCTTTCATTAGAGCCCAAGATGAAGCTTCTATATTGAATCATTCAAAAGTTACAGACGTGTTTCCAAACTGTGCCATTTGGCACAATTTGGCACAGTTCAAAAACGCCTGGGAACAACCTGAGAACAAAGCTGTGTAATATATTCATTTTTTGTGGTATTGTTACAAAATTTGGACCTCAGCTGGATAACACTTGGTTCTACATTTCTGTTGCATTTTCCAGCCCGGATCTGAAGCTGTGTGTTATTTGCAAGCATTTGTATCCAAAAAAACACCCAGGCCAAATTTATTTTCTTCAAGTTCACTATGTTTAGATTACTGTTACTCAGTGGCCGGAGCACTTAGAGAGATTATGACTGTTTTGCCCAAAAATTCAAAGTGTTTTCTTTTAAATGAGACCAACCCCATGAAGATGCTGCAAAGGGTTGAAGAACAGCTTTCGATTTACTTTGGGCACATTATTTTTTGGCGTTTTTAGGAAAATTGACCAGAGTGCAAGGGGTTAAACCTGATTTTTCAATAAAATCATAGCAGTGCATTTTCTGTGGCTCAGGCATCGGGTTTATTATGGATTATATTTTGAGTTCTTGTTGTTTTGTATATGTGTTTTATGTGCGTTTTGAGCCACTTTCAGGTGGGCACTGTCCAAGATTCACCGGTCTGAACACACGCGCCCTTTCTCTTTGACAGTCAGCTGTTCATGGTTTGTGTGCATCATCTACCGTGTTGTCAGCCAGCCAGTATTTTTTTTTTTTTTTTGTTACTTATTTGTACCCGTAGGTAGACTTGGTTTGCAGTCTGGTGGCAAGCCACCGGCTGTTGGTCGCTGCGTGCGCGAGCGCCCTAAACCTACATGTTTTTGGTGTGCGGGAGGAAACCGGAGAAATCCCGGAGTAAACCCACGCAACACGGGGAGAACATGCAAACTCCACACAGCTCACTGTTGGTCGGGGGCTGGGATCGAACCCACGATCTCATGATCCCCGCAATCCCCCGGCCGAGGGTAAAACTGTGCTGCCACAGTGCTAAACCACTGCGCCACCGTGCAGCGTATTGCCAACACTATCACGACGTGTTAGCCACTCCATATAGCTATGGTTCTGTTGCACCCCTTGAATCGATGTCAGCCCTGGGGCACAACCATGGTTAACACGTCTCCTCTTCATGTTTGCTGGGCGATGTCGCCCCCGAACGCCAACTGTAAGTGTTTCTGTTTATTTTTGTAAGTCTTCACCTTTTTGGGAACTGTTTTCATCATTCTTATGTTCAATACATGTGCTGTGGTGAATTCTGTGTGTAAATTCATTCATCATGACCCTCCGTGCGTTCTTACGCAGGGCACGGACAGGGAGGATGAAATACAGTAACTAGGATTTACGTGCAGGGTTCACCACAGCACATTTAATACAGAAAGACAATTCCCTAAAAGGTGAAGACGTACAAAAAACACAAACACACTTACTGATGGCATTCAAGGGCCAGCATCGCCCAGAGAGCGAATGAGAGGAGACGTGTCAGCCACAGGTGCGCCCCAGAGCCGACATCACTTCAAGGACACACGAGAACCACAGCGAACATGGAGTGAATAACACATCGTGAGAGGGATGAAAATACTGGCAGACAAACATTGCACAGGTGACTGGCAAACAGCCGCGAAGTACATGCACTGCTGGTGATGGTGTGATGAGAAGCACCTGGGCGAGGACTGGGAAGCATGATCAGCGGGAGGGGAATCAGCTGGTGATAATGATAGAGGGGATGTTGCCGGACCGGCGAAAGTCAGCATGTGATCAGAGAAAGTAGGTCAAAGCTGCGCGTAAATCCATTAATCCTTCCCCTCCTCGTGCGCTCCTCCTGCATAAAAGCGCACGAGGAGCGCACGAGGAGGCTTATGACAGCTGGAGCTGAAGCGTGTGACGTAGTCTTTCACGCCTGCTGTTTATCTAAGCCTGCAACACAACACGAAGGCATAGCCGTAAAATTAAAACAAGAAACCAGAGAAACTGTGAGCTAGAAAGCTGCTGTCATTCCAGTCAACAACACCGGTGTCCATTCTCCTGCTTACGTCATGGGGGTGCCGCCCTTAATTCGGTGTGCGGCACCACAGTCCAGTCAGCGGCTGCGTTTTTTTTTGACGATAACTAGTTTATGCAGGCGTGGTTGTAAATATTGTATTGATCATCGACAATGACTTTTGGGTTTACACAACATCCTAAAAAATGTCAAAATCGTGTCATCAGCCCTTTAATCTTGTAGGGAAATGAATGAGTGTGTTTTACTTTTTCAGCACAGGCTGTACGTTTAAGAGTGGTGTTAAGGCAGGAGGTGCCTCGGCTGGTGCGTCATCTGTGATCTGGTCTGGACACAGACTGGTGGCTGCACTGGGACGGTGTTTGATCATCTCTGCTCCTCCAATGAACAGAGGCAGTGGTATAACTGTCAGTCTGAAGATTTTAAACTACAAACCTCTGCTGTGACATTCTGTCCACATATATAATCTATATCATATAGATTATATACTGTATATACCGGAGTGGTGGACTAGAGGTAGAGCACCCGCCCCACAACCAGGAGGTTGGGGTTCAAGTCCCGGCTGGGTCATGCCGAAGACCATATAAAAATGGAACTTCGTGCCGTCCAGCTTGGTGCACAGTAAAAATGGAATGGAGGAGGGAAATGTGGGCGGCAGTGACTCAGAAGGTAGTGCGGATCGCCTAATAAACTGTAGGGTTGGCGGTTCAAATCCCCTCAGCCTTCCTGCCATTTTGTCCCTGGGCAAGACGCTTTACCCACTTTGCCTCCAGTGTCCATGACACTGGGTATGAGTGTGTATAAATGTTTGGTAGTGGTCGGAGAGGCCGTTGGTGTGGATTGGCAGCCACGTTTCCATCAGTCTGCCCCAGAGCAGCTGTGGCTACAGTAGTAGCTTACCACTGCCATAGTCTGGAGAGTGAATGAATAATGTATCCATTGTAAAGTGTCTTTGAGTGTCTATGAAAAAGTGCTATATAAATCTGATGCATTATTATGATATTATTATTATATCATTTCAGTCATCTCTTTCGATCTTCTCCGTTCACGCACCCATGTCTCCTATTTCGTCAATGAAACACACACACTTAGTTGTTGTTTTTCTGTTAAATGTAATAATCTGAGGACAGTTAAATACAAACTACCCACATAATTTAGCCTATCCCAAATCATTTGAAGAAACAGTAGATGCTGCAATAGTGAAATGAACTTGGACACATACATAAATGCATCTGGCACCTTAAACAATTGACTGTGGACTGTGTCGTAATATAGCCCGATGTCTCACAGCTGGCCTGGGAATGCTGTGGTATCCTCCCTGAAGAGCTGGAGGAGGTGGCTGGGGAGTGGGAGGTTTGGACTCCTCTGCTTAGACTGCTGCCTCCACGATCCAGACCCCTGGATAAGCGGTAGATGATGGATGAATGGATTCCAGCTCGATCTTCTAATATAAGATTCAGTCATAGTTCTTAATCTGAGGATAAAATTTTAATATACAGCTGTGGAAAAAAAATAAGGGACCACTACAAAATGTTTGCTAAGTTAGTATCTCTACATATTTAGCAGTCATTCAATTTGAGTATCTGTTGAATTCCAACACAAGGATACCTCAATCAGCTTAAGGAGGTATGGTGTCGGTCAGAGGTCAGCAACCTGCGGCCCTTCAGCCCCCATGCTACACATGGAAATTAATGAAGCTCGTTTTAATTATTTTAGTTTTTTAAATTATTGTTTATTGCTATTGAATACATTTCTCAATGGAAACGCATACTTTTATAAACATAAAATGTATATTTTTTAAATTTTTTATTATGTTGTCAACCATGCATGACTGTATCACATCTAAGAGCGGCTGCACGGAGAGCTGCTCGGCCTCTCCGTCCTCAGTGCATGTGGAGAAACACGGACAGCAGCCGCTTCCTGCCATTGTCGGTAAGATATGAACAGATCCAGAGAAAGTAAAATCACAGAGGAAAATAGAGTCTAATGCTGTATGGACAGATTAATTTGCGTTTATATATAGTTATTTTGGAGAGAATTTCTTCCTGAGAGCACAAATAAGGAGGAAAAACAGCCACCTCATTAGTGTCTACAGGTCCATAAAAAATCTTTAATGTGATTTTCTAAAATCAACGCCTTAATTATCCTTTAAAATGAGAAACAATCCTTGAATTCCTGCTCAATAACCTTATAATTGCCTGCGCTATAAATGCTGGATTCACCCAGGGGCGCCCCTCCAGGGGAGGGGGTGGGGCAGGGGGAGCCATGCCCCCCCTGCCACCACTTGGGCCCCCCCAGCGGCCACCCCTGGTGGTCCCTGCCACTGGACAGTCTAACATAATTTTACTTGTTTTTTTATGTCATGTTTTACATGTAATAGATGTTTAAGAATTATTGGTTTGCGCTGTATATTATTAACAAATATTAACAAAATACAGCAAAATAGGGCAGATCACACTGTCAAGGTGCATTCAGACCAAACACTAATGGGTGCGCAGCGTGATTACATTTTAAATTGATTTTGATGTGCCACCCCAAGATTTTCAGTGGCCCTCATGTGAGCCCCACTTTGAAAAATTTCTGGAGGCGCCCCAAGATTCACCAGACATGCCCAAAGTCTGAATTAGTGTAAATTTATTTTCACCGTCACAGCTCAATACTTCCTGAGTGATGTAAAAATAAAAGCCCTCTACAGCGATTCAGTTTTCAGAATGGCTGTTTGTTATGTGCTTTTACCGGAGTGGTGGCCTAGCTGATAGAGCATCTGCTCCACAACTGGGAGGCTGAGGGATCAAGTCCCGGCCAGGTCCTACCAAAGACCATATAAAAAATGGTACTTCCTGCCTTCTAACTTGATGCTTAGCGTAACAGAATGGAGGAAGAAGTTGTGTATGGCGGCGCCTTGCATGGCAGCGACCCCTGTGATTCTATATGTGATTAACATTGTAGATAGGAGAAACATAATTTTGTTCTACTGTACATGATTGACTGTATGGACTGAATGACAACAGAGATGGCTTATTATTATTATTATTATTATTATTATGAAATGCTGTCAACCAGATATACTTGTCTGAAATCACAGCCAACAGTTTTTCCTCACAATTTGTAAATAAAAAAGCTAAAAGAGGAGAGAAGATTCTTTGACAGTGATGTAGAGGTGAGCCTTTTCTTTTAAGGACGTTTTCAGCTTTTTATCTGTTGGATAACTGCTGGTTTGGTATCTTTGGGGTTTTGGACAGTGAATTATATGTGCATATTGTCTATTAGTGCCACACATTTTTTTTTAAATTATCACCAATATTTAGCTCAGTGGAAGAAGATATTTTTTGAAACATTTTCCCACTTTGTTGTAATTATTTCTAATTGGCTTTATTTGCACTAAATGATTTTTAAAGTTATGTTATTTAGAAAGTTGTTCAGAATTCTTTTTGTTTTATTCCAAAATAAAGAAGAATATCAGACAACTAATCCACTAGTTGTCAAATTGAGAGTCTGGAGAATAGGTGAAGGATACAGATTTATATTATATTAATAGATCTGAATAAGGAGCATTATGAGGAAACGTAACGTAAAAATAGCTTCTTCTGAATAAAACTTTCATTTCTAATTTATTAAAATATTAGGAATTAAAGCTGTGTGATCACTGTTGAAAGTAGGCGATGGATTATATTTTTCAGATTTAAACAATTTATAAATGTGCTGATAATTAAACTATACAAAAAATTATGGTCAAATATTCAGAAATTTATTTTTCAGCACAAAACAATTTGTAATATATTTCTAATACTTTTATTTCGTGAATGAAGCTCTATATAAAGCTTGACAGTTTTTTCCATTGTTGTAGTATGCATTCATTAATACCACATAATATTCAGTGCAATGTACTGTATATATAAAAAAAACTTTATACACAGCATAACCTTTATTTTAAAGGTCAAATTGCCGTTGCGGGCCTCAGCCACTTCTATTTTAGTCAGAAATGGGCAAATGGTTCTTTGGTTGGCAAAGGTTGCAGACCTCAGGGACTACACATGGAAATTAATGAGAATCCTATAATCTGGTACAGAGCATCTTTACCCTGTGTTTAATGTTTTTTTCTGTACATGGCCCCTGACAAATTAACCAATAAACTAAACTAAAACCCTGGTGTAGGTGATCATCTAAGCATGGCAAGACACATGAAAGCTGTGAATAAAAATCAGTTATTCCACAAATACAGATTTCTGAGTTCTTTCTATGTTAAATTAGAGATGGGCTGATCCGATATGTCGTGTCGGTATTGGGTTTAATCCAAGCAAAATGACTGGATTGGTATCAGGGAGCAATAAATATATAAAAACCAATCCATTAAAACACTCAAACTGCCCACTCTGTAAAAACCTCTCACTCCCTCTTCAATCAGGCTTCAGTCAGTGAGCAGAGCCTGCATGTCAAAAATGTAATGTTAGAGACCAGATGTTGTTAACGACCATTTTTAGGGTTAAAAAAATAGATGAAAACTAAATAATGGCCCTTTTCCACTATCATCAACTCCACTCGACTCGACTCAACTTGACTCGGATTGTAGGATTTTCCAATAAGTGGTAGTACCTGGTACTAGGTATGTTTTTAGTACCTACTCAGCTGGGGTTCCAAGCGAGCTGAATCGAGCTGAAAATGTGACGTCAACAGATTGCAGGCCACTGATTGGCCAGGGCGTAACGCCACTGGATGAGTCATGAGAGCGAAGTCTTCACAAGAATCAAACTTGCCATTTGTAAAATTCGGCAACAGTGACTGTGAGTTATTATTTCTGTGATAGTCAACAAGATAAATGGCTACACACAAATCAACACCGTGGTCCAACAACAAGGTGCAGACTTTTCTGTGCATGGTGGCTAATGAGAGAATCTAAAGGGAGCTAGACGGAGCGACCCGAAATGAAAACGCATATCAGGAGGTCTCCGAGCTGATGACCGCTCATGGGTACCACCGGACATTAAAAGCTTATTACCAGACCATCAAGGTCCTCAACAGCTGAAGTGGGTCGAACAGAAAAGACTGGAAGTGGTTCAACCAGCTAGTTACAGGCACTGACCGGCGAGCAACGGTAGGGAGAGTGGCCTTGATTTGGTCACATTGTTGAAAACCTCGGCCACAGCATTGTTGGAAACTGTGATAAAGGATGGTGAGTGTTTTATGATTTTAAGCATCTTTTACATTATTTATCTCATTGGTGCAAGCTTACTTTGAACAAAGAAGGATATCACCATTGTCTCCTGTATGCAGACAATGAGCTAGCTAGCTAGCTAGCTAGCCATCAACGCTCCATGCTCTGTTTGTATTTTGTGCTTGCTGTCTCTTAAGTATTCGCTTCTGAGAGCAAAACGTCAGCATGTCAACAACATAATGGGCCGCCTTGCTATAATGAACCCACCCACTTTGAGGTGGTCCATCCATCCATCCATCTTCTTCCGCTTAATCCTTTTCGGGTCATGAGGGGCTGGAGCCTATCTCAGCATCTTTGGGCGAGAAGCAGGGTACACCCTGGACAGATCGCCAGTCCATCACAGGGTCAACAGAGAGAAAGACAACCATTCACTCTCACAGTCATACCTAAGGGCAATTTTAGAATCCCCAGTTTGATGCCAACCTATCTTGCATGTTTTTGGCATGTGGGAGGAAACCGGAGAAATCCCAGAGTGAACCCACGCAGACACGGGGAGAACATGGAAACTCCATGCAGATCACTGTTGGTTGGGGCCTGGGATTGAACCCAGGATCCTCCGGCCAAGGGTGAGTTGCTGTGCTGCCGCAGTGCTAACCACTCCACCCCGTGCTGCCACTTTGAGGTGGTACTCAGTTGTAATGGAAAACAACCGAAACCATGTCGGGGCAAGTAGAGCTGAGCTGAGTAGGTGCTAGTGGAAAAGGGCCATATATAAAAGCACCAAGGTACTGTGCCTCGTGCCTGTGGCATGGTAGCATGGGGGGCTGTAGAAAAGTGGCACTCTTACCTCTAATGGCCCGGGATAGTTATTACAGTACCTTTTTCACAGCTGCATTGACAGAAATGGTGAGTTAAATTTGTTTTTATTTTGAAAATAAAGCTTGTGATCAGCCCCTGTGATGGGCAAGTTGTTCTCCTCGTCCTCAAGCTCTGCTTCCTCTCTGGAAGGCATGTCATTGGAATTGAGGAGATCCTCGAAGTATTCCTTCCACCTCCTGACGATATCCCCAGTTGAAATCAGCAGCGCCCCATCCGTACTATACTTAGTGTGGACATGGAGCTGCTTCCCCCTCCTAAGTCGCCGGACAGTTTGCCAGAATCTCTTTGCTGCCGACCGAAAGTCTAGTTCCATGGCCTCACCAAACTCCTCCCACACCCACGATTTTGCTTCAGCGGCCGCCCGAACTACACTCCGCTTGGCCTGCCGGTACACCTCAGCTGCTTTGGGAGTCCCACAAGCCAATCAAACTCGATAGAACTCCCTTCCTCAGCTTGATGGCCCCCCCTCATCACTGGTGTCCACCACTTGGTTCAGTGGTTGCCACCAGAGATGCACTGACGACCTTGCGGCCACAGCTCTGGACAGCTGCTTCAACAATGTAGGTAGAGAACATGACCCATTCAGACTCCATATCTCCAGACTCCCTCGGAATGTGGTCAAAGTTCTTCGGAGGTGGGAGTTGAAGACCTCCCAGACAGGGGCCTCAGCCAGACATTCCCAGCACACCCTCACTATACGTTTGAGTCTACCAGGTCTGAATGGCATCCTGCCCTACCATCGGATCCAACTCACCACTAGGTGGGGATCAGTTGACAGCTCTGCACCTCTGTGACGACAGAGTGTTGCCACTGGTACGGACCTCTTTAATCAGATGGTATATTATATGTGCAAGGGAATTTATAACTTTCAAATATTAAAATATATTCTAATTTATAAAAATACACACGGAGTTGGAAGTTGTAAATAGTATTTATTTGTGGGCTGGATAGCTTTCTTGGTGAGTTGAAGTCCACCTATGAGATAAAGAGTTAATGTTAATAATTAAGTCAATTGTGTGATGTCACGGGGCTGAGCGCGGTGCGTCACCGGGCTCAGACTCTTAAGTCATATCTAAGTATTTTCTGTATTCTCCCAGCGTTGTATTAATGTTCTGTGTAGTGATTTTAGATGTGTTTTTGGCTGTCAGTATTTTGATGTGGTTTTCTTGTCCTTATTGTTATGTTGTGGAAATGTGAAAATGACGAGGCAGAGTTTATCTCACGAGTCAGGTTTATTCACATCTTCCAACATCAGCAAAGCAGAAAGAGGAAAAACATTCATCCTTTATATATCCAGGACCTTCAAAGCTCACAGTCACATTGCATTTAATCACAAGTAACAATGCACCTTCTCTTAAATCTTATAACATCCTCCTCATAGTCTCTGGCAGACCAGGAAATCCCCCAAGGCCGTCTCTTGCATACCAAAGACTAAATTTTCACATCCTCCTGTTATCTCCAAGGAGACCCAGTTCTTTGTTCTCTCTGAGATGTGAAGCTTAAAGTGATACACGTGTCCCACATGACCCCCCCCCCAAACATCTAAGATGGAACAACAGAATAACAGTCTGCATGTCATGATAAAATCATTACACATTAACCCACGTGCTGCTTGGGCCTCAGTCTCCTCCCGTATCTGCTGTAAGCGGGCTTTGCCACTTCTGCGGCGCCATCCCGCTGGGGCGCTGCTGTCTTGGGGTGAGAACTGTTTGTCACTCCCTGTGGGTGTTCTGGGGAATGTCCCCGGGGGGGTCTGCCGCGCCGAGGAGCCCTGGCCAACAGCACATCCTCGTCCACCACCACAAAGGCGGGTTTGAGCCTGTTTATGCCAATCTTTTCCTTCCTGCCCCCCAAATCTAGCAAAAAATGTTTGTCCCCTGTTTCCAGCACTCTAAATGGTCCATCATAAGGTGGTCGCAGCGGTGGGCAATGGGCATCGTGTCTGACAAAAACAAATTCCGCGTTTTTCAAAGCCTTAGGCACAAAAACGCGTGGAAAACTGTGGTGAACGGGGCCAGGCAGCGTGCCCAATTCCGTGCCACGCTGCAACCGCTGAGACGGGGAGCTATCTGGCGCAGGATTATCTGGGAGAAACTCCCCGGGCAGCCGAAGTGGTTGCGCAAAAACTAGCTCAGCCGGGGAGGCTTCTAAGTCCTCTTTAGGTGCAGAACGCAACCCCAATAAAACCCACAGTAGCCTGTCCACCCAATTTGCATCCGTCAGCGACGCTCTGAGAGCCGCTTTCAATGACCTATGAAAACGTTCGCATAACCCATTAGCCTGCGGATTGTACGCGGTTGTGCGGTGGATCGTTACCCCCAGGCTGCGGGCCATTGCTGACCAAAGTTCGGAAACAAATTGAGGGCCTCTGTCGGACGTAATGTCCGACGGGACTCCGAAGCGTGCTACCCATGCTGTTAAAAACGCGCGCGCCACCTCCTCGGCTGTGGTTGATGCCAGTGGGACCACTTCCGGCCAGCGCGTGGTGCGGTCCACCATTGTCAGAAGGTGTGTGAACCCCTGTGACGGCGGGAGGGGGCCTACGAGGTCCACGTGAACATGATCGAACCTCTTAGCCGGGATGTGAAACGGCTCCAAGGGAGCTCTCGTGTGTTTGTGTACCTTGGCTCGTTGACAAGCCATGCAGGCTGCTGCCCACTCCTTAACTTGTTTGCGCAGGCTCGGCCATACAAATTTCTCTCCTACCATTTTGACCGACGCGCGCACTCCCGGGTGCGCCAGAGAATGAATCGAGTCAAAAACGTGGCGGTGCCACGCGGCCGGTACCACAGGACGCGGTCGCCCAGTGGAGACATCACAGATTAGGAGGGCATACCGTCTTGCAGCACTCTGTTCTCCAGCCTTAACCCTGTTGGTCCAGACTGGAGCGCGCGCACGTCCGTGTCGCTAACCTGATCCGCGGCCATGGCTGCATAATCTATCCCTACGCGGACTGGGGCCGCCACGGCGTGCGAGAGACAGTCTGCCACTACATTCAGTTTACCCGCCACATGCTGAATATCGGTAGTAAACTCTGAGATAGCGGCCAGCTGTCTTTGCTGCCGGCCTGACCACGGTTCTGAAACCTTGGCCATCGCGAATGTCAGCGGCTTGTGGTCAACGAACGCGTTGAAACGGCGTCCCTCCAGCCAGAACTGGAAGTGGTGAATGGCCAAGTGGAGAGCTAACAACTCCCTGTCGAATGCACTGTATTTTCGTTCACTATCGCGCAAAGTCTTGCTGAAAAAGGCGAGCGGCTGCCAAGCCCCGGCTACATGTTGCTCCACGACCGCCCCTATGGCCACATCTGACGCGTCAGTCGTGAGCACTATGCAGGCCGTTGGGTCTGACAACGCAGCGTTTGCCAGGGCTGTTTTGACCTCTGAGAATGCTCGCTCTCGCTCCGGAGACCATTCGATCTTATTTGTGGGTTTTTGTTTTTTGAGTGCGGCATACAATGGTTGCATGAGCTGCGCTGCGCGGGGGAGGAAACGGTTATAAAAATTCACCATTCCCAAAAACTCCTGTAACGTCTTGACCAAAGACTAAATTTTCACATCCTCCTGTTATCTCCAAGGAGACCCATTTCTTTGTTCTCTCTGAGATGTGAAGCTTAAAGTGATACACATGTGGCCCACAATGTCATGATTCTGTTCTATTTTTTCCTGTCTTGTTTTGGCTCTCAGTGTTTATATTTTGTTTCCTCATGGCATGAGCCTCACACCTGTTCCAGACACTCCCACTTTGTCATTATCTCCTCCGTGTGTTCTGTGTCAATAATTAGATCACCTGCCCACTCAAGTGAATCCGCACCTGCCATCAATTACGTTTTCAGTATTTATAGACTTGTTTTTGCTGTTCGTTACCGTAGTCTAGTTTAACTTTCTCCTCGACACCAGAGCTCTTTCCTCACTCTGGCAAGTTTATTCCCAGTTCATTCCTGTGCGTAAGTTTACCTGATTTTTCTGTGTGTGGATTTTTACTTTGATTCACATTGGAACTTTGTATTTTGTTATTAAATGCCACAAACTGCAGTTGGCGCGTGGGTCTGTTTCTCTTTGCCCCGAGGGTAGATTCATGACATGTGAGGCAAATAAAAAACCACTTACCTTTGCCAGCGTGCTTCCTGGTGGTGTCTTGGGCAAAAGATTCCCCGGGGGCTCAAGCGCCTTATAAAGGGTGCCAGGAGGGAAAGTATGCAGTAGATGAGTAGAGGGGGAAGTTGGTGGTAGATTTCAATGTAAATAATGGTTTATACTATTTATGGGTGTTTATTTATTATGTGTGAGTTTGTAAATATTGTGTAGATATTATTTATATGTTTAATGAATATTTTAAGGTATTGTTGGGTATATGTAAAATGTGTATATTTATTGCCTTACCCGTGGATAATGGTATGGTCTAATCAGGCTAATTATCTCACTGGGTATATGAGCAGATGATTTTCATTTGGACGTTGTTGGGTGTCGGTCATTTTAAATTGGAGTTGTTTGCCTGCACAGTGTCTGAATAAATGGAAAATGCTTGTTGCAAACTCCTGAAGTCCAGCTCTTCTGTGAAACGCGCCTTGACCGCTCGGGTCATATGACAACCCCTCTTTACTCGAGTGGCCAAGACATATGGTTGCAGGTCTGATGACATGATAACAAAATCAGTCATTGACCTGCGACCTAGGGTGCAGGTTACTTGGCCGTTATCCCGTGCCAAGTGCACATATGGATACCCTTATGCTTGAACATGATGTTTGTTATGGACAAATTCTGATTGGCACAGAAGTCCAATAACTGAACATCACTCAGGATCAGATCGGGCAGGCCATTTTTCCCAATCACACTCCTCCAGGTTTCACTGTTGTTGCCCACATGCACTTTGAAGTCCCCCCCGTAGGACAATGGAGTCTCTAAGAGGAGCACTCTCCAGCACCCCAGTCAGAGACTCCAAAAAAGGGTGGGTGCTCTGAACCATCATTTGGTGCATAGGCACAAATGATGGTCAGGACCCATTTCCCAACCCAAAGGTGCAGGGAAACAACCCCTTCGTCCACTGGAGAAAACTCCAATATAGAGGCAGCAAGGTGGGGGTATACAAGAACACCCACCCCTGCTCGCCGCTTGTCGCCAGGGCCAACTCCAGAATAGGCCAAGCTTCAGCTCCTTCTCCAGGAGACTGGTTCTGGAACCATAGCTGTGTGTTGCGGTGAGGCCGACTATATCTAGCCGGTGTCTCTCAACCTCATGCACCAGCTCAGGCTCCTTCCCCACCAGAGAGGTGACATTCCACGTCCCAAAAGCCAGTTTAGGAAGCTGGGGATCAGACCACCAAGGTCTCTGCCTCCGACTGCCACCTGATCCGCGTAGCACCGGAAACTCATGGTCCCTCCTGCAGGTGGTGAACCCACTGGAGGGTGAACCCATGTAACTCCTTCGGGCTGAGCCCGGCAGGGTCCCATGGGCAGAAACCCAGCCACCAGACACTTGCCATCGAGCTCCTCCCCCAGGCCTGGCTCCAGGGTGGGGTCCTAGTAACCCCATACTGGGCGGGGTACACTGACTCTTTGATATTTCTTTTATCATGGGAGTCTGTTGAATCGTTCTTAGTCTGGCCCTTCATCCAGGACCAGTTTATCTTGGGTGACCCTACCAGAGGCAAATTGTCCCGGACAACATAGCTCCTGGGATCACTAGGACACGCAAATCCCCCACCACGATAAGGTGACGATCCATGAGGGGATAATTACATGTTGTTAAATTTATTTTTCCTGTGATGTTTTCACAGAGTTCAGACTGTTCTTTGCAATTAACTGACTGATTTTAAAAACTAATGAAGTTTATTATGCATTCTTTGATATTAGTGTCCATACTGCATTTATTCTAATGATCGATCTAAATTTTAATCAGTAATATTAATGTTACTGATTGGTGGTATTAAAATGAACACAATGACCTTTCTGTTGTTAAAAATATGCTAATATATTAAAACAGAGATAAATGTGAATTTGTATGCTTAATAAATGACAAAATGTATTTATCAAAAACCCATAAACGTTAAATTGTAAGAGTGTAGTTTTATAACTTTTGCATCTCAAGCTCTAAACCTGCAAAAATACTAAAGAAAGGAAAATGCTGAATTTATTCAGGCCACAAGCTGCATATCAGTTTTGTATCGTATTGGCCGATACCCAAATTTAAACATATCGGATCAGATCGGACATTAAAAAAGCTGTATCAGTACATCACTAGTTAAAACTTAAATATTGTAGTGTGTAAAGAGTGTGAACAGGAACTTTGCACATCTAACTTTCTATCTTTGCACATAACTCTCACACTGCTTTTTACTTCATTCACATTATATCACTGAATCTGAGTTCACATTGAAATACTGTGACTGTATATTTTTTCATATATTTCTGCAAAGTGTGGTTAGTCTGAGTAAATAACTGCATATATTCCTGTATATATTTGCATCCTTTTATAGAAACGTGGACAGACTGTAATTTACTGTACATACTCTGTTGTCATTGAATCCTTATTTAAATCCTCCACCTGAACAACGAGAGCAAGTTTTTAGCCAAAGTCAAATTCCTTGTATGTGTTGTGCATACTTGGCCAATAAAGCTGATTCTGATTCTGATTCTGATTCTAAAAAGCAACATCTCTTTTGTTGTTTGGCCAGTTGCCATTTTCTGTAAATAAATGCTCTAAATGGTGATATTTTGACTTGGAATTTGAGTGAGTTGTTTTCAGTAAGTTAAAGAACAAAGCAAAATTGTTCATTTTATTTAAACTCATACATGTAAATGGTAAAACCAAATAAAGTGATCATTTTGCAGTGGTCTCTTTGGTCTCTTAATTTCTTTCCTGAGCTGTAATAGAAACTGAATATTGTGAAAAAGTTTTTGATTAATTTAGTTCAAATAAGTCAATCTTTCATAATTTCTGTATTCATCATGAATAAATTCAGCTATTTCAAGACTTGTTTGTTTTAAATTTTGATGATTATGACTTTGCCCTTTGAATCAAAATATTAAATCATGATAATCTAATTGTTTGAAATGGTTTAATATATACTTATTTCACATTTAATACTGTTGCTTAATCTGTTATTTTTTTATTTATTCTAAGCATTGTTTTTCTCTGGTTTAGACAAGCATTGCCAAAACACAAGCTGAAGTCTGCAAAAATTTTGATTTGCAAGAAGCCAACTGTCTCACTGCTCATGTTTGACACATGTCAACTTTGGTACGACAGAGGGATTTAACAAACAGGACCGTTTCCTGAGAGTTGACATGGGGGATGTCAGATATTCTGTGTCACTGATACTGATGATCACTTTTGACAACATGATTTAACCTTGAGAGAATAAAGCATTATTCTCCGACTTCAGGCTTTATTCCAGAGCTTTTTTTTATTCTGTCTGGATGCTTGACTGGGTTTTAAGAGTGGAAGTCTATGAACTCTCTGTATGGAATGTCTTTTTAGGACAATGAGTCTTTTGGGCTTTAGAGGCATATGAAGAAAAACTGTTGATGACAGCCCCTAATTCCCCAGATCTAGAATTAATGTTTTTGTCTTTTTTTTGGTTTGGAAAAGAGCTACATTCATCATTAAGGTTTAGGAGCACTTCTATATAAAGTGTACTCGTATTTCCAGGTGTACATAAAGTTAATTTGGATGAAGGGTAAAGCATTTAATTCAATTTGGTGGGTCATAGCTGTTTTCTAAACTGACACACGTCCTGCGGAACCACAGAGCGTGCCAAACATGAGACAGAAAATGGATAAAAACTGATTCAAATTCCTTCGATGTGGCATTGTCTCACTCAGTCGAAGAATCAGATGAATAAAGAGCTGTGCTAAATTGCTGTGTGAATGTGGCTGCTGAAACCAATAGTGTTTTCTTTGCTTTGCTAATTATTAATTACCCATCTCCATGCATATGTGTTTATTCCTAATTGTATTTGATGGATGAGTGGCAGCTTTGACACCTCATTAGACCAGATTAATTGAACGACACAATATTTATGTCTCGGCAATGACCAGTTATCCTGCCATCTATCATTGAGATGATCTCACTGATTGAAAACCACTGGTCCGTGTAATCCTAATTATTTTGAATTAGAAAAGAATTTATAGCTTCTTGTGTCGTTTTTCTGTGATGATGGCAAATTGGAAACATTAAATGCATAACGAGGGAGAAAATGAGAGGAAGACACAATCATGGAATTAATGTGGGTGAATGTCGGCGAAGGGGGAAGGGTGCTTAAAACAAACGAGGTGTGTGCCTTATCGGCCCACAGTTTTCTCCTGTGCTGTGGAATCTGAGATGAAGACTGTCATGTTTCCCCAGGATTCCATGGTAATATTTATCCCTTTCTCCTAATTCTACAAGGCAATGCCCACAGGATGTCTAATTTAGAAGACGGGTTACTTTTTTCACTTAGCTAAACCTCTATATTCTTCAACTCCCCATCCACACACTTCCAAACATGCTCCTGCAGAACATCTTGATCCATATTCTCATCTTTTACTAAAAAGTTGGCTGAGCACTCGGAAAAAAATTTAAAAAAAAACATTTCCACTGAACTTCACATAACCCTCCTCTAACTTCTCCAAAGCTTCCACTCTCATGGGAGGAGCACAAGCTAAAATCCAGCATTTGAGCTCACAGAGAAGCAACAAGGCCCCAAAGAGCGGAGCTTTTACTATCATACAGTATAGGAAACCCTCAAGGAACAGACTTCTTTCCCAGGTAGTCAGAACTTCCTCAAGCTTATTTTTCTAAACTTTTTAAGTTTCTAACACTATTAGCCTGTTCCCTTGTGGTCTTGAAAGTGTTAGTGCTGATTGAATTAAGCTGTTTCCTTCTTTGAAACATTTTGACAAGCTTTCTTTTGCATAAGCAAGTCTGTGCCATAACTACACACACTCATCGTGCTATGCACAGCATTCACACACCCAAGTGCTTGCATATGTATGTGCACATTCTGACGTGCACATACGGTGCACACATGCATCCAAATGCAAACTGAATCTGACAAACTATCTGTAGAAATCTGCTGACCAGAATCACTCAGTGGGATATAGACCAAAGACGTTCTTAGATGCTTCTCTGTAATGCCATTTACACCATAGTATTTTAATCAATTTAACCACTCCTTTTTAGATATACTTGGCTCAGAATGCTCTTTCTAGTTTTAAAAATAGGACAAATGGTCTTTTGGAATCAGCTGGGGAGAAGTTTAATCTCATTGAATGGAGCCAAAGCCAGACGTTTAGCTCCACACAGTGTAGAATACAAGATTATACCGGCCTGATATAGCCCTACCACCACCCGTTTATTTTTATCCTCTATTAAGGCAGCGATATCCTTAAAGGCTGCCAAAATTATCCTGTAAAAATGCTGACTGGGAAATATGAAAGGTTCCAGGCGGGTCTAGTAAGCAATCTGTGTGCATGGTGGAGCAATGTGACTGCTGTGCTTGCTATACCAACAGGGGTGACCCCGGCTGGAGGGAGAGGTGAGACTAAATGAAAGTCATCCCTGGATCTAAATGGTAGCCAAATCTCTCTCCAGAATGAGATCTACTGCCAACAAGGCTGCTTTGCATAAATATTTGTTTTGTTATTGCGTTGATTTCTTTGTGGCTGATACATGTTCAGATGATGGTTTGACAGGATAAGCTGCAGATTTTCAACCTAAGTATTTTTGATCATTCTTTTTACCCGTGGAGAAAAATTTACACAGAAACAGCTTCTTTTACTGTAGTTTTGGGACAAACTTAGAGGATAATTTCCTTATCAAACACCCTCTCAGTCGTTTAGAACTAAAAGTTTTGTACTTGAGTTAAGTGTTCCTTGGAGTGAAGCTGGTAATTGAAGAGTTAGTAATGCCCTGTGGGTGTTCTGAGATGTTGAAGTCAGTGTGAGCCCAACTGGCAGCTCCGTGATGTGAATTTAATCAATGCAGTATTTTTCTTCTTTCGTAGATTGTTTGTGATATTGGTGTATCCAAACCTAAAAGAGGCCTCATATTTAAATTGCTGCTTGCTTCTTTCCAAAGGTGCATTGTAATGACATTTACTCAAGTAAAGGTGCATCTCAATAAATTAGAATTTCATCAGAAAGTTAATTTATTTCAGTAATTCAATTCAAAAAGTGAAACTCATATATTACAGTTATGTGAAAAAATTAGAACACCCTATGAAAGCCTGTGTTTTTAACATATTTGGACATGGATATTTAATATCAATTTTAACAATACTGGGAGATTCAGGGACTTCCGGTTATGGCGGCCATGTAGGAAGACGTGTTTCACACTGCTCTGCTCTTGAAAATAAAAAAAAACTAGAAAAGCACTCGGAGAGCACAGACCTCCGCCAAGCGCCACAGTTCCCCCCCATACAGTGTTTGTGTGTACGTTTTCAGATTCCTTGACCACGAAAACATATGACTAGCAATTGGATTGACGATAGGATTAGTGGTTCAGTAGTTATTCACGAAAATGACATTTTCCGTAATGGCGGCCACAGTTCCGCCCATACAGTGTTTGTGTGTACGTTTTCAGATTCCTTGACCACGAAAACATGTGACTAGCAATTGGATTGACAATGATAGGATTAGTGGTTCAGTAGTTATTCACGAAAATGGCATTTTCCGTAATGGCGGCCACAGTTCCCCCCATACAGTGTTTGTGTGTACGTTTTCAGATTCCTTGACCATGAAAACATATGACTAGCAATTGGATTGACAATGATAGGATTAGTGGTTCAGTGGTTATTCACGAAAATGGCATTTTCCGTAATGGCGGCCACAGTTCCCCCCATACAGTGTTTGTGTGTACGTTTTCAGATTCCTTGACCATGAAAACATATGACTAGCAATTGGATTGACAATGATAGGATTAGTGGTTGAGTAGTTATTAACGAAAATGGCATTTTCTGTAATGGCGGTTTTCTTCTGGACGGTGATCCGGATCATCCCCAAAATTTAATCAGTTCTTCCTTGTACCCTTTCCAACAACGCCTGAAAGTTTCATCGAAATCCGTCCTAAACTTTTTGAGTTATCTTGCTAACCGACAGACAGACAAACAGACAAACCCCGGCAAAAACATTACCTCCTGGCGGAGGTAATTACTAAAACTCTCTTAATTAGAACAAAAACCCATCCTAGCATTTTGGCGCGGATATGGTAAAGACCAAGGTTAGAAAATTAGGTGGAGGAAAAGGTAACTCGACAAAACAACCCAAGCTAACAGACTTACACGCTCGAGGCGAAACAGAAAAAACTCCAGAGGCAATGGCAGAGGAGGGAGCCAGCGGCAGAGCGGGAACTGCTGAAGAGGGGACAAACGTAGTGCTCACTGCCATCAACTCCATGAGAACAGAGTTTTCGTCTAAATTCGACGGGATTATAGCAGCGATAGAAGGTATGAGAAAAGAAATAAACGACTGCATGGAGCGAGTGTCGCAGGCGGAGCTCCGAATTTCAAGCGCTGAAGATGACGTCACCAGCCTGCAAACTGAACTGCAAACATTGGAATCAAAATGCAAACGTCTGGAAGATAACATCCTAGACTTGGAATCCCGCTCGCGACGGAATAATTTGAGGCTGGTGGGCCTCCGGAAGGAGCGGAGGGATGGGACCCATGTTCCTTTTTGGAAAAGTGGATTCCAGAAGCGCTGAATAACGCGGATCTGCAGTCATCAGTTGTTTTACAGAGAGCTCACTGAATCGGCCCACCGAGAGATAATAAGACACCACCGAGGATACTGATTATGAAGTTCCTCAACTACAGAGACAAGATGACAGTCACCAATGCGGCGCGAGCTAAAGGGGAAATTAAATACCAGGACCAACAGGTGCGGTTCAATCCAGATTTGGCCACAGGAATTCAACAATTGAGAAAACAGTTCGACCCCGCCCGCAAAGAGCTGCACAACCTAGGGATTCGTCACGGAGTAATTCATCCGGCAAGACTGATGGTCACATATAAGGGGAGAACCCACACCTTCAAGACTCCTCAAGAGGCGCAGGAGCTCATCAAGCAGATCCAAAAGGAGACTGGCGGGAGGTAAGCATGAACATGACAAAGGTAGAACATTTAAGCATGTGTACAGGCATCTGATTGATCTGAAACATAAACATGTCTACAAAATACAGACTGTATTAAAAAAAAAAGGTTATGATGTACAACATTGCTATAAAACTTTGAAGTTATGTTGAAAAAACTACAGAAGAGAGTTAATGTCATAAGAATAGTAGTAGTGTCAGGGTTATTGAGAGGAGAAAGAGAGAGTGGTTTGACTGATCCTTGCAGGTGTGGAACAGTCACTAGCTATAACGGGAGATGGAATTTTTTGATTTTGGGGGGATTACCACGAATGTGGGGAAAGGGAATCTGTTTTTGTTTAGTTTGTAGGATGAATGTTCCATCATCCATGTTTTTGCTTCTCTGTAAGAGTATGTTCATATTGCAAGGTAATCTCGAACTCCTTATTGATCATAGATCAAAGTGTCAATCTTAATTTAACTTCATGGAATTGCAGAGGTCTACAAAATCTTAAAAAACTTAAACAAGTCATGAATAAAATAAAAGACATAGATTCAAAAATTGTATTTTTACAAGAAACTCATCTATTAGAGGAAGATGTAAAAAGAATTAGGAGAAAATGGCAAGGTAACGTGTTCACCTCATCATTTTCATCCCGAGCTAGGGGAGTTATGATTCTCATACATAAACTAGAAAAGCGCTCGGAGAGCGCAGACCTCCGCCAAGAGCAACAGTCCCTCCCAATATTGTGATTTATACCATAAATATTCTACACTAATTTTGTTATTGTTCTTTCCCTGTATCATGTGTTTCTGTATGTCATATGATTGGTCAAGAAAACAAAAAAAATGTTATTTGAACTACACAAATACAATTTATTTAATTTAACAAGAGATACAACATGTACAAGTCTTTAGTTGGAGAACACATTCATGAAATTTATTCCTTATAAGTTCTGGATATTGAAAAGCTACCATTAACATAATTTTTCTAACTTCGTTTCTTTCCAGGAAATTAAAAATATGTACATATACGTAGTGTAGAATAGAACAATATTAACTCCAATCTTCTTTTTTAAAAAAACATAACCTCCTGGCGGAGGTAATAAGAAAAAGTCAATAAAATAAAACTAAGCTCGACGAGCTTCAATAGCATCTGGGGATAGCCCCTCATCCTGTCTATGCTGCCGTGTACTGTCTCTGTCTTTAGCACGGCGAGAAGCAGCAGCCTGTGGGCTTCCTGCTGGCGGAAGTACTGAACTACACATTACCTCCGGGCCCTATCTCACAATGTTAAAGAATCCTTTAAAAAATTCCTGGATCCAGACGGTGATCCGGATCATCCCCAAAATTTAATCAGTTCTTCCTTGTACCATTTCCAACAGCGCCTGAAAGTTTCATCGAAATCCATCCAAAACTTTTTGAGTTATCTTGCTAACCAACAGACAGACAGGCAGACAAACAAACAAACGCCGGCAAAAACATAACCTCCTGGCCTGCGGCCTGGCGGAGGTAAACAGTCCCATTTCAAACAAAAAGTGTAATTAGAGACAAATTTGGAAGATATCTAATTATCCAAGGATCTTTGTTATTATTATTATCGCTGCACGGTGGCGCAGTGGTTAGCACTGCGGCAGCACAGTTTACCCTTGGCCGGGGGATCGTGGGATCGTGGGTTCGATCCCAGCCCCCGACCAACAGTGATCTGTGTGGAGTTTGCATGTTCTCCCCGTGTTGCGTGGGTTTACTCCGGGATTTCTCCGGTTTCCTCCCACATGCCAAAAACATGCATGTTAGGTTAATTGGCTGTTCTAAATTGTCCCTAGATATCTGTTTCCTGTAGGCCCTTAGAATAGAGGGTTAGTATTAATGAAAGCGCTTTGAGTGGTCTTTGTGACTAGAAAAGCGCTATATAAGTGCAGGTTAGTTAGTTAGTAATTAGAAAATATAAATCTGGTGAACTTATACGGCCCCAATATTGATGATCAAAACTTCTTTGTTAATTTATTCCTCACTTTATCATCACTTACAGGGCAACATATAATAGCAGAGGATTTTAATTGCACATCGAATCCCAGTATAGATAGATCAACAGGACAGGACTGTACGCATAATGGAAGTAGGATGACCATTAATCATTTTATGAAAGAATTGAGATTGCTAGATATATGGAGAGAAATAAAACCACAAGTCAAAGCCTATTCTTGTTATTCTAATACCTATAAGACATTCTCATGTATTGACTACTTTTTGATCTCTACAGCAGAATTAAGGTCCAAGATTCAAAACTGTTTCTATGATAACATTGTGATCTCTGATCATGCACCCTGTTGTCTAGTATATGTAGATAAGAAATTGACAAAGGGCCCAGTTAGGTGGCATTTTCAACATAAATGCCTTCAGGATGAGGAATTTGTTAAGTACATAGAAAAACAGATGAGTTCTTTGATATCAATACTACACAAACAACGGCATGTATAAAGGGGGAGGCTTTCAAAGCTTTTATTAGGGGGCATATTATTAGTTATACAGGTTCAAAATCTAAGGAGACCCGAGAGGAGAGAGTCCAATTGGAACGTAAAATAAAAATTCTTAAAGAAAAGGTGTATGCAGGAAGTAACCCATAGTTAGAGAACGAATTACTGATTCTGAGAGCTGAATATGACAAAAAATCAGCGACTAGAGCTGCCTCGAGTCTTCTAAGATTGAAGCAAACTTTTTATGAACAAGGTGAAAAATCAGGAAAATTATTGGCATGGCAGATTAAACAATTAGAATCTAAAACACCAATTACCAGTATTATAAGTAACGGACAGGTAGTTATAGATCCTTTAGAAATTAATAGTCGTCGTCGGCCTCCGTCGGTCTATGATGACCATGGAAGAGAATCCTAAACGTCTACTCTGCTGGAACAGCATCGCCTGTGGCTGAACAGGCTGATGCGCACCGGTGTTCTACCTTCCAGCGTTGGGCGTTGGTAGGATTCAAGCCTGGGCAGGAAGGTATGGAGGACAAGATGTTACCCATGCAGCATGTCCCCCCTCTCCACGTCACTGATGAATCCAAAGAAACAGCAGGGCTGCTATAGTTTGGTACCAGCGCCGTCGCAGGAGCTGCCAGAACGATGTTGAGCACAACAGAGAACTGCCTTAGGGGCTCTGACTCCGGATTTTTCCTCAGGGTTGACTCCCGAAGCCTTTCCCGTGACCGGGTGTGCCGCAAGGCAGCGGAGGTTTGAAATCAGGGTTTACCTTCCCCTAGATGGGCTACCTTCCCAAGTTGACGAGCCACCATCTACCCGAAGCATCTGGTTTTAAGGCGCCAGAGATCCACCCTCGCCCCTTCTCCTATTAGTAAAAGCAGTTCCGCCGGGCTAAGAGACTAAACCACACGGGCAGGCTAGGAGTTGGACTTAGTTGTCAGAGGCTTTTCGAGACGCACGCCGTAAGGAGCATTTTATGAGCACTGGGAGCTTAACCCCAGTACCGCTCCTGGCTATGACAACCTTGGAACCGAAATTAATAGTGCCTTTCGAGATTATTATGAAAAACTATATGATTCAAAAAATGAAACTGACTTAATAAAACTAAATGGGTTTTTGGGTGTATTATCCATACCAGGTATTCCAAATGAAAACAGGGAGATACTGGAGTCTAAAATTGGCCAAGAAGAAGTTGGGCAAGCCATTGATAATATGAAATCAGGAAAAAGAGCAGGACTAGATGGTCTTCCAGTCGACCTCTATAAAAAATTTAAGAATAAATTAATAAAACCACTTTGGAAATGGTTTAGAAGCATTTCAGAATGGTAATTTACCATCATACATGAATAATGCCTTAATTATACTGTTGCCAAAACCAGGTAAACCCTCTAATAAATGTGAAAACATGACACCAATAAGCCTATTAAATGCTGATCTTAAAATAATCTGTAAAATTTTAGCAAAACGACTACAAGAAATATTACCAAATATTATTAACCGAGATCAGAATGGCTTTATAATGGGAAAACAAGGCTTCCATAATGTAAGAAGACTATTTAATATTATTTACTCCAATAAAGAAGCACCGGATACAGCTCTCCTATCATTGGACGCCGAAAAGGTCTTTGATAGGGTCGAATGGCCCTATCTTTTTGAAGTCCTACAAAGGTTTGGACTTGGAAATAATTTCATAAAATGGGTCCAGATAATATACAATAATGCTACCGCAGAAATCCTAACAAACAGCAATATCTCAAAATCAATAAAAATCAATAGAGGATGTCAACAAGGCTGTCCACTTTCACCTTTATTGTTTACTATGGCAATTGAACCTTTAGCGATGGCAGTACGTTTACATCCACAAATATATGGAATTAAAGGAGGACCAACAGAACATAAAATCTCCCTGTATGCCGATGACATAATTTTGTTTATGTCGAATTTTAAAAAATCAATTCCGACCTTGTTAAATTTAATGAAGAACTTTGGGGATATATCAGGATATAGAATAAGACAAAATCTTCAATATTAATGTTAAATGAGACCCAGAGAAATCATCCATCTCCTGAGGTAAACTAATTCAATGTTGTAGATCAGTTTAAATATTTAAGAATTCAAATTTTGCCTAAGCTACAATCAGTCGCCAATGCCAACTATGAAGCCTTAATGACAAATATTAATGAGTTACTTCAGAGATGGATGTCACTACCAATATCGATGATCGGGAGAATTAATATACTTAAAAGTATTATCTTACCAAAAATACTTTATTTATTTCAAAACATTCCTTAACCACCACCTTCAGATCTATTCTCAAGAATTTAAAAAAAGTTAGTGGAATTTATATGGAACAATAGGAAGGTTAGATTATGTTTGTCCTTACTATACTTACCATTTGATCGTGGAGGTCTGAAATGTCCAAACTTTATGTTGTATTACTGGTCAGCACAACTGAGGTCTAAGACATATTATTTTTCATCAAATGATCCTCCTCACTGGACTGAAATTGAATCATACAATTTACCTTTACCTCTTCCCTTATTCATATACTCAGACTCGGCTAAAAAACTACAGAAACAAGTTAAAAATCCAATTGTAAAGCACATGATCAAAATATGGTGTGAAACTAAAAAATATTTAAAAGAACCACACTTACTGTCACAATTTAGCCCAATATGGGGTAATCAATATTTTACACCAGGGAGAGCGGATATTGTATTTAAAGTATGGAATTTAAAAGGGATTCAAAAGATTCAAGACTTATATTTGTCACGCTCAGATAACATAATGTCTTTTGAAGAACTGAGGATTAAATTCAATCTTAATAGAACACACTTTTTTAAATATCTTCAGCTTAGAAATTTTATTCGTTCAAATCAAAATAATGCTCTCACCCGACCTACTTATTCAACTTTGGAAAAAATTTTGATGAAAGATAGTAAGAGAAAGGGTATTATTTCAGAGTTTTATAACTCATTGACACTATTCTCAAGTGAAAACTCACAGAAAAGACTGAATGACTGGAAAGAAGACCTGCAAATTGAAATTTCAGAGGAACAATGGGAAATGGCTTGTGCAGGAGCTCAAACTAAATCAATAAATGTACGTCTTAAACTGATACATTTTAAATGGTTAATGTGGATGTATGTTACACCAATGGAATTAAATAGATATAACAAAAATATACCAGATCCATGCACAAAATGTATGGAAAGTAAAGGAACCTTATTTCACCGTTTATGGGAATGTAGAAAAATCAGAATGTTTTGGGAAGAGGGTAACAATTGAAAAAATAATTTCAAAACAAATCACATTGAACCTTAAACTGTTTTTGTTGGGTCTGTATCCAGAAAAACATAACTTTAATAAGAGTGAAAGAGCATTCATAGACCTCAGTTTGCTTAATGCTAAAAAAAATGTATTGCACTACTGTGGAAAAAGACTCATAGACCAGATGTGACTCAGTGGTTAAGACAGATGTTAACAAACCTTCCACTAGAAAGAATAACATACATACTGAAATCAAAGGAAAATGTGTTTGAGAATATATGGAGGCCTTTCATTGATTATGTAAAGAAATTAAACATAATTTCTGAAGAAGAAGGTGAATGATATGTGTGGACCTTGCAAATTCCAAGCTGGTGAATGTACAGTATATTATGTATTCTTATGTAATAGATTACCTAGACTAAACAGAGGAGCATTGTTGCTGACTTGTTTTTGTTATTGGCTGTTGTTGTTTTTATTACACTTTTTTTTGTTATTTTGTTATTGTTCTTTTTTTTTTTTCCACAATATCTTTATTGAACCTTTTTTTTTTTTTAACAAACATGATACAAACAATCAAACACTAACACTAAAGTACTACAAAAAAAAAAAAATGCACTAAAAACACCAACAACCACCAACAAAATCAAATCTTCAACAATGCTCCTCTGTTTAGTCTAGACAATCCAATACATAAGTATACTTATTATGTTCACCAGTTTGGAATTTACAAGGTCCACACACATCATTCACCTTCTTCTTCAAGAGTTATGTTTAAATTTTTTACATAATCAATAAAAGGTCTCCATATATTCTCAAACACAATTTCCTTTGATTTTAGTATATATGTTATTCTTTCTAATGGAAGGTTTGTTAACATCTGTCTTAACCACTGAGTCACATCTGGTCTATGAGTCTTTTTCCATAATAGTGCAATACATTTTTTGGCATTAAGCAAACTGAGGTCTATGAATGTTCTTTCACTTTTATTAAAATTATGCTTTTCTGGGTACAGACCCAACAAAAACAGTTTAGGATTCAATATGATTTGTTTTGAGATTATTTTTTCAATTGTTACCCTCACCTCTTCCCAAAACATTCTTATTAATCTACATTCCCATAAACAATGAAATAGGGTTCCTTTACTTTCCATGCATTTTGTGCATGTATCTGGTATATTTTTGTTATATCTATTTAACTCCTCCGGTGTAACATACATCCGCATTAACCATTTGAAATGTATCAATTTAAGGCGTGCATTTATTGATTTGGTTTGAGCTTCTGTACAAGCCAATTCCCATTGTTCCTCTGAAATTTCAATTTGCAGATCTTCTTTCCAGTAGTTTAATCTTTTCAGTGAATTTTCACTTGAAGATAGTGTCAATGAGTTATAAAACTCTGAAATAATACCCTTTCTTTTACTATCTTTCATCATCATTTTTTCCAAGGATGAATAAATAGGTCGAGTGAGAGCTTTATTTTGATTTGATCGAATAAAGTTTCTAAGTTGAAGATATTTAAAAAAATGTGTTCTATTGAGATTAAATTTGATCCTCAGCTCTTCAAAAGACATTATGTTGTCTGCACCTGGCAAATATAAATCCTGAATCTTTTGTATCCCTTTTAAATTCCATACTTTAAATACAGCGTCCGCTCTCCCTGGTTTAAAATATTGATTACCCCATATTGGGCTAAATTGTGACAATAACTGTGGTTCTTTTAAATAGTTTTTAGCTTCACACCATATTTTGATCATATGCTTTACAAATGGATTTTTAACTTGTTTCTGTAATTTTTTTGCCGAATCTGAGTATATGAATATGGGAAGAGGTAAAGGTGAATTGTATGATTCCATTTCAGTCCAGTGAGGGAGATCATTTGATGAAAAATAATATGTCATAGACCTCAGTTGTGCCGACCAATAATACAACATAAACTTTGGACATTTCAGACCTCCACGATCAAATGGTAAATATAATAAAGACAAACGTAATCTAGCCCTCCTGTTGTTCCATATAAATTCCACTAACTTTTTTTTTATTCTTGAGAATAGATCTAAAGGTGGTGATAAGGGAATGTATTGAAATAAATAAAGTATTTTAGGTAAAATATTACTTTTAAGTATATTGATTCTCCCGATCATCGACATTGGTAGTGACATCCATCTCTGAGTTAACTCATTGATATCTGACATTAAGGCTTCATAGTTGACACTGGCGACTGATTCTAGCTTAGGCATAATTTGGATTCCTAAATATTTAAACTGATTTACAACATTGAATTGATTTACCTCAGGGGCTGGGTAATTTCTCTGGGTCTCATTTAGCATTAATATTGAAGATTTAGTTTTATTTATTTTATATCCTGATATTTCCCCAAAATTCTTTATTAAATTCAACAAGGTTGGAATTGATTTTTTTAGATTCGACATAAACAAAATTATATCATCGGCGTACAGGGAGATTTTATGTTCTGTTGGTCCAACTTTAATTCCATATATTTGTGAATGTAAACGTATCGCTATCGCTAAAGGTTCAATTGCCATAGTAAACAGTAAAGGTGAAAGTGGACAGCCTTGTCTACATCCTCTATTGATTTTTATTGGTTTTGAAATATTGTTATTTGTTAGGATTTCTGCTGTAGCATTATTGTATATTATTTGAACCCATTTTATGAAATTATTTCCAAGTCCAAACCTTTGTAGGACTTCAAAAAGAAAGGGCCATTCAACTCTATCAAAGGCCTTTTCGGCGTCCAATGATAGGAGAGCTGTATCCGGTGCTTCTTTATTAAAATAAATAATATTAAATAGTCTTCTTACATTATGGAAGCCTTGTCTACCCTTTATAAAGCCATTCTGATCTCGATTAATAATATTTGGTAAAATTTCTTGTATTCGTCTTGCTAAAATTTTACAGATTATCTTAAGGTCGGCGTTTAATAGGCTTATTGGTCTCATATTTTCACATTTATTAGAGGGCTTACCTGGTTTTGGCAGCAGTATAATTAAGGCATTATTTATGTATGATGGTAAATTATTATTTTGAAATGCTTCTAAAACCATTTCCAAAAAAGGTTTTATTAATTTATTCTTAAATTTTTTATAAAGGTCAACTGGAAGACCATCTGGTCCTGCACTTTTTCCTGATTTCATATTATCAATGGCTAGCCCAACTTCTTCTTGACTAATTTTAGACTCCAATATCTCCCTGTTTTCATTTGGAATACACGGTATAGATAGTTCGTTCAAAAACCCATTTAGTTTTGTTAAATCAGGTTCATTTTTGGTATCATATAATTTTTCATAGTAATCTCTAAAGGCTCTATTAATTCTAAAGGATCTATAACTACCTGTCCATTACTTATAATACTGGTAATTGGTGTTTTAATTTCCAATTGTTTAATCTGCCATGCTAATAATTTTCCTGATTTTTCACCTTGTTCATAAAAAGATTGTTTCAATCTTAGAAGACTCGAGGCAGCTCTATTCGCTGATTTTTTGTCGTATTCAGCTCTCAAAATCAGTAATTCATTCTCCAACCTTGGGTCACTTCCTGCATACACTTTTTCCTGAAGATTTTTTATTTTATGTTCCAATTTAGCTCTCTCCTCTCGAGTCTTCTTAGATTTTGATCCTGTATAACTAATAATATGCCCCCTAATAAAAGCTTTGAAAGCCTCCCACTTTACACATGCTGATGTTTGTGTAGTATTGATGTCAAAGAACTCGTCTATCTGTTTTTCTATATACTTGACAAATTCCTCATCCTGAAGCCATTTATGCTGAAATTGCCATCTACCTGATTCCTTTGTCAATTTTTTATCTACATATATTAGACAACAGGGTGCATGATCAGAGATCACGATGTTATCATAAAAGCAGTTTTGAATCTTGGACCTTAATTCTGTGGAAATCAAAAAATAATCAATACGTGAGAATGTCTTGTAGGTACTGGAATAACAAGAATAGGCTTTAACTTGTGGTTTCATTTCTCTCCATATATCTAACAATCTCAATTCTTTCATAAAATGATTAATAGTCATCCTACATCCAATGTGCGTACAGTCCAGTCCTGTTGATCTATCCACACCTGGATTCAATGTACAATTAAAATCCCCTGCTATTATATGTTGCCCTGTAAGTGATGATAAGATGAGAAATAAATTAGCAAAGAACTTCTGATCATCTATATTGGGACCATATAAGTTCACAAGATTTATATTTTCTAATAGCAAAGAACCTTGAATGATTACATATCTTCCAAATTTGTCTCCAATTACATTTTTCACTTGAAAAGGAACTGATTTATGTATGAGAGTCATAACTCCCCTGGCTCGGGATGAAAATGAAGAGGTGAATACACTTCCCTGCCATCTACTCCTAATTCTTTTAACATCCTCCTCTATCAGATGAGTTTCTTGTAAAAACACAATTCTTGAACCCATGTCCTTTATTTTATTCATAACTTGTTTAAGTTTTTTTAAATTTTGTAGACCTCTGCAATTCCATGAAGTTAAATTAAGATTAACACTTTGGTCCATGATCAATAGAGAGTTTGGGATTACCTTGCAGTGTAAACATGCTCATACAGAGAAGCAAAAACATGAGTGGTTGAACATTCATCCTACAAACTACACACAAACAAATTCCCCCTTCCCACACTTGTGGCAAACCCCCCAAAATCAAAAGAAAAATTCTGTCTCCCAATATAGCCATCGACCGTTCCACACCCACGGGGAACAGCCTAAGCCACTCCTTCTTCATCCTCCCAATCACCCTAACTCTACTACTTTTAATGACGTAACATTAACTCTCCTCTGTAGTTTTCCAACTTAACTCCAAAATTTTTAACAACTTTGTACATCATAGTTTTTTTTTTTGTTTGTTTTGTTTTTGTTTTGTTTTTTTAATATATAATACAATCTATATTTTGTAAACTTACTATTTACTTCAAGTCAGTCAGATGCCTGTGCAAATGCTTAATTATTCTACCTTATATTTTGTTCATGCTTAGCTCCCACCAGTCTCTTCTTCTTCTTTGATCTTCTTGATGAACTCCTGCGCCTCCTCTGGGGTCTTGAAGATGTGGGTTCTGCCCTCATACGTGGTCAGCAGTCTCGCAGGATAGATTACACCATGACGAATCCCAAGGTTGCGCAGCTCCTTACGTACGGGATCAAACTGCTTCCTCAATTGCTGGATTCCTGTGGCCAAATCTGGGTAGAACCGCACCTGCTGGTCCTGGTGTTTAATCTCTCCTTTAGCACGTGCAGCGTTGAAGATCTTCATCCTGTCTCTGTTGCTAAGAAACTTCATAATTAAGGTCCTCGGCGGTCCCTTATCTCTCCGTGGGCCAATACGATGTGCTTTTTCCAGAACCACTGCTGATTGCAACTCCTCGCTGCCCAGCACCTCCGGAATCCACTTTTCCAGAAAGGAACATACGTCCCGACCTTCTGATTCCTCTGGAAGACCCACCAGCCTCAAATTATTCTGTCTCGACCGAGATTCCAAATCCAAAATATTATCTTCCAGAGATTTATTTTTTTTTTCCAAAGTGCGCACCTTTAATTGAAGACGGGTGACGTCATCTTCAGCACTAGCGAGACGGAGCTCCATCTGCGCCGTTCGTTCTACACAGTCACCCAATTCCTTTCTTATTCCTTCCAACGCTGTCATAATCCCATCAAATCTAGAGGAAAAGTCCGCTCTCATTGAACTCATGGCAGCCATCAGCGCATCTGCGCCATTCCCCGCAGAAATCGCACCGCCGCCAGCTTCCTCCGCCATATATGGAGCCTTGTTTGCTGCGTCACAGACCTGAAAGTCCGTTAATTTGGACTGTTTCGGCGGCTCGCTTTTTCCTTTTCCTGGTTTTCCAGCCTTAGGCTTCGCCGACATATCCTCGCTCAAATGCTGGGATACGTTCTGTCCCAAATGAGAGAGTTATTTGCCGATTTTTTTCTCCAGGAGCAGAGCAGAGCGAGACACGTCCGTCCTACGTGGCAGCCATAACCGGAAGTGTTATTGTTCTTTTTAATTTTTAAATTACTTTTGTGTTAGTGTCTGACTGTGTGTGCTATGTTTGTGGAAAAAAAAGGTTCAATAAAAAAATATTGTGGGGAAAAAAACAATACTGGTAGATTCAAGTAATATAACTAAACAATTAAAACTGAAGAAAAGACTTTAAAATTTTCTGTAAAATGTAATTCTAAAACCATGTAGTTTCTGGTGAGGAATAAATTAGGACACCCCCACATTTATTCCCACTTAAAATGGCTAAAATTACACACAGGTGTATCACATCAGGTGCACATGATTAGAACATTGTTCCTCAGCATTTTGAAGGAGGCTTGTCCTATTTAAACCTCAGACATTTAGTTTTGTGTGCTCCTGACTTTTGAAGTGAGAGTGAACACCATGGTGAGATCGAAAGAGCTGTCTGAGGCCTTCAGAAAGAAGATTACAGCAGCTTATGAGTCTGGTAAGGGATTTAACAAGATCTCAAATGAAATCAGCCATTCCACTGTCTGGAAAATAGTCTTCAAGTGGAGGACATTCAAAACAACTGCCAGCATGCCCAGGTCTGGCCGTCCAAGTAAGTTTGCCCCGAGAGCAGACCCCAAGATTCTAAAAGAAGTCTCCAAAAACCCTAAAATATCATCATGGGACCTACAGCAGGCTCTTGCTACTGTTGATGTGAAAGTGCATGCCTTTACAATCAGAAAGAGACTGCACAAGTTTAACTTGCATGGGAGGCGGGCAAGGAGGAAACCTTTGCTTTCTAAGAAAAACATGAAGGCCAAACTGAAGTTTGCCAGAGAGAACATAGACAAAGACCAGGGCTTCTGAAATAATGTTCTTTGGACAGATGAGTTTAAAATTTAATTATTTGTATACCAGAACAGAGGACGTGTTTGACATTGACCAAATACAGCATTCCAGGAAAAGAAGCTCATACCAACTGTGAAGCATGTTGGTGGAAGTGTCATGGTTTGGGGATGCTTTGCTGCGGCAGGACCTGGCCACCTCACCATCATAGAATCCACCATGAATTCTACCATGTATCAGAGGGTGCTTGAGGACCACGTGAGACCATCTGTAAAAAAAAATTAAAGCTGAAGTGGAACTGGATCCTGCAACATGACAATGACCCAAAACATACCAGTAAATCCACCAAGGACTTGCTAAAAACTAAGAAACGGAGAGTCCTGGAATGGCCGAGTCAAAGCCCAGATCTTAATCCCATTGAGATGCTGTGGGGTGACTTGAAACAGACTATACATGCAAGAAACCCCTCAAACATCTCACAGCTGAGAGAATTCTGCATTGAGGAGTGGGGCAAACTTTCCTCAGACTGATGTCAGAGACTGGTAGATGGCTACAAGCAGCGTCTCACTGAAGTTATTTCAGCTGCTTTTTTGTTGATATTGTTTGTTTCATAAGTAAAACAAGGTCAATTTTTGTTCTTTACCTGCAATTAAATCACTTTCTTTTCCATAGATAAATAAAAACAAGATTAGACATCAATATCAGAACATTTCTTAATAAAGAACTGAATATTTAATGGGGTGTCCTAATTTTTTCATGACTGTATATGAATTCATTGCACAGGGAGTGATATATTTCAGGTGTTTATCTCTTTTGATTTTGATGATTATGACTTACAGCTAATGAAAACCCAAAATTCAGTTTCTCAAAAAAAAATGATTATTACATATGATCAGTTTTAAAAGTGGATTTTTTTTTTCCACAATATCTTTATTGAACCTTTTTTTTTTTTTTTTTTTTAACAAACATGATACAAACAATCAAACACTAACACTAAAGTACTACAAAAAAAAAAAAAAAGGATGCACTAAAAACACCAACAACCACCAGCAAAATCAAATCTTCAACAATGCTCCTCTGTTTAGTCTAGAGACAATCCAATACATAAGTATACATATTATGTTCACCAGTTTGGAATTTACAAGGTCCACACACATCATTCACCTTCTTCTTCAAAAGTTATGTTTAAATTTTTTACATAATCAATAAAAGGTCTCCATATATTCTCAAACACAATTTCCTTTGATTTTAGTATATATGTTATTCTTTCTAATGGAAGGTTTGTTAACATCTGTCTTAACCACTGAGTCACATCTGGTCTATGAGTCTTTTTCCATAATAGTGCAATACATTTTTTGGCATTAAGCAAACTGAGGTCTATGAATGTTCTTTCACTTTTATTAAAATTATGCTTTTCTGGGTACAGACCCAACAAAAACAATTTAGGATTCAATATGATTTGTTTTGAGATTATTTTTTCAATTGTTACCCTCACCTCTTCCCAAAACATTCTTATTAATCTACATTCCCATACACAATGAAATAGAGTTCCTTTACTTTCCATGCATTTTGTGCATGTATCTGGTATATTTTTGTTATATTTATTTAACTCCTCCGGTGTAACATACATCCGCATTAACCATTTGAAATGTATCAATTTAAGGCGTACATTTATTGATTTGGTTTGAGCTTCTGTACAAGCCAATTCCCATTGTTCCTCTGAAATTTCAGTTTGCAGATCTTCTTTCCAGTAGTTTAATCTTTTCAGTGAATTTTCACTTGAAGATAGTGTCAATGAGTTATAAAACTCTGAAATAATACCCTTTCTTTTACTATCTTTCATCATCATTTTTTCCAAGGATGAATAAATAGGTCGAGTGAGAGCTTTATTTTGATTTGATCGAATAAAGTTTCTAAGTTGAAGATATTTAAAAAAAATGTGTTCTATTGAGATTAAATTTGATCCTCAGCTCTTCAAAAGACATTATGTTATCTGCACATGGCAAATATAAATCCTGAATCTTTTGTATCCCTTTTAAATTCCATACTTTAAATACAGCGTCCGCTCTCCCTGGTTTAAAATATTGATTACCCCATATTGGACTAAATTGTGACAGTAACTGTGGTTCTTTTAAATAGTTTTTAGCTTCACACCATATTTTGATCATATGCTTTACAAATGGATTTTTAACTTGTTTTTGTAATTTTTTTGCCGAATCTGAGTATATGAATATGGGAAGAGGTAAAGGTAAATTGTATGATTCCATTTCAGTCCAGTGAGGGAGATCATTTGATGAAAAATAATATGTCATAGACCTCAGTTGTGCCGACCAATAATACAACATAAAATTTGGACATTTCAGACCTCCACGATCAAATGGTAAATATAATAAAGACAGACGTAATCTAGCCCTCCTGTTGTTCCATATAAATTCCACTAACTTTTTTTTTATTCTTGAGAATAAATCTAAAGGTGGTGATAAGGGAATGTATTGAAATAAATAAAGTATTTTAGGTAAAATATTACTTTTAAGTATATTGATTCTCCCGATCATCGACATTGGTAGTGACATCCATCTCTGAGTTAACTCATTGATATCGGTCATTAAGGCTTCATAGTTGACACTGGCGACTGATTCTAGCTTAGGCACAATTTGGATTCCTAAATATTTAAACTGATTTACAACATTGAATTGATTTACCTCAGGGGCTGGGTAATTTCTCTGGGTCTCATTTAGCATTAATATTGAAGATTTAGTTTTATTTATTTTATATCCTGATATTTCCCCAAAATTCTTTATTAAATTCAACAAGGTTGGAATTGATTTTTTTAGATTCGACATAAACAAAATTATGTCATCGGCGTACAGGGAGATTTTATGTTCTGTTGGTCCAACTTTAATTCCATATATTTGTGAATGTAAACGTATCGCTATCGCTAAAGGTTCAATTGCCATAGTAAACAGTAAAGGTGAAAGTGGACAGCCTTGTCGACATCCTCTATTGATTTTTATTGGTTTTGAAATATTGTTATTTGTTTGGATTTCTGCTGTAGCATTATTGTATATTATTTGAACCCATTTTATGAAATTATTTCCAAGTCCAAACCTTTGTAGGACTTCAAAAAGAAAGGGCCATTCAACTCTATCAAAGGCCTTTTCGGCGTCCAGTGATAGGAGAGCTGTATCCGGTGAAAAGTGGATTTTTAATAGAAATGTTGGCCTACTGAAAAGTATGTCCATGTGCAGTGCACAATACATACTTGGTTGGGGCTCCTTTTTCGCGTGAATTACTGCATCAATGCAACGTAGCATGGAGGCACTCAGCCTGTTGCACTGCTGAGGTCTTATGGAGGCCCAGGTTGCTTTGATAGTGGCTTTCAGCTCATCTACATTGTTGGGTCTGGTGTCTCTCATCCTCCTCTTGACAATACTCCATAGATTCTGTATGGGGTTTAGGTCAGGAGAGTTTGCTGGCCTGTCAAACACAGTGATACCATGGTCAATAAGCCAGGCATTGGTACTTTTGCCAGTGTTAGCAGGTGCCAAGTCCTGCTGGAAAATGAAATCAGCATCTACATAAAGCTTGTCAGCAGAGGGAAGCATGAAGTGCTCTAAAATTTCCTGGTAGACAGCTACACTGACTTTGGACTTGATAAAACAACAGTGCACCAACACCAGTAGATAGCATGGCTCCCCAAATCATCACTGACTGTGGAAACTTCACACTGAACCTCAAGCAACTTGGATTCTGTGCCTCTCCACTCTTCCTCTAGACTCTGGGACCTTGATTTCTACATGACAGGACTTGGCACCTGATTTGGGGAGCCATGTCATCTTCTGGTGTTTGTCCACTGGGCCTCTCCACTCATGCAAAAGGAGCCCCGACTAAATAGTGAGTGTCTACATGGACGTACTTTTCAGTAGGCCAAAATTTGTATTAAAAATCCACTTTTTTAAAATTCGCCTTTGACCGCCACCTAATCCACATAGCACCGGACCCCCATGATCCCTCCTGCAGGTGGTGAGCCAACTGGAGGGCAGACCCATGTAACTCCTTCGGGCTGAGCCCGAAGGAGTTACATGGGTCCGCCCACCTGGACGCCTCCCACTTGAGGTGTTTCAGGCACATCCCACTGGGAGGAGACCCAGGGGCAGACCCAGGACTTGGTGTAGAGACTATATCTCCCAGCTGGTCTGGGAACGCCTTGGTATCCTCTCTGAAGAACTGGAGCAGGTGGCTGGGGAGAGGGAAGTCTGGGCTTCTCTGCTTGAACTGCTGCCTCCGCGACCCAGACCTCCGGAAAAGCGGTAGAAGATCGATGGATGGATTTTTTAAAATTGATCTGACGTCATAGTTAATTTTTTGAGAAACTATGTTTTTTGATTTTCATTAGCTGTGAGCCATAATCATCAAAATTAAAAGAAGCAAACACTTGAAATATATCACTCTGTGTGATGAATCTATATAATAATAAAAGAGTTTCACTTTTTAAACTGAATTACTGAAATAAATTAACTTTTCAATGATATTCTAATTTACTGAGACACACATGTACATGTATTCATGTATCTTTAAAAAAATTGTTCTCGACTGAGTAGTTTTATTGTAGGATCCTTTTTTCTTCTTACCTATTTTTTATTCTTCTTACCTATTTTTTTTACCTCTTTTTTATTCTTACCTTTTTTCTTCTTACCTATTTGAAGAATAAAGGTTGTTTTGATTTTACTTATTTAAATAGTATGTGAGTCCAGTATTTGTTTCATCAGATTGTTCTATAGTTGCTCAGGAAATATTTGATTTATTACCATTTTTATACAGTATATATAATTTATATGTTTTTATGTTAGAGAACACATGTAGCTACTTTATATATTTTTTATGTTGCAAATTTATGAGAAAGGTGCAAATCTACAGTAAAAAGTTGAAGTTGGTTGTCTAATGACTTTTCTACATAGAGATATATAGATTGCTATCATTAGGTAATTTCTGAAGACGCCTCCCACCTCTACCTCTTTGATATTGTCTCCAGTTGCTAGGGGTGGGGGAAATCAATACAGCTTAATATTGCGATACTTTGTGGTGGCGAGACTGTATTGATTCAAAGACAGCAGTATCGTGATACTTTATTAAAAATTATTAATAAATGTTACAAATACAAACTCATCTATTTACATAGTAGAGGTGTGCTATACAGTGGTACCTCTACTTACGAACGTCTCTACATACGGAATTTTCAGGTTACGAGACGCCTCAACGGGAAAATATTGCCTCTAGTTACGAACGAAATTTCAGGATACGAAAGGCAAAAAAGTACGTGCTCCTCGCAGCTTCCGTAGTTTACCGAACGTAAACATACCTGTAGCTGCTCTGCCATTGGCTATCGCCTAGCATCTTCCTGGTATCCCATTGGCCACGAAGTTGTTTTTTTTTTCCAAAACTTTATGCGTTTGGTTGATCTCGCCAAAGAATATGGCCGTAATACATCAACGATCAGCACGGTATTAAAACAAAACGAAGCACTTACAAGCCGACAAAAGCAAACGTCCTTGGATCAGAACATGAATCAAAGAAGGCAAACGGTGACGACGTCGACGACGATAGCAGTTAAAGGGTAAATGAACATAATTTTTATTATTCTTTCTCTTTTATTATTCTCTTTTATTATTCTTTCTCTCATTTTAAACTCTCATTTTATGTTTATTGTGCAGTAATCTAATTGTAACATGTATTTGTTACATGTTTTGATGCGTTTTTACGATTTATAAAAAATTTATGCCCGAATTTTGGGGGCTTGGAACGGATTACGGCATTTACATGTAAAACGCGCCTCTACTTACGAATTTTTCACGTTACGAGAATTCTTCCGGAACGAATTAAATTCGTAAGTAGAGGTACCACTGTACTTTTTTATCTGCCATTTTGACAGATTAAGTTATAAAAAAAAATCTGTCATAATCTATTATTGCCAGTCATTTTAATTGATTTTAATTCGATCACCGTCAATGTAATCTGTCAAAATGAAGGGAAAGTTTTCAGATTTTTCTGTCATTGCTGAAAAAAATCTGTCAATGAAGGACAATTTTCAGCTACTCCTGTATATTACTACATTCACAAATGTAGCACTTTTGGGGTTTCGTCAGGGTTCGTAAAAGGTTCTCAAATAGTTTTCCGTCTTTAAGGCCCCAAATAGTTTTTCTTTTGCAAAAATTTTTTTGAGCATGTTCTATTTTGAGTACTAGCAGATGACATGGATCCCCAAATCAGGTGCCAAGACCTGTCATCTGGAAAACAAGGTCCCAGAATCTGGAGGAAGAGTGGAGAGGCGCAGAATCCAAGTTGCTTGAAGTCCAGTGTGAAGTTTACACAGTCAGTGATGAGGTGGGGAGCCATGTCATCTGCTGATGGTGGTGCACTGTGTTTTATCAAATCCAACACCAGTGCAGCCAAAGCCCAACTTCAGCTTCTCAAAAAATTTGAATATTGCATAAAATTGATTTTAAAAATTGAAAGGATTAAGCAGAAGAAGATGAATGAATGAATGAATGATTTTTAATAGAAATGTTGGCTGACTGAAAAGTATGTCCACGTACACACGCAATACTTTATCAGGGCTCCTTTTGCATGAATTACTGCATCAATATGTGCGTGTGTATATGACAGCTTTCATGTCCTGCCCCTTTAATGTGGTCACGTGACCCCAGAAGTTGTAAAGTTATCGCTGTTTAGAAGCAGCGAAACATGGCGGAAAAGTTAGAATTAAAATTAGATTATTATTATTATTACTATCATTCGTCATCGTCGTCATTATTATTACCTCCGCCAAGGAGGTAATGTTTTTACCGGGGTTTGTCTGTCTGTCTGTCTGTCTGTCTGTTTGTCTGTCTGTTACCAACATAACTCACAAAGTTATGAACGGATTTTGATGAAATTTTCAGGAAAGGTGTGTAATGGCACGGGGAACAGATGATTAGATTTTGGTGATGATCTGAGAGTGCATACCTCCACCAAGGGCTTTGTTTGTATTTGTGCAGCAGGATTACACAAAAAGTACTGGATGGATTTGGATGAAATTTTCACCAGAGGTGGTTCTTGGGCTAGAGAGGAAACCATTATATTTTGGTGATGATCTGAGAATGCATACCTCAGCCAAGGCTCTTATCTTCTCACAGTGTGTTAGCAACAATACTCCAAAACTGATGGACAGACTTTGATGTCGTTTTCACCACAAGTGGCTATAGGCCTACACACAAACCCATTACATTTTGGAGGTGATCCATGAGAAACGGAAAGAGGCTTGGCGGAGGTATGCGCTCTATGAGTGCTTTTCTGGTTATTATTGGTGTATTTAGAAAAGATGAGGGGAAAACATTCAGGGAAAATTAAATTAGCTTCTTCAATTTTGAAGGAAATTAGATGATGCTAAATCATCCAATATGGTATATTCTCTAGGATCTTTTTATAAACCCTCTTCATTAAACTTTGTTTTTCCTAGAGGATGGTTCCTTAGGATACGTTTGTGGGGTTTTATGATTGGATGAGCTGAGGAGGAGAACATAGGTTTGTGTGAGTGAGAGAGTGAGCGAGTGTGTAGTGAGTGAGCAAGTGAGATTGAGTGAGTGAGTGAGCGAGTAAGTGAGAGTGAGTAAATGGTAATGGTAGTGGGGGGTTGGATTTGTGTGGCACTTTACATGTCAGGTGACATCTCTCAGCATTTGTGGTGCGTCTGTTGTTCATTCACTCCGGGCAGGCGTCAGTGGTGGTGGGCAGCTTCTGTGGCTGCAGCTGCCCTGGGGCGGGCTGGCGGGGGTGTGGCTGCCGGTCCGCGCCGGCGGCTTCTCCAGCTGTTGCCAGGCAATTATGCACATTCGTGCCCAGTGTCATGGGCACTGGGGATGGAGTGGTTGGGGTGTTTTGCCAGGAGCGTAGCGGCAGGGGGGCTGGGGGGGGCAGTCACTCCTCCGGTTGTTGGGTGGCCCACTCTGCCTCCTGAGCCACTGTCGCCCCAAATGTGAGTGTGAGGGAGAGAAAGGAAGTATGCGTGAGAGTGAGTGAATGTGAGTGAGTATGAGAATCAGTGTGAGAGTGGATAAATCGTGGATGGCATTTGCTTGTGTGGTGCTTTTTTCTCATCTCTGGATGGCCGGGGCACTTTGCAGGTCCTGTTGTCTGCCCATTCGTGCATGCATTCGCATGCTGGTGGTGGCGGGGTGCTGGCTTGGCCCACTGGGGCAGCTTGGGGTTTAGTGTCTTGCTCGGGGGCGCTTCGGCATGCAGGCTGCTGGGGTTGGGCCGTTGGCCCTCCGGCTGGAGGTCGGCCATGTTGCACCTGCAAAACAGCTGCCCCAAGTGTGAAATGTGAGTGAGTGTGTAAGAGTGAGCACGAGCTAATGTGAGTGAGTCAGAGCATGAATGAGAGTGTGTACATGAGTGAGCATGAAAGAAAGGGAGCATGAGTGAGTGCGAGTGGCAGTGTGAGTGTAAGCTCACACTGTAAGTGTATGAGGAGACTGAACAAGTATGAGAGTGGGTGAGAGTGAATGAGTCGGAGTGTGTGTGAGTGAGGAGGTGCGAGTGTAAGAATGTGTGAAGTAGAGGGTGAGTGAGGGAGTGAGTATGTGTGAATGACTGAGTGTGAGTGAGTGCGTGTGAGAACATGAGGGTGTGAGAGTGAGTGTATGTGCTGGTCAGGGGGTGCTGGATTGATAGGATGGCACCTCCTGGCCGCATGGGCTCCCTCCGGCAGGTGGGGGGGCTGGCCTACCCTGGGGCTCCCCACTCCTTGCTGCCACCTCCCTTGGGCGTGAGTGCTTGGTGGCTCCCGGGGCATGTGACTGGGGTGGACATGGGTGAAGGGGGAAGGCGGGGTGGGGGGGCATTGAGACTGGCGTTGGCCCTGCTGGAGGAGTTGGGGGGTGGATGGCTTGGGGGTGGGGGTGCGCAGCGCTGGCCGCTTGGTGGCCCGGCCTCCTCTGGCTGTCCCTCCTGGGGTGGATGCCTGGCTTTCCTGGGGCTTGGTGGCTTTGGGACATTTGTGCTCTGGGGCTGTGGCTGTGTCCCTTGGTGGCACTGTCTTGCTTGCGTGTGGTTTCGGGGAAAGGGGGCTGTTTCTGCAGCCTGCCACCCTCTTTGTTGCCTGGCAAACCACTCACATGCACACACTCACTTTTGTGCGCGCTCTCACCCACATGCATACACACACATGCACACACACACGTCTCTCTGTTCTCTTACAGGTGCAGATATCAGGCTCGTAATGAGACATCTTCAGAAGAAGAAACAGTTTGTTTTTTGTTTGTTTCACCTGTGATAGTCTGTCTGTGTTTTCTCTGTTTGTTCCTTTATTTTTCTCCCCCTCCCTCTCCCCCACCCCCCCTCCTGACCACTTCAGGTTTTTTCATTCCCCCCATCCCCCCGGTCAGGTCCATCATAAGTAAAACAATCTAAATTAAGTATTGAAATTACTACAAGAGGAGTCTATACGTACTGTTTATATACAGTATATATCAAATTTGAGCAAAGCTACTTTTGGCAAAGCAAATCTGTTTGGCACAATAAGGGAAGCAGATATCTGTTCTGCTTACCTAGCTGTTAGACAGGACAAGGGGAAGAAAAAAGCAAATAAAAAAACTTTGCTTTTCCTTCAGATGATCAAATGTGCATTAGCAGCACAGACATTTCACACTGTGAAACACTGTAAGAGAAAAAGCAGATCCACTCACAGCACTGCACCTCCCTGCACAACTTTCCTTCCCTCATTGTGTGAGATCAAGATATCGGAGACTGGCCACAAGTCTCTGATTAACACCACTGCTCTGGTGATTTTGTTTAAACTGGCCTCAGTTAAATGAGAAATTAAGAGGCAAGAGATAGAGGCTAATAGCATTTATTAACCCAGCGTGAGCGGGCAGCGGCGCAACAGCGGTCCTCCACCAACCCCGTCTCGTCCTGGTGGTTAAGTCAGCGTGGCCCAGAGAGGGGAGCAGAACATAATAAAACCCAACAAATGCACCCAGCTGATTAATGCAGCCCTGTGGCTATAGTAATTATCCCTCTCCACACTCCTCCGGCAGACGAGCCAAACTAGTGCAGCGGCAAAAAAAAAGGGAAATACAGGAGTCAGTGTCTGTTTGATGAGCACTGTGTGGGAAAGTGGGACGGCTAAAGTTGAAGTGAATGCACTTTATTATTTGATATGTTAATTTAAATTCCATCTGTGTTTCAATAGATGAAAATAAATTTGATCCAACAGTGTGGGTATTTCAAATATTTTGTCACCAGGTATGCAACATGTAAGACACACAAGGGTAAAATAAAAAACTAAAGCAAATAAAACCAAAGCAAATAAATTACAGGATCTGTATTGTGTGTCCTAGAAATTAATTATACTGTATGTATTGACACCCTAAAAGTCATGTATAATTTTCTGTGTTGTTGTCTAGCTCATCAAAAAAAAACTGTCTTAAATGTTCAGTATGAAAAAATCTTTTTTTTTCAACCTGCTCATTAATATTAATAAGTCCCTAATATGATTGGCTAAAGTGGACCAATCACAAGTCACAAGGCAATCGGGGTCCATTTGTTTTGTCAAAGGAGGTCTTTGTAATATTTTTTTTTTACCTCCACCAATGGAGAAGGTAATATTTTTGGAAGCGTTGGTTGGTTGGTTTGTTGGTTTGTCTGTCTGTCTCTCTGCCTGTCTCTTAGCAACATTACTCCAAAAGTTATGAATGGATTTTGATGAAATTTTCAGGAAAGGTCTGTAATGACAGGGGGAACAGATGATTAGATTTTGGTGGTGATCCAGATCACGATCTGGATTCAGGAATTTTTTGAAAATTATTTTATATATTAATATTGCACTTTTCATGTACTGCCCCTTTAAGACATGTTCACGGAGTTACAGCGGAGTTATATGCGTAGCCACGCCATGCACCTCCACAACCCGGCAGTAGTGCACACTTACCACCAAATACTGCAGAAAATGTAAAACGGCTTTGAACAAAAAGGAATGTGGTCTCCAGCCATATAGTATGTGATGGTTGACATTATTTTATCTGAAGATGGAAAGAAAAGCAAGCAAAGTATGCAGTTTAAGACGGAGTTAGGAGTGCATGTGGACTTAACTCCAGCCGGCAGACAAGGATGCGAGCCACATGACCCACACGGTATGTAAACATACTAACTTCAGCACTGGACAATGTTTAATTTTTTTTGTTTGTGAAATCACAATAGGCCTGTTCTATTATACTCGTTTACTACGCTCTGCAGTAATATGATACCGCACTGTTGTGTACTATTGCTTAATAATTATGAACCTTGTCAGTAAATTGTAAGGGAGAAGAGAGGAGGGGAAAAAAAACAAAAACTGACCTGACAGATTCAATAAACCATGATGCTGATTTAAGGTGAAATTGCCCAGCCCCAATGTATAGCCATACAATTATGACAGTCTTGTTATTAAAATGTAGTCATACTGTTTTGGCTGTCGTTTCTCTGTCTGTTATCAGGATCACACAAAAACTCAGATGGATTTGGATGACATTTTCACCAGAGGTGGCCCTTGGCCCAAAGATGAACTCATTAGATGTTGGAGGTGATCCGGGAGTGCATACCTCCGCCAAGGCCCTATCTCACAATGTACAGATGGATGGTGATATGGACGGACAAAGGGACGGAGGGGAGGACAAAGGGAGGGAGGGCCTTGGCAAAGGTATGCGCTCTCTGGGTGCCCTCTGGTTAAAAATGTGTTTACTGACATAAACAAGTCACTACAAAAGCACCAAAAACAGAAAATTCTGTTGTTTAACACTTCTGCACTCTGAAAACCGCAGTGCGGATGTGTGGAAAATGCATCTGTTATTTTTTATGCATGTCATTTCACACTGGTTCTGTGTGAAATTTTGGCATGCAGAGTTCAGTTTTTATTCCGATTTTGCCTATTCAGACAAAAGTTTAGACTGACAATGGAGTTCAAAATTTCAGCCCATACCTTTATGAAGTGTTCTAAGTTCCCAGTAAACATCCGACGTTATGTTTATGCTAGTTGTTGTGACTAATATTAGCTCCTTTATGTACCAACATAATGTATCCAAGTGAAATAGAAGTAAAAAAAATTAACAGGCTAAAAGCTGAAATTTAATTCAGTTCCTGTGTGAAAATGTGTTCTACTGAAGCAGTTTCATAATGGGTTGAAGAATAAACACAAAAAGGCTCAGTGAAGCTGACCCTGTGACCTTGACCGTTGACCTTTTGAATGCATGTCTAGAAATTTGCATGTAATATTTTTGCACAAAGTTTGGTGTCAATATTTATGGTTTGGAAGAAGCATCTGGAAAAATAAACCCTTGGTAACGCTGCAAACTTGACCTTTGACTTTTTGACCTCAAAATGAATGCATGTCTAAAATTTTGCATGTACTAGTCTCACATAAAAATATGGTTATGATGTCTGCGGTCAGTCTCATTGTGCTGTCTGAAAAGACAAACAGGTGGAAAAAGAACTCCATGCCCTGACTACCGTTGGCATGGGTAATGAAAATAATTATTTAACTCCCACTGATAAAGTATTTTAAGAAATACATTTTTGAGTCCCTCCAACAGCTTTAATATTATTTTCAATTAATTTTTTCCCCTTGTCCTGTCAAGCAGCTAGGTGAGCAGAACAGAAATCTGCTTCCCTTTTTGTGCCAAACAGATTTACTTTGCCAAAAGGAGCTTTATACAGTACATATACAGTATGTGTACTGTATATTGTTTATAAACTCCTCTTGCAATAACTTTTAATACTTTATTTAAATTGTTTTACCCATGAAGGACCCAACAGGGGGGAATGGGGAAAGGAGGGGTGGGGAGGGGGAAAGAAAAGGGAGAGGAACAGACAAAGAAGACAAACAGACTAACACAACTGAAACAAACAGAAGACAGACTCTTTCTTCCACTGAAGAGGTCTCAACAGAAGTCTGGTATCTGCACCTGTTTTCAATTAATTTTAAATGTGTCCAAGTCAACTTTTACCACTTCATCACCCCTGAATGTTTAGGCTGGTACTGAACTATGAAATTTGTTTCTCCTTTGCCAAGCATGACTAAAGTACAGCAAACATTCTTTTTAGAATGTCATCAATAAGGCATGAAGAGTTTTTTTTTTACCTGTCCTATCCAGCAGCTTGGCAAGCAGAAGAGATATCTGCTTGCCTTACTGTGCCAAACAGATTTGCTTTGCCGAAAAGAGCACTGCTCATATTTGATATACTGTATGCTGTATATACAGTGGTGTGAAAAGTGTTTGCCCCCTTCCTGATTTCTCGTTTTTTTGTGTGTTTGTCACACTTAAATGTTTCTGATCATCAAATAAATTTAAATATGAGGCAAAGATAACACAAGTAAACACAAAATGCAGTTTTGAAATGAAGGTGTTTATTATTAAGGGGAAAAAAAATCCAACCTACATGGCTCTGTGTGAAAAAGTGATTGCCCCCTAAACCTAATAACTGGTTGGACCACCCTTAGCAGCAACAATTGCAATCAAGCATTTGCAATAACTGGCAATAAGTCTTTTACAGTACTGTGGAGGAATTTTGGCCCACTCATCTTTGCGTTACTGTTGTAATTCAGCCACATTGGAGGATTTTCGAGCATGAACCACCTTTTTAAGGTCATGCCACAGCATCTCAATTGGATTCAGGTCAGGACTTTGACTAGGCCACTCCAAAGTCTTCATTTTCTTATTCTTAAGCCATTCAAAGGTGGACTTGCTGGTGTTTTTTGGATCATTGTCCTGCTGCAGAACCCAAGTATGCTTCAGCTTGAGGTCATGAACAGATGGCCAGACATTCTCCTTCAGGATCTTTTGGTAGACAGCAGAATTCATGGTTCCATTTACCGCAGCAGGTCTTCCAGGTCCTGAAGCAGCAAAATGACCCCATCACACTACCACCACTATATTTTACTGTTGGTATGATGTTCCTTTTCTGAAATGCTGTTACTTTTACACCGGATGTAATGGGACACACACCTTCCAAAAAGTTCAACTTTTGTCTCGTCAGTCCACAGAGTATTTTCCCAAACGTCTTGGGGATCATCAAGATGTTTTCTGGCAAAACTGAGACGAGCCTTTATGTTCTTTTTGCTCAGCAGTGGTTTTTGTCTTGGAACTCTGTCATGCAGGCCATTTTTGCCCAGTCTCTTTCTTATGGTGGAGTCATGAACACTGACCTTAACTGAGGCGAGTGAGGCCTGCAGTTCTTTGGATGTTGTTGTGGGGTCTTTTGTGACCTCTTTGATGAGTCATCGCTGCGCTCTTGGGGTAATTTTGTTTGGCCGGCCACTCCTGGGAAGGTTCACCACTGTTCCATGTTTTCGCCATTTGTGGATAATGGCTCTCACTGTGGTTTGCTGGAGTTCCAAAGCTTCAGAAATGGCTTTGTAACCTTTTCCAGACTGACAGATCTCAATTACTTTGTTTCTCATTTGTTCCTGAATTTGTTTGGATCACAGCATAATGTCTAGCTTTTGAGGATCTTTTGTTCTACTTCACTTTGTCAGGCAGGTCCTATTTGTGATTTCTTGATTGAGAACAGGTGTGGCAGTAATCAGGCCTGGGTGTGGCTAGAGAAATTGAACTCAGCTTTCCAAAGAGGTGATAAACTGTGATGATCGGGTGAGTGCGTTCCCCCTCCCTCCTGTGGGAGGTTCCTCGTCTGTTTCCCGGCTCTGCAGTTCATCAGTGCACCTGCATGAGTGGATGCACCTGCTGCCTCTTCGCTGCCAGCATATAAAAGGATCAGTTTGTGAATGCTTTAGCGCTAGACCGTTGGGTACTGCTGCCAACTTTTCAGGTCAAGCTTGTTAACTGAAACCCTAGCCTAACTTTCCTTCTCCTCCTCTTTCTTTTCTCCCCCAGGTTGCTGCTGTCTCAGCGGTGTGTCCCTGAGATTACAGTGTGCTCACCTGCTCTCACCGTCTCATCTGAAGTTCTCCAACACCACACGGTCAGACCTGTCCCTAGCTCCATTCCTGCTCCTCTCCTTCTCCAGCAACTCCCACCAGCTCAGTCCCGCTGGCTCCTCCATTGCCTCCGCTGGGTTTCACTGCTGGGTCCTCTGCTCATTCCTGTAAGAAATCCTCAGCACATACTCCTCAATTCCCAGTGTTATTCCCTGTCTCTAATCAGCTCTCGTTCTCTCGCTCTCTCTAGGCTGTGTGTTCCTTGGCGTGTGCTGTTTTCCTTACTTCTGTGTGTCTTCAATAAATTGAATGTAAAGCATCTTTCCTGTGTCTGAGTGCTTCCTCTGGTGTTAGTTGCCTTACACTTGAGCCTCTAGCCAACAAATTATGATAGAACAGTCCAGCCATGATCTAGGCTCAGCGGGCGCTACATCAGGGGAGCACTCTGCGCTCTTCTGGTTAGACGCCACAGAGTGACAGGTGGCCGTGCTCACTGAGCAGTTGCAAACTATTACACAACAGTTAACCACAGTCTCAGAACACCTCTGCCATATGTCTCGTCCGGGGCCTTCCCCTCCTCCTGCTGCCCCGGCGGGGTCCACCACCTGCTGTACCATCACGGTTCCATCACCTGCCCCGTACGCGGGGGAGGTGGGGGGATATAAGGGTTTTTTGCTCCACATTCACCTCTATCTGTGGCAGGTGGGTGGGGAGTATCCGGACGACACATCCAAGATTCACTTTATGGCCTCCTGCTCCGGGACCGGGCGCTCAATTGGGCTCAGTTTGTCCTTGGTAGTTCCGAGGGTTCCAGTTACACATTCAAACAATTTGTGCAGGAGTTCTCCTGGGCTTTCGACCATTCAGAGAGGGAGGGGAACATCATGAGCTGTCTCATGTTACTTTAACGGGGAATCGGTCTGCGGCCGATTTCTCAGTTGAATTCTGGGTCATCGCAGTGGACTCCGGGTGGAACGATGTTGCCCTACGCGGCACCTTCCTCCGGGGCCTAAATTCCAACCTCCGCAACGACCTGGCAGTTCATGCGAGCCCCTCCTCTCTGGATGAGCTGATCGAGCAGGCTGTGAGCTTAGATAACTGGTACTGCAAACGCGTGAAGTAGCAGAAGGCCTTCTTCAACCCGTCCTCCTCGCGATCACCCCCGCCAGCTATGGGCTCCATCAAATCGGATTCCTCCTCCGAGCTAATGGTTCTGGGTCAAGCCCACTTGACTCTGGAGGAGCACCAGTGCCGGAGGAAGGCCGGCGCTTGCATGTATTGCGGCTCCATGGAGCACATACTGTATTACCGAACTGTTTGCTTAAACCAAAAGATGCAGCCCGTCAGTAGCTGTGGGGGGTCTGGCAGGCAGGTTTTCCATCAATCTCCCTGGTAATTTTTTGCTGCCGGCCCTCATTCAGTTACCGGGGGCCGAGATAAAGGTCTCAGCATTAATTGATTCAGGGGCTGAACAAAATTTAATTTCACAGTGACTCGTGCAGGAGATAGGTATTCCTGTTATAAAACTGCCGGCTCCATTAAACATTGCAGCACTTTCTGGCTGTAGATTAGGGTCCGTGACCGACCAAACCGAGCCAATATCTGTCCTTCTTTCCGGGAACCATCGGGAGGCTCTCATTTTTTTTGTTCTCCACAGTTCCTCCTCTCCGGTGGTCCTAGGCTATCCCTGGCTCCAAAAACATAACCCTATTATAAATTGGGTGCAGAACTCCATTTCCTCATGGAGTCCCTTTTTTCTTATCTTCATGCCTACGTTCGGCCACTTGTTCTCCTACGCTCCCCATCTCCTCTCCTCCGGCCGAGCTGCCGGACCTCAGCCTCGTGCCCGAGGTCTACCATGACCTTGGGGAGTTCTTTAGCAAGTCGAGGGCCCTCTTGTTACCACCTCACTGGTCCTACGACTGTGCTATTGACCTCCTCCCGGGCACGTGGTTGCCTTCCAGCCGGCTCTACAGTCTTTCTGGGCCAGCGAGGTGGGCGATGGAAAGCTATATTAAAGACTTCCTGAACGCTGGCCTCATTCGACCCTCTTTGGCTCCTCTCGGAGCGGGGTTCTTTTTCGTGGGAAAGAAGGACGGATCCCTGCGGCCCTGCATTGATTACCGCAAGCTCAGTGCGATAACCATAAAAGACAAATATCCGCTGCCCCTGATCAATTCCGCGTTCAAGCTCCTTCAGCGTGCACGGGTATTCACGAAACTCGACCTGCACAACGCATATCATTTGGTTCGCACACACAAAGGGGACGAATGGAAGACGGTGTTCAAAACTCACTTGGACCAGTTTGAATAGCTTGTGATGCCCTTTGGGCATACCAACACCCCCGCCGTCTTCCAGCACATGATTGATGACATCCTCCGCAATATGGTGAACCAATTTGTTTTCGTGTATTTGGATGAGATTTTAATTTTTTCCCGCATGCCGAAGGAATACACAGTCCACATCTGGGCTGTGTTACAACGGCTCCTGGAAAATCAGCTCTTTGTGAAGGCTGAAAAGTGTGAGTTTTCCATCTGCTTCACTTCCTTCCTGGGCTTTATTGTAGCTGAAGGTGAGCTGAGGGCTGACCAGGCCAAGGTAAAGGCAGTGCTAGATTGGCCAACCCCCCAATCCAGGAAGCAACTTCAGTATTTTGTGAGCTTTGCAAATTTCTACCACAGGTTTATCAGAAACTACAGTAAGGTTGCTCAGCCCCTGACTAGCTGACCTTGACCAAAGCCCCCTTTAAATGGTCTGAGATAGCGGAGCAGGCCTTTGTGGATCTGAAGGCCCTATTTTCCAATACGCCCATCCTGGCGGAGGTCGACCCTCAGCTCCAGTTTGTAGTGGAGGTGGATGCTTCTGATTCAGGGGTGGGCGCTGTTCTCTCGCAGCGCTCAGCCTCTGATCAGAAGCTCCACCCATGCGCGTATTTCTCTTGGCATTTGACCCCGGTCGAGTGGAACTACGACATAGGAAATTGAGAGCTGCTAGCCATTAAATTGGCATTACAGGAATGGAGGCACTGGCTAGAGGGAGCCATTCATCCCATCATTGTGTGGACTGATCAATTCAACTTTATTTATTCAATTCAACTTTATTTTTATTTCGCCATTTCACAACAACAGTCATCTCATAACACTTTCAGTTGTAGGGGAAACCCCCACAATTGCAGAAAGGCCCCAGCAATCAGGTGATCCCCTGTGAGCAAGCGCTTGGTGACGGTGGAGAGGAAAAACTCCCTTTTAACAGGAAGAAACCTCCAGCAGAACCAGGCTCAGAGAGGGGCAGTCATCTGCTGCGACTGGCTGGGGGTGAGAGGATAGAGAAGATGAAAAGAACAGACATGCAGAGAGCAAACAGCACAATGGGGACTCAATCTATGGGAGAGAACAAACAGATGTTAATGACCAGCAAAAAAAAATATTTCATTGAGAGTGAAGAAAGGAGTGAAGCCCAGTGTAATTATTAGAGGTCCCCCGGCTGTTTAAACCTAATAGCAGCATAACTAAGGGTGGGTTCAGAAACACATGATCCCTCCCTAATTGTAGGCTATATCAAAAAGGAAGGTTTTTAACCCTATTCTTAAAAACAGATTGAGTCTGACTCCTGAATCCAGATTGGCAGCTGGTTCCACAAGAGAGGAGCTTGATAACTGAAGGCTCTGCCCCCCATTGTACTTTTGGAGATTCTAGGTATTACAAGTAATCCAGCATTTTGGGAGCGTAGTGCTCTGTTTGGAAAATAGGGTAATATCAGATCTTTTAAATAAAAAGGGGCCTGATTGTTTAGAGCTTTAAAAGTGAGAAGAAGGATTTTAAACTTAATTCTAAACTCTATGGGAAGCCAGTGAAGGGAGGCCAGAACCGGAGAGATATGATCTCTCTTTCTAGTACCTGTTAAAACTCTTGCAGCAGCATTTTGGATCAACTGAAGACTTTTTAGAGATGTTTTAGGACAACCTAATAATGAAGAGTTACAGTAATCTAATCTAGAGCTAACAAAAGCGTGGATCAGTTTCTCAGCATCACTCTGAGACAAGATGCTCCTAATCTTGGCAATATTACGCAAATGATAGAAGGCAGTCTTTGAAACAAATTTAATATGTGAAGTGAAAAACAGATCTTGATCAAAAATAACTCCAAGGTTCCTCACAGAACTATTCAGAGAAAGAGGAACCGCATTCAAACTAAAAGTTTGATTTGGAAAGGTATTTCTAAGGTTTTTTTGGACCAACAAGAATGACTTCAGTCTTATCTGAATTTAATAGCAGGAAATTACAAGTCATCCAAGCTTTGATTTCCTTAAGACAGGCTTCTAACTTGGCTAATTGATTACTATCATCTGGCTTAATTGACAGCTATAATTGTGTGTCATCTGCATAACAATGCAAATGTATACAGTGCTTTCTAATAATGTTGCCTAATGGAAGCATATATAAACTAAAAAGAGTAGGGCCTAGCACAGATCCCTGTGGAACTCCATGACTGAGCTTTGAGCTCAAAGAAGACTCACTATTGACATGAACAAACTGGAACTTATCAGATAAATAAGATCTAAACCACTGCAACAAAGTTCCATTAAGTCCAACATAGTGTGCTAATCTATCAAGTAGAATATTATGATCGATAGTATCAAAAGCTGCACTAAGGTCTAAAAGGACAAGTACAGAAACAAGTCCATTATCAGATGCAATCAGGAGGTCTTTAGTGACCTTCACTAAGGCTGTTTCAGTACTATGATGGATTCTAAACCCAGATTGAAACTCTTCAAATAAACCATTTCCCTGCAAGTGGTCAAATAATTGCATAGCAACAGCTCTTTCTAAGATTTTTGAAATGAAAGGGAGATTAGAGATTGGTCTATAGTTAGCTAAAACTCCTGGATCAAGCGTTAGTTTTTTGAGTAAGGGTTTAATTACAGCAGTTTTAAAAGCCTGCGGTACATGGCCTAAAGTTAATGAAGAATTGATTATTTGAAGAATAAAGCTACTGCGGTGGCATGAAATAAAGCAGCGTGGTGAAGGTTTTAAGCAGGTTTATTAAATCACACCGCCGTCACAGAACTCCACTCCAGCCCAAGTGTGAGCAGACTGGAGCGGGGTCCTCAGGCTCTCGTGAGGGGACACAGAGTGTGTGTGTCCAGCAGCAGCAGTTGAAGAGTGAGAGAGAGATTTACAGAACAGTGCAGCATATATACCCAACTCAGACAATACATCAAAGACATTCACAGCAGTCGATCTGGGCATTTGCATATGAGAGGCACAGACAGTACAGGATGCATGAACACAATGCATGAATGGCAAATTAGCATCACAGAAGCGAAACAATGCATGAATGGCACATTACTTCACAGCAGTGCAGCGGAAAAAACCAGAAGTAGCGAGCTGTCTGTCCCAAACTGTTGTGGGGGTTGCCACACTACCAATAAATGGGAAGACTTCTTTAAATAACCTGGTAGGAATATGACATGTTATCTGGCTCAGGAAACACGCACGCAGGCTCGGGTGAGATTTAAGAGTTTTATTCAACAACAGGTGTATGGATGCGTGAGTGAGGAATGTGAATGTCTTCTTGGGGACTGAAGAGCACCGAGGGCAGAACAGAACACCGTACAGCCAGGCAACCCTGAGGACAGAGCAGAGGACAATGGATGAGCAATTATCACGGTGAAGTGATGAAAGTTGTAATGTGGCTTACTTGCAGGTGTCTTGGTGGCTGGCGTTGGCAAGGAATGCTCCCGCCTGGGAGACCGCGCCCTGCTGCGCTCGACGGGGAAGAGACTGAAGAGGTGAGGCGATGAAGGGATTCTTCCGCCGCCGGGAGGATCCACCTGTGCACAGGGGAAGATCTTGGAAAGCTGGTAAGTGATAATCTTACGTGAGGATGACGAGTAGTGGAGTTGGCCGAGAGGAGTAGGCGAACGCAGAGCTTGAGCATGGAGATGAGCTGACGGCTCCAGGCCGAGGCTACAGGCAGAGCAGGTTAAATAGAGGCAGCCTAATGAAGCACAGGTGTGCGCACGGCAGGAGCAGATGACAGGCGGGAGCGAGTTGTGACAGTACTCCCCCCCCCCCCCCCCGAGCAGCGCCTCCTGGCGCTGGCTTGTCCGGGTGCGCCCGGTGGAACTCCTCAACGAGTTGCTTGTCCAGCACGAAGGAGGGGTGCACCCAGCCTCTGTGCTCCGGACCATAACCCTCCCAGTCCACCAAATACTGCAACCCCCTGCCCCGACGTTGGGAATCCAAGATAGCAGTGATGCTCCACGCCGGGTGTCCGTCGATCATTCTAGGAGGGGGTGGCGCCTTGGGGGGGGGGGGGCAGAGAGGATTAGACACCACAGGTTTGACTTGAGAGACGTGAAAAGTGGGATGAACACGGAGGGGGGGGGGGGGGGAGCCAAACGCACAGCCACCGGATTGACTACCTTTGTTACAGAGAAAGGTCTGACGAAGCATTGGGCCAGCTTCTTCTTTTCCCCCTTCAGGTTAATATTCTGGGCTGACAACCATACTTGGTGACCCACCTGGTAGCGTGGCGCGGACCTCCTGCTGTGATTAGCAGAGTTGGAGTTGCACGATGCCGTGCGTTACAGGGCCTGGCGCGTCTTGGTCCATAGCCGTCGACACCGTCTCAGGTGAGCCTGGATGAAGGGGACTGCCACCTCACCCTCTTCCTCAGGGAACAGCGGGGGGTCATAACCTAGGGATGCCCAAAAGGGGGACATCCCAATGGCCGAAGACAAGGTGGCATTATGGGCGTATTCCACCCAGGGAAGATGGGTGCTCCAGGAAGAGGGGCTGGAGGAGGTGACGCAGCGCAGAGCGTCCTCCAGCTCCTGGTTGGTGCGCTCGCACTGCCCATTAGACTGTGGATGATGTCCCGACGACAGGCTAACCGTGGCTCCCAGAGCGTTGCAGAAGCTCTTCCAGACTTTGGACACGAATTGTGGCCCCCTATCAGAGACGATATCAGCTGGGATGCCATGCAGCCTGACCACATGCTGCACCAAAAGATCGGCAGTCTCGCGCGCTGAGGGGAGCCCGGGGAGAGGCACAAAGTGGGCGGCCTTGGAGAACCGGTCCACAATGGTCAAGATGGTGTTATAAGAGTTGGAGACGGGCAGGCCGGTGACAAAGTCTAGGGCAATGTGTGACCAGGGCCTACCAGGGACCGGCAGGGGGTGGAGGAGACCCGCAGGGGGAAAGTTGGACGACTTATTCATGGCACACTGAAGGCAGGCGCGCACGTAGTTGGAGACGTCCTCCCGGAGCCCGGGCCACCAAAAGGACCGCTGGAGGAGATTCACCGACCGGGAGACACCAAGATGGCAAGCGAGCTTTGAGGTATGTGCCCAGTGAATGACGTCACCTCGGACCGATGAAGGCACAAATAGTCTCCCCGCTGGCCCGCCGCCAGGGTCGGGTTCGGATTCCAACGCCTTCAGGACCTTGTCTCTGATGGACCAGGAAACAGCCCCCACGACGCACGAAGCAGGAAAAATGGTGTGGACCTCCTCTTCCGGTGCTTCTGGGGTGAATTGTCTGGACAACGCGTCTGGTTTCTTATTTTTGGACCCCGGGCGGTAAGTGATAGTGAATCTGAACCTAGCGAAGAACAGCGACCAGCGCGCCTGGCGGGCATTCAGGCGCTTGGCCGTCCTGATGTATTCCAAGTTCTTATGGTCGGTCCAGACCACAAAAGGCTGAGCTGCCCCCTCCAACCAGTGGCGCCACTCCTGCAGTGCGAGCTTCACGGCCAGGAGCTCTCTGTCGCCAATGTCATAATTACACTCGGCCGAGGAAAGGCGCTTGGAGAAGAAAGCACAGGGGCGCAGCGCTGAGACAAAATTGCCCCAACCCCAGTGTCAGACGCATCCACTTCGAGAAAACACTGCAGCGCTGGATCCACAAGAGTGAGGACCCGGGAGGATGCAAATTCCTTTTTTAGGGTCTCGAAGGCGGTCTCTGCTTCCGTCGTCCACTGGAAGCGCACCTTGGGCGAGGTGAGGCGGGTCAGAGGGGGAGTGATGGAGCTGTACCCTGGAACAAAGCGGCGGTAAAAATTAGCGAACCCCAAGAATTGCTCAACCTGCTTCCTCGAGGAGGGGGTGGGCCACTCGACCACCACTTTAACCTTGGCTGGGTCGGGGATGAGCTGATTGTGCGAGACAATAAAGCCCAGGAAGGAGGTTTTATTAGTGAAGAATTCGCACTTTTCAGCTTTGATGTACAGCTTATTCTCCAAAAGACGTTGAAGGACCCGCCTCACGTGGACCAGATGCTCCTCCCGAGATCAGGAGAAGATCAGAATATCATCCAGGTAGACGAAAGCGAAGACCCCCAGAAAATCACGAAGAACATCATTGATTAAGCGTTGGAAAACAGTGGGAACGTTGGTGAGCCCAAACAGCATGACAAGGTATTCAAAGTGGCCGCTGGGCGTTCGGAAGGCCGTCTTCCACTCGTCACCCTCCTGGATCCAGACGAGGTGATAAGCGCTGCGGAGGTCCAACTTGGAGAACCAGGACTCCCCCTGGAGGGAATTGAAGGCTGAGTCCATCAGCGGCAGAGTATAACGGTCCTTCACTGTGATGTCGTTAAGGGCTCTAAAGTCAATACATGGCCTTAAGGACCCGTCCTTCTTCGCCACAAAAAAGAATCCAGCACCCAGGGGGGACGAACAGGGGCGAATGATGCCGGCACTGAGGGATTCCCGAATATAGGCGTCCATGGCCTCCCGTTCTGGGGCAGACAGGCTGTAAAGGCGGCCAGATGGAAGAGGCACCCCCGGCAGGAGATCGATGGCACAGTCATACGGGCGATGGGGTGGGAGGGACAGTGCCTTAGACTTGCTGAACATAGGACCCAGGTCGTGAAACTCCAGCGGGATTGCAGAGAGGTCCAGCGGGGCGGGGTCAGGGGCGGGAGAAGGGGGCACAGACGGGGCACAGGCCGCAGACTGGAGACAGGTTCCCAAACAAAAGGTGCTCCAAGCTAGGATGCAACCGGTCTGCCAATCAAAACTGGGGTTGTGGAGGCGTAGCCATGGGTAGCCTAAGATGATGGGCGCCGCAGAGGTGGGAAGGACATGAAAGCTAAGGTCCTCACGATGATTGCCGGAGATGATGACGGGGATGGGCTTGGTCTTATGAGTGACCTTCTCAAGGGGAAAACTAGTGAGAGCGACGAGATGAAGAGGAGTGGACAAGGCTTGGCACTGGATGCCCAGGCGGGTTGCCAGACTCTTAGAAATAAAACTCTGTTCCGCCCCCGAGTCCACCAGTGCGTGAGAAGTGTGACCAATGTAGTTGTGGCAAAGTCTAATTGGGATCTGACATTTGGAGAGGGGATCTGACTGGGTTACGTCCGCGAGGTCCCCTACAGTGACTCGCGGACTTCCCCTTTTGGCTTCACCAGGCAGGCTTCCAAGAGATGCTGGTCGTCTCTGCAATACATGCAGAGACCCTGCTCTCGGCGGCGCTGTTTCTCCGCTAAAGGAAGTCTAGCCCGCCCGATGATCATAGCGTCGGGATCGTCGGCGACCTCCGGAGGAGGCAACGCCAGGGGGTGAGACTGAGGAGCACGGGTGAGAGCTCCGCGCGAGCGGCTGAATGATTTCCGCTCGGCGGCCCGCTCCCTCAGCCTGTTATCCAAACTGATGGCTAAAGAAATTAATTCTGGCAGCCAATTCGGCTGGTCCCGGCAGGCCAGTTCATCCCGCAAATTAGAGTTTAAACTACGGAGGAATAGGCTGCAAAGGGCAGCATCGCACCAACCAACCTCTTCCGCCACCACCCAGAAGTCGACAGCGTAGTCAGCCGCTATGCGGCTACCCTGGCGAAGGCTAAGTAGCCGCTCGGCCAATATGTTATCGCGATCCGAGTGATCAGAGACCTCAAAAAAATCTTGCACGAACTGGGCATAGGTCAGGGTTGTGTAGCTGGGCTTCGCCTTAACGGCGAGAGCCCAGGCTAACACTCGCCCTTCCAGAAGATTAGAAATGTACCCAATTCGGCTTTGGTCTGACGGGAAGTCCCCGGGCATGCGCTGGAACACCGTCTCACACTGCAGAATAAACCCGCGCGCTCCGCCGAGGTTTCCGCTGAAGCGCGCGGGGGTGGGAATAGGAGTGAGACGGGTTGGCGGACCCGGGGCTGAAGAGCTGGCTTGGGGAGCAGGAGGAACTGACCCACCGAGCTGGGATGGAGGGAGCGCCTGCGGAGGATCAAGGCGGTCCAACCGGTTAGTAATGGTGGTTAGCTGATTGAGGATGACCTGCTGTTGATGAACAATTAAGTCCACCCGAGCCTCGAGGGTGGAGAGCAGGCGTGCGTACCCGCTGTTTGCTGGGCCGCTGTGCTGGAGCCGTACTGACATGTTATCTGGCTCAGGAAACACGCACGCAGGCTCGGGTGAGATTTAAGAGTTTTATTCAACAACAGGTGTATGGATGCGTGAGTGAGGAATGTGAATGTCTTCTTGGGGACTGAAGAGCACCGAGGGCAGAACAGAACACTGTACAGCCAGGCAACCCTGAGGACAGAGCAGAGGACAATGGATGAGCAATTATCACGGTGAAGTGATGAAAGTTGTAATGTGGCTTACTTGCAGGTGTCTTGGTGGCTGGCGTTGGCAAGGAATGCTCCCACCTGGGAGACAGCGCCCTGCTGCGCTCGACGGGGAAGAGACTGAAGAGGTGAGGCGATGAAGGGATTCTTCCACCGCCAGGAGGATCCACCTGTGCACAGGGGAAGATCTTGGAAAGCTGGTAAGTGATAATCTTACGTGAGGATGACAAGTAGTGGCGTTGGCCGAGAGGAGTAGGCGAACGCAGAGCTTGAGCATGGAGATGAGCTGACGGCTCCAGGCCGAGGCTACAGGCAGAGCAGGTTAAATAGAGGCAGCCTAATGAAGCACAGGTGTGCGCACGGCTGGAGCAGATGACAGGCGGGAGTGAGTTGTGACAGAATAGGGTCTAAAAGACAAGTTGAAGGCTTGGATGAGGAAACTATTTTGTCTAACTCTTAAAAGGTCAACTGGAGTAAACTGATCCATACAGATGTCAGTTGAAGGAGTTGTAGAAGTTACTGCATTTAAGTTAACGGTGGGAAGAATCTGACTGATTTTGTCTCTGATAGATGAAATTTTATTATTGAAAAAGTTCATAAAGTCCTGACTAGTAAGCTCTAAGGGAATGCTAGGATTGACAGTGTCCTGACTCTTTGTCAGCCTGGCTACAGTGCTGAAAAGAAACCTGGGATTATTCTTATTCTCTTCTATTAATGCAGAATAATACCTCATTCTAGCTTTTCTCAGAGATTTTTTATAAATTAAAAGATGATTTCTCCAAGCTAAATAGATTTCATCTAAATTAGTGGAGCGCCATTTTCTTTCTAGTTGACGAGTCTTCTATTTTAAGCTACGAGTTTCTGTGTTGAACCAAGGAGTTAGAAATCTCTGATTAGACTTTTTCTTTTTTTTAAAGGGGCTACCATGTCTAGAGTCTGATGCAGAGAAGCTGTAACACTATCTACCATGCTATCAATTACAGAAGGAGTAAGCTGTCTATAGCTTATTTCCGTTGTGTTGACACATGGCATAGAGGAAACAGTCTGCATAAATTGGGTAACAACATCATCTGAGAGGCATCTACTGTAGTAATATTTTTCCTTAGGAGCCAAATAGTCAGAAATAGTCAAATCAGAGGTTAACAGACAATGGTCTGACAGTACAGGGTTATGAGGAGGTTCAGGTTCAGGTTCAGGTTACTTTATTTGTACCCGTGGGTGGATTTGTTTTGCAGTCAGGTGACATCCATATTTACAAACCACAATTACATTCAACATGAACACAAACACAAGCACACATGAAGCTGACTATAAACGCGATCATACGCGAGAGCAGTTGCCGCAGACAGCAGTGGAAGTCAGCTGGATGAGGAATCCGCTGAGCAACAGGTGACGGCCTTCATGCAGTCAAAAGGAATACAGCTGGACTGCTCCAACATCGAGTCCTGCCACCCTCTGCCCAGGAAAAACGGCGACAAACCTGCTGTGATCATGAGGTTTGTAAACAGAAAACACAAGACAGCACTAATGAAGCAAGGTAAGAAGCTGAAAGGAACCAACATCTACATAAACGAGCACCTCACGAAAGAGAACGCAGAAATAGCCAGGAAAGCAAGATACATGAAAAAGCAGAAAAAAATTCAAAACACCTGGACATCAAACTGTAAAATATTCATCAAATTAAACGGATCACCTGAAGAAGCCAAGGTCATTAACATCCGTAATATTATGGAACTGGACAAATATGAACTGGAGGCACAGCAACAATTCAGACAAATATAGGACACTGAAGGATTTTACTCATCTGCAACAAAACATTCTACAGCATGAATCAAAAAATCAACAAACAGGAACAACAGGAACTGAAAGTTTTTGAATACACAGAGCACAACCCACAGGACGTAGAATATGGCATAGACCCTGATAATAATCTTTTTAACTCAATCAATAATGACTGTAATTATTACACAGATGAACAGTTCAACACAATGATCACAACTGATTTCAATATTTCTATGATCCACTTCAACAGCAGGAGTCTCTATGCAAACTTTAATAACATTAAAGATTATTTAAATCAGTTTAAAGAGCCATTCAATATTGTGGCAATATCAGAGACGTGGCTCAGTGAAAAGAAAGGAGTGGATTTTACCATGGATGGCTATGAATTAAATTATATAAATAGAAAAGTGAAAAAAGGAGGAGGAGTGCAATTTATGTTGACAAGAGCTTGAAATACAAGGTTGTTGAAAATCTGTCAGTAACTGTGGATGATTTATTTGAATGTATTACAATAGAAATCTGTCTGGACAATGTGAAGAATGTAGTAGTGAGCTGTGTATATAGAACACCTGGATCAAACATTGACTTATTTAAGGACTGGATGGAAAAAATGTATGCAAAACTAACTCATAAAGTTATGTTCATCTGTGGGGATTTCAATATAGATCTGATGAACTCAAAACAACATAGTTTGACAGAAGAATTTATCAACACAATGTACAGCATGGGTTTACATCCAACAATTACAGGACCTAGCAGAATCACGTTGCACAGTGCCACACTAATAGATAACATATTCACAAACATTATGGAAAATAATATCAGGAGTGGGCTTTTATTGAATGATATCAGTGACCACCTGTCGATTTTTGTTGTCTATCAATGTGATTATAGGAAGAAAAAGTATACCAAAAATATTAAATATAAAAGAATAAGAACCGAAGAATCAATCTATTTACTGACAAAGGAATTATTAATACAAGATTGGAAGATAGTTTATGATAAAAATGACATAAATAGAGCATATGATAAATTTTTACAAATATTTCAATGATTGTACAATAAATACTGTCCTATAAAACAATACAGTGACAGACAACAAAAAAAAATATTCCTTGGATCACCAAGGGGTTAATAAATGCATGTAAAAAGAAGAATACATTATATAAACAATTCATTAAATGCAGAACAGTGGAAGCTGAGATCAAATATAAAAGATATAAAAATAAGCTTACCACTATAATGAGGACCTGTAAGAAAGAATATTACAACAGAATACTAGAGGATAACAAAAATAACATAAGAGGAATATGGCAAGTACTCAAGGGGATTATTAGTAATCGTTCTAAGTATGCAAATTATCCAGAATATTTTATCGAAAACGACAGTTTGATTAATAATATGGAAGATGTGGTCAGTGGTTTCAATAAATTTTTTGTAAACGTTGGTCCTGAATTAGCAAAATCAATAGTGACTCCGGAAACAAACCACAGTGGGTCTGTGAATGAAATAGAAGATAGAAATCCAAACACAATCTTTTTGGGTGCAGTTACTGAAAAGGAAATTATCGAGACTGTGAGTAAATTTAAGAACAAAAAATCAACGGACTGGAATGAAATTGACATGACAATAGTGAAAAAAGTAATTGAGGGAATTGTTAAGCCACTCACCCACATCTGTAACCTGTCATTTCAAACTAGTACATTTCCAGACAAAATGAAAATAGCAAAAGTAACACCTCTTTACAAAACAGGAGACAGTCATTGCTTCACAAATTACAGGCCAGTCTCTTTACTCTCACAATTCTCCAAAATACTTGAAAAAATATTCACTAAGAGACTGGATGATTTCATTGAAAAACACAACCTCCTTACAGATAGCCAGTATACAGTAGTTTTAGAGCAGATAAATCTACATCTTTGGCACTGATCGAACTTATAGAAGAAATTACTAGTTGTATAGACAAAAAAAAGGTTGCTGCAGGAGTATTTATAGACTTAAAGAAAGCTTTTGACACCATTGACCACAGAATACTACTAAGGAAACTGGAAAGGTATGGGATAAGAGGGGTAGGACTGAGTTGGGTGGAAAGTTACTTAAGTAACAGACAACAATTTGTACAAATTGGAGAGCACAAATCACCCTGCATGGACATCACTTGTGGTGTGCCCCAGGGGTCAGTTTTGGGACCCAAACTCTTTATCTTGTATATAAATGACATATGCCAAGTATCAAAAATTCTGAAATTTATTTTGTTTGCGGATGACACAAATATCCTTTGCGCTGGTGAGAATTTGCAGCAGGTTTTAGAGGTGGTCACAACTGAAATGGAAAAATTAACGCAGTGGTTCAACAAAAATAAATTGTCTCTAAATCTAAAAAAAACAAAGATTATGGTGTTTGGAAATTATAAAATAAATCATGAAATAATGGTAACGATAGATGATACCAGAATACAAACAGTACAGGAAAATAAGTTTCTGGGGGTGACGCTAGACAGTAAAATCTGCTGGAAACCTCACATCAGTCACATCCGGGCTAAATTAGCAAAATGTATAGGCATGCTGGGGAAGACAAGACACACCTTGGACTATAAATCATTGGTCTTATGGTACAATTCACTGTTTTTACCTTATCTTAACTACTGTGTAGAAGTCTGGGGAAACACCTACAAGACCAACCTACAAGCAATATGCACATCACAAAAAAGAGCTATAAGGATAATTAACAATGCAGGATATAGAGACCATACCAATTCGTTGTTCTTGAAGTCACATGTCATAAAATTCATCGATTTAGTTAAATTTAAGACAGCACAAGTAATGTACAGGGCGATTAACAATCAACTCCCAACTAATATACAAAAAATATTTTAAAAAAAAGAGACAACGATCATAATTTGAGAGGAGACTTAAACTTTACAAAACCCAAGATACGTACAACCAAGAAAAGTATGTGCATATCTGTCTGTGGGGTGGATTTGTGGAACAGTCTGGAGCCGGAACTGAAACTATGTACAAACATAAATCAATTTAAAAAGAGGTATAAGCACCATTTGTTGAAAGGATATATGTTAGAAGGGTAGAGTTTATATGTACGATTCATTATGTTCACTCTGGGACATTATGGGACACTATGGAATGGTGGGTGGGACAGCACTGTGTGTATCTGTGTCATTTGAGACTGGTTTTGATATATGGACTTCATTGTATGTTAGAATGGACGGGTGTTAATGTTGATCTATAAAAAATACAGTAAATTGTTTACTTGGGGTCTTAAAGGTGATAATTTGTATAAAATTCACATGGGTGTATCGATGGAAAAGAGGAGTTGGAATTAATAAGTGTTCACTTCTTCCTTCTCCCTTTCGAACAGTGTATACTGTAACTTTATTGCATTTGCTATTTGCTTGTGTTTTGTTATATTTTTTGTGTTCGAAATAAACTATCTATCTATCTATCTATCTATCTAAACATGATAAAAGTACTCAAGGCTCCACCAATCAGGACATAGGACAAAGAGATAAGAGAAAAAACAAGGAGATAAGAGAGAAGGGTCATATTAAAAAGTTAAAGACTAGTCAAAGAGGTTAAAAACTCAAAAGTCTAAAACCCAATAAAAGATTTAGAACCCAAATAAAAAACCCACAAAAATAAGTAAATATAAAATAAAGTTAATAAATAGGTAACTAAATTATGTGCAATATATTGTTACATCTAGTTCAACTCTTTAACAGCAGCAGGAACAAAGCTGTTTTTGTAGCGCTGGGTTTTACTTTTTACTTTTTGGGACAGCAAACCTCCGTCTGGAGGGAAGAAGCTGAAAGTGGCAGTGCAAAGGGTGGGAGTCATCATTTAAAATGGAGGTAGCAATCCTCTGTACCTGTCTGGTGTACAGGGATGTCAGGCTCAGCTGTGACTCACCAAGCAAACGAGTTATGAGGGTTATGAGGAGACACTACCAGCCTTTCTATTTCTATACCATATGTCAGAACAAGGTCCAACGTATGGTGGAGATAATGGGTAGAATTTCCTACTTTCTGAGAAAACCCCATTGAGTCTAAAATTGAATTAAATGCCAAATTAAGGCAATCACTATCTACATCTACATGTATATTAAAGTCCCCCACTATAAGAAAACACCGGAGTGGTGGCTCAGTTGGTAGAGCATCCGCCCCACACCCGGGAGGCAGGGGTTCAAATCCCGGCCGGGTCATACCAAAGACCATATAAAAATGGTGCTTTCTGCCTTCTAGCATGGTGCTCCGCATAATGGAATGGGGAAAGTAAAGTTACACACAGAGCTACCAGAGGACTGACCCCCCGCTGTAGCTTTCACTACTTACAGTAGCTGTGTGGCCTAGGGTCAGAGAAATGGAGATAGGCGCCGCCCATATACACATTCAGGTGTGAAGGGATTAACTAACTATAAGAAAACAGTTTCAATGTGCTTTTCAATCAAAAAATGTAACCTGCAACGTTTTAAAGTTAATATACATGATCAAGACATCAGTTTAGTTACAGAATTCAAATACCTTGGCATTGTACTAGATCCTCAATTCAAATTTAATCTTCATATAGAGAAAATTTCAAAAACAGTAAAAAAAAATCTGAACTGCTTTAAATTAATTAGATATTACATACCATACGAAGCAGCTGTACTGTATATGCATTCTATGGTTTTTTCTCATATATCATACTGTTTGACAGTCTGGGCTCAAGCAGCCCCTTCCACAATAAGACATATAGGTTCATTATATAATCAAACTCTAAAAATCTTGGACAAAAAGCCCATTAGGTGGCATCACTGTTATATTTTAAAAAAATACAATCTATTGAGTTTTGAGAGTTTCATTGACCTCTGTTTTCTGAAATTAATTTTCAAATGTTTCCATAAATCAGTGCCCGAGCCACTTGCTGGTTTCATCCAAAGACAGGACAGCAGCAGAGCCACCAGGAGTTCTGTTAACAATAATTGTAAAATATTCCACCGCAGAACCACATTTGGACAAACAGCTTTCTCTATAAAGGGCAGTCACATCTGGAACACAATGCCAAATTAAATTAAAATAATAACGGACTTTAAAACATTCACTAAAAAGGTTAAAAACTGGCTGAAAAATAAACAAGAATGTACCCATGTTTGAAATGATTGTCTGCAGGGTGAGAGTGAATGAAGGGAAGGAATGAATGTGTTTGTTTATAGTGAGCGACGAAGGGAGGGAGGCCTGAAATAGGCAAATGTGAGTCAGGTTGTTATATTGTGTATTTATAATATTTATAGTCTTTATAATATTTATAATATTTATAATTGTGTATTTATAATGTATTTATAATCATTTTTGCATTGATGTATGTGGTTATTGTTTATTCTGTTTTCATTTTTTCTTTCCCTTTCCTTTTTTCTTTTTACTTGTTTCTCCTTTCTAAAGCCCATCCAGGGACAAGAGTTGCAAATTAGCTAATAGCTATACACTCTTTCTGCAACACATCAGATCGATTGTCATTTGATTAATTGTCTATGTTTATTGCACTGTCCCTGTCAAATAAACAAATAATCTAATAATTATTAATCTGATTTCAGCACTAAATCAGCTAAGAATTCGGCAAATTCGGATAAAAACTCTGAGTAGGTTGATGGGGGATGATAAACTATGGCAAATAAAATTGGGTTTAGCCTAAAATTGCTACAGTGCCCAATACTGAGGACCAGGCCCTCAAAGGAATTATAACGTGTTTTTTGCTTTACATTAACTAGTAATTTGGAATGGTAAATTGTTGCTACTCCTCCTCCACGACCAGAACTTCTGGGATTTTGACAGTTTAAATAACCAGAGGGAGTTGATTCATTCAAACCAACATAATCCTCTTGTCCTAACCAAGTCTCTGTAAGGGATATTAAATCAATCTGATCATGGACTAGCAGAGACTTGGGAGTTAGAGACCTAATATTTAACAAACCGCATTTAATTTTTAAATTATGAGGAGGAACAGAGGCCAAATCATTCAATTTAGAGGCTTCATGTTTAATTTGAGTTTTACCAACTTTTTGTTTAATCACTTTGGGATGCTTATACATAATATTTTTATTTTCTTTGGAGGGAGCAGACAATGATTCTCCGATAGGGAAGACAGGGGCTAAGTTGAGGGGTAGCGGATGAAGCGGAGCTGCAGAGAGGCGTGTATGACTGCGACTGTGCTTCCTGGTCCCAACTCTGAGTTGTCACAGTTTTGGAAATTTGGATAAAAATGATGCCAGATTGTTAGATAAATGAGACGCACCAGCCAAAGTGGGATGGACGCCGTCTCGTCTAATAAGACTAGGTTTTCCCCAAAATGAGCTCCAATTGTCTATGTAGCCCACATTGTTTGCAGGACACCACACAAACAGCCAGCGGTTGAAGGATGACAAGCAGCTAAACATGTCATCACTGGTCAGGTTGGGGAGGGGCCCAGAGGATGCTACAGAGGCAGACATTGTTTTGGCAAAGTCACACACCGATTCCACGTTAAGTTTTGTGACTTCCGACTGCCAGAGTCGGATGTCATTAATGCCGGCGTGGATAACAGTTGTGGAGTATTTACAGTTACTTTTAGCCAGCATTTTCAAATTTGACTCGATGTCGCCTGCTCTGGCCCCAGGAATGCATTTGACTATGGCCGCTGGAGTCTCTAGGTTCACGCTTCTGACTACAGAGTTACCAATGATCAGAGTTTTTTCCTCAGTGGGTGTGTTGCTGAGCGTGGAAAAACAATTAGAAACATGAACAGGTTGGTGGTTAACCGGGGCCTTGCAACTAGGCTTCCTTCTCACCGTCACCCACCCAGTCTCCTCACTGCTGAGGAGGACCGGAGGACCGCTAACAGGCCACCTTATGCTAGGGAGCTCTGCAGCAGCTAGGGGACATCCGTCAAGATTAACTGGCGCAGACGGTGTTTCAATGCAGCGGAGCCGGGATTCCAAATCAGACAACCTCGCCTCGAGTGCCTCAAAAAGACAACATTTATTACATTTACCGTTATCACTAAAAGAGGCAGAGGTGTAACTAAACATCTGACAGAGAGAGCACACCAGAGGAGGAGAGGAAGGAGAGCTAGTAGCCATAGCTAGTGGCTAACCCAAAGCTAACAAAAACACTGATGAAAGGTGAACGGAAGGCGAAAGAGGGTGATTAGATGACACTGAGTGCGCACACAGGTGCAAGAGGCTTGATAAACAGAAGTGAGAGCTAACGGTAGATGGAAAAAAGTGATTAAAATACAATTAAAGGCAAAATCCTCAGGAGAATGAGGAGAGCTAACCACAGACAGACAGTCAGCAACACAGGAAGTGACAATATGTTACCACAGGAAGGTCCCACCAAAATTTTTGATCACAAAAATTTAGAATACTTAAGATCAGCCTGCAGGCTTAATTCCAGACAGGCCCGTTGGCCCTTATTCTTTCTCAGATTCCATCTCATTATCACCTATCAGCCTGGATCCCGTAACATTAGGCCTGATGCTCTCTCTCGCCAGTTCGCCTCCGACCAGTCATCTTCCTCTACTTCTCCCAAATCCATTTTGCCCTCTTCCTGAATTGTTGGCGCCCTCTCTTGGGAGATTGAGCAGAGGGTCTGGCAGGCCCTGTCCACTGAGCCCAAGCCCGAGGGAGGCCCTAGTGATTGCCTGTTTGTCCCCTCCACCCTATGTAGTGACGTCATCTGGTGAGGGCACACTAGCCACTTTGCCTGTCAGCCCGGCATTTCCCGTACTATCGATCTGGTGCAGCAAGTGTTCTGGTGGCCTACTCTTCTGACGGATGTACGAGACTACATCAAAGCCTGCCAAGTGTGTGCCACGAATAAATCAGACTCTTCACCACCAGCTGGCCTCCTGCACCCCCTGCCGGTCCCCAGTTGCCCCTGGTCTCACATCGCCATGGACTTTGTTACAGGCCTCCCTCCCTCACAGGGCAACACTGTCATTCTTACCATTGTAGATTGCTTCTCTAAAGCTATTCATTTGGTGCCCCTTCCCAAGCTGCCCTCTGCTTCCGAGGCCACCAACCTGCTTACCCTTCATGTCATCCACCTTCATGGAATACCCTTGGACATTGTGTCTGACCGGGGCCCCCAAGTCACATCACAAGTTTGGAAAGCCTTCTGCCACTCCCTTGACACCTCGGTCAGTCTCAATCCGGTTACCACCCTTACGCCGTTTGAGGCCTCTATGGGCTATACACCCCCTCCTGTTGCCCATGACGGAGAGAGAGGTCGCTGTTCCATCTGTGGAGGTCCACGCTCACCGTTGCCGTCGGGTGTGGAGGTCCACCCAGGCTGCCTTTCTCCGCTCAGCCAAGCGGAATCGCCAGTATGCGGACCGCAGGAGAGTGCCAGCACCCAAATACTCTATCGGCCAGAGCGTGTGGTTGTCAGCGGATCAGATTCCATTGAAAACAGAGTTTAGGAAACTGTCACCCTGCTTCCTGGGTCCCTTTGCCATCTTGAGGATCATTAATGACGTGACGGTTCACCTGAAGTTGCCGCCGACACTCCGCATCCATCCCACCTTCCACGTTTCCAAGATAAAGCCCCTCTCCGCCAGCCCAATCTGCCCACCCCTTCCTGAAGCCGCCTCCTCCACCCCAGATCCTCGACGGCCAGACCACCTACACCGTGCAGAGAATTCTGGACTTTCGCCATCGGGGCTGGGGTTTACAGTACCTGGTCCATTGGAAAGGCTACGGACTGGAAGAGAGATCATGGATTCCTGGTTCCAACTTCCATGACAAGGGGATGGTCCGAGCCTTTCATCAGGCTCATCCCAGCAAGTTCAATGAGTCGCCAGGAGGCACCCCTTGAGGGGGGGGCACTGTGATGATCAGGTGAGCGCGCTGCCCCTCCCCTCCTGTAGAAGGTTCCTCGTCTGTTTCCCGGTTACGCAGGTCATCAATGCACCTGCGTGAGTGGACGCAACTGCTGCCTCTTCACTGCCAGCGTATAAAAGGATCAGTTTGTGAATACTTAAGCACTGGACTGTTGGGTACTGCTGCCGTCTTTTCAGGTCAAGCTTGTTAAGTGAAACCCTAGCCTAACTTTCCTTCTCCTCCTCTTTTCCCAGGTTGCTGCCATCTCAGCAGTGTGTCCCCGGGATTGCAGTGCACTCACCTGCTCTCACCATCTCGTCTGAAGTTCTCCAACACCATCCGGTCAGAACTCTCCCCAGCTCCATTCCTGCTCCTCTTCTCCAGCTCCTCCCCCCAGCTTAGCCCCGCTGGCTCCTCCATTGCCTCTGCTGGGTTTCACTGCCGGGTCCTCTGCTCATTCCTGTAAGAAATCCTCAGCACATACTCCTCAATTCCCAGTGTTATTCCCTGTCTCTAATCAGCTCTCGTTCTCTCGCTCTCTCTAGGCTGTGTGTTCCTCGTTGTGTGCCGTTTTTCTTACTTCTGTGTGTTTTCAATAAATTGAACATAAAACGTCTTTCCCGTGTCTGAGTGCTTCCTCTGGTGTTAGTTGCCTTACACATGAGCCTCTAGCTAACTAATTATGACAATAAACCACAGTTAATTTATGTTTTAATGGGGGGGCAATCACTTTTTCACATAGGGTCATATAGGTTTGGATTGTTTTTACCCTTAATAATAAACACCTTCATTTAAAAGCTGCATTTTGTGTTTACTTCTGTTATCCCTGCCTAATATTTAAATTTGTTTGATGATCTGAAACATTTAAGTGTGACAAATATACAAAAAAATGAGAAATCAGGAAGGGGGCAAACTCTTCTTCGCACCACTGTAAATAGTATATATAGACCTCTCTTGCCACATAATAATTTAACACTTTATTTATATTGTCTTCCTTGACAGGAGTGGTGGCCTACAGGTAGAGCATCCGCCCCATAACCGGGTGGTTGTGGGTTCAAGTCCTGGCCAGGTCATATCAAAGACCATATAAAAATAGTACTTCCTGCCTTCTAGCTTGGTACTCAGGAAAAACAGAATGGAGGAGGGATTGTTGGTTACCCAGCCACAGGGGAGCACAAACCACTATACTCCCTGTGCCGGTCCCAAGCTCCGATAAATGGGCAGGGTTGCGTCAGGAAGGGCATCCAGCATAAAAATCATTGCTAAATCAGCATGCTTCTCATTGCAATATAAGGTGATGATACACTGTGGCGACCTCAAAAGGGAGCAGCCGAAAGATATTTATATTATCTTACTTATGCTGGGCCTGACAGGGAGGAATGTTGGAAGGAATTGAAGGGATATGAAGTGGATGGACGGAAGAGGGGGAAGGGGTCAAGGAATGGGGAGGGAAAGAAAAACAAATGAAGAGAAAACACAAGAAACAGTTGCTGCTTTTGAGAAGATCTCTGTACGTGCCTGATATCTGCACCTGAAAAAGAACAGATAGGTGTGTGTTTGTGTCTCTGTCTGTCTGTCCGTGTGTGTGTGCACGTGCATGTATATGCCTGTGAGTAGGTGTGTGGAGGGTGCGTATGCAGAGAAAGGGACTCCGTGTGTGGGTTCAGGTTGTGTGCCTGCAAGTTTGTATGTTGTGTCTGGAAGTATGACTGCCGGAGAAATGCAGGCTGACGTGTGGACACACCCCAGGATCTGGGGTGGGTTTGCAAGCTTAGGCCCCAGGGGCTGGGAGGTTGTTAGCCTGTGGTGCTGGTGGTGCATCAGTGGTGTGACGATGGGTGGGCCCTGGGTCTCACAGCCTGGTGCCCCTCATTCTGGGTTGGAATCTGGGGAGTCCACTTCCCGCTCCCCACTGCTCACTACCACCTCAACTGGGCCTGGGTAACTGGTGGCTCCTGTGGCATGTGTCTGGGGCTTTGGGATGGATGCGGGTCCGCTTTGCACCCATCCCAGCTGGGCAGCTGGGCAACTAGACCAGCCCTAGTTGCCCAGCTGCCCAGTCCCCCTTGTGCTCCCTCCTGGGGCAGGTACATGGTTGTCCTGGGGTTTAGGGCCTCAGGGCGTTGTGCTCTTTGAGGGCTGTGGGTTGTCCGGGAGATTGGGGGGGGGGGGCATCGTCTTGCTTGCGGTCCCAGGTTGACGTTGCTGCGGCCTACTACTCTCTGTTTTTTCTTTGTATGTTTCTTGGCAAGCCACACGCACACCTACACACACACAGACGCAACTATACATACAGTGGGGTAAAAAAGTATTTAGTCAGCCACCAATTGTGCAAGTTCTCCCACTTAAAAGATGACAGAGGTCTCCAAATTTCATCATAGGTATACCTCAACTATGAGAGACAAAATGAGAAAAAAAAAAACCAGAAAATCACATTGAAGGATTTTTAATGAATTAATTGGTAAATTCCTCGGTAAAATAAGTATTTGGTCAATAACAAAAGTTCATCTCAATACTTTGTTATATACCCTTTGTTGGCAATGACAGAGGTCAAACGTTTTCTGTAAGTCCACAAGGTTTTCACACACTGTTGCTGGTATTTTAAAGGTCCATTCCTCCATGCAGATCTCCTCTAGAGCAGTGATGTTTTGGGGCTGTCGCTGGGCAACACAGACTTTCAACTCCCTCCAAAGATTTTCTATGGGGTTGAGATCTGGAGACTGGCTAGGCCACTCCAGGACCTTGAAATGCTTCTTACAAAGGCTCTCCTTCGTTGCCCGGGCGGTGTGTTTGGGATCATTGTCATGCTGAAAGACCCAGCCACGTTTCATCTTCAATGCCCTTGCTGGAGGAAGGAGGTTTTCACTCAAAATCTCACGATACATGGCCCGATTCATTTTTTCCTTTACACGGATCAGTCGTCCTGGTCCCTTTGCAGAAAAACAGCCCCAAAGTATGATGTTTCCACTCCCATGCTTCACAGTAGGTATGGTGTTCTTTCTCCTCCAAACACGACAAGTTGAGTTTTTACCAAAAAGTTCTATTTTGGTTTCATCTGACCATATGACATTCTCCCAATCCTCTTCTGGATCATCCAAATGCTCTCTAGCAAACTTCAGACGGGCCTGGACATGTACTGGCTTAAGCAGGGGGACACGTCTGGCACTGCAGGATTTGAGTCCCTGGCGGCGTAGTGTGTTTCTGATGTAGCCTTTGTTACTTTGGTCCCAGCTCTCTGCAGGTCATTCACTAGGTCCCCCCATGTGGTTCTGGGATTTTTGCTCACCGTTCTTGTAATAATTTTGACCCCACGGGGTGATATCTTGCGTGGAGCCCCAGATCAAGGGAGGTTATCAGTGGTCTTGTATGTCTTCCATTTTCTAATAATTGCTCCCACAGTTGATTTCTTCACACCAAGCTGCTTACCTATTGCAGATTCAGTCTTCCCAGCCTGGTGCAGGTCTACAATTTTGTTTCTGGTGTCCTTTGACAGCTCTTTGGTCTTGGCCATAGTGGAGTTTAGAGTCTGACTGTTTGAGGTTGTGGACAGGTGTCTTTTATACTGATAACGAGTTCAAACAGGTGACATTAATACAGGTAACGAGTGGAGGACAGAGGAGCCTCTTAAAGAAGAAGTTACATGTCTGTGAGAGCCAGAAATCTTGCTTGTTTGTAGGTGACCAAATACTTATTTTACCGAGGAATTTACCAATTAATTGATTAAAAATCCTTCAATGTGATTTTCTGGATTTTTTTTTCTCATTTTGTCTGTCATAGTTGAGGTATACCTATGATGAAAATTGGAGACCTCTCTCATCTTTTAAGTGGGAAAACTTGCACAATTGGTGGCTGACTAAATACTTTTTTTCCCCACTGTAAGTGGGCTCCGGAAGCAATGGGACCAACCCCATTAGAAAATCAGTTTGTATCAGGCTGCTCTGGGAGAAAATTATGAGGGTTAAGAAATTTATCAAAAAAATATGAATATTAAGCTTGAATACTGATATTTTGAAAAATGTAGTCTTTAAATTTATGTGTTAAAATATGAATCCAATCTCTTTGTGTTGTCATGCGGCTTCAGTAATTTAATGGCAGTGGCTATGAATATGGAAGCTGTGTCCCTAGATGAAATTTCTATTGTTATGGAAGAGTTGACAATCCAACAAAACCCTTTCAGATTAACTCCAAACCAGTTGCTGCTGTGGCTTAGGTAGATAGTACGTTGGGCCTGTGATCAGAAAGTTGCTGGTTCTGCTGTCGACACCTTGTCCAAACCATTTCAGTTGATATGAGATGAAATTTACACTTAAAATTAAGAGGTTAGCCTTAGTATTTGGGAATGAGTAAGGTTAAAAAGGCAGCAAAGAGATATTAATTAAAATTTTGAAACAGTTAAATGCCTCAGATTTCCATACCTATAGCCTGCTGCTTTTAAGATACGCATTAATAGAACATACTGGCCAATCAGATTTGAGCCGCATCTGTAACAAGATGTCTATGGGTATGGTTCCGTATCCATAGCCACTGTCTGATTTAAATGAATTATCTGTTGATTGACATTCATGCAGAAAAAAATTATGGTAGGGTTTTCAGACGGGAAATGAGGATGAAGAGCAGCAGGGAGACACATGAAAGACCGCTATAGGATTTCGACCAATGATGGCTACAGACAAGCAGCATGCACCTTATGGAAAACTTCATAACAGTGCTTCTCAATAAATCATAAACCTCTGACGTGAATTCGCAGCTTAAAAGAAACTTTTGTTGTTTTAGAAACTTACTCTATGGTGTGTTTTCCATTTCTAGTAGTGTACAAATGTTATGTTTTTCTGAGACAGAGATCCAAATGCAGAGTACAGAAACCATGAGGCAGTGATTGAGGCAAACGTTATTGTCTTTATTAAAAAGTATTAGGTGATTGGAGCCCACACCATGGGAATCTAGCATGTAGGGGAGAGGAAAGGGAGAATGTAAATGAGAGGCATTCAGGGATGGTAAGAAAATTGTAAATTTGGACTTGGCAGTGACTTACAGGCTGAGGGCTGGCCAGGAGGCCAGTGTGGACTCCTGGTAGGTGGATGGTGGGCCAGAGAAGTATAGTTCACAAGGGGAGCTGACAGTGAAATCCAAGTAAGCACCGTTTGTTTGTAGGCACTCCAGATCCAAGAGAAGAGTTTCATTTGGGCGAGGATACACCAGCCGAGGAGGGCGCATCAACAGGCTGGCAAGCAAGGAGCTTATCCTGAGAGCAAAGGAGCAAAGAAACAGGTGAGCAGGAGGCATGAGCAAAAACACAGTTCTTCTGGTCACAGCGATCACAAGGAGTTTACCACATAACAATCCTGTGTAGACTGATCTTCTAAAAGACTTTATATACCAGCACGGGTGAATGTAAATGTAATGTAAATGAATGTGAATGTAAATTAGCCAGCTGCATACAGTCAGCCCTGGGGAGAGAAAGTTATGCAGCTACAGGCAGCATTCTGGTCAGCGGTCCGCTGGAGGGGAGCAAGGGTTGTCCTCCACAGGCGTTTACAACAGCGTAGGTGTTGCTCTATTAAAGAGATGGTGATCCCTTCAGTAGAGTGACATCGTTGTATTTATACAATTGCAATCCTTTTTAGAAAACAATTCTGTTATTGAGAAATTTCAATCTGGGTTTCTTGTCACAGCACTGAGTCTGCCCTGCCAAAGCTGCACAATGATACTGCGGTGTCTGTAGATGCCAAGTGCCCCATTGTCTTATTGCTGCTAGATCTCACAGCAGCCTTTGACACGGTGGACCATGCTGTCCTTTTGTCATGCTTGGGTCACCATGTTGACATCCATGGCACTTCACTTAAGTGGTTTGAATCTTACTCATCCAGTAGAACTTTTTTCTGTAATGTTTGGTGACATGTCCTCATCTAGTGCTTCTCTGTGTTATGGGATCCCACAGAGCTCTATCCTTGGCCCTGTATTCTTTTTTCATTGTGCTAGTGGATGCCCGTAGAAAGCAAGTATTCTTGTGTGAAAACAAGTAGCCTAGTTAGGCTTTACAGGCCCAAATATAGGCTGTGTTTGAAAGTGGAATGCAAAGAGGTGTAGCCTATATGTAGGCAATCACACATGTTAGACTTTGACAAATATGAAAGGGACTAAATGGCACTACGATTTATTTGATTGTGTGAATATTAATTACAGAATACCTAATTCAGGGGTGTCCAAACTTTTTGCAAAGAGGGCCAGATTTGGTCAGGTGAAAATGTATGGGGGCCGACCATTCAGTCTGACATTCCTCGAACCATTACCACTGTAAATTACCATGTAAATATATATATATATCACTTTGCTGTCTGCAGCTAGGTTGACATTGAAAATGAGAATCTGTTGTCAACTGCATTACCACCAGGATAGTTAAAGGTTAAAATAATAATAAATTACATACAAATAAACTATTTTATGAAACTTGACTATTTTTAGAAACGTGTATTTATTGATTTTGTTTCAACAAATCACATCCCAGTGCATTTTGACAAAGAATAGTATAGTCAAATTAAATGACAGAAATTTGACAAAACTGTGGTTTGATCATCACAAAAAAATCAATTCACTGAGACTTTGGAATTTATTCTCCTCAGAAGAATAAAAAAAATGTACCTGCATTAATGTGAAGGGTGACACTGGTGTTTCGACTGCAGTAAGGTTGCCAGGTCTGGCTCAAAAGCAGTGGTTTTGATGCGCAAGATGTCACGCAGGTGAGAGTCACTTAGTCTTGTCCTCACACGGTTCTTGTTAATGTTCATAACCGAGAACGTCTTCTCGCACAAGTATGTCGAGCCAAACAAGCTCAGCATTTTCTTAGCAAATGTTCGAATCTCTTGGAACCTGTCTTTGTCCAGCTGGCGGTAAAAGTCGACGAGAGGCAGTTGTTGGTGGCGACCGTGACACTCCGCGTCACACTGCAGCTCAATAAGCTCCAGCTGCAGGTGGTCTGGAGCGTCATTAGGATCCACGGAAAAAGGAGTGGAAAAAAGTGTGATCTCCTTTTCAATAGCTGCAAAATCCCTGAAACGCTGTTGAAACTCCTCAGTCAGAGATGAGATGTTTTCTGCATACCTCCTCATTTGCGCACCGATATTGTTTTCTGGAAAACTAGTCATCATTTCCTGCAGTGATGGGAAATGTGTGGTATTGGGCTGCGTTTGTGACAGGTGCCTTTGGAAAAGTAGCAGCTTTGTCCGAAAAGCTTTTATGTATGAATACAGTTGGCTCACCACTGCATTTTGCCCCTGAAGGCTCGTGTTCAGCGCGTTCAGATGTCGTGTTATGTCAACTAAAAATCCAAAATCAGCCAGCCAAACAGGATCGCAGAGTTCCGTCATCGGTTGTCCCTTTTGTGCCAAGAATAGTCCGATTTCCTTTCTGAGAGAGAAGAATCGCTGCAGTGCAGACCCCCGACTGAGCCATCTTATGTCATTGTGATACACAACATCTCCATATTCAGCGTGGATGTCGAGTAGAAACTGTTGAAACTGGCGGTGGCACAGGGCTCTGGAGCAAATATGGCTGCACGGTGGCGCAGTGGTTTAGCACTGTGGCAGCACAGTTTTACCCTCGGCCGGGGGACCGCGGGGATCATGAGATCGTGGGTTCGATCCCAGCCCCCGACCAACAGTGAGCTGTGTGGAGTTTGCATGTTCTCCCCGTGTTGCGCGGGTTTACTCCGGGATTTCTCCGGTTTCCTCCCGCTTACCAAAAACATGTAGGTTTAGGGCGCTCGCGCACGCAGCGACCAGCAGCCGGTGGCTTGTCACCAGACTGCAAACCAAATCTACCTACGGGTACAAATAAGTAACAAAAAAAAAAAAAAAAAAAAAAAAAAAAAAAAAAAAAAAAATATAATTAATAGCCTTTATCACCGGTTTCATAACGTGATCATATTTCAGATGTTTGGCACATAGAACTTGTTGGTGAATAATACAGTGGAGTTTTATAGCTTTGCCGCCTTCTTCACTGACTTTTTTACAGACTAGCGTTGATAGCCCACTTTGCTCACCAACCATGGCAGGTGCGCCGTCCGTAATAATCCCAGTGATTTTATTCCATTGCAGTTTCATGTCATTCACGGTGGAACAAACAGCAGCAAACAAATCTGTTCCTCTGGTTTGGTCCTTAAGGCTCTGAAGGTCAAGGAGCTCTTCACTCACGTTCATTTCATTGTCCACTCCTCTCAAAAAATTCAGTAACTGAGCGGTGTCAGATGCATCCGCGCTTTCGTCGCAGGCTAACGAAAAAAAGTCAAACTCCACTCCTTTTGCCTCTAACTGTCCCTTGATGTGAGATGAAATTTCTTCAATCCTCCGTGCCACAGTGCTACAACCCAGGCAGACATTGGCAAACTCTTGCTTTTTCTCAGGACAAATTTTCTCCACCATTTTCATCACGCAGTCTTTAATGAATTCACCCTCAGTAAAAGGTTTACAGTGCTTGGCAATCAGCATTGCCACTTTGTAGCTTGCCTTTGTAGAATTTTCATTTGTGTCACGGGCTCTTGTGAACAAACGCTGCTGTGCTGTCAAAACAGCTTCCAGTTGCTTCAGTTTTTCAGCGCGTTCGTTCGCCGTGAGCTTGTCGTAATTAGCATGTTTCGTCTGGTAGTGCCTCTTAATATTGAACTCTTTGAAAACAGCCACAGTCTCTTGGCAAATTAGGCAGACACAGTTGTTTCGTATGTCAGTGAAAAAATACTCCGATTTCCACTTGTCCTGGAAACGGCGGCCCTCGCTATCAACTTTCCTCTTTTTATTTCCAGTTGCCATTTTAGAAATGAGCTAAAAACATACCACAGGGGTAAAAGTTCACACAGGGGTCACGTGACGAGAATGCGGCCACAGGTCTACTGCCACCCTCTGGTGAAATATAGAATTGCTGTTTTTGGTATGTGTGTATTGTGGGAAACTGTTCTGGCGGGCCACATATTATTGATTTTATGACAGGACGCTTCGGGCCGGTGGAAATTTGGACACGGGCCGGATTTGGCCCGGGGGCCGGACTTTGGGCATGTCTGACCTAATTACTGAAAATGAATGGGATATCCAGTATTAGCGACTGTTTCAGATCCTTTGTTTATTTGTATGTCAGATCACTTATTTGTGTGATCTTTTATCACATATTCATAATAGTGTATCTTGCACTTTGGGAAATGGAAGTTGTTCAGTCACCATTATAATTATTAAGATAAGATAGGATAAGATAAGCCTTTATTAGTCCCACAACGGGAAAATTCCAGGATTGCAACAGCACAGGGATAGCAACACTCAGAGCAACAATCAGAAGGCAAGAAAAAAAACAAGCAAGCAAGAGCAGCTAATATACATATGTACATATTACTATAAAATATATACTGTATATACACACACAGAGACACACAGTGCAGAGCATTGTAGCTGGATGGAATAAATATATGAATATATAAACACACAGTGCGGAGCATTGTAGCTAGATGGAATAAATATGTACTGTAGATATATAAACACCCACAGTACGGAGCATTGCAGCTAGGTGGAATAAATATGTAAATATATAAACACACACAGTGCGGAGCAATGTAGCTAGATGGAATAATATGTAGATATATAAACACACAGTGCGGAGCATTGTAGCTAGATGGAATAAATATATAGATATATAAATATAAACACACCCAGTGCGGAGCATTGTAGCTAGATGGAATAAATATGTAAATATATAAACACACACAGTGCAGAGCATTGTTGCTAGATGGGATGAAACAGCATAACCGTCTACTTAGTTATCCTACATGGTATGATTATGTGCCCATACATATTCTCACCCTCCATAGTGACCGGTATTTTCCTAGTTGTATGCCGGAGGGGACCATTGTGTAAGTCTATTGCATCTTTTGCATTCAAAAAACTATTAGTTTGTTACGTCTTTTTGCTATCTCTGCGAGCAGCCCTGCTTAGGTTGTACAGTCTGACAGCTGTTGGTAGGAAGGACCTGCGAAACCTCTCGGTTGTGCACCTGGGATGATGTAGTCTGCTGCTAAATGAGCTCCTCAGTGCATTCAGTATGTCCTGCATAGGGTGGAACTCGGACTCCAGCAGAGATGACAGTTTAGCCACCGTCCTTCTCTCTCCTATCTCCTCCACCGGATCAAGGCGCTGCCCCAGGACAGAGCTAGCTTTCTTGATCAGTTTGCTCAGTCTCTTCCTATCGGCTGCAGTAATGCCACTGCCCCAGCAGACCACTCCAAAAGTGATGGCTGATGCCACCACCGTGTCATAGAATGTCTTCAGCAGCACCCCTTGTACACCAAAAGACCTGAGTCTCCTCAGCAGGAACAGCCTGCGCTGTCCCTTCTTGTAGAGTGCGTCAGTATTGTGTGACCAGTCTAGTTTATTGTTCAGATGAACACCCAGGTACTTATAGGATGTCACCATCTCGATGTCTGTTCCCTGTATATTTACTGGTGCTGTGAGGGGTTGCCCATGCCTGCGGCAGTCCACCACCAGCTCCTTAGTTTTCCTCGCATTGATCTGGAGGCAGTTCCGATGGCACCAGTCCACGAAGTCCTGGATAAGCCCTCTGTACTCAGCTTCATCTCCATTGGAGATGAGGCCAACGATCGCAGAGTCATCAGAGAACTTCTGTAGATGGCACTGTGTTGTGTTGTGTGAGAAAGTTACTTTACATCACTGTTCAGTGATGGAGTTTAGTATAATATTGAATTTCTTCTGTGTATCATCAATAAACTCATGCAGTACTATAACAGGACATGCTTACAAATATTTGAGAGCCATTGTAGTGCATCAGTTTATAATTTATCAATATTTTGTTATTAAAAGGTTTTTTTTAAAACTGTAATCAACCGAATTAACTACAAAACACCCAACATTGTTATACACAGCAGAAGGACCCGATTGACTGTAACTGTTGCATCAGTGCTGCCCATTTGTCAGTAAATATTTAACTAAAAATGATTTATTTTGTTATTTGGGCATTTTTGTGTCCTGCGTTTGGATGTTTAAGTCATTCCAGCCATTCCGCTCCACAATCATGGCAGTATTATTATTAAATGGCAGTATTATTATTAAGTTTTTAAATTTTCAGATACTTGTGCGGGAACCCAGCCACAGGGGGTGCACAAGCCAGTGTACTCCTAGTGCCAGTCTCAAGCCTGGGTAAATGGGGAAGGTTGTGTCAGGATGGGTATCCGACGGAAAACCTTTGCCAAATCAAACATGCGGATCATGGCGAATGAGACTTTCATACCGGATCAATCGAGGCCCAGGTTAACAACGACCACCCCCAGTACTGTTAACCGACAGGGTGCCGGTGGAAATTGGGCTACTATTGGTCAAAGATCGAGGAGGAGGAGAGGGGGAAGTCGTGTTAGGAGAGAGAGAGAGAAAAGGAAAGGTAGAAGTGTGGAGGTGAGAGGAGGGATGTTAAATGTAGGGACTGTGACTGGTAAAGGCAAAGAGTTGGCTGATATGATGGAGAGAAGAAAGGTAGATATACTGTGTGTTCAAGAAACCAGATGGAAGGGAAGCAAGGCTGGGAGTATTGGAGGGGGATTTAAACTGTTCTACATTGGTGTAGCTAGGAAGAGAAATGGAGTAGGAGTAATCTTGAAGGAAGAGCATGCGAAGAGTGTTCAGGAGGTAAAGAGGGAGTCAGACAGTATCATGAGTTTGAAGCTAGAAGTCAAAGGTGTGATGTTGAATGTTGCCAGTGTGTATGCCCCACAAGTTGGATGTCAGGTAGAAGAGAGAGGGATTCTGGAGTAAGCTGGATGAAGTGGTAGAGAGTGTTCCCAGGGAGGAGAGAGTGGTGATTGGAGTGGACTTCAATGGATATGTAGGTGAAGGGAACAGAGGAGGTCCTGTGTAGGTATGGTCTTAAGAAGAGAAATGTGGAAGGACAGATGGTTGTGGATTTTGCTAAAAGGATGGAAATGGCTATGGTGAACACATACTTCAAGAAGAGAGAGGAACATAGGGGGACTTACAGGAGTGGAAGAAGGTACTACATCTTATGCAGAAGGAGAACTCTGAAAGAGATAGGAGACTGCAAGGTGGTGGCAGAGGAGAATGTAGCTAGATAGTATCGGATGGTAGTCTGTAGGATGACACTGCAAAGCAAGAAGAGGAAAATAGTGAAGGCAGAGCCAAAGATTAAGTGGGGGAAGTTACAGGAGCAAGAAGGTCACGCAGTGTTCAGGAAGGAGTTGATACAGGCTCTGGGTGGTAAGGAAGAATTACCAGATGACTGGGAAAGTACAACAAGAGTATTGAGGGAGACGGGTTGAAAGGTATGTGCTGTATCCAGTGGACAGAGAAAGGAAGACAAGGAAACTTGGTGGTGGAATGAGGAGGTACAGGAAAGTATCCAAAGGAAGAGGTTAGCAAAGAAAAAGTGGGATAGTTAGGGAGATGAAGAAAGTGGACAGGTGTATTTGGAATCTAGGTGCATGGCAAAGGGAAAGAGAGCAAAGGCAAATGATAAGGCATATAGTGAGTTGTATCAGAGGCTAAACACTAAGGAAGGAGAAGAGGACTTGTATCGATTGGCTAGACAGAGAGATCGAGCTAGAAAGGATGTACAGCAGGTTAAGTTGATTCAGGACAGAAATGGTAATGTACTATCAAATGACGAGAGTATGTTGAGAAGGTGGAAGGAGTACTTTGAAGAGCTGATGAATAAAGAAAATGAGAGAGGAGGATGGATGAAAGAAAAATAGTGATCAAGGAAGTCTCAAGGACTAGCAAGGCAGAAGTGAGGACAGCTCTGAAGAGGATGAAGAATGGAAAGGCGGTTGGTCCAGATGACATACCTGTGAATGTATGGAGATGTTTAGGAGAGATGGCAGTGAACATTTTAACCAGATTGTTTAACACGATTGTGGAGAGTGAGAGAATGCCTGGGGAGTGGGGAAGAAGTGTTTTGGTGCCAGTTTCCAAGAACAAAGGTGATGCTCAGAGCTGTAGTAACTACAGAGGCATAAAGTTGACCAGCCACACTATGAAGATATGGGAAAGAGTTGTTGAAGCCAGGTTAAGAGGAGAGGTGACAATCAGTGAGCAGCAGTACATTTTCATGCCAAAAAAGAGTACTACGGATGCGGTGTTTGCTCTAAGAGTGTTGATGGAGAAGTATAGAGAGGGTCAGAAGGAGTTGCACTGTGTCTTTGTGGATCTAGAGAAAGCATATGATAGGGTGGCAAGAAAGGAAGTGTGGTACTGTATGAGAAAGTCAGGAGTGGCAGAGAAGTGCCACTTTGATATAGCCTATAAATAGGGTGGGATCAGGTGCTCGTGAACCCTCCCTTAGTGATGCTGCTAATAGGTTTAGACAGCCGGGGGACCTCCAACAATGCACTGGGCTTCACTCCTTTCTTCACTCTCAGTGAAATATTTTTGCTGGTCATTAACATCTGTTTGTTGTCTCCCATAGATTGAGTCCCCGTCGTGCTGTTTGCTCTCTACATGTCTGTTCTTTTCTTCTTCTTCTCTATCCCCTCACCCCCCAGCCAGTTGCAGCAGATGACTGCCCCTCCCTGAGCCTGATTCTGCTGGAGGTTTCTTCCTGCTTAAAGGGAGTTTTTCTTCTTCACTGTCACCAAGTGCTTGCTCACAGGGGATTGCCTGATTGCTGGGGTCTTTCTGCAGTTGTGGGGTTTCCCCTACAGTTGAAAGTGCTGTGAGGTGATTGTTGTTGTTAAATGGCACTATATATAAATAAAGTTGAATTGAATTGAAGTATGTGAGGGTGGCACAGGGCATGTATGAGGACAGTGAGACAGTGGTGAGGTGTGCTGGAGGAGTGACGGATGGATTCAAGGCGGGGGTGGGGTTACATCAGGGATCGGCTCTGAGCCCCTTCTTGTTTGCCATGGTGATGGACAGGCTGACAAATGAGGTCAGGCAGGAGTCACCATGGACCATGATATTTGCAGATGACATTGTTATCTGTAGTGAGAGTAGGGATCAGGTGGAAGAGAACCTGGAGAGGTGGAGGTATGCTTTGGAGAGAAGAGAATGAAAGTCATTAGAAGCAAGATAGAATACATGAGTGTGAATGAGAGGGAGGCAGGTGCAATGGTGAAGATGCAAGGAGTAGAGGTAGTGAAAGTAGATGAGTTTAAATACCTGTGGTCAACCATCCAAAGCAATGGAAAATGCACAAGAGAGGTAAAGAGGAGAGTAGGCAGGGTGGAGTGGGTAGAAACGAGTGTCAAGGGTGATTTGTGACAGAAGGGTAGCAGCAAGAGTGAAAGGGAAGATTTACAAGACGGTAGTGAGACCTGCCATGATGTATGGTTTGGAGACGGTGGCACTGACAAAAAGGCTGGAGGTGGCAGAGTTGAAGATGCTAAGATTTTCATTGGCAGTGACTAGGAGGGACAAGATTAGAAATGAGTAGATCAGAGGGACAGCTCAGGTTGAGCTGTTTAAAGACAAAGTAAAAGAGGCAAAGCTGAGATGGTTTGGACATGTGCCGAGGAGGGATAGTAGATATATTGGACAAAGGATGTTAAAGAGGGAGCTGCCAGGCAGGAGAAAAAGAGGAAGACCACAGAGAAGATTCATGAATGTAGTGAAGGAGGACATGGAGAGGGTTGGTGTTACAGGGGAAAATACAAGGGATAGGATGAGATGGAGAACAATAATCCACCCAGAACAAACTGACTCACAGTATTTTAGTGGACTGCATCACTGGCAATAAGTTGTAGCTAAGCGAAAACTTTTCTTAATTTAAATCAAGAAAAAACAATATATTATGTTCAGGGATACTGCAACGGCTGGTTCTGGTACCTTGTCTTTAAGGTAATCTGGGGGTGATCTTTGACAGTCATTTAAAATTTGACAAACAGACTGACAATGTAGTCAAGATGAGCTTTTATCAATTACGTTTGTTACCCAAAGCCAAACCTTTCCTGAGCCATCATAACCTTGAGACTGTCATGATCTCGAGTGCGGTTCTGTGCTGTGCTCGGGTCTCCTGATTATTATCCTTTTTCTGTATATGTATTTAGTCCTGTTTATCTGTCTTTATGGTTTGCTTTATGGTTATTATCCTCTTTATCTGTCTTTATGGTTTAGCCTGCCTGTGTGGTTTAGTCTCTAAGCCCGGTGGAACTGCTTTTACTAATAGGAGAAGGGGCGAGGACGGATCTCTGGCGCCTTAAAACCAGATGCTTTGGGTAGATGGTGGCTCGTCAACCTGGGAAGGTAGCCCATCTAGGGGAAGGTAAACCCTAATTTCAAATTGCCGCTGCCTTGCGGCATACCCGGTCACGGGAAAGGCTTCGGGAGTCAACCCTGAGGAAAAATCCGGAGTCGGAGCCCCTAAGGCAGTTCTATGTTGTGCTCAACATCGTTGTGGCAGCTCCTGCAACGGTGCTGGTGCCAAACTGTAGCAGCCCTGCTGTTCCTTTGGATTCATCAGTGACGTGGAGAGGGGGGACATGCTGCATGGGCAACATCTTATCCTCCATATCTTCCTGCCCAGGCTTGAATCCTACCAACGCCCAACGCTGGAAGGTAGAACACCGGATCACTGGAGAGGACACTCCAGCTTCGCCTTTGGCGTAGACAAAACACGAGGAATGACAGTTACCGGTTATAAGCCACCGCTCAATTGGCGTAGAGCTCTGCGCCAGGGGTTATTCCCGACGGTGGGAGGGATCATCGGATCTCACTGGACAGCTACCGCCCGCCTCAAGCTGGGCAGCCCCCAGCCAATAAGGTGATGTCCCGCCACAGCTTGCTTTCCTCATTGGGTGCATGGGGATGAGGAGAAGTCCGAACAGCAGGCTGAGAACTTTCGCACCAGGCAAGACAATAAAACAAAAGAGACCAACTCTAAAACTGGGAACTTGGAACGTCCGCACTATGATGACAGGACTCGCTACTAACCTCAAGGACATAAATGACACCAGGAAGACTGCCATCATCAATAATGAGCTGAAGAGACTGGGAGTGGATATCGCCACTCTCCAGGAAACACGGTTGGCTGACGCAGGCACACTGAGAGAGAAGGACTACACGTTCTACTGACAGGGAAAGGGCAGTGACGAACACAGGGAACACGGAGTGGGCTTTGCAGTGAAGAACACCTTGCTGAAGATGGTGGAACTGAGCAGCACTGGCTCTGCACGGCTCCTCACCCTCCGCCTGAACACCACTCAAGGCCCAGTCACCCTCGTCAGTGTGTATGCCCCAACACTGACAGCCACACCAGAGGCAAAAGACGAGTTCTACGAGAATCTCGCAACAACTGTCAGGATCATCCCCAACTCTGAACAACTCATTCTCCTTGGAGACTTCAATGCCAGAGTGGGAGCTGACCACGACTCCTGGCCCTCCTGTCTTGGACCTTTTGGCATGGGCAGAATGAATGACAACGGACAGCGGCTGCTCGAGTTCTGCACATATCACGATCTGTGCATCACAAACTCGTTCTTCAAGACCAAGCCCCAACACAAGGTTTCCTGGCAACATCCACGCTCAAAGCACTGGCACCAGCTGGACTTGATCCTGACCAGGCGCACCTCACTGAAGAACGTGCTAATCACCCGTTCGTTCCAGAGTGCAGATTGCGACACAGACCATTCATTGGTGTGTTGCAAGGTCAAGCTGCAGCTGAAGAAATTCTGTCGTGCTAGACAACCTGGAAAGGCACGGATTGACACCAGCAAGATGGCTCAACCAGAACTTGTTGAGCAGTTTGCCTCCACCTTTGAGAAGGAACGTGGTGTACCACAAGAAGGAGAATTTGCAAAGCAGAAGTGGGAAGAGCTGTGAAACACCATCCACCGCACAGCCTTGGCTACCTTTGGGAGGAAGACCTCGAAGTCACAGGACTGGTTTGATGCCAAGTTGACCGAGATGACCCCCGTCATTGAAGCCAAGTGCTCAGCACTTGCTGAGTACAAGAAGTACCCAAACGAGAAGAATCTCCAGATTCTCAGGGCTGCGAGAAGCAAAGTTCAGCAGACTGCTCGGCGCTGTCCCAACGAGTACTGGACTCAGCTCAGCCAAGACATTCAAACCGCTGCCATAACAGGGAACATCCGTGGTATGTACGATGGCATCAAGAAAGCACTTGGTCCAGCTCAGAGCAAGACGGCCCCCCTCAAATCCTCCACTGGGGAGATGATCACAGAAAAGAACAAGCAGATGGAGAGATGGGTGGAACACTACTCCGACCTCTACTCCAGACAGAACACCGTGACACCGTCAGCCCCTGATGCCATCGACTGCCTGCCATCCATGGACGAACTTGACGCCGAGCCAACCATCGACGAACTCAGCAAGGCCATTGATAGCTTGGCCGCTGGCAAGGCACCCGGCAACGACGGCATACCCCCCGACCTGATCAAGCATTGCAAGACCGCCCTACTGCTGCCATTGCATTACGTCCTCTGCCAGCGTTGGAAGGAAGGTGCCGTACCACAGGACATGAGGGACGCCAAGATCATCACCCTCTACAAAAACAAAGGGGAGAGAAGCGACTGCAGCAACTACAGGGGCATCTCCCTCCTCAGCGTTGTTGGCAAAGTCTACGCACGAGTTGTTCTCGTTCATCTACAGAAGCTTGCCGAACGTGTCTACCCCGAGTCTCAGTGTGGCTTCCGCGCTGAGCGATCGACGGTAGACATGATATTCTCCATCCACCAATTCCAGGAGAAATGCAGAGAACAGAACATGCCCCTGTACGTCGCCTTCATCGACCTCACCAAAGCGTTCGATCTGGTCAGCAGAGAGGGCCTTTTCAAGATCCTGCCAAAGATAGGATGCTTACCAAAGTTGCAAAGCCTCATTGAATCATTTCACACCAACATGCAGGGGATAGTGCAGCACGATGGCAACGTCTCAGAGCCTTTCAACATACGCAGCGGAGTGAAACAGGGCTGTGTACTTGCGCCAACCCTCTTTGGGATTTTCTTTGCTATGCTCCTGAGGCATGCCTTCAGCACAGCAACAGAGGAAATCTACCTGCACACAAGATCTGACGGCAGACTTTTCAACCTCGCCCGCCTGAAAGCCAGAACCAAAGTACGCGAGGCTCTAATCAGAGACATGCTGTTCGCAGACGACGCTGCAGTCACAACCCACACACAGCAGGAGCTTCAGACCCTTATGGACCGCTTCTCCCAGGCATGCAAGGACTTCGGGCTTACCATCAGCCTGAAGAAGACTAACGTCTTGGCGCAAGGCACGGAAACACTACCAATCATCACCATTGACGACTACGAGCTGGAGGTCGGGAATCAGTTCACGTACCTGGGGTCCACGATCAGCAACAACCTCTCCCTTGATACAGAGATCAACAAGAGGATTGGAAAATCAGCCTTCACACTCGCTCGCCTCACCACACAAGTGTGGGAGAATCCCAAACTCTCTGTCAAGACGAAGATGGCAGTGTACAACGCCTGCGTCATCAGCACACTGCTCTATGGGAGTGAGACGTGGACAACATACGCCCGGCAGGAAAAGAGACTGAACTCCTTCCACTTGCGCTGCATTCGCCACATCCTGGACATATCCTGGCAGGACAAAGTGCCCAACACAGAAGTTCTGTCCCGCGCCGGCCTTCCCTCCATGTTCACTCTACTCAGACAGCGCAGGCTCCGCTGGCTAGGCCACGTTCACCGTATGGAGGATGGCAGAATCCCCAAAGACGTCCTCTATGGAGAACTGGCAACTGGCAAGAGAGACGTTGGCCGCCCACAGCTGCGTTTTAGAGACGTCTGCAAGAGAGACATGAAGGCCCTGGAGATCAACACAGAGCGCTGGGAGGACCTTGCAACGGACCGCTCCAAATGGAGAGGCACCCTGACCAGACAGTTCAAGGCGGGTGAAGAGAGACTGACTGCTGCTGCAGATGAAAAAAGGACCCGCAGGAAGAACCGCCACAGACCCAGCAGCACGGAGACCACCCACAAGTGCGACCTGTGTGACAGGGACTGCCATTCGCGCATCGGCCTGTTCAGCCACAGGCGGTGCTGTTCCAGCAGAGTAGACGTTTAGGATTCTCTTCCATGGTCATCATAGACTGACGGAGGCCGACGATGGTTTGTGCTTTTATTGTGACAGCGCCGCGGCAGGACTTCCACCTGTCAGTCTGTTTGCAGCCTGTCACAGCTGTTTATGTTCTATTGATTACTTTCTCTCCACACCTGTTGGTTCATCAGTTTTCTGTAGCATTATTTAAGTTTGCTAGCGAGGCTCATTCCTCACTGCGACCTCGCCCTATCCAGGCTGGAATCCCCAACCCTGATTCCAGTCTTCTTCCAGTGTAAGGTTTCGCCCTAGCTATTTATATGTACGTGCTTGTATTGACTCTTTATTTGTTCTGTTTTCACCCTCCGAGGTCGTGTGTATAATTGTTTGTATTTTTGCCCCTCGTGGCACGTTCTTTTGTTTCCTTTTCATTAATAAATAAGCAAACTCACTGCTGGTGTTTAGTGCCTCATTTATGCCCTGAAAGGGGCATTCATAACAGTAGGTTGCAGCCAAAGTAGGTGCCAGTCACAGTGAGTTTGTCTTTTTGGCTCTGTTTTTTCTCTTTTCGGGTGCCAGCGTTTTTTTTGGGAGTTATGGTGTTGTTTGGCAGGTGGTACCCAGTGAGCCTGGGTTTTGAATTGTGCCAGGCTCTTATGGAAATAGAGGACCTCCTGGCCGTAGCCCATCAATATTCCACACCCAGAGACACTTTATGGTACCTGGACCTCACGGAGACGGCTGTGAAGCGTCATCCTCGCCTTTCTGAGCATGTTGAGGGAAGGGAGAGGATATCACTGTTATCGCCGCTTCAACAAAAGAACCGTGAGTTGGAGAAGAACTCAACCAGGAAGCCTAAACCGGGGCCGACGGTGAAGCACTCCCATTCCTTGGTTCACTGTGAGGTTCCAGCTATGGCTCCAATTCTAGTGTCTCCATTGTCAAAAAGCTGTCTCCCAGCGCGCCATAGGAGGAGGGCAGCCAGGGTTCCCAGTGAAGATGGACAGTGGGCAGCTGAATTCATCAGGGTCCATGTGGCTGAATCACTCTCTTCCTGCAACCCAGACAAGGTTCTGAAGAGCGTGGTGGCAGCTGTTAGGGTTGTGGAGGCACATCCCGGTCTGAATAATTATCCTGAGTTTGCCGAGCTGCTAGCCACTGTCTTCGTGCAGCAGCGACGTTTTCCTGATTTGATGATTGGTTCGTCTCCAGCCCGAAGACGCCACCACCCGGCGCAGAACCCTTCTCCTCTCCGTGACACGGCTGTCTCGAAGCGGAAGGAGGAGAATCACTGGGTCAACATGCCGCGAGGCTCCCGTTTGGATCCAACTACAGGCCGCCAGAAAAATTCCTTCGTCTCCCAGCCAGCTGTTTTTTCTTCGCCACTGCAGAGAGATAGGACAGCAGCTTCAGCCTCCGGGTCTTCTTTGTCAGCTGTTTCGCCAGCTCCCCTTCCCCAGATTGCCTCAGCTGCTCCTCCCTCCCCTACAGCACTTCCTCGAGCTGCTGTGAGCCCAATGGTTTCCTCTCCGGCTGCCCTCATCATCGATCCTCCAGGAGCGGCTCCTCCTTGTCTTCCCGAGGGGCCTACTATCACCATTACAACGGGAGAGGGAAGAATTGAGCCTGCTGCAGCAGTCACCACTGTGCTCCAGGAAAACAGGCAAGTGTTTTTTCATTGTATAGCACAATTTGGTGAATTACCTTGTCTGATTCCTGGGGGTGAGGCTCAGGTTTTACAGTCCACTGAGCTCTCATCACCAGCTGCAGCCACAAACATATTACCTGCTTCCTCTGTGTCTCCTCCTATACCCCCCAAGTGTCCGCCGGTGCCAGGATCAAACCGCCGGACGGAGGAGGAGCCTGCAGCCCTGGTGAACCTGGTCCCAGCCCTGCAGCCACAGTATGGACCGAGGAGGAGGGCTGCCTGCCATTGGGAGTCTGAGCCAACAATGAAGCATCCCCAGGTCTCCCTTGAGCAGAGTTCAGCCCCAGCAAGTAACGGATCTCCTGTCGTCACACTGAGCGAGCCGTCAGTGTGAGTTACATCACCAGGGGGTTCAAGGACTGCTAAGACCATCATGCCAGCTGTGGAGGCTACCGCAGCCAAGTGGGAACCTGTGATGGGCCTCCTGAGGACCGAGCTCGAATCACCGTCACTGCCTGGATCGTCAGAGTCCTGGACGGCGGTGGAGCTCGAGATCAGGCAAGTGCTGTATGTTGTCTTTCTATTTTTGAGCAATCTTGCCTGTCTCTTGGGGAGGAGAGCCGGGTGTAGCCGCCCGCTGCATCCAAGCTCACCTCGCCGGGCTCCGCCGCTGCCGGTGACCCTGATCCCTGTTTTCTCTCTGCTGTTTCTGAGCCTTCTTCCAGGGTCACTAGAGATGATCCAGCTCCACCTGATGTCTCTGAGGGTCTGGGTTTGCCTCTGGAGGTCATCCAAGGTGCAGCTTCCACCCTGCCCGAGGCCATTGTTTGGGTCCCCTCCTCAGGTTGGGTCCACCGTGGGTGCTGCGTTGGCCCAGCCGGGGTCCACCGTGGGTGCAGGGTTGGCCCAACTGGGGTCCACCGAGGGTGCTGCTAAGCTCCAGCCTGGAGCCACCACGGGTGCTACGTTGGCCCAGCTAGGGTCCACCGCGGGTGCTGCTGAGCTCCAGCCTGGAGCCAACACGGGTGCTGCAGATTCTTTACTGCTAGATGCCATTGTTGCTTCCCTCCTTTCTCCACCACCAGATGCCGTTGGGGTTCCCCTCCTCCGGCCCGGCTTCCTGCCACTGAGCCTCCCGGTGGGAAAACCGCCTCCCGGTTCACCCCTCCAGTCCTGGTGGCTCAAGGATGCTGGCAGACCGCCCAAGCCTTCTGGGTAACTGAGGTGGTTTTGGGACTCTGGTAGGCCACCCGATGAACTTTTTCTTTCTTTTTGGGGTCTCTGGGGACCTGGTAGGCAGCCCGGCCTTTTCCACTTGATGGTCGGGTGGAGCCAGGACCCCGGGAGGCTACCTGAATTGCTTTTTTGTTTATCATGTATGACCCAGTGTTCTTTATATTTTGTTTGTTAGTTTATGTTTATGGGTTTTCGAGTTGTTTTGTTATGGGTTTTCGAGTTGTTTTGTTTTTTGTGTCTCTCCCTCCAGGCCTGGATCCCCCCTCCGCCCTCCCGGGGTTGGTGTTTGTAGTTGTGTCTCGTGGGCGGGGAGGGGGGGTTCTCCTTTTCCGCTTGATGTTACTGCAGGGTGTCTGGGGATCCACCCCTTAAGGGAGGGGAACTGTCATGATCTTGAGTGCAGTTCTGTGCCGTGCTCGGGTCTCCTGATTATTATCCTTTTTCTGTATATGTATTTAGTCCTGTTTATCTGTCTTTATGGTTTGTGCTTTTATTTTGACAGCGTCACGGCAGGACTTCTGCCTGTCAGTCTGTTCGTGGCCTGTCACAGCTGTTTATGTTCTATTGATTACTTTCTCTCCACACCTGTTGATTCATCAGTTTTCTGTAGTATTATTAAAGTTCACTAGCGAGGCTCATTCCTCGCTGTGACCTCACCGTATTCAGGCTGGAATCTCCAACCCTGATTCCAGTCTTCTTCCAGCGTAAGGTTTCGCCCTCGCTATTTATATGTACATGCTTGTACTGACTCTTTATTTGTTCTGTTTTCACCCTCCGAGGTCGTGTGTATAATTGTTTGTATTTTTGCCCCTCGTGGCACGTTCTTTTGTTTCCTTTTCATTAATAAATAAGCAAACTCACTGCTGGCGTTTTGGTGCCTTATGTATGCCCTGAAAGGAGCATTCATCACAGAGATAGCCATCCATGCTTTATACACTTCCAGACTTGATTATATCAGTGCACTATATGGGCATCTCTCAGTTCTCTCTCAGCCACTTTGAACTTGTGCAAAACACGGTGGCCTGTCTTTTAATCAACACAACCAGATGAGAGCACATTATACCCATTCTCTTTTCCCTCCCTTGGTTTCCAGTCCATTTTAGAATTAATTTTAAACTTTAACTGTTTTTTTTAAAGCTCTGAAATTTTAACTTTCTGTGACCAAGGTGGTACTCCATCAGATCGCCTCGGAGGTGGGCCTCTCGGCGATGGCTGATGATGTCCAGAGTCGGCTGAGAGATCCAAGGGCGTTTTGGGGAAGATTGTGAACATCCCAAGGCATTGCGGGCAGATTGGATGATGTTTTTCTTGAAAATCTCACAGTCGCCCACTTTGTCCGTGGCCAGGGCACTGAAGCGACTGTTGATAGAACATCGGAACTCAGTGGCAATGTTGGGTTCACGGAGTTTGGAGGAGTCCAGGCAGGGCTGGTGCTTGGCAGAAGGATTGGCCCGTAGCTTCAGCTTAAGATGCGCGACCAGCAGGTGATGGTCAGTGTTACCAAGCGCTGCTTCTCTGAGCACACGGCAATTTTGTCACAAATGACTTCCAGCAGTGGGAGATGATGATGTGGTCAAGGGCCTTTCGGTTTCTGCCGTCTGGTTTGTACCAAGTCCAGTGATGGATTCAGTTTAGTTCAATTAAACTTTATTTATATAGCGCCATTTCACAACAACAGTCAACTCATAGCACTTTCAACTGTAGGGGAAACCCTCAAAATTGCAAAAAGACCCCAGCAATCAGGCAATCCCCTGTGAGCAAGAACTTGGTGATGGTGAAGAGGAAAAACTCCCTTTTAACAGGAAGAAACCTCCAGCAGAACCAGGCTCAGGGAGGGGCAGTCATCTGCTGCGACTGGCTGGGGGGTGAAGGGATAGAGAAGAAGAAGAAAAGAGCAAACACGTAGAGAGCAAACGGCACGATGGGGACTCAATCTACGGGAGAGAACAAACAGATGTTAATGACCAGCAAAAATATTTAATTGAGAGTGAAGAAAGGAGTGAAGCCCAGTGCATTGTTGGAGGTCCCCCAGCTGTCTAAACCTATTAGCAGCATAACTAAGGGTGGGTTCACGGGCACCTGATCCCACCCTAATTATAGGCTATATCAAAAAGGAAGGTTTTTTGTTTTTTTTTTAGTTACTTATTTGTACCCGTAGGTAGATTTGGTTTGCAGTCTGGTGACAAGCCACCGGCTGCCGGTCGCTGCGTGCGCGAGCGCCCTAAACCTACATGTTTTTGGTATGTGGGAGGAAACCGGAGAAATCCCGGAGTAAACCCACGCAACACGAGGAGAACATGCAAACTCCACACAGCTCACTGTTGGTCGGGGGCTGGGATCGAACCCACGATCTCATGATCCCCGCGATCCCTCGGCCGAGGGTAAACAGTGCTGCCACAGTGCTAAACCACTGCACCACCGTGCAGCCCGTTTTAACCCTATTCTTACAAACAGAGATTGAGTCTGACTCTCGAATCCAGATTGGCAGCTGGTTCCAAAGGAGAGGAGCTTGATAACTATACTTTTGGAGATTCTAGGTATTACAAGTAATCCAGCATTTTGGGAGTGTAGTGCTCTGTTAGGATGATAGGGTAGTATTAGATCTTTTAAATAAAAAGGGCCCTGATTATTTAGAGGTTTGTAAGTGAGAAGAAGGATTTTAAACTTAATTCTAAATTCTGTGGGAAGCCACTGAAGGGAGGCCAGAACCGGAGAGATGTAATCTCTCTTTCTAGTACCTGTTAAAACTCTTGCTGCAGCATTTTGGATCAGCTGAAGACTTTTTAAAGAGGTTTAGGACAGCCTGACAATAAAGGGTTACAATAATCTAATCTAGAGCTTACAAAAGTGTGGATTAGTTTCTCAGGATTACTCTGAGTCAAGATGCTTTTAATCTTGGCAGTATTATGCAAATGATAGAAGGCAGTCTTAGAAACAAGTTTAATATGTGAATTAAAAAACAGATCTTGATCAAAAATAACTCCAAGGTTCCTCACAGAACTATTCAGAGAAAGAGGAACCGCATCCAAACTAAGAGTTTGATTTGGAAAGATATTTCTAAGGTTATTTTTGGACCAACTAGAAAGACTTCAGTCTTATCTGAATTTAGTAGCAAGAAATTTCAGGTCACCCAAGCTTTGATTTCCTTAAGACAAGCCTCTAATTTGGCTAATTGATTACTGTCATCTGGCTTCATTGACAAGTATAATTGTGTGTCATCGACATAACAATGAAAATGTATGCAGTGCTTTCTAATAATGTTGCCTAGCGGAAGCATATATAAACTAAAAAGAATAGGGCCTAGCACAGATTCCTGTGGAACTCCATGACTGAGCGTTGAGTTGGAAGAAGACTCATTATTGACATGAACAAACTGGAACCTATCAGATAAATAAGATTTAAACCACTGCAGCAAAGTTCCATTAAGTCCAACAAGGTGTTCTAGTCTATCAAGTTAAATATTATGATCGATGGAATCAAAAGCTGCACTAAGGTCCAAAAGGACAAGTACAGAAAGAAGTCCATTATCAGACGTGATAAGGAGGTCATTAGTGACCTTCACTAAAGCTGTTTAAATACTATGATGGATTCTAAACCCAGATTGAAACTCTTCAAATAAACCATTTCCTTGCAAGTGGTCAAATAATTACGCAGCAACAACTCTAAGATTTTTGAAATGAAAGGTAGATTAGAGATTGGCCTATAGTTAGCTAAAACTCCTGGATCCAGCGTTGGCTTTTTAAGTAAGGGTTTAATTACTGCAGTTTTAAAGGCCTGCGGTACATGGCATGAGTTTCCGAGGAAACCAGGTGTCGGCTATGCAGAGGAGCTGGCCCAAAACCAGCAATATTGGCACGCATTGGTTAACCTGATTGGTTCTACGCATGGTGATGGCCACCCAGCCCTCACCCTGTAGGTGTAGTAAGTAAGTAAATGACCAAGGCAGAGCTTTGAGGTCATCCAGTCAGCTTTTGCTGAATGTGCCCAAGTCAAGGTGTAAACACTGGGATGACCGAGCCTTTTCAGTTGTTGCCCCCAGGCTCTGGAATAATCTCCCCCCTGACTTATATGTTATCTTGGACCTGGCCATTTTTAAATCAAAACTTAAAATGTATTTATTCAGGATGGTTTTTAATACCCAGTAGTAGTGACGCTTATTTTTTTTTATTGTCATGAATGCCCCTTGCAGGGCTGGAGTCGGGGGTAGAAACTCCAGTCCATGAACACGGAGGTGTGTGTGTGTAGGTCGCAGCGAGGAGTGAGCCTCAGCTGCTCCCTTAAATACCGGACATAACCCAACCAGGAAAAGGGGAACGTGATTAACGAAAATGACAAAACAGCTGTCACGACGCCAGCTTGGCTTTGACAGCCGGAATTACAGCCATGACGCTGTCACAGTAAGAGCCCTCGAGAGGTTCTAATAACAAACCCCGAAATAATATGGTAGAAAAGGGGAAATACTGACTAACCCGAGCGCGGATGGGATCAGCGCTCAGATCACCACAGTACCCCCCGTTCAAAAGGCGCATTCCAGGCATCAACCGTGACATCCAAGTCCCCCCCCCCCCCCAACCAGAAGGCTACCAGGACCGACCCAGGGAGGGTGGAGGGGGAACAGGTCAGGAGGGAGAGAGCCAAAAAACAAAAAAGGCTACAGTGACACCCAGAGGAGGAAAAAAACCCCACAAGGAACGGGTAACAATATGGATAGCACAAAATGGCATGGCTTAAACACAGAAATGACCAAAACTAAATCAAGTGCAACAGGATGAATAAACAAAAAATATGTAAGGTACAGCCTGATAAGAAAAACGAGAGGAAATCAAATTACAGGTACACTTCAAAATACGTAAGTACCCAATAACACTTCAACTAGAAAAGGAAACCTTCAAGCACTACGGAATAAGCAAGAAAAAATATCTGCATGGTACACACGGTAATCCGAGCAAAAAACAGAAATCCCTTCAATATACATGGGGGAAAAACACAATTTCAGGGATGCCGGCAGGTAGAGAGCGGAGTAAAAAAAAACAGTTCAGATGTTCTACCCGCATCCCGATTCCACCTAACAAAAAGAAAAAAGAACAGTTTGGGCGGCCTACCCAAGTCCCAGGCCCGGGGAAACAGTACCTCAGGCGGCCGGACCAGGTTACCGAACCAACAAAGCAGTTCTTCAGGCGGCCGACCCAGGACGCAGAACCAGCAAAACAGTCTCTCAGGCAGCTGGCCCGCATCCTTAGACCACCAGGACCGGAGGGGGAAGCTCGGAGGCAGCCTCCCTACTGAGAGGGACAGTAAGGGGAAGCCGATCCGAATAAGGGAGACCCCAGCGGCATCCGGTGGAGAAGAATGGGGGGAAGACGAGGAACCAGTCCGGAGTCAGGTGTAAAGGGATCTGCAGCTCCCTCACCGACCTCGAACCGAACCGGCACTGCACCCTCGGTGGACCCAGACCGGGCCAGCACAGCACCCACGATGGACCCCGATTGGGCCAACGCAGCTCCCACAATGGACCCCGACTGGGCCAGCGCAGCTCCCACGATGGACCCCGACTGGTCCAGCGCAGCACCTGGGATGACCTCCAAACACGAACCTGGAGCCTTGATGGCAACCACCAGAGCTGACTCGTCTCCGGTGACCCTGGGAGGAGGCTTGGAAAGACAGAGAGAACCGGGGTAAGGATCACCGGCAGCAGCAGAGCCTGGTGAGACAAGCTCGGATACAGCGGTCGGCTGCATCCGGCTCTTCTCCCCAAGAGACAGGCAAGAATGCTCCAGAACAGAAAGTAAGAAGACAAAATAGAGCACTTGCCTGATCTCGGGCATCACCGCTGTCCAGGAGTCCGACGATCCAGGCTCAATGATCTGGAGGTCCATTCCTGGTTCTGACTCAACCATGGAGGGCTCCACAGCCAGCATGATGGTCATCACAGTCCGGGAACCCCCTGGCACTGAAGCCCACGCCGAAGGCCCACACGGCGTGGTGGCAGGGGATCCATGACCTGCTGGGGCCGACTGCTCCTCCATGGAGACCTGGGGATGCTTGATCGTCGGCTCAGGCTCCAAACGGCAGTCAGGCCTCCTTCTCTGCCTGTGAGACGGCTGTGGGACTGGAACCAGGCTCTTCAGGGCCGCAGGCTCCTCCTTCGTGCAACGGTTTACTCCTGGCACCGGGGGACGCTCAGAGAGAAGGGAGGGAGACACAGAGGTTGCAGGTTCAATGTTTATGGCTGCAGCAGGTGATGGGAGCTCAGAGAACTGTGAATCCCAAGCTCCACCCCCAGGAGTCAGACAAGGCAATTCAATATACAGAGATTTAGAATGAAACAACACTTGCCTGTTCTCCCGGGGAGCGATGGTGGCTGCTGCAGCGGGCTTGGTTCTCCCCTTTCCCCTAAGGATGGTGACGGAGGGCCCCCCGGGAAGACGAGGAGGAGCCGCTTTTATGGGATCGGCAACGGGCGTAGCCGGGGCAGGACTCGCTGAACTCACAGCAGCTGAATAGAGCGCCAAGGAGGTGGGAGGAACAGCCGAGGCGGTCCGGGGACAAGGAGCTGACGGAACAGCGGGAACGGATGACCCGGAGACTGAGGCTGCTGTCTTTCCCTTCTGTCGTGATGCAGGGGCAACAGCTGGCGGGGAGGTGGAGTTCCCTCGGCAGCCTGGAGCAGGATCCGGACGGGGACCTCGCAGAGGAACGGCAATGGGAGGAGCCAGATGAGGATTCGCTGGGCTCACAGCAGCTGACAGGAGCACCAAGGAGGAGGGAGGAGCAGCCAAGGCAGTTTGGGGACGTGGAGCTGATGGAACAGCAGGGAAGGATGACCAAGAAACTGGGGCTGCTGTCTCTTTTGGCTGCGACCTACTGTCATGAATGCCCCTTGCAGGGCATTAGTGAGGTGCCAGGAGCCAGAAGTAAGTTTTCTTGTTTATTTGACAAAAGGACAAAAGGATAAAGTAAACAGCCACATGGGGCAAAACATGTACATACACTAAGCACAAAATAATAAACACTGAAGACAAGCGAGAAGATGTAGCGAGGATGGAACCTACGCTGTACAAAAGCACTTACAAAAGACGAGCAGCGATGAATCCAAAACACAGGAGGAAGACTGGAGTCAGGGGTAGGAGCTCCAGTCCATGAACACAGAGGTGTGTGTGTGTAGGTTGCAGCGAGGAGTAAGCCTCAGCTGCTCCCTTAAATACTGGACATAACCTAACCAGGAAAAGGGGAACGTGATTAACGAAAATGACAAACAGCTGTCACGACACCAGCTAGGCTTTGACAGTCGGAAGTACGGCCGTGATGTTGTCACAATAAGAGTCCTCAAGAGGTCCTAATAACAAACCCCAAAATAATATGGTAGAAAAGGGGAAATACTGAGTAACCTGAGCGTGGATGGGATCAGCGCTCAGATCACCACATTTATCCTTTTTAATTTACTTTTATTTTTACAGAATTATGCTTATCCCTTTATTTATTTAACTGTTTTATGTTGTGTGTGTTTCTAGTGCTGTTCAATTTTTTTGTAAATCACTTTGGTCACCTACAGGTTGTTTTAAAGGGCTATATAAATAAAGTACATTACATTACATCTTATGCTCCATTAGTGGGCGAGAAGATGGAGTGTAGCTGAGTGACTCCTTGACAGAGGTAAGGCCAGTGGTGGCTGAGACAGTGGTGTTGTGGGCATATTCCACCCCGACAAGATGGGAGCTCCACATAGTGGGGTTTTGCAAAGCCACACAGACGAGTGCTGCCTCCTGATAGGCACGCTCACACTGTCCATTATTCCATGGGTGGCGACAGACGTGAGACTCGCAGTAGCTCCTAGGGGTTTGCAGAATGCTTGCCAGACCTGTGATATAAACTGGGTCCCTTGGTGGGAGATTATGTCAACCCTGTCCCATGGAGGTGGACGTGTTCTGGGAGGAATTCAGAGATTTTCTGTGGCAGAGGGGAGCTTTGGTAGAGCTACAAAATGGACAGCTTTAGAGAAGTGGTGAATTATGATGAGTATGGAAGTATTACCTTCAGAGGGTGGGAGTCAGGGTCGGCTAGGAATTGGTAGCAGTTGGAGGACGCTCGATGGAAGTGAGGAAGTAGTCTTATTAGAGGAACAGATGTTACAGGCTTTATTGTACCCATGAATGTCCACAGTTAATGAAGGCTAACAGAAGCCTCACTGGAGGAGATTCATGATGTGGGCCATCCCATGATGACAGAAAAATTTAGACATGTGGGCCCAGTGGATTACCCGGCCCTGAAGGGCAGTGGGAACATTGAGTCTATCTGCGGGGGGAAGGGGGGGGGCACCTGGATCCGGTTCAGCTAACTCTTTTCTCAATCGCCCAAGTAATGGAGCATCCCTCTTCAGTCCTGACAGGTTGTAAAGGCAACTAGATGGAAGCCGCGCACTTGGGAGGAGGTTGGTAGGACAGTCGTAGGGCATGCGAGGTGGTAGATCATGAAATACCTCGAGCATGTGGCTGAAGTCAGGAGGCTCAACCGGAGAAGGAGCCAGGGGCTGAGCAGGCAAACCACTGAATGAAGGCAGGGAGACAGGCAAAAATTGCTGCTGGATTGGATCCAGTGGTTAGTCCAATTAATGGTGGGGTTTTGTAATTTGAGTCAAGGGTATCTTAACAGAATGGGAACAGAAGAATGGGGTAGGGCAAAAAATTGAATTTATAGATTCATGGAGGTTGCCAGATATGAGGATGGGCACCTGGGACGTTTGAGTGGACACTGAGGCTAAGTGAGCTCCTGACAGGGCTACCTTTAAGGGTGACTTAAGCTCTTGGATGGGGATTCCCCCTCCCCCCCAGCACAAGCCGTAATTTAGATGTATTTTGGGCTAAATCAGGTCCATCAGTCCAAGCTTTAATTTAGCCCACAAATAGACGCTGAAAATTGTGGTGTGTGTAGTCCATCTTAATATGGACCATTTTTATCCCAAAAATAGATGCTGAAAATTGGGTTGTGTCTTGGGTTGTATCATCTTGTACAAACCATATTTAACCAGAAAACAGTTGTCAAAAATTAGGCTGTGCCTGACCGTGTTAACCAAAAAATAGTCCAATAAGTGGGCTGCTTAGTTCACAGGATTTGGCCCTGATTTATCCTCAAGATAGTTTTTGGCTTTTGGTGATGGTGGAGGGGTCTGTCTCTCAAAAGTCAAATACACTTTTACAGCTACTGGGACTCTTTGTTAAAAGTGCTTTATGCAAATTTTTTAACAGCTTTTTTTAGTTCAACATTTAGCATAATGCTTGTTATAAAATATTTGGAACAATCTGAAATCAGTGCTAGTGCTATTGTGTTATACATTAAAAAAGCACTATTTGAATACATTTTGTGGAGAAAGGAGGCAGGCGAGGCAACGAGCTGGACGACACAGAAACTTTATTCTTTCTCCAACATGAAGTACAGCAAACAGCGATCCCAGGTCTCTGTGCATTCCATTTTTATCTCTTTATTTCCATGCATCGAGACCCGGAACTTCCGACCATAACACTTTGTTGTTTGAACAAAGTAATGTGTGGCACATTAACATGACATTACGCCAGGGCCGCTCTTACACCCTTCTACCTTTAGCCGCTCCAGTAGCTCTTGCATTCCCCAGGGGGCGCAAAGACCCAACAGTCCCATCTGATGTCCCCCGGTGACACCTCCTCTTTCGGTCCATTGTTCCCCCTTCCCCCTGCCCTCTCTGGGTGGAGAAACCCCTACCGTGCTCCCACACAGCACCCCCCCAAACACCCAGAAGGGGCACTAACCCCACCCTCCGTCCTTTGGGCTTGAGCTGGCGGCTGTAGCGGGCGGTCGCCGGTCCAGTCGAACTGCCCTGCTGGCGAAGTGTACAGGAGGGCACATCAGTCTGTGGAGGGATAAAGGGAGGGGGGGAACACATGATCTTCGCGAGCACAGGTCCCTGCTGAGGGATCACCAACCTACGGAGCCACCAACGGTGGGCGTTTACGCCGGGGAGCTTGGGCCAACACCACCTGCTCATCTGCCAACAGAAAAGCGGGCTTCAGTCTGTCGATGCAGACGGTCTCCCTACATCCCCCCAAGTCTAACGTGAAATGCTTCGCCCCACGTTCCAACACCCTGAACGGTCCATCGTACGGTGGCCGCAGCGGGGCCTGGTGCGCATCGTGCCTGATGAAAACAAAACGAGCATTCTGCAAGCTTTTTGGGATGAATGTGTGGGGAAAACAATGGTGGGCTGGGCCCGGTACACTCACAACCTCTGTACTGTGTAAAAATTGCGCAGGCAAATCAGCCTCGGGCGCGAGGTTTTCCGGTAAAAACTCTCCGGGGATCTGCAGCAGTTGAGAAAAACAAATTCTGCCAGGGAGGCTGCCAAATCCTCCTTAGGTGCAGAGCGCAACCCTAGAAGAACCCAGGGCAGGCAGTCGACCCAATTTGTGTCAGTGGGCGAAGCTCTGAGCGCTGCTTTAAGCAACCTATGAAAACGCTCGCATAACCTGTTAGCCTGGGGGATGTACGCAGTAGTGCAGTGAATTTTGACACCCAGGCAGGCGTTGTGCCATTGCGGACCAGAGTTCTGACACGAATTGTGGACCCCTGTCGGATGTGATGTCCGATGGAGATCCGAAACGTGCAACCCAAGCCGACAAAAAAGCGCGAGCCACTTCCACGGACGTGGTGGAAGCCAGTGGGACCACTTCAGGCCAGCGCATGGTGCAGTCCACGACCGTCAAAAGGTGCATGAAACCTTGTGATGGCGGGAGGGGTCCCACCAAATCCACATGGATGTGGTTGAACCTCCTGGCCAGGATTTGGAACAGCTTGAGGGGGGCTCTGGTGTGCTTGTGCACTTTGGCCTGCTGGCACGCGACGCAAGCTGCAGCCCACTCTTTTACATATTTGCGCAAGTGCGGCCAGACGAACTTCGCCCCCACTAGCTTCACCAAAGCGTGCACTCCCAGATGCGAAAGGGAGTGGACCAACTCAAAAACGCGATGGCGCCAAGAGCTCGGTACCACAGGGCGCGGGCGGCTGGTGGAGACATCGCAGAGCAAGGGAGGGCACCCTTCTTGCACCACCCTGCTCTCCAGCCTTAACCCAGTAGGCGTAGACTGGAGCGTGCAAATGTCTGCGTCCCCAGCTTGTTCCGCGGCCATGGCAGGGAAATCTATTCCCATGTAGACTGGGGTGATTAACGCACCTGACAGGCAATCGGCCACAACGTTGAGCTTACTGGCAATGTGTTGAATGTCGGTCATAAATACCGAAATTGTGGCCAAATGGCATTGCTGCTGGGCCTACAATGGTTCCAAGACCTTGGATATCGCGTACGTCAGTGGCTTTTGGTCCATGAATGCAGTGAACTTGTGCCCCTCCAGCCAGAACTGGAAATGGCGCATTGCTAGGTGGAGGGCCAGTAATTCTCTATCGAATGCGCTGTATTAACGTTCGTTGTCGCGCAAAGTTTGGCTAAAAATGCGAGCGGCTGCCACGAACCTGAGATGCACTGCTCCACCACTGCCCCATGGCAACATCATACGCATCCGTAGTGAGCACTATCCGTGCAAACGAATCCGGGTGGGCTAGCAACACGGCATGGCAGTGCGGTGGCGCAGTGGTTAGCACTGCAGCAGCACAGCAACTCACCCTTGGCCATGGGATCCCTGGTTCGATCCCAGCCCCTGACCAACAGTGATCTGTGTGGAGTTTGCATGTTCTCCCCATATCTGCGTGGGTTTACTCCGGGATTTCTCCGGTTTCCTCCCACAGGCCAAAAACATGCAGATTAGGTTAACTGGAGACTCTAAAGTGGCCCTAGGTGTGAATGTGTGGGTGAATGGTTAAGGGATAGCGCCGTACCGTGGCTGCTTCATCCATCCAGGTGGATGCCCTCAATTTCCCCTCTGGGGATCAATGAAGTATACAAAATACAAAAAAATCCGCCAGTACTGTTTTGGCATTTGTAAAAGCCTGGTCTCGCTCGGGAGTCCAGTCGACGGTTTCCGCAGGCTTCTTTTTTTAAAACGCGGCATACAACGGCTGCATCAGCTGGGCTGCCCGGGGAAGGAAATGGTTTTAAAAATTAACCATTCCCAAAAACTCCTCTAGTGCTCTTACGGTCTGCAGACACGGAAAATCTGACACAACGCGCACCTTATCTGGCAGCAGAATCATCCCCTCCGGCGAAATGCGGTGGCCCAAAAAATCAGTCACTGGCACGCCGAACTGGCACTTCGCCGGGTTAGCTATCAGCCCGTGCGCTTCCAACCTCTGGAAAACTGTCTCGAGATTAGCATGTGCTCCTCCTCAGACGCACTGGCTACCAAAATGTTGTCTAAGTAGACAAAACCGAAGGACAAGCCGCGAAGCACTGCGTCCATCATCCTCTGGAAAGTATGCGCCACGCCTTTTAATCTGAACGGCATGCATAAAAACTTGAAAAGGCCAAAAAGAGTTATTGCTGCTGTTTTGGGGATGTCTTCCATGCGCACCGGGACCTGATGATATCCACAGACCAGATCCACTTTCGAAAAAACCCGCGCCCTGGCTAGGTGCATGGAAGGAATTGGATAACAATCGTGTTCCATGGCGTTATTCAAGCGCCGGAAATCACAGCATGGTTGCCACAACCCATCGGCTTTAGGCACCATGTGTAGTGGGGATGCCCACGGGCTGTTGGAGCACCTGACGATGCCCAACTGCTCTAAGTTGTCAATCTCCTCTCATGTGCTGGCCAGTTTAGCTGTGTCCAAGCGCCGAGGTCGTGCAAACACCGGCGGGCCTTTTGTTGTTTTGAAGTGTTTGACCCCGTGTTTTGTTACCATAGCCGAAAAAGTCGGGACCGTGAGTGCCGGGAACTGTGTGAGCAACTGTTGGTACTTTCCCTCTGGAGCTATAACGTTAGCCAGTGTTGTCGACCCAGCTCCCTGAGCTGTACAGGGCAGTGAGGTGAAAGAGACAGCATCCACTAATTTCCTATTAGCAACATCGACTAACAACCCTGAAGCACATAAAAAAATCTGCGCCTAGAATGGGGCCGGAATATGCAGCTATCACAAAGTCCCACTGAAAGTTACATCCATGTAAGCATATTGTCAGTGTCCGCTTGCCACATGTCCTGATGGTGGATCCGTAAGCAGCCGTGAGCTTGGGACCGCTGCCTCCTGCCACCCTGTCTGCGTTGACCGGTAGGATGAGGCTCTTCTGGGAGCCGGAGTCCACCAAAAACCGTCTCCCCAAACATGTGTCTGTGACGTAAAGCAGTCTGTTCCTGATGCCATTGGTCGCAGCTGCAACTGAATTCCGAGCGTGCCAACTTCCCAGCTCCTTGAATTGGCATGGCTCTAGGCAGCATTGGGCATTCGAGCCAAAACGGCGATGATAACAACAGATCGCCCCGTTCCTTCATCTCCTAGTGTTTGTCCTGGTTATCACCCACGGCTCCTCGACCTCGCTGGAGTCCCTCATGGATGCTGGTGCCACTGCCTGTGCGCTGAGAGTTCTGGTCGCCAAAATGATGCGGTCCGCTTCCTGCGCAAGGGCACGGTAGTCCTTAGCAACCAGCCATGGCGAGTTGGCCAAGACCGCCTTCGCTGTAGCTGGTAGGTTCCTGAGGAACAAGTGGGCGAACAGGAAAGATTCATCGTCCTTCCCCCTCAGTGCCAGTGTGCTCTCCATGAGCTCCACTGCTGATCTGTCCCCTAACTCCAAACCCGTTAGGAGTTTCTCTGCCCTCTCACTGTCAGAAAGGGTGTAACGCTGGAGAAGCATTCTCTTGAGCGCTTCATATTTTCCTTGGGCCGGCGGCTCCTGTAGCAGGCTCATCACCTGTTGCGTGGCGGGCACATCCAGTGCAGCAACCACGTAGTAATATCTTGTGTCGTCCGTTGTTATCCCGCGGAGTGCTGAACTGGGCTTCTATTCAATTCAATTCAATTCAATTCAACTTTATTTATATAGCGCCATTTCACAACAACAGTCATCTCATAGCACTATCAACTGTAGGGAGGACCCCCACAGTTGCAGAAAGACCCCAGCAATCAGGCGATCCCCTGTGAGCAAGCACTTGGCGACGGTGGAGAGGAAAAACTCCCTTTTAACAGGAAGAAACCTCCAGCAGAACCAGGCTCAGGGAGGGGCAGTCATCTGCTGCGACTGGCTGGGGGGTGAGGGGATAGAGAAGAAGAAAAGAACAGACATGTAGAGAGCAAACAGCACGATGGGGACTCAATCTATGGGAGAGAACAAACAAATGTTAATGACCAGCAAAAAAAAAAAAAAAATATTTCATAGAGAGTGAGGAAAGGAGTGAGGCCCAGTGCATTACTGGAGGTCCCCCGGCTGACTAAACCTATTAGCAGCATAACTAAGGGAGGGTTCAGAAAACACATGATCCCTCCCTAATTGTAGGCTATATCAAAAAGGTAGGTTTTAGCCCTATTTTTAAAAACAGAGATCGAGTCTGACTCCCGAATCCAGATTGGCAGCTGATTCCACAGGAGAGGAGCTTGATAACTGAAGGCTCTGCCTCCCATTGTACTTTTGGAGATTCTAGGTATTACAAGTAAACCTGCATTTTGGGAGCGTAGTGCTCTGTTAGGATGATACGGTAGTATCAGATCTTTTAAATAAAAAGGAGCCTGATTGTTTAGAGCTTTGTAAGTTAGAAGAAGGATTTTAAACTTAATTCTAAACTCTATGGGAAGCCAATGAAGGGAGGCCAGAACCGGAGAGATATGATCTCTCTTTCTAGTACCTGTTAAAACTCTTGCTGCAGCATTTTGGATCAGCTGAAGACTTTTTAAAGATGTTTTAGGACAGCCTGATAATAAAGAATTACAATAATCTAATCTCGAGCTAACAAAAGCGTGGATCAGCTTCTCAGCATCACTCTGAGACAAGATGCTCCTAATCTTGGCAATATTACGCAAATGATAGAAGGCAGTCTTAGAAACAAATTTAATATGTGAATTGAAGGACAAATCCTGATCAAAAATAACTCCGAGGTTCCTCACAGAGCTATTAAGAGAAAGAGTAACTGCATCCAAACTGAAAGTTTGATTTGGAAAGGAATTTCTAAGGTTTTTTGGACCAACAAGAATGACTTCAGTCTTATCTGAATTTAATAGCAGGAAATTACAAGTCATCCAAACTTTGATTTCCTTAAGACAGGCTTCTAACTTGGCTAATTGATTAGTATCATCTGGCTTCATTGACAGGTATAATTGTGTGTCATCTGCATAACAGTGAAAATGTATACAGTGCTTTCTAATAATGTTGCCTAACGGAAGCATATATAAACTAAAAAGAGTAGGGCCAAGCACAGATCCCTGTGGAACTCCATGACTAAGCTTTGAGCTGAGAGAAAACTCATCATTTACATGAACAAACTGGAACCTATCAGATAAATAAGATCTAAACCACTGCAACGAAGTTCCATTAAGTCCAACATAGTGTTCTAATCTATCAAGTAGAATATTATGATCAATAGTATCAAAAGCTGCACTAAGATCTAAAAGGACAAGTACAGAAACTAGTCCATTATCAGATGCAATGAGGAGGTCGTTAGTGACCTTCGCTAAGGCTGTTTCAGTGCTATGATGGATTCTAAACCCAGATTGAAACTCCTCAAATAAACCATTTCCCTGCAGGTGGTCAAATAATTGCGTAGCAACAACTCTTTCTAAGATTTTTGAAATGAAAGGGAGATTAGAGATTGGTCTATAGTTAGCTAAAGCTCCTGGATCTAGCGTTGGCTTTTTGAGTAAGGGTTTAATTACAGCCGTTTTAAAAGCCTGCGGTACATGGCCTAAAGTTAATGAAGAATTGATTATATGAAGAATAAAGCTACCAATAAGTGGGAAGACTTCTTTAAATAACCTGGTAGGAATAGGGTCTAAAAGACAAGTTGAAGGTTTGGATGAGGAAACTATTTTGTCTAACTCACAAAGGTCGATTGGAGTAAACTCATCAAGACAGACATCAATAGAAGGAGTTGTAGTAGTTACAGTATTTAAGTTAACTGTGGGAAGAATCTGATTGATTTTATCTCTGATGGATGAAATTTTATTATTGAAAAAGTTCATAAAGTCCTGACTAGTAAGCTCTAAGGGGATGCTAGGATTGACAGAGTCCTGACTCTTTGTCAACCTGGCTACAGTACTGAAAAGAAACCTGGGATTATTCTTGTTCTCTTCTATTAATGCAGAGTAATAACTCGTTCTAGCTTTTCTAAGAGATTTTTAATAAATTAAAAGATGATTTCTCCAAGCTAAATAGATTTCATCTAAATTAGTAGAGCGCCATTTTCTTTCTAATTGACGAGTCTTCTGTTTTAAGCTACGAGTTTCTGTGTTGAACCAAGGAGTTAAAAATCTCTGATTAGACTTTTTCTTTTTTAAGGGGGCCACCAAGTCTAGAGCCTGATGCAGAGAAGCTGAAACACTATCCACCATGTTATCAATTACAGAAGGAGCAAGCTGTCTATAGCTTATTTCCGTTGTGTTGACACATGGCATAGAGGAAACAATCTGCATAAATTTGGAAACAGCATCATCTGAGAGGCATCTACTGTGATAATATTTTTCTTTAGGAGCCAAATAGTCAGAAATAGTAAAATCAAAGGTTAACAGACAATGGTCTGACAGTACAGGGTTATGAGGAGACACTACAAGATTTTCTATTTCTATGCCATATGTCAGAACAAGGTCCAATGTATGGTGGAGGTAATGAGTAGAATTTCCTACTTTCTGAGAAAACCCAATCGAGTCTAATATTGAATTAAAAGCCACATTAAGGCAGTCACTATCTACATCCACATGTATATTAAAGTCCCCTACTATAATTATTCTATCAGATTTCAGCACTAAATCAGCTAAGAAATCAGGAAATTCGGATAAAAATTCTGAATAGGTTGATGGGGGACGATAAACTATGGCAAATAAAATTGGGTTTAACCTGGAATTGCTAAAGTGCCCAACACTGAGGACCAGGCCCTCAAAGGAATTATAACATGTTTTTTGCTTTACATTAACTAGTAATTTGGAATGGTAAATTGATGCTACTCCTCCTCCACGACCAGAACTTCTGGGATTTTGACAGTTTAAATAACCAGAGGGAGTTGATTCATTTAAACCAACATAATCCTCTTGTCCTAACCAAGTCTCTGTAAGGGAAATTAAATCAATCTGATGATCAATTAACAGATCATGGACTAACAGAGACTTGGGAGTTAGAGACCTAATATTTAATAAACCACATTTAATTTTTAAATTATGAGGAGGAACAGAGGCCAAATCATTCAATTTAGAGGCTTTATGTTTAATTTGAGTTTTACCAATATTTTGCTTTATCACTTTGGGATGCTTATACATTATATTTTTATTTATTTTGGAGGGAGCAGACAACGATTCTCTGATGGGGAAGACAGGGGCTAAGCTGAGGGGTGGCGGATGAAGAGGAGCTGCAGAGAGGCGTGTAAGACTGCGACTCTGCTTCCTGGTCCCAACTCTGAGTAGTCAAGGTTTTGGAAATTTGGATAAAAAAGATGCCAGATTGTTAGATAAATGAGAAGCACCATCCAAAGTGGGATGAATGCTGTCTCGTCTCATAAGACCAGGTTTTCCCCAAAAAGAGCTCCAATTGTCAATGTAGCCCACGTCATTTTTAGGACACCACACAGACAGCCAGCGGTTCAAGGATGACGAGCGACTAAACATGTCATCACTGGTCAGATTGGGGAGGGGCCCAGAGAATACTACAGTGGCAGACATCGTTTTGGCAAACTCACACACCGATTCTACATTAAGTTTCGTGACTTCCGACTGCCGGAGACGGATGTCATTAATGCCGGCGTGAATAACAATTGTGGAATATTTACAGTTACTTTTAGCCAGCATTTTCAAATTTGACTCGATGTCGCCTGCTCTGGCCCCAGGAATGCATGTGACTATGGCCGCTGGAGTCTCTAGGTTCACGTTTCTGACTACAGAGTCGCCAATGATCAGAGTTTTTTCCTCAGCGGGTGTGTCGCTGAGCGGGGAAAAACGATTAGAAACGTGAACAGGTTGGTGGTGAACCGGGGCTTTGCGACTAGGCTTCCTTCTCACCGTCACCCACCCAGTCTCCTCGCTGCAGAGGAGAGCCGGGGAACCGGTGACAGGGGGACCTAAGCTAGCTAGCTCCGCTGCAGCTAATGGGCGTCCGTCGAGATTAACTGGCGCAGACGGTGTTTCAATGCAGCGGAGCCGGGATTCCAAATCAGACAACCTCGCCTCGAGCGCCTCAAAAAGACAACATTTATTACATTTACCGTTATCACTAAAAGAGGCAGAGGTGTAGCTAAACATCTGACAGAGAGAGCACACCAGAGGAGGAGAGGAAAGAGAGCTAGTAGCCATAGCTAGTGGCTCGAGAGCTGGAGAGCAAACCACACAGGCAGACAGCAAAACAGGAAGTGACGATACGTTACCACAAGGAAGTGACGATCCTATGTGCAGAAACCACGCAGTCGGCTTGTGAAGCCAGAAGTCAGGGAGCTTGACTGAGCCGGCGCACGTGGCGCCGGTGCTGTCCCTCCAGGTAGTCTCCGGCGCAACACTTGGCTCGCTTTCCATGGCACGTCTTAGGGTCACAAATGTGGAGAAAGGAGGCAGGGGAGGCAACGAGCTGGATGACACAGAAACTTTATTCTTTCTCCAACATGAAGTACAGCAAACAGCAATCCCGGTTCTCTGTGCATTCCTCTTTTATCTCTTTATTTCCATGCACCGAGACCCGGAACTTCCGATCATAACACGTTGTTTGAACAAAGTAGTGTGTGACACATTAACATGACATTACGCCGGGGCCGCTTTTACACCCTTCTACCCTCAGCGGCTCCGGTAGCTCTCACTCTCCCCAGGGGGCGCATAGACCCAACAGTCCCATCTGATACCCCCTGGTGACACCTCCTCTTTCGGTCCATTGTTCCCCCTTCCCCCTGCCCTCTCTGGGTGGAGAAACCCCTACTGTGCCCCCACAATTTCACAAATTTCTCTCCGTATTGTGTCATATTGATCTTCACACCTTGGGCTCCAGGTGTCTCCAGACACCGCTGGTTTTCTTTTTAGACGGTTGGTGAAGCCGTCTTTTCAACATTTTTTTCAACCAATTTGTGCTGGGAGGGTTAATTGTGAGACTTGGGACTCCTGTCTTGGGATAGGAAATTTTGCTTGGCCCCAGAATCAATCAAAGCCTGCATGGTGAGCCCATTGTGAGGGAGTTGGATACATCGTCAACCTCCGTCGGTCTATGATGACCATGGAAGAGAATCCTAAATGTCTACTCTGCTGGAACAGCACCGCCTGTGACTGAACAGGCCGATGCGTGAATGGCAGTCCCTGTCACACAGGTCGCACTTGTGGGTGGTCTCCGTGCTGCTGGGTCTGTGGCGGTTCTTCCTGCGGGTCCTTTTTTCATCTGCTGCAGCAGTCAGTCTCTCTTCACCCGCCTTGAGCTGTCTGGTCAGGGTGCCTCTCCATTTGGAGCGGTCCGTTGCAAGGTCCACCCAGCGCTCTGTGTTGATCTCCAGGGCCTTCATGTCTGTCTTGCAGACGTCTCTAAAGCGCAGCTGTGGGCAGCCAACGTCTCTCCTGCCAGTCGCCAGTTCTCCGTAGAGGACGTCTTTGGGGATTCTGCCATCCTCCATACGGTGAACGTGGCCTAGCCAGCGGAGCCTGCGCTGCCTGAGTAGAGTGAACATGGAGGGAAGGCCGGCGCGGGACAGAACTTCTGTGTTGGGCACTTTGTCCTGCCAGGATATGTCCAGGATGTGGCGAATGCAGCGCAAGTGGAAGGAGTTCAGTCTCTTTTCCTGCCGGGCGTATGTTGTCCACGTCTCACTCCCATAGAGCAGTGTGCTGATGACGCAGGCGTTGTACACTGCCATCTTCGTCTTGACAGAGAGTTTGGGATTCTCCCACACTCGTGTGGTGAGGCGAGCGAGTGTGAAGGCTGATTTTCCAATCCTCTTGTCGATCTCTGTATCAAGGGAGAGGTTGTTGCTGATCGTGGACCCCAGGTATGTGAACTGATTCATGACCTCCAGCTCATAGTCATCGATGGTGATGGTTGGTGGTGTTTCCGTGCCTTGCGCCAAGACGTTAGTCTTCTTCAGGCTGATGGTAAACCCGAAGTCCTTGCATGCCTGGGAGAAGCGGTCCATCAGGGTCTGAAGCTCCTGCTGTGTGTGGGTTGCGACTGCAGCGTCGTCTGCGAACAGCATGTCTCTGATTAGAGCCTCGCGTACTTTGGTTCTGGCTTTCAGGCAGGAGAGGTTGAAAAGTCTGCCGTCAGATCTTGTGTGCAGGTAGATTCCCTCTGTTGCTGTGCTGAAGACATACCTCAGGAGCATAGCAAAGAAAATCCCAAAGAGGGTTGGCGCAAGTACACAGCCCTGTTTCACTCCGCTGCATATGTTGAATGGCTCTGAGATGTTGCCGTCATGCTGCACTATCCCCTGCATGTTGGTGTGAAACGATTCGATGAGGCTTTGCAACTTTGGTGAGCATCCTATCTTTGGCAGGATCTTGAAAAGGCCCTCTCTGCTAACCAGATCGAACGCTTTGGTGAGGTCGATGAAGGCAACGTACAGGGGCATGTTCTGTTCTCTGCATTTCTCCTGGAGTTGGCGGATGGAAAATATCATGTCTACCGTCGATCGCTCAGCGCGGAAGCCACACTGAGACTCGGGGTAGACACATTCGGCAAGCTTCTGTAGACGAACGAGAACAACTTGTGCGTAGACTTTGCCAACAATGCTGAGGAGGGAGATGCCCCTGTAGTTGTTGCAGTCGCTTCTCTCCCCTTTGTTTTTGTAGAGGGTGATGATCTTGGCGTCCCTCATGTCCTGTGGTACGGCACCTTCCTTCCAGCACTGGCAGAGGACGTCATGCAATAGCAGCAGTAGGGTGGTCTTGCAGTGCTTGATCAGGTCGGGGGGTATGCCGTCGTTGCCGGGTGCCTTGCCAGCGGCCAAGCTATCAATGGCCTTGCTGAGTTCATCGATGGTTGGCTCGGCATCAAGTTCGTCCATGGATGGCAGGCAGTCGTTGGCATCAAGGGCTGACGGTGTCACGGTGTTCTGTCTGGAGTAGAGGTCGGAGTAGTGTTCCACCCATCTCTCCATCTGCTTGTTCTTTTCTGTGATCATCTCCCCAGTGGAGGATTTGAGGGGGGCCGTCTTGCTCTGAGCTGGACCAAGTGCTTTCTTGATGCTATCGTACATACCACGGATGTTCCCTGTTATGGCAGTGGTTTGAATGTCTTGGCTGAGCTGAGTCCAGTACTCGTTGGCACAGCGCCGAGCAGTCTGCTGAACTTTGCTTCTCGCAGCCCTGAGAATCTGGAGATTCTTCTCATTTGGGTACTTCTTGTACTCAGCAAGTGCTGAGCGCTTGGCTTCAATGACGGGGGTCATCTCAGTCAACTTGGCATCAAACTAGTCCTGTGACTTCGAGGTCTTCCTCCCAAAGGTAGCCAAGGCTGTGCGGTGGATGGTGTTTCGCAGCTCTTCCCACTTCTGCTTTGCAGATTCTCCTTCTTGTGGTACACCACGTTCCTTCTCAAAGGTGGAGGCAAACTGCTCAACAAGTTCTGGTTGGGCCATCTTGCTGGTGTCAATCTGTGCCTGTCCAGGCTGTCTAGCACGATGGAATTTCTTCAGCTGCAGCTTGACCTTGCAACACACCAATGAATGGTCTGTGTCGCAATCTGCACTCTGCAACAAACGGGTGATTAGCACGTTCTTCAGTGAAGTGCGCCTGGTCAGGATCAAGTCCAGCTGGTGCCAGTGCTTTGAGCGCGGATGTCGCCAGTAAACCTTGTGTTGGGGCTTGGTCTTGAAGAACGAGTTTGTGATGCACAGATCGTGATATGTGCAGAACTCAAGCAGCCGCTGTCCGTTGTCGTTCATTCTGCCCACGCCAAATGGTCCAAGACAGGAGGGCCAGGAGTCGTGGTCAGCTCCCACTCTGGCATTGAAGTCTCCAAGGAGAATGAGTTGTTCAGAGTTGGGGATGATCCTGACAGTTGTTGCGAGATTCTCGTAAAACTTGTCTTTTGCCTCTGGTGTGGCTGTCAGTGTTGGGGCATACACACTGACGAGGGTGACTGGGCCTTGAGTGGTGTTCAGGCGGAGGGTGAGGAGTCATGCAGAGCCATTGCTGCCCGGTTCCACCATCTTCAGCAAGGTGTTCTTTACTGCGAAGCCCACTCCGTGTTCCCTGTGTTCGTCACTGCCCTTTCCCTGCCAGTAGAACATGTAGTCCTTCTCTCTCAGTGTGCCTGCGTCAGCCAACCGTGTTTCCTGGAGAGTGGCGATATCCACTCCCAGTCTCTTCAGCTCATTATTGATGATGGCAGTCTTCCTGGTGTCGTTGATGTCCTTGAGGTTAGCAGCGAGTCCTGTCATCATAGTGCGGACGTTCCAAGTTCCCAGTTTTAGAGTTGGTCTCTTTTGTTTTTTTATCTTGCCTGGTGCGAAGGTTCTCAGCCTGCCGTTCAGACTTCTCCTCATCCCCATGCACCCAATGAGGAAAGCAAGCTGTGGCGGGACAACACCTTATTGGCTGGGGGCTGCCCAGCTTGAGGCGGGCGGTAGCTGTCCAGTGAGATCCGATGATCCCTCCCACCGTCAGGAACAACCCCTGGCGCCGCGCTCTACGCCAATTGAGCAGTGGCTTATAACCAGTAACTGTCATTCCCCGTGTTTTGTCTACGCCAAAGGCGAAGCTGGAGTGTCCTCTCCAGTGATCCGGTGTTCTACCTTCCAGCGTTGGGCGTTGGTAGGATTCAAGCCTGGGCAGGAAGATATGGAGGACAAGATGTTACCCATGCAGCATGTCTCCCCTCTCCACGTCACTGATGAATCCAAAGGAATAGCAGGGCTGCTACAGTTTGGCACCAGCGCTGTCGCAGGAGCTGCCAGAACGATGTTGAGCACAACAGAGAACTGCCTTAGGGACTTCGACTCCGGATTTTTCCTCAGGGTTGACTCCCAAAGCCTTTTCCGTGACCGGGTGTGCCGCAAGGCAGCGGAGGTTTGAAATCAGGGTTTACCTTCCCCTAGATGGGCTACCTTCCCAGGTTGACGAGCCACCATCTACCTGAAGCATCTGGTTTTAAAGTAGAACTGAACTCACCTTTTTGCCAAAAAAGTAGAATAGCAGATTAATTCCTTATTACCTATTGTATTTTTCAACACATAAAAGAAATTTTTAGGCCGTGCGATGGCCAAGCTATAAGCCGATGAACTTTTGCCTCTGGCTGGCAGTGCCAAACAAACCGGAAGTAGTGCAGACGACGCTGCGTGACGTCACGAGTGTGACCCTTATCAAAACAACAATGGCAGATGATAGCAGTTCCAGCAGTCAAGAACACCAGAGTTTTCAGAGTGAAGAGGCATTCAGGATCGGTGACAAGACAGAGGAGGATGCAGGAGTGTCAAGTGAACAGGAAGAGAGCGAGGGAGGCATCGAACCGTACAGATTAGAGCCAGAATTTTCGGGGGATTCTGGCACCGACTCAGACCGCAGCAGTGATGGGGAGGAGAGTCGCTTATTGAATACAGAATGGTGAGTCTTTACTTTGGCGTGTTTGGGGTGTCAGGATAAGGAAAATTAACAATAAAAAAGAAAGGGAAAAAAAAACCATCAGCATTTTTCCAACTTATTACAGTGATCCCTCACTTATCGCGTTTAATGGGGACCAGAACCGACCGCGAAGTAGCGTCACCACCCCCCCCAAGGGCGTCACAAGCACTATTTTGCACAAAAAGGCACAAGAGAACAGCGAAAAGTGCCACTAAGCAACACGAGCGATAAAGAACAATGAATGCGGTCTTCCTTCGCTGGGTATAGGCGCTCGGCAGGGAGCGAAGCTGGGTAAAACGTCTCGGCCAGTCAGCTTGCGAGGTAAAACGTCTCTGCCACTCAGCTTGCGAGATTCCCGAGCGGTGAAGAGGTGGGCGGAGAGGAGTGGAGCGGTGGTCAGAGAGGTAGATTTTCAGTTGTGCGGGCTCTCCGTGTTGATACCTGATGTTCTAATGTAGAAGGCAGGGAGAAGGCAGGGAGACTACATTAGAACATCAGGTATCAACACGGAGAGCCCGCACAACTGAAAATCTACCTCTCTGACCACCGCTCCACTCCTCTCCGCCCACCTCTTCACCGCTTGGGAATCTCGCAAGCTGATTGGCCGAGACGTTTTACCTCGCACGCTGATTGGCCGAGACGTTTTACCCAGCGAAGGAAGACCGCATTCATTGTTCTTTATTGCTCGTGTTGCTTAGTGGCACTTTTCGCTGTTCTCTTGTGCCTTTTTGTGCAAAATAGTGCTTGTGACGCCCTTGGGGGGGGGGGGTGACGCTACTTTGCGGTTTTTCACTTTTCGCGGTCGGTTCTGGTCCCCATTAAACGCGATAAGTGAGGGATCACTGTATATCTAGAAACGCATCGCTTTCCGGTCGCTTTTCCTCCCCCTTTCTTTTCTTTCGTAGCCATGACAGCTTTCCTTGGCCACTGAACAGATCTTCCCAGGTGTTGGAAGTGTTTTGTAGTCGACTATCACGACAAAATGCACCAAAAACAACCAGTGTCGACTTACTCGCAATGGTAAACATGGAGGACTGTGTCACACTCGTGACGTCACGCGGAACTCCGGCTGCACTTCGGCGGATTTGTCTGATTTTTCAGGGCGGGAAATTCAAAATAGCGATTTTCTCCAAGATTCCGGGATTTGTGGAGGGGGTGCCAATGATAAATTATCTTTATAATTGTATGTACTATCACCCAGTGCCGTTCAATGCCGTTCAGTTCAGTTCTACTTTAAGGCGCCAGAGATCCACCCTTGCCCCTTCTCCTATTAGTAAAAGCAGTTCCGCCGGGCTTAGAGACTAAACCACACGGGCAGGCTAGGAGTTGGACTTAGTTGTCAGAGGCTTTTCGAGACGCACGCCATAAGGAGCATTTTATGAGCACTGGGAGCTTAACTCCAGTGCTGCTCCTGGCTGTGACAACCTTGGAACCGTTGGATACATGCAGACACCAATAAATGATTAGGAGAATTTTGGGACTTCTTGCCTGTCAATCCCCATATGGTCACTGGGAGGCCAGACCTTTTGGCTGAATTTGAATAATTTTTGATCAATACTGATACAGTATTGCCGATCAGCTGCTGTCTGTTTCAGGGCAAAATTAGTGCCACACAGCTGGACACATAAGATAAAAAATAGTCCACTAGCATCGGTGAATCTTCTTTTATTTGTTAGTAGGCCAGTATCAATGAACAAGATCAGTGTTAGCCAAAACCAGTGTTAAAAAACTATAAAACAATTCACATCAAACAGTTCACCTGGTCGGAAAAATCAAACAGAAGATCCACACACCGAGAAGCTCCCGTACAGTAACTTTTATTGAGTCACATTTTGAGCCAACTGCCCTTCCTCAGACTCCTGTCAGAATAAAATGGAATAGAACAGTCACCATCTTAAGTACCCACAATACCATCATAAATTATCACATGATGTAAATCACCTCAGTCAAATATTCACAAATTCAGAATGTTAAATAATTATGAAAAGGATATAAAGAGGTATTCAAGCAATAGCCATTAATATAAAAATATCCCCTATAAAAAACATTTTAAAGTTGAAATATTAGAAAACAAATTATACACAATATTAAGGATGTCATTATTCAGTTCAAGATTATGTATGTATGTTTTTGAATTAATAACTACTTTGATATAGTAAAGTATTTAACACATTGGTTACTCACTTCAGCTTGTGTCAACAACGCTACCAGTTGAATCCATGGCACAGTTAGGAAGAGGTACCTCTTGCTGGTGACAGTTTATTTTTAGAGAGGTCAGAGGGTCAGACATGAAAGAGCAGTTTGCTCATGAATCAGGAATTTAATTGCACACAAGCAGAGTGACAGGGAGTGTGTGTCCCTCAGTCCTCCGCAATATTTAATTACTCTATTGACACATAACGATTGGTTCTTTTTGCACTTTTGCATCTCAAGGATTGCTTTTGATCATTTGCAAGTTTTCTGTTGTTTGATATGCAAGTTTAAAATTCACTCCTAAAAATAAACTGCCTTTTCTGTTCAGGTCTTCTCTGTTAAACTGAGGTTGCAGCAAATGGGTGTTTATATATTTACATATTTATTCCATCTAGCTACAATGCTCTGCACTGTGTGTTCATATATTCATATATTTATTCCATCCAGCTACAATGCTCTGCACTGTGTGTCTGTGTGTGTGTGTGTATATATATATATTTTATAGTAATATGTACATATGTATATTAGCTGCTCTTGCTTGCTTGTTTTTTTTTGTTTTTTTTTTCTTGCCTTCTGATTGTTGCTCTGAGTGTTGCTATCCCTGTGCTGTTGCAATCCTGGAATTTCCCCGTTGTGGGACTAATAAAGGCTTATCTTATCTTATCTTATCTTAAAACTACACTGAAAACATAAACTGCTTCCTCAAATTGTTTTCGCAAAGAGAGAGTCTCTTCATGAGTCAGTTTTGCTTAAATACAGACATAATGATTGGATTACTGTTTCTTGATGTGGCGATAACACGATGGTGGGATCACACAGGCTGTGCGCTCCATAGATTTTCTGTCAGATGCCACAAAGCCCCAGTGTCCCCACCCTGTTTAAAGCTGCATGGGAAAGTGCATTAGGTTTGAAGGTAAACGCGTCCCTCTGTGTTTTGTTTTTTGATGGCAACACAGGAGTGGGGTGAGAAGATAATGTGGATCAGTCAAAATGTAGAACTCACATTTATTGTTTAAATTTAAACATGTTTAAAGAAATTATAACATATAGCTAAAATACTTTCTTTTGCATATGGTTACATAATTTAACCAATTTCTGTATTTATCAATATTTCTAACTTACGTTTAACTTAAAAAATGTTATAGGTCTAGTTGTTTTTCTTCATTCTCTAACTCATTAAAAACATTATATTCTTCTTATTGATTATGTCTGGATGTCTTAATCAGATCAGCAGGAATATCCTAGTTTCCTCTGGAACGTACATTAAACACAAAAATATTGATCAAAAATGTAATTGAGAATGCAGATCTCCTTTATTAAAGCAATCGGCCTTTGCTCCTGTGACTTTGATATAGAGTGACATGAAAAGAAAATGTTCAAATGTATAAATCCTTTCCATTTAAGGGGCGGTAGGGAAACAGTCTGTCCCGAGGCTTATGGAGACACGGCAACGCTGTGATCAATAAGAGTGTGTGATGGGTTTTGCATCGATCAGTAAAATGTGGGTTGATGAAGTGGGTTGGAGGTTGGGTGGGTGGTTGTGCGGCAGGGCTTTGGGTTTCCTCTGACGGTTGCCATATTACACAGACGTGGTAAAGATCCACTCAAACTTTGCCTGCTGTCGTCATCATTATTACTGTTCCCGCCGAGGTCATTATCACTCTCAGTTTCCTGAGAGTCAGGATTGGTAGATCCCCTCTCTTCACAGCATGACTGGTGAAATGCTGTGGGAAGCAGCTGTCATTACTTTAAAGGAGGGCAGACTGTGGAAAGCCAGATCCACGGTGGAGAGGATAAAAGACTAAAGGGAACCGTTTAGCTCCATAATCTGGCTCTGAGCCCTTTAAAGCACCATAAACAGACCTGTTTAAATCACCCTCAGTGAATGTGCTGTTGCATGCTCTGTCTATCTATCTATCTATCTATCATTTTTCACTTTTTCTCTGGAGTGGTCTCTGTATGTGTTTCTGAGTTTTGCAGCGCTCCCTTGTGAATGGAGACTGACTGGTTGCCCGTTATGCTGTCTCCTCTCAGTAATCTTTCAACCCTATTGGACACCACTGGGACAGCCCGCCCAAAACCAGCCAATGGCGGACGCCCCATATGCCCTTCACCACTCCCTCCTGCTCTTAAAGAGCCCCCCATCTTCAATGGAGACTCAATTCCCTCACTGACTTACTCAGCCTGAGTGTGCTCTCACTGCTGCCTGCTGCCGCCGCTGTCCATTCGTCTTTTATTCCATTGTCTTCATTTTTCCCCCACTTCTGTACACTTTCCTCCTGTTTTTCCTCTCATCATCTCTACCCCAGGCTCTTTTTTCCCCTCTCCTCTTTTTGCATCTCCACTTTTCTTCTCCTCATCCGTACTCCTGAGCCGGAGCGCAGCACCTGTGCAGACTGGAGTTTGTTGGGCCAAGGCTGGAGGGTTTTTCTTTTTTATTTTATGTGAGTGTGTGAGTGTGTTGAACACTGAAGGGAGGGGAGGCAGCTGCACAGGAACACCTGAGCAACATTTATTGAAGATATGCGGAGACTTTGGAACTGATCACCTCCTCCAGCTTTTTGCCCAGCGGTTTGTTTGTAAAAAATTTTTTTGAATTGCAACATCTGGAATGCTTAACGTGGACTGATGGATGTTTCCGAACTGTGCATTCCTGACCCCCTCTGTTACCACAACCAGTAGGTGTTACTCTTTATTATACACATTTTTAAAATCTTCATCTTGATTCCTGTTTCTCTTTAGATAACTTAATTATATTATTTTCTTTTGCTCTGGTTTTACTTAAATTATTTTCTAAGTTGTTAAAAAAAATAAAAGATGGGGAGTTTCTCAGAGTCATCTCTATGTACGGGACAGCAGATCTGACTTTTGGCTGCAGTGAAGTAGCCTGCAGGGAGTCCAGGGTGGGAGGTTTCCTTACAGCTGCCTCTACCTCTGCATCAGGATCCCGGGTGGTACCACATCCACAGCAAAGATCCAGAGGCAGATTAATGCAGCTGATATCCAGAGTAATTTATTTCAGCAGCAGCCGCTGTCCTAGGAAAAGTAAGGTGATATCGGGACTGCACTTTTATATTAGGAAAAGTGTTTTGGGGGGAGTAAAGTGTTTTTTCTGTGTCTGAAAGCAGCTTTGATCACTTTATTATTGTGTTTGCTGAAATCATACAGCGTAAGATAAAAGAAGACATAGTGAATTTTGTTTAAACAAGAAAAACTCATTTTTAAAACTTGCACTTTGTCATTGTGCATTGACCTTTTTAAATCTTCCTCTATTAACCACTTAGCCATTTGCCACCATCCTTGCATGCATGGACAGATGCTCTTGCTATAACCAGACAGTGGAGTGGACGGTGGAGGACTGAAGAACGCCTTCACTGCATCCTCTTAATGTTAATCTGTATATGGGATTGGCAAGGTTTCATCTACTAAGCACTTTTTACAGCACTCTGATTAGAGATATTTCTAACTTTACAAAAGAGAATGTTGTGTTAAAGAAGTGCAACCAAATGTAGCAATTTTAAATTTGGCTGCTTTAATTATAAGTGCTCAGCGTCACACACCAGTGCAGACTTTTTGCTCTTACTGCAGTGAAAATGGGCATTTAAAAAAAAATGTTTGCCTCCTTTATATTCTTGCCTGAAAACAGTAAAGAGTTTAGGATTAATAGCAGTGGAGAATCAGGTGTTCAGTACCTGTCATGACATGTCAAAATGCTAAATTTGATTTAATTACTGCTACTCAGTTGTTTTAAAAACAGATAAATTGTTTAAAAATTGCAATCTCTGTTAGTTGTTTCAATATGAAGAATAATGTAGGCAGAATATTATATCTGTTTTTATATGTAGTGCATCAATCATCAACCTTCCATTTAAGTCTTTTGCATACTGTTATTGACATGTCAAAACAAAAAAATTATAATTCCACTACCTATTACCTACTGTGTGTGGGGCAGGACTGTGGGGCATCTCTTATTTTATATCAATGCAAAATTCCACATATATACACAACTGTACACATATTGTTTGTATACTAATGTTGTCCCTTGTTCAAGTACATATTTTGTTGTATGAAACTACTGTATTACATCACTAAAAGAAACTCCACAAAAAAACTTCATCAAATTCACAGCAGTATGTGTTGCACTTCAGTCTTTTTTTAGCAAGAAATTTTTTGGAAGTTTAATTCCACTTTTAAAAAGGAAGTTTTACTGTCCCAGTCAGGAAATATACACACCGTGTTTCCCCAGGAACATAATAACCACTAGTGTCTCAAATTTAAAGAGCTGTCATCCATATGATTTGACATTAAACAGCCCAGTCCGTAATGCTGTACATGTACTGCAGTGCTTATGTATTTGCATACTGGAAATTTGTGTGTTTTGTGTCACATTAAGCTGTGCTTAGTCAGGTTTAGCTTTGGGAAAACCTATTAAACCCTTAAGAGACTTTTGGCCCTTAAGGGCCTACAGCAGCCTACTGGGTGGAGGTGAGAGGTCTGATGACTGTTGTCGTGTCCAGCTGTCACACACAGTCGCTGCTCCACACGCAGCAAAACATGCCACTGTGTACGAGACAGATTTCATGTTAATGCATCACATATGGTAGAGTTTGTAAAATAGCCACATCAGGACTCATTTGGATGGTCTTAGCTTTATGATTTAGAGAAAACAATATTAGAAATAATACACAACTATAATTTAAAATAGTAATAGTCCGTTAAATAGTTCCAGCTGCTTTTAATTTTAACTTCTTGTTTATGTTTTCCTTAAGAAAGTTGTCATTATTGTCTACTTTTAAAATGTTTCTGGATTACACACAGAAATATTTTACACCTAAATTATGAAAATAATGAAATGTGATTATCCTCTTGTCTTCATGTATATCAGGTAATTGCCAGTTCTTCTCATCATGTTAATTAGCTGTAATTAAATGTACTTAACTGTAAATGTTTGTTTTAATAAGTCATACATTACTTTATTGTCTTGGTTTCTTTCGCCCATTGTTCCCATAGGTGCCCTTCACAAATAAAGAAATGTAAATGCATAAGCGGTCAAATGTACACACACAAACATATACTGACACAATCACAGGCGCACACACATGCACACACACACATACAGATTAGACCCAAGAATTACACACTGACCTGGGATCTAATATTAGCGTTGCCATACATGGAAACACCTGACTGTGTCTGTTAAGAGAAACGCGTCCTCTGACCATGGATTACATCTGCATGTTATAGTTCAGATCTTAAGCACATGATTTTATGTACTGATAATTCATCTGAGAAATGTCTCCATTGGTCAGTGTGATTGATACTGAAAAAATAAGTACATAGAAAAAATTTCAATTTCTTTCAATAAAGCTTCAGATTATCTTTCTTTTACCTCTGCTGTAGCATATATGAATCCATAAACATAGGTTACCACAGGAAAAATGACAGATGTATAATTGTCTGCAGTAGCTTGTTGCTGTGAGGTAAATGTACTTATTACCAGGGTGAAAAAAACTACAACATTCACCACCTGAAAGGGATGTAGGAGTGTGTAAAGTGGCATGATATTAGACAAAACGTGTACATTTGTTAATATCCAAAACAGGACCAGCCACATTGTAGTGTGATGTGATGCAGGGCTGAGTATACTCTCCACTATTTAAAAATAGATTTTTATATTTCATTATATTCCAGGTGAATCGTGATCTTTTTTGTTCTCATGTATCAATTTAGTGAATGTCATGATGATTAAATTAGATTTATATAATTTGCTTTAGTGCAAGCTGAGGTTCTCCTTTCTGCACATTTTGTGTCAGACTACATGGAGACACTCCAACCCGTGCAGCGGGCCTGTGCTCCTTCCCCACATTTATTTAATAGGTGGTTGATCTGAGAAACAAAGTGGAGTGGACGGCCAAAAAAAAAGAAAAAAAAATCCAGAAGTCCACTGACGGATGGAGGAAGCAGGTGTTGGGAAAGTGCTGCATTGTGGTCAGACTGTGTGTGTGTGTGGGGGGGGGGGGGGGGGCTTTAACACTAGCTTTGAGTTTTCATAAAGTGAAGGAAAAATTGTCTGCGATAAAACCAGTTTTGAACGTCCGAAGTAGCTGCTGCACTTTCTCATGACTGTCATGTTTATTAATGGGAACGGCTGCTGCATATGGGTTCTGCTGTGTGGGTTCTGTGTGTGATGGCATCAGAAGAGAAATAACTTCATTACATGTCATGACCCCCCCCCCCCCCCCCCCCACCAATATAGATATATCCTTTAGGTAGCCTGTCAAGGACTCTGCATTCATCAGGCTGTAGATGGACACTCTTTTTTTTGTGTGTCCAATCAGACATGAATTTGCCTTTCAGGTGCTCACTCCAGAGCAGCTGAGAGGACTTCTTAGAAGGAGTCTGTTTTATTGATCAAATGAAATTAACACAGAGAGAAGAAACAGTTGGTCTAATCATGGAGTGTGGGTCAGCCGGCATGTTTAATTTAATGGGCCTCGTCGAGGTCTCACATTGTGAACTTAATTCCTCTTCACCACGTTCATTTGCATTGTGTCAATTGACCAGAGCGTTTACTGTATCAGCCCGAGTCTCGCTTGAAATTCAGCTCATGCCCTCATACCATTAGGCAAATGCAAAGTTGTGTCATTTACACATTTTTTTTTTGGGTGGGGGGGTGAGAGAAAAGCCAATTTGTGCCGAACAAGACTTGCTTGTGATTATCAGTGGATGTTATTACTGTGGAGAAGCAGACGTTTGAAGGTTATGTTTCTGGGCAGTAATTGAAATGCAAAATAACATTAGGATCGATGGCCATCTCTGTTTATTTATGAAATCAATATGGTAACTGTCCCTCATGAGTCCTCCTCTGATTCCCAATGACGGCTTAAGTCTCTGCTCATTTATTCTTTCTCCCCCCCCGTAACCTCCTTCTTCTGTCTCTTTTTAAAAGGCAGTTAGGGGTGTGTTTGACTTTGCAGAGAGAGCAATTTCCTTAGAGGTGCTGGATGTGTATGTAGATGGGGGTTGATACTCCAGGTAAGGAGACATCATCCATGTGGGAAATCTATGCAATCTCTCCTCGTGGCAGTGACATTGAAGAGGCCATATGCTGGAACTTCTGAGCATGACTCTGTGTGTGTGTGTGTGTGTGTGTGTGTGTGTGTGTGTGTGTGTGTGTGTGTGTGTGTGTGTGTGTGAGCGCAAGTGAATACGTTAGGGACATGGAGAGCAAGAAGGTAAATGCAGCACTGTAACTTTATAACTTATGGAGTGATGACTTTAAAGTTTCTCTGGGAAAAAAAAAAGATTGCAGAAAATTACTCTCATTCACCGACTTACTTCTGGAGTTTTCTACCTTATCAACTTTTGCACTCTTTTTAAGTAGGCACTGTATTTGCAATAAGTGTGTCTTATGCAAATGATGTCACAATTGCTTAATTCTTTGCTTGTGAATGGGATTCATCCCAGTTTTCGTTCGAGAGCACATTCCACCTTTCATGCATGCGGCCTCTTGATGAAGGACTTTTTAGAGTTCACAACGAACTGATTTGTCAAGAAGACAATGAGCATAACTGATACCCTGTCTTTGCGTCAGGGAAAAATAATTGACAAAACATATTAAACACAAAAAAACTTCATGAAAGTATTCCAAATATGCTGAAATCAACTGTAAAAGTGGTATAGTAGACCCAAAGTAATGCACTTAAAAAGTGAATGTTGAGAACTAACATGGAGACAATAATAACTTTGAAAATGATTGATTTCTTATGCATGGAGTGAGATCACAGGTGAAAGCAGTCTATAATTCCAAATTTTAATAGAAATGAGTAAAACCACATGACCACTCCAAGCCGCATCTGAATTTAAGAACACACGTATTGTTGATGACCTTCATTTGTGTCGCCCACGCATTGTTACTACTTCACATTTTGGCGACACACACTACCCCATTTTCCCCACTCGCATGACCATTCATTTCTCCGACACCCCGGCCACGGACTAACAGTGTAATCTATGTGTCAGGCGGGAAGGGGCACTCCGTTTAAAGCTGATAGAGTTTGCCCCAAACAAGGACAGCCTATCATAGAAAGATTAATGAACTAATTTCATGCATGGCTCCTTGCCTCTGTCCTTCCGTGCTTCTATGTTTGACTGTGTGTTCAGCAGCGTGATTTACGCCTCGCTCCCCGCTACAAGCTTAACCCCCGAGCTTAACAATAATATTTCCCTTCAGTGGGAAAATGCATGAGTAAAATTTGGAGAGCCATATATTTACGACAAGGACAGCATGAGGACGTTGTGGAGGATTGCTTTGAATATGCATTTTATATTGTTTTCCCTTTTGACTTGGGGCGTAAATCTATTGTGCTCAAATTCTGAGCAAGAAAGCATATTTCACAGAGAAGAGGTGGATGGATGCGGGATTTACGCTGGGAAGCTGAGGGGGGTGTGCGGCTCTGCCAGCGTGAGCAGGGATGCCAAAATCCGCACATGCACATGCAAACATTTGAGATTTTAAACCACTCTGTTGGGACTTCTTCGCACCCATCACACTTTGGCTTCACAATCATAAAAAGCAGCGGTGGCAGATCTGAGCATGCGCCGCATTCCTATTGTATTAGACATTTTGGACAACTCCAGCGTCTCTGAGTTAAAGGCACTGGAACTCGTGTACCTGCTGCTCTGAGGCGTCCATTGTGGGACCGCCTGGGCCTCTCAGAACAGAGAAGGCAGGTGACCTTCACGTGTGTCTGATGAGTCCAGCTCATCTGCTCGGTTTGTACCGTTTTTCCGTGCAGCGGAGCAAACACTACCCCCGTTAGGTATTAGGTGCACTGCGTTTGTGTGTGCTTGAGTGTGTGTTGCCAGGTGAGCGGGACAGGTTGAGGAGAGGCAGGCCGAGCTGTGAGAACTCTGTCTCTGTAGCAAGACGGGGAAACCAAACTAAGATACTATGAAGCTATTTCTGTCTGTGCGAATTGGTGTTTGGTGCCATTATTTAATTTTGACAGATTGGAAAGGACCCATTAGAAATTTCCATTAAACCTAACAAAAACATCTCCCCAGCGTTGCTATGTGCTAAGTGTGGAATGAACTACTTTTTACGTATGCCACAATGTACTATTCCACAGGGAATCCCCCTATCTGGCTGCAGTGATGTATTAACCATTACTATGCCACTCTATCTCTCTCCCCCTCTTCCCTCAGATGGGAAAAAATATACCGATTTACTCTAGATAAATGCTTATTGCTAACAAGATGAAACATGAGTCATGTGAGTCTTTAATAAACCGCAGTAACCTCAAAATGAAGACTAACTGAATGTTGTATCTCTCAATCTGGCACTATGTTAACAGTCTCAACTGATTAAAAATGCATAAGGAATGTCTGGGACCCGTAAGAGGAGGGTTTATTTTTTCATGGCTCATCTGGAACAGGAAGGAAGCAGAGGATCAATAGATCTGATCTGGACCCAGGGGTAGAGGCTATCTCCTCCTCCTCCACCCCTACCATCCAATCACTCCGGGTTAAAAGAGAGGTTTCTGTTAACTTCATTGTTTTATAGAAACTCTTATACAAAGAGACAATAAGAAGGCAGCAAACGTTTCAGAGTACTGTAAGCAGTAGTATAAGCTAGTTTGCAGATATTCACCACTCCTGACCTGATATTTGCGACTCATCAGATTTTAGGCTGAAGTTGTGCAAAATCAACAGCAACTGTGACAGACAGAGCCAGCAGTTGCAGCACGGACCCTGGCCTCATTTCATGCTTCGTTTGAGAGAGTATTACTGAATACACTGCAAGTACAGTTTCATACAGGCTACATTTCCTAAAAAAGAGACTATTGTCCAACAATGGCAGTACTATAAGTCATTGTCTGAAATATGTGTAAGTAATTCATGGAGTTATTACAGTGTTTCCTGTCATGGAAAATTTGTATTTGTAGTATCCACTTAAAAGTTTTAGGAAAAAATTGAGAAAGAATAAATATATTTGTCAGCAGAAATGTGTTTGTTCTTCATAGTTATGAAAAGGAACTTCTTCCTGTCTGTGACCCCGAACTTCAGTGATTTTCAAATTAAAAGACAGTGAATCACATGAATGGTATCATGAACAGCGTTTTGAAGAGAACACTTGCTGACATGCAGCTCAAAACAGCTTGACTGAAGTAAACCAAAGCAGGAGTAACAGGTTAAAGGATGGATGGATGGATGCCCTTCTTAATTGTGTGAATAAATTTTCCATGTTCCAAGAATGTCTCTTGCTAGTTGTGAGCACCAACGACCTGAAACAATACTTTACGTAGTAATTTGTGTATAAAACACCATAGTGATGTTTTTGTGGAACATCATTCTGATTTCCTTATTCTGTCATCTGATGTTCCTGGAAAGCGGAATTAGTCCAGCAGCGGGATATGCTGCAATTTGGTCAAACATTTATGCTTATGAAGCTTTTTATATTGTTTGTTGACTAAAAACCCAGAGAAAATGTACTCAACACACAAAGTATTTTTTGACAACATTAAAATATTTTAGCATAACAGTTATGGCGAACATTCATTTTCATCTGTGCCTTAACTTTCCCGAAACATTTTCACTTTTCTGTCAACAATTCTTGAATTATGGCATCATGAACACTGAGTGGTCAGCAGTCAGCGTTCACAACACTCAGTACTGAGTGTGTCCACCACTGCCATCATGCAGTGTCTGGAGTTCACCAGGTTCTCGATAGCGGCCCTTGGAATGCTATCCCATTCCTCCTGTGACGATCCTGAGTGGGCGTGGTCACACGTGGTCGTGGGGCATGTGGGCGGTTCACAGTGCTGCCTGTCTCTCAGAAACGACTCCTCAAACAGCTGATGGTTTAATATGACACATTCAATTGTGCCGACACCGCTGTAACAGACATCGCTACGTTGAGCATGCCAATGACACACTCTCTTGTGACTTACGACATCTGTGGCCACATTTTTGGGTGGCCTTTTATCGTCCACAGTGGAAGGATTGTCGCGCTGACTGGCCACCACTTTATCATGTTCCATGAAGCTCATGGATGGAGTAACTCAATCAGTGAGTAATCTCACTGGGAATGGTCAACTGGAATTGGACCACCAGATTTGAGCAAAAGAAATCATTCAGTACGCTACTAAATAATATTTTTTGGAATCAATCTGGGTTTAGAATCAATCTGGGTTTAGAATCCATCATAGCACTGAAACAGCCTTAGCGAAGGTCACTAACGACCTCCTCATTGCATCTGATAATGGACTAGTTTCTGTACTTGTCCTTTTAGATCTTAGTGCAGCTTTTGATACTATTGATCATAATATTCTACTTGATAGATTAGAACACTATGTTGGACTTAATGGAACTTCGTTGCAGTGGTTTAGATCTTATTTATCTGATAGGTTCCAGTTTGTTCATGTAAATGATGAGTTTTCTCTCAGCTCAAAGCTTAGTCATGGAGTTCCACAGGGATCTGTGCTTGGCCCTACTCATTTTAGTTTATATATGCTTCCGTTAGGCAACATTATTAGAAAGCACTGTATACATTTTCACTGTTATGCAGATGACACACAATTATACCTGTCAATGAAGCCAGATGATACTAATCAATTAGCCAAGTTAGAAGCCTGTCTTAAGGAAATCAAAGTTTGGATGACTTGTAATTTCCTGCTATTAAATTCAGATAAGACTGAAGTCATTCTTGTTGGTCCAAAAAACCTTAGAAATTCCTTTCCAAATCAAACTTTCAGTTTGGATGCAGTTACTCTTTCTCTTAATAGCTCTGTGAGGAACCTTGGAGTTATTTTTGATCAGGATTTGTCCTTCAATTCACATATTAAATTTGTTTCTAAGACTGCCTTCTATCATTTGCGTAATATTGCCAAGATTAGGAGCATCTTGTCTCAGAGTGATGCTGAGAAGCTGATCCACGCTTTTGTTAGCTCGAGATTAGATTATTGTAATTCTTTATTATCAGGTTGTCCTAAAACATCTTTAAAAAGTCTTCAGCTGATCCAAAATGCTGCAGCAAGAGTTTTAACAGGTACTAGAAAGAGAGATCATATCTCTCCGGTTCTGGCCTCCCTTCATTGGCTTCCCATAGAGTTTAGAATTAAGTTTAAAATCCTTCTTCTTACTTACAAAGCTCTAAACAATCAGGCTCCTTTTTATTTAAAAGATCTGATACTACCGTATCATCCTAACAGAGCACTACGCTCCCAAAATGCAGGTTTACTTGTAATACCTAGAATCTCCAAAAGTACAATGGGAGGCAGAGCCTTCAGTTATCAAGCTCCTCTCCTGTGGAATCAGCTGCCAATCTGGATTCGGGAGTCAGACTCGATCTCTGTTTTTAAGAATAGGGCTAAAACCTACCTTTTTGATATAGCCTACAATTAGGGAGGGATCATGTGTTTTCTGAACCCTCCCTTAGTTATGCTGCTAATAGGTTTAGTCAGCCGGGGGACCTCCAGTAATGCACTGGGCCTCACTCCTTTCCTCACTCTCTATGAAATATTTTTTTTTTGCTGGTCATTAACATTTGTTTGTTCTCTCCCATAGATTGAGTCCCCATCGTGCTGTTTGCTCTCTACATGTCTGTTCTTTTCTTCTTCTCTATCCCCTCACCCCCCAGCCAGTCGCAGCAGATGACTGCCCCTCCCTGAGCCTGGTTCTGCTGGAGGTTTCTTCCTGTTAAAAGGGAGTTTTTCCTCTCCACCGTCGCCAAGTGCTTGCTCACAGGGGATCGCCTGATTGCTGGGGTCTTTCTGCAACTGTGGGGGTCCTCCCTACAGTTGATAGTGCTATGAGATGACTGTTGTTGTGAAATGGCGCTATATAAATAAAGTTGAATTGAATTGAATTGAATTGAATTGGAATGTTCCATCTAAGGTCATTTTATTTCAGCATTTTTGGTTTGTGCTCCTATATTTTGGTTTAGTATACTTGAAGGTGGCATAAGTTATTTGGTTTATTCTTTTTTTTTTTTAGTAGAAACAAATCTATATATTTTAAAATCTATATAAAATCAATTACTTTAGTAAAAGTCACATTACGCATAGTTTTCTCAGTATATACACGTTTAACCTGAAGTGTTTTTTTAAATCTAAATAATTCCAGTAGTCGGCATCAAATGCCATCCATCATTTTTGTCAGAAGAGCCTAAAGTTTCCCTTGGGTTCTTCTAAAGTACATATTTTATATTTTCTTTGACTGAGAATGATTGAATCTAATCTTTAGAAAGATTCTGTGGTTTTATACCGTGACTGCAAACAAAATCTCAGGAAGTTTTTTTATTATTATTATTTTTAGAAAGTTGTATTTAAATATTTCAGACTTCACACTAAAATATTTTCTGAAACTAGTCTTCCGTAATCAAATTACATTTATTGACATTATCCTCATGTGTTACATATATTCCTTTATTTCTTTTACTTATCATGCATAGGTGAGTAAAAACATTCAAATTATAAAATCTTCTTTGAGTAATAATACAGGACACTGAAGCAGAAGTGACTTTTTGAGATATATTGTCAACTGGAGATGATAAATGTTCAACATGTTGAATGAGTGAACTTGTTGATTATACTCCCTTTACACAGGGCTGGAGATCATCGAGAGATCGTTGAGAGATTTGGTCAGTTTTTGATCTGTCAATGATCTCCACAGTCACCACGATCTCATCAAAGTTTTGACTCATTCAAAAACACAAGTATCTCCCAACTGATCCCAAAGATCAGAAATTGGCCCAGTCTCTCAAGGATCTCTGTGCTGTGTAAAGGGGCCCTTATTCATGTATTCCTGGGATGCACTGGCAGACTGTCCCAGGTATGCCCCCCCCACCCCCACCCCCCCCAAAAAAAAAGCTGGGATAGGCCCCAGCCCCTATGCAAATGAAAAGGAAGAAAATGAATGAACACGTTAATTGGTTGTTCAAAAAAGTCAAAACATATTTTGACTGGTGAGTTAGAGGAGCGTTTTTCAACCTCTTTTGAGCCACAGCATCATTTTTTCATTGAAAAAAAATCTTGCAGCACCCAATCAATATAAAATGTAAACTGACACATTATAGCCTATTACAGCTTATGTAATGACCTTTTAGTATTGTAATTAGTTTATATTCACTCAGTGTGAAACCTGGGTCTGTTTAGATGAAAACAAAGCTGGTATCCGGGCAGGAACTGAAGACAGGCATATACAAATCAAGTCACCTGTCTCTCTGTGTGCTCACAGAGATGAACAAAATAGTCAGTGTTCTTGTTTTTGTTTGCATCTCTGCTTCCAGTTTGGGAGAACGCTGGCATGTGTTTCGCTGATTCTCATTCCAAGTCAAAACCTTGTTTTCTGTGTTTTTTCCTCTGTATTTGCCACATTAAAGCTGGATCATGACTGGATGATGCTACAAGATGACTTTTGTACATTTTCTGTACTCACCGGCTTCATCAATCTGCTGCTCTTGCCATCTGCTGTTCAGCTGTCCCGTTGGTGGCTTGGCAAGCAATCCATGGTGGGAGTTCCACTCTGTGGTTCCTTGACTATGGCGGGCGCCTGTTATCCACGACTCCTGAAAGGTCCAGGCTGCAGGGGTGTCTTTCACTCAGCAGTGGTAGTGGCCACTAACTGCAGCAGGTTGCTGTTCTTTTAGATTTGATTGGCAGTTGGCAACCAGCTTACAGGTGCATTACCGTCACATACTTCACTCTATATCATCAGAAATTCTTCAAAAATCACTCTGTAAATTTGGTTGCTGTTGTTACCATCCCACAGTAGCATTAGTCACTAGCTGCTACAACCGTGGAGATGTTAGATATTCCTGTGGAACTGTGAAACCTTCTCATCTTCTCCAGCCCAAACTGGCTGGCTGTCATTAAATCTTTTGGACTTTTATGTCACACCAAATACAGTATCTCACAAAAGTGAGTACACCCCTCACATTTTTGTAAATATGTTATTATATCTTTTCATGGGACAACACTGAAGATATGACACTTTGATACAATGTAAAGTAGTCAGTGTACAGCTTGTATAACAGTGTAAATTTGCTGTCCCCTCAAAATAACTCAACACACAGTCATTAATGTCTAAACCGCTGGCAACAAGAGTACACCCCTAGTGAAAATGTCCAAATTGTGCCCAAAGTGTCAATATTTTGTGTGGCCACCATTATTTTCCAGCACTGCCTTAACTCTCTTGGGCATGGAGTTCACTAGAGCTTCACAGGTTGCCACTGGAGTCCTCTTCCACTCCTCCATGATGACGTCACGGAGCTGGTGGATGTTAGAGACCTTGAACTCCTCCACCTTCCATTTGAGGATGCCCCACAGACTCTCGATAGGGTTTAGGTCTGGAGAAATACTTGGCCAGTCCATCACCTTTACCCTCAGTTTCTTTAGCAAGGCAGTGGTCATCTTGAAGGTGTGTTTGGGGTTGTTATCATGTTGGAATACTGCCCTGTGGTCCAGTTTCTGAAGGGAGGGGATCATGCTCTGCTTCAGTATGTCACAGTACATGTTGGGATTCATGGTTTCCTCAATGAACCGTAGCTCCCCAGTGCTGGCAGCACTCATGCAGCCCCAAACCATGACACTCCAACCACCATGCTTGACTGTAGACAAGACACACTTGTCTTTGTACTCCTCACCTGGTTGCTGCCACACACCCTTGACACCATCCGAATCAAATAAGTTTATCTTGGTCTCATCAGACCACAAGACATGGTTCCAGTAATCCATGTCCTTAGTCTGCTTGTCTTCAGCAAACTGTTTGCAGGCTTTCTTGTGCATCATCTTTAAAAGGGGCTTCCTTCTGGGATGACAGCCATGCAGACCAGTTTGATACAGTGTGCGTTGTATGGTCTGAGCAGTGACAGGCTGACCCCCCCCCCACCCCTTCAACCTCTGCAGCAATGCTGGCAGCACTCATATGTCTATTTTCAAAAAACAACCTTTGGATATGACGCTGAGCACGTGCACTCAACTTCTTTGGTCAACCATAGCGAGGCCTGTTCTGAGTGGAACCTGTCCTGTTAATCTACTGTATGGTCTTGGCCACCATGCTGCAGCTCAGTTTCAGGGTGTTTGCAGTCTTCTTATAGCCTAGGCCATCTTTATGTAGAGCAACAATTCTTTTTTTCAGATCCTCAGAGAGTTTTTTGCCATGAGATGCCATGTTGAACTTCCAGTGACCAGTATGAGAGAGTGAGAATTATAACACCAAATTTAACACACCTGCTCCCACATTCACACCTGAGACCTTGTATCACTAACGAGTCACATGACACCGGGGAGGGAAAATGGCTATTTGGGCACAATCTGAATGTTTTCACAAGAGGTGTACTCACTTTTGTTGCCAGCGGTTTAGACATTAATGGCTGTGTTTTGAGTTATTTTGAGGGGACAGCAAATTTACACTGTTACACAAGCTGTACACTGACTACTTTACAGTTTATCAAAGTGTCATATCTTCAGTGTTGTCCCATGAAAAGATATAATAAAATATTTACAAAAATGTGAGGGGTGTACTCACTTTTGTGAGATGCTGTACATCCATTGGGGCCTTGATGCAAGTTTACTTGCAGCTCACCCATTCCCTCCATACTCTGGAGCTGGACCAGAGCATTACGGCACTGTTATCAAAACAGACTCCACATGCACTCTGCAGTCATTCATACTGCCACCCACTGATACAGAAGAGCCACTACAGTCACCGACGCACATTAACAGCAAAGTATTTGCAATTTTTTGGACCGATTAAGAAGTGAAATTAGACACTTTCCTGGGGGACCCTATGGACCCCCTGGGGTCCGAGGACCCTCGGTTGAAAAACACTGAATTAGGCCATGCCATGACCTTAAAAACTAAGCAAAACTTAACTAATTCAGACTTGTGTGAACAGCACTTTCAACATTGCAGTCAGTGCTTTAGAATTCAGTGAAATAATTTCAATCTCTACGTTGGCTGCAAAAGTCCAAACAAGAAGAAAACTTAGAATGTCTACTTTATGGCCTCTTAAATCATGTTGCTCAGATCAAAGCTTGAAAAGTTTTTAAGCACTTTACAGAAATAAGTTTTTGAGGGTGCTGGTGTCCCTGTAAGTGTTTGAGGGTTAAGATGTATCTAGTCACCAACTTTAATTGTGACTTCAGCTCATGCTTGTTGATAGATTCAAGACAAAACACAGACCAATGGAGAGAGAAAAGAATATTGCAGAAGACAAAGAAAAAACAAAATAAATATGTACAGTGTTATGGCCAGTTTGACAAATGACAGACTAATAATTGAAAAGAGGTAAACAATTGAAAAGATCTCCAAACATTAATGCGTAGTTAATTTTTATTTCATAAAATGAACAATAATAACAAAATATACTGTTGTTGCAAAGGTCTAAGCACTCTAGACTCTTTTAAGTGATTAAGCACACTAATTTAAAAATGACCAAAATATGCTCATTTGTTGAGAGGTGGCCAAATTTTTGCACACTTCTTTATGTTTATATTTTAATATAGCAATGCTATCAATGTGAGCACAATATAAGATAAGATATAGATGTCAAGAATTTTACTGCAGCACTGTCGAAAAAACAGTATTTTCAAATTTCTGAGTAAGGAACTTTATCCCAGGTCAGCCAACTGTCACCCTGTATATCTACTTGCAAACTAACCGGGACTATTGATTAGGTCATGTTTTGCCCATGATCCTCCACATGCTGAGTGTAACGCCTCTCTTTGTCCATTAACAGCCTTCTGAAGTTTCATTCATTCATTTACTTCTGGCAGCCAACCAATTGTAGGCATTGTTTGCAAGATGTATGGGGCATCTGTTGACATGGTCGTTAGTTACCGTTTTGCCCGAGAGGAATGAGCCGCCTCAGTATATCACTTGGCATTCCTGCACGTTAATGTTCATGTGTGTAACGCAATCTATCAAACCCCGATGAACCAGGTGATGTATGTCTCACAGGATGATTGGCTGATGTTGATGGTGGTGGGCAGCAGTCAGACCATCAGTGGTTCACTGATTCAGCGGTTTACTGATGCGCCGTTGCTTTCATGCTAAGTTCTTTAGTTTTCTGTGAGGTAAAAAAGGAAGATTCCATAGTTTTTGAATCATATGAAATGACTGTGTGATGGCAGGTTGATAAAACGTGTCTAGTTTGTCAGACTTTTTGTTCTTTAGAGCAGTAACAATTACTTCTGAACATTTTATTTGCATCTTTTGCAGTTTTTTGGACAAACCAAGACTTACTGCTGCCCCTCTCCTTTGTGCATTTCTGCAGGTTGCTAACCAGAATGCCCTCTGACGACCGACACCTATCTTCAAGCTGCGGTTCCTACGTCAAAACTGAGCCCTCCAGTCCGTCCTCCTCGCTTGTAGACACTGGCAGCCACCACAGTCCCAGCGGCAACTCTGACGCAAGCGGCGGCTACGTTAATGGTGGCAGCGGACGCTCTCATCACCTGGATTCCCCGCCGATGTTCAACCCAGGCATGCTCGGAGGTGGCAGTGCATGTCTACGCCGTTATGAGGAGTGCACTGGTGGCATGGCAGATGACTCGCCAATCAAGTGCGAGTACATGCTCAATGCCATTCCCAAGAGGCTGTGCCTGGTGTGTGGCGACATCGCCTCAGGGTACCACTACGGGGTGGCCTCCTGTGAGGCCTGCAAAGCCTTTTTCAAAAGGACGATACAAGGTATTTTCCCACTTTTACTTCAGCTTTTATTAACTGGCTCAACTCATCTGAGTTCTAATACTGATAAAATGTAGATTTTTTTTATTTCTTCCTGTTTAAGATGTTTGCCGAGTCAAAGTTGGGAGTATGAACAAAGGAAAAGCCATTGATTAATAAGTCAAGTACTAATACACTAATGTGTAAATACTCAAAGTCCTGCATTAAATACTCTACTTACTTTTTTATTCCACCTGAAAAACATTCCCAAATTTAGTTACTGAGAGCTCCAACACTGTGAGGACAAAAACATACAACCATTAACTATATTAGTTAGATCCACTTATACAGAAGATATTTAAATACATCTACTTAAGGATTTTTTAAAAATCATCAACATTTTCCTCATCCATCACCAAAACTGTAAAGTAGAAAGTAATGTATAGTTATATAGCATCAGCTGCCACTTACATAAAGAACACAAAATAAAGTGCAACAGTGTTTGATAGAGTTCAGTCATTATAGTGCACAGTTGTACCTTTCTATCACAGTCAGAGTCCTCCGGGGTGGAAGAAGAATTTTGTTCAGAGAAAGTAACAACATGAAACTTGTTATTCAAAGCTAAGTTTAGGGTTGCCCAGATTTTTGCTGATTTATTAAATTCCATCATGTTACAACTGCACTTGGCACACCATTTACTTACAGTCTTACATGACTACCCAAATATATTTGCTTTTGCTGCAATTCTTCATCTTAGTGTTTTTCTTTAATGAAGCCACACAATAGGTTTACTGGTGAAGTCACTCTTTAGTGCTTAAACTCAAAATGACAACAGAAAGAAACTAAAAATGTGGCCTCAATTAACATAGCATGCTGGGGGGGTTTTTCCAGGTGTTGAGTCACACTTGTCCCAATAAGTGGTCATTTTAAATAAATTTAATCCACTTCACTGTAAAGATTGTGACTACCAGATGATAAATTCATCGTCGTATGGGCCCCGTGTTCCTCAGCACTGCTCTCCGACCCTCTGCTCTTATGGGACTGATGTGATATGGTGTCTACAGCAGGCATTAGACTGTAAATCTGTTTTGGATTGTGATTTCTGATGTCTTTTCATGTGAATCATGCATCTGGCAGCGACTCTGCCATGTGTGGGATCCCATCCAGAATAACCACTTGGACACGCCAAAAACTCAGATGCAGATTTTGGATTTTGATTTTGTGTCTGGATACACAGAGTCAGAGTGAGGCCACATTAAAGCAGCTGAATCACTAAAGCATTACACAACACTGAGGCATTGTCTGTATTTCCCTATTTAATCCTATTGGTGTAGGTCAAAACTGTATATCCCCTGACTTCCTCACAGGGGGTGTTTGCGTTGCTGCTGTTAAAAGTCAGTGGGCCTCATGCAAGAACCATTAGTACTAACAGATTTGTTAGTAAACGGGACGTAAAACTTGTGGATGAACCAATCTGTTAATATCTTGGAATTTAGTACAGATATTAACAAAATGTAAGGGTGGTCCAGACTAGTTGTTTTTACACCAAATTACTCTATATTTTATAGTGGATATAAAAAGTCTACACACCCCTGTTCAAATGCCAGGTTTTTGTGATGTCAAAAAATGAGACCAAGACAAATCATTTCAAAACTCTTTCCACCATTAATGTAACCTATAATCTGTACAACCCGATTGAAAAACAAACTGAAATCTTTTAAGGGGGAAAATTAAAAAGTTATAATAACTTGGTTGCATAAATATGCACACCCTTAAACTAATACTTTGTTGCAGCACCTTTGGCTTTTATTGCAGCGCTCAGTCTTTTTGGGTAGGAGTCTATCAGTGTGGCACATCTTGATATGGCATTATTTGTCCACTCTTCTTTGCAAAAACGCTCCAAATCTGTCAGATTGCGAGGGCATCTCCTGTGCACAGCCCTCTTCAGATCACCCCACAGATGTTCGATCGGATTCAGGTCTGGACTCTGGCTGGGCCATTCCAAAACTTTAATCTTCTTCTGCTGAAGCCATTCTTTTGTTGATTTGGGTGTGTGCTTTGAGTCATTGTCATGCTGAAAGATGAAGTTCCTCTTCATCTTCAGCTTTCTAGCAGAAGCCTGAAAGTTTTGTGCCAACACTAGCCACGGTTACATGTGCAAAATTTCTTCAATCTCATTACAATTCAGATCAGACCTTTACTGTTTACATGGATCTTGAAAAAGTTGATCCGATTAGGACGTGCGTTTCCATGTGTCACACGTTGGAATGGACTAAATCATTTTGACATGCGCACAATTATCCGACATTCCGGAAATAGCAGAAGAAGAAGCAACTTCCGGCATAAACAAACTCTGCTCCGACGTAAACAAACTCCGCTTTGTGTCTTTCTCTTTTTGAAATGGACCTGTATTGCGTTATTCAGACTATACTTTTGCTCCTGCTCGTCTCTGTAATGAAGCTACAAGCCCAGCAGTACATACTTCTGCATATGACAAACAGAGGAAGATAGCAGGACGATACAGACCAGATTTATTTTACTCCTGCCATGTCTTCCACTAGCTGCTGTAAAGGCGGAATACGTCATGTTGACGTGTATCTGACGTACAGATATGCGCAGTAAACATATTTTCTACCCAAACTTCGGAATAAATGTTTATATGTGCACCAATTGGATTAACAATTGGCATAACCCACCCGTCTCAATTGGAAGGAAATTTTGACCCTAAAGAGTGTGATCGGGTCAGAATATTCAGATTGGTGTGTTTACATGAAGCATTTTTATTCCGATCAGGCTTTTAATCCTGTTACTCGTGTCCATGTAAACATGGCTACTGACTGTTATTTGGAACTGTTCATAATTCCCTCCAACTTGACTGAGGTCCCAGTTCCAGCTGAAGAAAAACGGCTCCAAAGCATGATGGGACTAATGTCCACCACCATGCTTCACTGTATGCATTGTGTTCTTTTGGTGATGAGGTGTTTGTGCCAAATATACCTTTTGGAATTATGGCCAAAAAGTTCAACCTTGGTTTCATCAGACCATAACACATTTTCTCACATGCATTTGAGAGATTTCAAATGTGTTTTTTGCCAAATATAGCCGGGCTTAGATGTTTTTCTTCGTAAGATAAGACTTTCCTCTTGCCACCCTACTGCATAGCCCAGACATATGAAGAAGACGGGACGTTATTGTCACATGGACTAAACAGCCAGTACTTGCCAGAAATTCCTGTAGTTCCTTCTATGTTGCTGGCAGCCTCTTGGCAGCCTCTCTGTCCAGTTTTCTTCTCGTCTTTCCATCAATGTTGGAGGGACGTCCAGGTCTTGATAATGTCACTGTTGTGCCATATTTTTTCCAGTTGATGATGACTGTCTTCACTGTGTTCCATGGTATATTTAATGCCCTGGAAATATATTTTGTACACTTCTGCTGACTGATGCCTTTGAACAATAAAATCCCTCTGATGCTTTAGAAGCTCTCTGCGGACCATGGCTTGTGCTGTAAGATGCGACTACAAAAATGTCAGGAAAGCCTACTAGAACAGCTGAACTTTGAGGTTAATCAGAGGTACTTTAAATGGTGGCAGGTGTGTGCTGACTCCAGTTTAACATGAGTTTGAATGTGATTGGTTAATTCTGAACACAGCCACATCCCCAGTTACGTATAACAGGGTGTGCATATTTATGCAACCGATTGATTTTAACACACACCTTACAGTGCTGCCTAGACACATCATCAGCGATGTAACCTGTGGTCATCGGGTGTTTTGGGTCATTGTACATCATACACCTTTGCACAGGCGACCCAGCCGGGGTTGATCAAACCCTGGCTTGTGTCTAGGTGGCTTGAGAAGTCCACGGATCACTCCTTCTGATCCACAGCCATTGTGATGCTCTTGATGCTGCTGATGGCTTTCTTGTTGCGTCTCCCCCTGATCCGCAACTGCTTGAGGGCCCTGCAGAGTGACTGGCCAGCAAAACCTCGACAGCCAACCTCTATGGGGTAGAACCAGGTCTTCCATCCCCTGCTACGGCACTCCCCATACTTGGCCCAGGTTATTGTAAGTTTTTTATTTTTCCCCTTAAAAGATGTCACTTTGTTTTTCAATTGGGTTGTACAGGTTATAGGTCACATTAATGGGGGAAGTTTTGAAATGATTTATCTTGGTCTCATTTTTTTACATCACAAAAACCTGGCATTTGAACAGGGGTGTGTAGACTTTTTATATCCACTGTATTTGTCTGAATCAACTATAGAGGTGTAAACCCTATAACCTTAATAATTAGTTGGTAAGCTTTTATACTTTAATTAAAGCCATAATCAGAATTAAAATCAGTATCATTCCATCAACGTCCAAATCATATCAGATGCAGAATATAAGATTCTAAGCATTTTTGCTGGGCCAACACACGACTGTTATACTGCAGAACAGTAGTGTGGGGTAGTGTCTCACACAAAGTGATGGTGATGGCAGGTGATCGCTAAGTGACTTATCAACTGTCACAATGCAAACCACAGGAGAACATGGATATAATTCTGATTTTTACTGCTTTCACATGAAGTGTGGGTTTCACCTCAGGCTGCAGAGCAGGGTCCATTTTGCTAAGTGATTTTGAGGAAAGAGTAGGCTGTATTTTTTCATATAAGCTAACATTGTACTGTGAAAATTTAACAAAAGTCAATTTTTACCACTTTTTTTACACACATATTTTAAGCCCAAATTGTTGAAATGTGTCATATTGCTCACACCCGACCATGTGCTGCACTCACCTTTGCCTTCATGTCGGTCGCTGCCAGGAGGAACATCTTCTGCAGAAACACCACACACTGAAGTAGCTCCTATAATCTGATGGATTCTTTAATTTTTTCCCCTATGATTTCACAACTGACTGAACTTATTTTTTTTTTTTCCTTTTTGGATCTCAGACAGGAGAACTTCAGTTTCCCTTGAGAAGTTTTTTTTTTGTTTGAAGCCATTTTTGTTGTGAGTGAAACTTCTGGTCCAACGCGTGGCCTTATCTGGTAGTTTTAGGGTGTCAATTATGCAAATCTTCAATACTTGTGAACACGCGCTCAATTACACACAGGTGAAATTCACCATTTTTACACGTGCTGTTTACGCACTTCTGTGGGACATACGAGCGTTTTGTTGAATTTAGAGTGACTCTTCCGTACTAACGGGGCTTACTAACAACGTATGCAGGATTTACACATGCTGATACTAACATGTTCTTGCATGAGGCCCAGTGTTATCAAATGTGCTTCTTATTCATAAGCTGTTAGGCTTTCATTTCTATCAGAGAGAAGCATTTAGAGGGCACTTTCTCGTGCCCTGATTGAACTCTCTGTGAGATTTTCTTTTGGCTGCAGCAATATGGAATCCTGAGAATTATCATTTGTCTTTGAATCAGCGACAAAGTCCAAATTAGGGGGTCGGAGGAGTGGCAGTGGAGTAAGATGCAGCCACAAGTTTTTATTCATTGATTGTGTCTTTTGTGCTGATATTTTACTTTCTCAGTCTGATTGGGGTTGGGCTTTAAAAACTAAATTCTGATTAGTGAACAATGAGGACCTGCCCCATGTTAAGAAAATCTGGAATGATGACTTGGACAGTTAATAATTATTTAAAAAAAAACAAAAAAACTTTAATTAAACAAAGTCACATTTCTCCCTCCTGTCATTATTGTGTGTTTTGCATGACAAATGCAATTCATTGCTGAACAGTGGTGCTTTTTATTCACTGTATTTATTTGTTCCACCAAAAGAAAAAAGCTTGAATCGCTATGACATGACACTGATGGCAAAAATATATATATATATATTTTTTAAGGTATTGCCATGTAGCAAAACACGGTTTTGACAGTTATACTGTATTTGCTGCCACCCAATATTCATTTCACTTATTAGCCTTGATTGTGTTTTTTCTTAAGTTACAAAGATGCAGCAAAACATTTGAAAGCATAAATTAAATGCTAATTCTTTTTTGCAATATTACATTGGGAAATTGTTAATACCAGTTCAGGTTTAATAATTAGCTTTGAAAAGATGATAAATAATGCTCATGTGTGACTTTATGGACTCTTTCTTCTTCTCTCTTACAATCTCCTTTGTGGAGGACAGGCCTGTGATGAGCTTAATCTGTCCGTCATTCGTCCTGAGCCACGGGACTTTCAGTCAATAACAATCAGTGTTGGGTGACTGTAATTAAGAACCAGGCATTTTATTGGGAGAAAGTCAAGAAAGGAGGCTAAGGAGGAGGTGTGGAGCCACGCTTTGCCCCCGGGCCCCTCTAGCCCACACCCAAGGGGGAGAAGATGGGCTCCAATTAGAAGCACAGGCACGTGTTGTGGTGGCAATAACATGAGAGAGAGAAGGAGGGATACTGAGGAGTCCTTTAAATAAAGGCAGAGGGACAAGGGACAGGTGGTCATTCTCAGAGAGGAGAAGCCACTTTAATGGAATGGTAATCAGGGAGGGGGGGTCCCGGCCCCGGTAAAGGAGGAGGACAAGGAGAGGTCCACCCTGAGTGGAGATGGGCGCGTGGATAATAGCATGGCATAATCATATATCAAAATTTAGAGGGAAAATAAGAGAGGTTAAGGAAGGATATTAGAGTGGTTGAAATGTCCTTTGAGAAATATAGGTGGACACAAGACCCGATTAACTAAGAGGGTACGCCGACAGTGAGCTTTTAGAGGCGGGCAATTTGGGTCTATTGTGGAACACACACACGCACACACATACACAGGTATTTTCTATCCATTACAAAAATATGACATGACTGTAAATACTGTGAAAAACAATGAGGAAAATTGAAGTTATATCCACATCCAGATTCTATTTCTAAGAATGTTTAAGCAACAGTCAGGGGGTTTGTATAAAGAAAGAAACGGGGGGAAAAACACTGTATTCCCTGGATAATAGACACTGTAGATTTCCCCCCTCAGTAAATTGAAATTCCAGGCACTTACACACAGTGGAAAAGTTAAGATACATTTTCTCAGTCCATTTGAGCATACAGTTAAATGGTGATATCAAACCAATTTCAGATGTACATTTGCTAACGTGCACTAAAAATACAGGTTTTCATTTTGTTGACTAGGCACTTGAAAGTTAAATACTGAAAAACAACTGTATTCCATTTGTTTTGTTCATAGAAAATAGTGCAATAGTTGTGCCAACCTACAGGGCTGGCACACATACACATATTGTGCGATAGTTGCTGTGTGCTTGTTGCAACTGTAACATGTGAGCCATCAATCACCAAACCAACCGTGATGCCAAAATGACAAACGCAGTAAAAGTTTTAGATTGCTATATTTTTAACTTTCATTGTGGAACATAAATGCACACTAGGAGGCTCACTGGAGGTGTAGACCCTGTGACCTTTGACCTTTTGAGCTTGAAAATAAATGCATGTCTGAGACTTTGCGCGTCATTTTCCTGCAGCGGTTTCGGTGTTAATATCTGCATTCGTTCTTGTTTTAGAGTCCAGAAAAAGAGACAGACGGATGTAAAAACCCTACCAATGCTCTGAGAATGAAATGCTACTTTCAGAGAAGATAATATACTTGATATTTGTCGTTTTTTTTCCTGGGAATACACACATGCACATAATCTTGACCTGTGCAGAACTGTTATATAGCATGGTTAAACTGGGGCTAGTCTGCAGTATAGAGTTGGTACACAGTGTGCGTCTCTACACGAGCGCTGCAGTGTACTTTATTTTCCCTCTGCTAATGCCTCTCAGTTTAACAGACTTTACCTACCCTGATTCCAGCAGCAGCCGCTGCCAACACGCTGGCACGCTGCCCTCGGCCCCTAACTGTGCATGTGACCCTGCTGGCACCGTCCATGCCAGGGATCCTGACAAATGTTGGCACCTTCTCCTTGACCAACAGGGGGTCGTGTGTGTGTGTGTGTGTGTGTGTGTGTGTGTGTGTGTGTGTGTGTGTGTGTGCAGAGCGGAGAGCAGGGGCTGCATTGGCAGATCTGCAAGAGACAACACCTGGTTTGCTGTTTTTAGGTACCATTAATACATCTCTGGACTTACGGGACATTGTTTAAACGTTCAATCATGGGATACGGATACTTGGGAAAGAGGATTTGTCATTGGATTCTCGGGGTCACGTCAGCTTTGACTGCTTAATGATTCTGGGGAGGAAAAAAAAGTTAACCGGAACTGGGCGAGAAAGACGGCCAGACTATTCAATATGTCTGCGTTTTTGGCTGTTTTTGGACCCGAGTGATTAAATTGCACAGGAAATGTTTCCACAGTGAGCCAGCAACCGTCATGACAGACTTGAATAATACATCGAGCTTTGCTACATGATATGGCAGCCTTAGATCGGCCCCGTCTAACGGCAGCTCCTGGTCTTTTTTGCTGGAGAACATTATGCAGAGTGCTCGTCCATCTCTCAGCCCCGTGTTGTTGAGGGAGGGCAGCTTTCCCATCATCCTTTAGGTGAAGAAGGATGGGCTGGAAAGGGTCGCGGTGAGCATTGCCGAGAGGACGCTCTGCATTAATGAAGCTAATTTATCTGTGAATCAAAATGGGAGTGGGACTCCGGGGCGGGGAGGAGCTTTTTACATGTCCCATCAAAACGCCACTAAACCCTCCTCTCCTTCAGGAGTGTCACACGGGGTCACCTTGGGACAGGTGTGTGTGTGTGTGTGTGTGTGTGTGTGTGTGTGTGTGTGCATGCGTGCGTATGTGCACACACATTGGATCTCGTGCCTGTTCTTTTCCATTTCTTTTCCAAGCATTCATTTTAAAATGAGCTATTTCTAATTGTTGTTTAATCTCTGTTTCTAGGTAATATTGAGTACAGCTGTCCAGCCACCAATGAATGTGAGATCACCAAAAGGAGACGGAAGTCCTGCCAGGCCTGCCGCTTCATGAAATGCCTCAAAGTCGGCATGTTGAAAGAAGGTGAGCAGTATGTTTTTTTTTACTTTTTTGCTGTGTTCTTCTTTCCGATTATAAGCGGGTTGTTCTGTACTGGTTAGAAATGCTCTTGTTTATCCTGTAGTAGCGTCTGCTTGTGAATAATTTTGCTTCATTCAAATAAGCAGTGAAATCATTGTTACTCTCCTCTACTGTAGGACATATTAATTTTATGCAGTCAGATTTTATATGTTATGATTGGGATTAATAATTTTTTTTTCTGTAGCCAGTTTGCACTTTAATTACTGCAGACGAGGTAGTTTGTTCATTATTCAAAAGACTAAAGTTAACCGAAGTTACTCCTTACTCATTTTCTTTTTGTAGCCACTTTCTTACTCTTACTTAAGTAAAGTGCGGACAGTTCTTACTTACGCTTGAGTAATTATTTTGGTTAATAAAATTGGTGAATAAAAATTATTTTGGCTTTCACAAATACCAGTTTTGGGGCAGCGATCCAGATTAAATATCTGAATTTTTTTTTACAGTTTATGTTCTCACTCAGTGGACTGCTTCAGTACTTTTTTTCAGAAATATATCTTTTCTTATAAATCTGGAACTTTTTCATGTGCACTTGCAGCTTTTTTTGTCATAACTTGCAGCTTTTTCTTGCAATTTTATTACATTTTTATTATAAATGGGCTTTTTTCTGTGTAAATTTAATGCTTTTTCCCCAACATTTGCAGCTTTTCTTATAATTTTATTTATTTATATATTTGCATTTGTGTACATTGTGTATATTTGTGCATTTATGTACATTTGTGTCTTTTTTGATATATTTTTGACTTTATCATAAAGTTGCTACTTATTTCCCTCCTAAATTTTCAGTGGGTTATTTGGCAAATTTTGAAAAATTGTAGTTTATCTTCATTAAGATGAGGCAGTCAAGGATAAACATGTAAATATATTAACACCCCATTTGAAAACCGAATACTAATGCAGTGAATGAGTACATTTTATGATATGGTACATTTCACCTCATTTGCTAGTGATACCGTGGGTTACGTGTCAAGCTGTCTGCTGGTTTAAGTATTTCAAGAAAATTAAGTCAGAGAAACAATGAAATATTTCATGTGAAACTCCATGTGAATAATGTTCTTCTTCTTCTTTCGGCTGCTCCCTTTAGGGGTCACCACAGTGGATCATCTGCCTCCATCTCACACTACCCCTTGCATCTTCCTCTGCAACACCAACGCTTTCCATGTCCTCCTTCACTACATTCATGAATCTTCTCTATGGTCTTGCTCTTTTCCTCCTGCCTTGCGGCTCCATCTTCAACATCCTTTGTGCAGTATATCCACTATGCCTCCTCTGCACATGGCCATACGATCTCAGCCTTGCCTCTCTTACTTTGTCTCCAAACCGCTCAACCTGAGCTGTCCCTCTGATATGCTCATTTCTAATCCTGTCCCTCTTAGTCACTCCCAATGAAAATCTTAGCATCTTCAACTCTGCCACTTCCAGCTTCACCACCTGTCTTTTTGTCAGCACCACCATCTCCAAACCATACATCAAAGCAGGTCTCACTACTGTCTTGTAAATCTTCTCTTTCACTCCTTCCATCTTCACCGTTACGCCTGCCTCCCTCTCATTCACACTCATGTATTCTGTCTTGCTTCTACTGACTTTCATTCTCTTCTTTCCAGAGCATACCTCCACCTCTCCAGGTTCTCTTCCACCTGCTCCCTACTCTCACTACAGATCACAATGTCGTCTGCAAATATCATGGTCCACGGAGACGCCTAACCTCATCTGTAAGCCTATCCATCACTATCACAAACAAGAAGGGGCTCAGAGCCAATCCCTGATGTAATCCCACCCCCACCATGAATCCACCCGTCACTCCTACAGCGCACTTCACCACCATCTCACTGTCCTCATACATGTCCTGCACCACCCTCACATACTTCTCTGCCACTCATGACTTTCTCATACGGTACCACACTTCCTCTGTTGGAACCCTATCTAGATCCACAAAGACACTGCAACTCCCTCTGACCTTCTCTATACTTCTCCATCAGCACTGTTAGGGCAAACATTGCGTCTGTAGTACTCTTTGTTGGCATGAAACCATACTGCTACTCATTGATTGTTACCTTTCGTCTTAACTAGGGCTGTTGGGGTAGAGGAATTTCCCCTGCGGTGACGGTAGACAGCTCAATTGCAAACGTTTTTAGGACCCTTTGGATTCGTAATTTAAACAGGGTTTATAACTTAGGTGGCAAATGAGGGAAGCTGTGAGAGTCTCACTGCAGCTCACACTCAACTTTATGTGCATGTGTTACAACTGTGTGGTGCTCCGCTCTTTAGGCTGCGTGTCCACCAAATGGGTTTTGTCCACTCTGGGTGGCTATTTTCCATTCATTCTCTATGTGGTCCAGCGTGTGCAGCGCTGAGCGCCTTCGGCACTGAAACGCTCTCTGCGGTGGCCATTTTTTGTCGCGGCACTCAGAGCTGAAAACAGTTCAACTTTTCAGAGACTGCAGCTGAGCTCTCCAATGCCAGACCAATCAGAACTGCTGCGTGGGCGGGACATAGGATGCCAGTACTCGTCTGGACTCAGACTCCTGCTTTCCGTGTCATCATATTTTACATCCAGAGCTGCTAGAAAACATGTCCTGTCCATTGTTATTTAGAGACTGATATTAAAAAAATCAGTAGAAAGTCTGACAATAGGAAACATGGAAGTGCTGAGATACAAGGCACAGAGTTTTTTTCCCCCAGAGTGCTGTGCACAAACGCTGAAAAAAAAATGCTCAGGGCGGTCGGGCGACAAAAAACTCGTTTGGTGGGCACGCAGTCTATATACAGGCATGAACTGCTGATTCTGTTAAAAAAAACGATCATTTTCATAAAGCAGTGGCGGTAACTAAGGGGTGTGTGGACTGGAGACTGCAGCGACATTCAGCTTATAAGCAGGACAGTCTCCGTACAGGACCCTGCATGGTTCTTGTCTCCGTGATTTTTGCTGTTGTCCGAAAAATCTCGTTCAAACAAGCTGCTCTCGGAGCTCATACACAGGAGCATACACAGTCAGGATCATACACACTCCGCTCAGAAGGAAATAACACGCTTTATGCCCTTTCAGTGCTCACTGTTAACGGCTGTATTTAACAAGGAGTCCAGACGGCTGCACGGTGGCGCAGTGGTTTAGCACTGTGGCAGCACAGTTTACCCTCGGCCGGGGGATCGTGGGGATCGTGAGATCGTGGGTTCGATCCCAGCCCCCGACCAACAGTGATCTGTGTGGAGTTTGCATGTTCTCCCCGTGTTGCGCGGGTTTACTCCGGGATTTCTCCGGTTTCCTCCCGCATACCAAAAACATGTAGGTTTAGGGCGCTTGCGCACGCAGCGACCGGCAGCCGGTGGCTTGTCACCAAACTGCAAACCAAATCTACCTACGGGTACAAATAAGTAACAAAAAAAACAAAAAAAAAAAAAAAACAAAACGCTTTCACCACAAACTGCCTGCTGGAGTCAGTCTGGAGAGAGTGCCTCAAACAGCGGCAGCACCATGTGCTGTGGAAGCTTCTAGAGTACCAGGTGCAAACATGCTGTTGGTAATAAAAAATACACTTCATTTAGCAATTTATTTAATAATCAAGAGGGACACATAATTGAACAACGAGATATAGCCACACACACACAAAAAAGTGAACACCGCGGTTGTTGCGGTTGGTCGTTTTCCTCCACGGTAGGCATGTCCATACCGCGGTATTACATAATTGCGGTTATTGCGACAGCCCTAGTCTTAACCTGACTTCAACAACTCTTTCCCATATCTTCATAGTGTGGCTGGTCAACTTTATGCCTCTGTAGTTACTACAGCTCTGAGCATCACCTTTGTTCTTGAAAATCGGTACCAAAACACTTCTTCTCCACTCCTCGGGCATCCTCTCACTCTCCAAGATTGTGTTAAACAATCTGGTTAAAACGTTCACTGCAGTCTCTCCTAAACATCTCCATACCTCCACAATTATGTTATCTGGACTAACCGTTTTTCCATTCTTCATCCTCTTCAAAGCTGCCCTCACTTCTGCCTTGCTAATCCTGAAGACTTCCTTGTTCACCATCTTTCCTTCATCCATCCTCCTCTCGCTCTCATTTTCTTTATTCCTCAGCTCTTGAAAGTACTCCTTCCACCTTCTCAACACACTCTCGTCATTTGTTAGTACATTACCGTTTCTGTCCTTAATCAAGCTAACCTGCTTTACATCCTTTCCTGCTCAAGCTCTCTGTCTAGCCAGTCGATACAAGTCCTTTTCTCCTTCCTTAGTGTTTAGCCTCTCATACAACTCACTATATGCCTTTGCCACCTCTCTCTTTACCATGCGCCTAGATTCCAAATACTCCTGTCTACTTTCTTCATCTCCCTGACTATCCCACTTTTTCTTTGCTAACCTCTTCGTATGAATACTTTCCTGTACCTCCTCATTCCACCACCAAGTCTCCTTGTCTTCCTTTCTGTCCACTGGATACACCACATACCTTTCTACCCGTTTCCCTCAATACTTTTGCTGTACTTTTGCAGTCATCTGGTAATTCTTCCCTACCACCCAGAGCCTGTATCAACTCCTTCCTGAACTCTGTGCAACCTTCTTCCTTCTGTAACTCCCCCAACTTAATCTTTGGCTCTGCCTTCACTGTTTTCCTCTTCTTGCTTTGCAAAGTCATCCTACAGACTACCATCCGATAATGTTTAGCTACATTCTCCCCTGCCACCACCTTGCAGGTGGTGTGAATTACTTACTTAACTTAATCCTCGCCTGGCCACTTAAGTGACTATTGCGGCCATCATCTGAAGGCAGGGCGATCTTGGGCTAGGGCAATGAAGTCGGCCACAGGTCTTATCATTGCAACCTGGGTCGTCCAGGACAGTCTGGGCCGACCTTGGGGCTAATGCCAGATCCCGGGGGGGAGGGGGGGTGATGAGCGCTGGTAGAGAGAGCTTGCTTGGCCAGTGTTCCATCTTCCAACCTGGCCACATGGCCGAGGAGCTGCAGCCTCCCTCTTCTGGTGATGGTGGAGATGGGGATGGGGCAGCCAGCCCCCCTGTAGACCTCATCGTTTGTAGTGTGGTAGAACCATTGGATGTCGAGGATGTTACAGAGGCGGGTCCGATGGAATGTATCCAGATGGTGGGTGGTTGTGGTGGAGAGGATCCAGGTCTCAGACCCGTAAAGGAGGACAGGGACCTGGTGTGAATGATAATAAAATATTAAAAATACTTCCAACTCCCTACTCTCAGGAATTTTATGAACAGTGTTGTGTGTGTTTCCATATCACTGAAGGAAACAGTGGTTTGAGTCCCATGTAAAGCCAAGACTTTATTTTATGTTTTGACTATGATTAGTTTTTGCAGTTTAGTAGTATGCAGTGCAGCTTCTTTGGTTGGTTGGTTCAGTGGGGAAAACAATGTTAACCAGATGTTAGTAGGTGCAAATCCTAAGTACCATTAGCAACCAATGCCTTAGTGGGAATCACACATTATGTGCCTTAAGTCTTCTTGTCAAACAAAAAAATCCTAAAAATCTGATTCTTCTCATTTAGGTTTCTATGTTCCTTTTTAAATATCAAATTAGGGCCAATAAGTTATCTTCGCTGTTGTTATAAAGCTGAATTAGACGTGTTCCGTGGTCTAACTGTGGTCAGTGACCTCAGGGAGACACCGGTGACATCATCCACCAGCCTTACTTACCTCTCCTCACACCGCCGAGCCTCTGAGTGTTTAAGTGAGACGGGTGGAAAAAGCTGCTGACTTGGATGTTCTTACCAAGACCGACTGAGATGTGTAACAGTACTCTTGAAAAGCACAGGCTGTTCCCTCAAGACTTTCCTCTCCCCTGGGCTCTGGGTGTCTCTGCCTCTCCTCCTGCTCCTCCTCCTCCTCTCCAATTCTGTCTCCCCTCCCCGCTCTCGCTGGCCGTATCGATCCACTAAATGCTTTCCGAACATCCCACATCACTTCCTGCACGTGTTGTTTTTCCTCCTGTTTGGGACCTTTGGGAGTACAGAGGGAAAATCTACCCGATAGATTTTCTTTTTCTCTTTTTTCTTTTTTTTCCACTGAAAGACTTTTTTTTAAGCATTTTTAGCAAGAAGAACATTCTACCCCATCCTCTGAATTATGTTCATTTTTTTAGGACACTGTATAGACTGATGAAGTGGAATTTTACCATAACTTTCTGAAACAACCTGCGCAAAACAAAATATCAAAAATATTTTAAATATAATAATATTATAAATACAGCTCTGGAAAACAAACAAGAAACCACTGAAAAATCTTTCCTACTTAAAACTGCACCCAAAATCCAAGTCAAAATATTGTCATGTAGAGCATTTACTTACAGAAAATGGCAACTGGCCAAAACAACAAAAAACATGTTGCTTTTAGATGTGTGTGTAGATCAAATAATGCAAAAGAAAACAAGCTCATGTTCATTCTTAAACACTACAATACTTAAGTTTTAACTGAAGAAGAACTCAGAAATCTGTATTTTTGGAACAACCAATTTTTATTCACGGCTTTCATGTGTGTCACCATGCTTAGATGATCACCTCATCAGTAAGTTGACTGAGGCATCCTTGTGTTGGAATTCGACAGATACTCAAATTGAATGGCTACCATGCATGTAGAAATGCTAATTTAGGTTAAAGAATTAAACAAAATTGTTCATTTTACTCAAACACATACAGTGAAACCAGATAAAAGTGATAATTTTGCAGTGGTCTCTTTGGGTTCTTAATGTTTTCCAGAGCAGTATATAACCATTCTTGTACATACAGTAGAAAATAATCTTTGCACACCTGCATGATTCATATAAGAAAGATTTAAATATTAAAATACAATAAAATGCATTGTTTAATATTAAAATATTATCTGCATTGACAACAATGGCTATTTCAATCAGGAATTCAAAACATTAATTATATATTTAAAAAACTATTTATTTCACGTGGAAGCATGTCAGTCACATATTCCTACAGCCATACATGTACGAGGGGGGGGCTGAAAAGTTCACAGTGGTCAGATTTGACCAAATGTGGTTTATTTTTCAACCGCAGGGATCCAAGCGCTGCAGCACTGATGGAAGAAGTGTGTGGACCGAAGGGGAGACTGTGTTGAAAAATAAACCACGTTTGGTTATATTTGACCACTATGAACTTTTCAGCCCCCCCCCCCCCATATTTAGATTTTAAAAAAAACTAAAATATTAGGGTTGTGCAAAATTTTATCAACTTGACGCAGAAGTAGAATTAAAATACAATCAGAAATAATGCAGCAGAAATTAAGGATTAAGGAAATTGAGGATAATGATTAGCAGAACTTTGCAGTTTAAATAAAGTAAATGCAAAATGATTGCATGAAACCCTTTAGTGGCTCATAAAGGGTAACGTTTGCTTCATTAGTATTGGGAGAAACCAGGAATCAATTTAAACAATTAGTTAATAATGCTGGGGATCAATTAAACATTTCAACTAATTAATTGCAACATTTTCTAAAATTAATCTCAACAAATCTCTCTCTCTCTCTCTCTTTTCTATATGACCAGTAAACTAGTTAAGTGAGATTAATTGCACCAGAAATTAGGGGGTCGGAGTGGAGTGAGGATGCATATGCAAAATACACAAACTCTTATTTTCTCAAACATACACTTCTTCAATCCAGAATAAGTTTTAGAACATATTCAGTCTGCCAGCCTTGACCATACCTTGACAGTGCTGCCTTGAGAACTCTTGCTGTGTAAAAATCTGAATGAAGTCAACATGATACTGGCAGTATTTTCCATATTTTAGAGTGGCAAATAAAGGTTTGAGATGTGAGACAGAAGGTAAAAGAGTGAGTGATGGCAACACTGATGTAGTGTTGCTAACTATCCACAGCATCCTAGCCTAATATTTTATTTATTAATGTTGCCTAAATTTATAAATCCAGAGGAAAATATTAAAAAAACATAATAAACTGCTCATTTCCATTTGATTCCAATGTGCAAATAATATAAAATTGTAAACTTTAAACATCTTACCCTTAAAAGTAGCTCAGAGCTAGTCCATTTCTCTATGGTGATGCTAGTGCTTGATGCTAACTTCTGGGAACTATTTTGCACTCCATGATCTGTCACTGATGTTAAAAAAAGGTCCACTGGAGTGAACTGAGTTGACGCCACTTTGTCTGTCTCTAGCGCTTTATCCAGACCTATAGGCTGTCCACAAAGCAAACATTTGCCATCAGAAAAGAGGGAACAGTGTTGTGTCTGGCCTTGTGCTGACTTCCGGTTAGCCAGCCGTGCTCGCTTAAGATTCAGTCCCTGCGGTCGCTCGTTTCAGTATATAATTAAATGTAATCTACAGTCCAAATGTCCGCATAGAATGATAGCGATACTCCAGCAAAACGGATTTGAGTACCCAGAATTAAATGAAGTCAGGAGTTTGCACATGGGCTATTGTGTGCAGCACCAAAGACTGTCCAGGCAGGCACTAAGTCCGGGCCATAAGTTCCGCTATAGCAGGAGGTTGCATTGGGGCGCCATTTTGCATACATTTTTTAAACTCTGTTTGTCATGGTCCATGTGCTGACTCTGTCTGCACTCGGGTTGTGCGGTAGTTTCCCGTTCTCTCCTCTAGCACACCTCTTGGCCTCCGGGCTTTTATTTTGACAGCGTCTCGGCGGTGTTTCCGGCTGTCAGAAGCCAAGCTCCGCGGGACGGCTGGATCCCAATCAGCTGACTCCATCAGCTGATCAATCTATCAAGCCCTATTTAAGGGAGCAGCTCTGTTTGCTCGGGGCTGCGACCTTGTCGAAGATTCCTTCACCTTCCATCCGCTCCTGTAAGTGTATTCCCTAAGTATCTGTATTCCTGTATCTGAGTTGAACCTTAGTTGTGTTTTTGCCCCCGTGGCTCGTTATTTTGTCTTTTGTCCTTTGTAAATAAATTATGCAAACTCATCGGCTGGCCTGTAGCGTCTCATTGATGGCTCGTGACGGCCATCCACGACACTGTTAATTGGAGTACCATCATTTATTGCATTAACACGTTAATATGCCCAGTGCAGTTATTTAATAAAACAACATACAGTATTAAAAATGTGGCCACGCCTTGTCAAACTGTATATTTTAGAGAATTTAGTAAATTGGTATGATTAATAAAGTATGTAAGGCATCCAGACGTTTGCAGAGGCCACATTTATTTATTTATTTATTTAATTTCTTACTTACTTTAGTTCTCATTATGAAATAAAAATAACTATGCATTAATGTTTGCTTGTAATATTGATTTTTTTTCCCTTATCCTCCAGAGACTCTGCTTACATCTTTTCAATTTAAAAATAATATATACTATTTTTCAAGATGTGGCCAAATTCTTGCAAACCTCTGTAATTGTACATACATTTGTAGATTTTATAAATTGTACCATATGTACTGAGAGTATTTCCCTATATAATACCATAGATATAATAAAATAATTTGTATAGTTATTCACTGTTTTTTTTAAAAAAAAAAAAAGCAAGAAGAAAGAATAATAAAGAATTATGTAATTTATGAAGGCTGAAATGCATCAGATATTAGAAGACAGGCCTAACATGGTATAATCTGCACTGATATACTGGAGATTGTATGTTTCTTTCTTTCTTTCTTTCTTTCTTTGCTAATGCAGCTTCATAGTGCTCTTGTAGCTGTGTTTATTCATCTTTTGTTGTTGCAACACTATTTATACATGCACCTGCTCTTTGTAACTTCATTAGAGTGAAAATATCACCCATGAAGCCTTTGAATCGCAGCCAGAAAAAATACAGTTGCTCCAGAAAAAAAAAAAAAAGGCTGAAACTATTAGCACATGCTTAAAGGAAAACATGTCGGGGTGCTGTCTGCTGGGAGCCGCCGAATCCACTCAGTGTGTGTTTTTATGTGTAACATTACGTGTGGCACAGTAGGTGGCTCTCTGAAAGTGATGGCACCTCCTTTAAAAGGAAAAGGGACATTTAATCGTGTCGTCGTGCTGTGGTAATGCTTCTTAAAGACTAAGGGAAAACTTTGATCGAGTCATTTGGAACTTAACGTCCCTCGTGCTATGAAGTCAGATCATAACAATGTGAAAGCTGTGACATTTCTACGTAGTCAAAAAGTAGACGTGTTTTATAAAATTCCACACTTATATTTGATGTTTAGAAAAAAAATTGTCTCAGCTGATAGTTTACAGTAGGCTATATGACACTAAATTGACTTGTTCACCTAAAGGGCACACTAAATATTACAACAAGTTAATGTAAATTCCTGTTGACCCTCAGCCTGCAGCCATCAGCCAATCCCTGTCAGCCCTGTTCTCCACTCACCAGATTTAATCAGCATATCTATCTTGGAGGTTTTTTTTTAATTCTTTAATACCAGGAGGGAAATTCAAGGGCAGCCAGTCAGCTGAGGCAGCCACCGTGCAGTACCACTCCCTTTTCACACCTATGCCCACTTTAGTCTCCAGTTAATCTAACATGCATGTCTTTGAACTGTGGGAGGAAACCAAAGAGCCCAGAGTAAACCCACATAAGCATGCGAAGAACATGCAGATTCCACACAGACAGGCTGGCTGGTGGATTTGAATCCACGACCTTCTTGCTGTGAGGCAGTAGTGAGACGATACTACTAACCGCTACATCGCCAACCAGCGTGCTGTCTACGCCAAGCTATTGCAAACCAGAAGCAGTTAAAAAAAAAATCATCAGTTTGAGAAGGCGTTTATTTGGGTTTGTTTTTTTAATCCTGAATTTAACGGTGCTATCTAGTGCCAGATTGGCATATTTCATGCCATATTGCATTCAGTTGCTTGAAATAACATTGTTAAAAAAAACTTGCTTCAAAATCTAGCTCAGTGGTTTTTTTGATTTGATTTGATTTTGATTTTGTCTACTTTATTGATCCCCAGAGGGGAAATTGAGGGCATCCACCTGGATGGATGAAGCAGCCACGGCGATTAGGAGTTGATAACACGTTTTTAGACATTACAGAAGGAGTCAGATTTCGTGTTCTTCATTGTTTTGTTTTGTGTCATGTCTAAATTCATTCATTCATTCTAGTTGTGTTTATTAATTTGTGAGGTCTTTTTTTCCCCTTAAATCATTTGTCAGGGTTAAAATGTGTTTTTCTAGCACCCAGATTGAATAATCAAAGGTACATTTAGAAGATATTAAAAATCTGCAGTTAATTTGAGATTAATCACAAGTTAACTGTGGGCAGTCATGCAGTTAAATGTGATTACATACGGCTACAGTTTAAGATAAAATGCCCATTATGTTTTTTTCATGTACAGTGATAAATGTTTTGCATCTTTGTCTGAGGAGAAAGCTAAAAGACAAAAAAAATGTACAAATATTGTAGCCGTGTAGATAAACTGTAGGTACATGGCTGGCATCTCTTTTCTGCTGCGACACCTGCCTGAATGGGAGCGACAGGCATTAGTTTGAGGAAACCATCCTGGCTCGCTCAGTGACCCCTTAAATGTCCAGCTGAGGCTGATAAAAGGTCACTGGTCCAATGGAAAAACTCTTGTGTAATTACAACTTGCCAAAGGTATGGTGTCAGTCACAACTGCCAGGAGTCAGTGCCTGCGGCTAATATCCCGTAGCATTAGAGTGCGAGGCTGTTTTTGGGGCTGAATTTCTCATTTTGTATTTTTTGGGCTGCAGACTGAAAATTGATTTGTCATTTTGATGCAGAAAAAAATCCATCTGGGTTTGAGCAGGTCTCAAGTCATCATGTTAACAGATTAGCGTGTTTAAAAAGTGCGTCCCAGTGAAACCGAGCTATACCTCCACAGACCTCCTGAATATCTGTCACGAGTGAAGAATTTAAAAGACACTTAAGCCTTTGCTCTATAAAAGTCACTGCTGGGTGTTTTACTTCAGTGATGTTAGCTCAGTGTTTCTGCGGTGTATTCTTCTTCTTCGCTTGCGGGGATTTTCTGACTCCGCTGTAACGTGGCGGATGAATACACGCTACCAGACTATTTTGGCACCCCATCTCGCTGTCTCGCCCTCGCCCCGACCACAGATAGAGATCAGCAGTCTTTCCTGAGCGAACGTGGCTACCGGGGTTGTGTTACAGCCTTATTTTCCTCCAGCCACATACACAAAAGATTAGTAAAGCCATATCCAATATCACAGGCTGTCAGGTCCCTTCCCAATCAATAGGCTCAAATCGGAAACCAATCCATACACTAAGATTACATCATCAGAATAAAGATATGTCCAAAGTCTGTACTGTACGCTTCATACAGCCACAAAAAATAAAACAGATTTGAATTGCTCTGTCATTCAAAGAAGACATACTGCTCTCCACTTGTTTTTTTTTCTTCTCTCATACCACAAATTATTCATGCGGCGGCACATGTGTGGGGCCTTGTTTGCTTTTTCGGGTGTCAAGAGTAGCAGGCGGACTGCAGCTGAGAGCGAGTGCCCACCCAGTGGCTCTGGCTGGCCTGTCCTCACTGTCTGGCAGGTGATAGATCAGACACAGAGGATAACACGTGTTCCTCTGAAGAAGGTGATTTAGCGATGCGCTGACCTCATAACAACCCTCCAACACACACACACATACACACATGTATCTCACCCCTGACAAGTGGCTCGGAATCAGACCTTGAGGAACATGCTTCCCCGTTTCTTCTTTTTTGCCACTCTCTTTCACCCGCTCAAGCACACAGCACAATCTGCGTAAACACCACGAAAAGGGAAGGCCTGCTACGCCAATGCACCAGGGATCCCGAATCGACCCGGCCGTCTCCAGCCTTGCAGATGTTTTCGATTACAGAAGCAGTTGTGGTCAGGGTAACTGTGTATAACACAGTAATGCCCCATGTGGACATGCTGGCTCAGATTTATAAAAAGTGTAAAACATGATAAAGAAGCGGTGCCAGAGTTGTGGGAAAACAACACCAGTATTGTCAGACTAACGGGTGTTGGAGCAGGTGGGGGACCATCTTGACTTACCCCATCCCCAGCCCCTCGTTTTTGTGCTGTTCACATTTTCCCCTGCCTTCCCTGCTTCTGTGCAGCCCACCCGCACTTTAACACCGCGCTGCTTGTACCGTGAGCAGAGCGGGCCTTCGGAGGAGGCTCGGGAAGGGCAAAGTCGCCACGCTTTGTGAAGGGTGAGCGGCCATGTCGGAGGGGGCGCGCGCTGCATCCCTCTGATTTTTCCCAGCTAAAATAGGGAGCTCTTAATCTCCCTTTGGCAGCGTTAGCAAGCCAGCCAGTTCTGACACATTCTCTAGAAAGAAGCGCCTCTGACAGGTGAGGGGCTGAAAATAATCTGTGAGATACACACATGTACACACATGCACATGCCCAGATGGTTGCTAACAATCTTGATACGCGCCGTGTGAACATTGTGGTTGTTATGAAATACGGTCTCTTGTGGACAGCTTCTGTAGCCGGTGAATGAATCTTGCATATATCAGCAAATTCTGTTAGGTTCTTTGTTGAATATTTTTTACCCAGCCATGTTTCTGTTTAATTTGCATTTTTCTAAATTTGACGTTTTCCTGTCAACATTGTAAACTCAGTCATGTGCCAATATTGAATAGCTTTTAATATTATAACTAGTAGGCAATTTATTTTTAACAAGGGTGATGGCAGCGCTGATGGTGGTGTTAGAATAGCTATTCACAAATGTAGCATACGGCACAAACGTATTAATGTAAGTTAAATATAAACTTGCAAAAATAATGGTGCAAAGAAATCTGACAAAAGATTAATTTACAGTTAACATTGTCACAAAGAGAAAGAGAAAAGTTATAAATTTGTGAGGAAAAACACACATGACTGCAGGGAAAAAAACACATTTCCAAGAAGAAAAATAACAAATTCACAAATTTTTGAAGAACAGTGCTGCAGATTGTATGAATGTTTTAGTTTTTTCTCTCGCAAATTTCACGTTTCTCGGCATTCATAAATTTTCAACATTTTGCTTATACATTTGCAACTATCCTGTCACCTATTTGTGCCATTTTCCTTTTAGAAAAATCTGAGAAAAATCATCAAGTATTGTGAAAAAGCTACTTGAGTACATGTTATAAATGTGATTAATTACTATGCTATCCTTGTGTACTTCGTTGGGATGGGGATGGGAGATGGCAGCTTAACAAGGGTGATGCTATTGGGCCATTTTGTTAACAAGGGGGATGGCATCCCCCCTCAAATCAGTTATTGATTATAACTATGAAACTCAAAGTACAGTAATATGTTTTTGTTATGGTACCCCTGCTTGTATGTACAAGGGGCTTGCTGGATATTTTTAATACAATTTTCCTGAAGTTTAAATACACAATAAATCAATGACTAAAATCCAAATAACATAATCCAATAATAATACGTTATAGTGGTATTTGATCGACATTAATCATTATTAAATTGGGAAATATTGTAATAATCTGACTGGATTTTTTTTGACAAATAATTTTTTTTATTGATGAAATAAAAATGAATCTAAAGATTTTAGCGAATACTAGTAATAAATACATAAGAGAATAAGATAAATATGTGCTGAGGTTGCTCCGTAAAAGAAAGGACAGCTGCTTTAACGAGGAATTTGCTTTAGGGTTTTATAAGTCAATAAAGACGGTACATGTGAAAGGGAAGCCTGGAGTCAGGTGGCCGTAAAGATTGCTCCAATGTAAATATGCCTTATCGTCTTTCCACACACATGTGCACACTCACAGACACACACATTGCAACAATATACCATCCGTGAGCGTCTCAGTCCATCTCTCTCACAGTCAGCAGTGAAGCTACGTGTTTACTCTGATATTCAAACTGGCTTTCCCTTTGTCTTTACATCCTGCATCCATACTTTTGCTGTCACATTTTATGATAAATGTGTTTGGATGCTTTTAAGACGACCCGGCCGCCGCGTCACCGGCCTTCGACACAGTCATTGTCTTAAAGCTTGGAGGCTGGTGTGGTTTTGGAGCCGAGGTGTGGAATGTGGTGCTGACGACGACATGAGCCCGTCTCTCTCCGATCCTCCACATGGGGCCTCACTCAGCTGTCCTGTTGTGGTCATATTCTCAGTACTGTTCCATATCACATGGGAAGGAGATAATTCCGCAGTGGTCAGACCAGGTGCTGACTGGGTCTGGCAAAGAGGAGATGTGCAGAGAGAGACAGGAGGAAGGAAAAAAAAAAACTTGTAGGAATTCAGCCAAAATCAGCAGCTTGTTCCCTTTTATGCCCGACCCTTCTCTTCTTCAGCCTTATCTGACATTTATTTTCCCCGTTTTTGATTCTCTCTGCCCTCCTACCACGAGTCTCTGCTGTTTGTAGCACCGCTAAGCTGTAAACTGAAACTGGTTAACGCCAAGCTCTTAATTCTTGTCAGCGTCTATTAATTATGGGCCAGTTGGACGTTCCAGTTCAAACAGCCCCCGCAGATCTTGGAATTCCAGCTCTGCCTGTTTGGTCACTTGTCGCTTGTTGCAGCCACATGACCCAGCAGCCCTCAGCAGGGAAAACGTGCGTGTGTGCGTGCATGGGTGTGTGCGTGCGTCGTCACCTGAGGGGGACAAAAGTGGCAACAACCGGCTGTTCTCCAAGTACATAAATTCATGCTTCAAACTTACTGTACTGTATTTATTTTTGCTAAACACAAGCTTGTTGCTGTGAAAGCCTGCAGTAACTGTGCAGCCCTTCATTTGGCCTGTGTGTGTCATTAAACAGAGAGACTGAACTGATTTAATATCTGGAGTACACGCACACTGTTTCCCCAAGCGCAATTTATCATGTTAAATTTAACTTAACCAAGACTAATGATAAAAACAACTACTACAGCTCCATCTATCGCAAACCCAGCTCCTATCCGCCCTAACTGACTAATTAAAACTGCATCCACATGTGTTCAAAGAACAAGAAGTCTATTTGCAACAAGCCTTATTGATCACTTTAAGGCGTACAAATGGAAAGCTGCGTTAGGAGAGGGGCCCTCGATTTAGCTTCAATCTGCCAGGCATAAAATGATCTCACTGTGTTTGCTGGGAAGAATGAGCTCCCTCTGGGCACGGTGGGTAATTAGGTTAGTGGATAGTCGGTGTCAGGAAATTGAAAGACCATCCTAATCGGATTCTTTTGTTTCCAGGGGAATCAAAGGAATTTATATGAGTCACTGGGAAATCTCACACGACTTAATTCCACTTGACCATGTAAAATCTGTTTGCTCTCCCTCAATGCTCAAACAACTTTTAATTTGAGTGTGTAAATTCAGCACACAAAGGTGTATCTAGCTTGGGTCTTCTGTGATGGCTTTGAAGCTAATCCCAGATTGGAATGCTGCAACTTGTATTCAGCAGTCCTGCTTGAAAGTGGAAGATTGAGGGGGAAAAAAACTCTTGATAGCACTTTATGATAACCTTAAAAGCTAGATCGGAGATAGATATTAAATATGTTTTAAAAATGCGTACTTACATTAAAGCTACAGTAGACAGAAATCTGAGAAACCAGAAAAAAAACTGCCTGAAATTTGAAAAGCAAAAACCTGCCTGCCTCCTGCAGGGCCCACTCCCTGTCCCACACCCACAGTATAGCGAGTTGGACAGAAATCACCTGTTCTCTGAAATTGTGCAAGTAGGAGCTGCTCTCTCCATCATACTGGTTAAGGGAAGACAATAACATGTTATTCATGCATTAATCCTCGATGCTGCAGTCCTCAGAGGTATCATTGCTTGCTAACAAGGAAAACAAATGCGTGTACATCTGGAGGCTGCACCATCAAATATTCCTTTAAATTGCTTGTTGTCTTAAGCTTAATATAAATTTTGTTTGATATTTTTGGCAGGTGTGCGTCTGGATCGGGTGAGAGGGGGGCGACAGAAGTACAAGAGGAGGTTGGACGCGGAGAACGGCACCTACCTCGGCCTCACCATTCCCCCTCCAGCCAAAAAGCCACGTGAGCCACTTGGCTTTTTGTTTAGAATTTTCAAACCCAACTCTTTAAAACTGAGAAATCATTGATAGTTGGCAAAGTTTTGCACCTTGCAGTCATTATTAAATAACAAGTGAACTTGAGATGAGATAAACTTTATTGTCCCTAAGGGAAATTTGTTGAGGGAAATGGTGTAAATAACAGTAATAGCACAAATAGATGTATGCAGACATATACAGTATATTATGTATAGAACACATTTATGAGCCATACACATAATTTACCCCAATAAATAACCTCATTAAAACAACTTGTGAAAAAAAAATCTAAGTAACTACCAGGCTAAGTTAAACTTGTTAAAAATTAAAATATTGATAATTGAGACAGTTGCCAACTCAGTGTGTTTTTGTAAGGGACAAAAGAGACGTTGAACGGGTTGTTTTACATTTACAGGCCATGTACTGTCTACCTGAAGGTAGCAGTTTGTACTCTGAAAAGAATGTGAGAACTCAATAGTGGAAAAGGGCTAAAAATAATTCTGGAAAAGGACAAGTATACAGTATATTTTACAAAGTATATTGAAACCTGAGCATAACAATATACCTCAACTATGTTAAATGAGTCTAAATAAGATAAGATAAGACTTTTTTAACGTTTGACGTTTTTAAATCAGTGTTTGCTGTTGTCTGGCTTTATCACATAACAGTGTATTTCCCTTCTGCGTGATTTTCTCAACCTCTGTCTCCACAATTTCCATCTTAGTGACCAAGATTGTTTCTCATCTGTTGGTGGTGGAGCCAGAGAAGATCTACGCCATGCCTGACCCAACTATGCCTGACGGAGACATCAAGGCCCTAACCACACTCTGTGACTTGGCCGACCGTGAACTGGTGGTCATCATCGGCTGGGCCAAACATATCCCAGGTAGGGTTGTAACTGCCAATGAGTGATGCATACTTGGGATTAGTGAATCACACATATATTAAATGCACAATATAAACATAGGACGGGTGGATTAAATGCTTATTTCCCTTAATGTTGCCGTGTTCTGTGCTAAAATTCTTATGGACTGCAATGATGATGATTTATGATGTTCTCCAACAGATAACAGACGAAATGAGCATTTTTGCCAACATTTAATATACCATATATGTACATTCTGACATTAAGGTGGCCTCTAGTAGTCGGTAAAATGACGTGGTGGAGACTTGCAGTTGCAATGTGTTTAAAATAGTCCCACACCTTTTCCTAAACTTGTACCTGATTATTTCCCTAAACATAAACTACATCTATCATTATCCTGATTATAAAGACCTTGAAATATGTATTTATTGCATATAACAACTTAACCATCACACTAGATGTGAGTCCCAAAGGAGAAAGTGAAAGTAAATTTACAAACAAAATCACAAAAAAGTCAAAACAGAGAATCAAACTTGAGTCTCTAGAATGGAAGTGAATTACTTAATACATCCCCCATCGTCCACCATGTCCTTCCTACCTATGGATTTAACAGTTTTTGAAATGGGGGAGACCCAGTGAATACAGCACATATGGGTGTATTTGGAGGTGACAAATTTATATCATTTTGTATGGATTTGTTGGAGGGATTGTTGGATAGCCCTAAGGTCATTAGTCTGTTAATTAAAAACAGAAAAATAGAGAGAGAGGTCTTAGTAACTTATTATTAAAGCAAGAAGGAAAACTCAGATCTTTCTCTTAATTTGCTGAAATATCAAAGTATGAGCTTACTAATATAGTTCACTGTCTGTTGCTCATAATGCAAACACATACACGTGCACACACCCTCCCATCCATTCACACACATGCACACACACAGGATAATTAACATCTGCTACTCATCTGCACCTAAGGGAGAAGCCAGTCCCATATTCTAAAATCTAATCAATAAAGAGCAGCTGAAACCTTTGATTTGACTGGGTAGGGTGGGAGAGTCTGAGGGCTGGGATCCGCCCCCATGTCAATGTATTCCATTTAAATCCCAGACTTAAAGAAAGCAATCCTCTTACTTACTTAAGGACACGACACAGGGCCTGTGGTGAAATTGATTTATTTGGGGAAATGGTGGTGGATTCCCCCTTCTCCTTGTTGATGGATTCTTAAATAAGACTCGCTATGCAAATGTTCTTAGATCTTCTGTTCTTTTCATCTTTTTCAGCAGAAACAGAACCATCAGACCTTGTGTGTTTAAAACGAGCTCAGGTTGGCCTCAGAAATTGATGCAAGCCATTGATCTGGTCAAATAAACATAAAGCACATAGATGCACATAATATATCAGTTACACTGCGTGACAAAATGTGTACTTTTTCTTAGTCATGGAAAAAAGTGTATTTCTGAATAGGTTTTGCTTTCGTTGTAGTTGTAAATCTTTGAAACTACTTCCTTCTGAACATTTTGTCCATTTTTGTACAACTTTGGTGTGAAGATTCGATTCATATGTTATTGTTGTTTTTTCAACTTTATATAAATGAAAATGTTTCAAATTTGCTGTTATTACATAGAATAGGTTATTTTCTACATATCAGTACCCAGATCACAAAAGCAGAGTTTGAAGGGAACAATGGCCATTTTTATACTTCTGCACCATAAGCAGCTAGAATGCACGCAACTGAGATGCAGATCCACACCTTTTGCAGCCCTATAGATTGACCTTTGACCTTTTGATCCCAAACACATAGTCAGAGGTCAGGGTGAACTTGTGTACTAAGTTTGGTGACCCTAGCTTTCGTTACTTTTTGAGATATAGTTTATACAGCATTTTGACCTTTGACCTTGTGATTCCAAACCCATAGTCAGAGCTCAAGATCCCAAGATGAACCTGTGTACCAAGTATGGTAGCCCTGGTTTTCTTTGTTGGTGAGATATAGTTAATCTGGCATTCTGACCTTGACCTTTGACCTTTTGACCTCAAAAGTACAGCCATAGGTGTTAGTCCCAAGGTCAGCCTACAGTATCTACCAAGTTTGGTGGCCATAGTCTCATTAGAGTAATCAGGTTAGAGCGCAGACATAGCCGGATAGCAACAATTAATTGGTAATTAAGAAATAACACAAAGTATCCAGCTACAAAAGTTGAGTTACATAGTTACATAGTTTTATTACATGGCAATCACTCACAGTAGAATGTATTTAATTTAAACATATAAAACAGCTATAAATCATCACATTAGAATATGGTAACAAGGAATGCAACATTTTTTTTTACTTGAGAACAAATATTTTCCAGCCACTGCTCTTCTGCTGCTTATCAGGATAATATTTTTTTTTATCAAAATATTATAACAGTACTGTATATCTATTTTTACATATCAACTGGATTTGGGTTTTTTTTTCCTAATTTTTGGCCTAGCACTCATATTTGCATTGTTGTCTTGTCTGTCTTTCCCGTGTTTCCCCGTTCATTTATTCCCCGTCAGATTTATGTTTGACATTTTTAAGTTGATACTGTGAATGTTTAGCGGAGCCGCCATAACAAGTAATTAGAGGAAGCTGCATGTAGCAGACAAACAGTATTAGGCTGCGTGTCCACAAACGTGTTTTGTTCCGTTGTGGATGACTATCTTCTGTTCATTTTCTATGTAGTCCAGCATTTAATGTGCACAGTGCTCTTGGTGGTAAAATGCTCTCAGCAGTCAGCATGTTTTTTTTCGCTGCACTCACGGAACTGAAAGTTGAGAAAAGTTCAACTTTACAAGCACCGCAGTGCTTAGCCGCTGCACACTTCTCTCACCAGCAGATCAGAATCAAACTAAAAGTACACCATGATCAGTATTTCACAGCAAAGCTTGGAGGGACATGTATTTTCTTACTGGTTTAATGTGGTTTAGTGCAGCGAGTAAAGCGTTTTAAAGCAAAATGTGTGAAGCCCCGAGCACACTTTGAGTGACAGGTCAAGTGGTTGCTAGGATACAGGGTACAGAGCTTTTTTAGGGTTTAGACCATTTTCACATTCCCTATGGACACGCAGCCTTACCATCTTCCTTTTTTATGTAATGTAATCAGATTACTGGGAACTAGCAAGAGTCTTAAAATACTGGTTTTGCGATTAAATAAATTGCTGTTAGAAGCCAAGTTAAGGCTGCGTGTCCACCAAACGCATTTTTTGTCCTGCCCTGAACCTCTTTTTTTTACAGCGCTTGTGCACTGCACGCTGGAAAAAAAAAGTCTGTGCCCTGTATCCGAGCAACAGCTTGTCACTCACAGCTCAGCACTTCTGCTTTTCCCATCGAGACTTTCTCTTTATTTTTTAATAGCAGTCTCTAATTAACGATGGACAGGAAATGCGTTCTGGCATTGGTAGCAGCTCTGGATGCAAAATATGATGACACGAAAAAAAAAACAAGAGTCTGGGTACATGACATCAACCGGTTGATAAAACAGCTGGGAGAGTACCACCAACTTGTACCGGAGTTGCACCTTGACGGTGCCTGTTTCAAGGAGTATTTTAGATTGACTAGGAGTCAGTTTGAACTGGTTTTGGAGAAGACCGGCCTGTCAATTTCTCGGATGCAGACTAATTACAGAGAGCCCATCTGCGGTGAGTAGAGTAGTCTATGATCAAAGTTTCATTTATTTTTACATCTATTTTCATAAAACTCAGCTGAGATATGCTCAGCACACGGTTTCCTATACTCATAAAGGATCACATTTCACATTGGAGATATTTCCATTTTTTTGCAGTCATGAACTGTACAAATTCACATAGTATCGGTCACAGAAAGACTCGGCACATCAACAGTACTACATCTGCTGCTGTATGTCTTTGCACTTTAGTACAACCATTTGCACAAATGCCACACCTGCTGCTGTCTGTTACTGCACTACTGATCATGCACATTCCAAGCTGTCACTGTTTGCACCTCCTCTACCGCATTGAGCTTGCACTACCGGTATTACGGTATTATTGTACATAGACTGGTGATGGTGTTTTTATCTTTACTCCTTCTTTTCTTATATATTATGCACACTACTAAGATAGCGAGAACTGGCATTTCAGTTCTCCTGTATGTCCTGTACATATAGAAGTATTGACAAATAAAAATCTGAATCTTTGAATCAGAATTGCCTTATCTACCACAACAAACTTGTAAGAAATATGACTGTGACGAAGACAAAAACATTCACCTGGCACACTGACAGATGTGGACACATTCCTCCAAGCGTTTGCTTTCAAATTTTGATCATGGTATCCTTTTAATGTCAGATCAAAGAGTACCGGGTTGTCTGATGCAGCGAAGATCAAGCTCTACCCCGCCATCATACCGTGCTCTTTAAGGCTGGTAACAATCCATAATTTCCAAAATCGATTTGATTCCGATTCTTGAGATTCTGAATCGATTCAATTCCGATTCGATTCGATCCGTTCCGATCCCAGTTCAATGTGGGAAATTACCATTTTAATAGCCATTTATTTGCCACAAAAAAAAAAATCTTCCAAGACCTAATGCTGCAAATTGTACCAAGAATACTCTAACTTTGTTAATACATAAATTATCACATAAAGAACTGACCCAAAATCAGTTACAGTACTGGACTTTTTATTATTTAACTTATGATTTCACAAAGTGCTCAAAAGTGCTTTCTTTAGTGCAAAGGGTGTGTAGTGTCAAGTTAACAATCCAGAGTCAGTAAACAAATTCAATGCATGAAGCATGTAAACATAATCTCACTGTATTTCAGTCCCTCCAGGATTTCGTCGGCTGTTTTTGTGATTGTTGTGGCCTCAAAAGCCTGAATTTGTGGGAACTTGTCCAAAAAGTGGTGATAAAAACTGTAACAATTTTAGTGTTTTGGGTTTTTTTGCACTGAAAGCTGTGTGAGGAAGTACAGATTTTAAAGTAGCTGCTTTTTCTATAGTTTACAGTGATGCTGTTCTTTGTAACACCACAAGAAAAGCACAGGATTGCCAAAAATTTACTGTTAACTTATGTAGCTCAGTAAAGTTGTCAAAAAATGACCAACATTGTATTCTTGCTGAGAACTTAAATTTAAAAAAAACATAAAAGAATTAGTCATTACAACAACTAAATTGCTAAATTGAATGTGTGTTAGAGTATGGAGAAAATTATGGCAGCACCTGCTTGAATCTTGAATTTGAAAACTAAGACCCCTGCAAAAGTTGAGATCTTCTTCTGTGCTGAAATCCACATGAAGCAGGGATGGCTCCTCCACTGACAACCTCTTCCCTTGAGAACGTCTCAGTACAGGATGAATCTTGGAGTGGAAACCCAGTCTTCATAGATGTGAAGGGGAGGTGAAAAGAATAGATTTCACAGTAAAATTAATAATCATATTTTTAAATCCCCACACCACAGTAAGATTTAATAATTTAGTTTCTTTTATTTTTTGTTGTTTATATTTTAACTACAAATTAACTTTCAATTTTTTTAAAGGGTTTCAATTCATTTCCTGGGAAGATTTGTTCATTTCAGTTAAGATCTATTGCGTAAAAATGTCTCGTACTGCAGCCTTTATTAATTCTGCCATTTTCATTTTATTGTGATTTATTGTTATCTTCACATCTCTCACTTAAGTGCTAGAAGTCCATAATCTCATAAAATATACCTTTATTCTGCATTTATTCACAGCGCTTAACCAACAGTTAACTACTGTATCCATAGTTTGTAAAAGAAACACCATCATGCCGGGTAAATTATTAATTTACGACACAAATGCTAAAACAAACAAACAAATGATATTTTACTTAAAATCTCAGCAGCTCCAAGTCTCTCTGTTCACGAATTTTAGCCAGTCTCCGTGCATTTTCCGTTTGAAGTGTTTATCAACCGTCGACTTTATCTTCCAACACAGTGCTGCGCATAAGTACAAAACCGTTTATCCCCGCTTTATGAAAAATATTATGAAACTGTTGAGGACAGTCTTTATGGTGACTTTTGTTGATAAATTAAGAGACACGCACGTCAACTCCACTCGGAAACACGGAAGTAAAGACGTGCGCTGTAGGGAACTCTTGCCAGCTGAGAACCATTTTAACACCACAGAAGAAGAACTAGCATATCCGTTAGCTTGTTAGCTGTTAGCACTCTGGGTGTTTCTGGTTCTTCACCGCTGTTCCTGGCTCACTGACCCAGTTTTGACCCGATCAGCCTCAGCAGATGTTCACAGATGTAAAAGCATTATATTAAAAGATCGATCTGTGGATTTTGTGGATCGATATCGGCTCAGTCAAACGTGGATCGATCTAGATTGTTGTATCGATCTTTTGAACCCACCTTGAACCCACCTAGTTCTCTTCTTCTTGTACCGGCATCGTATGTCCCATCCTCCCTTAATTCTGTTTGGCTGGTTAGAAAGACTTGACAGTGACGAGTGCAGCTGTACTCTAAAAAGTTGAACATTTTTCAGCTCTCAGCGCCCTGAGCGCCATAACAAAAACAGTCACTGCTGAGAACGTTTTAGCGCCAAGGGCGCTCAGCACTTTATACACTGGACTACATAGAGAATGAATAGAAAATAGTCACCCACAGCAGAAAAAACATGTTTCATGGACACACAGCCTAACACAGTACTTCTCTTTTAAGTGAAAAATCAGTAGAGTTAAGAGTTACTATAAGAAATATACCAACACAAGTTACTGATCTGTTGCCCAATTAATGTAGCTTCTGGATGCACCATGTCCCAGACTGGTTTGTAACTTGTTGGGAAATGTTGATATTAGCATTAGGACTGTCCAGATTGTGTTTTTTAGAGACATCATTTGAGGGCAGAGGGCTAAGTTATCAGCAGAGGTACATCCACCACCAGAGTGGTGGCCTAGTGGTAGAGCATCTGCCCCACAGCTGGGAGGTCATGGGTTCAAGCCCTGGCTGGGTCATACCAAAGACCATATAAAAGTGGTACTTGCCGCCTTCTGGCTTGGTGCTCAGCATAATAGAATTGGGAAAGGAAAAATTAGTTGTGGCTGTGCCTTGCATGGCAGCAGCCCCTCTGATTCTAGGTGGGATTAACATTGTAGATAGGAGAAACGTAATTTCGTTCTACTGTACATGATTGGCTGTATGGACTGAATGATAATAAAGTTGACTTCAAATCTGCAGGTCACAAAGTGCTTTTGCCAACACTAATATCCTTAAACTTAACAATTTTGGAAAATGTTAAGAAAAGAATATGCCCCAGCGATTATTTAGTAAATTAAGAAAAACGGCTGAAGAAACATGCAGTGAATAGTACACTAGTGAATAGTACAGTACAGAGAAGGTTTAATATGAATTAAATGAATAATTCCTACAGGGTCTGTATAGGATGTGGGCTGAGGTTACAGAAACTTTCAACAAAATCAAATGGAAACAGTACAGATGGCCAGTTCTCCCTCAGCTTAATAAACTGCTCCATTTTGCATAACAACAACCTGGATGAGTAGATAGGTTATATTTCACAGCACTAAATAAACTTTACTTTGGTAAATAAATAATGAACGTGTAATTAATCCCATCTATCCAAGGTTATTTTTAACTGTGTGAAATCCAAGCATCAACCACATGTCAAACTGTGGCATTATTATATTACTGACAGTATAGTATTGATAATTGGCTCCATTTCAGACTGTTAAAAATTAACCATTGCATTTTCATATGGTTGTGTCACATTCTGAGTGTGGGGGCATTCCACTGGGCTCAGATTGTCTGCCTTTTTTTTCTCATATTTGTACTGTGTTGTCATTTTGAGTTGTCATTTATTCTATATTGTTTCTTTGTATGATTTATTTTCCCGTCTATGTTCATTGTGGTTTGTTTGTTACATTTTTTGAGGTTACAGGTCCTTATTCTCTGCCATCTTATTATATTGGTATTCTGTTGTGTTCTCTCTCTCAGAGTTGACAGCTGTCAGTGGCTTTCTGGGGTTTCGCTCTGTGTGGGCGTGGCCCTGTCAGCTGTCAGCTCTGATTGCTCCTTTCTTTCTCATCATTCCCAGCTGGTCTAAATTGCTTCTTTTTTTTCTCCTACCTGCTCAGGTTTACCACACCTGTTACCACTTACTTTATTTTTGTGTCTAGCCTTATTTAAGGGGCTGCGCACTTTTGTCCGGCGCAGCACCCTACTTTCAACTGGCTCCTAGGAGGAAGTAAGTTCCTCATAACTCTCCTGTTTTTCCTTTATGTATTCCTAACATGTATTTTTAGCCTTGTTTTCCAGGTTTAGTCGGCGATTTCCCTCGCCTTAGCTGTTTGCTATTTTGCTTACCTGCAGTTTCCTTGTTCTGTAGTTCTGTAGTTTTGTGTTTTCTCTAATAAAGTCGCAAACTCACAGCCGGTGCATGGTGCCTTTTATCCTGCCCTGAAGAGCACGTATGACAGAAGGGTGCTGCCAGTGTGGGCACCAGCAGCTGTGAGTTTTTCCTTTTTTTTTTTCTGTCACTCACCTATTTTTGTGGAGTTCGACATGTCCCCAGCTCGCCGGCGTCCGGTGACCAAGGGGAAATCATCACCGGGTTCCCCGAGTGTGGAGGAGGAGTGGGCCGCCAAATTCATCCAGGGCTTCGTAGATAAAGCCCTCGCCTCCTGGAGTCCTAAAAACGATCTGGGAGAAGACGGATTCAGCAACTACCATCGTCAAAGAGCATCCTAGGTTATGGAGGCATGCCTAGTTCGCTGACTTGTTGGCCACGCTCTTCGCATTACAACAGTCCTTCCCCAGGCTGTCATGGGGGCCGCCTCCGGGGAATCCGGAGCCTACATGGAGACGCGCTTCGCGGAAGATGTCCTGCCTCGCCTCCAGTGCGCACGCACCTGCTCCCGCTGCTTCAACTCCACAACGCCTGTGTCATCCAGCTCCGGACCACCAGTGGAATACTCCCACCTCTCGGACAGCAGGTTCCCCCTCACTGAGGCAGAAGCCTTCCTCAGCAGTGCACACTTTGTGCTTTTTGTCTCCGGCTGAATTATCAGATCCTCCCCTCTCCGCAGCTGCTGTTCCCTGCTTCTCCCCGGCACTCTCTTCCACTGTTGAGAGGTCGACCTTGCTTCCCCCGGCTCCATCTGCCTCCACGTCCACTGGAGCTGCTCCTCCACGATCCTCTGAGGGGCCTATCTCCACTGTAGCCAGAGAGAGGGATGACACTATACCCACTGCAACAGGCAACATCGAACCTTGGGAAAACAGGCAAGTGCCATTTCATTTAACTTCATTTTATGATGATATGCCTTGTCTGATTCCCGGTAGTGAGACCTGGGTTTCGCAGTCCCCTGAGTCCTCACCGCCTGTTACAGCTAATAATTTCTCACCTGCCCTCTCTGTGTCTCCTCCTATCACCCCTGAGTGTCCACCAGCCCCGGAACAGAGCCGCCAGACGATGGAGGAGCCTATGGCTCTGGAGGACCTGGTTCCAGCCCCACAGCCACGTTATGGACAGAGGGAGATTGCAGAACCCAGGCTGATGCCTGCACTGATTAAGGAGAGTCCCTGGGCTTCAGCTAAGTGGGATGCAGCGCCAGCAGGAGGCCGACCTCCTATCGCCACGCAGGGCGAGCCACCTGCATGGGCCACATTGCTGAGGGGTCCTCCATGGTGCTGCTTCCTTTCCTGCTGAGGTCGTCGCAGGTGCTTCATCCCAGCCTGGGGCCTCTGAGGGTGCAGCATTGGCCCAGTCTGGGAACACTGAGGGTGTGGGTTTGGCCCAGTCCAGGCCCACCGAGAGTGCAGCCTTGGTCCAGTCCGGGTTCACCGAGGGTGCAGCCTTGGTCCTGCCCGGAGTCACCGAGGGTGCTGCTCCGCTCCGCTCCAGCCCAGAGCCACTGTGGGTGCAGTTCCGCTCTGGCCCAGAGCCACCATGGGTGCAGCTCCGTTTCAGCCCGGAGCCACCGTGGGTGCAGCTCCACTCCAGTCTGGAGCCATCACGAGTGCAACTTCGCTCCAGTCCGGCACCACCACGGGTGCAACCCTGCTCCAGCCCGGAGCCACCGCGGGTGCAACTTCACTTCTGTCCGGAACCACCGTGGGTGCAACCCTGTTCCAGTCTGGGATCTCCGAGGGTGCTGCTGGCCAATCAGCGAGCACTGTAGCCCCCTCTCCCTTACCAGATACCATTGTGGTCCCCCCTCCTCTGCCAGACGCCGTCGTGGTCCCCCATCCTCTGCTAGATGCCGTCATGGTTCCCCTGCCTCTGCTAGATGCCGCTGTGGTTCCCCATCCTCTGCCTGGCACTGTCCTGGTTCCCCCTCCTCTGCCAGACACCGTCATGGTTCCCCTTCCTCTGCCAGTCTTCATTGTAGTGCCTCGTCCTCTGCCTGACGTCGCCGGGGCTCCCTCTACTCTTTGTCCTTCCTCTCCTCTGGCCATCCCAGTTGGGCAGCCGGCCCCTGGACCACCATCTTTGTGGTGGTGGCTCAAGAACTCTGGCCGACCGCCTGACAGGCATTGCCATTGGGTTGGGTGGTTCACATTCTCCGGTAGACTACCCGACTCTTACCACCTCGCCATCTGTCAGGTCTGGAACCTCAGCCGACCACCTAAACTGCTTGTTCTTTAGTCTAGAGGGGCCTAGACTAAAGAACAAGCAGTTCTTTAGTCTAGGCCCCTCTGTGAGTCCCGCTCAGGACCCACACAGTTCTGTGTGGGTCCTGAGCGGGTTTTGTTTTGTTCCCCTTCAGTATGGGCCTTACTGAGAAGCTATCCTGAGGTTTTTTTCTTGTTCCTGTTGGCTTGGTTCGGACCCTCCATGCATGGGTCCCCCTCCTCTCACCCGGGGTGAGGTTGTTTTCTTGTTTGGGTGGGATTTCTGTGGAGGGGGGTTCTTTTCTTTTGATGTTACCCCGGGGTGTCTAGGTTCCACCCCTTGAGGGGAGGCTCTTTCACGTTCTGAGTGCCGGGGGAGTCCACCGGGTTCAGATTGTCTGACTTTTTTTCTCATATTTGTACTGTGTTGTCATTTTGAGTTGTCATTTATTTTATATTGTTTCTTTGTATGATTTATTTTCCCGTCTATGTTCATTGTGGTTTGTTTGTTACATTTTTTGAAGTTACAGGTCCTTATTCTCTGCCATCCATCCATCCATCCATCTTCTACCGCTTTTCCGGAGGTCCGGGTCGCGGAGGCAGCAGTTCAAGCAGAGAAGCCCAGACTTCCCTCTCCTCAGCCACCTGCTCCAGCTCTTCAGAGGGGATACCAAGGCGTTCCCAGACCAGCTGGGAGACATAGTCTCTCCACCGAGTCCTGGGTCTGCCCTGGGGTCTCCTCCCAGTGGGACGTGCCTGAAACACCTCAAGTGGGAGGCGTCCAGGAGGCATCCTAATCAGATGCCCATACCACCTCAACTGACTCCTTTCAATGTGGAGGAGCAGCGGTTCTACTCTGAGCCTCTCCTGGATGACTGAGCTCCTCACCCTATCTCTGAGGGTGAGTCCAGCAATCCTACGGAGAAAGCTCATTTCAGCCGCTTGTATCCGCGATCTCGTTCTTTCGGTCATTACCCAAAGCTCGTGACCATAGGTGAGAGTAGGAACGTAGATTGACTGGTAAATCAACAGCTTTGCCTTAGAACTAAGCTCCCTCTTCACCACAACAGACCGGTACAACGTCCGCATCACTGCAGATGCTGCTCCAATCCGTCTGTCGATCTCTCGCTCCATTTTCCCCTCACTCGTGAACAAGACCCCAAGATACTTAAACTCCTCCACTTGGGGCAGGAGCCTGTCCCCAACCCGGAGAGGACAATCCACCTTTTTCCGGCTGAGGACCATGGACTCGGACTTGGAAGTGCTGATTCTCATCCCAGCCGCTTCACACTCAGCGGCAAACCGTCCCAGCAAGAGCTGTAGGTCATTGCTGGATGAAGCCAACAGGACAACATCATCTGCAAACAACAGAGATGAGATCCTGTGGTCACCAAGCATGACACCCTCCATTCCCTGGCTGCGCCTAGAAATCCTGTCCATAAAAATTATGAACAGGATCGGTGACAAAGGGCAGCCCTGGCGGAGTCCAACTCTCACTGGGAATGACTCCGACTGAGTGTTGGCAATACGAACCAAACTCTCACAACGGTCGTACAGAGACCGAATAGCTCGTAACAACAAGCCCGATACCCCATACTCCCGAAGCACCCTCCACAAAAATCCACGAGGGACGCGGTCAAATGCCTTCTCCAAGTCCACAAAACACATGTAAACTGGTTGGGCAAACTCCCACGAACCCTCAAGAATTCTCGAGAGGGTAAAGAGCTGGTCCGATGTGCCACAGCCAGGACGAAAACCACATTGCTCCTCCTGAATCCAAGGTTCGACCAACGGCCGGACTCTCCTCTCCAGTACCTTGGCATAGACCTTCCCAGGGAGGCTGAGGAGTGTGATCCCTCTAAAGTTGGAGCACACCCTCCAGTCCCCTTTTTTGAAGAGAGGAACCCCCACCCCGGTTTGCCATGCCAAAGGCACTGCCCCCGACCTCCACGCAGTGTTGCAGAGGCGTGTCAACCATGACAACCCAACAACATCCAGGGCCTTGAGGTACTCAGGGCGAATCTCGTCCACCCCCGGGGCCCGGCCACCAAGGAGATTTTTAACCACCTTGGCGACCTCAGCCCCTGTGATAGGCGAGTCATCCCCCTCGTCCCCAAACCCTGCTTCCTCTGTGGAAGGCGTATCAGTGGGATTGAGGAGATCCTCGAAGTATTCCTTCCACCGCCCAACGATATCCCCAGTTGAAGTCAACAGTGTCCCATCCGCACCATACACAGTGTGGACGGGGAGCTGCTTTCCCCTCCTGAGCCGCCGAACAGTTTGCCAGAATCTCTTTGAAGCCGACCGAAAGTCTTGTTCCATGGCCTCACCGAACTCCTCCCATACCCGGGTTTTTGCTTCAGCAACCACCCGAGCTGCACTCCGCTTGGCCTGCCGGTACACCTCAGCTGCTTCGGGAGTCCCACAAGCCAACCAAGCTTGATAGGACTCCTTCTTCAGCTTAATGGCCCCCCTCACCACTGGTGTCCACCATTTGGTTCGGGGGTTGCCACCACGAGATGCACCGACCACCTTGCAGCCACAGCTCTGGGCCACCGCTTCAACAACAGAGGTGGAGAACATGGCCCATTCAGACTCCATGTCTCCAGACTCCCTCGGAATGTGGTTGAAGTTCTTCCGGAGGTGGGAGTTGAAGACCTTCCGGACAGGGGCCTCAGCCAGACACTCCCAGCACACCCTCACTATACGTTTGGGTCTACCAGGTCTGAATGGCTTCCTCCCCTACCATCGGATCCAACTCACCACCAGGTGGTGATCAGTTGACAGCTCTGCACCTCTCTTTACTCGGGTGTCCAAGTCATACGGTCGCAGGTCTGATGATACGATAACAAAATCGATCATCGACCTGCGACCTAGGGTGTCCTGGTGCCAGGTGCACATATGGACACCCTTATGCTTGAACATGGTGTTCGTTATGGACAGACTGTGGTTAGCACAGAAGTCCAATAACTGAACACCACTCGAGTTCAGATCGGGCAGGCCGTTCCTCCCAATCACCCCCCTCCAGGTTTCATTGTCGTTGCCCACGTGCGCATTGAAGTCCCCCAGTAGGACAATGGAGTCTCCAGGAGGAGCACCCTCCAGCACCCCAGTCACAGACTCCAAAAAGGGTGGGTACTCTGAAACATCATTTGGTGCATAGGCACAAATGATGGTCAGGACCCGTTTCCCAACCCGAAGGCGCAGGGAAGCAACCCTTTCGTCCACCGGGGAAAACTCCAATATAGAGGCAGCAAGGTGGGGCGATACAAGAATACCCACCCCTGCTCGTCGCCTCTCGCCCGGGGCAACTTCAGAAAAGGCCAAGCTCCAGCCCCTCTCCAGGAGACTGGTTCCGGAACCGGAGCTGTGTGTTGAGGTGAGGCCGACTATATCTAGCCGGTATCGCTCAACCTCGTACACCAGCTCAGGCTCCTTCCCCACCAGAGAGGTGACATTCCACGTACCAAAAGCCAGTTTAGAAAGCTTGGGATCAGTCCGCCAAGGTCTCCGCCTTTGACCGCCACCTAATCCACATAGCACCGGACCCCCATGATCCCTCCTGCAGGTGGTGAACCCACTGGAGGGCGGACCCATGTAACTCCTTCGGGCTGAGCCCGGCCGGGTCCCATGGGTGGAAACCCGGCCACCAGACGCTAGCCTTCGAGCCCCTCCCCCAGGCCTGGCTCCAGGGTGGGGCCCCGGTAACCCCATACCGGGCGGGGTACACTGAATCCTTGATATACAATTTATCATGAGAGTCTGTTGGATCGTTCTTAGTCTGGCCCTTCACCCAGGACCAGTTTGTCTTGGGAGACCCTATCAGAGGCAAATTGCCCCCGGACAACATAGCTCCTGGGATCACTGGGGCACGCAACCCCCCCCCCCACCACGATAAGGTGACGATCCATGAGGATGCTTATTCTCTCTTATTCTCTTATTCTCTCTTATTCTCTGCCATTTTATTATATTGGTATTCTCTTGTGTTCTCTCTCTCGGGGTTGACAGCTGTCAGTGGCTTTCTGGGGTTTCACTCTGCGTGGGCATGGCCCCATCAGCTCCAATTGCTCCCTTCTTTCTCATCATTCTCAGCTGGTCTAAATTGCTTCTTTTTTTTCTCCTACCTGCTCAGGTTTACCACACCTGGTACCACTTACTTTATTTTTGTGTCTAGCCTTATTTAAGGGGCTGCACACTTTTGTCCGGCGCAGCACCCTACTTTCAACTGGCTCCTACAGGAAGTAAGTTCCTCATAACTCGCCTGTTTTTCCTTTATGTATTCCTAACGTGTATTCTTAGCCTTGTTCTCCAGGTTTAGCCGGTGATTTCCCTCACCTTAGCCGTTTGCTATTTTGCTTACCTGCAGTTTCTTTGTTCTCTAGTTCTGTAGTTTTGTGTTTTCTCTAATAAATTCCAAACTCACAGCCGACGCATGGTGTCTTTTATCCTGCCCTGAAGGGCATTTATGACAGGTTGAAGGCAAGTTGAGCCCAAAACTGCCCTTTGAACCTCAATGCAAAAACTTCCCATTAAAGAAAAGGAGGCTGAGAGCAAGCAATTAGATTGTGTGCATTTGAGGCGAGTGTGCTGTCTCACTACTTAGTTTACTCTGAGCAACAGTTTTTAATAGGGAACAAAAGGAGCATCCCTGACCCAAATATGCATTTTTTTCCCGTGACCTCTTTTTCATTCAACATCCTGAGGACAAGTAAAAAATGTTTGAATTGGGCACATTTTTCAGAGGCCAAACAGGGTAAGTACAGTCAAATTCCTCAGTTTAATGTTGCCACAAGAGGAATGAAATGAATGAATATTTTTGCGCCTCATTGTCTGTTGCATTTTTTATGTGTAAGTATTGATTTCCTAAGCTGTGGAGATCCAAATGCAGAGCCTGACAGAGTTATTAAAGGGCCTGTGACACTCTGGGGACGCTTTACCCGGGGCCGCTGGGTCAGAGTGTCACCAAGTAACGATTAAGACAAAAGGGGTCCCTACAGTTTAACCATCCACTCCCACCATTAGACCCAGCAGCCACTGCACAAATGGCCTTAATGATGAGGTAATAAGTGTCATTAGTGCAGATCGCTCCGTTAATGTAGAAGTCCTTCAATATCCAGATGTGGAGGGTGATGAAAAAATAGGAAACAGAAAAGATTTTGTTTTTAAAGCTGCATTTTTAAAAACATGGATGTTTGTGTTGCTGGGCTTTATTTGAATTTTTTTTAAAAATCAAACACACACACGCACACCGTCATACACAGCATGTTTAGATTTATATCCATGTTAAAAGCTTTTGGCGCCCTCTGGTATTTAATGCTTACTCAGTTTGGATGGTCTCTTTTTTCCATCTTTCCTCTCGTTTTGTCTGTCCCTGTCTCTATCTCTCACTCACACAAACAGGCGCGCACACACACACACACACACACACACACACACACACTCTGGCTTCCTTGTTCTCTGGCTCCCCTGGTTCTCCCCCTCTTACTCATCCTGCTCATGGAGGGCCCTCAAGTCTCATTATTACCTCTGTCTTTTTATTAGGCCCATTAGGGCTCTTAGGAGGCCTGTAATGATACTAAATGAATAGAGAGTGAACTGCTGTCTGTTTTAGACTCGGCTCTCAATGACAGCTTCAAGCTTCACTGCCAACCACTCAGTCTCTTCACTGTACTGAATGAGGACTCACTTAGTTATCTAGTGTCTACCTGTTCTGTGCCAAAGTATTTTTCTTTTTACCCAAACAGTCCCTAACATCCTTTGGTGCTCTGAGTATTTACCTTAAAGGAAGCAGAGGAAAGCTGTTCAGCTGCATGTTTTATTGGTTAAATCTAGCCTTCAATGCCTATGAGATTTATAGTCACAGTATAGAATTGAATTTATTCTTCCTTCTGAATTTTCACATAATCCTGCAGTACAAAGCCAGAACTTAAATGGAGACTGGTGTTGGTACTCTGGGGTTTGGGCAACAAAGCACTTAATTTTGAAGTAAACGAAAAGTCAACTTTTTCTGCGCTCAGGCAAGACTATTTAACTAATTATATATAAAAGCCAGCTGGTGGGATGTGTTTCTGTTTTACACTGATGACAAAAAATGTTTTTGGTAGCTCAGAGAATCTGCTCTTGATGGAGACAGTTTGCAGTTACAGTGGGGCAAAAAAGTATTTAGTCAGCCACCAATTGTGCAAGTTCTCCCACTTAAAAGATGAGAGAGGTCTCCAATTTTCATCATAGGTATACCTCAACTATGAGAGACAAAATGAGAAAAAAAAATCCAGAAAATCACATTGAAGGATTTTTAATGAATTAATTGGTAAATTCCTTGGTAAAATAAGTATTTGGTCACCTACAAACAAGCAAGATTTCTGGCTCTCACAGACCTGTAGCTTCTTCTTTAAGAGGCTCCTCTGTCCTCCACTCATTACCTGTATTAATGGCACCTGTTTGAACTCATTATCATCATCTGTCCCCTCACCCCCCAGCCAGTCGCAGCAGATGACTGCCCCTCCCTGAGCCTGGTTCTGCTGGAGGTTTCTTCCTGTTAAAAGGGAGTTTTTCCTCTCCACCGTCACCAAGTGCTCGCTCACAGGGGATCGCCTGATTGCTGGGGTCTTTCTGCAACTGTGGGGGTTCCCCCTACAGTTGATAGTGCTATGAGATGACTGTTGTTGTGAAATGGCGCTATATAAATAAAGTTGAATTGAATTGAATTGAATTGAATAAAAGACACCTGTCCACAACCTCAAACAGTCAGACTCCAAACTCCACTATGGCCAAGACCAAAGAGCTGTCAAAGGACACCAGAAACTAAATTGTAGACCTGCACCAGGCTGGGAAGACTGAATCTGCAATAGGTAAGCAGCTTGGTGTGAAGAAATCAACTGTGGGAGCAATTAATAGAAAATAGAAGACATACAAGACCACTGATAATCTCCCTCGATCTGGGGCTCCACGCAAGATCTCACCCCGTGAGGTCAAAATGATCATGAGAACGGTGAGCAAAAATCCCAGACCCACACGGGGGGACCTAGTGAATGACCTACAGAGAGCTGGGACCAAAGTAACAAAGGCTACCATCAGTAACACACTATGCCGCCAGGGACTCAAATCCTGCAGTGCCAGACGTGTCCCCCTGCTTAAGCCAGTACATGTCCAGGCCCGTCTGAAGTTTGCTAGAGAGCATTTGGATGATCCAGAAGAGGATTGGGAGAATGTCATATGGTCAGATGAAACCAAAATAGAACTTTTTGGTAAAAACTCAACTTGTCGTGTTTGGAGGAGAAAGAACACCATACCTACTGTGAAGCATGGGGGTGGAAACATCATACTTTGGGGCTGTTTTTCTGCAAAGGGACCAGGACGACTGATCCGTGTAAAGGAAAGAATGAATGGGGCCATGTATGGTGAGATTTTGAGTGAAAACCTCCTTCCATCAGCAAGGGCATTGAAGATGAAACGTGGTTGGGTCTTTCAGCATGACAATGATCCCAAACACATCACCCGGGCAACGAAGGAGTGGCTTCGTAAGAAGCATTTCAAGGTCCTGGAGTGGCCTAGCCAGTCTCCAGATCTCAACCCCATAGAAAATCTTTGGAGGGAGTTGAAAGTCTGTGTTGCCCAGCGACAGCCCCAAAACATCACTGCTCTAAAGGAAATGTGCATGGAGGAATGGGCCAAAATACCAGCAACAGTGTGTGAAAACCTTGTGAAGACTTACAGAAAACGTTTGACCTCTGTCATTGCCAACAAAGGGTATATAACAAAGTATTGAGATGAACTTTTGTTATTGACCAAATAGTTTTTTTACCGAGGAATTTACCAATTAATTCATTAAAAATCCTTCAATGTGATTTTCTGGATTTTTTTTTTCTCATTTTGTCTCTCATAGTTGAGGTATACCTATGATGAAAATTGGAGACCTCTCTCATCTTGGGAGAACTTGCACAATTGGTGGATGACTAAATACTTTTTTTCCCCACTGTAGGTGCAAATTGGGAGCATTCTACCTGTTTTCAGATTTAGTAAATATACACAAGGCAGGAAATTCTTCCTTTGAAATGTTTAGATTAAGATTAAACGTTTAATTGAATATCACATAAGTGAAAAGACTCAAGCTAAACAAAATACATTGGTGCCATATATGAGAAAACATTACAGACTGGAAATGTTCAGGGCACCATAGGCATCCTTGAAGTATACCTATAGTGGTCAGCCTGTCCTCCAACTCATAAACCACTTTTCACTGACTGGTTGCAGTCACCACAGCAAATAGTTCCCATTCTAGTCAGTGTTCTACTCTCAACCAGGTACAGTGTGTTGCAGCACAGATCCGGCTCACCACAACAGATCGCTAAAAATATGCAACGAGCCTGCTTTTGACAGATGAGACATCCAGCCTACAAGGAAATGCCACAGTATCGACTGTATTTAATAACTGGTTGTTCATTAAACAAACATTAAACATTAAGAATCCCTCATTATTTTCTGAAGTCTATTCCTCCACCACTGTTAAAGAAGATAAAAACTTTGATATAACATATAAACACTTCACAAAATTAACACTGACAGGCTAATTTACATGATTAAAGCACAAACTAATTCAGATTAATCGACAGCAGCACGTCTGTCTTGCTTCCTTGTTGTTATCACGTGATCGTGATTGGTCTCTCACCATCTTTCACATTATTTTATAAAATCCACGCGTGATCTTGTCATGTGAACCTTGTTCTGATCCATGCCACTTCGGAACATACACAGCCGATAGGAAGTGCCACAAGGCTGAAACTGCACCACAGCCACAACTGAACACAACTGCAGCCAGTGAAAACTGGGGATTACTGTCGCCGTTGTCTTTGTTTTCCTGTCATGACACAAAAATCTGTGATGTGTTTCAAAAACCGCCAAATCTGCATAAGGTGGGAGACTGGGGTTCGGTGGCAGTAAACGGCTTCCATGCAGGTGACCAAAGTTCAAGTCCAGCTACAAACTTCACGCTTTACTTTACCTCCAGGTTCCTGATTCACTGCTTTTACTCATTATTCAATTTTGACACATTCTTAGCATTACAGTTTTAGTTGGATTTTGCCAATAAATCAGTCAAAAAGAGCAAAGGTTAAGGTTAGAGGAGGGGGAGGGCATAAACATTGCAGCTCCCATGCTCCATCATCTCACTAAATGTAGTTATTTTCTCACCCACTAGAGGCCTTTCTATAAGCCATCATTCCTTTTAGTAAAATTATTAATATTGTTTTCTTTTGGAGGACAAGCTCACAGTAGCAGCATAGCTGGAGAATTGTTGAGGATGTCCTGATCCATCACAAACTATTGACTGTATCAAAACTAAATTTAGGCATAGCGGGTAACTAACAAACTCAAAACTGGGAGCTGTTTCCACTGGAGAGGAAGCCTATAACTGAAACCTCTGTCCTTCCACTTTTCAGAGCATCAGAAAACACAAATAAGCCTTCCCCCTTATTGCAGATGATAATAACACAATCTGAGGTGGAGATTTTGAGGAACTTAATTATTCTGAACAATATTTAAATTCTCTAGTGGAATTTTCACAGAGAAGCTGGTGTGTTAGAAACACGATTTCTGCTTCTTTGGCCCTCTTATTATTTTGATGCAGAATTCTGGATCAGCTGAATATCGTTCTAGACAACAACTTTGAATACACATATTATGTCCCAGTTTAGAAGTTACAGATGTAGGGACTTTATCAAGTGCCATTTTAAAAACTGATCTATGTCAGGATTCTTCATTGTTCAGAAAACTTTACCAAGTTGCACTGACTTGCATCATTTTTGCATTATGCAAAACTACACACCAATGCAACCATGCACAACAATGAATTATTTGCATCGAACAATAACAAATTATTTGCAATATTTGGACCAATTAACAAGGGAAATCAGATAATTTACAACAGAAACCTGAATGTACCAAAGCACCCTTGTTGAAAAACTGCCTCAGTGTCTATGGACTCACCACAACATTGATATAAGTGGCTCATTCTTAGAGAAAAAGAACATAATAATTCATTTAGTAAAGTGATTGGACAGTAATAGAAACATAGCTTTAAAAAAATATTAATTTTTTTCTGAATTATGTTTTTATACACACACTACACCTTTATCAACTGACTTAGTGTCTTTTCTGTATTTTAACTTCACATTTATCTATAGTAATTTATTTTGGAAAAACGATTAACCCTTTGGCATAAGTAATGATCCCTTTACAGTCATACTGCTAACCATATAATTTTCTAAAAACATTTTTGTGCAGAGGACAACTCTGCTATCCCCATCTCTATTCATGCCTTTTCTTTTTCACTGCAGACACAGCCATTGACATTACCCTGTTTGCTCAATATTGTGTCATGTTTGGTCAAACGGCAGTAAATCAGTAGGGTGAAATATTGATATTTCATCAGGGGGATTCAGCCTGCACTGTGACACTTAACTCAGCCACTTCTGAGCGACACACCTGAAGCTCAAGGGTGACCTCCGGGAAGCCAGGAAGTCACTCAACTACTGTGATAAATTGAGTGTAAAAGAAAGAAAGAAAGAATAGTCAAGGAAAAAGAAGAAATGAAAAAAAAATGAAGAGAAAGAGTTCATTATAGTAGAAATGGCACCTACAGTGGTAACTGTGGACTGTTATTCTTTATTTGTTGAAATGGTTAATGACTTGTTACTGTATTTAGCACTTTTCTAATCTCCACAATAGCTCAAAGTGCTTAACTAGTAACTACAGTACAATAACTCTCTGTGGGCTGAACAAAGACCTGGGTCAAATTTAGAATCACCAATTAACCTAACATCCTTGTTTTTCAATTTTGAGAGGAAACCAGAGCTCCCAGAGTAAACTTACACAAGAACAAAGAAATCATGTGCCTACCCCAGCGAACCTTGAGAGTCACACCAAGAACCTTGTAATTGTGAGGCAGTAGTGCTAATCACTTTTCCAGTTAAATCCGAAAAAAAAAACAACCATGATACCATCTTCTACCTAAACATTGTTGCTCACTGGGAAAAGCCTCATAACTACCCCATTGCTGCAACAGTCCCCACAGGCAGTGGTCTTCCCTGTTAGGATAGTGCAAAACAGTACAGAAACGGCCATTTTGAAGGTGGAACAAAAAAGGAACTGAGGAAATAACCTGTTCTCCAAACTCCCCAGATCCAGATCTACTCTAGTGTTTGCAAGATGTACTGGAATAAACCCAGGTGACTTCACTTATTAAAGGATTCAGTGTTACTATTGTCACTGATTGCTCTATACTGTGTGAGATGTGTAATGCCCTAAGCAATGCTAATAAGCATTTTGTCATTACTACTTTCCCTGTCATTTAAATTGATTTGTAATCCAAAACTAATATTGCTTTATTTGTCAGTTTATATTGTGTCATTCTTTTAAAAACACCTTGCAGGGCAAAAGTCATTAGCTTTCTTCCAAAGATATCTTTTGGGAATCTAGAGTAAATTCATGAATTCCAGAAACAGCATTGATATGTACATTCAGTGATCCTGTAGTCCTCCCCTTCCCTCCTCTAAACATGTACCGGATGTCCTCCATCAACTGTCTGTTTGTCAGATCTCAGGCTCGGATCGATACCCTTTCGCATTTGGTGGACTGATTACAATCTACTAATCAATGGCACCCCCAGCACTCTTTTCTCTCTGCATCATTCTCTCACTACTCCTCGTTTCTCCATTTGCTTGATAAGAACCATCAGGAGGACCCCTTTTAAGTCAACCTGCCCAATTCTAATACATACAAGTTCAGATTTAAGTAAGCAGCATGGTGAGTTCAGGGCCCTGGTCAATACCCCCAATCACCTTCCTATTCACCATAGAGCAGCAAAAGGTATTGTGGAGGCTGAAGCCCTTTCAGGTTTCCATCTGTTTGATGTGAGGTGTGTGGATGTTAGAGGAGAGAGTTGATGGAACGACCTCCAGAAATGGAAAAATTACAACTGGAAGTGCAGAAGGTTGAGCACCAGTGGAAGGGGACTATCATTAGGAACATTTGTGCATATTTGGACTGTAACATCAGTTCAATACACACTTGTAAATCGCAGCATTTCAGATTTGTTATAATCAGTAGTTTGCATATACAACATGGAAAATAAGTATTGAACACATCAACATTTTTCTCATTAAACATATTTCTGACGGAGCCTTTGGCCTGAGATTTTCACCAGATATCAGTAACAACCGAAGTAATTCATACATACAAAGAAATCAAGGCAACTGTGTTCACAAAAGAAGTTCTATTTAATAAAGTGGAATGACACAGGCGATTTGTCCAGGGTGTACCCTGCCTCCTGCCCAAAGATGCTAGGATAGGCTCCAGCCCCCCACCCCCACCCCCATGACCCGAAAAGGATTAAGCGGTAGAAGATGGATGGATGGATGGACTGACACAGGGAATAAGTATTGAACACACTTAGTGAAATTCATTTAATATTTAGTAGAAAAGCCATTGTTGGTAATAACAACTTCCTGAATAGAGAAACTAGGCGCAGGCATTGCTTAGGAGTGATTTTAGCCCATTTGTTCTCACAAACTGTCTTCAAATTCTGAAGGTTCCTTGCGTGTCTACTATGAATTCTGATCTTCAGTTTGTTTCATAGATTTTCAATTGGATTCAGGTCAGGCAACTGACTGGGCTATTCTAGCAGCTTTATTTTCCTTCTCTGGAGCCAGTTGAGAGTTTCCTTGGCTGTGTGTTTGGGATCATTGTCTTGCTGAAATGTCCACCATCGTTTCATCTTCAGCATCTTGGCAAATAGCAACAGGTTCTTATCAAGGATGTCTCTGTACATTTTTCCATTCATCTTTCCTTCAATTATATGAAGTCTGCCTGTACCATGTGCTGAAAAACACCCCCACACCATGGTGCTCCCACCTCCAAACTTCACTCTCGGTATGGTGTTTTGGGGCTTTTGTGCAATGCCATTTCTTCTCCAAACATGCCGCATGTTGGGGCATCCAAAAAGTTCAATTTTGGTCTCATATGACCAGACTATGTTCTCCCAGTATTTTACTGGTTTGCCCAAACATTGTGCAGCAAACTTTAAATGAGCTTCCACATGCTTTTTCTTTAGCAATGGAGTCTTGCGAGGTGAGCGGGCATAGAGCCCATGTCAGTTGAGTGCATTACTTATTGTCTTCTTTGAAACAGCAGTACCTGCTAACTCCAGGTCTTTTTGGAGCTCTCCACGAGTGGTCTTTGGCTCTTGGATAACTCTTCTGATAATTCTTTTGACTAATGTCTTAGAAGTCAACGAATAGCTCAGTGTGTAAGGTGTCACCCTACAGAACAGAATTCCTTAGGCAGCTGGGTAGAGCAGTGGTTAGCACTGTGGCAGCACAGTAAGAAAGTCATGGGTTCGATCTCACCCCCAGACCATCAGTGACCCTTTTGTGTGGAGTTTACATGTTCTCCCCGTGTCTGCGTGGGTACTCCAGTTTACTCCCACAGGCCAAAAACATGCAAGTTAGGTTAACTGGAGACTCTAAAGTGGCCATAGGTGTGAATGGTGAAGGGATTGGCGGTGCACCATGGCTGCCTCATCCATCCATGTGGATGCCCTGAATTTCCCTCTGGGATTAATAAAGTATACAAAATAAAAAAAATATATAAATAAAAAGTCTTGCGAGGAGCTCCTGGTCATGGCCAGTTTATGGTAAAACGATGTTCTACTTCCCAATGATGTCTCCAACAGTGCTCACTAGAACATTCAGCAGTTCAGAAATGCGCCTGTAACCAATGCCATGATTATGTTTTGGAACAATAAGGTTGCAAAGGTCTAGAGAGAGCTCTTTGCTTCTGCCCATCATGAGTTCTTTGTGGTGTGCCAATCTGATATTCAGAGACCTTTTAAAAGGCTATTAATCAGGATTTAACCAGCTGAAATTAATTTGCACTGATGGGGGATGGGATGGCTTTGTCAGAAATGTCCATCAGGGCAGAATAAAGACCCCTACATTGCTCCGCACTGTGTGTGTTTATATACTTGCATATTTATTCCACCTAGCTGCAATGCTCCGTACTGTGGGTGTTTATATATTTACATATTTATTCCATCTAGCTACAATGCTCTGCACTGTGTGTTCATATATTTATTCCATCCAGCTACAATGCTCTGCACTGTGTGTCTGTGTGTGTGTGTATATATATATATTTTATAGTAATACGTACATATGTTTATTAGCTGCTCTTGCTTGCTTGTTTTTTTTCTTGCCTTCTGATTGTTGCTCTGAGTGTTGCTATCCCTGTGCTGTTGCAATCCTGGAATTTCCCCGTTGTGGGACTAATAAAGGCTTATCTTATCTTATCTTATCTTATCTTATCAAACGCTGGACTATGAGTTGCTGGTGAATTTAATAATAAAAACACAAAAAATCACAAAAATATAACAAGAGCAAAACTTGCTAGTCTCAGTTTTGCCAGAAAACGCCTTGATGATCTCCAAGACTTTTGGGAAAATACTCTGTGGACTGATGAGAAAAAAGTTGAAGTTTTTGGAAGGTGTGTATCCCATTACATCCGGCATAAAAGTAACACAACATTTCAGAAAAGGAACATCATTCATCTTCTTCTTCTTCCGCTTAATCCTTTTCGGGTCACCGGGGGGCTGGAGCCTATCCCAGCATCTTTGGGCAAGAGGCAGGGTACACCCTGGACAGATTGCCAGTCCATCGCAAGGCCAACACAGAGAGACAGACAACCATTCACTCTCACAGTCATACCTAAGGACAATTTAGAATCCCCAGTTTTGATGCCAGTTAACCTAACTTGCATGTTTTTGGCATGTGGGAGGAAACCGGAGAAATCCCGGAGTAAACCCACGCAGACACAGGGAGAACATGCACACTCCACACAGATCACTGTTGGTCGGGGGCTGGGATCGAACCCAGGATCCCCCGGCCAAGGGTGAGTTGCTGTGCTGCCGCAGTGCTAACCACTCCGCCACCACGCTGCCCATACCAACAGTAAAATATGGTGGTGGTGGTAGTGTGGTGGTCTGGGGCTGTTTTGCTGCTTCAGGACCTGGAAGACTTGCTGTGGTAAATGGAACCATGCATTCTGCTGTCTACCAAAAAATCCTGAAGGAGATTGTCCGGCCATCTGTTCGTGACCTCAAGCTGAAGCGCACTTGGGTTCTGCAGCAGGACAATGATCCAAAACACACCAGCAAGTCCACCTTTGAATGGCTTAAGAAAAACAAAATGAAGACTTTGGAGATGCCTAGTCAAAGTGCTGACCTGAATCCAATTGAGATGCTGTGGCATGACCTTAAAAAGGTGGTTCATGCTTGAAAACCCTCTATTGTGTCTGAATTACAACAATTCTGCAAAGATGAATGGGCCAAAATTCCTCGACAGTGCTGTAAAAGACTCACTGCCAGTTATCGCAAAGTCTTGATTGCAGTTGTTGCAGCTAAGGGGTGGCCCAACCAGTTATTAGGTTTAGGGGGCAATCACTTTTTCACACAGGGCCCTGTAGGTTTGGATTTTTTTTTTTCCTTAATAATAAACACCTTTATTTAAAAACTGCATTTTGTGTTTACTTGTGTTTTCTTTGTCTAATATTTAAATTTGTTTGATGATCTGAAACATTTAAGTGTGACAAACATGCAAAAAAAATGAGAAATCAGGAAGGGGCAAACACTTTTTCATGCCACTGTATGTGTCCCTGAGTCTCCCTGAGTAGCACTCAAGCAAACATATTCACCCCAAGAGAAAACGCCTAGCCACGAAATATCCAGTCGCTGTTCGCTGATAGCAAGATGCTCCCAGTGTTCTCCGTGTCATATTTCATTTCAACCTAGCAAGCGGGCATTCAGCAGTAGCAGCAGACAAAAATGCCTCCTGCATTTAACTCTGTTGTGTCGGAACATTTTGGCTTCAGTATCAACTATAATAGCAATGGAGAAATAAAGCTGTTTGCAAGCACTGTCTCGCGTACATTGCATACTTAAAAGGAAATGCATTCACCATAACAGCACACCGGGCCACCAGCTGTGTCCCACAGCAGAACAGCAGAGCAGGTAGCAAATGCCCCTGCCAAAAAAAATAAAAGTTCATTTGCAGATAGGTAGTGTTTTGGATGACTGCTGGATCTTTGGGGTATTTATCGAAAAATGATAACATCACAGCAATGCAATTTTAATAAAGTTCTCAAGTTGGCTTTTAGTGGCACCTCTTATTGCTAAAGCTGCATTCATATTACAAGCCACTTTGTTCAAGTTTGATATTTTTGGTCTGGTGAGTGTCATGAATCACCTAAGCGGGGCGGATTAAAGACTCCAAGCGCATGCTGTGAGTTTGCACATTTAATAATAGAGAAACACAAAATATAACAACCAGGGATAACTTACAAAACTAGTAGAAGCAAGAGAACACAGGTGAGGCCAAAAATAGCAAAAGCTAAGCAAGCAGAATCGCTGGCTAAACCTGGAAAATACACCAATGGATAACATTGGGTAAACAGAGGAAAAACAGAGAGGAGTGAAAGGAACTTACGTCCTGTTGCTGAGAAGGGTGCTGCGCCGAAGAATCGTGCACAGCCCCTTTTAAATAAGGCAAGGGAAATAGCAACAAATGGAAACAGGTGTGGAACAGGAGCAGGGCATGATTAAACAGAATGATGACAGCTGTGTAATACCACGAACTTAAACCAAAACAGGAAGTCAACAAGCATACTGTCAAAACAAAAGCATAAACTGGAAATGGCAAAATCAAACACATAATACAGTCAACAACATAAAGTCAAATAGTAACGCTGGAAAGAAGAAGTGGCCAAGAATAAACTAACAGCATGAGCACAGTGTTTGCACTGTGCTCGGCATCATGACAGAGCCCCTTCCTTAAAGGATGGATTCCAGACACCGCATCGTAACACCAAAGAAAAAGAAACACCCCCTCCCCCAACTGGAATCAAACAAATAACCAACCCCGGGCGGGTGGTGGGGAAAACCAGGATTGGAAGGACCAAATCAACAGAAAATGCTCCTGCCCCACAGCACTAGACAGAATAGAGGTGACAGAACGCAAGGGCAAGAATAACCAATAATACTGTTTGGGTGGTCTGCAAGAGTCCATGGACCACTGCACAACTAGCTGGAATAGATCCAGCGGCCTACAAGAGTCCCTAGACCACCGAGGCAGATGACGCAGTCCATCGGGTGGCCTCCCGGTGTACCGGAGCCACCCCTAGCAAAGAGAACGGTCTGTCGGGTGGCCTACCAGAGTCCAACAGCCACCCAACCAAATGGCACAGCCCATCAGGTGGCCTCCCAGCATCCCAAAGCACCTGGGCCATGGAGCATGGCCTGCCCCCTCCTGGAGGCGGTAGATGAGTGTTGCTCCAAGACCACAGGAATGGCAGCTTGAAATGGGAGAGTCAGGAGCTGGGGGGACCTAACACCGGACGACTGCTTAGTTCCCATGGCGACCACAGGTGAAGGGAGAGGACCCGCGGTGACCACAGAAGAAGGAAGAGGACCCGCGGTGACCTCGGACCGAAGCGCAGCACCCACAGTGGCCCTGCACTGGGACGTAGCTGCACCCACGACGGCCCCGGACTGGGACATAGCTGCACCCACGGGGGTGCCGGACTCTGACGTAGCTGCACTCTCGGGGGCCCCGGACTGGGATGTGGCTGTACCCACGGAGGCCTCAGCTGGAGGGGAAGCAGCACCCACGGAGGTCCCGGGCTGGGACGGAGCACCCGCGAAGACCTCAACCGGAGGGGGAGCAGCACCCGCAGAGGTCCCGGGCTGGGATGGAGCACCCGCGAAGACCTCAACCGGAGGGGAAGCAGCACCCACAGAGGTCCCAGGCTTGGACGGAGCACCCGCAAAGACCTCAGCTGAAGGGGCTGGACCCACGATGATCTTGGGCAGTGAGGCTGGACCCACGGCGACCTCTGACAGGGAGGAAGGACCCACAACGGCCTCAGGCGGATGAGAGGAACCCACGGCGGCCTCGGGTGGAGGAGAGGAACCCATGACGGCCTCGGCAGAGGAGAGGAACCCACAACGGCCTCGGGTGGAAGAAAGGAACCCAGAACAACCTCAGGCAGAGGAGATGAATGACCAGCCGTGGACCCAGATGAGGACTTGAGCAGGAGAGAGAAAACACATGCTGGGTTACCACTGCCGGCAGCAGTGGAGCCCGATGAGAAAAGACCAGAAGCAGTTGACCACTGTGACTGGCTCTCCCCACGCTGAGCAGGACAAGAAATCTCTAGATCTGATGAGGTGGTAACAGAACAGAGTACTTGCCTTGTCTTGGACTCCACCTCCATCCAGGACTTCGGCGATCCAGGCAGGGACGACTTGAGTCCATCCATCTGGGTGTTCACTCTCGACATGGTCACCTTGAAAGAAAAACACAAAGAAGACAACGGAGAAGAATCACCTGAGGCAGTAGAGCCCAGTGAGAGGATCTAAGGAGCAGAGGACAGCCACACCTGACTCCCCCCACCCTGAGCCAGACAAGAGTTCTCTGAATCTGCAGAGGGAAAAACAGAACAGAATACTTGCCTGAACTGGAGCTTCACCGCCATCCAGGACTCTGTCAAACCTGCTTGCAGCAGCCCCATCAGCAGGCATGATGGTGGTTAAACTCCAGGACCTCCAGGTGAAGCGGACAATGCAGGTGGCTCCTCCAGCATGTCAGGTGCGGGTCGTCTCGTCGCTGGCGCTAAGTCCTGCATAGCTGAAGTCCGGGGACACTCCACTATCGGGACAGGCTTCAGGTTCTGGGAGGCGCTCTCCCTCCGTCCGGGTTGTGGCTGTGCGGCCGGAACCAAGTCCTCCAGGACTGCAGGCTCCTCCATTGTCCAGCGGCTCAATCACGGAACCGGTGGACACTCAGGGGAGACAGGAGGATGCATGGAGAGAGCAGGTGAGGGGTTGACATCGGTAACAGGCGGTGAGGCCTCAGCGAGTTGCTGGAGCTGAGTCTCACCACCAGGAGTTAGGCAAGACTGTTCACTGTTATTAGGGAAAGAATGGAGAAATACTTGCCTTTCCTCCCAGAGCGTGATGGAAGCTGCCGCCGAAGAACCAGTTGCTGCTCTCCCAGGATTGGCAGAGGTCATCTAGCGAGATGTTGGAGCCCGGGGACGTTAGATCGTTGGTGCAGACTTTGACAAGGATAAGCCCCTAGAAGCGGAGCCAGAGAATGCCTCACTGATGGCGCCGGGTCCCGCGTGATGCTGGTTCGTCGGCACAGGTTTCGGGACGCAGAAGGCGCTTCTCTCCCTCGCAGGGCGTGGTGGTGGGACCGGACCATGGTCCCCAGGCTCCCTCCCAGGACTGGCGGACGTTTCAGGGAGACAGGAAATACAGGTGAGTAGCTGGTAACAGCAGCTGATAGTGAGGACCCAGTGGACTGTAATGACTGAGCCTCACCATTGGGAATTAGGCAAGAGGTTTCAGCAGAGAGAGAAAGACAATGAATAAGTACTTGCTTGAATTCCCGGGCGTGATGGAATCAGCTACTGCTCCAGAGCCAGACGATGTCCCTCTGTGAGCTCCAGGGGCCGTCTGGTGGATGGTTGAGGACTCGGGATCCTGGTGAGATGGACGAGCCTTCTGCACCCGGGAACGCTTTTTCGTCGGCCCAGATTGCACCGAAGGGGAGTCCCTCACCCGCTCACTGAGTTGCCAATGGGACTCGACCACCGTGGCGAGGAGAGCAGTCAGACCCGGGTAGCTCCAGAGACTAGGACATGCCTCGATCAGCCGGGCCACGCTGTCCACAAAACCAAAGGGGACTGCGGGAGTGTGGGTGGCTCGAGCCTTTGAGGCAAAATGCGCAACGAGTTCTGCCACCCCACACTCCTCCTCACTCAGTCCAATTAACCGGAAGTCCATGGTGGTCATCACACCCAAAAAATTCTGGACAAAACAAAAAATGCGGCAGGGAAAACCAAAAGAGCAAACTCACAGCTGCCGGTGTCTTAACTGGCAGCACCCTTCTGTCATGAATCGCCCAAGCAGGGGCAGATTAAAGACTCCAAGCGCATGCTATGAATTTGCACATTTAATAATAGAGAAACACAAAATATAACAACCAGCGATAGCTTACAAAACTAGTAGAAGCAAGAGAACACAGGTGAGGCCAAAAATAGCAAAAGCTAAGCAAGCAGAATCGCTGGCTAAACCTGGAAAATACACCAATGGATAACATTGGGTAAACAGAGGAAAAACAGAGAGGAGTGAAAGGAACTTACGTCCTGTTGCTGAGAAGGGTGCTGCGCCGAAGAATCGTGCACAGCCCCTTTTAAATAAGGCAAGGGAAATAGCAACAAATGGAAACAGGTGTGGAACAGGAGCAGGGCATGATTAAACAGAATGATGACAGCTGTGTAATACCACGAACTTAAACCAAAACAGGAAGTCAACAAGCATACTGTCAAAACAAAAGCATAAACTGGAAATGGCAAAATCAAACACATAATACAGTCAACAACATAAAGTCAAATAGTAACGCTGGAAAGAAGAAGTGGCCAAGAATAAACTAACAGCATGAGCACAGTGTTTGCACTGTGCTCGGCATCATGACAGAGCCCCTTCCTTAAAGGATGGATTCCAGACACCGCATCGTAACACCAAAGAAAAAGAAACACCCCCTCCCCCAACTGGAATCAAACAAATAACCAACCCCGGGCGGGTGGTGGGGAAAACCAGGATTGGAAGGACCAAATCAACAGAAAATGCTCCTGCCCCACAGCACTAGACAGAATAGAGGTGACAGAACGCAAGGGCAAGAATAACCAATAATACTGTTTGGGTGGTCTGCAAGAGTCCATGGACCACTGCACAACTAGCTGGAATAGATCCAGCGGCCTACAAGAGTCCCTAGACCACCGAGGCAGATGACGCAGTCCATCGGGTGGCCTCCCGGTGTACCGGAGCCACCCCTAGCAAAGAGAACGGTCTGTCGGGTGGCCTACCAGAGTCCAACAGCCACCCAACCAAATGGCACAGCCCATCAGGTGGCCTCCCAGCATCCCAAAGCACCTGGGCCATGGAGCATGGCCTGCCCCCTCCTGGAGGCGGTAGATGAGTGTTGCTCCAAGACCACAGGAATGGCAGCTTGAAATGGGAGAGTCAGGAGCTGGGGGGACCTAACACCGGACGACTGCTTAGTACCCATGGCGACCACAGGTGAAGGGAGAGGACCCGCGGTGACCACAGAAGAAGGAAGAGGACCCGCGGTGACCTCGGACCGAAGCGCAGCACCCACAGTGGCCCTGCACTGGGACGTAGCTGCACCCACGACGGCCCCGGACTGGGACATAGCTGCACCCACGGGGGTGCCGGACTCTGACGTAGCTGCACTCTCGGGGGCCCCGGACTGGGATGTGGCTGTACCCACGGAGGCCTCAGCTGGAGGGGAAGCAGCACCCACGGAGGTCCCGGGCTGGGACGGAGCACCCGCGAAGACCTCAACCGGAGGGGGAGCAGCACCCGCAGAGGTCCCGGGCTGGGATGGAGCACCCGCGAAGACCTCAACCGGAGGGGAAGCAGCACCCACAGAGGTCCCAGGCTTGGACGGAGCACCCGCAAAGACCTCAGCTGAAGGGGCTGGACCCACGATGATCTTGGGCAGTGAGGCTGGACCCACGGCGACCTCTGACAGGGAGGAAGGACCCACAACGGCCTCAGGCGGATGAGAGGAACCCACGGCGGCCTCGGGTGGAGGAGAGGAACCCATGACGGCCTCGGCAGAGGAGAGGAACCCACAACGGCCTCGGGTGGAAGAAAGGAACCCAGAACAACCTCAGGCAGAGGAGATGAATGACCAGCCGTGGACCCAGATGAGGACTTGAGCAGGAGAGAGAAAACACATGCTGGGTTACCACTGCCGGCAGCAGTGGAGCCCGATGAGAAAAGACCAGAAGCAGTTGACCACTGTGACTGGCTCTCCCCACGCTGAGCAGGACAAGAAATCTCTAGATCTGATGAGGTGGTAACAGAACAGAGTACTTGCCTTGTCTTGGACTCCACCTCCATCCAGGACTTCGGCGATCCAGGCAGGGACGACTTGAGTCCATCCATCTGGGTGTTCACTCTCGACATGGTCACCTTGAAAGAAAAACACAAAGAAGACAACGGAGAAGAATCACCTGAGGCAGTAGAGCCCAGTGAGAGGATCTAAGGAGCAGAGGACAGCCACACCTGACTCCCCCCACCCTGAGCCAGACAAGAGTTCTCTGAATCTGCAGAGGGAAAAACAGAACAGAATACTTGCCTGAACTGGAGCTTCACCGCCATCCAGGACTCTGTCAAACCTGCTTGCAGCAGCCCCATCAGCAGGCATGATGGTGGTTAAACTCCAGGACCTCCAGGTGAAGCGGACAATGCAGGTGGCTCCTCCAGCATGTCAGGTGCGGGTCGTCTCGTCGCTGGCGCTAAGTCCTGCATAGCTGAAGTCCGGGGACACTCCACTATCGGGACAGGCTTCAGGTTCTGGGAGGCGCTCTCCCTCCGTCCGGGTTGTGGCTGTGCGGCCGGAACCAAGTCCTCCAGGACTGCAGGCTCCTCCATTGTCCAGCGGCTCAATCACGGAACCGGTGGACACTCAGGGGAGACAGGAGGATGCATGGAGAGAGCAGGTGAGGGGTTGACATCGGTAACAGGCGGTGAGGCCTCAGCGAGTTGCTGGAGCTGAGTCTCACCACCAGGAGTTAGGCAAGACTGTTCACTGTTATTAGGGAAAGAATGGAGAAATACTTGCCTTTCCTCCCAGAGCGTGATGGAAGCTGCCGCCGAAGAACCAGTTGCTGCTCTCCCAGGATTGGCAGAGGTCATCTAGCGAGATGTTGGAGCCCGGGGACGTTAGATCGTTGGTGCAGACTTTGACAAGGATAAGCCCCTAGAAGCGGAGCCAGAGAATGCCTCACTGATGGCGCCGGGTCCCGCGTGATGCTGGTTCGTCGGCACAGGTTTCGGGACGCAGAAGGCGCTTCTCTCCCTCGCAGGGCGTGGTGGTGGGACCGGACCATGGTCCCCAGGCTCCCTCCCAGGACTGGCGGACGTTTCAGGGAGACAGGAAATACAGGTGAGTAGCTGGTAACAGCAGCTGATAGTGAGGACCCAGTGGACTGTAATGACTGAGCCTCACCATTGGGAATTAGGCAAGAGGTTTCAGCAGAGAGAGAAAGACAATGAATAAGTACTTGCTTGAATTCCCGGGCGTGATGGAATCAGCTACTGCTCCAGAGCCAGACGATGTCCCTCTGTGAGCTCCAGGGGCCGTCTGGTGGATGGTTGAGGACTCGGGATCCTGGTGAGATGGACGAGCCTTCTGCACCCGGGAACGCTTTTTCGTCGGCCCAGATTGCACCGAAGGGGAGTCCCTCACCCGCTCACTGAGTTGCCAATGGGACTCGACCACCGTGGCGAGGAGAGCAGTCAGACCCGGGTAGCTCCAGAGACTAGGACATGCCTCGATCAGCCGGGCCACGCTGTCCACAAAACCAAAGGGGACTGCGGGAGTGTGGGTGGCTCGAGCCTTTGAGGCAAAATGCGCAACGAGTTCTGCCACCCCACACTCCTCCTCACTCAGTCCAAATAACCGGAAGTCCATGGTGGTCATCACACCCAAAAAATTCTGGACAAAACAAAAAATGCGGCAGGGAAAACCAAAAGAGCAAACTCACAGCTGCCGGTGTCTTAACTGGCAGCACCCTTCTGTCATGAATCGCCCAAGCAGGGGCAGATTAAAGACTCCAAGCGCATGCTATGAATTTGCACATTTAATAATAGAGAAACACAAAATATAACAACCAGCGATAGCTTACAAAACTAGTAGAAGCAAGAGAACACAGGTGAGGCCAAAAATAGCAAAAGCTAAGGCGAGTGGAATCGCCAGCTAAACCTGGAAAACGCGAAAATGGATAACACTGGGTAAACAGAGGAAAAACAGAGATGAGTGTAAGGAACTTACGTCCTGTTGCTGAGAAGGGTGCTGCGCCGAAGAATCGTGCACAGCCCCTTAAATAAGGCAAGGGAAGTAACAACAAATGGAAACAGGTGTGGAACAGGAGCAGGGCATGATTAAACAGAATGATGACAGCTGTGTAATACTGCAAACGTAACCCAAAACAGGAAGTCAACAAACATACTGTCAAAACAAAAGTGTAAACCGGAAATGGCAAAATCAAACACATAATACAGCCAACCACATAAAGTCAAATAGTAACACTGGAAAGAAGAAGTGGCCAGGAATAAACTAACAGCACGAGTACAGTGCGAACAATGTGCTCGGCGTCACGACAGGTGAGGTTTGAATGTCATGATGACATTCATAATTACAGGTGGCTTTTTCCTCTGAAATGGCAGACATGAGCACATCGGTACACCTTCTTTTGCACCATGCAACGTGCAACAGCACAACATACAACGTGTAAACTTTCAATTGTTTTAAACAGAGAAAATAGATACATTTTGGTAAAGATATACCTGAAATTTTGTTTTGGAAGTTGGCAAGTAGTTGGTCTGCTATATGTGATGAGATCCAGAACAAAGGAGAATGTCAAATGTTCCACCTTAGCTGTTTTAGAGACAATTGCTAACACTTATGCTGCTAACACTTATGTTAGCAATTGTGGCTAGCTATTCTTGGCTGATGACATTAGTGTCCTACGCATGAGCAGAGGTAAAAATTATGACCATTCTCATTCAAGTTGCATGACGACATATGAGATACGTATCTCGGATGTAGGACCACATACTGAAAATCTGAAAACCTGATTTGTGTGTTCAGATAGTCCTTAAAATTGAATCTGTCTCATATTAGGGTAAAGAAATCTGATTTGAGCCATTTAATGCAATGTGAATGTAGCCTATGTGAACTGCAGCTGATTCACTACATTTTCGAGAATGACTCACACTCTGAAGAAATGGAGTAAACGGGGTTGCACTTCATTTATGGACCAGAGGGTGTGACTAAAACTCATGTCCCAAAAAGTTCTATACAGTACTTGTAATGTGTACATTTCCATTCTTTCTATATAGCGGACTGTATTTTTCCAGTTAGTTTCAGTTATTATGTCTTCATAAAGTTGTTATAGCATTTGAAGGTACCTGCAGTTTCATTTATTTTGTAAATACTTCTTTTTTGGTTCCTCTTAACAAATCACACAATTACCAATAATTTATCTTATTTTAAGTGAATATACTAGACTCAACAACTTGGCTTCAAATTTAACCTATTAATACTTCAAGCAAATTCATATTAATTAGTACATTTTGTGTTACTTTATTTTAGGTTAGATGGTCAATTACAGAGGTGCTGATAAATATAATTTTTTTGTGTGTTATTAGAAATAAATTTAATTCTTTTTTCTTTGCCATGACAGTAATAGATTGCCATGGCAGTAATAGATATAGCTTGGACTGAGCGCGGGTCTCTCCTCTCTAAGCTGCTAAGTTTATGTGTTGGACTCAGAGTGTTGACTGTTGTTGGCTCGAGCCGCCCTGGCTCATGTTTCAAAGACCTGCTCTTGACTGATTTATTTCCTGAAGCCACCACAGACAGCAGCACACTGGTCGGCCTCCGTTTCAAGTTGTACTTCCATGAGGATTGTGCAGCAAGTGTTCAATATATAACACATAAAACATACAGTATATAGGTCTCATAATGGCCTGCTACTTAGGGCTGGGTTAATGAGCTGATCTCTAACTTTGTCACATGTTGGTGCTGTTTGAACTTCAACTAAAAAGAAAATCTCTACCAAATCTTCCATCTTTTCTTTGTCATCTTGCAGGCTTTTCCACACTTTCACTGGCAGACCAGATGAGTCTGTTGCAGAGTGCCTGGATGGAGATCCTGGTGCTGAGCATCGTGTTTCGTTCGCTACCCTGCGAGGATGAAATTGTGTATGCTGAAGACTACATGGTGGACGAGGAGCAGGCGAGGATCTCAGGCCTGCTGGACCTTCATGTGGCCATCCTGCCTCTTGTCCGACGCTACAAGAAGCTGCGCATGGAGAAGGAGGAATTTGTCACGCTTAAAGCGATCGCGCTTGCCAATTCAGGTAAATGTAAACTTCTGAATCCCTCGTATCCACAGTGATGTTTTTTGACAGTTGGGAGATGTTGGACTAAACTGTGTAATCATCGCCATGTTCACATCATGTTGAGTACAAAGACTGTGGCTGTAGGTCCTCTTTTTGTGTGTATTCCAGCAAAGAGTACCAGTGACCATTTTAGTCCCTATAAATAATGCTTCCGGAGCAGAGGTACTGGGACTTGAGTGACTGCTGATGCTTTAGTAGCAGGCGTCCGGGTGGTAATCACAACAACTGTTGTTCATTGAAAGAAGCAACACAGCTGCAATAGCTTTGTCCTCCATCTTGCTAACAGCAGCTATGATTTGCCGGTAGCACCATTTTTACATGACCACATTATCACACATCTCTGTCTCATTGGGAAAAGGACCGAGTCAAGAGGTCTTCTGAGCACACAACAATAAATGAATTCTTTCCTGATGGTTCTTGTAAAATAGTTAAAAGTATTTTGCTGTGGAAGCACAGCTAATAGGTGATTGACAGGTACTCTATCACTCATCTTAACTGGCTGGCTTTCTGCTCCTCACATTCTCCTAAACCAGTCATTTTTAGCTCATTCCTATGAAGCTGAAAGGAGCTAATCTCATGACGCAGCATCTCTGTTGTCCGTTTGCCCATCCGTCTACATTTCATGGAAATTGCTACTCCTCCAAGGCATTTGCCCCAATGGTCAACAAACACACACACAATGATCCTCAGGAAGGTCTACATCAAGGTGCTAGATGGGTCTGTATCTAGGCTGTGCTCATGGTCAAGGTCAATAGTCAGGAGATCCAAGCACTCTCGGGGTGATCTTGTTAGGCCAGAATAAACTACTTCATTATTGACGGTCTGGTTTCAGTGTGAGAGGCATAACTAAATGTGTTTCTGAACTTGTTTGAAGTGAGAAAAATAACAAGTACCTCTTATTTTGTCTTCATCAGTGATAATTTAAATGTGTTTCCAGAGGCAACGAGTTGCCCTACTGATCAAAACATAACGAGAATTGATTTTAACAGCTAATGACAGACAATTAATAGGCAGTTTGGAAAAAACTGATTTGAAATTAGGGACTTTATTTTAGGGATGTTTAAAAATAGAAACAAAAACAATTAATACAATAAAATTAACCCCTTAGCATTCCAGCCAGTTTCCCTTAAAATGCTTAAAGATGGCATACGCAAAGTAAATCAAATTCTTTTTTCACTGAGTTGCAGTAGAAAATTTGAAACGGCCCATGGGCAGAGCACCAGAATTTTAAGAGGTTAACCTAGGGGTTGGCAATCCACGGCCCTGGGGCCACGTGCGGCCGTTCAGCCCCCATGCTGTGGCCTCCTGCAGTTATATCTCAAAACACATGGAAATTAATGAAGCTCATTTTAATCATTTTATTTTTTCAATTATTGTTTATTGCAATTGCATACATTTCTCAATGGAAACACATACTTTTATGAATGTAAAATATATATTTTAAAAATTTTTTTATTGTATTGTCAACCATATGTGACTGTGTCACATCTGACGGTGGCTGCACAGAGAGCCCATCAGCCTCTTTCAGTGCATGTGGAGAGAGAGCACGGACAGCAGCAGCTTCCTACCACTCTCAGTAAGACATGAACAAATCCAGAGAAATTAAAATCACAGAGGAAAATAGAGTCTAATTTCGTGTGGACAGATTAATTTGTGCTCATGTATGGTTGTTGTGGAGAGAATTTCTCCACAAGAACACAAACAATGAAAAACAGCCGCCTCATTAGTGTCTACGGGTCCATAAAAAGTCTTAAATGTGATTATCTAAAATCAACACCGTAATTATCCTTATAAATGAGAAACAATCTTTGAGTTCTTGCTCAATAGCCTTGTCACCTGCGCTATAAATGCTGGATTCACTGACATGACCGGTCTGAATTAGTGTAAATGTATTGTAGCGAACTCAATATGAGCACCCTGCTTGGCTTGCCAAGTGGGTTGACCCTATTGGCGACACAGGTAGGGTGCGGGACTCCGGAGCGGGAGGCGTGAGTTCAAATCTCCCGGTGGGACGTCGCCATGTCGAGCAGCACGTTACACTGGTGTCAGAAGTGGGTTGACCCTATTGGCGACACAGGTAGGGTGCGGGACTCCGGAGCAGGAGGCGTGAGTTCGAATCTCCCGGTGGGACGTCGCCATGTCGAGCAGCACGTTACACTGGTGTCAGAAGTGGGATCTCCTGTCCAAAGCAGTAATGGGGCGCTGACATCGGGACGATGTCGAGAACCAGAGGGGAGTAGTGTAGCGAACTCAATATGAGCACCCTGCTTGGCTTGCCAAGTGGGTTGACCCTATTGGCGACACAGGTAGGGTGCGGGACTCCGGAGCGGGAGGCGTGAGTTCGAACCTCCCGGTGGGACGTCGCCATGTCGAGCAGCACGTTACAGTATTTTCACCTTCACAGCTCAATACTTCCTGAGGGATGTAAAAATAAAAGCACAGTGATTCAGTTTTCAGAATGGTTGTTTTTGTTATGTACTTTTATTATGAAACGCTCTCAACCGCATATACTTGTCTGAAATCAGCAACATACAGCTGACTGGTTTTCCTTACAATCTGTAAATAAAAAATTTAAAAAAAATAGTAAAAGGAGTTCAAATGAGTGAAAAAAGAGAAGAGAAGATTCTGTGACAATGATGTAGAAATGAACATTTTATTTTAATAACGTTTTCACCTTTTTCTCTGCAGGATAACTGCTTGTTTGTTATCTGTGGGGTTTTGAACAGTGAATTATACGGGGGGGGGGGGGTGCTGAAAAGTTCATAGGCTGACCCTGATGCAGTGGTCAAATTTGACCAAATGTGGTTTATTTTTCAACAGTATTTCAACAGAAACAATGTCATTAATATCAGAAAAGGTTGAATTTAATGCATGACTAGTGTCGTTGCTGTAGCATAACTCCTTATTAGTCAGCTTATGAACTTTTCAGCCCCCCACCACCACCACCGGGCAGGTGGAGATTGCCTATTAGTGCCACACTTTTTTTTTTTTAATTGTAACCAATATTTAGCTCAGCGGAAGAAGATATTTTTTAAACATTTTTCCACTCTGCTGTAATTATTTCTAATTGACTTAATTCGCACCAAATGATTTTTAAAGTTATATTTAGAAAGCTGTTCAGAATTATTTTTGTTTTATTTCAAAATAAAGAAGAACATCAGACAACCAATCCACTAGTTTTCAAATTGAGTCTGGAGAACAGATGAAGGATACAGATTGATATTGTATTAATACATTCGAATAAGGAGCAACCTAATAGTTTTTTTGAATGCAAAAGATGCAATAGACTTACACAATGGTCTCCTCCGGCATACAACTAGGAAAATACCGGTAGCTACGGAGGGTGAGAATATGTATGGGCACATAATCATACCATGTAGGATAACTAAGTAGACGGTTGTGCTGTTTCATCCCATCTAGCAACAATGCTCTGCACTGTGTGTGTTTATACATTTACATATTTATTCCATCTAGCTACAATGCTCCGCACTGGGTGTGTTTATGTTTATGTTTATATTTATATATCTATATATTCATTCCATCTAGCTACATTGCTCCGCACTGTGTTTATATATTTACATATTTTTTCCACCTAGCTGCAATGCTCCGTACTGTGCGTTTATATACTCATATATTTATCCCATCCAGCTACAATGCTCTACACTGTGTGTCTGTGTGTATATATACAGTATATATTTATAGTAATATGTACATATGTATATTAGCTGCTCTTGCTTGCTTGCTTTTTTTTTCTTGCCTTCTGATTGTTGCTCTGAGTGTTGCTATCCCTGTGCTGTTGCAATCCTGGAATTTCCCCATTGTGGGACTAATAAAGGCTTATCTTATCTTATCTTATCTTATGAGGAAACATGAAAAGAATGAAAAGTAGCTTCTTCTAAATAAAACTTTCATCTCTAATTTATTAAAACTAGTGCATACCTGTGCATGCCTGTGCATGCCCGTAGAAAGCAAGTATAAGCAAGTATTTCTGCATTCCTGCCTTTGATCTTTGACATGGTTACCATGGCAACAGTAACCATGATGATGCCTGCCTTTGATCTTTGACATGATTACCATGGCAACAGTAACCCTGGTGAAACCTGCCTTTGATCTTTGATGTCAGCACTCGTTCAGTGATGCCTGCCTTTGCTTTTTGATGATGGCATAGCGAGTCCTATGATCTTTGATGATGTCATAGTGAGTCCTATGATCGTGTGTGATGCCTGCCTTTGATCTTTGACATGGTTACCATGGCAACACAAAGTCCTATGATTGTGACACACAGACAGACAGAGGTTTCTTGAATTAAATATAGTGATGATATCAGGAACTAAAACTGTGTGATCACTGTTGAAAGTAGGAGATGGATGATATTTTTCAGATTTAAACAATTTATGAATGTGCTGATAATTAAAAACTACACAAAAAATTATGGTCAGATATTCAGAAATTTATTTTTCAGCAAAAAACAATTTGTAATCTATTTCTAATAGTTTTATTTCATAAATGAAGCCATATATAACTTGACATTTTTTTTCCACTGTTGTAGTAGGAATTCTTTAATGCGACATAATATTCAGAGCTATGTATATAAAGAACTTTATAAGCAGCATAATCTTTATTTTAAAGGTCAAATTGCCGTTGCAGTCCTCAGCCACTTCTATTTTAGTTGGAGACAGGCAAAATGGCTCTTTGGTTGGCAAAGGTTGCAGACCCCTGGGTTAACCTAAAACAATAAATTTTCAGTTTTTGGATTAAGTAGCAAAACACAATAAAGCACAACATAATAATAGTTTCCTCTTCATGGCATCAGTATTGAATAATTTATTCGTACCTTACGGCAGGAAAAACTAAATACTGGTCCCTCCAGGATTTTGTGGGATGTTTTCATGATTGTTGCAACCCAAAAAGCCTGAATTTGCGGGAGCTTTTTTAAAAAGTTGCAATAAAAGTTGTGATGTTTCGAGAGGTTTTTGCACTAAAAGTTGTGGGAAAAATTACAAGTTTTAAAGCAGATGCTTTTTTTCCATCGTTTACTGCAATGATATTCAATATAACATCACAAGAAAAGCACAGGATTGTCAAAAAATTCCTATTAAACAGTGATTTGTAGAAACTTCTGCTATACAGAAAAACTCAACAGCAACTACCGACTTAAACACAGTTAAGTGAGAATGAAGTAGCTACTCATAAATTTGTCATAAAAATGACCAACACTGTAGGCTACTCTTGCTGAGAACTTAAATTAAAAGGATGAATAAAATAATTATCCATTACATCAGCTAAATTGTATTGAATGCATGTTAAAGAGTAGAGATTTGGAAATTATGGCAGCACCTTCATTTGAAAACTCCCTAACCGCAGCGGCCCTCAACCACTCGGTACCAAGCACAGAGGAAAAAGAAATAATTTTAGATTAGATTAGATTAGATTCAACTTTATTGTCATTACACATGTATGAATACAAGGTAACGAAACACAGTTTAGCATCCAATAAGAAGTGCAAAGGACAGCAGTGCAGTATATACAGTAATTGACAGTATGTGCAATTTAAGCAGATATATGCAAATATATGCAGCAGTGCAGAAAGTTAAGAGTACCGTTATATGCAAATAATGTACAATAAGTTAGGTGGGCAGTTATCTACAGGTGAGGATGGTAAGAGATGATGGTAAGAGAGTCAGCAGGGAACTAAGTTCAATAACGTGACAGCTGTTGGAAAGAAACTGTTCCTAAACCTGCTGGTTCTAGTCCGAAGGGTTCTGAAACGCCTTCCGGAGGGGAGAAGCTGGAACAGTCCATGAGCAGGATGGTTGGAGTCCCTAAGAATGCTGTGTGCCCGGTGCAGGCATCTTTTCCTGTAGACGTCCTCTATAACTGGAAGTGGAGTCCCTGTGATGCGTTGGGCGGTTTTCACCACCCGCTGCAGCGCCTTACGGTCAGCGACAGAGCAGCTCCCATACCAGACTGTGACACAGTTGGTCAGGGTGCTTTCTATCACGCAGCGGTAGAAGTTGCCCAGGATGTCAGTTGACAGATGGTTCTTCTTCAGTGTCCTCAAGAAGAAGAGGCACTGATGGGCCTTCTTGATCAGGCTGGTGGTGTTAACTGGCCAGGACAGGTCCTCCGAGATGTGGGTCCCCAGGAATTTGAAGCTGGGGACATGTTCAACAGCTATGCCATTGATATGGATGGGGTCATGTGTCTCTCCCCTCTCCTTCCTGTAGTCCACTATGAGCTCCTTGGTTTTGCTGGTGTTAAGGAACAGGTTATTGTCAGCGCACCAAGTAGCCAAGTGCTCAACCTCTGCCCTGTAATCTGACTCATCGTTGTCCCTGATAAGTCCGATCACCGTGGTGTCATCTGCGAACTTTATGATGGAATTGGATCCATACATAGACCTGCAGTCATGGGTGAAGAGGGAGTAGAGGAATGGGCTGAGCACACAGCCCTGTGGTACACCAGTGTTGAGTGTGATGATGGAAGAACGGTTGGGGCCTGACCTAACATGCTGGGGTTTGTTGGTCAGAAAATCCATGATCCAGTTGCAGGTGGAGGTACTGATTCCCAAGTCCCCAAGTTTAGTGATCAACTTGGAGGGGATAACTGTGTTGAATGCTGAGCTGAAGTCAACAAACAGCATTCTTGCTTAGGTGTTCTTGTCATCCAGATGTGAGAGTACACAGTGCAGCGCTGTAGAAACCGCATCCTCTGTACTCTTGTTGCTCCGGTAGGCAAACTGGTGGGGGTCCATTGTAGGGGGCAGGCATTTTTTGAGCTGTGCCAAGACCAGTCGCTCAAAGCACTTTCATGACTATGAATGTCACTGCCACAGGGCGATAGTCATTTAGGCACGATGGTGTTGAATGTTTCGGCACTGGTACTATAAAAGTGGTCTTGAAGCATGCTGGTACCACCGCCTGGGCCAGGGACAGGTTGAAGATGTCCGTGAAGACCCCTGCCAGCTGCTCAGCGCATGCCCTCAGCACACGCCCAGGAATGCCGTCAGGGCCAGCAGCCTTACGTACGTTGATATGACTCAGTGCGTTACGGATGTCGGTGTGGGTGAGTGTGAGGTGGTGGAGGTCGTCAGAGGGTGGGAAATTGATATTCTTTTATTTATTGTCCTTGTCAAAACGAGCATAGAAGTCATTTAGCTCATTGAGAAAGGACACAGTCATGGCTATAGGTATGGAGTTGCTGGGCTTATAATCAGAGATAGCTTGAATGCCCTGCCACATGCGTCAGGGGTCAGAGTCTCCAAAATGTTCCTCCACCTTCAGCTTGTAGCTGTGCTTAGCCTTCTTGATGCCCCTCTTCAGATCTGCCCTGGATGAACTGTAGGCCTGTGCATCACCAGATCTAAAGGCATTGTTACGTGCCTTTAGCAGAAGCCGCACTTCTCTGTTCGTCCACGGCTTCTGATTTGGGTACGTGGTGATCTGTCTTTCCGTGGTGACACTGTCAATAGTGGTGTTGATATGGTCCAGGACTGAGTGGGTGTAAGAGTCGATGTTTATGTGGGAGCCACAGGTAGCCTGAGAGGTGAACATACTCCAGTCTGTGTTCCTAAACTTTTCCTGGAGTACAGAGTCAACCCCCTCTGGCCACACTTTGATGGTCCTCACTGATGGCTTTACCCGGTTGATGAGCGGTACATACTTGGGGGTAAGGAACAAAGATAAGTGATCAGACTGACCTAGGTGGGGGAGGGGAGTTGCTGTGTAGGCTCCCACAATATTGGTGTAAACGTGGTCCAATGTTTTGTCCCCTCTTGTGTGACAGGAGACATGCTGGTAGAATTTAGGAAGCACTGTCTTGAGGTTAGAGTGGTTAAAATCACCCGCCACAATAAATGCTGCCTCTGGGTGTGCAGTTTGTTGTTTGCTAATAGCTGCATGTAGTTCTTTCATAGCAAGCTTAGCATTAGCATCCGGAGAGATATAAGCAGCTGTTATGATGGTACAAGTGAACTCGCGTGGCAGATAGAAAGGTCTACATTTAACCATGAGAAACTCCAGGTTAGCTGAGCAGTGTCTCCCAACAGTAACAGAGTTTGTGCACCAAGCCTTGTTAATATAAATGCACACTCCCCCACCTCTGGTCTTACCGGAGTCATCAGCTGCTCTGTCTGCCCAGAGAGTGTGTAGGCCGGCTAGCTCGATAGCATTGTCAGCTATTCTACTGTGTAACCATGTTTCCGTGAAAATCATGATATTGCAGCTCATAAGTCTCTTATTGTTGGTGATCCGAAGCTGTAGCTCATCCATTTTGTTCGCCAGTGACCGTACATTAGCGAGGAAAATACTGGGTAGAGAAAGCCGGTGCGGTGTTAGCTTTAGCTTAGCTCTTAGCCCTCCGCGCTTACCCCGCCATTGTTTACGGTCTCTACGCCACCTGCAAGCACTTCCGGTCGGCCGGGAAGCTTGCCGAGCGTCGGGTGTTCTCCGGAGCTCAGGGATGAGACGTAGGTTGCTGATAAAAAGATTGTTATTGTTATTTTGTAATCCAATGTCCAAAAGCTCATTTCGGGTGTAAGATGTGAAAGCGAAGCTGTTCTGAACGAACAGACCCGAAATGAGCAGAAATAACACTGCTAATCCACAAAATCTGAGAAGACGCTGAGCCTCGCGTTGTGCACGCGCCGCCATCTTGCAGAATTTATTCTGTTGCTCTGTATTGTCTAGCTAAGTCTGTGTTTTTCTGAAGAAATTACTGATTATTCTCTATCTTTCTATGCCTGACTCCTACCTGTCTGTCTACACCTGTCTCATCAGATACTCATTTTTCCTTTACCGGGAGAAGGGGCTCTCCTTGGGGGTTTGCCGGGGTCCAGACTGGAGATTCACAGCTTTAAAGCTCATTGACAAGAAGTAGTAATGATTTTACCTCTAAAGATGTATAAAATGGTCAAACACTGGCTGTAGTGTTAGATTTGCTCATTTGTTTGTGGTTTTATGGCATCTCTCCTTACGCGCGCTCCTGCGACGGGGTGCTTTTCTACCAGGCGGACGTTTTTCAGCACAAACCCGGCACTTCGTACATGCGGTCAACATGGAGATGTGAGGAGACATCCACCAGCAAGCCGGGGGAGATGGAGGAATGGACAGTGTGAGTGTTTTTTTTCCAATCACACTGTTTTTTGCTGATGTGTTCCATTAAGGCTGCGTGTCCACCAAATGCGCTTTTTCAGCTCTGGCCAGCTATTTTCCATTCATTCTCTATGTAGTCCAGCGTTTACAGCGCTGAGTGCCCACGGCGCTGAAACGCTCTCGGCAGTGGCTGTTTTTTGTCGTGGCACTCAGGGTGCTCAGAGTTGAAAAAAGTTCAACTTTTCAGAGACTGCAGCTGAGCTCGTCAGTGTCAGACCTTAAGCAGCCAGTCAAAACTGCCGCATGGACGGGCCATAGGACACCAGTACTAGTCTGTACTCAAACTCCTGCTTTCCGTGTCATCATATTTTACATCCAGAGCTGCTAGAAAACGTTTCCTGTCCATTGTTATTTAGAGACTGCTATTAAAAAATCTGTAGAAAGTCTGACAATAGGAAAAGCGGGAGTGATGAGCTGAGAGTGACAAGCTGTTGCTGGGATACAGGGCACAGACTTTTTTTCCCCCCCAAAGCGCAGCATACAAACGCTGAAAAAAAAAAGCTCAGGGTGGTCGGGTGACAAAAAACGCGTTTGGTGGACACACAGCCTAATACTTACTGTCAACATGGAAGTGAGCATGGTGCAGCGACACATTTGACTGGTTAGACTGAGCGTGTTAGCACTACTCAGGGACAAATTTGATTGGTGGAAGTTGACGACAATTGGCCAAAATTGTGGGAAAGTTGCGATGATTGGACAAAGTTGCAAGGTTGTGCAAAAGATGCGGTGAATTGCTGATTTTGTGTGGATTAGTGCGATTGCAACATCGCAAAATCCTGGAGGGACTGAAATACTGTATTATCTGTTTTGTTGTTTTTATGCTGTTTTCTATCCTAATACCGAAAATAGCTGCATCCATGTAGTCCAAAATAATTATTTTTTTGCTACAAAATAAGCGTAACAGGAAAGTACATCACTCTGTTATATCTAAATTGCATCAGTATTGTTGGCGTTTAATTTACCCCCCCAAAAATAGCATCATGTGGTCGACTGTATCTTGTGGGACGATCACTTCCACATTGAAGGACCCCTGATAACGGGAGACATAAAGGTCAAGAGCACACTTTTTTTTAATTTAACACCCACCCTTCTGTGTGCATGTGTGTGCGCAGCCATATTTTAATTTGTGTGCAGATACGTGTGTGTGTGTGTGTGTGTGTGTGTGTGTGTGTGTGTGTGTGTGTGACTGTCACATCGCGCTCTCATTCTCTCCATCTCCATAACAGTAGCTGCCAGCGAGCCGCAGCCGAGGGAGATATATTTAGCATTTCATTAGAAAAACAGGGGCTGTCAATAAAATGTGTTAAGTGGAGTGGAATGAGCGTCGGGGAGCGACGGGCCTCGTTTGTTCCAATGTGAAGATGCTGCGCCCGTATTGACAGTTTGCTTTTCATGAGGCTGGGCCTGTCCCCCACTAATCAATGCCTGTTAGGAGTCTTTTCTCCTGCCTGACTGAAAAAAAAAATGAAAAATGCTGAGCTCAGAGCTTTAGTCCTCTGATGACAAACACTCCCAAACACTCCATGGGAGAGTGGGGGATAAATGGGACGAGGAGGAGGAGGAGGGGTAGATGATGGAAAGACAGGGGAGGTAAAGGTAAGGGAGAAGTGTGAGAGAGGGAGGCAGGGGTTTATGAGGGAAGCTCGGGAGGGCGAGAGGGCAACTTCGGCTCGTTTGAACACGGTCTCGGAGATCTTCAGCTCCAGCGCTCCTGTGGGTGTGACAGCTGTGGAAATTCATGGCCATTGATTTTGTAATTAGCAGAGTATCGACGGGATCGACGCCGGGCTGCTGACGGATTACACGGAAATTGTTCCTTGAAACTTAGTTTTCCATTCCACCCTTAACCTCCTTATTAAACACACACACACACTTTTACACACATTTAAAAACATCTTTCTCCTCTCTCGCTCATATACACTTATATGATCACATGGCCAAACGAGGATCAGATCCGCAGTAACATGAAGTTTTCAGATGAAGAGCGCTGGAACACATGTGCGGTCCACATAGCCTAGTTAATTTCCCAAGATAGAAACGCAATTTACACAGAAGGCGACTGGTAAAAGAGACTTAATCAGTCAGTTAGGAACATAATTAGCCTTGTACTTTCCTTTTTTCTGCCTCATTTACATGTTCGTACACGGTCTTGCTTTACAACTTCCATGACACATAGCCAAGCCGATCTAAGTCACTTAGTCTCTGATCAGCAACCACATTTGGTTTGTCTTCAGTAATACACAGCAGGATGAGTATATTCTTTTAGATTCAATTCAATTATGATACTGAATTAAATTCACATTCTGTTGTGCGTTGTGAGTTTATGAGTTGTGCATTTGATGCATACACAGATTAGAACTGACACTGTGTGTCAGTGCAGCGGCTGGAAGGAACCACCGCTTGTCCTGTGAAATGCTTTCTGTCAGCTCGTCCTTTGGAGGACAAGCCTGTTTTTTTCCCCCTACTTGTAGACTTATACATCGAGAGCAGTTTTTAATAAGTCTCAACTGGTTTTATTTTAGAGCCTATACATAAGGGGGCCAACTGCTCTTTCTTATGGAAATGAAGGCCATCTGCCGCCATCATTCAGCTGAACGATATCCTAGTAATGCAGCCATCTGAATTCATTAGCAGGGGGATGTATGTGCTCCATGATACCAAAAGGAATGAATCTTTTTTCCTCTCCCACTGTATATTTACATAGTCCTACTGTACCTCTCTCTCTCTCTCTCTCTCTCTCTCTCTCTCTCTCTCTCTCTCTCTTCCCTAGAGTCTTGGCCATGCAAAGGAATTTATTTAAGGAGCATCATTAACTACTAACCAGAGAAAACCTCACTGTAAAATTGCATATTTGCATATACAGTATAAGATGCAGAATTTAAAAGCAGGTGATTCTTCAGCTAAACACAAACTGTTGTGTCTGTACTTTAAAAAATTTTATACATTTGTAATTCATTGACTTACTTCAAAATGTAAATATTAAATCGTTTTCACATTTCATGATAGTTTTTACTAAAGGACCCATATTCTGCATTTTCCAGTAAGTAATTTTTAAGTTTTCCTTAGGGTACCACCTCACGATGCTGCACCAGCTTGCGACTAGTTGGAGATTAGAAATAAAACTTTTGACAAATACAGAAATTTGTGACAATTTTCACTTGGAATCGCACTGAATTGGCAGTTACAACACTTTTACAAACATGGGGCAGATAATATCAGTGTTGTAAATGTTGTATAGCATCATATGAGGGAAAAATAAATAAATTTAGTAAATGGGAAACACTTCTTGCCAACACACTCAGGAAGAAACCTACTTGCTTATATATCAGCTTTCTTTTCAGACTGATTCAAACAAGCTGGGTGTCCACCGAGGACATTTTTTCTAGGGCTGTAAATCTTTAGAAGTCACATAATTCAATTCTATTCAGATTTTTGAATTAAACAATTCAGAATCGATTTTTGATTCAAAATGGTTTTCGATTCACATCTGACTCTCAGTTCAGTATGAAAACCCACTAATCTGAGAAAAAAAAGTCCACTGCACTGCAAAAAATGCTGTGGTAAGCTTGAAACCAGAGTACAGTGTGTTGATGTTTTGGGGGGTTATATTTTTTTAAAAATTACGACAACTAATTTGCAATAAAATACTGTTAAATGTAAAAAGTAGGCTTGGGTTAATAACTGCTTTTTTATTTCTTGAAAACTTGTGAGTTTCAAAAATGAAATCGTACACAAGTGAAATAAGTTTTTAAAATTTTCCTTTTCAGTGTATCACAATTCCTAACAGCTTTTACACAGTGTGTAGGTTTGGTCGCCCTCCAGCATTCTAGAAATATAGGCTGTTCATTAAAAAACAAAAGTAAATTCTATCACAAATACTTTGAACAACCATTTAAATAGGAGTGCTGCCTGACTGTATGCAGTCAATGTACAGTTACCGATACAGTAACTTGATGCAATAAACAAATTCAATCCACCTTATTCCGAGCCCCCATGATGCCTTGCATGAATTATGTGCACAACTTCCAGTACTAGTTTAGAAGGCAGAGTTGTCATTGAAACGGGACACTTTTCCTTGTTAAAAAACATTGACTTTGGCATCAAAAATGCAGGAACACGGCCTTTTGCACCTCAAAAAGAGTAATATAATCATACCACTTCCCATGACTATCGAGGGATGAGAAGATGACCTTAAAAAGTGGCCTCGCATACAGTAGCTCCGTTAGTTAGCTCCACTACCAAGATGCTAACGCTGTAAACAAATAAAAGCTCTGAGATATATCAATGCCTCCACCACAATAAAGCTGGTTGCATTTTGTTAAAAGATGTTGGACATAATCAAATTTACCTCACAGCAGACGTAGAATCTAGTCAGAGCCACAAAGAACCACGACACCGTGCTTGGGTGTTTTAATGTCGGGGTAAATACAGACGGCTGCAGCTGTTTGTTTTACCCCAAAACTAAAATGCTCATGCTGCTGTCCTGTCATGAATGCTTGTTATTTAACTTAACATGTACAGACATTTTCTGACAATTGTTCAAAAATTTATTGATCTATATTTTGTAATAATATAAAAATTAATCCATGCTGAAGCTGCTAATATCAAGTCCATATCATTCCAAGGCAGTGCAACAAATCCAAAAAAACCCCCAAAAAAATATTTGATATCTTTCTTAAATCATTAAGCCTTAGGAAGTAAACGGTTACTATTTTTTATTTATTTTACTTCATGCAGCCTTGCATCTGGTGGCATATATGACGCATAAAATGTCAGATCTGTGACATTCATGCAAGTGAAAACATACCTGGTGCTGTTGTATCTGTACCACCGATCACACCAACAATCCTTTTTAGTTTTCAGTGCATGATCTACGCACTGCTGCCACTTGACTGCAAAACATGTATATGGACTATACATTAAAACAAATTTGAAAAACTTTTAAAAAATGCTGTTTTAAATGCCCCACTACTCCACTCTTGCTGAATGATTTAACACTACTTCAGCCGAAACCAGAAGCTGCCCCCATAATCATTTCTACAGCGGCGCCCTCAGAAATAAGGTGGATAAGAACTGAATGCAATTGATGCATAAGTAACATTAATTTTAAACCTGCACAAATATAAACTTAAGTATCTAAATTCTTCAGAGACTTAAAAAACAAATTAAAATTATAAAACAAAACTAGAAAAGCACTCGGAGAGCGCAGACCTCCGCCAAGCGCCACAATTCCCCCCATACAGTGTTTGTGTGTACGTTTTCACATTCCTTGAGCATGTAAACATATGACTAGCAATTGGATTCACAATGGTTATTTGTTTATTTGACAGGGACAGTGCAATAAACACACAATTAATCAATGACAATCAATCTGATAGTGATAGGATTAGTGGTTCAGTAGTAAAAGCATTGCCTCCTTGGCGGAGGTAATAAACTGAAGTGTTGCTGTTGTGTCCATCTCCTCCACTGACGGATGCAAATTGGGTAGACAGGGTGCCGTGGGTTTTATAGTGTAGCGAACTCAATATGAGCACCCTACTTGGCTTGCCAAGTGGGTTGACCCTATTGGCGACACAGGTAGGGTGCGGGACTCCGGAGCGGGAGGCGTGAGTTCAAATCTCCCGGTGGGACGTCGCCATGTCGAGCAGCACGTTACATTGGTGTCAGAAGTGGGATCTCCTGTCCAAAGCAGTAATGGGGCGCTGACATCGGGACGATGTCGAGAACCAGAGGGGAGTAGTGTAGCGAACTCAATATGAGCACCCTACTTGGCTTGCCAAGTGGGTTGACCCTATTGGCGACACAGGTAGGGTGCGGGACTCCGGAGCGGGAGGCGTGGGTTCGAATCTCCCGGTGGGACGTCGCCATGTCGAGCAGCACGTTACACTGGTGTCAGAAGTGGGATCTCCTGTCCAAAGCAGTAATGGGGCGCTGACATCGGGACGATGTCGAGAACCAGAGGGGAGTAGTGTAGCGAACTCAATATGAGCACCCTACTTGGCTTGCCAAGTGGGTTGACCCTATTGGCGACACAGGTAGGGTGCGGGACTCCGGAGCGGGAGGCGTGAGTTCGAATCTCCCGGTGGGACGTCGCCATGTCGAGCAGCACGTTACAATATTATATTGTAACGTGCTGCTCGGCATGGCGACGTCCCACCGGGAGGTTCGAACTCACGCCTCCCGCTCCGGAGTCCCGCACTCTACCTGTGTCGCCAATAGGGTCAACCCACTTGGCAAGCCAAGTAGGGTGCTCATATTGAGTTCGCTACAATATTATTGTTTTGGGGGTTGCGCTCCGCGGCAAACGACAATTTAGAAGCTTCGCCGGCAGAGAGCTCGTTTTTGCGCAGCGCCTATGGCTGGCCGGTGAATTTCTGCCAAATGCGCAGCTCCTATGGCTGGCCGGGGAATTTCTGCCAAAGAATCCGTCGGCGGACAGCTGCCCGTGTGAGGTTTTGCAGTTGCACGCTGGCGGGCCCAGGCCAGCAGTGTTTTCCGCGTCCTTTTGTGCCTAAAACGTTGAAGAACGCATAGTTTGTGTTGCAGACACGACGACCAGCGCCCTCCATTGCGCCTGCGCACATGTTGAAAATGGCTGTATGTCACAGTGTTGAATGAAAAATGCTTTAAAAAATTCCTGTATCCAGACGGTGAACCAGATCACCCCCAAAATTTAATCAGTTCTTCCTTGTACCATTTCCAACAACGCCTGAAAGTTTCATGGAAATCCGTCCAAGATTTTTTGAGTTATCTTGCTAACCAACAGACAGACAGACAGACAGACAAACAAACAGACAAACCCCGGCAAAAACATAACCTCCTCCTGGCCTTTCGGCCTGGCGGAGGTAATAAAGTGCTGTTACAAGATTTCATGATTTTTTTTGCCCGTTCAGAATTTGCTGGGAGTTTGCTCAAGTGGTGCAGTGTGCGTTGTTCAGCAGGAGGACTTACAACTTTTTCCACTTCTTTCAACTCTGGGTGATGGCGGTTAATGTGAGCCCCGGCATTTGTGGTGTTACCAAAGTACTTGACTTTCATTCTGCAAACTTTACATATTACATGTGTTATGTCTAGTGCTTTCTTTCCTGGATATTGTAGAAAGAAAAATGCGCCCACACACTTGCCTTCATTGAAGATGGGACTGGCTGAATTTCTTGCTGCTCCATTTTTTCTTTAGACTATAAATCCCGCTCAGGATCCACTCCCACGCAAAACCAGGCCCCCTAGGCCCCCCAGGCCAAAGAACTAAACAGTTCAGGTGGCCGGCCAAAGTCCCAGGCCTGACAGACGGCGAGTACGAGTCGGGTGGCCTGCCGGAGAATATGGGCCACCCAACCCAACAGCAGTCTGTCAGGCGGTCGACCAGAGTTTTTCAGCCACCTAAACAGAAGGGGTGGCCCAGGAGGCGGCTCCCCCACGGGGAGGCCCAATGAAGGGAAGTACACCAGAGGAGGGGGAACCACGACGGCGCCTGGCAGAGGAGGAAGAACCACAACGGCGTCTGGCAGAGGAGGGGGAACCACGACGGCGTTGGACTGGCCACCAGCACCCTTGGTGGCCCCGGACTGGGGAATTGTAGCACACTCAGCGGCTCCAGACTGGAGTGAGGCAGCACCCGCAGTGACTCCGGGCTGGAGCAACGCTGCATCTGCGGTGGCTCCCGGCTGGAGCAACGCTGCACCCGTGGTGAGTCCAGACTGGGACATAGCTGCACTCTCGGTGGGTCCGGACTGGACCAAGGCTGCACCCTCGGTGGTCCCGGACTGGGCCAAAGCCGCACTCTCCGTGGACCTGGACCGGGCCAAAGCTGCACCCACGGTGGCCCCTGGGCTGGGGCGTAATGCCCATGGCGGGCCCACACTGGAGCGCAGCACTCAAGTTGGTTTTAGGCTGGGGCGCAGCACCCACGACGGTCCCCGGCTGGGACACAGCACCCACAGAGACCCAGACTGAGGAGGAGCTGCACCCACGGAGGACCCGAGCTGGGACAGAGCACCCGCAACGACCTCAAATGGAGAGGGAGTAGCACCCACGAAGGACCCGGACTGGGCCGAAGCTGCACCCATGGAGGTCCCGGGCTGGGACGGAGCGTCCTCGATGACCTCAGTGGGGGGACCCACAGCGATCTTGGGCTGTGAGCCTGGACCCACGGAGACATCTGGCAAAGGTGGAATACCCTCACTGACCCTGGGGGAAAGCTTGGACAGGACAGGCAGAGAAATAGGGTCATGGTCACTGACAGCAGCAAGCCCAGAGAGGTGAGTTCAGGTGCAGCTGATGGTTGCACCCGGCTCTCCTCACCAAGAGCCAGACAAGATTTCTCCAAAACATACACAAGAAAAACAAAGGCGAGCACTTGCCTGAGCTCAAGCTCCACAGCCGTCCAGGACTCCGTCGATCCTAGCGATGGTGCCTCGGGCCAGGCCCTCTGGAGATCCAGCTCCAACTCTGCTGCGGCGGCCCCTGCTGCAGGCATGGTGGCCAGTGCAGTCCTGGGACCCCTCAGCGATATGGTCCACACAGGTGGTTCACCCTGCGTGGCGACAGGAGGCTGGCTATCTGCTGGAGCTGCATCCTGCTTAGCTGAAGCCCGGGGACTGTCCTTAGTTGGTGCAGGCATCAGCTTGGGTTCAGCACTCTCCCTGTGTCCACAGTGTAGCTGCGGGGCTGGAACCAAGTCCTCCAGAGCGGCAGGCTCCTCCATCATCCAGCGGCTCAGTTCTGGGGCCAGCGGACACTCAGCGGTGATAGGAGGAGACACAGAGAGAGCAGGTAAAGGGTGTGTAGCTGCAGCAGACAGTGAGGACTCAGAGGACTGCATGGCCTGAGCTTCACCTCTGGGAATCAGACAAGGTAATTCATGTTTAAATGATAGAGAATGAAAAAACACTTGCCTGTGTTCCCGGGGCATGATGTTTTCTGCTGCAGCTGGTTTGCAGTCATCCCTCTCTGTGGCTACGGTGGTCATGGGCCCACCGTAGCCACCGTAGCCCCCTGGAGCCAGGGTAGAAACAGCCAAACCCTCAACAGCGGGAAAGAACGCCGAGGAGAAGGGGGAGGGAGCAGCTGCAGGAAAAGATGACGTTGATGAGGCAGCCGGAGGGGAAAATAGCAAAGAGAGCACTGCTGCAGAGGTCTTCTCCCTCGGCGAAGGAGGGGCTGTTGACAGAGAGGTGGAGGCTTTCTTCCGGCAGCTCGGAGCTGGATGACGGCATCTCAGGGCTAGTGATGCGGGAGCTGGAGTCGGAGCTGGTGAACAGGGAGGGGAGAAGGACATCTTCCGCAGAGAGCATCTCCGCATCAGCTTCGGTCCAACTGGAGGCGGCCCCATCATCAACCCTGGAAAGGACCGCCGAAGCGAGGAGACCGTGGACAGCAGTTCTGCGCTTTGGGGATATTTCCACAGTCCGGGGTGTGCCTCCATGATCACCACCCCTCAATTCACGCTCTTCTTTGGTCCACGGGCAGCGAGAGCTTCATCCACAAAACTCTGGATGAAGTCAGCAGCCCACTCTTCCTCCAGGCTCGGGGACCCCACTGCCGATCTCCCTTTAATTGGTGGAGGCCAGCACGCTGGGTACATGATGATTACTCCAGAGAGACAGGTGAAAAAAAAAACAAACAAAAAAAAAGGCAAAATCCACAAGCTGCAGCGGCTGAGTCTTTTTACGGGCCGCAGTCTTCTGTCATGATTTGCCCCTCGGGGCAGTGAGAGACAGACCCAGACACCGACTGCAGTTTGTGGTATTTATTAACAAAAACACCCAAAGTGCCAGAGTGCACCAAAGCAAAAATCCAAACACAGATAATAAAGTAACTTACACGCAGGACTGAATTCGGAATAAACTCACCAGAGTGGGGAAAGGGCTCTGGTGAGGAAGAATCACTAAGACTGCAGCAGTGAATAGAAAAAACAACAGTCTATAAATACCGAGGACATAATTGATGGCAGGTGCGGCTTCACATGAGCGGGCAGTTGATCTAATTACTAATGCAAAACACACAGACGAGATAATGACAAAGTGGGAGTGTCTGGAACAGGTGTAAAGCTCATGCCACGAGGAAATGAAATATAAACACTGAGAGCCAGAATAAAACAGGAATCTAAAAATACTGACAGAATCATGTCATAATAATAAGGGCAAGAAAGCATCATCAAACTACTGACAGCCAAGAACACATCTAGAATCAATACACAAAAAAATAATATAATGCTGGAAAAATACAGAAAATACTTTGATATAAATTAAAGAGCCTGAGCCCGGTCATGCACCACGCTCAGCCTCGTGACATGAACACAGACAGATTTTGGAAATCCCTTGTGAATACCATTCTCCAACTAGTCACAAGCTGTCGCAGCCCAATGAGATACTACATTTAAGGGCATATAGATGTAGTTTTAAAGACCAGAAAACATGTTTGTGCTGTTTTATAGCTCATTAAAAAACCTGCCTTGGACGTTCTGTCTGAAATGATCTGTTTCCAGCTTACTCATTATTAATGAGTCCCTATTCTGATTGGATAAAGATGTTTTGAGTGGACCACTCACAAGCAAGGAGGCAGTCGCAGTGCGTTTGTTTTGCTAACTTGGAGAACTGAAGGCGGAGCTTGTTAATTTGTGGTGCCAGAAAAATCCAGGAAATGCAATCCGCTCATTTCTTTAGGAGTTTAACTAAATAAAGGCAACATGTGTTTCCTTGGGAAGTGAGCATTTTATTATTTTAACTGTGTATACTGAACCTGTTGACACATTTTAGAATGTTAAATACTAGGAAAAACACTTATTTTGCAGTTAATGGAACTTTTTTTAATGTTATTATTTTCCTTGGTGCTGCATTTAATTTTGGTCTCTATCTGAAATAAGCTGTTTTTATTCCTCTTCTTTTTAACAGCCTTTTAAATCATTCTTCATCTCACTGGTTACTTCTTACAGAAACAAGTTATGACCAGTAAGAGATACAGTGGGGAAAAAAAGTATTTAGTCAGCCACCAATTGTGCAAGTTCTCCCACTTAAAAGATGAGAGAAGTCTCCAATTTTCATCATAGGTATACCTCAACTATGAGAGACAAAATGAGAAAAAAAAAATCCAGAAAATCACATAGAAGGATTTTTAATGAATTAATTGGTAAATTCCTCGCTAAAATAAGTATTTGGTCACCTACAAACAAGCAAGATTTCTGGCTCTCACAGACATGTAACTTCTTCTTTAAGAGGCTCCTCTGTCCTCCCCTCGTTACCTGTATTAATGGCACTTGTTTGAACTCGTTATCAGTATAAAAGACACCTGTCCACAACCTCAGACAGTCAGACTCCAAACTCCACTATGGCCAAGACCAAAGAGCTGTCAAAGGACACCAGAAACAAAATTGTAGACCTGCACAAGGCTGGGAAGACTGAATCTGCAATAGGTAAGCAGCTTGGTGTGAAGAAATCAGCTGTGGGAGCAATTATTAGAAAATGGAAGACATACAAGACCACTGATAATCTCCCTCGATCTGAGGCTTCACGCAAGATCTCACCCCGTGGGGTCAAAATGATCACGAGAACGGTGAGCAAAAATCCCAGAACCACACGGGGGGGACCTAGTGAATGACCTGCAGAGAGCTGGGACCAAAGTAACAAAGGCTACCATCAGTAACACACTACGCCGCCAGGGACTCAAATCCTGCAGTGCCAGACATGTCCCCCTGCTTAAGCCAGTACATGTCCAGGCCCGTCTGAAGTTTGCTCAAGAGCATTTGGATGATCCAGAAGAGGATTGGAAGAATGTCATATGGTCAGATGAAACCAAAATAGAACTTTATTGTAAAAACTCAACTTGTTGTGTTTGGAGGAGAAAGAACACCATACCTACTGTGAAGCATGGGGGTGGAAACATCATGCTTTGGGGCTGTTTTTCTGCAAAGGGACCAGGACGACTGATCCGTGTAAAGGAAAGAATGAATGGGGCCATGTATTGTGAGATTTTGAGAGAAAACCTCCTTCCATCAGCAAGGGCATTGAAGATGAAACGTGGCTGGGTCTTTCTTTCTTTCAAAGGTCTTTTTATTATTATTAATTGAAGTATCAATACAATACAAAGTATTAGAAATTTTCATTTTTGTTTCAACCAAACAGTAAAAAACTAGAACTTAAAGCCAACAAATGTAAATGCTTCAAAGCACAAAAACCTTTAAATAAACAATAAAAAAAAAAAAAAATACAAAGAAAAATTGTGTGTGTGAAGTGGGGGTGGGGTAAAGGGGATATGAGCTACTCAGAAACTATAATCGTGGGTCTTTCAAAGAAATCAAGAAACGGGCGCCATAATTTATAGAATTTGTTTTCAGAGCCACAGACTGTATATCTGATTTTTTCTAAATCCAAACAGGACATTATATCTTTTATCCACTGTAAATGTGAAGGGGGCGAAGAGTCTTTCCACTTCAGTAATACAGCACGTCTGGCCAATAATAATGAAAATTTGAATACTTTTAATTTGGAACTTGGCAAGACAAGTTCTGGAGCCACACCAAAAATGGCGCATAATGGATCAGGTTTAATTTGATATTGCAGGACTTCAGACATAGTGATAAAAACAGAATGCCAAAAATTCATCAATGCAGGGCAGGACCAATACATGTGAAGCGAAGTGCCAGGAGCGCTACCACACTTTTCACAAGTTGGGTCTATATCCGAGTAAATATGTGCTAACTTAACCTTGGACAGGTGCATCCGGTGTACAATCTTAAATTGAATAAGAGCGTGACGAGCACACATTGATACAGTGTGAACCTGGCCAAGAATAGAGTCCCACAGTTCATCAGTAAAAGTAAAATTAAGATCTTGTTCCCAGTTCAATTTGATAGCGGCCAGAGAAGAAGATTGTAAATTTGAAATTAAATTATATAAAACTGACATTACCCCCTTAGAAGTTGGTTTAACTAATAAAAAATCATCTAGAGGATTATCAGAAGGTTTTTGAGGGAATTGTTTTGTCATGGTTTGCACATAATGTCTGACCTGGAGGAAGCGGAAAAAATGTGTAGAAGTGATGTCGAATTTGGTGGAAAGTTGAGAAAAACTTGCAAATTGACCATCAAAATATAAATCCGCAAAAGATTTTAAACCTTTTCTGTGCCATATATGAAATGCACTATCAATAGTTGATGGGGTAAATAAATGATTTGCGGCAATTGGACTTCTAATGGAAAAAAACTGAAGACCGAAATTTTTCCTGAATTGAGACCAAATTCTAAGAGACTGACGAACTACTTTATTATTACCCAGTGTAGACAAAGCAAGGGGAAGTGGTGAACCTAAAATTGCCGGTAGGGAAGTTTGATTGTCCACATGTGACTCCATAAGGATCCAAATAGGTGATTTGGGTTCCAGATAAAAATGTTTCCAATATAACATGCACCTGATATTTGCTGCCCAGTAGTAATATTGAAAGTTAGGCAGAGCCATGCCACCTACTGATTTGGGTCTTTGAAGAAAAACTTTCCTCAATCTCGGTGGCTGGGTCTTTCAGCATGACAATGATCCCAAACACACCGCACGGGCAACGAAGGAGTGGCTTCGTAAGAAGCATTTCAAGGTCCTGGAGTAGCCTAGCCAGTCTCCAAATCTCAACCCCATAAAAGATCTTTGGAGGGACTTGAAAGTCTGTGTTGCCCAGCGACAGCCTCAAAACATCACTGCTCTAGAGGAGATCTGCATGGAGGAATGGGCCAAAATACCAGCAACAGTGTGTGAAAACCTTGTGAAGACTTACAGAAAACGTTTGACCTCTGTCATTGCCAACAAAGGGTATATAACAAAGTATTGAGATGACCTCTCTCATCTTTTAAGTGGGAGAACTTGCACAATTGGTGGCTGACTAAATACTTTTTTGCCCCACTGTATTATCCAATCCAATCCGGCTTTATTTCTAAAGTACTTTAAAAACAACTACAGCTGACACAAAGTGCTGTACATCAAGAATAAATAAAATGTGAAAGACATATAGGAAATAAATGGAAATAAAAGACAATAAAATACAACTGAAAAGTATAAAACAAACAGGTAAAAATGACAATCATATAATAAAAACAAGTGAGATCAATGTCTCATGCTGGATTGAAGGTCAAGGAGTAAAAATTAATTTTAAGATAAGTTTTAAAAATGACAGTGAAGGAGTCTGCCTAATAGGCAAAGGGAGACTGTTCCACAGTTTAGGAGCAGCAACAGAAAAAGATCTGTACCCCTGAGCTTCCTCTTTGATCTCGGTATCTCCAGGAGCAGCTGACCTGCTGACCTGAGAGACCAAGCAGGAGTGTAAAAGTGAAGAAGCTCAGAGAGGTAAGGTGGGGCAAGGCCATTTAATGATTTAAAAACAAATAAAAGAATTTTAAAATGAACCCTAAAGTGCACAGGCAGCCAGTGAAGGGAAGCTAAAATGGGTGTAATGTTGTAATGTGTTCCAGTTAAAAGATGCGCAGCAGCATTCTGAACCAACTGGAGATGTGAGAGGGAAGACTGGCTGACTCCAAAATAAAGTGCATTACAGTAATCCAGCCGAGATGTGATGAAGGCATGGATTACTGTTTCAAAGTGCTACTTTGAAAGGATGGGTCTTTGCCAATTGCCTTAAATGAAAAAAACTGCGCTTCAGTACAGCAGCAAATTGACGGTCTAATTTAAAATCACTGTTTATCTTAAAACCCAGATTAGTAACAGTAGGTTGGACAAACCCTGCCAAGGGGCCCAGGTCAACAAGGGCAGGCTCACAGGAGCCACTGGGTCCAAACACAATCACTTCTGTCTTCTTTTCATTAAAACTTAAGAAGTTTACTGCCATCCAATCATTAATGTCATTAAGGCATTCAAGAAGTGATTTAATTGAGAAGGCCTCCTTCTACCTTAATGGAACATAGACCTGACAGTCGTCAGCGTAACAGTGGAAGGAGATACCATGCTTTCTAAGAATTGAATCCAGTGGAAGCAGATAATGTGAAAAGAGCAGGGGCCCTAAAATTGAGCCCTGTGGGACCCCACATGACAGGGAAGCAGAGGAGGATTCAGAGCCAACAAGGCTTACACACATGGTTCTACCGGTTAAATAGGACCTGAACCATTCCAATGCAGTACCAGAAATACCCACAAGATGCTGCAGGCAAGAATTTAAAATGTCATGGTTCACTGTATCAAAAGCAGCAGTTAGGACAAGCAGAACATGAACCACATAATCACTGGAATCAGGCATCAAAAGGATGTCACTAAAAACCCTTAATAGTGCTGACTCTGTACTACATAGGGTTTTAAAACCAGATTGTAACACTTCCAGGATACGTTCATCCAAAAAAGCCTTCAACTGAAAAAAAAACAAAACAAAACAACTATTTTCTCCAATATTTCTGAAATAAAGGTAGCTCGGAGATTGGCCAAAAATTAGCCAACACAGTGTGGTCAACACCAGATTTCTTAATCAGGGCTTTAACTACTGCATGTTTAAAGTTTGCAGGAACCACACCGGAAGATAAACTGTTGTTTAAAATGGTTAAAACTGACTGTCCTATGCTGGGAAAGACTTCTTTAAAAAATCAAGGGAGAGCATCACAAGGGGAACCTGAGCGCTTAATGTGATCAACCACATCCTGTAATTGTAGCAGGGTCACAGGCTCAAACTGATTAAAAACAGCAGAGCAAGGGACAGACAGAGGGGTCAGAGGCAGGAGCTGGGATGAGAGCCCTAATGGTGGTGACTTTATCAATAAAGAAATGTAAAAAGTGATTGCATGTTACAGATGATGCTTCGATACTGAAAATGGTGAGGCATTGAGAACAAAGTCAATAGTTTTAAATAACACATGTGGGTCATGACAGTTTGCTGCAATAATATTAGATAGATGTTCCCTTTTAGCCTCTTTCACACAGTTCTGGTAGTGATGCCAGCAGTCCTTTAAAATTTGAAATGACACCTGCAACTTGTCCTTCTTCCACCTGCGCTCAGCTTTGCGGCATTCCCTTCTGACTGCCTGAGTTCTGTCATTAAACCACAGCTCAAGTTTGGCTCTGGGCTGCTTAATTTTTAATGGAACCACAGAGTCCAGGACAGTTTGGCAAGAGGAGTAAAACCAGGAACTGAGGTCCTTTGTATCAGAAGAAGTAAAATCTGGGGGAGCACAGAGCTGGGTAAAAGCTCTTAAAGTATGCCTATGCTATGAAATTAAGGTTTAAAAGTCAAGGTGAAAAAAAAACTGTTGTAAACACATCAATCTGAAGATTTTTGCTCACTGACATTACATTTATATACATTAGGACTGGGAATATTAACATGTTAACTTTTTCAATTAATGTGGGCCAGTTAATACATTAAAAAAATTGAAGCTATCTGGTCACTTCCTGAAGTGGTGTCAGCAGTGGCAACTGGTTTGTCTCAGCAGCTGGTTCAGCTTAAAAAAAGGGTAGGTCTTGTTTTTTGGCATTTAAATTTACAACACAATAAACCCGGCCCGGACGCGGAAAGGATTGACAGATTGATTGCTCTGCTACTTAGGGCAATCTCATTCTGTGCACACAAACTCCACTTAAAATGCACACACACACCTGAAGTAGCATTATTGATTAGGGCTGCTCACTCAACAGTATGAAAACACACTAATATGAAGTAGGAAAAAGCGTCTAACTCACCATTAAGATCAATTAAAAATTGTGCTGTTTGGCTACGCTTCTAAGTGTTGAGATACTTAGCACTGACTTCCTCTTTGACCATTTCAAAACAAAACAGGAAATGTGACAACAATATTAAAAATGGTAGTTTTGCTGAGAAGTCGGCTTCCTCTTTATTATGAACTGAAAAAGAATATTACAAATTGCTATCATAAAAAAATTTAACTGAATATGCATTCATGATTATCAATTTTATTTTATGTTGTTCTAGCAGTATTTTTTGTTGATATATATGCTTTATTATTTAAATGTGTTTTAATATGAGAATTACAAAGGAGTATTAGTGGTCACATAAGAAAAGCAAAAAAAATGTTTGTTTTTTTTACTTCCTTTGTTTGTTGTTTTAATTTTGAGAATTAAGGCAAAATAATATTTCAGAAATAAAATTAAAAATTCATGTTAAAGTCAACATTTTATTTTGAGAATAAAATCAAAGTCATGACAATAATGTGGACAATTCGAGTCAATCCACCCCGTTCAGTGCTGTCGCTAAAAAATGTCTGTGTCATGAACTGTTAATCCAGAATTGTTTTTAGTAACAAAAAGATTATTTCTCTTTTATTATACAAACATGATGCGGTGATAGGATTAGGAGTAGGAAGAGATTTTGTTGAAAACTGCATCCATTCAAAAAAAGAAAAAACGACTCAGATTTGGAAGAGGCGGCTGCATCTGTGCCAACTGAAATAGCTGTAATGGACAAATGCAAGGATACTGACTGTTACGCCCATGTGTTATTCATTCATAGAGTGTTGTAATATATTTTGACTTTATTCTCAAAGTTTTTACCTTATTGTTGAAATAGTATTTCAACTTTTTTTTCCCAAAAAATTCTGACATTTTTCTTGAAACTGTACTTTGGCTTTATTTTAAATATTTCATATTTTTACTCAAAACTTTGACTATTTTTTTTCTCAAATTCAAAACAATAAAACAGTTAACATGTGGTCCTAATACTCCTTCATAAATAATCTACCAATGCAGCTAAATAAAAATGACAGAAACTAACTTCACATTGTCTTCTCCCTTCTGTCGCAAACACCCTTTTTTCACTCCAGACTCCATGCACATAGAGAACATCGAGGCTGTCCAAAGGCTCCAGGACTCCCTTCACGAGGCCCTGCAGGATTTCGAAGGCTGTCAGCACCCAGAGGACCCTCGACGGGCGGGCAAGCTGCTGATGACCCTGCCCCTGCTACGTCAGACCGCCACCAAGGCTGTGCAGCATTTCTACAGCATCAAGATGCAGGGCAAAGTCCCCATGCACAAACTGTTCCTGGAGATGCTGGAGGCCAAGGCCTGACACTTTGGCCAGATGTTTGACAAACAGCTGCATCACCAAATCTGAGGCGAGGGACAGCCCACTAATAAATAAATAAATATATAAATAACTAAAATAAAGGTGATGTGCCAACTGACAGCGAAGGGATTAAGCTTGGACTACTGAGTCATTTTAACACTTCTAAGCAGTATAAAACATAAAAGTAAAGGTGACTTGAATTAGTTTTAAAAAGGGGTGATGATCAACTTAACTGACATGGGATCATGATGATGTATATAAAGATGCTGTGTACAGAAATCAGGCGTCAGAGGTCTTGTTATAACCAGAGACCCTTTGCTCTATATCACCTGAAACTTCTGAGAATTTGTTTCTTATCTTATTTTCATCTCAGTTCAAAAGTGTGATAATATAAATGTCCTAAACTGTACAGCTACATAACCACGTTATGTGTTTCTGTTCCTCATATTTTCTAATCTTAGTTCTTAAAGCAATAGTCTCTAACTGGTCTACATTTAATGTGAACTGTATATTGTGTGAAATTGCACTGGGCACGCGGGGAGGGTGGGAGACACTTTAGACATATTCTTATAACGAAGTCGTACCTGCCACAATAAGAGTCTCCATTTCCTCGTAACGTTTTTACCTCGTAGCAGCTTCATCATCTCAGCGGTTCGGTCATCTTGGTGCTTATAGAAGGGTGGTGGTTAGCTCGGGGGTCAGAGTTCACCGAGAGTTTGCACTAAGCATCTGTGAAAAGATGTGGTAATAATGGATATTGTGTTAGCTCGCTCTGTCTGGTACTGAGGGATTTTTTGGATTATTTCGGGGCCTAAACGTCCTTCTCTGCTCTGTAAGTCATCACACCCAGGTACTGGCAACTAAAGATACTGTGAAGCCTGCACACGATCATAATAAGCTACATTTACGAACGTTTAGGGGCAATATCAGCAATGTTTTTATTAAAGAACAAATATCTGCAGCTTCTACTGTGTAATTAATGCAATCTAATATGCCGACTATCTACACTATGTGACAGAGAGAATTTTAATTTGTGATAATCATGTACTAGATTGCATTTTGGGATGCACAGAATTAAATTTTGAGCCAGTACCAACGTTTAAAATAAGTTAGCCAGTACTGATTGTCTCTTTTTTTTTTTTTTATCATCTAGTCCCCTTGATTGCCATGGAAAAAAGATAAAGGCATTATAAAAACTAAAGGGTACTCAGAGAACACATACCTCCACCAAGGCTCCAGCCATCCGAGTGTCCCTCCGTACCGCCGTCCGTCTGTACCTCCAAATTCGTCTAGTACTTTTTGTGTAATCCTGCTGACAGATGGACGGACGGACGATCGCATTACATTGCGAGATAGGGCCTTGGTGGAGGTATGCACTCAGCGATCACCTCTAAAATCTAGTGAGTTCATCCATAGCCCAAGGGCCACCTCTGGTGGAAATTGCATCAAAATTCATCCAGTGGTTTTTGCATAATCCTGCTAACAAATAGACAAACTGCCCCGATCACGTTACCTCCTTGGCAGAGGTAATAACTGAGCTAAAACTGTTAAGTCCTAGAATTTTTCTGAATTTGTGGCTGGAGGCTGCTGTTGTGTCCATTTCAAAGCAAAATCAGGTCCCCACATTTGGGAAACACCAGATTAACATGAGCTCCTGATATTGGTGAACCTTGTCTAATTTGCTAATGTGCCGATGTCATTAAACAAGGTGAATATTGAGCCAATGCTAAGCCGATATTTCAGTGCATTCATAATTGCATTATGTGGCACGAGTTTGTTTTTTCCCCTTGTATCAGAACCTGTGCTTGTTCATTTGTATTCCCAAACAAGTGCCACTATATTGAGAACATGTTTGTTTTCAGTCAAGGCGAGGCAGTGTTCATTATAACAGTTTAAAAAGTTAGGCTCTGATGAAAATGAAAAATTATATAAATAATGTGTCATCATGAGTGTTTATTCAGTGTTATGGCATCTTTCAAATACAAAATGTTTAAGTGTTTATTCACATGCACTAGAATTAGAAAGATGTCCTGCTGACTTTGGTGTGTTCATAGCTTTTTAATGTAAAAAAATCGTGCATTAATAACCATTTCCAAATGTTTCCTGTAGCAAATGAATAAATTCTGCCCTTTTTACCCCAGAGTTGCTGCTAATGAATAACTTTTTTGCAGCTACACTCTGATAGCATTATTATTAACAACTTTTAACTAATTCCAAATGTTAGCGGCTAAATCATGCAACATAACTTTAGAACATGTTTATCTACACCATTGGCCAGTTTTAAGCTAAATATGTCCTTTCACCTGTAATTGTTTTGTGCATCTATGAGGTCAAAAGTGTTCTTAGAGTCGAGACATTTTCCACGTAGTAACTGCTTCAGATTACCACATAAAGACACAATACAATGCAACATCCACGTTTCTTTTTAATTAATTACATTACCAGTCAAAAGTCTGGACACAGTCATTCATTCAAAATGAATGTGCAGGTGTGTCCAGACGTTTGACCGGTAGCACAAATCAGCACTATAATGACACTTGTGTTTCCGAGAATACTCAACTGACTCAACATAGGCAGATGAATCCAGATAAATCAAAGCTCCAAATGCAGCTCTTTGATGTTCTGCATCTTTGCTTTGTATTTTGTATTGTGAAAACTGTGATGCTCCCTTTTCATGACTTCATAAATCTGTATATTCCATAAGTGTAGATTTCTAGAGAATACTATTTATTATAGGTAAACCACTTGCCAAATTATTCAGAGCAGTTAGGATAACGCAGAACATTAATACCAGCTTATTTCTTCCTGTCCTGACAATAACCTGAGAAGGTTAGACGAGCCATCTTATCAATAAACTCTCATTAACTTCTTGATAAATTTAGCAGCTACTGTACCTTTAGGATTTTAGTCAGAGACGTGTTGTCCCTTGTGAAGAATTTAAAAATGTGTTGAAGTGCCATCAGCTTCAGCCCAAACAAAAAAAGAAAACACAAAGCCAAGTGGTATTGCCAACAATCCCCACAGGAAAGCTGTGGAGCTAAACTATAATGTAATGCATAGATAATTATGAGCCTATACTGTAGAGAATACAATTCCCATGATGCTCTTCCACAGTTGTTAACCAGTTACTCGGTCTTGAGTTAGAATTTGGGATGTGTGCAAACCAAAGCTGAAAACTGCATTATGAGCCGACTAGTATGTTACAGTTAATGTTATTTAAGCATCCTTTAAATACAGCGTGTGATGGGAGGGTGAAAAAAAAAAAAAGAACTTATATCTTTTTGGTTTGGTCAGTAGATGTGTTGATGGAGCATTGTTTGACTTCTCACCCTGTATTGATTAGATAATCCTTTAAAAGAAATGGATGTTTTTCATACTTTGCGAGAGCTCATCTTCACTTCATGTCATGCTGGCTGTGTGAAACGTCTGCTTCGACCGGGGCAGGAAAACCTTCTCCCACAGACCTCCTCTACTGGCTTTAAAGGCTTCATGGCAGATAATTGTTTCCCAACTTTCCCTTCTTCCCAAATTACTGTGAGAAAATAAAAGAAAAATGCCTAATTTATTATCAGGCTGCTAAAACGGTTCGACTACATCCAATTAATTCTAATTGTCTCCTAAGCTGAAATTCTCAGTAGAAATGGAGCAATTAAATTTCTGCTTTGGCTCTACCTTGGGGACGGGGGACGTTTTATTTCGGCTGATGGTGGGAAGGGTTTGTCTAAACCTTCACAAAGACGATTTCATGGGTGTCTGTAATCGTTTCATAACAGAGCGATCACTGGGCTATGCAAGGCAAATATGGCCACCTATGTTCCTTGTGTTGTGGAGCATCACTCTGACATCTAGTTGTGCTTTGTTTACAATGTGGACATACTGTAAAAAATGTATTGTGCATATTTCACTAATATACGTATATTGTAACTGCTGTGTGTTTTTATAATTAATCTTTTGTTTAATTTAACAATAATTCAGTGATTTTCTCTTGTTATATTAGCCACTGCAAACCTGTATAATATGAGTCACTGTACTGAGTCAATTGTATAATAAGTATATTTGGTCTTTTCTCTTTTAGTGCACACTCCCTCACAGATTTTTGGTTATCACCACAGCAGGACGTATTGCGAGCGAAGTCGCCTAGACCCTATACCTCAATTCATATTTTGAAAATTACACAGGGCTTGGAAGCGGGCCATGCGTTCCTCCTGGGAGTCAGTGGCACAGAAATAAAGTGACATCACTGGCTGGGTATTAAAAAAATGTAGATGAACTTACTGCAATTTGGGAGCACATTCCTCGGAGGAGAAAGCTGCTTATTCGCTGTTCCATTTGTGGACTTACCTTATCTCGGTGCACTCTGAGATGAAGAGATTTACATAAAACATGGAGGAGGCTCTCCTGGCCGATCTGGCCTGCGGTGTCTAAAGGACCCTGCTAGGTGTACGTCCCACAGACATGTGATTACCCAAGAGGGTTAACCACCTCAAGAGCAATACGTTAGCATTTATGGTGTATGAATCATGTTAAAAGGGATCTATGGTCCATTTTAATTATAAACTTTATGCTGGGAAAATGGAGCGCTCACTATGCACATGTTCACAGTCCTGGGAAAAAGAAGGAAAGGGGGGGGGGGTGAAAATGTTGGACAGCCAACCACAGCTGGGTGTTACTGGACAGTATTGTGTGGCAATTTCTTGTGTTTCGTTTGTTGTGTTCATGCCTACTGTATCCATGTGTAAATATATGCTTTTTTTCCTGGAGTGAGTCAGATCCAACACTGCACTGAATGTACAGTGACAATAAAATCACATGGTTTATGTACTCGCTGCAAATTATTTCTATTAAAAATGTATAAATTCAGTCACCACTTTACAATAGATGAGAGGATTCACATTCTATAGTGCATTATTACAAAATTACATGTTTCTTTTATAGAGTAATATGCAATTAAATACACATGAATAACTCCTTTATTTGGTTATCGTTATACTATTATTATCAGTACACGATTTATTTTTTTAACAAGGTTGTTGGGAGGTATTCACAAATTTAGCATAAGGTACAAATGTATGTCAAGTACAGTTTTTTTAATGAATAAAAGTGCAAATTTCCAAAACAAGTTATCAATTTGCAAGACTAAAGTCTCAGTCTTGGGAGAAAAAAATGCATATTTACAGGAACAAAAGCTGTACAATTGTATGAATTTTTGACTTTTTTCTCTCATAAATTCCCTGTTTTCTTAGATTTGTGAGATTTTATAACGTTTTTCTTGAAAATTTAAACATTTTTCAGATTTCCTGGCAAATTTTCATTTTTCCATTATTTAGTACCCTTTTTTCTATAAATCTCCCGCTTTTTGGTGTACATTTGTCACCTTTTCCCCATACAAATTTACAACTGCAAATTTGGAACTTTTTTCAATTAAATTTGCAACTTTTTCTAATAAATGTTCAAAATTTTTGTTGCACATTTACAACTATTTTCTCTCTAATATATTAAGTTGTACTGTATAAACTGTCCTTGCATTCTTTGAGGGGATGGTGGATGGCAGGTTAATAAAGGGGTTGATTTGAGGTCATTTTGGTAAGGAAGGGGATGGTATCCACCCTCAAATCATCTGATTATTAGACTCCACACAACGACGAGGAGGGTATAATGTTTTTGATCTGTCTGTAATGTTTGACATTTTCTCTTGTTGCCACTCTAAGCTAATCCTTTATTAATCCCACAGTGGGGAAATTTACAAATTCTAGCTTCCACATTTCTGATTGGATTGACTTCAAATTATTACAGATGCTTCAAATCATAAATACCTTGGATGAGTTTGATTTGGTGATAAATCTAATGAAAGGGTCCATTTTTGCAGGAAGGGGGACCATTTTCTGTTGTTACAAGTATACAGCGGAGAAAATAAGTATTGAACACGTCAATATTTTTCTCATTAAACATATTTCTGATGGAGCCATTGACCTGAGATTTTCACCAGATATCAGTAACAACTCAAGTAATCCATACATACAAGGAAATCAAGGCAACTGTGTTCACAAAACAAGTTCGATTTACTAAAGTGGAATGACACAGGGAATTGAACACATGAAGAAAAAGAGGTGCAAAAGGGCATAGAAAGCCAACAAACCAGCTGAAATCTATCAAAATTTAGGAAGCCATCCCATCCCATCCCCCATCAGTGCAAATTAATTTCAGCTGGTTAAGTCCTGACTGATAGTCTTTAAAAAGGTCTGTGAATATCAGATTGCACACCACAAAGAACTCATGATGGGCAGAAGAAAAGAGCTCTCTCTAGACCTTCGTAACCTTATTGTTACAAATCATAATGATGGCGCTGGTTACAGGTGCATTTCTAAACTGCTGAATGTTCCAGTGAGCACTGTTGGAGCCATCATTCGGAAGTGGAAAGAACATCATTTTACCATAAACCAGCCACGACCAGGAGCTCCTCACAAGATTTCTGACAGAAGAGTCAAAAGAATTATCAGAAGCATTATCTAACAGCCAAAGCCCACTCGTGGAGAGCTACAGAAAGACCTGGAGCTAGCAGGTACTGCTGTTTCTAATAATGCACTCAACCGACATGGGCTCTATGCCCACTCACCTTGCAAAATTCCATTGCTGAAGAAAAAGCATGTTGAAGCGCATTTCAAGTTTGCTGCACAGCATTTGGGCAAGCCAGCAAAATACTGGGAGAATATAATCTGGTCAGATGAGACCAAAATTTAACTTTTTGGATGCAACAACACAGAGCATGTTTGAAGGAGAAATGGCACTGCACATCCCATCATGGTGTGGGGGTGTTTTTCAGCACACGGTACAGGCAAACTTCATATAATTGAAGGAAAGATGAATGGACAAATGCATAGAGACATCCATGATAAGAACCTGTTGCCATCTGCCAAGATGCTGAAGATGAAACGAGTGTGGACATTTCAGCAAGACAATGATCCCAAACACACAGCCAAGGAAACTCTCAACTGGCTCCAGAGAAGGAAAATAAAGCTGCTAGAATGGCCCAGTCAGTCACCTGACCTGAATCCAATTGGAAATCTATGGGACGAAATGAAGATCAGAGTTCACAGACGACACCCACAGAACCTTCAAGATTTGACAGTTTGTGTGGAAGAATGGGCTAAAATCACTCCTGAGCAATGCCTGCGCCTAGTTTCTCTATACAGGAGGTGTCTGGAAGCTGTTATTACCAACAAAGGCTTTTCTACTAAATATTAAATGAATTTCACCAGGAGTGTTCAATACTTATTCCCTGTGTCATTCCACTTTATTAAATCTAACTTGTTTTGTGAACACAGTCGCCTTGATTTCTTTGCATGTATGGATTACTTGGGTTGTTACTGATATCTGGTGAAAATCTCAGGTCAGTGGCTCCATCAGAAATATGTTTAATGAGAAAAATGTTGATGTGTGCAATAATTATTTTCTCTGCTGTAGCTTCTAGATTTCTGATCAGATTGACTTCCTATTCACAGAAGGTTTGACTCAAAAGAGGCGTTCCGTTTTTGGAGAGGGGAACTTGTTTTTTCCAGTCTATTTTATGTTGATCACAGTTTTCATTAGGAGCCCCTGATGTGGGGAAGTGTGGGGTGTGAGCTTGCTCACTGAGGATCTTTTATTATTTTAGCTATTTTGTGTTTAACTCATGAGATCCGCTTTACAGTATTTATGAGATGTACATGGTTGTCATATTTGATCTGCAATCACCGTGAGGATTTTTCCTTAAATGCGTTTTAAACAAAGCATTTTTAAACTGTTTCACAATTTTGTTTTAAGAGATAAAAATCTGTTATTGTAATGTAGTAGAAATTCAATGTACACCTGTTAGGACAAGCAGCTATAATTTACATTATTGAATTTTGATTCAAGATTAGAGTCAGTAGGCAATATAAGGGGGGATACCACCCCCTTGTTAGCTTCCTATCCTCCCTTAAAAGAGTGCAATGATAAAACAATAGAACATGTCAGTGAGAGTATAGTTGCAAATGTACAAGAAAAATATTAAAAATTTATGAGAAAATTAGTTTCATACATAACAGAAAAAAGTTTCAATTCATTTTTTAATTATGTACAGAAAAGGGGTAACAAATTTGTCACAAAAATGGCAAATTTATAAACAAAAAGTACTATATTTGTAAGAAAACTCATAAATATGAGGGGGGAAATTAATTTCCAAAAACAATGTTGCAAGTTTACATTTTTTTCTAATAAATGTGATACCTTTTTCTTTTAAATTTGCAACTTTTTGTCTTATAAATTTGTGATTTGAACTTTTTTCTCCTAAATTTATGACTTTTTTCCTTGTAAATTTACAACTTCTTTCTCATAAACTTGCTACTTTTTTCTCATAAATATCACATTTCGTTGTAAATTTGTAACTTTTTTCTGACAAGGTTGCTATTTTTTTCTCTTAAAGTGACACTCCAGTAAAAATCGAGATTTTTTTCTTGTTAGCATGTCTGCAACATGTTGTTTAGGACTTACAAGACAAATCAAGAGCTAAATCACTCAAAAGTCTCATATCTCTCTTTTTTGCTGTAAAGTTTCATTTAAGCCCTGCCATAATCCGCCCCCTCCAAAAAAGGCGAGCTGAGACCAGAGCTGAGACAGAACGTTTTTGGTGACGTTGTGGGAGCATGGTGTTAGACTTCTCCACCCAGGGAACAATGGACCGAAAGAGGAAGTGTCACCAGCGGGGTATCTCCCCCTCCCTTTTTCCCTCCACAGACTGACGTGCCCTCCTGTACACCCCGCCAGCAGGGCGGTTCGACTGGATCGGCGACCCCCTGCTACAGCCGCTATGGGCGCCAGCTCAAGCCCAAAGGACGGGGAAGTTAGTGCCCTTTCTGGGTGTTCTGGGGGGAGCCCTGTGTGGGGGCATGGTGTTGGACTTCTCCACCCAAGGAACAATGGACCGAAAGAGGAGGTGTTACCGGAGGGTATCAGACGGGACAGTAAGGACTATGCACCCCCCGGGGAGAGGAGTAAATGCCTGAGCCGCTGGGAGAAGAAGGGTGTGAAAGCGGTGCCACCGTTATGTCATGTTAATGTGCCACACAGGCTTTGTTCTAAACATAATGTGTGATGGACGGAAGTTCTGGGTCTCGATGCATGGTATTATAGATATAAAACAGGAATGCACAGAGACCCGGGATCTTTTTTTGCTGTAAGTTATGTTGGAGAAAGAATAAAATTTCTGTGTCGTCCAGCTCGTTGCCTTGCCTGCCTCCTTTCTCCACATTGGTGACCCTAAGACGTGCCATGGAAAGGAAGCCGAGCACCGCCCAGGAGACTGCCTGGAGGGAAGAGCACTAGCGCCGCGTGCATGGTCTCAGTCGAGCTCCCAGACTTCTGGCTTCACAACCCAACCGCGTGGTTCTTGCACATAGAAGCCCAGTTCGCACTCCGCAGGACAACAACGAACGACACCAGGTATTACTACGTGATCGCTGCGCTGGATGCACGCGCCATGCAACAGGTGACGAGCCTGCTCCAGGAGCCACCAGCCGAAAGAAAATATGAAGCGCCCAAGAGGATGCTTCTCCAGCGCTATACCCTTTCTGACAGTGAGAGGGCAGAGAGACTCCTAACGTGTTCAGAGTTAGGGGACAGATCAGCAGTGGAGCTCATGCAGAACATGTTGGCGCTCAGGGGGAAGGACAACGAATCTTTCCTGTTCACCCACTTGTTCCTCAGGAACCTACCGGCTACAGCGAGGGTGATCCTGGCCAACTTGCCGCGGCTGGTTACTAAGGAATACTGCGCCCTGGCACAGGAAGCGGACCACATCATTTTGGCAACCAGAACTCTTAGTGTGCAGACAGTGGCACCAGCATCCATGAGGGACTCCAGCAAGATTGAGGAGCCATTCGTGGTAGCCAGGACGGACACCAGAAGATAAAAGAATGGGGCGATCTGTTTTTATCATCGCCATTTCGGCTCGAATGTCCAACGCTGCCTGTCGCCATGCCAATTCAAGAAGCCAGGAAGACGGCACATTCGGAATTCAGTGGCAGCTGCAACCAATGGCGACAGGAACAGACTGCTTTATGTCATGGACACACGCTCGGGGAGACGGTTTTTGGTGGACTCTGGCTCCCAGAAGAGCCTCATCCTGCCGGTCAATGCAGACAGGGTGACAGGACGCAGCGGTCCCGAGCTCACGGCTGCCAAAGGATCCACCATCAGGATATTTGGTGAGCAGACACTGACGATATGCTTACACGGACACAACTTTCAGTGGGACTTTGTGATAGCTGCATGTTCCAGTCCCATTTTAGGTGCAGATTTTTTATGTGCTTATGGGTTGTTAGTTGATGTTACTAATAGGAGATTAGTGGATGCTGTCTCTTACCTCACTGCCCTGCACAGCCTGGGGAGCTGGGACGACAACACTGGCTAACGTTATAGCTCCAAGGGGTAAGTACCAACATTTGCTCACACAGTTCCCAGCACTCACGGTCCCGACTTTTTCAGCTACGGTAACGAAACATGGGATCGAGCACTTTATAACGACAAAAGGCACGCCGGTGTTTGCGCGACCTCGGCGTTTGGACACAGCTAAACTGGCCAGCGCGCGAGAGGAGTTTGCCAACTTAGAGTAGTTGGGCATCGTCAGGTGCTCCAACAGCCGCAGGCATCCCCGCTACACATGGTGCCTAAAGCTGACGGGTCGTGGCGACCGTGCAGTGATTTCCAGCGCTTGAATAACGCCATGAAACATGATTGTTATCCCATTCTGCACATCCAGGATTTTCCCATGCATCTGGCCGGGGCACATGTTTTTTTGAAAGTAGATCTGGTCTGCAGATACCATCAGGTCCCGGTGCACGTGGAAGACGTTCCAAAAACAGTGGTAATAACTCCTTTTGGCCTTTTTGAGTTTTTACGCATGCAGTTCGGATTAAAAGGCACAGACTTTCCAGAGGATGACGGACGCAGTGCTTCACGACTTGTCATTTATTTTTTGTCAACTTAGACAACATTCTGGTAGCTAGCGCGTCCAAGGAGGAGCACATCGCCCATCTCAAGACAGTTTTCCAGAGGTTGCAGACGCACGGGTTGATAACCCGGTGAAGTGCCAGTTTGGTGTGCCAGAGATTGATTTTTTGGGGCCATATAAGGTGCGCGCTGTGTCAGACTTTCCGCGCCCGCAGACCGTAAGAGCGCTACAGGAGTTTTTGGGAATGGTTACGTTTTTTAACTGTTTCCTTCCCCATGCAGCTCAGCTGATGCAGCCGTTGTATGCCGTGCTTAAAAAAAAAAGAAGCCTGCGGAAGCCATCGACTGGACTCCCTAGTGAGTCCAGGCTTTTACTAACGCCAAAACAGCACTTGCGAATGCCGCATCGTTTGCCCACCTGGATCCGTCTGCACAGATAGCACTCACTACGGATGCATGTGATGTTGCCATAGGGGCAGTGGTGGAGCAGTACATCTCAGGTTTGTGGCAGCCGCTCGCATTTTTCAGCCAAACTTTGTGCAACAACGAACGCAAATACAACACGCTCGATAGAGAATTGCTGGCTCTCCACCTGGTGACGTGCCATTTCCAGTTTTAGTTTGGAGGGGCATGAGTTCACTGTGTTTGTGGACCATAAGCCGCTGACGTACACAATGGCCAAGGTCTCGGAACCGTGGTCGGCCCAGCAGCAATGGCATTTCGCCACAATTTCCGATTACTATCAACATTCAACATGTCGCCGGTAATCTCAATGTCGTGGCAAATTGTCTGTCACACACGTTAGTCTCCCTGGTCTACATGGGAATAGATTTCCCCACGATGGCTGCGGAGCAAGCCGGAGACGCGGACATTTGCACGCTCCAGTCTGTGCATACTGGGTTAAGGCTAGAGAGCAGGGTGGTGCAAGAAGAGTGCCCTCCCTTGCTCTGCAACGTCTCCACCGGCTGCCCGTGCCCGGTGGTTCCGAGCTCTTCGCGCTGTCGCATTTTTGAGTCTGTCCACTCCCTTTCGCACCCGGGAGTGCGTGCTTCGGTGAAGTTAGTGGGGGCGAAATTCATCTGGCCGCGCTTGCACAAGGACGTGAAAGAGTGGGCTGTAGCTTGCGTTGCGTGCCAGCGGGCCAAAATGCACAAGTACACCAGAGCTCCCCTCGAGCCATTCCAAATCCCAACCAGGAGGTTCGACCACGTCCATGTGGATTTCGTGGGACCCCTCCCGCCATCACAAGGTTTTACGCACCTCTTAACAATCGTGGACCGCACCACGCGCTGGCCTGAAGTGGTCCCGCTGGCTTCTACCACGTCCACAGAAGTGGCTCGTGCTTTTTTGTCGGCTTCAGTGGCACGGTTCGGATCCCCGTCGGACATCACTTCTGACAGGGGTCCACAATTCACTTCGGAACTCCAGTCCATGATGGCCCAGAGCCTGGGGATCAAAATTCACCGCACTACTGCGTACAACCCCCAGGCTAATGAGTTATGGGAGCGCTTTCATAGGTCACTTTAAGCAGCGCTCTGAGCTTCGCTCACGGATGCAAATTGGGTCGGCTGCCTGTCCTGGGTTCTTTTAGGGTTGTGCTCCGCACCTAAGGAGGATTTGGCAGCATCCCCAGCAGAACTTGTTTTTCTCAGCTGCAGCACGGTGGCGGAGTGGTTAGCACTGCGGCAGCACAGCAACTCACCCTTGGCCTGGGGGATCCTGGGTTCAATCCCAGCCCCCGACCAACAGTGATCTGTGTGGAGTTTGCATGTTCTCTCCGTGTCTGCATGGGTTTACCCCGGGATTTCTCCGGTTTCCTCCCACATGCCAAAAACATGCAAGTTAGGTTAACTGGCATCAAAACTGGGGATTCTAAATTGTCCTTAGGTATGACTGTGAGAATGAATGGTTGTCTGTCTCTCTGTGTTGGCCCTGCGATGGACTGGCGATCTGTCCAGGGTGTACCCTGCCTCTCGCCCAAAGATGCTGGGATAGGCTCCAGCCCCCCCATGACCCGAAAAGGATTAAGTGAAAGAAGATGAATGAATGAATGCTGTGGATCCCCGGAGAGTTTTTACCGGAAAACCCCGCACCCAAGGCTGATCCACCCGCACAATTTTTGCACAGTATGGAGGTTTTAATGTACCGGGCCCGGCCCACCATTGTTTTCCCCACACCTTCATCACAAAAAGCTTGCAGAACGCGAGTTTTGTTTTTGTCAGGCGCGATGCGCACCGGACTCCGCTGCGCCCACCATACGACGGACCGTTCAGGGTGTTGGAACCTGGAGCGAAGCATTTTGCGTTAGACTTGGGGGGATGTAGGGAGACCGTCTGCATCGACAGGCTGAAGCCTGCTTTTGTGTTGGCAGACGAGCAGGTGGCGTTGGCCCAAGCTCCCCAGTGCGGACGCCTGTTGATGGCTCCGCAAGTTGGTGATCCCTCAGCAGGGACCTGCGCTCACGAAGCTGATGTGTTTTCTCCCCCTCCCTTTTTCCCTCCACAGACTGACGTGCCCTCCTGTACACCCCGCCAGCAGGGCGGTTCGACTGGATCGGCGACCCCCTGCTACAGCCTCTATGGGCGCCAGCTCAAGCCCAAAGGACGGGGAGGTTAGTGCCCTTTCTGGGTGTTCGGGTGGGGGAGGGGGCTGTGTGGGGGCATGATGTTGGACTTCTCCACCCAGGGAACAATGGACCGAAAGAGGAGGTGTCACCGGGGGGTATCAGATGGGACAGTAAGGACTATGTGCCCCCGGGGAGAGGAGTAAATGCCGGAGCCGCTGGGAGAAGAAGGGTGTGAAAGCGGCACCGGCGTTATGTCATGTTAATGTGCCACACAGGTTTTGTTCTAAAAATAATGTATGATGGTCGGAAGTTCCGGGTTTTGATGCATGGTATTAAAGACATAAAAGAGGAGTGCACAGAGACCCGGGATCTTTTTTTTGCTGTAAGTTATGTTGGAGAAAGAATAAAGTTTCTGTGTCATTCAGCTCGTTGTCTCGCCTGCCTCCTTTCTCCACAGCGTAACTATTTGTGGTGGTGGCACGTGGGTAGTGCTGAGCCAATAAGGACTCTCTGGCATAACTGAAGCTATCCTCCAGGCTAGTTAGCATTTTTTAACAAATTGCTTTGAAAACTTTACCCAAATTAATGGGTTTTACCATTAAACTGCTTTTAAGGACCAGTGCAGTTTCAGTCATTATCTTGGGCCACCTAGCACACAACTGAGCATGTCCTTCATCTGGTAAGTCTTTTTATCACAGGATTTATTCTGATAATGTAGTGCTAGCAACTATTAGCCTTGTGGGATGTGGTTGGGCCTCGTAATCACCAATTCTGGTATGTTGGGGGAGGGGGGTTGAAAAGATTTTGACATGAAACTATCAAACCATAAAAGGCTTTTTGTAGAAAAAATGGCACAAGAAACCATTTTAGACAATGCACTGGAGTGTGTCTTTAAATTTGCAACTTCTTTCTCATAAATTTTCAATTTTTTGTTTTATAAATTTGTGACATTTTTATCGTGAATTAGCATCTTTCATCATAAATTTACACTTATGTATACCTTACACTAAATTTGCAAAAAAAAAAACCAAAACAAAACAACCCACCTCCATCCTCCTTGTTAAAAATGTTATGAATCCGCGCGCTTTTATGCAGTGCACGGGGGAGAGGAGACGGATTCACATGCAGGGATTACACCACAGACACATTTATTAAAGTAAAGACTGTCAGTTCCAACAAATAGTGCAGCGGTACAAAAATGGCAAATGAGAAAACACTTACATTTGAACACGCAGTAATGTGTAGAGGGCTTACCACAGAGGAATGTGGCAAGGGCAGAAAACACAGGAGCTGACCACGGAGTAACGTGGCCATGGAAGAAACAATAATCCAGCAATCCTAGGCTGGAGGCCAGCAACTTAAATACAGGCACTGATGGCAGAGAGATTGGGTGCACCTGGGCGAGGAATGGGAAAAGTAATTACAGGGAGTGGAACCAGCTGACTGTCAAGAGAGGGGGGGGGCATGGTCGGATCGGCAGGCCGTCAGGCAGCGCCCACACACGTGCAGGCCAATGAAGGCTACCTCACAGCTGCCGGCCAGAAAACAGTGTCAACAGCTAGAGAATAAAACTAGGAAACATAGAAACTACAAGAAAACTCAAAAGATAAAACAATACCCAAATACACAGATGAACTTGAGACACCGAAAGGTCAGAACCAAACCCGAAGGGTAAACTGGCTCGGTTCATGACGCCCCCCCCGTCCCTCAAGGGGTGGAATCCAGACACCCAAAGTATCATCACAAAGAAAGGACCCCCCCCCCCCCCTTCAGGAACAAAAACAATAATTACCCCGGGGCGGGAGGTAGGGGGAAACAGGTCAGGAGGGAACAAAAACAACACAACGGAGAAACAACAATTAACCCCACCCCACCCAAGTCCAAAAACATGGAGGCTCGGGAGGCCGCCAGGAGTCCCAGGCCCTGCAGATGGAATGGTACACCCAGTCAGGTGGCCTACCAGGAAAGACTGGCCACCCAACCCAACCGCACAGTTTGTTGGGCGGCCGGCCTGAGTTTTTCAGCCACCAGCATGGGCACACTGGCCCGGGAGGTGGCTCCCCTATAGGGAGACCCACCACTGGAAAGGTGAACCGAGGAGGGGGTGCCCCGATGTCATCTGGCGAAGATGAGGGGACCACGACGGCGTCCGGCAGTGGAGAGGAAAGGACAGCGCCTTTGCTGGCTCCTGAAGGGAGAACTGTAGCACCCGTGGTGGACCCCAGCTGGGCGATGGTTGCACCCACGGTGGTTTTAGGCTGGAGCTCAGCTGCAGTACCTGCGGTGAACTCCAGTTGGGCCATGGCTGCACCCGCAGTGGACCCCGACTGGGCCATGGCTGCACCTGTGGTGAACCCCGGCTGGGCCATGGCTGCACCTGCGGTGGTCCCAGCTTGTGACTCGGCTGCACCCACGGTGGCTCCAGGCTGGAGCTCAGCTGCAGCACCCATGGTGGACCCCGGCTGGACCAGCGTAGCACCTACGGGGGTCCCAGCCTGGGACATTGCTGCACCTGCAGTGCTCCAGGTCTGGGACATGGCTGCACCTGCGGTGAGACCCAGCTGGGCCAACATAGCACCTATGGGGTCCCAGCCTGGGACACTGCTGCACCCGTGGTGGTCTCGATCTGAGACATTGTTGCGCCCGCTGTGGCTCCGGACTGGAGTTCTGCTGCACCCACGGTGGCTTCAGGCTGGAGCTCTGCTGCACCCACGGTGGCTCCGGGCTGGAGCTCTGCTGCACACGCAGAGACCTCCACAGCAAGGGGAGCAGGGCACACAGTGACCTCGGGCGACGATCCTGGATCCTCGGTGGCCTCAGGTGGTGTTGGCCACTCTCTGGTGACCCTGGGGGAGAGCTCAGAAACAGAACAGAGAGACAAAAGGTCAGGGTCGCCGGTCGCGGCGGAGCCCGGCGAGGCAAGTGCAGATGCAGCAGGCAGCTGCACCTGGCTCTCCTCACCAAGGGTCAGGAAAGATTGCTCTAATACTGGGCAGAGAGACAAAGGAGAGCACTTGCCTGAGCTCAGGCTCCACAGCCGTCCAGGACTCCGACGATCCAGGTGGTGGAGGCTCCTCAGGCAGAAGAGAGGTTGCACCCACGGTGGACCCAGCCTAGGCCAACGTAGCATCCATGAAGGTTCCAGGTTGAGATGGAACCCCCGCGTCGGCCTTTACTGGAGGAGCTGGACCTTCAATGTCATCAGTATGTAGGACTGGATCCGCGGAGACCCCTGGCGGTGGTGGATCCTCTCCGGCGACCCTAGGTAAATGCCCAGGAACAACAGAAGGAAAGTGGTTAGGGTCGCCGGCAGCGGCGGAGCCTGGCGAGGTGAGTTCAGATGCAGCTGAGGGCTGCACCTGACTCTCCTCCCCAAGAGCCAGACAAGTCTGCTCTAATTTAGTAGGGGGAAGAACAGATGAGAGCACTTGCCTGGACTCGGGCTCCACCGCCATCCAGGACTCCGTCGATCCTGATGATGACGTCTTGGGCCTGACCTTGAAAACGTCCAGCACAGGTTTCACTTCTGCTGCGGCGGCCTCCGCAACAGGTTCAATAGAGTTTGCAGTCCGATCGGCCCCGGGCATGGTGACCCACTCCAGTAATTCCTCTGGTGTGGTAGCCGGGGATACGCCCACCACTGGCACCAAACTATGGTCCCTAGGGCCACGGCCTTCTCCTCCGTCTGACAGCTCAGTGTCCGGAACAGTGGACTCTCGAGAGTAAAAGGAGAGGACACGGAGAGGACAGGTGAGCAGGGGGTGGCTGCAGCAGGTGGAGAGAGCTCAGGGGATTGCAAACCCTGGACCTCTCTACCAGGATTCAGGCTATGTACATTGTGAGGAATTAAAGAGGAAGTAAATGCCACTTGTCTGTAATCCTGGAGTTCAATGTCTCCTGCTGCAGCCAGTAAACCGTCATCCCTCTCCGTGTCCGTAGCAGGCCTATGCTCTTCAGTTGGCCGCAGAGGAGCCACTTCAGCAGGCACAGAGGTGGATGGAACGGGTGAAGAGGCTGCCTCCACCAACTTGGTGCAGGTAAATGTTAAGGAGGAGGTGGCTGTTGGTGAGGTAGCTGAAGGACGCAGGGGCCATGCTGCAGGACTCTCCCCCTCCAATGAAGAAAGGCTCACTGGTGTAGAAGCAGTAGGATGCATCTGGTGAGCCCTCTGGGATCGGCAGCGACGAGAGGAAGCAGGCGGCGTGAACGTCAGTTCCCTCTTTGAAAGCTCCTCCTGCATCTGGAATTCTCCTCCCAGGATGGACAGTGGCATGGGAGAAACAGGAGAGACAGACGGACAATCAAGATTGACAGCTGACAATTCATCAGGAATCAGGCAAGCAGTTTCAGGTGAGAGTAAAAGTGACTGAATGAGCACTTGCCTGAATCCCTGGGAAGTCATGACATCAGCTGTCGTCTCAGGGTCGAGGAGGTGTGGAGGCTTTGAGGTCGGAGCGCACTCGTCTTCGGGCTGAGGCTCCGGCTCCCTCGGGGAATACTCCTCCAACCTCCCGGCCAACTCCGGGAGGAGCCACGGCTTTGCCTCCAGGAGGTCAGTCTCCGCCAGGAGAACCAGTCTGCATTCCTTCAGCAACTCCGGAGACAGAGCGGGCTACGGCTCGGGAAGAGGAAGCAGAGCTGTCATCGAAAAAGCTGGAGGCTTCTTACGGCGAGGGCGCTTCCTCTTCGCTGTGGACGGTTCGGGCACCAGACAAACCCCCACTATAGGCTCATCGCAAGGCAGTGAGTAAAACGCACGGAGAGGCTCTGTAGCGTCTGAGGAAGAAGGTGGGGTGGCCGCAGGGAGCTCAAACGCTGACAGCTCCTCATCCGATTCCTCGCAAGGCAGAGCAAAGATCCACTGGAGAATCTCCATTGCCTCTGGATGGTCCCAAAGGCTGACCCTGTCCATAATCCTCACCACCATGTCCCAAGCCTGTCGAGCTGTCTCGGGGGAACAGGGCTCCAGCGTCCACGAAAGAATCTCCTCCAGGAAACACAGCAAGCACAGCTCCCTCTCCACCAGATCAGCCATAGTGCCCAGAACTCAGGTGAGTGAAAATAGTCCAAAAAAGGGAAAAAATAAATGTCTGGGTGTACCCCGCTGAATCCTTTACTGGCTGGATTATTCTGTTATGAATCCGCACGCTTTTACGTAGTACACGGAGGAGAGGAGACGGATTCACACGCAGGGGTTACACCACAGACACATTTATTAAAGTAAAGACTGTCAATTCCAACAGATAGTCCAGGCATACAAAAATGGTAAACGAGAAAACACTTACAGTTGAAAACGTAGTAACGTGTAGAGGGCTTACCACAAAGGAATGTGGCGAAGGCAGAAAACACAGGAGCTGACCACGGAGTAACGTGGCCGTGGAAGAAACAATAATCCAGCAATCCTAGGCTGGAGGCCAGCAACTTAAATACAGGCACTGATGGCAGAGAGATTGGGTGCACCTGGGCAAGGAGCGGGAAAAGTAATTTCAGGCAGTGGAACCAGCTGACTGTCAAGAGAGAGGGGGGCCATGGTCAGATTGGCAGGCCGTCAGACAGCGCCCACACACGTGCAGGCCAATGAAGGCTGCCTCAGAGCTGCCAACCAGAAAACAGTGTCAACAGCTACGGAATAAAACTAGGAAACATAAAAACTACAAGAAAACTCAAAAGATAAAACAATACCCAAATGCACAGATGAACCGGAGACATTGAAAGGTCAGAACTGGGCCCAAAGGACAAACCGGCTCGATTCATGACAAAAAATAACAGGTCGAGCTGTATTGTCAAGAATAATCCATGCACAACAGTACTGTAACTTTTTTATTCACGTTGTCAAACATTTCTTAAAACATAAAGTGTCACGATCTCCCTGTGCACTTTACGCAGCGCATGGAGGAGTGAAGAGGAATGATGGATTTACACGCTGGGTTACACCACAAGCACATTTATTAACAGAAAAGCACACAGTTCAAAAATAGTACATACAAAAAGGGAACGGGGCACACTAAAGGGCTAACATGCCAAGCATGCAGCGGGCAGACCACGGTGTGCAGCGGCCACAAAAACAGCTCAAAACACAAAAACTGACACAAAAGGAGACAAATGTCCACTTACTGCTTACATGCGAAATGCAGCGAGCAGACCACAGTGAACCGTGGCCAAACGTCCCTCAGTGACAAACACAGATACGACTATGCACAGTGGTCCAGCTGCGCTTGACTGGCAAAGGCCGCCTAAGTACAAGCACTGTTGGACAGCAGATTGGGTGCACATGGGCGAGGCGTGGGAAAGACAATCACCGAGTGGAATCAGCTGGCTGTCAAGGGAGGGGGCGTGGTCAGACCAACGAGTGTTAGACAACGCCCACACGAATGTGGGTCAAAGAGGCTGCCTAACAGCCACTGGCCAGAGCAGTGGCTACAGGCGTGGAAAAGAAAAGGAACAAGACATGAAAACTCAAAAGATAACACAATACATAAATCACCCAATACCTGAGCCACAGAGAACAGTCAGAACCAAGCCTGAAGGACACCGGCCCGGTTCGTGACAGAGCCCCCCCCCCCCCCCCCCCAGGGGTGGATTCCAGCAGACACCCACGGTAACATCAAAAGGAAAGGAACCACCACCACCAACAACAACAACAACAACAGGAACAACAACACAAACCCGGGTGGGAGGTAGGGGGAACAGGAAAGGAGGGAACACAATAACCCGCCCAGAGCCCACAATTAATCCCCCCCCAAGTCAAAAGGCGTGGAGACTTGGAAGGCCGCCCAGAGCCCCAGGCCCAACAGGCAGTCCAGCAAAGAGAGTCCGGTGGCCTGCCGGAAAACACTGGCCATCTGGCCCGGAGACTCAGTCCCTCCGGTGGTCAGCCAGTGCTGTTAAACCACCAGGGCCGGCGGGATGAAGCAGGAGGCAGCCTGCCCACTGGGAGGCTCACTGGTGGGTGACCGGACCATAGGGAGGGAACCCCCACGGCATCGGACAGTGGGGAGAAGGGGGCCACAGTGTCCTCAGGCTGACCCGCAGCACCCTCAGTGGTCCAGGCTTGGGAAATGGCTGCACCCACCGTGGACCCCGACTGGGCCAATGCTGCACCCTCAGTGGACCCCGACCAGGCCAATCCTGCACCCGCGGTGGCTCCCGGCTAGAGCTCTGCAGCACCCACTGTGGCTCCCGGCTGGAGCTCTGCAGCACCTGCGGTGGCCCTCGATTGGAGCTCTGCAGCACCCGCGGTGGCCCCCGGCTGGACCTCTGCAGCACCCGCGGTGGCTCCCAATTGGAACTCTGCAGCACCCGCGGTGGCTCCTGACTGGAGCTCTGCAGCACCAATGGTTGACCCCGACCGGGCCAATGCAGCACCCACGGTGAGCGGGCCAACCCGCTGGAGCACCAAGCTGAGGAGGCGATCAACCGGAGGTGCCCTGATGATTGCAGCGGGGGGAGCAGGACCCGTGATGTTGCCGGGCATTGAGACCGAATCCACGGAGACCCCTGGTGACGCTCCTCCAGCAGACCTAAGAGGAAGCTCAGGAGCAACAGATGGAGAAACGTGATTAGGGTCACCAGCAGTGGCGGAACCCGGTGAGGGGAGTTCAGATGCAACTGAGGGCTGCACCCGACTCTCCTCCCCTAGAGCCAGGCAAGATCTCTCTAATACTGACACTAGAAAAACAAGACAGATAACTTACCTGAGCTCGAGTTCCACTGCCGTCCAGGAATCCATCGATCCAGATGATGAAGACTCGGGCCTGGCCTCCAAGAGGTCCAACTCCAGCTGCCATTCCGCTGCGACTGTCTCTGCAGCTGGCAAGATGGTAGGAACAGTCCTATAATCCTCCTGCCATGGCTCCAATGCTGGGGATTCCTCCAGCGTGGCAGCAGGGGGACATCTTCGTGCTGGCTCTGGGGCAGAATCCTCCGAAGCCACTGGCTCCTCCACCATCTGATGGCACTGACCTTGGGCCAATGGGTGCTCAGGAAAAGAAGGAGGAGACACAGAGAGGACAGAAAGAGAATTAACGTTTGCAGCTGGAGGAGAGGACCCAGCGGACTGCAGAAACTGGGCCTCTCCCTCGGGAGACAGACAAGGTTTAGTCTTATTAGATTGCATAGAATGAAAAAACACTTGCCTGTCATCCCGGTCTTTGATGTTGACAGCTGCAGCGGGCGAACAGTCATCTCTCTCCGTGTCTGCGGTGATCTGGCTCCTTTCCAAGGTTTGTGGAGGAGCCGTCTCCATGGCTATGGAGGTGGGCGTTCCTGGGGTGGCCCTAACAGGCCTCACGACAGCTGGAGGGATGATGGCCGCCAAGGACGAAGAGGGATTATCCCGTCCTTTTCCCGCAAGATGACATCGTTTGCAGGGTGCTGGGGCTGGTTTAGGTGGTCCAGGAGCGGGAATGGCACTCTGGCATGGAGCAGGGAAACCAGAGCCCCGGGAGTGCTCTCCTTTCGGCGCAAGCCCAGTCTTCTTAGGGGACTGCCTCACCCCTCTGCCGTTCTCACGCCGCATGCGCTGCTAGCAGGGCTATCCTCTCGACTCCCTCAGCGTGCTAAGAGAGCTGAGGGCATCGCCAGACCTCTGCCTCCGCCAGACCCACATACCACAGGACGTCCTCCGGAGTGGAATATTCGCTTGCTGAGGAGACGAGCCCGTCAATGTCCATCAGAGCTTGGCAGCACTCCCATCCCAAGCTCATCGGATAACTCCGACCTGCCACCTCCATAGCCAACTCCAACACAGGGGAGTGGAAACAGTTCAAAACAAAAGAAAAAATGATGTGCAGGTGAAACCCGCTACATCCTCTTTTGGCTGGACCATTCGGTCATGACCTCCCTGTGCGCTTTACGCAGCACACTGAGGAGTGAAGAGGAATGACAGATTTACACGCTGGGTTACACCACAAGCACATTTATTAACAGAAAAGCACACAGTTCAAAAATAGCACATACAAAAGGGAACAGGGCACACTAAAGGGCTAACACGCCAACCGTGCAGCGGGCAGACCACAGTGTGCAGTGGCCACAAAAACAGTTCAAAACACAAAAACTGACACAAAAGGAGACAAATGTCCACTTACTGCTTACACACGACGTGCAGCGGGTAGACCACAGTGAACCGTGGCCAAACGTCCCTCAGTGACAAACACAGATACGACTATGCACAGTGGTCCAGCTGCGCTTGACTGGCAAAGGCCGTCTAAGTACAAGCACTGCTGGACAGCAGATTGGGTGCACGTGGGCGAGGTGCGGGAAAGACAATCACCGAGTGGAATCAGCTGGCTGTCAAGGGAGGGGGCGTGGTCAGACCGACGAATGTTAGACAATGCCCACACGAATGTGGGTCAAAGAGGCTGCCTAACAGCCGCCGACCAGAGCAGTGGCTACAGGCATAGAAAAGAAAAGGAACAAGACATGAAAACTCAAAAGATAACACAATACATAAATCACCCGATACCTGAGCCACAGAGAACAGACAGAACCAAGCCTGAAGGACAACATCGGCTCGGTTCATGACATAAAATGTACGTTTGAATATATCACACAGTATATTGAAAATTGGACATGATTTCATTTTCAGGGCACCATTGTAAAAGAGGTCCTTACCTCAGTTGGTTTTATCCCTGGTAAAATAAAGCTATCCATTCATCCATCTTCTACCACTTTTCTGGAAGTCCGGGTCGCGGAGGCAGCAGTTCAAGCAGAGAAGCCCAGACTTCCCTCTCCCCAGCCACCTGCTCCAGCTCTTCAGAGAGGATACCAAGGTGTTCCCAGACCAGCTGGGAGACATAGTCTGTCCAGTGAGTCCTGGATGTGCTCCGGGGTCTCCTCCCAGTGGGACGTGCCCAAAACGCCTCAAGTGGGAGGAGTCCAGGAGGCATCCTAATCAGATGCTCATACCACCTCAGCTGCCTCCTTTCAATGTGGAGGAGCAGCGGTTCTACTCTGAGCCTCTCCTGGATGACTGATCCCAAGCTTCCTAAACTGGCTCAAAATAAAGTTAAATTTAAAAAAAACCCAAACTCATCTCTCCTACCATGTTGAACATGTGTGAACCTTAACCTGTTCTCATATTTATTTAACATTTATTTTAGTTAAATTTGCATATACAGTACTTGCAGATATGTTGATGTCTTCCTCAATCTCAATAATGTATAAAATGCTTAAATATTTTTTATAGGATGTCTTTTATTATTTCTGCATTAGCAGGGAGAGCAATTAGGTGTTTGATCTTCAGCATCAATGGTATTCTCACAAGATCATCAAAGGCATATAAACCTCATGAAGAACACAAATCAAAAAGACACCTGGGTGACCAATTAAGTGTGAACATGTTTGTATGCATCTCTGTGCACTTGGTATATTTTGCTAGGCAGTGCCCTGGGGCGGGTAACGGCATCCTCCTGCCCCGACTGTCGGTTGGTTAACTGTCTACACGCTGTCTCTTTTGACCTTGTGTTGACTACAACAGTGGCTGAATGCACATCTAACGCACTCCCTTCCTTTGTGGTGCAATCCTGTGGAAGTCATTTCATTTACTGGGCTTTCAACTTCAGCCAGTATGGGGGTTGAGGAGGGTGAGTCTGTGTTTAATCAGTCTGCCACAAAGCATTCCTCTAAACAAAATCAGTTCTGATGTCCCGTGAAAAGATCTCTCAGCAGAAGACTGAATTAAACATGTAAATGGGCTTGTCACTTTTTCATTTTGTATTTATCATTCTTGTTCAGCAGTGCTTGCCAGTGCATAATATGACTGCTAATAAGTGTGTATTAGCTTGTAGCTTGTTCTGCATTACATATTGATACAACAGTACTTTAGTGAAACTGTCCTACAGCAGAAGACAACATTAGATTGTATTTATCCAGCAGGCATTATGACCTACAGGTATGTGTTGCAAAAAAAGGACCTTTATTGGTTGTAGAAATAATTACATGAAGTGAGATGGTAGAGAGTTAGACGTGTAACGTGTTTAAAGTAGACACTCACACTATGCTAACCCAAACCATTACCCTAATTTTAACCACCCAAAAATGTGTATTTAATGTGTAAAGTAAGAATATAAAAACAGACGGCTGTGAAAAACAAGGAGCATAGGAAGTGAACACATGTCTGCTGAATGGAGAAGCAAGTTTTATTCCCCTCCACTATCCCCAACTACTACTGCTATTAACAATTTGAGTGCTTTTGAAATTATGAGCAGTGTTAGGAGTAACGCGTTACTGTAATGCCACTACTTTTGCAGTAACGTACTGTGTAACAAAATTACTGTTTAAAAATTCAGTAATGCATTACAGTTACCGAAATTTGATCAGATGCGGTACTTGTTTTATTAATATGAATAGATATTTTTAGCGCAAATACTGTAAATACAAACTGGTCCTACGTAGCTAACGCAGCCGTCAGTCAACTGTTGCAAAGTCTGTTCACTGCCGCAGCCAGCAGCCACAAATGGAGCTTGCTCCTGCTGGGAAAAGATGAAGCTACTTTGGTTTTGTGGAAATACACAGATTATTTTTCCTTTGTCACAGTCAAGGACAAAAGCATATTGGTGGGTTGCAAACTAAAGTGCAGTTGAGACCGACTGCAATCTTCAGAAGTGCCTGAGAACAGCAACAAGATCCAACAAAGCTACTGCTATGCTATGCTAACAACACCGTATAGTGGATCTACGTTATCTGAACAGCCATGGCTGGATTTCAAGCACAGGTATGCATCTGGACAGTTTGTGACCCAGCAAGAATTAAACCGACTGATTGCCAGATACGTCGTTACAGAATGAAGATCTGATAACAGTCATTTTCCATCAGACAGCTGAGACTAGGGCTGCAGCTAATGACTATTTTACGGCTCGAGTAATCACCCACTCTAACTGAAGATTACTCGAGTAATCTGATACTTGTTTTTAAAGAAACTTGCATTGACCAACATTTGTGGACCTTTCTTTCCTAAAGAGCAGTAGTAATTGTACCAAACACTCAATAATACAGGTACATATTTATTGCAATGCTTATTGCAATGTTTATTGAATAGAACGTAACTTTAAACGGTACGTTACACCATAAAGTTCCTTTTGCTAGCAGTTAGCATCCATTAGCATCTGCTAGCGGACACTGTTAGCATCCGTTAGCGGCAGTAACTATATGTTCTTTGGTCATACAAGCATAATTAGCGTAGCTGACTACATTCTATTCATCTAAATTTTAAATCTCAATCACATACCTTGTCTCAGGTGTGCTGGCTGTGCATGATATGGGATGCTTTCTGCCGAGACACTGTAACAGATGACGTTGTAGCATGCTAGCTCGCCGCTCAGCTTTACCATGTACACACTGCATAATGTTTTCCTTCAATTTGAGCTTGAAATGATTCCAGACTTGAGATACTTTTGTCACTTTTTAATAAATGTTCTTTATCTTTGCCGGCCCATCACTATGCCACTCTGACATGGTGCCGTGAAACCAATCTGCATTTTGTTTAGGTAACGTGACTGGAAGAAGGTCATATAGTCCGGAAGTGCTACATTAAACAACACAATGCATAAATTTTGAATTGAGAATTTTTTGTAACCGATTTATTCAAATTATTCGAGTAATCATTGCAGCCCTTGCTGAGACTATGATTTACTGAAGTTAAAACACATTTTCTTGCTACCTGGATAAAAATTATTCAAAAATGGATTTGATCTCCAAAAGGAATTTGAGGGACTGGATTTAGTCTCTGTCACAGCAGACATTTGCACTGTGGATAATGGACATTTTCTTTGGATCACTGCACATCGGATTAAATCCATATCATAAAGGTAAGAAATGTTGACAACTTTATGCAGGGTTGCCAACGCACTCTTTTTGGAGTGATTCTCACTCTTTTCCCCTCTCTCTCACTCCAAAAACTTTATTTTTCACTCCAAAATGAGGAAATTACTGGCAATTTTGTGTTGATTTTCTTCAGATTTTTCCCACAATAAGAGCTCTCAAGACAGGATAAAGCAGACTGAACATGTTCTAAAAGCTCTGTCTGAAACAGTCTGCTTTCAGCCTGACAATAAACCCGTAATGTAATCCATCCATCCATCTTCTACCACTTTTCCGGAGGTCCGGGTCGCGGAGGCAGCAGTTCAAGCAGAGAAGCCCAGACTTCCCTCTCCCCAGCCACCTGCTCCAGCTCTTCAGATGGGGATACCAAGGCGTTCCCAGACCAGCTGGGAGACATAGTCTCTCCACCGAGTCCTGGGTCTGCCCCGGGGTCTCCTCCCAGTGGGAAGTACCTGAAACACCTCAAGTGGGAGGCGTCCAGGAGGCATCCTAATCAGATGCCCATACCACCTCAACTGACTCCTTTCAATGTGGAGGAGCAGCGGTTCTACTCTGAGCCTCTCCCGGATGACTGAGCTCCTCACCCTATCTCTGAGGGTGAGTCCAGCAATCCTACGGAGAAAGCTCATTTCAGCTGCTTGTATCCGTGATCTCGTTCTTTCGGTCATTACCCAAAGCTCGTGACCATAGGTGAGAGTAGGAACGTAGATTGACTGGTAAATCGACAGCTTTGCCTTAGAACTAAGCTCCCTCTTCACCACAACAGACTGGTACAACGTCCGCATCACTGCAGATGCTGCTCCAATCCGTCTGTCGATCTCTCGCTCCATTTTCCCCTCACTCGTGAACAAGACCCCAAGATACTTAAACTCCTCCACTTGGGGCAGGAGCCTGTCCCCAACCCGGAGAGGACAATCCACCTTTTTCCGGCTGAGGACCATGGACTCGGACTTGGAGGTGCTGATTCTCATCCCAGCCGCTTCACACTCAGCGGCAAACCGTCCCAGCAAGAGCTGTAGGTCACTGCTGGATGAAGCCAACAGGACAACATCATCTGCAAACAACAGAGATGAGATCCTGTGGTCACCAAGCATGACACCCTCCATTCCCTGGCTGCGCCTAGAAATCCTGTCCATAAAAATTATGAACAGGATCGGTGATAAAGGGCAGCCCTGGCAGAATCCAACTCTCACTGGGAATGACTCCGACCGAGTGTTGGCAATACAAACCAAACTCTCACAACGGTCGTACAGAAACCGAATAGCTCGTAACAACAAGCCCGATACCCCATACTCCCGAAGCACCCCCCACACCACGAGGGACGTGGTCAAATGCCTTCTCCAAGTCCACAAAACACATGTAAACTGGTTGGGCAAACTCCCACGAACCCTCAAGAATTCTCGAGAGGGTAAAGAGCTGGTCCGATGTGCCACGGCCAGGACGAAAACCACATTGCTCCTCCTGAATCCGAGGTTCGACCAACGGCCGGACTCTCCTCTCCAGTACCTTGGCATAGACCTTCCCAGAGAGGCTGAGGAGTGTGATCCCTCTAAAGCTGGAGCACACCCTCCGGTCCCCTTTTTTGAAGAGAGGAACCACCACCCCGGTTTGCCATGCCAAAGGCACTGCCCCCGACCTCCACGCAATGTTGCAGAGGCGTGTCAACCATGACAACCCAACAACATCCAGGGCCTTGAGGTACTCAGGGCGAATCTCGTAATGTAATCCATTAATTAAATTATCTTACTATGTGTGCAAGATGATTTAAGTATGCATTTAAAAGTAATGTGAAAGTTACTTTTCCAAGTAACTAATTACTTTAATCATGCAGTAATTGGTAAGTAATTCAGTTATTTTTGAAAAGAAGTAACTAGTAACTGTAACTAGTTACTATTTTTTAATAACTTGCCCAACAGTGATTATGACACACATAGTGTCACATATTTAACACAGATCACTGGATCATAATGGGAGGGTGGAACAAGCAATATTTGTTGGCATTTAATTTGGAAGATCTGTTGATTTCAGTATAGTGGATACAGGTGTTCTCCACAAGCACTCTTCTATACTAGAGTTGTGTTTATAGTAACTATTTTTCTTCTCATTCTGATGTTCCCAACACCTGGTGATATTAAATTTTTAAGTTTTTTTTAATGCACTGTGCACAGCGAGAAGTGTTAACCAAAACATGTGAGAGGACATGCTTATTTTTGCTCTGAATTTGTGGAATTTATACCCCTTTTACACAGGGATGAAAATCAGTGAAAGATCGTCAATTTTTGATATATCAATGATCTTCAGTAATCTCCACAGTCACCACGGTCTCCTCAAAGTTTTTACTCAGTACAAATTAGGGATAGGAATCACGAGGGAATTCACAATTCAATTCGGATCACAATGTTTGGGTCATGATAAAATCCTATCACGATTCAACAATAATCATGATGCTTGTATCGTGATCTCATATATTTTGATTTTTTTTCACCTTATTCAACCTCAAATTATGTCCCAAAGTAAAACTGTGGACATCTCTCTTTCATATAATAGTTCTTAAGTACATCTTCTGATGCACCTGAACATATCATCAGTGATATAGCCTGGGTTCATCGGATATTTCGGGGCTTTGGACTAAGGCTGAAACGATTAGTCGATGTTATCGATAACGTTGACAATAAAAATTTGTTGACATAATATTTTTATTGTCGACAAATCGTTTAATTATAAAGTTTATATGCATGCCGCGGTAACGTTCACTTGTAACTGCAATGCACGACCGTAACTGCTGGGGACAGTAGCGTCTCTGTTGTCTGGCATGCATGAACAATTTTCAGCGAAGAAGAAGAGGAGCACATTTCTGGCTCTGAGTATGGCGAATGTTGAAGTGGATAAAAAAAAGCAGACCCAAACTTTCTGTTGTTTGGGAACATTTTACAGAAGACAAAAAAGCAAAACAAGAAAAATGCAGACTTTGCAAGGCAGACCTCTCTTACCACGACAGCACTACAGTGATGCATGAGCATCTGAAACAATGGCATCCAAGAGCCGCGGCATTACCGTCTGCTGGGTAATTTTTAGCAAAGCAAAGAAAGTTAGCACGGCTTATTTTCAATGGCCAACTGTTTCAAGCTTTAGAAAAATGACAGTACTGTTAGTATGTGCTGTTAATGTTAGTTTACCTGGTTGCTGAGGATTGAGCTGTCATGGCTAACGTGTTGAATGCAGTAAATGACTGAATTACAGGAGTCACTATGGCTTTTTCATTCATTCATTCATTCATCTTCTTCCGCTTAATCCTTTTCGGGTTGCGGGGTAAGGGGGGGGGGGGGCTGGAGCCTATCCCAGCATCTTTGGGCGGGAGGCAGGGTACACCCTGGACAGATCGCCAGTCCATCACAGGGCCAACACAAGCTTTTTCATCTTTGTTAATAATAGCCCTCATTCTGAATATTAGTTACACTATGTTACACTGTGTCCAGCTGAGACAAAATGGCATTTAGATGCCTCCCGCCCACGAGAGACGGAATGTTAAGAGGTATTAAACAGCGGCTGAGGTAAAATACGCACTAGACTAGAGCCCCAACAAGAAGCAGAGATGGTGGACGGGAGAAAAATAAACGCGATTAGTCGACTAGTTGAAAAAAAAATAGTCGTTATATTAGTCGACTACTACAATAATCTTTAGTTGCAGCCCTACTTTTAACATCAGACACCCTTGCCCAGGTGACCCCACTGCGGCTAATCAGACCGCAGTGTGTGCTCAGGTAGCATGCTCTAATCCCCATGGATCTCCTCTCTGGATCCAGAGCCATCTCAAGGCTTTCTCAGCTGTTTCAGTATTCTTGGGGCTTCGCATTCTGTGGAGATGCGTCTCTACACGCAGGGAGGGTGGTGGACTGTGTTTGGAATAGATTCCCACTCCAACTATGTTTATCTGACTCTGTGGACTCTTTTAAAAAGCAGCTGAAAACTTTTTGGTTTAAAGAGGCTTTCCGTTGAATTTGAATTAAACTGCTTTTTAATGCTTAGTCTGATATTTTTAAATTATTTTAAGTTTGTGTTTTAACTTGTTTTTGTATTTTTTAAATTATTTTTATCTATCAAATTCCTTTTATTCTAGTTTATTGTACAGCACTTTGTGACTATATGCCTCTGAAAAGCGCTTCATAAATAAACATTACTTTTTCTCCAGCACTGCTCGCAAGCTCCATGCTGGTGCGTTTTTAGCTTAGCCGTTGCTAACGCTGCTCCAAGACATGTGCTGACCCGTGTGTGGGTTTTTTTCATGCAGCACTCCTTGTGTGTTGTGTGTCATGTCAAAGTCGTTCCTCCCATCTTTGTTATAAAACCAAAAAAGGCCCAACATTTGAGCCAACTTTGAGTGAACTGCTTCCTAACTTTCAAAGCTGGCTGGAAATCTTGCAAGACAAGCTATGACTTCACTTGACTGGGTGTTTGCTTTGCACCATCTAGTGGACTGAAAACACATTTGGTTGAATACCCAACAGAGTGTGTAATGTTTACATGAATATGTATAATTAATAAAAGATTGATCCATGCATTTTGGGATCAGTGCATCGTCATTAGTTTCAAGTATCGCGATTCATCACTGAATCGATCTTTTGTCCCACCCCAGTCCAAAAACAGACAAGGATCTCCCAAATGATCCCAAACATCAAAAATTGGCCCAATCTCTCAATGACCTGCTGTGACCCGTTCTGTGTAAAGGGGCCCTTCAAAGAGATAGACATAGAAATTATGATATTACCAATATGGTGTATGAGGTCTTGACATGAACCCTCAAAGTGAGCACTTTTGTTGATGCCATCTTACCAAATTGAAACCTGGAGGAAGCAGAGCAATTGAATGCTTATTGGCTAGACACCCAAAAAGTAGCAGGTAGGGACCAATTAGAAGTACCCCACCTTATTGTTCTAAAAGACACCATGATTCATGATTTCTTTGATTCACTATGATGCAAAACAAGCAATTAAGTGAATATACTAATTAGAAACTTACTAATAACTGAAAGCCTTAACATGGCTACTTATAAACTAATAGATAAAATGTATTTTGCAGCCACATGTGTTGTCACCTGCTGGATTTTAGATAAAATGGAAGGTGTGGGAAGCTACATCCATTACTTACTTGTTTTTAAGCATTTCTCCAATGGAAATTTGAGGAATTGCAGCTTTTAGCCTTTCCACATCACCTTCATGCTTCAGCATTTTCACTTGAACCTAGCAAATGTACTTTTTAAAGAACTGTAAGTAAGGTAAAATAAGTTTAGAATTTGCTCATGCCTCGTGGTTTATCTGCCCTCCTTTGAGCAGGACTGAAAGTGACTTTTTTCTGTTTTCAGTCCTGTAGCAGAGAATTAGGGCATGGCCCACTGTCCTCATATTGACTTTTAACTTTGTTTTAGTCCCACTATGTCTGCACTCACATTGTGTGCTTTTGATCAACCACTCTTATTGCTCCTGTCATTTCTTTCACTAAACCTATAATCACACCTTGTAGTGTCGCCACAGGTTTCAGCCCCAAACGTCTTCCTTTACCTTCTGTCAGGTGTTGCAATCACAAGCATGAATAAAGTTATTTTGAGCAATTTTTGGCCAAAAGATTTCAGTATGGAGCCACAAAACATATTTGAGTCTTAAAATTAAGATAAAACAGCTAAGTTACAGTATAAGTAGACTATAAACTGTCCTTTAAACATTAGGGGATTTTTTTTACCCCAATGGGGTGCCTTTTAGAGGCACCTAGTGTTGTAGAATGCGATGGCTCTTGGAGAGCAAACCCCGAAAAGAAACAAAAAAAACCCCAAAACAGGATCATTCCCTGGAACACAAGTATGGAAGAGAGCAGCCTGCTTGCCCACTGCATGAGGATAGCAGCCCTTTGCGGTGGAACTCTAACTCGCTATGGACCCTAAACATCACAAGGGCTGAAAAGGTCCCCCATTGTCAGTAAATGACGGGGACCATAAATGAATGAAATGTACCATAGTTGTAGCTATGAGAAATCTCAGATAAATTTGAATTTGGGTGACCTTGAACTCAAGGTCAGAGGTCAATTTTTCCTTCTGCGGCACCAACATGTTCCTGCTGAGGAGACTCAGGTCTTTTGGTGTACAAGGGGCGCTGCTGAAGTCATTCTATGACACGGTGGTGGCGTCAGCCATCACTTTTGGAGTGGTCTGCTGGGGCAGTGGCATCACTGCAGCCGATAGGAAGAGACTGAACAAACTGATTAAGAAAGCTAGCTCTGTCCTGGGGCAACGCCTTGATCCGATGGAGGAGAGAGGAGAGAGAAGGACGGTGGCTAAACTGTCATCTCTGCTGGAGTCCGAGTTCCACCCTATGCAGGACATACTGGATGCACTGAGGAGCTCATTTAGCAGCAGACTACATCATCCCAGGTGCACAACCGAGAGGTTTCGTCGGTCCTTCCTACCAACGGCTGTCAGACTGTACAACCTAAGCAGGGCTGCTCGCAGAGATAGCAAAAAGACGTAACAAACTAATAGTTTTTTTTGAATGCAAAAGATGCAATAGACTTACACAATGGTCCCCTCCGGCATACAACTAGGAACATACCGGTCGCTATGGAGGGTGAGAATATGTATGGGCACATAATCATACCATGTAGGATAACTAAGTAGACGGTTATGCTGTTTCATCCCACCTAGCAACAATGCTCTGCACTGTGTGTGTTTATATATTTACATATTTATTCCATCTAGCTACAATGCTCTGCACTGGGTGTGTTTATATTTATATATCTATATATTTATTCCATCTAGCTACATTGCTCAGCACTGGGTGTGTTTATATACTTGCATATTTATTCCACCTAGCTGCAATGCTCCGTACTGTGGGTGTTTATATATTTACATATTTATTCCATCTAGCTACAATGCTCTGCACTGGGTGTGTTTATATTTATATATCTATATATTTATTCCATCTAGCTACAATGCTCAGCACTGGGTGTGTTTATGTTTATATTTATATATCTATATATTTATTCCATCTAGCTACATTGCTCCGCACTGTGTGTGTTTATATACTTGCATATTTATTCCACCTAGCTGCAATGCTCCGTACTGTGGGTGTTTATATATTTACATATTTATTCCATCTAGCTACAATGCTCTGCACTGTGTGTTCATATATTCATATATTTATTCCATCCAGCTACAATGCTCAGCACTGTGTGTCTGTGTGTGTGTGTGTGTGTATATATATATTTTATAGTAATATGTACATATGTATATTAGCTGCTCTTGCTTGCTTGTTTGTTTTTTTTTTCTTGCCTTCTGATTGTTGCTCTGAGTGTTGCTATCCCTGTGCTGTTGCAATCCTGGAATTTCCCCGTTGTGGGACTAATAAAGGCTTATCTTATCTTATCTTATCAATACCGATCTTGTAAACTCAATACCTGCAGAAAGAAATTATGTATGCTTTTGAAAATTGACACCGTAGTTGTATCTAAAAAAAATCTCGGACGAGTTTGAAGTTGGGTGACCTTGACCTTGCGGTTGACCTTGAGGTCCAGATCAGAGGTCAATTTTTCCCTAAATCTTGTAAATATGATAACTCGAAAAGGACATGGGGGAGGTTTTTGATATTGATACCGTAGTTGTATCTATGACAAATCTCCAACAAGTTTGAATTTGGGGACCTTAAACTCAAGGTCAAGGTCAAACGTCAATTGCTGGTTGAGGGGTACCACTGGCAGCCACCGGTGTTTGTTATCTCTTAATTTCTCATAAATTTGATAGATTTTTCTCCCTGTAAATTCACAACATTTCCGTGTCTTTTTGCAACTTTTCCTCCAAAAATAAAGGTTTTCTTTTGTAAATTATGAAGTTTTTCAATAAATTTGTGACTTTTCTCATGTCAATTTTTATTTTTTATCAAATACTTTTCAACATTTCATGCAAATTGTACCTTCGTTCTAAGAGATTTTTTAATTTCACATATAAATTTGCAGATTTTCTCTTACAATTTATAACCTTTTTCTTATAAATTTGTGACATATGTGCATATAAATGTCTATTTTTTCTCATGAACTTTTGATTATTTTCTCAAAAAATGCCCCCTTTTTGTAAATATTTATCTGCAATTTTTTTATTAAAATTTTGCAGTTTTTTTTTCCTTGTAAATGTACAGTTCTTTCTAATACTTTGTGAGTTTTCATGAAAATTGGATTTTTTTTTTAGACCTTATCAATGTCACAAGGAACCACTGATTATGAACAAAAAAATGGCAGCTTGCAGACCCCTGCCTTGTGTGGATATTATTCATGGACTCGAGGTGAAAGTCCACTGAGAATAGGCTGTAACGTGTCAGTCACAGTTAGGCAGAGTGGTGTTGTCTTAAACAATGCAACTGGGTGAAAGTGAGTGAAGGAGATAGGAAACCATCAATATGCTCCCTGTGTAAATTGAAGAAGGTCATGATTTATGGCTCCCAACTACATTGTCCATACATGCTGAATCTACTCTTTTTTTCCTATCTCGCCTAGCTCAAGGACAGGTAAGGGTGCCTTTCTCTGCAGCTCATCCCCACCATCATCCAGTGTGTGGCACTTAGTGATGGACAGCCCCGTGAAAGGCCTGGGCTGTACAAAATGAATTGGGCGCCATCTGTAGGTAGCCACAGTGACTGATTGACAGTGAGCAGACACCCAGAAGGGAAGGCAAGAAAAACTGCAGCAAAAATTAATCAGATAGAAATTATAACAGTGGATTCTACTACCTGCAATACTCCATTTGACTCCTTGGATTTTTCACCACCTCATCAGGCACATCAGTCTTCCATTCTCCTTTTACTTAAGGACCCAGAGGTACAGGGGACAGCTGTGGTATTTTTTTTCAGAGGCCTCCCAACAGCTGCAAACCCCGCATGGCCCTGCATCTGTTCAGCTTTTCCAGCCTGTATTGGAACTAAAGCTACATAATATATTTCTCACTGGTCTTACCCTATTAAGCAGTGAGCAGATGGAAATTATATGGTAGTACATTAGGCCTGAGGATGGACCTACTGTAAGATCGAAATGGGACAACTTAAATAAGGCCACACGACAGAAATCAGGACTGTGAATTCATTCAAGCGGCATGGTTAGCACAATGATGTCTTCTCTGAATCTGAAGGTTTATTATTTATTTGGATGATTTATTATGTCTGGGTGTTACTTTGCCTTTGGAAGGAGCCAGACGTAACAAATGGAGTGCTCATTAGCATTTGACCTCCACATTATGCTTTGTTTACCTGGCTCTGCTCACCTCCATATCTCCCTCAGACAAAATCGGGGCTTTCACTGAAGCCTTTGACTGTGACACAGTTTTGTTACTGGGCGGTAAAGGTAAGTACCACATTTGCATTGCAAGATTTCTCAAACAAGTTGAGCACGCAGAAACAGGTGGAGGAGTGGAAGGGGAGTGCTCTACTTCCCTAGGGACTAAGCCACTCCCTGATGCTGTAGACTAGGCTGACGGCTGCTTAAATCCCCGGAGAAGATGGAAGGGAATAAAGTTACATCCTGCATTGTGAGGAGAGACTATTTTGCGTGCAGCCATAGTTGTTCACTAATTGCTTAGGGGTCACAGTGTGATCACAGCATTTGTAGGTTTACTTGATATTATAGTTTAGTGTAGTTTCAACTGAGCCAAGTCGTTGGGCAATACTGATTGCAGGAATGTGTGTACACGTATGTTGAAATAACCATACTCTGCTGTTTAGTATCACTCTGCTTCACATGTTCTAATAATTATTAGAATAGAATAGAATAGGCTTTATTGACATTGTACAGTTGTACAGCACAACAAAATTGTGAGTGCTCCACCAGGCTACTGCGCAATGAATTGAGAAGAATTTGAAATAAAACAGTTACAGAACACACGATTAACCATACGACTGAGGTTAAGGTAAAAGTAAAAATGACAAATAGCCCACTGGTATATACGCAGGTATAGTAGTGGCTTTGCGGGTGGAACTATGTGCATAGGGGTGCGGAGTGCAGAACACATACTACAGTAAAATGACCCAAGGATTATGGAAAATATGTACAGTAGTGATTTCACGGATGAGTCAATATACATGAAAGTGAGGAGTGCAACGACAGGTGGGTTATGGTGATAATTAAAAGGTCCTCAGTTCTGTGCGTGTGAGTGTTCAGAAGGAGGGGGGTGGGGCCTCTGACTGTTTGCAGTTCGGATGGCCCAGGCGACGAAACAGTTTGTCAGTCTGGAGGTGTAGGACCTGATTGATCTGAACCGTCATCCAGAGGGAAACAGGTCAAACAGGTGGTGGACAGGATGTGAGGGGTCTCCTGTGATGGCCTTGATCCTTCTGAGACAGGAGGCTCTGGAGATGTCTTCCAGGGAGGGCAGAGGGCCGCCGATAATTTTTTGTACAGTGTTGATGACCCTCTGCCCAGCCTTCCTGTTCTCGGCTGTGGAGCCGGCATACCACACACCCAGACAGTAGGTGCGCGCACTCTCCACTGAGCAGTGGTAGAAGGCCAGCAGCAGCTTCTGGTCCAGATTGTGCTTCCTCAGGACACAGAGGAAGTGCAGCCGCTGTTGGACTTTCTTCACCAGGGCCTTGGTGTTGACAGTCCAGGAGAGGTCAGAGGAGATGTGGGTGCCAAGGAACCTGAAGGCGGGGACGTTTTCCACGCGGTTGCCATTTATTAGGGGTGGGGTGGGGGGGGGTCCTGTCTGTTTTTCCTGAAATCCAGAATGAGTTCTTTGGGGTTTTTTTGGACATTCAGTTCCAGGTTGTTTGCTTAGCACCACAGCAGCAGATTCTCTACCTCTGCCCTGTATGCCTTCTCATCGTCGTCGGTGATGAGCCCAACCAAGGTGGTGTCGTCCGCATATTTCACGATGATGGTGGTTGGGTGGGTTGGAATACAGTTAAAGGTGTACAGGGAGTATAGTAGAGGGCTTAGCGCACAGCCTTGGGGGGAGCCGGTGCTAAGAGACAGTGCGGAGGAGTGGTGGGGGCCAAGTCTGACTGTGAGCGGTTGGTGAGAAAGTTCTTTATCCAGGAGCAGGTGGAGGGGAGGGGGGTCTGGAGGAGGTGCAGTTTGTTGATTAGGATGTCCAGGATGGTGGTGTTAAAACCTGAGCTGTAGTCCACGAAGAGCATCCTCACGTAGCTCCTTGGGTTCTCCAGGTGGCTCAGCGCTCTGTGGAGAGTGGCGATGGCATCTTCCATAGACTGGTTCTCCCTGTAGGCAAACTGATGGGGGGAAGACAGAAGGAGGGGGAAGGCAGTCCCTGATGTGCTGGGACACCAGTCGCTCAAACATTTCATGACTACAGACGTGAGTGCTATGGGTCTGTAGTCATTCAGGCTGTCAATTGTGGCCTTTTTGGGGATGAAGATGATGGTGGAGGCTTTGAGGCAGGAGGGGATGGTGGCATGCATCAGGGAGAGGTTGAACAGCTTGGTGAGGATCCCTGCCAGCTGGTCTGCATATGCTTTGACCACTGCTCCTGGGATTCCGTCTGGACCAGCAGCTCTGCAGGGGTTCACTGCTCTCAGTTGCCTCCCCACCTCATGCACCTGTAGAGAGAGGAGGGGGGAGGGAGAGAGAGGGTAAGGGGGGATGGGTATGGGGGGGAGGTGTGCTCAAACCGGGCAAAGAAGCTGTTAACTTCTCTGCCAGAGTAAGGCGGCTGTCTGATGCTGGGGGGCCCTGTATTTGGTGAGGGTGTGGAGCGTGTAAATAACGAGGTGGATTTGGCTCAGACAATTTATTACACATCTCACACAAGAAGCATAGACAGAATGACAACTCAGCAGAGACTCTTCTCTTAAATAGCATGGCATTCCTCTAGAAGCTTCTAACACACAAAAGGTCACATTGCATTCACTTCCTTAATCCTTTATCATTCCTCTAGAAGTTTCTAACATACAAAAGGTCACACTGCATTCATCCTTCACACCTCCCTGTTATCTCCCAGGGAACCTCTGCTCTTTGTTCTTGTCTAAGATGTTATACAATTATGCACTCCCCATGTGCCGCCATACGACCCCCCCGAGCATCTTGGATAGAACAATAGAATAACAGTGCGTATGCTGTGGTAGAATCATTAAACATCAATCCACATGCTGCTTGGGCTTCAGTCTTCTCCCGTATCTGCTGTAACCAGGATTCACCGCCTCTGCGGTGCTGTCATGCTGGTGGGTTGATGTTTGAGGGGTAAAAGTCTGTCCGTGTGGGTGCTCTGGGGAATCTTTTCTCTGGGAAGCTCCCCGTGGGGGTCTTCCACGCTGAGGGGCCCTCGCCAACAGCACTTGCTCGTCCGCCACCACGAAAGCGGGTTTGAGTCTGTCTATGCCAATCTTTTCCCTCCTACCCCCCAAATCTAGCAAAAAATGCTTGTCCCCTGTTTCCAGCACTCTGAACGGTCCATCATAAGGTGGGCGCAGTGGAGGGCGATAGGCGTCGTGTCTGACAAAAACGAACTCCGTGTTTTTCAAAGTTTTAGGCACAAAAACGCGCGGAAAACTGTGGTGGGCAGGGCCCAGCAGCGTGCTTGTGTCTATGCTACGCTGCAACAGCTGAGACGGGGAGCTGCCCGGCGCGGGATTATCTGGAAGAAACTCCCCGGGCAGCCGAAGTGGTTGCGCAAAAACGAGTTCAGCCAGGGAAGCTTCCAGATCCTCTTTAGGCGCAGAACGTAACCCCAATAAAACCCACGGTAGCTTGTCTACCCAATTTGCATCCGTCAATGAAGCCCTGAGAGCCGCTTTCAATGACCTATGAAAACGTTCGCATAACCCATTAGCCTGTGGATTGTACGCGGCTGTGCAGTGAATTGTCACACCCAGGCTGCTGGCCATTGTTGACCAGAGTTCGGAAACAAATTGAGGGCCTCTGTCGGACGTAATATCCGACGGGACTCCAAAACGCGCCACCCATGCTGTTAAAAACGCGCGCGCCACCTCCTTGGCTGTGGTTGCCGCCAGTGGAACCACTTCCGGCCAGCGCGTGGTGCGATCTACCATTGTCAGAAGTTGCGTGCACCCTTGTGATGGTGGGAGGGGGCCCACGAGGTCCACGTGAACATGGTCGAACCTCTTAGCCGGGATGCGAAACGGCTCCAAGGGAGCCTTCGTGTGTCTGTGTACTTTGGCTCGTTGGCATACCATGCAGGCTGCCGCCCACTCTTTCACTTGTTTGCGAAGGCTCGATCACACGAATTTCTCCCCTACCATTTTGACTGACGCGCGCACTCCCGGGTGCGCCAAAGAATGAATCGAGTCAAACACGCGGCGGCGCCACACGGCCGGGACCACAGGACGTGGGCGCCCCGTGGAGACATCACAGATTAGGGGGGGCATACCGTCTTGCAGCACCCTGCTCTCCAGCCTTAACCCTGTTGGTCCAGACTGGAGTGCGCGCATGTCTGCGTCACTAACCTGCTCCGTGGCCATGGCTGCGTAATCTATACCCAAGCCGACCGGGGCTGCCACGGCGCGCGAGAGGCAGTCTGCCACTACAATCAGTTTACCTGAGACATGCTGAATATCGGTAGTAAACTCTGAGATCGCGGCCAGCTGTCTCTGCTGCCGGCCCGACCACGGTTCTGAAACCTTGGCCATCGCGAATGTTAGTGGCTTGTGGTCAACGAACGCGGTGAAACTGCGCCCTTCCAGCCAGAACTGGAAGTGGTGAATGGCCAGGTGGAGAGCCAGCAACTCCCTGTCGAACGCGCTGTATTTACGTTCACTGTCGCGCAAAGTCCTGCTGAAAAAGGCGAGTGGCTGCCAAGCCCTGGCTACGCGCTGCTCCACGACCGCCCCTATGGCCACTTCTGAAGCGACAGTGGTGAGCGCTATGCGGGCCGTTGGGTCTGGATGTGCAAGCAATACGGCGTTTGCCAGGGCTGCTTTGACTTCCGAGAATGCCCGCTCTCGCTCCGGGGTCCATTCGACCTTATCCGCTGGCTTCTGTTTTCTGAGCGCGGCATACAGTGGTTGCATGAGCTGCGCTGCGCGGGGAAGGAAACAGTTATAAAAATTCACCATTCCCAAAAATTCTTGTAGCGCCCTGACCGTTTGCGGCCCGGGAAAATCTGCTACCGCGCGCACTTTGTCAGGCAGCGGGACTGCTCCTTCGGGAGAGACGCGGTGCCCCAAAAAATCAATCCCCGTCACCCCGAACTGACATTTCGCTGGGTTGATTATTAACCCGTGCTCTTCCAACCTCTGGAAAACCGTCGTGAGGTGGGTTTCGTGTTCGTCTTCGGACGTGCTGGCTACTAAGATATCGTCCAGGTAGACGAACACGAAAGGGAGATCGCGCAGCACTGCATCCATCATGCGTTGGAACGTCTGTGCAGCCCCTTTAAGCCCAAAAGGCATGCGCAAAAACTTGAATAAACTGAACGGAGTTATTACCGCTGTTTTGGGTATGTCCTCAGCGCGTACTGGGACTTGGTGGTAACCGTGGACCAGATCTATTTTAGAAAAAAGGCGCGCTCCTGCAAGGTGAATGGAAAAATCCTGAATGTGAGGAATTGGGTAGCAGTCGTGCGCTGTGGCGTTGTTCAACCTGCGGAAATCTCCGCAAGGTCGCCACGAACCTTCAGCTTTAGGGACCATGTGTAGCGGGGAAGCCCATGGGCTGTTTGAGCGCCTAATGATGCCCAACCTCTCCAGGTTGGCGAACTCCTCGTGCGCTATGGCCAGTTTAGCTGCGTCCAAGCGCCGAGGTCTTGCAAAAACGGGCAGCCCGGTGGTGGTGATAAAATGCTCCACTCCGTGTTTAGCGATGGCTGCCAAAAACGTGGGGACAGTGAGTTCTGGGAACTGAGTGACCAGTGTGTGAAACTTACCGCATGTAGCTGTGACATTGGCTTGTGCTATTGTCCGGGTCACTCGAGCTATACAGGGGAGAGAGTCAAAAGATGCATTAACCAGGCGTCTGTTAGCGTCTGTTAGCGACATCTACCAACAAACCATGTGCACATAGAAAATCAGCCCCCAGTATATGGAAATTCAATGCTGCTATGACAAAAGTCCACTCAAATGTATGGCTGTGTAGAGACAAGAGTAGAGTCCTCTCACCAAAGGTCTTAATCCCCGAGCCGTTCGCTGCTGCCATCTCGGGGCCGCTGGATCCTGCCAGCCGGTCAGCGTAGGTCGGCCAGATGAAACTCTTCTGGACGCCGGTGTCCACTAGGAAATGCCTTCCCGAGCGTGCGTCCGTCAAGTAGAGCAGCTTGTTCTCCTCCCCGAGGGTCGCGGCTGCTACCGACCCCCGGTCTTGGCGTTTCCTGAGTCGCTTGAATTGGCACGGTGGTATACATTTGTGTGCCTTCTCTGCGAAGTGGCGGTGGTAGAAGCAAAGCGTGTCTCCCCCGTGTTCCTTGGTCCCCGCTGCTGCTGCCGTCGGTGGCTCTGCTGCTGCCGTCGATGGCTCCTCGCCTCCTCCGGCCGTCGCGCCGAGCTCCGTCGCTGTCGCAATGGTCGTGAACTCCCTGCTGGCGACAATGATCCGGTTTGCTTCCCGGGCTAGCGCACGATAGTCCCGCTTGGCCAGCAACAGTGAATTGGCCAGGGTCGCTCTTGCCACTGACGGAAGGTTCCGGAGGAAGTGGTGGGTAAAAATGAAATGGTCGTCGTCTGTGCCCTTTAACCTCAGCATCTTCCCCATCAGGTCAATGGCCGACCCATCTCCCAACCCGGTCCGAGTCAGGAGTCTCTCTGCTCTCTCACCATCCGAGAGTGTGAAGTGCTGGATGAGCGCAGCCTTCAGCGCGCCGCACTTGTCGTCGGTTGGTGGCTGATCGAGCAGGCTCTCTACGTGCTGAGCCATGCGGGCGTCGAGCACTGCGACCACATAGTGGAATTTTGTGTCATCCGCCGATATCCCCCGGAGGGCGAACTGCGCCTCGACTAGGTGGAACCAGGAGCGCGGGTTGTGCTGCCAAAAATCCGGTAGCTTGATCGCAACAGCACATGCGTGGCTGGGGGTTCCCATCGAGGTTGGCTCCGGGGGTCTTTCGTTGTGTTCCATGATTCGTCTTGAGTCACCAGTGTGGAGCGTGTAAATAACGAGGCGGATTTGGCTCAGACAATTTATTACACATCTCACACAAGAAGCATAGATAGAATGACAACTCAACAGAGACTCTTCTCTTAAATAGCATGGCATTCCTCTAGAAGCTTCTAACACACAAAAGGTCACATTGCATTCACTTCCTTAATCCTTTATCATTCCTCTAGAAGTTTCTAACACACAAAAGGTCACACTGCATTCATCCTTCACACCTCCCTGTTATCTCCCAGGGAACCTCTGCTCTTTGTTCTTGTCTAAGATGTTATACAATTACAGTTGCATTCCAAATAAGAGTATAGGTCGGAATAATAGTATAGGGTGGAAAAAACTGAAAATTTTAATAAGAGTATAGGGCGTAATAATAGTATAGGCTGGAAATTTGTTAAAATTTCAATAAAAGTATAGGTGCGCAATAATAGTATAGGGATGCACAATACATACAAAGTTAAATAATGTTCATAATTATGCCTGAGATATTGAAATATCTACAAAATTAAAAGAAACCACCTTCTGAATTGGTTTTATTTCTTTTGAAAATATTGTATGAACAATTTATCAGAGGAACATTAATAGCAATTTAAAATTTACCAAATTTAATGGTCAAGTTTAAACATTTGAAAAAAAAATAATACAACAAATGTACCAGTATATTCATAATATTGCAAATCAGCTTACTAATACTTGCTACCTGCCAAAAATATGAGGATTTAGTTTACAAATATATATATTTACTTTATAATTAAACAATATAGCATATTAGACACCGGGTCAGACACTTCAGAAGCCATCGTCTGCTGCTCCACGCATGGCCCCGGGCACATGGCATGACGACATGTAGACTGTTTTGTAAACAACCGGCACATGTATCCCGAACACAGCCGAGATAATACGGAAATAAAGGAAGTGCCTCCGACAGCTTTTTCAGCCAATTACGAGGAGTGATTTAGTGGCTGCGGGCCTGCTGCTTAGTACACACACACTTGAAAAAATATATACATACATACGAGTGCCACACTTCAATCGGTAAAGCTTTGAATAAATCTCGAAAAAATGTTCTTCATGTCAAAGCTGTTTAGCGTATAGACCCAAATAAAACCGTATAGGGTGACATAGGGCATATCCCAATAAGCGTATAGCCCCAAATAAGACCGTATAGGGCTGTATTTTTGGGCGAAATAAATACTCGTACATGTACGGTTATTTGGAATGCAACTGTATGCACTCCCCATGTGCCGCCATAAGGGCCTTGATGCCTCTCCACATCTGTCATAGGTTGTTGTTTGAGAGGAAGCCCTCCACCTTCCTCCTATATGCATTCTTAGCAAGTTTTATGCCTCTCCTCAGGTTAGCTCTGGCAGTACTGTACAGAGAGCTGTCCCTCTGTCTGAAGGCCGAGTTGCAGGCTCTGATCAGAGCCTGGACTTCACTGGTCATCCAGGGTTTGCGGTTTGGAAAGACCCGGATGTGTTTGGTGACCGTCACATTTTCTACACAGCATTTGATGTAGAAAAGGACAGGTTTAGTGTAGGAGTCCAGGTCCTGCTGTTCAAAGATGCTTCAATCAGTGCAGGCAAAGCAGTCTTGTTGCTGAAGAAGAGCATTTTCAGGCCAGGTTTTAATTGTTTGCTTGGTTGGGGGTAACTCTTCCTAAGGGGGGTGTAGGCAGGAATCAGTAACAGAGAGAGGTGGTCTGATTGTCCAAGGTGGGGGAAGGGGGTGCCTCTGTAGGCGTGCTTAATGTTGCTATAAACATGATCCAGTGTTCTTTCCCCTCTTGTGGGACACTTAACAAGCTGGTAGAATTTGGGGAGTACAGTCTTTAAGCATGCTTTGTTCAAATCCCCTGCAATAATGTGGACTGTGTCGGGGTGATCTCTTTACTGCCTGCTGACAATGTGTTGGAGATGATTGAGTGCTAAGCTAACGCTAGCATCAGGAGGAATGTAAACAGCTATTAAAATTAGTGCTGTAAGCTCGCGGGGTAGATACAAAGGTCTGCATAGGAAAGACATGGCCTCTAAGTCTGGTGAACAGTGGCTATGAATTATTCTGCTGTTTTTACACCAAGTCTGAAGCACATAAGCATAGAGCCCCCCCCCCCCTTCCCTTACCAGAATCAGCATTGCGGTTGAGACGGTGTGTAGTTCGGCCAGGTAATTCCACAGCAGCATCTGGAAAGCGTTTGTTCATCCATGACTCAGTCACAATCAGAATACAACAGTCCTGGACGTAGTGATTGTAGGCGATCTCTGTGTGCAGCTCGTCCACTTTGTTGGCAAGAGATCTGGCATTGGTGAGAAAAATTGAAGGTAACAGTGGTTTGGAGCAAAGTTTGCGCAGCTGGGCACGAAGGCCAGCCCTGCAACCTCGTTTCTGCTTCCTCTCCTCTTGTCAGAATCAGAATCAGAATCAGAATGAGATTTATTGCCATTGTTCATGTAGTACACAAACTAGGAATTTGTCTCGGTGCAATGCTGCAACATTAAACATTAAACATTTTTAAAATAAAAAACTATGCATGCAATAAAATGTAAAATATGAATGAGTAATACTAATCTATGCAATTATTAAATATATTAACAAGTAGCAGATATTGTGGAGTTCCACATAGTGCAGACGGTAGTGCAAAAGAAAACAGTGATAATTGTCGTGTGACCGGTTGAGCTGCTGTACGTAGTGCACGAGAGTCTAATAAGTCACTTAGTGTTCAGCAGTCTGATGGCAGAGGGGAAGAAGCTGTTCATGTAGCATCATCTGCACTTGCAGGGCATAACGAACCATGGAGCGCCCGGAGGTCTGGTGAGCTCTTAGGGGATGTGGTGGAAGTCACTGGAATGGGCACTGGAGATGACGGAAGTGAGTTGACGGCCAATGCCTATAAGTTCCTGGCAACTGTAGGTAATTAGTCCATCACAGAAGGAGCACAGAAAAGGTAGAAAAAACACAAGAAAGGGGGCAGTAGACCAAAGCGTCTAGCCGCTGCATGTGAACACGCCGCCATCTTTAATTACAGTAACTGTCAATCATTTCTTTTACAAATTAATAATCAAACATAATGTTGTATAAGATGCCTTCTTTTCCACAGTGTGACAAGCCTTCAAAAAACCAAATGTGTCAACTTGTGTTCTTTCTTGTTCATGCTAAGAGTTAGTCCACTTATACTTCAATTTTGGTGCTTTTAAATGAACTATCCCCGTTTCTGACAAAGAATCACAGAAGAATATTTGCTCCTGACTTGTGTCTTCATTTGAATATAACTAGAATATACTGTAGCAGTGAAGAGCAAAAGCGGGGATTAGCCGGAATAAGGCTGTCTACACTTACGTCACCAATCACGTGAACTTCGCCTTAGTGGCAGAGCAAGGTATAAACAACTCCTTTCTCAAAGTATTTCACTGGAAATGTTTGCTAAACTTAAACGAGGAATATGCCGAAATGGTGCACAATTGGCCCATGTAGCCATCACCATCTTATGAAATATGAATGGCAATCAAGAAATGCAAGCTTTTTAGACTCCCACTGGCCAGCAGGGATTACCGTAGAAGGATGTTGTGGGCTAATGCCTGCCAAAGGAGAATCCCATTTCGTAATGAGATGTGGAGGCTGAGGGATGATGTGACCCATGTCAAAGTCTGTTCAGACCACTTCATAACAGGTAGATCTGTTTACCAAAACTATAGACTCTTATTTAGGATTAAATGCCATTTGCCTACATGTATACGTTAATGTGAACATGCGGAAATATGCGAATTCGTATCCGAGGGAGTTGATAGCTAAACGAGAAAAGAATAGAAAAGTTTTGGCTCGGTAGGAATAGTTATTCCAATTTGAGCCGCTAATCAGCCTCAGAGCAAAAGCATCAACACTGCAATTAAACTAGCTTGGAAATGAGACTGCCAGTCACTTGTAGACAAATGGACCAAAGCTCTGTAGAGCTGTAACGAAGTGTTGGGATTAACGATGGCTAGAATGTAAACAAACAGCAGTCAAGTAATATCTTTACAGCTGTGAGCTCCAGTGGATAAATTTTGCCAACCTAAACATGATGACATTTTGGGCATTTTCACAGCAGGTAGAATTTATTTTCTATTATCAGAGTGTTCTGCCAATGCGCAGCAAAGCTGGCACATCTATCAGGGGGTTACAATATCAATAAATGATGTTTCTGGCCACTCTGTTGGATCATTCTTCCACATCGTGGTTGGTTGACAGAAGGGACACTTTCCAAGACCACAAATTTAAAGTTTTTGATTATATCTGATCTGATCTTGTGGTGAAAGCTCGTCATAATATTGATATGACAAATTGTTTCAATGATAAACTGCTGGTTTTTAGTACCTCTGCGCATTTTTTCCGTGGGAGCATGCCCACCAAGTACCTTGATGTGTAGACAGCCTGATGGCTAGGTTGGCTTGCTAGGCTAAATCGGGCATGCATTGTTATACCACAGCACCCCATCTCCTTGTCAAGTCTTTTACCAACAAAATGAAAGCACAAAGGTGTTGATGCCTCAGTGCAGAGCCTTGGCGGATGTATGCATTCTCGGATCATCACCAAAATGTTATGGGTTTCTCTCTAGTCCAAGGATCACCTCTGGTAAAAATTTCGTCCAAATCCATCCAGTAGTTTTGGAGTACACGCATGCACAGTGAAAATAATCTGCAGTTCACATGCCCATACTGTTGGCGCCAGTCAAGAGCCACCAACCTGATTTGAACAGCTGCAATCCAAACACAAAGAAGAGCATGGTGGCAGTCATTTTAAATGGTGGAAGCGATGGAGGTACGTGAATATAATGACAATCAAGTCGAACAGGAGCTTTTGCTGTTTAATGGCAGAGGACGAAAACAGACGGGCAAAAAGACAGACATTTGTTCACCCAGTATTGGCAGATTGCTCAGTACTTTACTCTGGTGAGACTTTTCGGGCGCATGCGCAGTACTGTTCCATTGACAGTAAAGGTGAGCTATTTTTGTATTTATCTCAAAAACAAAGTGTTATTTCAAAATTCTGGCAAATTAAAAGTCAAGAAAATATAGTGATACAAGGATACAAGCCTTTAGTTCCACTTAATGTTGACTGGGCGAGCTGAAACAGAGAGGCGGACAGACGGACAGATATACGCAGCATCAAACAGACGCAATAACCGATTACCGTATGCTTCCGTTTCACTGAGGCATAATGAAGAGCTGAAGTTGGATTTATCATCCTGATGTGATGTGATGATAACAGAATCGTGGCTTCCTCCAAGAATATGTAACTCAACTATCTCATAGCTGCCTAGGTAGCTAGCAAGTAGGTGGCTCTACAGAGTTACCAACTTTTCAGAGATGCTTGGAGTGAGATTTAGAGGGAATTGTGCACAATGGAAACTGGGGTTAGGGGTGGAGTGAGCATTCAGGTACAAAAAACACAGCTTTTTTTAATGCATACATTTCTTCACCTCGGAATAAGTTTTAGAACATGTTCAGTCTCCTTTATGCTGCCTTGGGAGCTCTTATTGTGGAAAAATGTGAGAAAAGTCAACACAGTAATAGCAGTAGTTTCCTTATTTTGGAGTGAGAAGTAATGTTTTTTTTAGTGAGAGAGAGGGCAAAAGAGTGAGACTCACTCCAAAAGAGAGAGTTGGCAACAGTATATATTGACAATACATACACTCTCTTAGTCTCATGTGTTATTGCTTAATTAAATGGCAGGAACTGTAGTGCTTTTAAACTAACACTGACCGCAATCGAGATGATGATGAAACTTAATAAGAATTTCAATTACTTTTCTCCTCTGAGTTTACCCTTTATACCGATACCAAAATTGATATTTATATCAGGGTTACCAAGTCGCATGCCCCTGGTGAATGACACTCATTTTTGACATTCATCATTCACCAACCCACCACCCAATCAAATGTCACGCAAAATATTGCATCTCACACAAATCACAAGTACTCCCATCTTTGGACCTCAAGAAATCATCCGCTTCCTGCAGTTGGGCATCTTATACAAGTTTCACTATATAGTTAGTGATGGTGTGTTGTTTTTTTTTTTTGTTGTTTTTTTTTGGGGGGGGGGGCTAAGTGTATTCAACATATGTTTTCCTCATGGAATACATTTTAACTGCAATTATTTCTGATTGTATTCTAAAAGGTGCCTTTTCTGAAATGTTTAATGACAAGGGGGCATGATGGGAAATATATTAAAATATTGTGGGAATGTGCAATTGATGAAGCAGGTTTGTCTCAAGTCAGCTTTATTACACATTCACCAACATCTCAAAGTAGAAAGCGAGCATCTCAGAAAAACTCGCTCCATATATACCCCAGTCCCCCACAGTTCACAAGTCACATTCATTCACATCAAAAGAAACAATGCATTTCCTCTTAAATCCTTTAGCATCCCCCCTCACAGACTTTGGCCCCCAAAGGCTCTTCCAAGCAGTCTCTCAGCACACAAAGGATTACGTTTTCACAGCTTCCTGTTATCTCCAAGGGAACTCTGCACTCTGTTCTATCTAAGATGTGGAGTACACTGTAAGGCATTAAGTAAGACACATGTGTGGCTAGTGTGGCTACACAACCCCCCCCCCCCCCAAACATTTTAGATTGAACAAGAGAATAACAGTATGCATGCCGTGATAGAATCAATACACATCAGTCCACATGCTGCTTGGGCTTCAGTCTCCTGCCGTATCTGCTGTAACCAGGATTCAACGCCTCCGTGGCGCTGTCATGCTGGGGAGCTGCTGTCTGGGGGTGAGAACCTTTTGTCAGTCCCTGTGGGTGTTCTGGGGAAATATTACTCTGTGAAGCTCCCCATGGGGGTCTTCCTCGCCGCGGGGCCCTTGCCAACAGCACTTGCTCATCCGCCACCACAAAAGCGGGTTTGAGTCTGTTTATGCCAACTTTTTCTTTCCTACCCCCCAAATCTAGCAAAAAATGCTTGTCCCCTGTTTCCAACACTCTGAACGGTCCATCATAAGGTGGTCGCAGTGGGGGTCGATGTGCATCGTGTCTGACAAAAACGAACTCCGCGTTTTTCAAAGTTTTAGGCACAAAAACGCGCGGAAAACTGTGGTGAACGGGACCGGGCAGGGTGCTTGATTCTATGCTACTCTGCAACAGCTGAGACGCGGAGCTGTCCGGCGCAGGGTTATCTGGGAGAAACTCCCCGGGCAGCCGAAGTGGTTGCGCGAAAATGAGCTCAGCCAGGGAGGCTTCTAAGTCCTCTTTAGGCGCAGAACGTAACCCCAATAAAATCCACGGTAGCTTGTCTACCCAATTTGCATCCGTCAGTGACGCCCTGAGCGCCGCTTTCAATGACCTATGAAAACATTCGCATAACCCATTAGCCTGCGGATTGTACGCGGTTGTGCGGTGAATTGTGACACCCAGGTTGCGGGCCATTGTCGACCAAAGTTCGGACACAAATTGCGGGCCTCTGTCGGACGTAATGTCCGACGGGACTCCAAAACGCGCCACCCTTGCTGTTAAAAATGCGCGCGCCACCTCCTCGGCCGTGGTTGACGCCAGCGGAACCACTTCCGGCCAGCGCGTGGTGCGGTCCACCATTGTCAGAAGGTGTGTGCGACAGCGGAAGGGGGCCCACGAGGTCCACATGAACGTGATCGAACCTCTTGGCCGGGATGTGAAACGGCTCCAAGGGAGCTCTCGTGTGCCTGTGTACCTTGGCTCGTTGACACGCCATGCAGGCTGCTGCCCACTCTTTAACTTGTTTGCAAAGGTTTGGCCACACAAATTTCTCTCCTACGATTTTGACCGACGCGCGCACTCCCGGGTGCGCCAAAGAATGAATCGAGTCAAAAACGCGGCGGCGCCACGCGGCCGGTACTACCGGACGCGGTCGTCCAGTGGAGACATCGCAGATTAGGGGGGGCATAACGTCTTGCAGCACCCTGTTCTCCAGCCTTAACCCTGTTGGTCCAGACTGGAGCGCGCGCACATCCGCGTCACTAACCTGCTCCGCGGCCATGGCTGCGTAACCTATTCCTGCGCTGACTGGAGCCGCCACGGTGCGCGAGAGGCAATCTGCGACTACATTCAGTTTGCCCGCCACATGCTGAATATCAGTAGTAAACTCTGAAATTGCGGCCAGCTGTCTCTGCTGCCGGCCTGACCACGGTTCGGAAACCTTGGCCATCGCGAATGTTAGCGGCTTGTGGTCAATGAACGCGGTGAAACAGCGTCCTTCCAGCCAGAACTGAAAGTGGCGGATGGCCAAATGGAGAGCCAGCAGCTCCCTGTCGAACGCGCTGTATTTACATTCACTATCGCGCAAAGTCCTGCTGAAAAAGGCGAGGGGCTGCCAAACCCCGGCTACATGCTGCTCCACGACCGCCCCTATGGCCACATCTGACGCGTCAGTAGTGAGCGCTATGCGGGCCGTTGGGTCTGGGTGTGCCAACAACGCAGCATTTGCCAAGGCTGCTTTTACCTCCGAGAACGCTTGCTCCCGCTCCGGGGACCACTTGACCTTATTCGCGGGTTTCTGTTTTTTGAGCACGGCATAAAGCGGTTGCATGAGTTGCGCTGCGCGGGGGAGGAAACAGTTATAAAAATTCACCATTCCCAAAAATTCCTGTAACGCCCTGACCATCTGCGGCCGGGGGAAATTTGCTACCGTGCGCACTTTGTCAGGAAGGGGAACCGCTCCTTTGGGGGAGACGCGGTGTCCTAAAAAATCAATCTGCGCCACTCCGAACTGACACTTCGCTGGGTTGATTATTAACCCGTGATCTCCCAACCTCCGGAAAACTGCCGCGAGGTGGTTTTCGTGTTCGTCTTCGGACGCGCTGGCTACCAAAATATCATCCAAGTAGACGAACACGAAAGGGAGATCGCGCAGCACCGTGTCCATCATGCGTTGGAACGTCTGTGCAGCCCCTTTAAGCCCGAATGGCATGCGCAAAAACTCGAATAGGCCAAATGGAGTTATTACCGCTGTTTTGGGTATGTCCTCAGCGTGCACCGGGACTTGGTGGTAACCGCGGACCAAATCTGTCTTAGAAAAAACACGCGCCCCTGCCAAATGAACGGAAAAATCTTGGATATGCGGGATTGGGTAGCGGTCATGCGCTGTGGTGTTGTTTAACCTGCGGAAATCCTCGCAAGGTCGCCACGAGCCGTCAGCCTTCGGGACCATGTGTAGCGGGGAAGCCCATGGGCTGTTTGAACGCCTGATGATGCCCAACCTCTCCAGGTTGGTGAACTCCTCGCACGCTATGGCCAGTTTAGTTGCGTCCAAGCGCCGAGCTTTTGCAAAAATGGGCGGTCCGGTAGTGGTAATAAAATGTTCCACTCCGTGTTTAGCGACAGTTGCCGAAAATGTGGGGACCGTGAGTGCTGGGAACTGAGTGGGCAGTGTGTGGAACTTACCGCTTGCAGCTGTGACGTTGGCTTGTGCTGTTACCCGGGCCACTCGCGCTGTACAGGGAATAGAATCAAAAGAAAATGCATTAACCAGGCGCCTGTTAGCGAGATCAACCAACAAACCATGTGAGCACAAAAAATCAGCCCCCAACATATTGAAATTCACTGCTGCTATAACAAAAGTCCACTCAAATGTACGGCCGTGTAGAGACAGAAGTAGAGTCCTCTCACCAAAGGTCTTAATTTCCGAGCCGTTCGCTGCTGCCACCCCGGGACCTCTGGAACCTGCCAGCCTGTCCGCGTAGGAAGGTGTGATGAAACTCAACTGGGAGCCTGTGTCCACGAGGAAATGCCTCCCCGAGCGTGCATCCAACAAGTAGAGCAGCTTGTTCTCCTCACCGAGGGTCGCGGCTGCTACCGACCCCCGGTCTTGGCGTTTCCCGAACGCTTGAACTGGCACGGTGGTACACATTTGCGTGCCCTCTCTGCGAAGCGACGGTGGTAGAAACAAAGGGTTCTTCTCCGCGTTCTCTGGCCCCCGCCGCCGCCATCGTCGGTGGTTCTGCTACCGCTGCTTCTGGCCCCCTGCCATCTCCGGCCGTCGCGCCGAGTTCCGCTGCTGTAGCCGTGGCCGCGCGCTGTCTGCTGGCGTTGACAATTCGATGCGCCTCCCGGGCCAGCGCGCGGTAATCCCGCTGGGCCAACAACGGCGAACCGGCCAGGGTCGCTCTCGTCGCTGACGGTAGGGTCCTGAGGAAGAGGTGGGTAAAGATGAAGTGGTCATCGTCCGAGCCTTTCAACCTCAGCATCTGCTCCATCAGGTCAACGGGCATGCCATCTCCCAACTCGGTCAGCGCCAGGAGTCTCTCTGCTCTCTCCTCAACCGAGAGAGTGTAGTGCTGGATGAGTGCAGCCTTCAACGCGCCGTATTTGTCGCTGGCTGGCGGCTGCTCCAGAAGGCTCTCCACATGCTGAGCCGTGTGGTTATCAAGTTTTGCGACCACATGGTAGAATTTTGTGTCATCTACCGATATCCCCCGGAGGTTGAACTGTGCCTCAACCGAGTGGAACCAGGAGCGCGGGTTGTTCTACCAAAAGTCCGGTAGCTGGACCGTAGCGGCATTCGCTTGGCTGGGGGCTCCTGATGAGGCTGACCCCGGGGAATTCTCTTCTCGCTACATGCTACGTCTTGGGTCACCAGTGTGGGAATGTGCAATTGATGAGGCAGGTTTGTCTCAAGTCAGCTTTATTACACATTCACCAACATCTCAAAGTAGAAAGCGAGCATCTCAGAAAAACTTGCTCCATATATACCCCAGTCCCCCACAGTTCACAAATCACATTCATTCACATCAAAAGAAACAATGCATTTTCTCTTAAATCCTTTAGCATCCCCCCTCACAGACTTTGGCCCCCAAAGGCTCTTCCAAGCAGTCTCTCAGCACACAAAGGATTACGTTTTCACAGCTTCCTGTTATCTCCAAGGGAACTCTGCACTCTGTTCTATCTAAGATGTGGAGTACACTGTAAGGCATTAAGTAAGACACATGTGTGGCTAGTGTGGCTACAATATACTAATTCCTGGACACTGCCAGAGCAGAGCACAGTGTTGCCAGGTTTGTGATTTTCCTGTAGACTTGGGCTTCTTTCTTCTTGATCATACTACAAACATGTTTATCTTTTGAAAGTCAGCTGACTGTGATATGAGATGAGATGAGATGAGATGAGATTCAACTTTATTGTCATTACACATTTTTTTTGAGATGAGATTCAACTTTATTGTCATTACACATTTTTTTTTAGATGAGATCCAGCTTTATTGTCATTACACATTTTTTTGAGATGAGATTCAACTTTATTGTCATTACACATTTTTTTTTGAGATGAGATTCAACTTTATTGTCATTACACATTTTTTTTAGATGAGATTCAACTTTATTGTCATTACACATTTTTTTTTTAGATGAGATTCAACTTTATTGTCATTACATATTTTTTTTGAGATGAGATTCAACTTTATTGTCATTACACATTTTTTTTTTGAGATGAGATTCAACTTTATTGTCATTACACATTTTTTTTTGAGATGAGATTCAACTTTATTGTCATTACACATTTTTTGAGATGAGATTCAACTTTATTGTCATTACACATTTTTTTTGAGATGAGATTCAACTTTATTGTCATTACACATTTTTTTTTTGAGATGAGATTCAACTTTATTGTCATTACACATTTTTTTTTTGAGATGAGATTCAACTTTATTGTCATTACACTTTTTTTTTTTGAGATGAGATTCAACTTTATTGTCATTAAAAGAGACTATTTAGTTATTTATTTTGTAGAATGTGTGTCGGGGTCACCAGTGTAGAATGTGTAAATGATGAGGCAAGCTGATCTCAAGCAGTTTATTACACATTCTCTCTCATGAGCATAGTAGAAAAGAGGACCTCTCAAACAGAACTCTTCACTTATATACTCAGGTCCTTCTGCATATCAAAAGGTCACAATGCATTCACATAAAAGGTCACTTTGCATGCACTTCCTTAATCCTTACACATCCCCCTCACAGTCTCTGGCATACAAAGGAAACTCCACACCGTCTCTGACATACAAAAGATCACATTTCACAGCTTCCTGTTATCTCCCAGGAAACTCTGCACTTGTTCTTATCTAAGATGTGAGCATTATGCAAGGCACATGTGTGGCTACAATTTACTTATTTTCTAATTTTACCTCTTGTTAAAACTAATGATATAATCACCATGACATGCAACTGCAGTCTGTCACTTTTTGATGTCCTGATGTGTTTAAATGCCCTTTTATAGGGCTGTGCAAAGAGTTTGATTAATCAAATGAATGTATGATTAAAAAACCCTCCAAAACTCCACAGTGTCAGCCTGGTTCACATCCACCATATTGGAATCTCACTCCAACTTGTAGCTGAAAGTTATTTGTTACACTAATGCGTTGGGCTATTTTGTTATTATACGTCTAAAAAAATACCATTGCAATAAATTTCAGAATCATACAATCTAAAAATTACTTTACTGCATGACTCGAGGGTTCTGTGTATATATGTGAGCATACAGTATGTATATGTGTGTTCTGGAGGCACCCATGCACTAGTGCACAACAATGGCAAATTCTTTATCTTTTTTGGACCAATTAACAAGTGAAATTAGATCATTTCCCACAGAAACCTGAACGTAGCAGGGTACCCTGGTTGAAAAACACTAGTCTAAAGGACTAATCGACATACGTGGCGAACATGAGCATCACAACAAAGCAGAGCAGGATGTTTAGTTTAGTTTATTAGTTTATTTGTCAGGGACCATGTACAGAAAAAAAACATTAAACACAGGGTAAAGATGCTCTGTACCAGATTATAGCGTTCTCTCTAATTTCCATCTGTAGTCCCTAGAGCAGGCAGGAAGATATTGAAAGAAAAACAGCACATACGTACAGTATAGAAAGCAATTCAGGTCGGGTTTCAGAAACTGGTGACCCTGAAACAAGCAGGGGGTAAGTTTAAAAGATAAAAAGATAAGAGAGATGACAAACATAAAAACAATTTAACGGTGCAATTTCAAATCCCATTTAAGGCAGACAGTCAGTGCTGGCAGACTTGATTACTTAAAATCCATTTTTTAGTCTCTGTGATAAAGTCTCTGTAATTTATTCTGGTCTTCAGTGCAGTGGGGAGCTTGTTCCATTCCGTTATAGCTTTGTATGAGAAGGCTGATTGTCCAAAAGCAGTTTTACGTAGGGGGATGCAACAATGCCACCTAGAGGAAGTCCTTGTTACTCTGGTATTTTGTTTAGAAGTCAGGTACACAAAAGTCTTAAGGGGTGGGGGTGCAGAATCATGGATAATTTTAAAGACCAACCGTATATTTGCATACATGGTCATATTGTCAAAGCTTAACATCTTGTGTTTGGCAAGTACACCACAATGGTGATACTGTTGTGTCTTCTTATCCAGAATTTTGATGGATTGTTTATACAGGGATTCCAAGGGTTTCAGGGTCATACTGTTGGCTTGTGACCAGCAAGAGATGCAATAGGAGAAATGTGTCAAAATCATGGCATTCAGAAAGGTTTTTGATCCTTGGATCACATCCTATGGATGTGAGCCCATAGAGCCACCCAAAAGTATGGAGTAGCATGGAACACAGCAGAGAGGCAAGGCTTGGCTGGCAGCTCGGCTGTTTGCAGCCAGAGAGCAGACACATTCAGTTTTTTTTTTTTAATGTTCTGTTGAACCAAAATTCAAAAGCAATGTCTGATTTTCATTAGTTAATTTTCTGATTTTTTGAAAATTTATTATTGCTTTTGTCAGTTTCAAGTATCCCAGTGACCATTGTGGGATTTTCATTCTTTAACAGAAGGCAACAAATTTGTCCACATCTGTATTTGTTTCAGTAAATCATTTCAAACATGAACTGGTAGAATTTTAACAATTCACAGTAAAGCCAATATTGACCACAGAAGCCAACAAAATATGCGTACATATATTTTTTCTCTGTTGTCCCTTTGATAGTACGCCATTGTTTACGATTCATAGAAAATTTAAAAAAGTGATAACTGCTTTGAGGCCTCAGAGCCAATTTATAATCATCATTTTGGATTTTGCAGGTTTGTGGTATGTATACCAGCCTAACTATACTGGAAAATAAAGTATTTGAAATGTATGCACTACTGTATATACAGTATAGGAAAAAATTACACATTACAATGCAATTAAATGCTGAAATGAAAAGTTAACATTTCCATGTTTCACAGCCAAGCAGGTCATGCATGCAGCACAAGAAGAATAACAGCAACAAGTAACAGCAAATTGGCAAACGCCTACAAAAATATATACACCATGCACACACACACACACACATTTTATCACCAGGCTGGGGGTGTGGCAGGTAGCTGTCTGTGCTGTAGTTAATTGCATAACGTGAAACTGTTCTCTAATTTATTTCTCGCCTGTCCATACACGAGTGATCATGAGGCCCCATTCATTTCACAGAACACAATTTTCATATTTAATGAGCATGACTCCAATACAATTACAGTAATTAGTCAAATCTCACTCACGGCCAATGGAGCTCACCACCATTATTAGTGGATCTTATTAATGATGTTGCACATGTGGTGCTCATAGGGTAATTGAGGGCATGTGTGGGTATGGGAACAGGATTACTGGAAAGCAGTGTTGGTCTGTGTTTTTTCTTTACCAGGTCGAGTGTTAAATGGAGGTGTGATTTATATTAACTTTGGAGTGTTTTAAACATGGTAGCCAACCCAGACTCACCTAAACATTAAATAGCATACAGTAAGTTGAATTTTATACACTGTGAGGATATTTCTGTCTCATTATAGTTGAGACCGCTACCACCACAAAAACACAGAACCAGAAATTGGAGGGAGAAAGCTTTTTGTGAGCGATGATACTGCAGTGTCTGACATTTTGAAGACTTGTGGAGCTTCTCTTTCCATAGTGGCCCTTATTAAAGTGGTGGGCTGTTTGTAACAGAAACATGGATATGCAGCAGCAAGTGTTACATCGCCCTTCATGTTTTATATTATTGGATACAAACCTTGTGGTCATTAGAGCTTCTTCTCTTGTGAAAGGGAAGAACCAGCATATAGTTCTTTTTGCATGTAGATCATATTTGCTGATGCTGATTGATACATTTGAACCAGCCAGTGTCAGAGTTGGTGTTTATAAAGAAGCAATCACTTTAATCAGAGTAAAAGTGGCTTGTTGGCCTCTTGTACAAATAAGGACAGTGTCACCGCAAAGTTAATGAGTGTGACGCTGTAATAGAAAAACCTCTATTAACACATCATAATTAGCGGAACATGGTGGAATTAGACAGCAGCAGTGACAGTGCTTTGGTGTTTTCTAATTAAACACCGGAAAAGACAACAATTAAGTCAAATCTTAAACCCCCTCAATCCCATTCAAGCCAGAGAGGACATGTTTTGTTTGGGGGAAAGCTCCTGAGATGAGGCCGCCTGCTGCCGCTGTGTGAAGTTTAAATTACAGTTCAAAGGCAGGAGCTGAAAGTGATGGAGGTCACGGCAACAATGTGTGCGATTCAGAGAGGCATTCAAACTCACATACAACTTATTATAAAGGACAGAAATAGATCAACTGTATCCCTTTTTGGTCCTCAAAAAAGGATCTTATGGTTATTTCTCGCCTGTCCATACAATAGTGATCATGACGCCTCATTCATTTCACAGAACATAATTTTCATATTTAATGAGCAAATAAAGTAAGTATTGGTACATATTTGTCCTCCATATGACAGCATACATCTGCCACATAATAAACACAAAAAAGTTCCTGAAGTGATAATATTTCAGTTTAAAACAGTGTATATAGTATAGTACTGGGAGACTGGAGTGGTGGCCTAGTGGTAGAGGATCCACTCCACAACCGGGAGGTCATGGGCTCAAGTCCTGGCTGGGTCATACCAATATAAAGGCCATATAAAAATGGTGCTTTCTAGCTTTAATGGACATGTATTGTACAAAGTCTTTACACAAGTTGAATCCATGCAGTGTTACTAGGAGTGAGTCAAAGTTTATTACGAAAATAAATAACACACTGGAAGCTAACTAAGCTATTAGCAATAACAGTAAAGGTAGCATCAATAACTGAGGGATTCTACATACATAAAGTAATATTAGAAAAAGTCAGGTAACAACTGGGAGTCGGACATAATGTTTCAGTGAGTTTCACAGGTCTATTACAGCCCATGCAGTGGTATTTGGGATGGCACAGACATAAACAAACACGATAGCTGCTAAGGTAACTGGGGGAACTATCAAACGGCTCAGTATGATTACTTAGAAGAAGCCAGCTTTACTGTCATTCAGTCCATACAGCCAATCATGTACAGTAGAACAAAATTATGTTTCTCCCATCTACAATGTTAATCACATCTAGAATCAGAGGGGCTGCTGTCATGCAAGGCGCCGCCACAAACAACTTTTCCTTCCCCCATTCTACGAGCACCAAGCTAGAAGTACCATTTTTATATGGTCTTTGGTATGACCCAGCCGGGGCTTGAACCCACAATCTCCCGGCTGTAGGGCAGATGCTCTACCACTATGCCACTACTCTGATCAAAATGTGAAATGTGAACTTTATAAAGAAAAAAAATGATCTCCCTGCACATGATTTCCAGCATGTACAATGATAAGTGAAAGTGATAAAATTGATTGATTTATTGATGAGAAAGCACCAGGGAATGGGAAAATGTAATGGAAACGGAACCAGAACTGCAGGCGGACTGGAATGTGGAAGTACGTTACTCTACATTGTGCAAGAGGTCCATTGCATGACAAGACGATGGTGGTTGGTAATGTACATATATGATACACTATACAGGACATGTCTAACATTTTCATGACAAATGGAGGCGTTGTATTCTGTAGGTAATTATAATGGTTGACAGAACTTGCAGGATTGTGATAACAGGATACACAAACAATTGTTTGTTGTATTTATTGTAATGGAATGTGACCAGCCAAGCAGCTAACCATGTCCTATCTAGTGTTTACATATCTATGGCCAGTAAGGCTGTCATAGTTGGTCATAACTAGGTTGATGTCACATGTCTCTACCAACCAGTTGGTGCAAGAGTAAGTGTGACACCTACTGGCCAGGAGGTCAGCATGTTCTCCATATCATGTTTAACTGAGTTGTGCCAATTTTAAGTATCAACGTCATTAGGCTTGATTAGATTAGATTAGATTCAATTCGATTCGATTCAACTTTACAGTCATTGAAAAAGCCTATAACTCAAACAATGAAATTAAGTTTGGCATCCAGTCTGACAGTGCAAACAGTGGTTTATAAAGTGCAGTTTGAAAATGGAAAATATATACATATGTACATACAGTATAATACGCATGTCATATACAATATACACATATACATGTCCAGAGTAATTTACAAGGGTAAAAATAATAATGGCCTTTAGAGTGACTGCATTATTTACATAGATTCACAGTATTTACATGAGTGTGCAGTGTTATTTTTATGTGCAGTGTGTGTGTGTGTGTGTGTGTGTTATGGCGTATTGTCCAGTTCACAGGCCAGTTGTGGGTGTGTGTTACCTTTACTGTACAGAGTTTAGCAGGCTGACAGCTCTGTGGAAGAAGCTGTTCTTCAGCCTACTGGTTCAGAGGCTGTTGCAGAGGCTCCTGTACCTCCTTCCAGAAGGGAGTGGAGTGAACAGTCTGTGGTTCGGAAAGGAGGAGTCTTTTATCATGCTGTGAGCCTTCTTCAGACTGCACTTCCTGACTATGTCAGCGATGGAGGGGAGTTGGGCACCAATGATGTTTTGGATGGTTTTCACTACCCATTGTAGAGCTTTCCTGTCAGCTACAGTCCAGCTGCTATGCCACACTGTGATGCAGCTGGTCAGGATGCTCACAATGGTGCATCTGCAGAAGTCTGTGAGAGTTCTGGGAGAAAGGTCAGCTTTCTTTAGAATCCATAGAAAACACAGGCATTTCTGTGCTTTCTTTGCCGGGCAGATTGTGTTGGTGTGCCAGGTAAGATCATCGGTGATGTGGATTCCCTGGAGCTTGATGCTCCACCTCACTCCCTCTGATGCTAAGTGGAGTTTGTGAGCTGTCCCTGCATCATCTGTAGTCCACAATGAGCTCTTTGGTCTTCTTGGTGTTGAGGGTCAGGTTGTTGTTGTCACACCAAGCAGCTTTAATGTTCCACCTCCTTTGTCTAGGAGGTGTTGTTGTTGTTTCTACTGATCAAGCCCATCATCTGCGAACTTCACAATGGTGTTTGATCCATGCACAGGAACACAGTCATAGGTGTACAGTGAGTAGAGGAGAGGACTGAGCACACAGTCCAGTGGGACTCCCTTTCTCAGTGTCAAAGTGTGGGAAGAGTGGTTGTCTAACCAAACAGATTGGGGTCTGCTGGTTAGAAAGTCTAGAGTCCAGATACAGAATGAAGTCTGATGTTCAAGTGTCTGAGTTTGGCCATCAGCCGTCAGTGCTTTTGTACAAGCTACTTTGCAACCCACCTTAAGCCCATGTTGATTTTATGGATGTTTGTTGTATTTTAAACAGCAAGAAAAGCACAAGGCATGCATGTAACAATATGAAAACCATCTGGAAATCATGCCCATCCAGAAACATCAAGAAGAACCTATTCCTAGCTACAGTCAAGTCAATATTATTATATGGCTATGAAACCTAAGTGCTAACATCAAAGCAGGAGAAGACCCTTAACAGAGGGATAAATTAATATGCCAAGGGTGTCTGACAAGATACAGGTGAGGGCGGCTCATTAAAGATTTCCCCTGACCCATTTTCAGTTATTGTAGGATGTTGAAATTGCACATATACTGTGGTGCTTGAAAGTTTGTGAACCCTTCAGAATTTTCTACATTTCTGCATAAATATGACCTAAAACATAATCAGATTTTCACACAAGTCCTAAAAGTAGATAAAGAGAACCCAGTAAAATAAATGAGACAAAAATTTTACTTTATCATTTATTTATTGATGGAAATGATACAATATTACATATCTGAGCAGCAAAAGTTTATGAACCTCTAGGATTAGCAGGTAATTTGAAGGTGAAATTATTGTCAGGTGTTTTCAGTCGGATGACAATCAGGTGTGAGTGGGCACCCTCTTTTATTCATTCATTCATTAATTTTCTTCCACTTAATCCTTTTCAGGTCGCGGGGGGGGGGGGGGGGCTGGAGCCTATCCCAGCATCTTTGGGCAAGAGGCAGGGTACACCCTGGACAGTTCACCAGTCCATCGCAGGGCCAACACAGAGAGACAGACGACCATTCACTCTCACAGTCGTACCTAAGGACAATTTTAGAATCCCCTGTTTGATGCCAATTAACCTAACTTGCATGTTTTTGGCATGTGAGAGGAAACCGGAGAAATCCCGGAGTAAACCCACATGGGGAGAACATGCAAACTCCACACCGATCACTGTTGGTTGGGGGCTGGGATCGAACCCAGGATCCCCCGGCCAAGGGTGAGTTGCTGTGCTGCCGCAGTGCTAACCACTCTGCCACCGCACCGCCCACTTCAACTTTATTTATATAGCACCATTTCACAACAACAGTCATCTCATAGCACTTTTAACTGTAGGGGAAACCCCCACAATTGAAGAAAGACCCCAGCAATCAGGTGATCCCCCGTGAGCAAGCACTTGGCAACGGTGGAGAGGAAAAACTCCCTTTTAACAGGAAGAAACCTCCAGCAGAACCAGGCTCAGGGAGGGCCAGTCATCTGCTGCGACTGGCTGGGGGTGAGGGGATAGAGAAGATGAAAAGAACAGACATTTAAAGAATCTTTTATTTAAAGAGCTATCAAAGTGTCAACACATGTTGTGGAAGTATATCACGGCACGAACAAAGGAGACTTCTGAGGACCTCAGAAAAAGGGTTATTGATGCTCATCAGGCTGGAAAAGGTTACAAAACCAGCTCTATAATTTAGACTCCACCAATCCACAGTAAGGCAGATTGTACACAAATGGAGGAAATTTAAGACCATTGGGCCTCATGCAAGAACTGTTTGTACTAACAGATTTGTTCATAAATGTGACATACGGTCAATTTACGTGAACTTTTGGGAGTCACCAATCTGTTTGTATCTAGAAATGTAGTACATTTACTAACAAAATTTACAAGTGGTTCAGACCAGTTGTTAGAATTATGTGTTTGCTTTTTATTCTAACCTTAGTTTTCACAAAACTGCTCTACGGGGATTGGGGGGGGGGGGGGCTGAAACATTCATAGTGGTCAAATTTGACCAAATGTGGTTTATTTTTCAACTGCGGGGATCCAAGTGCTGCAACACCGATGGAAGAAATGTGTGGACCAAAGGGGAGACTATGTTGAAAAATAAACCACATTTGGTCAAATTTGACCACCATAAACTTTTCAGCCCTCCCTATAACGGTACAAACCCCATAAACTAAGAATTACTTGACAAGATTTCATGCTTTGATTGAAGTTATAATTAAAATCAAAATATCACTAAAAATAATTACTAATTGCTGGATTCACCCTTAGAGATAGGGTGAGGAGCTCAGTCATCCGGGAGAGGCTCAGAGTAGAACCGCTGCTCCTCCACATTGAAAGGGGCCAGTTGAGGTGGTTTGGGCATCTGATCAGGATGCCTCCTGGACACCTCCCATTTGAGGTATTTCGGGCATTTCCCACTGGGAGGAGACCCCAGGGCAGACCCAGGACACGTTGGAGAGACTATGGCTGCATTCAGAACAGGATAGTCCGGGGGTCTCGGTTCGTCTGGGCGGGGAATGCTGAGAATTTTTGCACCTTTGTTTGGTTTGGTTTGCATTCACACCACAGCAGACTAAACTGCCTGGACAACGTCATGTAGTTACAACAACTGTTTGTTTGGGGCGCTGTAGCCGAAACCACCACTGACCAGGAAGAAAAAAGTTTCGGCAAAGAAGAAAAATCCGGCTCATCAACTGGCCAGGAGTGAAAACAGAAATCCACTCCCTTCAGCCGGGTTGTTTGTCTGCCACAAATGAGACATTTTTTTAACTTTTCTCCTCAACTTTCTCCAGTAGAAACATTTCTCGGATTTGCATGGATGTCTTTATTGTTATTTTCTACCCAAAATGTACTACGGTAAACGTCACTTCCTCTTCTCAGACTACGTGTTGCTATGGTTACACAAATGCAGAGGGGTACTTCCACTCTTTAGTCCATTTGGATTAACACTGCAAGCGAAGCGCACCAGACTTTGTTTGCAAGTGAATCAAGACACACACACCCCACACCCCCGTTTTCAGGGGGACCAGACTTTGCTTGTTTGGTGCACACCAGAGTTCAAACGTGCATTCAGACTGCACCAAATGAACCAAACGGTGGTTCAGTGGCTGCACGGCTGCAGGTGGCGCAGTGGTTTAGCACTGTGGCAGCACAGTTTTACCCTCGGCCGGGGGATCGCGGGGATCATGAGGTCGTGGGTTCGATCCCAGCCCCCGACCAACAGTGAGCTGTGTGGAGTTTGCATGTTCTCCCCGTGTTGCGTGGGTTTACTCCGGGATTTCTCCGGTTTCCTCCCGCATACCAAAAACATGTAGGTTTAGGGCGCTCGCGCACGCAGCGACCAGCAGCCGGTGGCTTGTCACCAGACTGCAAACCAAGTCTACCTACGGGTACAAATAAGTAACAAAAAAAAAAAAAAACTATCCACGGAAGTTCCTTTGGTCCGGACCAAACATTGGCCGTCTGAATGCACCCTATGTCTCCCAGCTGCCCTGGTAACATCTTGGTATCCTTTCTGAATTGCTGGAGCAGGTGGCCGGGGAGAGGGAAATCTGGGCTTCTCTGCTTGCACTGCTGCCTCCGTGACCCAGAACCCCAGAAAAGCGATAGAAAATGGATGGATGGATGGATGGATGGATGGATAGAAATAATTAAAAACAGTATCCCTTCATCAGCGTTCAAATCATATCAGATGCAAAATAGCCCAAATTGTTGAAATGTGTCATCAGGACTGCTTCCTGGTTTTTGGAGAGCCCTGTGCAAAATTGCATTTTGGGACCCCGTAGTATATCAGTTTGGCACCCAAAAAGAAAACAGGATTCCTATTTCTCAGCTACCCTTACAGCTGATGGGACATGTTAAATGTTTTAAAATGAGCATCTCCTCCTTAGAGTGTAAGTGTACTCTTGTGCTCTCTCTCCCTCTCAGCTGCCATATTCATTGCTGAGCTTGGGTGAATGATGGATCCTGACGTTGAAGCTGGTGTCGCACAACAGGAGAGGTTGGGAAGGAATGGTGTTATCTGCTTCTGTCCCAGACCTCTCGAGGCATCAGAGTTGGAAAAACCATCTTTAAGAAGGTGATACACTGGCAACTCTGTGTTACTGTTATACATATGGCCGAAGGTTAGGCTGCTGTGATATTTGAGTTTTAGATCGCTTTTATGCACATTGTAGTTTGTCTGCACCATGAGTATAGGTGGTATAACAGTGATACAAGACCCCCCACCCCCACCTGGAAAGCATTACCTTATATGGTAGTTTTAGGGTGTCATTTATGCAAATCTTCATTTCACACATGTACACCCACTCACTTACACAAGAGTGGAATGCACCATTTTTACACATACTGTTTACACACATTTGGAGGACATATGATTGTTTGCTGAATCAGGAGTGGCTCGTTTGTACTTGTGCCAATTACGAACAAAATACACGTGATTTACACATGCTAACATGTTCTTCCATAAGGCCCATTGCTTCCCTCCCCAGGAGTAGCTGACCAAGCTCATTCCAAGAGCAAGGAGTGTAATAGTCGGTCAGGTCACAAAGGTCCCCAGGGTAACGGCTTAATGATACCATAACAGCGTTGAGTGCAATATTACTTTTATACAACAGTTCCGGCAAGCAAAATTTATTAAATGACAGCAATACTGGACAAAATATTATGATATGTTTGTTTAACCAGTTATTTTGTGCAGCTGGGAAAAAAATTGTCACTAAATCTAGCCAGTAACTGTTGCTAAACATTTTAATCAGCATGAAGACGTCTATTGTCATTTCACACAGGTAAACAAATTAAATATTGTCAAGTGCAAACGTAATAAGTGTTTATAAAACATACCTGTTAAGTCGATACTTCAGAAAATCCCAGATCAAAACGTATCCAGAAGCTAGTAGTCAGCATACTAGCGATTTAGCAAATGCTAACAATTTAGCACATTTTGCTCACTTTTCTTCACATTTTCAGATGAAACAAATAGTTCATCACCACAAAACTATTGTGGTTTGTCAATAGAGACAATAAACAAAGTCTAGCACAGCCTATTTTTTTAAACAGACGTGAAATCGCTTAATGATCTTAAAGTAACTGGGTAGACAGGAATAGACCTTTGCAATAGGGTGGGACTTCCGGGTCATGGATGTATAATTTCTTCACTGTGGAAATTAAGATATCCAAAACAGTACTGCAATTGTCAGAGAGTTGATAGAAAATTACTGTCAGTAATTAATGCTATTAGAACACCTTTGAAGTGGAGTGATACGTATCCAGTGAAATTGGAGTCCAATTATCATGGATTATAGTAACTCCTGGAATCCCTATTGTCCAATCAAATTGCTTGGTCAGAACTAACTGGTGTGTGTGTGTGTGTGTGTGTGTGTGTGTGTGTGTGTGTGTGTGTGTGTGTGTGTGTGTGTGTGTGTTCTCCATGGATCGCCACCTTGTCGCGGTGGAGAACCTTGTGTGTTCCAATGATCCCGAGAGCGATGCCGTCGGGGGCCTTTTGGCTCCTGGTAGGGTCACCCATGGCAGTAAGGTCGAGGGGGAGGTCCCAGACCAAGAGCGATCCAAAGAAAGAAAGACCTCAACAGCAGGAGTGGCGGAGGATGACACCATGAGTCACAACGGCACTGAAGGCTGATGAAGGCTGCAACAGAGAGTGGTCTCCAGTCGTCTTGGATTCCATGCCACTGGATTCAGGCCCCTCTCTGCCAAGGACCGTGTGGTGGCTGCAGGCGCATCAGTCTCCCCACGATAAAAGATGTCACGCGCAGGCGTCCTCCCGGAGGGAGCCCATCCACTTTACATCTTGGACAAGATAAAGTCCTGTGGCGATCAGGAAGTGGTAACGGGGACAGGACAGTGAAGTCTGGGAGTTCTTAGCCATGACCTGGCACACAGGCAATGGGTGCTTGATACAGTCATTAAGCTCTTGGACTGAGGCAGAAAGAGCTTCTCAGTAGCTGCACTCATGACTGAGCAGCCCTATTCAGGATCCACTCTGCTCACCCCAGTAGGGGAGGGGGTTAGAAAAGGTACCCCAAACATAGCCTGCCTCACAAAATCCTGTCTAGAATACCGCATCCAGAGGGATCACCACCACGCGGTCAGAAACATACAAAACTACATATTGGAGCCTGGAATGTGCGAACCCTTATGGACAACCAAGCCAGTGATCAACCTGAAAGGCGAACTGCCATCATCTCCAGAGAGCTAAGGAAGTTCCGGATTGACATCGCAGCACTCTCAGAGACCTGACTGGCTGATGAAGGGCAGCTGAAGGAGGAAAAAGGCGGGTATACTTTCTTTTGGAAGGGAAAGCCTGCAAATGAGCCACGAATCCATGGTGTGGGATTTGCTATTAAGAACTGCCTCATTAACCACCTCCATGAATTCCCTGTGGGCATCAACGAGCGCCTAATGACCATTCGTCTGATGCTTGCCTGCAGTCAAATGGCCACCGTTATTAGTGCCTATGCTCCAACGCTTGATGCACAGGATGAAGTAAAGGAGGCCTTCTATGCTGACCTGGACAAAATACTATCTGAAGTCCCAAAGGAGGATAAGTTTGTGCAGCAGTTTGTGGGAATTACCGTGGCATTTCTCTCCTGTCCACTACAGGGAAAGCCTTTGCCCGGGTCTTGGCCAATAGACTCACCCCCCCTGTCAGAGAGCATTCTTCCCGAGTCCCAAAGTGGTTTTCGCCCAAACAGAGGCACCACAGACATGATTTTCATTGCTCGCCAACTGCAAGAAAAATGCCGGGAACAAAATCTACCATTATACATGGCCCTCATATACCTTACCAAAGCCTTTGACTCAGTAAACCGTCAGGCCCTTTGGCTGGTTCTGGCAAAGATTGGCTGCCCAGAAAAATACATCCGGGTACTGAGACTGCTGCATGACAATATGTCTGCCACGGTACTCAGTGGCAGTGGAGATGAAACAGAACCCTTCAGGGTTGACACAGTAGTCAAACAGGGATGTGTCATCGCTCCAACACTATTCTCCATCTATATTGCTGCTATTCTCCATCTCACAAACCAACATCTGCCCCCGGGAGTCAAAATCACGTACAGAATCGACGGTCAACTTCTCAACATCAACCGATTTAGAGCTAAAGGTCAAACCACCACCATATCCATCATGGAGCTGCAGTATGCAGACGACAACGCTCTCGTAGCCCTCTCAGAAGAGGACCTTCAGTGCATCCCGTCTGCCTTTGCCAAAGCATACAAACACCTCGGTTTGGCCGTCAATGTAAAAAAGACACAAATACTCCACCAGCCATCACCAAACTGCAGTACACTTGCCATACCCCTAAACATCTCCATTGATAACATCCGACTGGAAAATGTGGACCACTTCTTATATCTTGGCAGCCTCCTCTCATCAAAAGCCGTCATCGATGATGAAATACACCACCGCCTCAGCAGTGCCAGTGGGGCTTTCTCAAGGCTAAGGAGGAGAGTCTTTGAGAACCGCGATCTTCAAGTGAATACCAAAATCCTGGTCTATAAAGCGGTGGTGCTCCCCACTCTCCTGTATGGATCAGAAGCCTGGACTACATACAGCAGGCACTTAAAGGCACTTGAGGCACACCATCAGAGATGCCTCCGAAAAATCCTCAGGATTAGTTGGGAGGATAGACACACCAACACCAGCGTCTTGGAGGAGGCTAACCTTCCCACCATCACTGTCACCATTGCCCAAAACCAGCTCAGATGGACTGGCCATGTTATCCGAATGCCTGACTCTCGCCTCCCAAAACAAGTCCTGTACTCCCAGCTAGCTGAAGGGAAGCGGGCTCCAGGAGGCCAGAAGAAGAGATTTAAGGACAACATAAAAACAAACCTAAAGAAGTGCCACATAGACCTAAAAGCTTGGGAAAATATGGCAACCGACAGGGCGACCTGGAGAAACATTGTCCGTGAGGGTGCCACACAGTACAACGCTGACCTCCATCATGCTGCACAAGACAAACGCAGACTCAAGAAGGAGAGAGCAACCAACAAACAGGACCAACCCAAACCCACCACCATTACATCCCCCTGCCCACACTGCAGCAGAATAATCGGGTCCAGAATTGGCCTCTATGCCCACCTGAAGACCCACAAGGACCAAGCGGGAGGACAGTCATACTCGACTACGAGTGACCGCCGATGATGATGATGGTGTGTGTGTGTGTGTGTGTGTGTGTGTGTACAGTATCTCACAAAAGTGAGTACACCCCTCACATTTTTGTAAATATTTTATTATATCCTTTCATGGGACAACACTGAAGATATGACACCTTGATACAATGTAAAGTACTCAGTGTACAGCTTGTATAACAGTGTAAATTTGCTGTCCCCTCAAAATAACTCAACACACAGCCATTAATGTCTAAACCTCTGCCAACAAAAGTGAGTACACCCCTAAATGAAAATGTCCAAATTGTGTCCAAGTAGCCATTTTCCCTCCCCGGTGTCATGTGACTCATTAGTGTTACAAGGGCTCAGGTGTGAATGGGGAGCAGGTGTGTTAAATTTGGTGTTATCGCTCTCACACTCTCATACTGGTCACTGGAAGTTCAACGTGGCACCTCATGGCAAAGAACTCTCTGAGGATCTGAAAAAAAGAATTGTTCTCCATAAAAATGGCCGAGGCTGTAAGACAACTTCCAACACCCTGAAACTGAGCTGCAGCATGGTGGCCAAGATCATACAGTGGTTTAACAGGACAGGTTCCACTCAGGACAGGCCTCGCCATGGTCGACCAAAGAAGTTGAGTGCACATGCTCAACGTCATATCCAGAGGTATTCTTTTGAAAACAGACATATGAGTGTGACCAGCAATGCTGCAGAGGTTGAAGGGGTGGGGGGTCAGCCTGTCAGTGCTCAGACCAAACGCCACACAATGCATTAAATTGGTCTGCATGGCTGTCGTCCCAGAAGGAAGGCCCTTTTAAAGAGGATGCACAATAAAGCCCGTAAACAGTTTGCTGAAGACAAGCAGACTAAGGACATGGATTACTGGAACCATGTCCTGTGGACTGATGAGACTAAGATAAACTTATTTGATTTGGATGGTGTCAAGCGTGTGTGGCGGCAACCAGGTGAGGAGTACAAAGACAAGTGTGTCTTGCCTACAGTCAAGCATGGTAGTGGGAGTGTCATGGTTTGGGGCTGCATGAGTGCTGCCAGCACTAGAGAGCTACAGTTCATTGAGGGAACCATGAATGCCAACATGTACTGTGACATACTGAAGCAGAGCATGATCCCCTCCCTTCGGAAACTGGGCTGCAGGGCAGTATTCCAACATGATAATGACCCCAAACACACCTCCAAGACGACCACTGCTTTGCTAAAGAAACTGAGGGTAAAGGTGATGGACTGGCCAAGCATGTCTCCAGACCTAAACCCTATTGAGCATCTGTGGGGCATCCTCAAATGGAAGGTGGAGGAGCGCAAGGTCTCTAACATCCACAAGCTCCGTGATGTCGTCATGGAGGAGTGGAAGAGTATTCCAGTGGCAACCTGTGAAGCTCTAGTGAACTCCATGCCCAAGAGAGTTAAGGCAGTGCTGGAAAATAATGGTGGCCACACAAAATATTGACACTTTGGGCACAATTTGGACATTTTCACTTCGGGGTGTACTCACTTTTGTTACCAGCGGTTTAGACATTAATGGTTGTGTGTTGAGTTATTTTGAGGGGACAGCAAATTTACACTGTTATACAAGCTGTACACTGAGTACTTTACATTGTATCAATAGTTATATCTTCAGTGTTGTTCCATGAAAAGATATAATAAAATATTTACAAAAATGTGAGGGGTGTACTCACTTTTGTGATATATATATATATACTGTATATATATATATATATATACGTATATATATATATATATATATATATGTGTGTGTGTGTGTGTGTGTGTGTGTGTAAGAGATAGATAGATAGATAGATAGATAGATAGATAGATAGATAGATAGATAGATAGATAGTCGTGAAAAAATTAGGACACCCTATGAAAGCCTATGTGTTTTTTAACACATTTGGACAAATGGATATTTAATATCACTTTTAACAATACTGGGAGATTCAAGTAATATAACTAAACAATAAAAACTGAAGAAAAGATTTTTAAAAAATTTTCTGTAAAATGCAATTCTAAAACCAAGCAATTTCTGGTGAGGAATAAATTAGGACACCCCCACATTTCTTCCCACTTAAAATGGCGAAAATCACACACAGGTGTATCACATCAGGTGCACATGATTAGGACATCGTTCCTCAGCATTCTGAAGGAGGCTTGTCCTATTTAAACCTCAGACATTTAGTTTGGTGTGCTTCTGACTGTTGAAGTGAGAGTGAATACCACGATGAGATCGAAAGAGTGTCACGGTGGCCCTCGCGAGCCACCATAAGATGCCAACAAGTCACCGGTGAGTTTGCAATGATGTTTATTAGGACGAAGGAACAGAGGATAACACAAAGTAACAAAGTAATGGAAAGGAATGAGCCTCGATGGGCTAAAACATACTATAATGAAAATAGGCTCACAACAGGGTAAACATACATTCGTAGACGATAAATAGACAGCGTCTGAGCCGGGGGATGCCCGATGCGTCAGACAATGAGGAGTTTTGATGGAGACTGCTGCATCGGGCTGCATTCAGCGTCCGCTTAAATGCCGGCCGCTAATGAGCCCTGAATGGAGCACAGCTGGCAAGCTTTGACAGCAGGAAGCTCCTCCGATCGCTGTCACAATAAGAGCCCGGGGAGCCAGAGGGTAATCACTGCTGTCAAGCCTGCAGGAGAAGACGTATGACCCGAGCGCGGACGAGATCAGCGCTCGGATCATAACAGTACCTCCCCCTCGAGGGCGGGCTCTGAACGCCCAATGACACCCAAGCCCCCCTCACCCCCCCCCCCCCCCCCAGGGTGGGCAGAAGGGGGAACAGGCCAGGGGGGAGCGGACCAGCAAAGACCAAAAAAAAAAAAACCATGACGACAACAGGAGCGCGCAGGCAGACAGAGAGAAAAAAAAAAAAAACGACACTCCCATGCACAAATTACGACTAAGGTAGAACATAAAGGAGACGATCACAAGGCAAAATAAGAGCAACCAGGGTAATCACAAATACACAAACCATGGTCAAGGCAGACTGAAAATGAAACAATACAGAGCAAGACAACAGAAAATGTCATATTCCCAAAGGTAAAAAAAAAAAGACGTACCAACTGTTACAGGCAATGAATTCTAACAGAGGAAAAATAAACAACGAACACCCGCTAGGAGGGGGTGAGATGCAACACTATCATTAGTACTGTGGCATGAAGGCCGATAGTTCGGGGGGCTGCCCTGCATCTAGCGTCCACATCGCAGGCAGGGGGAAAAGAGACAGTTCGGGCGGCCTACCCCAGTCCCATGCCCGGGGATACAGTTCCTCTGGCGGCCGGGCCCAATCGCCGAAAGGGCAGGAACGTTTGTTGGGTGGCCAACCCAGAACGCCGAACCGGCGAAACAGCTCGCCAGGCGGCCGACCCACATCACACAGCCACCAGGACCGTAGAGGGGAAGTAGAAGGCAGCCTCCCTGGAGAGAGGGAAGACGAGGGAAAGCCGGGCGGAGTATTCGGAACCCCAACGGCCCCCGGTGGAGATGAGCTGTGATGATGATCCTAAGGACGAGGATAAGCCAGTCCAGTGTCCGGTGGCAGGGGATCTGCAGCTCCCTCACCGACCTTGACTTCAGCTGGTGCTGTGCCCGCGATGGACCCCGATTGGGTCACGGCTGCACCCGCGATGGACCCCGATTGGGTCACGGCTGCACCCGCGTCGGATCCCGACTAGGTCGCCGCCGCACCAGAGCCGACCTCCAACCCTGAACCCGAAACTTCTGGCACAGCGACCGGAATCAGCTCCGCATCGGTGACCCTGGGAGAAGGCTCAGGAGAGAGAAAAGAACCGGGATCAGGATCACCGGTAGCGACAGAGCCCAGCGAGACGAATTCGGGCGCAGCGGATGGCTGCCCCTGGCTCATCTCTCCGAGAGACAGGCAGAAGTGCTCCAGAATAGAAAGGAGAAAAACAAAGTAGAGCACTTGCCTGTACTCGGGTTCTGTCGCTGTCCAGGACTCCGACGATCCGGGCTCAGACGGAAGGAGATCGTCTTCTGGCTCCCACTCAGCTACATCGGGCTCCGCAGCTGGCATGATAGCGTCCGCAGCCTGAGGACCCTCCGGCACTAATGTCCACGTTGATGACCCGCACAGCATGGTGGCAGGGGACCCTCGATCTGCTGGATCGGATCACTTGTCTGTGGAGACCCGGGGACGCTTTGTCGGCGGCGCAGGCTCCACGCTGCAGTCCGCTCTCCTCCTCCGCCCACGACGTGGCTGCGGGGCTGGAACCAGGCTCTCCAGAACTGCAGGCCCCCTCCTCATCCGGCGACGTTGGCCTGGCGTCGAGGACCACTCAGCGGAGGGAGACACAGAGGAAGCGGGTTTAATAATAGAAGCTACAGCAGGTGGTGGGAGCTCGGGGGACTGCGAACCCCGAACTCCACCCCCAGGAGTCAGGCAAGGCAAATCACAATTATGAGGAGATGAGTGAACTTGTACTTGCCTGTCTCCTGGAGGCAGGATGGTGCCTGCTGTAGCGAACGTTGCTCCTCCCTTTCCCCGCCGGATGGTGACAGAGGGCCCCCTGGGAGGACGAGGGGGAGCCGCTCGTGATGGATCTGGGATGGGGCTCGCCGAAACAGGACTCTGGGCACCCACAGCAGCAGGGGAAAGCGTCGTGGAGGAGGGGGCGACAGCCAAGACGAACTGGGCACGGAGCGCTGATGGGATAGCAGGAGAAGATGACCTGGGGGAAGGGGCTGCGGGGATTCCCTCCTGGCGAGACGCCGAGGAAGCAGCTGACTGGGGATTTGAGTCTCTCTGGCGGCCCGGAACAGGATCCAGACGGGGTTCAACTGAGGTTTGAAGTTGGTGTGACGACAGTCTCTTGCAGGGGGCGAGGCGAAGGTGAGGACCGGGAATCGCTGCTACTGTGCGGAAACTGAAGCGAGCAGGTCGGCGTACTCAGGAAAGTCACTCAACGCTGGGTTCCTCTCTGCCAGTCTGACTGCTGCCGTCACATGCTTAATTATCAGCGTGGGGTGAACAGCGGAACGAGCTGCCGCCACACGGTCCCGGATGGAAGCAGCTGTGCGTTGAAGCTTCTCCGGGGGATTCCCAAATGACGACACGCTCCCACGGGGATCACCCCTGGGCGGTGCGAACTCCTGGACCGGAATGGAGACAGGAATGGGATCCGGACGAGAGGAGCGAGGATGCCTCCTCTTCGGCTTCCTGCCGGGGTTTCCCTCCAGCCCACGGAGTCTCTCCCGTTGCGCAGAGATGTCAGCCTTCCTCGCCGTAATTTCCGGGTGGTTGGAATAGCGGGGAAGGCGCATTATAATGTCCTCAGCAAGGTCCAGGTGTTGGCGTATATTGCTGGGGGTGTCGTAAAGCATAGCGGTGAAGAGCGTTCCATCAACGTAGTCCAAGGCCTCGGCTAGCTCGTAGCCCAGGCGCCGAACACTGCGCCTGAAAGATGACATCCTCCCAGCACGCAGTTACCCAGACAGGGAAGAACAAATGTCCAAATGCAAACTCACCGGGAACGGCGCCTCAGTGTGGCGCCTCCGTTTAGGCGTCCTGGCAGCAGTCTACTGTCACGGTGGCCCTCGCGAGCCACCATAAGACGGCAACAAGTCACCGGTGAGTTTGCAATGATGTTTATTAGGACGAAGGAACAGAGGATAACACAAAGTAACAAAGTAATGGAAAGGAATGAGCCTCGATGGGCTAAAACATACTATAATGAAAACAGGCTCACAACAGGGTAAACTTACATTCGTAGACGATGAATAGACAGCGTCTGAGCCGGGGGATGCCTGATGCGTCAGACAATGAGGAGTTTTGACGGAGACTGCTGCATCGGGGTGCATTCAGCGTCCGCTTAAATGCCGGCCGCTAATGAGCCCTGAATGGAGCACAGCTGGCAGGCTTTGACAGCAGGAAGCTCCTCCGATCGCTGTCACAATAAGAGCCTGGGGAGCCAGAGGGTAATCACTGCTGTCAAGCCTGCAGGAGAAGACGTATGACCCGAGTGCGGATGAGATCAGCGCTCGGATCATAACAAAGAGCTGTCTGAGGCCTTCAGAAAGAAGACTGTAGCAGCTTATGAGTCTGCTAAGGGATTTAAAAAGATCTCAGAATAATTTGAAATCAGCCATTCCACTGTCCGGAAAATAGTCTACAAGTGGAAGACATTCAAAACAACTGCCAACATGCCCAGGTCTGGCTGTCCAAACAAGTTTGACCCAACAGCTGACTGCAAGATGCTAAAAGAAGTCTCCAAAAAGTCTCCAAAAACCCTAAAATGTCATCACGGGACCTACGGCAGGCTCTTGCTACTGTTTGATATGAAAGTGCATGCCTCTACAATCAGAAAGAGACTGCACAAGTTTAACTTGCATGGGAGGCATGCAAGGAGGAAACCTTTGCTCTCTAAGAGAAACATGAAGGCCAGACTGAAGTTTGCCGGAGAGAACATAGACAAAGACCAGAACTTCTGGAATAATGTTCTTTGGACAGATGAGTCTAAAATAGAATTATTTGGACACCAGAACAGAGGACATGTTTGGGGTAGAACAAATACAGCATTCCAGGAAAAGAACTTCATACCAACTGTGAGGCATGGCGGTGGAAGTGTTGTGGTTTGTAGATGCTTTGCTGCAGCAAGACCTGGCCACCTCACCATCATAGAATCCACCATGAATTCTACCATGTATCAGAGGGTGCTTGAGGACCACGTGATACCATCTGTAAATAAATTAAGGCTGAAGCGGAACTGGACCCTGCAACATGACAATGACCCAAAACATACCAGTAAGTCCACCAAGGACTTGCTAAAAACTGGAATGGAGAGTCCTGAAATAGCCAAGTCAAAGCCCAGATCTTAATCCCATTAAGATGCTGTGGGGTGACTTGAAACGGTCTGTACATGCAAGAAACCCCTCAAACATCTCACAGCTGAAAGATTTCTGCTTTGAGGAGTGGGGCAAACTTTCCTCAGACCGATGTCAGAGACTATATGACTATATAGTCATATAATGTCATAAAGTCATATAATGACTATAAGAAGCGTCTCACTGAAGTTATTTCAGCCAAAGGGGGTAACACTAGCTATTAGGTGGTAGGCTGTCCGAACTTTTTCCTCAGTTAGAATATGCATTTTTGTTGATATCTTTTGCTTCATGAGTAAAACAAGGTTAATTTTTGTTATTTACTTGCAATTAAATCACCTTCTTTTCCAGAGATAAATAAAAACAAGATTAGACATCAATATGTGAACATTTCTTAATAAAGAACTGAATATTTAATGGGGTGTCCTAATTTCTTCACATGACTGCATATATATATATATATATTGTAACGTCAGGGCTGTGATAAGGGGCGGGGGGAATTCTCCCGGCATGTTTTGCACCGCGGGTGATTCAAAGACTGTTATTATTCTTGTATTCTGAGCATTATTGTTGTACCGTTGTGATAGTGTTGTTTTCCCTGTGTGTGAGAAATTACATGTCTGTGTCACCCTGAGTGAGGTGAGTGTCTGTATGAATGACCTTCCCTCTGTTCTGTGTAATTTGTCAGTGAAGAAATAAATGATCATTATTGTGTGAACCCTTGAAACATCATACTGGTGTCAGGAGTGAGATTTTGAGAGATGGAAGCAAGGATTAAGTCAGAGATTCGGCAGCTTGAGCAGCTCATCCCCCAGATGGAGATTGACAGCAGAGCAGACACGCCAGCCCCCAAAGCTGCTCACAGCAAAGAATGAGGAAGCGGACTGGACGGAGCAAGCACGTCCCCTATCCTGCCTTTTTCAAGGCAGGATAGGGAGCATCAGTGGGGGAACTACAATCCAACGATCCCACTGAGGCCAAGGGCAGTGATGAACATGGAGCCAACCATCCCACCGACCTGCCAACCGGCCAAGCTTCCCCATTTTGGTGGCGAAACCTTGCTGGACACTATCTTGTCCAGGTTGAACTGGCCGCTACGCTGAATGGCTGGACACCTGAAGAGACAGCTGTGCAGGTCCCACTGGCTCTGGAGGGTGGAGCTCTCTGCACGCTGTCTGATCTCCAGCCTGAGGAACATCACAGCTGGCCAGCGCTACAGGGAGTGCTTCGGAGGCGGTTCGGGAGGGCAACCCACGCTGACCATGCCCTTGAACAGCTGGCCAGCTGCTGGCGAGATGACCGAGAGAGCTTGGGAGCCTATGCAGCAGATGTCCGGCTGTTGACACAGCGCAGCTACCCAGACTTTAAGCGAGAGGTGGTGAAGAAGCTCACCCTTCAGAATTTCATGTGGGGATTCCGCCCGGCCCGGCTCTGAAAACACATCTGGATTCACGCTGTGAGCAGATGGAAGACGGCCGTGGCAGAAGCGGAGCGGGTGAGGCCAATGCTGGAGTGCACGGCTGACATGTCATCACCAAGGCAGACAGCTTTCCAGATCACAGCTGAGAGCGAGGATGAGGAGGACCTGTGCCAGACTACAGCTGCACTGCCGGTGAGAGTACGACGGCAGCACGAGGAGGGATGCTTCCACTGCGGGGAGCCAGGTCACATTGCTCGCTACTGCCCTGCACCTACCCTACGACAACCCGCCACCTCGCCAGTGTTAAACTAGAGTGACATGGCACAGATGGGGGCCTGCCACCTCTCACAGACATTTTCCCCATTGAACTATCACCACGTCTGGGCCACCTTGGACACTCACCAGGGCTGTACCTGCAGTGCAGTCTGGAGAGAGGGATCATCATCACAGCTAGAGACAGTAGCGAGGAGACCGCCAGCAGAACAAATCGCCATGTCATCAGAAACCCAGCAGGCAGTTGAGGAGCTGTTCCAGTGGAGCTGCAGGGGCTTAGAGCCGGGGAAGAGAAGCCAGCTGTGAGAACTGCTGGACTGCTATGTTGACGTCTTTGCCGCCAGGGATGAAGAGTGCACCCAAACCAGTTTGATGCAGCACCAGACCGGTCAGACCAGGCCAATCCAGCTCTGCCCCTGTAGTCTGCCTTTTTCAAGGCGGGCAGCAGCAGAGCAAAAGATTCAGGAGATGCTGGAGGCTGATGTCATTGAACCCTGCAGCAGCCCCTGGGTGCCGCCAGTGGCTCCAGTCAAGAAGAAGGACAGGTCGTGGCGGTTCTGTGTGGACTATTGGTACCTGAATGATGTCACTTGTGAGGATTCTTACCCTCTGCCCTGCATTGACAGTTGATTCAGCTCACTCAACCTCCGCAGTTGCTATCGGTAGGTGGAGCTGTCACCAGAGGCACGCCAGAAAACAGCCTTCTCCATCGGGCAGGAACTGTGGCAGTTCAAGGTGATGCCGTTTGGACTTTGCAATGCCCCGGCCACCTTTGAACACTTGATGGAGCGAGTGTTGGCCCACGTCCCCCAGAGCCGCTGCATCATTTATCTCGACAACCTGCTGGTTCATGCAACTGATTTTGTTTGTGCCCTGTCCAGCCTCCGGGAGGTGTTGGACGCCGTCTGTTGGCTCCACCCCCAGAAATGCCACCTGTTTTGGCAAGAAACCACCTTCCTGGGCCACATTGTCAGTGCTGCTGGAGTCGCGACTGACCCAGAGAAGGTGGCAGCAGTGAGAAGCTGGCTGGTCCCATGGGATGTAGGAGGGCTGCGGAGCTTCCTCAGATGGGCCTCCTATTATAGGAGGTTTGTGAAGTATTTTGCCACCATCATCAGCCCGCTGCATCAGCTGACAAAGAAGGGCCGCACGTTCAAGTGGAGTGAGGATTGTGCTGCTGCTTTTCCTGGCTCTGCTTGGTGCTCATCGGACCCCCCGTGCTGTGGTACCCCAACCCAAATCGTCCCTTCACTGTGGACACAGACGCTAGCAATAAGGGCATCGGGGCGGTGCTATCCCAGGAGGTAGAAGACGGAGAGCAGGTGGTTGCTTTTTTCAGTCACACTCTCAGCAGAGCTGAAAAGAATTATTGCATCACCCGCCAAGAGCTGCTGGCAGTCATCCAAGGGCTTCGCCATTTCCACCCGTACATATACAAGGGGAGGTTTCAGCTCAGGACGGACCATGCTTCCCTGACCTGGCTACTGAACTTTAAAGAGCCGGATGGACAATCAGCAAGATAGCTGGAGGCACTGCAGGATTCTAATTTTCAGATTGTGTATCAAGCAGGCCACCGCCATGCCAATGCTGATACACTTTCCCAGCGACCCCTGTGCTGTGGAGGCCTGTTGGCACTGCCAAGAGGCAGACGATCGTGACTCAGCAGTCTCATGGGCTGCTGTTCTCCAGACTACTGCAGCTGGAGATAGCGCAACAGCTCACAGCGCATCCTTAGATCATCAGCCAGCTGTCCCCAGCAATAATGTCACAGAGGCCCTCGGTGCACAGCAACTTCGCATCAAGCAGGATGGAGATCGTATTGTCTCTGGCAGTGACTGGACATGGACCAACGGCCCGCTTGGGAGGCTGTATCTGCGCTGGATCCAGAGACGAAGGCCCTACTTTCCCAGTGGGTCAACTTCTGCTATCATGAGGGTGTCATCTACTGGCGGTGGCAGTCTTCAGCTGGGCAGCATCACCTCTGGCAGCTGCTGGTCCCCTGACAGCTTCGCCTCAAGATGCTCCAGTTGGTCCATGGGTCGTGCGGGCGGCCACTTCGGGGCGATGAAGACCCTGCAGTGTCTCCGGGCCAAGTTCTATTAGCCGGGGTGTCGTCAGGATGTGAAGCTCCATGTCCACTGCTGTGACACCTGCACAGCTCAGAAAGGGCTGTCTCAGCAATCCCACACCCCCTTGCAGCAGTACCAGGTAGGGGCACCCATGGAGTGTGTGGGAGTGGACATTCTGGGCTCTTTTCCAACCACGGATTGGGGGAACCATTACGTTCTGGTTGCAATTGATTACTTCACCAAGTGGCCAGAGATGTATGCGTTTCCTGATCAGAGCGCCGTCACCGCAGCATCAAAGCTGGTGAATGAGATGTTTTGTCGGTTCGGCACACCGGAAGATCTGCACAGCGACCAGGGACGGAACTTCAGGACAGAGGGCTTCAGGGATGTCTGCAGGAGGCTGGGTATCTGGAAGACTCAGACCACTCCGCTGCATCCACAGAGCGATGGACTGGTCGAATGTTTTATCCGGACCCTGAGCACCCAGCTCGCTGTCCTAGTGGACCAGAGACAGCGAGACTGGGATCTGCACCTGCCCCTGGTCCTGTGGATGCACCAGAAAGCAGTTCAGGAATCCACCCGGTGCACCCCTGCAGTGCTGATGTTGGGATGCGAGCTGTGCACCCCAGTGGACTTGGTGTTTGGCCCTCCCCCGGAGCCGGAGGTGAAGGGCAAACTGGGGTTGGATTATTTGTTTTGCTTGAGAGAACATCTTCACAAGGTACATGAACTGACTTGAAAGGCCCTGGTAGTGGTGGGGAGTCGACAGTTCTTGGTGCCAGGGGAGGGACTTTGCACCCGGGGATCAAGTCTGGGTTTTCTGCCCGGAGCGGAAAAAGGGACTGTCACCAAAGCTAGGGAGCCACTTGTTGGGACCGTGCATGGTCCTACAGAGACTGTCGGATGTAGTGTACAGGGTGAGGCTACAGAAGAGGAACCAGGTGGTGGTGCTTCACCGCGACCGCCCTGTACCAGCCAGCTGCCCCACGGATGGCCAAGCCAGAGGCTCCATCCCAACTGGGAACCCCGGCCGAGGCTCAGATGGACGCAAACAGGCCTGTGCATGCTAGCCGCTGACAACAGCGGGCACCCCAACACCTGGATGGGTTCATATTGGACTTTTGAGTTGGACTTTTTGTTCTGGGGACAGAAACCAGTCCAGGAGAGATCAGTGTAAATGGTAAATGGTGTTTACTTATATTGCACTTTTTCTCATCTCTGGATGACCAAAGCACTTTTCAGATCCTGCTATCCACACATTCACACACACATTTACACACTGATGGCAGCAGAGCTGCCATGCACCGGCGCTGGCTTGACCCCCCCAGTAACATCGGGGCTGTGATAAGCCATTGACCTGAGATTTTCACCAGATATCAGTAACAACCCAAGTAATTCATACATGCAGTAGTGTGAAAAAGTGTTTGCTCCCTTCCTGATTTCTCATTTTTTTGTTTGTCACACTTAAATGTTTCAAATCATCAAACAAATTTGTGGGCCCGCCCCAAATTTGTGGGCTGCACGGTGGCGCAGTGGTTAGCACTGTGGCAGCAGTTTACCCTTGGCCGGGGGATCGTGGGGATCGTGGGTTCAATCCCAGCCCCCGACCAACAGTGATCTGTGTGGAGTTTGCATGTTCTCTCTGTGTTTGCGTGGGTTTACTCCGGGATTTCTCCGGTTTCCTCCCACAGGCCAAAAACATGCAGGTTAGGTTAATTGGAGACTCTAAAGTGGCCCTAGGTGTGAATTTGTGTGTGAATGGTTAAGGGATAGCGCCGTATCGCGGCTGCTTCATCCATCCAGGTGGTGGATGCCCTCAATTTCCCCTCTGGGGATCAATAAAGTATACTAAATCTAAAAAAAATCTAAAATTTAAATATTAGACAAAGATAACACAAGTAAACGCAAAATGCAGTTTTTAAATGAAGGTGTTTATTATTAAGGGTAAAAAAAAATCCAAATCAACATGACCTTGTGTGAAAAAGTGCCCCCCCCCCCCTGTTAAAACATAAATTAACTGTAGTTTATCACATCTTTGGAAAGCTGAGTTCAATTTCTCTAGCCACACCCAGGCCTGATTACTGCTACACCTGTTCTCAATCAAGAAATCACTTAAATAGGACCTGCCTGACAAAGTGAAGTAGACCAAAAGATCTTCAAAAGCTAGACATCATGCTGCAATCCAAAGAAATTCAGGAACAAATGAAAAACAAAGTAATTGTCAAGAATTGCCCCTCGGGGCAGAGAGGAGAGACCCATGCGCAGGACTGCAGTTTGTGAATTTATTACAAAAACAAACACAACATCAAACCCATGCTCAAAACTAAATCTAACAGACAAACAAAGAACACGTACAATATCACACCAAAAGAAGGGCTGGTTCTGGTGGAGATGAAAGTGAGGAATGTAAGACTCCAGCAAGGAGGAAAGAACATAACAGCCCTTAAATACGGTTAACCCCTTGCACTCCGGTCAATTTTCCTAAAAACGCCAAAAAATAATGTACCCAAAGTAAATCGAAAGCTGTTCTTCAACCCTTTGCAGCATCTTCATGGGGTTGGTCTCATTTAAAAGAAAACACTTTGAATTTTTTGGCAAAACAGTCATAATCTCTCTAAGTGCTCTGGCCACTGAGTTACAGTCATCTAAACATACTGAACTTGAAGAAAATAAATTTGGCCTGGGTGTTTTTTTGGATACAAATGCATGCAAGTAACACACAGCTTCAGATCCGGGCTGGAAAATGCAACAGAAATGTAGAACCAAGTGTTATGCAGCTGAGGTCCAACTTTTGTAACAATACCACAAAAAATGAATATATTACATAGCTTTTTACTCAGGTAGTTCCCAGGCGTTTTGGAACTGTGCCAAATGGAACAGTTTGGAAAAACGTCTGTAACTTTTGAATGATTCAATGTAGAAGCTTCATTTTGGGCTCTAATGAAAGGTGACACTCAGGGCTGTGTCTGTGTGTGTGTGGGGGGTGTGGGTTGTCGTCCCCCCCCGCTACAGAGGACGGAGATCGGCCATCGCTACATGACGGATTACACTCGGATGTGGCGGTGTGGCCACAGCAGCGCTGTCACCGCGGCTTCCCCCCCCTCGCTACTGTGTGTGCGGGGGGGGGGTTGTCCCCCCCCTCGCTACAGAGGACGGCCATCGGCCATCGCTACATGATGGAATAGACTCATATGGCTATGTGGCGACCGCTGCGCAGTCACCGCGACTCCCCTCCCCCCCCCCGCTACAGAAGAGGAGTGGGGGGGGCGTTCACGGTCCGAACACGGCGAATGAACCGTTTATCGCGGCGCACGCACTTTGTACTTCGTACGCTGCACAGTTGTAATTTACCGATCGGTCAAAAGTCATTTTTTGATTACAATTTTCAGGGATAAATAATAATTTAGCTTATAACACCTTACCTCTTCACAGCAGCGTCCTGGCGAACTTCTCTTCCCCATTGTCAGACGAACGCGACGCTGGTCCGCTCGTGGATCCCGGTCAAAACATAATTCCATTATTGCGGTTTTGTGCTTCCATGATTGCGGTTTTTGGCGAACGATTTTTCAAAACAAATAATAGTAGTAATTAGACTGGCGAAGGCGTGTGTGTCACTCAGCCTCCGTCGGTCTATGACCATGGAAGAAATCATAACGTCTACTCTGCTGGAACCAAAACAAAATAAGCACCGCCTGTGGCTGAACATGCCGATCCGCGAATGGCACTCCCTGTCACACAGGTTACATTTGTGGATGGTCTCCATGCTGCTGGGTCTGTGGGGTTCTTCCTGCGAGTCCTTTTTTGATCTGCTGCAGCAGCCAGTCTTCACCCAGCCTTAAAAAAAACAGCTCGCGAACTTCTCTGCTTCAATTGGCTCACTGCATTCACAGCGTTGGGAGGCGGGTCCTTCTGGCTAGGTTTTCATTCATTGGTTCTTCAAGGTTTCAGAAACCCAATTCAAGGCTCTTATTAGTCGAATGAGAGGTCAATCAGATGAACTAATCTGTTCGCAGCTGTGTCTGCAGCTTTTATTTTCAGTGCGCGCTTGGACGCCATACACCACCTACATCACAATCTCCATCATGCGTCCTAGAGCGCACGAGGGCGCTCTCGTGCGCCCTCGTGCGCTCTAGGACGCAGAGACTTGCCCGTCCGCGGTACAATGGAGCGTAAGAGGTTAATCAATCAATCAATCAATCAATACATCAGATTTATATAGCGCTTTATCATAGACACTCAAAGACGCTTTACAGAAATTAAGGGTCATCCACCACCTGGATGGATGAAGCAGCCACAATACGGCGCCATCCCTTTTAACCATTCACACACACATTCACACAAAGGGCCAATTTAGAGTCTCCAATTAACCTAACCTGCATGTTTTTGGCATGTGGGAGGAAACCGGAGAAATCCCGGGGTAAACCCACGCATACACGAGGAGAACATGCAAACTCCACACAGATCACTGTTGGCTGGGGGCAGGGATCGAACCCACGATCTCATGATCCCCGCGATCCCCCGGCCGAGGGTAAACTGTGCTGCCGCAGTGCTAATCACTGCGCCACCATGCAGTGGTTAGCACAAACACAAATGAAACAAATGAAACAAATGATGACAGGTGTGAATCACATAAGGGGAGACAATGACAATTAGCTGTGAGTCGTGGAGCTGACAGTTTGACAGGAGCACTGCCCACCACCAGGGAAAAACCCAGAGTGCTCCTGACAACTGCAACTCCTAAGGGAGAAAGAAAAAAAAAATAAAGTGGAAACAAATAAGAACAAAACTACACTGAATGAAAACAGGAAGATAAATCATACAAAGAAACAATATTGAATATGTGAAAACAAACTAAAAAACATAACAGACATAGAATTCCAAAATGCAACATTATACTAATAAGGAAAAACCAAAAGGCAAAGAACTCAAAATACATTATACAAATAAGGAAAAACAAAAAGCAAAGAAACAGAGCACAGTGAAATCCCCACCGTGCACAGATCGTGACAGAGCCCCTTCCCAAAGGGTGGATACCAGACACCCCGGGCAACATCAACAGGAAAACAAAGCCCACCCTTACCAAGAACCCACCCCACCAAAGGACAAGAAAACAACCCCACCCTGGGTGGGAGGAGGGGGACCCAGGCATGGAGGGACTGAAACAAACCAGAGAAAATAATGCTCCCATGACTCACACCATCACAGTGGGGCGGTGGCGCAGTGGTTAGCACTGCACCAGCACAGCAACTCACCCTTGGCCATGGGATCCCTGGTTCAATCCCAGCCCCTGGCCAACAGTGATCTGTGTGGAGTTTGCATGTTCTCCCCGTATCTGCGTGGGTTTACTCCGGGATTTCTCCGGTTTCCTCCCACAGGCCAAAAACATGGAGGTTAGGATAATTGGAGACTCTAAAGTGGCCCTAGGTGTGAATGTGTGTGTGAATGGTTAAGGGATAGTGCCGTACCGTGGCTGCTTCATCCATCCAGGTGGATAAGATAAGATAAGATAAGATAAGCCTTTATTAGTCCCACAACGGGGAAATTCCAGGATTGCAACAGCACAGGGATAGCAACACTCAGAGCAACAATCAGAAGGCAAGAAAAAAAAAAAAACAAGCAAGCAAGAGCAGCTAATATACATATGTACGTATTACTATAAAATATATATATATATACACACACACACAGACACACAGTGCAGAGCATTGTAGCTGGATGGAATAAATATATGAATATATGAACACACAGTGCAGAGCATTGTAGCTAGATGGAATAAATATGTAAATATATAAACACCCACAGTACGGAGCATTGCAGCTAGGTGGAATAAATATGCAAGTATATAAACACACACAGTGCGGAGCAATGTAGCTAGATGGAATAATATGTAGATATATAAATATATAAACACACCCAGTGCTGAGCATTGTAGCTAGATGGAATAAATATGTAAATATATAAACACACACAGTGCAGAGCATTGTTGCTAGATGGAATGAAACAGCATAACCGTCTACTTAGTTATCCTACATGGTATGATTATGTGCCCATACATATTCTCACCCTCCATAGCGACCGGTAAGTTCCTAGTTGTATGCCGGAGGGGACCATTGTGTAAGTCTATTGCATCTTTTGCATTCAAAAAACTATTAGTTTGTTACGTCTTTTTGCTATCTCTGCGAGCAGCCCTGCTTAGGTTGTACAGTCTGACAGCCGTTGGTAGGAAGGACCTACGAAACCTCTCGGTTGTGCACCTGGGATGATGTAGTCTGCTGCTAAATGAGCTCCTCAGTGCATTCAGTATGTCCTGCATAGGGTGGAACTCGGACTCCAGCAGAGATGACAGTTTAGCCACCGTCCTTCTCTCTCCTATCTCCTCCATCGGATCAAGGCGCTGCCCCAGGACAGAGCTAGCTTTCTTAATCAGTTTGTTCAGTCTCTTCCTATCGGCTGCAGTAATGCCACTGCCCCAGCAGACCACTCCAAAAGTGATGGCTGATGCCACCACCGTGTCATAGAATGACTTCAGCAGCGCCCCTTGTACACCAAAAGACCTGAGTCTCCTCAGCAGGAACAGCCTGCGCTATCCCTTCTTGTAGAGTGCATCAGTATTGTGTGACCAGTCTAGTTTATTGTTCAGATGAATACCCAGGTACTTATAGGATGTCACCATCTCGATGTCTGTTCCCTGTATATTTACTGGTACTGTGAGGGGCTGCCCATGCCTGCGGCAGTCCACCACCAGCTCCTTAGTTTTCCTCGCGTTGATCTGGAGGCAGTTCCGATGGCACCAGTCCACGAAGTCCTGGATAAGCCCTCTGTACTCAGCTTCATCTCCATTGGAGATGAGGCCAACGATCGCAGAGTCATCAGAGAACTTCTGTAGATGGCAGTGTGTTGTGTTGTGTGAGAAGTCCGCAGTATAAAGAGTGAACAGGAAGGGAGCCAGCACCGTTCCCTGGGGGGCCCCCGTGCTACTGATGATCGTGTCGGACACACAGTCCCGGGTTCTCACAAACTGAGGCCGGTTCGTGAGGTAGTCCAGGATCCATGATGACAGGTGCTGGTCCACCCCTGCGCGCAGCAGCTTGTCCTTCAGGATCATCGGTTGGATGGTGTTGAAAGCACTGGAGAAGTCAAAGAACATGATCCTCACCATATTCCCGGGCTTCTCCAGGTGGGACAGAGAACGGTGAAGGAGGAAGATCACCGCATCCTCCACCCCAATGCCATGCTGGTAGGCGAACTGGAGTGGATCCATCGCTGGTTCCACCAGGGGGCGGAGGTGAGCAAGGAGCAGTCTCTCCAGGGTCTTCATCAAGTGGGACGTCAAGGCCACCGGTCTGTAGCTGTTCAGGTCTTTGGGGTGGGAAGTTTTTGGTACAGGTACCACACAAGATGTTTTCCACAACTGTGGTACCCTCCCCAGTTTCAGGCTCATGTTGAAGATATACGTCACAATCCCACACAGCTGGTCTGCACAGGACTTGAGGAGCTTTGCGCTGATGCCGTCCGGTCCCGGCGCCTTCCTCGCCTTGATCTTCCTCAGCTCCGTCCTCACCTGGGTCTTGGTCAGGGTCAGGATGGGGGGCTGTGTGTTGGGAGTGGGGGGGTGTTGGTGGAGTGGGGAGTGGGCAGCAGGACTTGATTTCTTTAGAGGCAGCAGTGGTTGTTGTGCAGTCAGGGGGGAGGGCGGTTGGTCAAATCTATTGAAAAACAGATTCAGGTTGTTCGCCCACTCCCTGCCCCCTGTGGCCTGGGGGGAGGTATTCTGGAGCCCCGAGATGGTTTTGAGGTTTCTCCAGACCCCGCTGATGTCGCTCTGTTGCAGCTTGTCCTCCATCTTCTTCCTGAAGCTGTCCTTGCCTTCTCTGATCTTTCTCCTCAGCTCCCTCTGTACGGACTTCAGCATCTCCCTGTTCCCTGACCTGAAGATCCTCTTCTTCTCTCTCAGAAGTGTTTTTATCTCAGGGTTGATCCAGGGTTTGTTGTTTGAGTGACGCCGTATGGTCTTGGTGGGAACGGATTTGTCCACACAGAAGCTGAGGTAGCCCGTTAAGGTGTGAATGAGGCCATCGATGTCCTCACCATGTGGATCGCAGAGCTGCTTCCAGGCGGTGGCTTCAAAACAGCCCTTTAGGGTGTCCATTGTCTCCTCAGACCATAACTCCACAGTGTGCATGGCCGGAGGTTGTCTGTGCACTAGGGGTTTGTACACCGGCCGGAGATGAACCAAGTTGTGATCCGATCTCCCGAGTGGGGGGAGTTGTGATGAGGTGTACGCCTCCTTAGTGTTTGCGTAGAATAAATCCAGTGTTTTATTGTCTCTAGTGTGGCATGTGACATACTGGGTGAACGTGGGTAGAATGGGAGACAGTGAAACATGGTTGAAATCGCCTGAGATGAGGAGAAGAGCATCTGGGTGTTCTGTCTGCAGCCTGCTGGTTACTGAATGGATGACGTCACGTGCTGTCCCAGCGTTCGCCGTCGGATTTGCATAAACAACAATGCAGATCACGTGTGAGTGTTCTCTCGGGAGATATGTAGGCCTCATGCTAACAGCTAGCAACTCAATGTCTTTGCTGCAGTGTCGTTGTTTAACAGTGATATGTCCCGGTCTGCACCAGTTGTTGTTAACATACATTATCACTCCACCGCCCCTAGCCTTGCCACTGTCTGGTGTTCGGTCAGCTCGTATCATGTGAAAACCCTCCAGCTCAATGTTAGCATCTGCTGCTAGTTCAGTTAGCCACGTCTCAGTAAACAAAAGGAGAGAGCACTCCCGGTATGTGCTATCATAACGGGAGATAGCCGCTAGCTCATCTAACTTTCCCAGTATCGACCGTACATTTCCCATGACAACAGATGGAAGGGAGGGTCTGTACCTTATATTTTTTGTCCTCCGCCTTACTCCAGCCCGGCAGCCGCGGCGTTTTCGCCTCAGTTCTCTCGGTATGTCGAGTTTTTCCAATGGGACCGGGTGGCGGTTGAATGCTAGCAGCTGTTCTCTGCTGTATCGTATCCTGCTATAAACAGTGGCTCCGTCCACCGGCTCAGGAGACATTTAGGACGATCTGTGTGTCCGTGATATAAGTGGGGTGAAAAAAAAAGACGGATCAAAAGAGAGAGGAAGGGAAAAAGACTCGGAATCGAGCCGCTGTTGCAAAAGGCAGCCGACTGGTGTGGCGCCGAGAGAAAAAAAAAAAAAAAAAAAAAAAAAAAATTGAGGATGCCCTCAATTTCCCCTCTGGGGATCAATAAAGTATACAAAATCAAATCAAAAATCACACCCGCGACGACCTCTACCGGAGGGGGAACCACGACGCCCTTGGACTGGCCAGCAGCACCCACGGAGGCTCCGGACTGGAGCAAAGCAGCACCCACAGTGGCTCCAGGCTGGAACGACGCTGCACCCACAGTGGCTCAGGAATGGAGCGACGCTGCATCCGCGGTGGTTACAGGCTGGAGTGACGCTGCACCTGCGGTGGTTCCAGGCTGGAATAACACTGCATCCATGGTGGCTCCGGGCTGGAGTGATGCTGCACCCATGGTGGCTCTTGGCTGGGTCACGGCTGCAGCCTTGGTGAACCCAAACTGGGCCAAGGCTGCACCCTTGGAGGCCATGGGCTGGAAGGGAGCACCCATGGCGACCTCCACAGAAAAGGAAGCAGCACCCTCGAGGACCTCAGCCGGAGGGGAAGCAGCACCCACGAAGGTCCCGGGCTGGGACAGAGCACCCACAATGACCTCAATGGAAGGAGTTGGACCCACAATGATCTCGGGTGGCGAGCCTGGACCCATGGAGACATCTGGCACAGGTGGAATATCCTTGGTGACTGTGGGGAAAAACTTGGACAAGAGATGCACAGACACAGGGTCAGGGTCACCGGCGGCGGTGGGTTTTGGCGAGGTGAGCTCAGGTGCAGCTGACAGCTGCACTTGGCTTTCTCCACCTAGAGCCAGGCAAGAGTTCTCCAAAAGAGAGACAGAGACAAAGGAGTGCACTTTCCTGAGCTCGAGCTCCACCGCCGTCCAGTACTCCGTCGATCTAGACAATGACGCCTCAGGCCCGGCCCTCTGGAGGTCCAGCTCGTACTCTGCTGTGGCGGCCCCAGCAGCAGGCATGGTGGTGGATGCAGTCCCAAGACCCCCTAGTGATGTGGCCCACGCAGGTGGCTCGCCTGACATGGACACAGGAGGTTGGCTTTCTACTGGCACTGGATCCTGTTCTGCTGAGGCCAGGGGATGCTCCATCATCGGCACAGGCTTCAGCTCGGTTGCAGTGCTCTCCCTCTGTTCAGACTATGGCTGCGGGACTGGGACCAGGTCCTCCGGAGCCACAGGCTCCTCCACCGTCCGGCAGCTCAATTCAGGGGCTGGTGGACACTCGGGGAAAAGGAGGAGACATGGAGAGAGCAGGTGAAAAGTCTGAAGCTGTAGCAGATGGTGAAGACTCAGAGGACTGCCTAATCTGAGCCTCACCGTCAGGAGTCAGGCAAGACAATTGATGCTTAATTGGATGAGAAGAAAAAAAAACACTTGCCTGAACTCCTGGGCTGTGATACCTTCTGCTGCAGCAGGTTGGAAATTAACCCTCTCCGTGACTTCTGCAGAAGAGGGCCTCCCAGGGAACCTTTGAGGAGCTGCCCTTGCAGCCACAGCAATGGGTGGAGCCGGTGAAAAAACGGCCGAACCCTCAACAGCGGGAGGAATTGCCAAGGAGGAGGATGAGGCAGTGGCAGCAGGAGGAACAGCTGACGGGACAGCTGGAGAAGAAAAACTGGATGACGGGACCGCTGCAGGAGTTTTCGACCTTGGCGACGGGGAAACTGCTGATGAGGAAGTGGAGGCGTTCTTCCGGCGTGACTTCCTTGAGCGACGGTGGGGAGTGGGAGGCAGAGACGTGAGCTCAGGGTGAAGAGGGAGAGGCTCCGGAGTCAGGGGATGCTCATTAGTTGGCTTGGACTCCGGGACCCCCGGTGAAACCTTGTCCAACTCCTGGGCAAAATCCAGGAGGAGCCATGGTTTATATTCTAGTAGGAGCTTCGTCTCCACTAACTGGACCCGCCTGCCCTCCTCCAGCTCCTCGGCTGATGGTATGGGCCACAGTTCAGGAGGAGAAGGTGAAGCTGCTGTGTCAGGGCTAGATGATGTCCATTCGGGATCTCCGGGGCCCATTGAGGATTCGGGTTCAGGATGGGATGAGCGAGTCTTTCGCACCCAGGTGCGCTTCTTGCGCTCTGGTGGCACCGAAGGGGGGTCCCCCGCGGGCTACAGAGTTTGTGCTGAGCGTCGATCACCAAAGCGAGGAAAACTGTGAGACCCGGGTAGCTCCAAAGACTGGGATGCGTCTCAATCACCCAGGCTGCGCCGTCCACAAACCCCCAAGCCTCTTCAGGAGAACGGGAGGCTTCAGCCCCCGAGGCAAAACTGGCGATGAGCATAGCCGCTACACACTCCTCCTCGCTCAGTCCCAAAGTTGAAAAATCCAGGGTGGCCGACATAGCAAACCCCAGGTGAAAAAACAAAACTGAAGGAGAAATAAAATAAGCCTGCGAGCCTTCTCTGTCGCTGAAGTGAAACAAAAGGAAATAAACTCAAACTGCAGCCACTGGGTCTCATAAAGGCCGGAGTCTTCTGTCAAGAATTGCCCCTCGGGGCAGAGAGGAGAGACCCACGCGCAGGACTGCAGTTTGTGAATTTATTACAAAAACAAACACAACATCAAACCCATGCTCAAAACTAAATCTAACAGACAAACAAAGAACACGTACAATATCACACCAGAAGAAGGGCTGGTTCTGGTGGAGATGAAAGTGAGGAACGTAAGACTCCGGCAAGGAGGAAAGAACATAACAGCCCTTAAATACAAATGATGACAGGTACGAATCACATGAGGGGAGACAATGACAATCAGCTGTGAGTTCTGGAGCTGACAGTTTGACAGGAGCACCGCCCACCACCAGGGAAAAACCCGGAAGTGCTCCTGACAACTGCAACTCCTAAGGAAGAAAGAAAGAAAAAATAAAGTGGAAACAAATAAGAACAAAACTGACATAAGTCCGGACCCAGGGAACACTCACACAGGCTCAAGCAAGATTCAATGATTTTATTGAACAGTGATTAGTGTATGAGTGCATGAGTGTGGGGTGTTATGTAGTGCTGGAGGACGGGGTGCGCCGAGGGCAGAGAGGCGCGCCGTACAGCCAGGCAACCCTATGGGCAGAGCACACACAGAGGTTAGCAGCGGGCAAACACTCAGCGCATGCTTTGAGCGATATAGTGCTTTATCATAGCGTGATTAATATATATGTCAGCTTTATCAAGCGTGCGCTATAGCACGTGATCATAGACCTGTCTCAAGCGCACGCTTTGAGCGATATAGTGCTTTATCATAGCGTGATTAATATATATGTCAGCTTTATCAAGCGTGCGCTATAGCGCGTGATCATAGACATGTCTCAAGCACACGCTTTGAGCGATATAGTGCTTTATCATAGCGTGATTAATATACATGTATATGTCAGCTTTATCAAGCGTGCGCTATAGCACGTGATCATAGACATGTCTCAAGCACACGCTTTGAGCGATATAGTGCTTTATCATAGCGTGATTAATATATATGTCAGCTTTATCAAGCGTGCGCTATAGCGCGTGATCATAGACACTCATAGAGTGACGGAAATGTGGCTGCCAATCCGCGCCAACGGCCTCTCCGGCCACCACCGAGCATTTAAACATTTTTACACATTCATACCCAGTGTTATGGGCACTGGAGGCAATGCGGGTGAAGTGTCTTGCCCAGGGACACAACGGCAGGATATCTGGGGAGAGTGTGATGCGAACCGCCAACCATCGGGTTATTAGACGACCTGCTCTACCTCCTGAGCCGCTGCCGCCCCCACTTTTTCCTCAACTCTCTCTCTTTAGGAAAGCTATGGAGGCTTACCCCGCTCTCATTATTCCCCTTTGATTGGAAATTACATCCAAAAGCCGCACAATGTGGCATTTTCACTGACATTTGGCAGTAGTTCATAGCTTCGCTTCTTGGCTTGTATAAGACAGAAAAAACGGCTGCAACCATTCTACGTCACTACCCAGAATGCATTGCGACGTAAACAAAAATGGCGATTTACATCGTAATAAAGTTTTTTAAAAATATATAAAACTGGGAATTATTTTCAAAAAAATTATATTATAGTTATGTTACTAACATAAAAATAAAGCATATAGAGCTAACATGCCAATATAATCGGAGTTCCTTTTAAATGTGACAAACATACAAAAAAATGAGAACTCGGGAAGGGGGCAAACACTTTTTCACACCACTGTACAAAGAAATCAAGGCAACTGTGTTCACAAAACAAGTTATATTTAATAAAGTGGAATGATGCAGGGAATAAGTATTGAACATGCTTGGAGAAATTAATTTAATATTTAGCCTTTATTGGTAATAACAACTTCCGGACGCCTCCTGTATGGAGAAACTAGGCGCAGGCATTGCTCAAGAGTGACTTTACCCCATTCTTATACAAAAACTGTCTTCAAATCTTGAAGGTTCCGTGGGCGTCGTCTATGAACTCTGATCTTCAGTTCACTCCATAGATTTTCAGTTGGATTCAGGTCGGGTGACTGACTGGGCTATTCTCGCAGCTTTATTTTCCTTCTCTGGAGCCAGTTGAGAGTTTCTTTGGCTGTGTTTGGGATCATTGTCTTTGCTGAAATGTCCACCCTTGTTTCATTTTCAGCATCTAGGCTGATGGCAACAGGTTTTTATCAAGGATGTCTCTGTACATTTGTCCATCCATCTTTCCTTCAGTTATATGAAGTCTGCCTGTACCATGTGCTGAAAAACACCCCACACCATGATGGGATGTGCAGTGTCATTTCTTCTCCAAATATGCTGTGTTTTGTGGCATCCAAAAAGTTCAATTTTGGTCTCATCTGACCAGACTATATTCTCCCAGTGTTTTACTGGCTTGCCTAAATGTTGTGCAGCAAACTTTAAACGAGCTTCAACATGCTTTTTCTTCAGCAATGGAGTCTTGCGAGGTGAGCAGGCATAGAGCCCATGTCATTTGAGTGCATTACTTATTGTTTTCTTTGAAACAGCAGTACCTGCTAACTCCAGGTCTTTGTGGAGCTCTCCACAAGTGGTCTTTGGCTCTTGGATAACTCTCCTGATAATTCTTTTGACTCCTCTGTCAGAAATCTTACGAGAAGCTCTTGGTCTTAGCTGGTTTATGGTAAAATGATGTTCTTTCCACTTCCGAATGATGGCTCCAACAGTGCTCACTGGAACATTCAGCAGTTTAGAAATGCGCCTATAACCAATGCCATCATTATGTTTTGCAACAATAAGGTTGCAAAAGTCTAGAGACAGCTCTTTGCTTCTACCCATCGTGAGTTCTTTGTGGTCTGACAATCTGACATTCACAGACCTTTTTAAAGGCTATCAGTCAGGACTTAACCAGCTGAAATTAATTCACACTGATGGGGGATGGGATGGCTTCCTAAATTTTGATGGATTTCAGCTGGTTTGTTGGCTTTCTATGCCCTTTTGCACCTCTTTTTCATGTGTTCAATTCCTTGTGTCATTCAACTTTATTAAATCTAACTTGTTTTTTGAACACAGTTGCCTTGATTTCTTTGTATGTATGTATTACTTGGATTGTTACTGATATCTGGTGAAAATCTCATTTCAATGGCTCCATCAGAAATAAGTTTAATGAGAAAAATATTGATGTGTTCAGTACTTATTTTCCCTTATATATACACGTACAGTATACACATTGTGTATATGTGTACACATGTATATTGTGTACATGGTGTACACAAACCTTCCAGATGCTTATAAGGCAACACCTCTCCCCCACCTTGGCCATTCTGACCACCTATCCATGATGCTGGTGCCTGCCTACAAACCTTTACTGAAGCCCAGCAGGCCAGCAGTGAAACAAATCAGGATTTGGCCAGAGGGTGCAACCTCAGCACTTAAAGACTGTTTTCTGCACACAGACTGGGAGGTCTTCAAAATAGCAGCCTCCCAGGAAGACAGGACAGATGTGGAGGAGTATGCCGAAACGGTCACCAGCTACATCGCGAAGTGCACAGAGGATGTCACTATAGTGAAGACTATCACTGCACGGGGCAACTATAAGCCCTGGATGACTGCAGAGGTGCGCTCGCTGCTTACAGCCAGAGATGCAGCAATCAGAGCGAAGGACAGGATCACCCTCCGCTCAGCCAGGTCTGCGCTCTCAAAGGGAATTAAGATGGCGAAGCGCGCCTATGCGGAGAAAATCCAGGAACACCTCTGTGACACAAGGAAAACCAAACGGATATGGCAGGGAGTTTGGGCGCTGACGGATTACAAGTCTAGGCAGGGGGTCGATGATGATGACACTTCGCTTCCAGACAGGCTCAACAACTTCTTTGCACATTTTGAAGCATCAAAACCCGACAATCAGAGGGAGGGCTGGCCCATCTCCACCATCGGTTGGGCCAGTTATCACCATCAACGCAGCGGACACACAGAGGACCCTATTGGCGAAACAGGTAGAGTGTGGGACTCCAGAGCGGGAGGCGTGAGTTCAAATCTCCCGGTGGGATACAGCTGGCCAAGTACAATTAAAAAAGTGTGTGTACTCGGGATGATACACACACACATGTGTGTGACAATTTTGGACAACCTCTAGTAAACCCTCAGAAACAGTGTGGATTAGATGCTAATGGCAAATATAAATGTACCTAAGAGACTATAATGTAATGATTAATAGTAAACGGGAGCATTTATAGGGAATGTTATTAAAGGACTGAATGTGCACTGTTTAGATATGAACTGTCAGTGAAAGCAGTAGCGTTTCTACGCCATAGGTGGCGCTCAGTAGTGATGAAACACTGTATAGTGTTAGAACACCATAGAAGAAGAGTAGTATGTGTTCTAGTGTGTGTTCAAGAGAATGTTCGAGAGTGTTATGAACAAGATGGTGTCTAGCGATGTGCTGTGTAATTGTGGGCCGTGCCGTGTGTGCTGAGAAGTCAATAAACGGTCGCTGCAAAGTCTAAACAGCTTGGCTCAATCATCCTTCCTCCCCTTCGCCCCTCCTGGGTGTAACAAAACTTGGTAGCAGAGGATGGTTCAGTCGTGTCTGAGACGGTGAGTCAGTGCAAATAAAAAAAAAAAAGAGGCCGTAACGATGGAGCTGGAGCAGCTACTAACGATGGAGCTGGAGCAGCTACAAGCTAAGCTAACTAAGGCCTTGGTGCCGTTACGGGTCGAACAGCTAAATGAGGTCTGTTTATTTGCAAAGATAAGCCCAGCCGAACCGTCTAAGAAGTACACGCTGATACGACTGTTAATCGAGGAGGTTGAGAAAGCCATTGAACGCGAAGAGGAGGATATAGTCCGCGAGTTTCTGCTAAAGCTAATAGCATGTGCTAACGAAGCTAAGCTAAGTGAACCGTTGACGCAGGCAGCGACAGCGGCCGGCACGAGCTGCGAGGCGGAGGCACTCGCCAGTTTACAGAGCCAGTATGCCGCTCTGCATGAAAGCATCATTGATTCAGCTAAAAGGGTTGAAGAGGAAATAATAAGAGTGACGGATGATCAGGCCGCGCCGCCGCCGGGCCGCCATTTTGTGACACAGCCCGAGGCCGCGCATCCACAGAGCCGCCATTTTGTGATACAGCCCGCGGTCCCCACAGCGCCCCTACCGCCAGAAGTGATCATTAAACGGGAGTTTAAGATAAATGGGCAGATAGGGGAGAGGGGCCAAAAAGACAAGTTGTCTTATTCCAATCTCACTCACCAAATTGATATGGGCTTAAAGAACAAGCACAGTGAGGCTGAGATAATTGAGGCTGTTGTCAAAGCAGTGAGTCCTGGATTGAGTTTGCGCGCTATGTTGGAGATTAAGTCAGATCTCACACTGCCACAGCTGCGCATAATCCTGCGAGGACATTATAAAGAAGATAGTTCCACTGACTTGTACCATCATCTGATAAATCTCACACAAGACAGTAATGAGTCATCTCAGAACTTCCTGTTTCGTGCCATTGAGCTAAAGGAAAGACTTTTAGCAACATCCAGAGAACCTGGCACTGAAGAGCAGTTTAGTTCTGATCTTATTCAGAGGAAGTTTCTGAGGGCGGTGGAAACAGGACTGATCAGTGTTGATGTGAAATATCAACTGAAGCGTTATTTGGAGGATCCTGCCGTCACCGACGAGCTACTGATTTCAAAGACGAATGCAGCAGCCAGTCTTGAATGGGAACGGCACCAAAAATTTAAAAGGCACACAAAAGAACTAAAAGTTCGAGAATGCCGAGTGGAAAACCAGACGGGTCAGTATGCAACTGAGAGAGAAGTGGATGGCCAAGAGCGCCCCCTACCATCGACAAAAGGAAAAATCCTTAAATCCCAAAGCACAGTGACCCGTACGGAATCTGAGCTCCTGAACATAGTCACGCAGCTGAAGAGTGACATGGAGGAGATCAAAAAGGCCATATGTGAGTCTCCCAGAGCACCTCGCGCTCAAAGAGCCAGGAGGACAAGTGGCTGCAAGAGATGTCAGTCCACCAGCAATGGCGATCAATGCAACCACTGCTTCAGGTGTGGAGTTAGCGGCCACATGTCAAGGGAATGTCGGATAGGGAGGAGACTCGGAAGAGGAACAGGGCAAGTAGACACGGCGGCCAATACTGTTGCAACCACATCAGAACAAGCTAACACACAAGAACTGTATGAGCTCATTACTGACAGTATTCGGAGGTTGGAAGCAAGGCTGGTAGCTCAGGCCGAGGTACCTCTTGTAGAAACGGTCCGTGTTAATCTACTGTCCCCTAATCGCCAATTACAGTTACTCAATTTGGTTGGAAAAAAATATGTCATCACCTGCTTCCTCAATGACAAGGAGACACAAGCATTGTGGGACACAGGGTCACAGGTTTGTTTAATGAATGACGCCTGGAAACAGGAGCACCTGCCACACACTACCGTCAGAGACTTAGCCGAGTTGGTGGGTCCAAATATCCTGAATGGGAGGGCAGTGAACCAGACACCGATTCCATTCTCAGGGTGGGTCGAAGTCACATTTAAGCTGCCGACAGTTAGTCGCCCACCGGTGGAACTCTTAGTTCCTGTGCTAGTGGTGAAGGAGGACGGAGTGGCAGAGCCGCCTATCATTGGGTTCAACGTGATTGACCATGTCCTGAAGATGGGCATTAAACCCCCTTGTGCCATCAGTGAAGCTGTTAGCGCAGCCTTCTCATTTGACTGTAAGAAAACAGAGGTGTTTTTGAAAGTGATGCAAAGTGAGGAGGATAGGCTGGGGGAAGGAATGGTAAAAGTTGGCAGTGAGTTGGTTACCATCCCTGCTGGCCAAACCAAAACAGTCAAAGGTTGTGTCAGAGCAGGCTCACTTCCAGACACACAAGACGTCTTATTTGAGCCGAGTCAGTACACCCAGTTACCAGAGGGTTTGCAGATGCAAAGTGGGTTGGTGCAGTTATGGAAAGGGAAGCGATCTATGTTCAAAATACCTATAACAAACAGTACGTCCTGTGATATCCAGCTGCCCGCTAAGACCATTTTGGGGGAAACGCAGAGAGTTAAAACTGCTTATCCGGCAGATATTAGACCCCCTGCTGTAAACCAAGCGACCGTCGACCCGACGACGAGTGAAACAGGAAGAAATAAAGAGACCAAGATGAACTGTGCTGTCAAAGAGACTATGGACATGTGGGACCCTCCAGTTCCCCTTGATCATCTCTCACCCATACAGCAAGAGCAAGTAAAACAGCTGCTACGGGAGGAACGGCAAGCGTTTTCCCGTGATGAGTATGATGTAGGGACAATTCCCTCTTTACAGTTGAAGATCCGACTCAAAGATCACGATCCTGTCAAAAAGACTTATGTTTCTGTTCCCAAACCACTTCATAAAGAAGTAAAGGAGTATATAGAAGACCTGCTTAACAGGGGCTGGATCACCAAATCCAAGTCATCGTATTCCAGTCCAGTCGTCTGTGTGCGAAAGAAAGATGGAGGTCTGCATTTGTGTTGTGACTTTAGAGAATTGAATAAGAAGTCTATTCCTGACAGACATCCAATTCCCCGCATACAAGATATGCTAAACAGTCTAAATGGGAGTGTGCGGTTTTCAGTTCTCAACCAAGGGAAGGCGTATCATCAGGGTTTCCTGGAAGAGTCAAGTAGATCCCTCACTGCATTTATCACTCCCTGGGGTTTGTTCGAGTGGGTAAGAATTCCATTTGGTTTGTCCTCAGCACCAGCAGCATTCCAAAGATCTATGGAGGAGTGCTTGTGGGGGTTGAGAGATGATGTTTGTCTGCCTTACCTCGATGATAACCTTGTTCATTCACAGACTTTTGAAGATCACTTGCGAGACCTGAGAAGCGTCCTGCACCGCTATCAAAGCCATGGGGTGAAGTTGACTCCCCGGAAATGTGAGTTATTCAAGCAGCAGGTATGTTTTCTTGGTAAAATGGTAACAGGACAGGGTTACACCATGGACCCTGCGGACATTGCCCCAGTGCAGACACTCAAACAGCAGCGACCTTCCACTGTTGGAGAGCTAAGGAAATTGCTAGGTTTTATTTCATATTACCGTAGCTATATTCCAAACTTCTCTAGTATAGCAAAGCCTCTTTACGACCTTCTGGCTAACGATCACACAGATAAAGCAAAGAAAAACTCAAAGAAACATGTCAAAAAGAACGATGGTGGCCACTTACCCTCATCTCATGTGATCAGGTGGCGCCCAGAGCATCAAGCAGTAGTTTGTCAGCTTGTTGACCTTCTTACCCAACCCCCAGTGTTAGGTTACCCGAACTTTGAAGAACCCTTCATTTTGCACTGTGACGCTTCACAGGCGGGGCTTGGGGCGGTGTTATACCAGCGACAACAAGACAAACTGGTGGTGATAGCATATGGCTCCCGGACACTGTCAAATTCAGAGAAGAACTACCACCTTCATTCAGGGAAGCTGGAGTTTCTTGCCATGAAGTGGGCCATCTGTGAAAGGTTTCGGGATTATCTGTACTATTCTCCACCATTCACTGTCTATACGGACAATAATCCCCTAACGTATGTGCTTACCACCGCAAAGTTAAATGCAACCACACAGAGGTGGGTAGCAGAACTAGCTGATTTCCAGTTTGTGATTAAGTATCGCCCTGGAAAAGCAAACAGAGATGCAGACGGACTTTCACGTATGCCTCTAGATATGGAGCAGTACATGAACAGATGCACCCAGAATGTTGATCCTGATGTGATGAATTGTGTGACACAGGCAGTCAAGGTAAAGTCACAAGAAAATGAACCATGGCTTTGCCCAGTCACCATTTCTACTCTCATTAGTGAAGCAGACCAAGAAGCCAGCTCTATAGCTGAAATATGAGATGAGATGATGAGATGAGATGAGATTCAACTTTATTGTCATTACACATGTATGAATACAAGGTAACGAAATCAAAGACTGATCTAAAAAGAGCTCAAGAAGAAGACTCCGTGATTGGAGAGGTGTTGTGCTATGTGTTGTCAAAACAGTGGCCAAGAAGTGTAAAGCAGCAGAACAGTAAAATTGCAGCTTTAGTCAGGCAGAAACACAAGCTGTACTTGGAAGATGATGGACTGCTTTACAGGAGAATGGCAACACATGACCAGCTACTCCTACCTCAGAAGTTTCACAAGCTCGTGTTCAAAGAGCTCCACGAAAACATGGGCCATTTAGGGGTAGAGAGAGTGATGAACTTGATAAGAGAGCGTTTTTATTGGGCTCATATGCAAAGAGATGTGGAGCACTACATCATGTGCAGTTGTTTGAAGAACAAACGTCCCAATAAGATAACAAGGGCACCACTGACTAACATTGTCACCACGTACCCATTTGAATTAGTGTCAGTGGATTTTCTGCATTTGGAGAAGTGCAAAGGAGGATATGAGTATATACTGGTTGTAATGGACCATTTCATGCGTTTTGCCCAGGCTTACCCTTGTCGTAACAAAGCTGCCCACACCGCTGCTGAGAAGATCTTTGGAGATTTTGCCCTCAAGTTTGGTTTCCCCACACGACTCCATCATGATCAGGGAAGAGAGTTCCAAAGTAAACTTTTTGCAAAATTCCAAGAGTACAGTGGTGTGCAGGGGTCCCGAACAACGCCCTACCATCCCCAAGGGAATGGGCAGGTGGAACGATTTAATCGTACACTGTTGGCAATGCTCAGAAATTTGCCCGAAGCAGCTAAGGAAGACTGGAAGTCCTCTCTGGCAAAAGTGGTTCATGCCTATAATTGTACGCGTAGTGAGGCTACGGGGTACGCACCATATTTTCTGTTGTTTGGCCGTAGTCCAAAGTTGCCTATTGATCTGATGTTTGGCCTCACAACAAGAGAACAGAGTGTTTCTCAGCAGGACTATGCTGAAAAGTGGAGAGCTACAATGACTGAAGCTTACAAACTCACTTCTAAAACAGCAAACAAAGAAGGGATGAGAAGTAAAGCACTTTATGATAAAAAGGTTCACGGTGCTGAATTACTCCCTGGATCCAGAGTATTGGTTCGAAACTTGACCGAAAAAGGTGGGCCAGGAAAATTAAGATCATACTGGGAAGACAAGTTGTGTGTCGTGACTCAAAAGCAGTACCCAGACAGCCCAGTATATGAAATCAGACCTGAAACTGGCAAGGAACGCACTCGGGTCATGCACAGAAACCTTTTGCTACCATGTAACTTTCTTCCCATGGAAACAGTGGAGCACGCCTCTAAGAAAATAAGAGAAAGAGACTCTAAAAGACAAAGGCATGTGGACAGACAAAACGACACGGATGATGAAGATGAAGAGGGTTGGAATGCCATAATCGGATTACGAGCTGGGAAGGATCAAGAGCAGCGTCCGCTGAGAGCCGATGCACCGGAGTTCTACCTGCGCAGTGACACTACTCCGGAGGATGAGGACCAGGACCCAGATGACGTCACGCAGGTGCAGCTGGCACCAGAGGTCGACAATCCGGTGGTTCCAGATCCAGCTGAGGCAGACCAGGACCAGAGTGATGAGGTGTTGGAGTCCAGTTCCAGTGACCAGGAGGGACCTGACGAGATTCCTGCTAAAACGTATCCTTCAAGAATAAGAAAACAGCCATTGAGATTGACTTATGATAAGTTAGGCCAACCTTGCACTTCACTGCATTACATCTGTCTAGAACAAAGGTGTAGAAGCTAAAGATAACCATTGGTCAGACATAAATGTTTTGAAAAGTAACTTGGTAGTTACTGTGATGGTTGATCAAAACAATCAATCAAAAAAGAACAAAAAAATTTAAAAACACAAAAAGAGACTTGCAGTGTGTTACGAAGGCACAGACATCACACCAAGGTTTATTTGGTAGGCTATGACTAGATTGAGTACCCTTACTCTCAGGAAAGATGCAGATACCCACCATGATGGATGGAGCGGTTGAAGGTTATCGTGCACAAAGACCTCTTCTGCAAATGTATTGCATGGAATAGGAGATACATGCTGTACTATGGACAATTACCAGTTGCATCTTTATAGACTTTAATGAACTCTGACTCCTGTGTAGTGATACCCTACTTACATGTAATACATGATTACCAAATGTGAACTGACAGAAGAAAAGGGAAAAAACTACTGTTTTTTTTTTAAGAAAGGTGTAATGTCGGGACGACATTAACTTTTTGAGGGGTGAGTGTAGGAAAACGTTAATTTTGGACAACCTCTAGTAAACCCTCAGAAACAGTGTGGATTAGATGCTAATGGCAAATATAAATATTCTTAATAAATGTACCTAAGAGACTATAATGTAATGATTAATAGTAAATGGGAGCATTTATAGGGAATGTTATTAAAGGACTGAATGTGCACTGTTTAGATATGAACTGTCAGTGAAAGCAGTAGCGTTTCTACGCCATAGGTGGCGCTCAGTAGTGATGAAACACTGTATAGTGTTAGAACACCATAGAAGAAGAGTAGTATGCGTTCTAGTGTGTGTTCAAGAGAATGTTCGAGAGTGTTATGAACAAGATGGTGTCTAGCGATGTGCTGTGTAATTGTGGGCCGTGCCGTGTGTGCTGAGAAGTCAATAAACGGTCGCTGCAAAGTCTAAACAGCTTGGCTCAATCATCCTTCCTCCCCTTCGCCCCTCCTGGGTGTAACATATACATATATATATATATATATATATATATATATATATATATATATATATATATATATATATATATATATATATATATATATATATATATATATACATATACATATACATATATATATATATATATATATATATATATATATATATATATATATATATATATACACATATATATATATATACTGCTCAAAAAAATAAAGGAAACACTTTGAAAACACATCAGATTTTAATGGGAAAAAATAAGCTGGATATTGAAATTGTGGCAGGCTAGTCCAGCTTACTCAGATTAAAGGAACACTTTTTAATCTGATGTGTTTTCAAAGTGTTCCCTTTATTTTTTTGACCAGTATATATATATATATATATATATATATATATATATACTGTATATATATATATATATATATATATATATATAGTAAATGGCATTCACTTATATAGCGCTTTTATTCTCATCTCTTGATGACCAAAGCGCTTTACAGATCCTGATATCCACCCATTCACACACACACACACACACACACACACACACACACACACACACACACACACAAAATATATCAAGCACTGGCATCGACAATTCAAGTGTGGTTACACAATGGTGGAAATGGCACCCATTCCCGACCAACCACAGTGCATCATTATTCAAGACACCATATGATGTCAAGATCAGTGTGAGGTCTGTGGAAAAAAAAAATCATCCATGGCCATTTGCAGATGTGGATGTTGTCTGTACAATGGATTCCCTGGTTGCTCACACCTTTCCAGAAACAGAGACAAGTCATGTGCTGCCAGTCTCTTTTGGCCACATGCCAAGAAAACAATGAAGCTTTTTTGACAGACTAATCACACAGGAGAAACATGGGTCCATAACAATGATCCAGAGAATAAAGCCCAGCCGAAGCAATATGACTCACCACCTCCAAAGAAGGCGCATGTACATCCCTCAGCAGGCAAGGTCATGCTCAGTCTTTTGGGACCAGCATGGAGTATTGATGATGGATTTCCTGGTAAATGGTACCACAATTACCATGACTTACCACATTTCACTGCTGCAAAAATAGCAGAAGGCCATCAAAACTGAGAGGCATGGCATGCCGACCAAAGGTGTCAAACAACACCCCGGTTCACAACTCACATGTTGTCTAGACAGAAGTGCAGTCCTACAGCTATGAAATCCTTCTTCTCCACCCTTACTCTCCCAACCACTCACCATCTGACTTCCACCTCTTTCCAGCCTTCTACAGGTGAGGTCTCCATAACTGTATAAAGTGATGGCAGAAGTGTGTGACCCTTGGTGGTATCTATGTAGAGAAAGACTAATAAGTGAAAAGTTTCATTCCTCACAGTCCATGGGGAATGAGTCAGGTCAAAACTTTAATGAGCAGCCCTTGTAGCAGAAGGTTGATGTCTTAGATTGTATTAAATATGGATGACAACCTTATTTCCATTGTAGTAAACTAAAGTTCTAGTTCCTGGGTTTAGGGTGCTAACATCTTGTGCTTTTGGTGTCATTTTCGGAGTCTGAGCAGCAGTGACGTGGAACCCAGTTTAGTTTCCGAGGGTCTTGCAGTCACTTAGCAGAGTTCATGCAGCAACCCATAGGCAGCTCTCACAAAGATGACCAATCATGGCAATGCTCAATCACGACCACACCCGTTTTTGTCCAGATGACACTTGAACATAAATCTGCACAATAAGAATAAAGACAGAAACTGTCTTTTTGGGGAAGAAATGCTTTCAAGGAGTATATTTACTTCTCAGTTTGGAAAAATGTCACATTTACAGTCTGTGGTTAACACTTGCTGGCTATTGTGAGACAAAAAGATTCCCCAGCTATTGCATTGCCAAACGAGAACAGGAAGGCAATGGTTCCTCTAAGTAGATCTGTTGTGAAAGACACTGGTTTGACAGCTGGGAAACTTAAGACCTACATGGAGGACAAGAAGTGCTGGCATCTCACTGCAGTCAGAGAATCCCACTCAGCCTAGCCTGACCTATTTCACTGCTCTCCCAGAGCAGTTTAAAACACAGCAAATGGAACAAAAGTCTACTTTTGATTGGTTTGAAAAAGCACATTAATGTTACATCATGACCACCTGACCTCTAACTGTTTTATTTGCATGTTTAAATTAAAATTTATGTTCAGGACTCAGTGTCTGTTCTATCACAGTTGTTGGGATGTTTCACAGTCTGTACCAACCAATTATTGTCACAGCAACATACTGTAGGGCAGGCCTTATTAGTGATGTGCTAATGTGACATTAATTGCTTTTACTTATTCACTCCATTAAGAAGCGGGTATCTATTTCAGGAGTCTGGCCAGATGGTTTATCGGTCCTGGACTAGCAGTGGTGTTGTTAATGGACTGAAGCATGGAGTGAAATAACAATGGCAACAGGCAGCCCAGAGAAGATCTTGTAACTGAACTGTGGAAGTTACAGAGCAGCTGTCACATTGCGAAGCAAAACTGAGTCATATCACTTTTCTATTGAATGTTGATATGACTGAAATTAATTTAAAAGCGATAGAAAAAAATTACCCCCCAAAACTTTAATCTTTGGCATGAAGTGTGCCGCTTGTGTCATTTACTTTTAGATTGTTGGTCGGGAGTCATTATAAGCCCTCATTGAACATATTGGCATATAGCCATTGACTGTATGCTGAAAAAAAGGCTGCTGCATTGAGCAGTAAAGCCAAGATCAGGGTCAAATGCTAAACAAGAAAAAACTGGCACTTGGAATGCCCAAGGGAAGCTTCTCTCGCTGTGTCCTTTTTTGTTTTTCTTCCCTTTCCTTATTCCTCCATCTGCACCCCTCCTCCATCCATCCTCCTGTTTCTCACCTTACCTTGATGCCAAACCTCCATGACCTAGGCCAAGATCAATAGCACAGTTTAAAGAGGATGGACTGTGTAAATAGAGACGATAGATCCTGCCGATGAGGATGCTGACCACTGATGGGCTGTGACTGGAGCAGTTGTATTTGAAACATTGAAAGCTGTTGGAACATTTGGAACACATTTTAGATCACATTTGCAGAATATCAACATTATGAGTGTAAAACATCTGGGTCCGGAGATGAGCATTTCATTCTTTTACAGCCTGTTATATACAGTAGTTGATGATGAACTGTATTAGGATTCCTGCTTGCTCTGTGTCCCTGCCTGTCTCTCTCTCTACTGGCCGCATATTCAGTTTTTGTTTTTTTGGGTGGAGGATGGCGACCTTGGAAATGCCATCTCCGTCTATCCACCAGGGGGTGCGGATCGTTCCCCCGGACAGCAGCGTTACTGTGGAGGAGGTCCTTCTGGCTGTGGGCGAGTAGGTGGACCATGATGCGATCTGCTTTGTGTCCCGAATGAATAGAGCTGTAGTTGTGTTTCTGGCTGCTGAGGAGGATGTCCACACTCTGATTGGGAGCGGTGTTGTTATCGGGGATACGTATGTACAGGTGTCCCCCTTATCTGTTCCATCAACGCGTATCACCGTCTCAGGTGTTCCATCTTTCATCACTGACGAGCAGTTGGAGACAGAGCTCCGCAGATTTGGGAAGTTTGCGGGCCCGTTTAGAACTGTGACTTTGGGATGCAAGGAGACCAAGTTAAAACATGTGAAATCACTCAGGCGACAGGTGTTCATGTTTTTGGACTCGCCAACTCAAACTCTGGAAGTGTCCTTCCGGGTCAAACACGGGGATGGCTCCTATTTAGATTCTTTAGATTGCGGAAGCACGCACGGACGCAGTGGCCCCTCTTGGCATCAGCGAGTGTGAGAGTTTTGAGTGTTTTGATCTTCCCAGACGTACATTCTGTAAAACTTACAACCGTGAGACCTTATTAAACATCAAGGTACTATACGCTGCAAGAATCGCGGCGATCGGTTGTGACTTGGACATTCTACACCAGCATGGAATTCTGGCGGAGTCCCCGCTGGAAGCTACCCGAGAGAGGAGGAGGCGTAAGCGGAGCGAACGCAAACAAAAGCGTGGAAAAAGGGCCAGGATCCATGCTAGGCTAAAGGCTAACCCCTCCAGACCAGCGGTACCGTCGCTCATTCTCTCTAACGTCCGCTCCCTCGAAAACAAGCTGGACGAGCTGCGTCTGCTGAGAGAAACCCGGAGAGAGTGGGGAGACTGCTGTGTGCTTGCGTTCACTGAGACATGGCTCCACAGCAACATTCCTGACGAGGCCATTCAACTGGAAGATATGGCGATGTTCCGTGCCGACAGGGAAACGGCGAGCTCCGGTAAGAGCCGGGGGGGTGGGCTATGCATCTGTGTTAACAAGAACTGGTGCGTCAATGCCACGTTAGTGTCTAAATACTGCTCTCCGTTGGCGGAGTTCCTTATTGTAAATTGTCGGCCATATTATTTGCCGAGGGAATTCAGCAACGTCTTTGTAGCTGGTGTTTACATAGCACCGAGCGCTAATGCTAAAGCTAATGCTAAGAAGGCACTCGGGGAACTGCACAATGCGATTAGTGAAATCCAAACTTCACACCCGGACAGTTTTGTGGTGGTTGCAGGGGATTTTAACCACACCAGCCTAAAGACTGTGCTCCCCAAGTTTCAACAATGTGTAGACTTTAAGACCAGAGGAGAGAATATGTTGGACTTAGTGTACACAAACACAGATGCATATAAGGCGATACCCCGCCCCCATCTCGGCCTTTCTGATCACATATCCGTGATGCTGCCGCCTGCCTACAAACCTTTATTGAAGCGCAGCAGGCCAGCAGTGAAACAAATTAGAATTTGGCCAGAGAGTGCAACCTCTGCACTGAAAGACTGTTCTCTGCACACAGACTGGGAGGTCTTCAAAATAGCAGCCTCCCAGGAAGACAAGACATATGTGGAGGAGTATGAAGGAGTATGCTGATACGGTCACAAGCTACATCGCGAAGTGCACAGAGGATGTCACTACAGTGAAGACTATCACTATGCGGGGTAACCATAAGCCCTGGATGACTGCAGAGGTGCGCTCGCTGCTTACAGCCAGAGATGCAGCCTTCAGAGCGAAGGACAGGATCGCCCTCCGCTCAGCCAGGTCTGCGCTCTCAAAGGGAATTAAGGCGGCAAAGCGCGCCTATGCGGAGAAAATCCAGGGACACCTCTGTGACACTAGGAACACCAAGCAGATGTGGCAGGGAGTTCGGACACTGACGGGCTATAAGTCTAGGCAGGGGGTCGATGATGACGACGCTTCGCTGCCAGACAGGCTTAACGACTTCTTTGCACGTTTTGAAGCATCAAACTCGACAATCAGAGGGAGGTCTGGCCCACCCCCACCATCGGTCGGACCAGCTTTTACCATCAACACAGCGGACACACGGAGGACCCTAACCAGAGTCAACCCACACAAAGCTGCAGGTCCGGACAACATTCCGGGACGTGTGCTCCGAGACTGCGCGAGCGAGTTGGCGGATGTCCTGACTGACATTTATAACATCTCCCTGAGTCAGGCCATCGTTCCCAGATGCTTCAAGACCTCTATCATTGTACTGGTGGCAAACAAACCAGTTGTGTCCTGTTTGAATGACTATCATCCTGTTGCACTTACACCAATTGTGATGAAGTGTTTTGAACGGCTTGTCAAACCACACATTACAGCCTGCCTCCCTGCATCACACGACCCGCTCCAGTTTGCATATCGTTCAAACCGCTCCACGGAGGATGCTATAGTCGCCACCCTACACTCTGTCATCACCCACCTGGACCAGAAAGACACCTACGCCAGACTCCTGTACATTGATTTCAGTTCAGCATTCAACACCATTATTCCCCAGAGACTGATGGAGAAATTACTCCTTCTCGGTCTGAACACCGCCACATGTCTCTGGATCCTGGATTTCCTGACTGAGAGACCTCAGTCTGTCCGGGTTGGAAACAACATCTCCAACTCTGTCACGCTGAGCACCGGATACCCTCAAGGCTGTGTACTCAGTCCACTGTTGTTTACACTTCTAACACATGACTGCATATCCAGACACGAGGGGAACCAGATTATTAAGTTTGCAGACAACACCACGGTGGTGGGACTTATTCAGAGGGATGAGGAATCAATGTACAGGGAAGAAGTGAGAGACCTGGAGGGCTGGTGCAGGGAGAACAATCTGGTGCTCAACATGGACAAAACGAAGGAGATGATTATCGACTTCTGGCGGTCACAGCCTGAGCACGTCCCCCTCAGCATCGGCGGCCGTTTAGTGGAGAGAGTGGAGAACATCAAGTTCCTCGGAGTGCAGATCTCGCAGGACCTGACCTGGAGCAAGAATTCCTTGGGGATCAGGAAGCGGGCTCAGCAGAGACTGCACTTCTTGAGGAAACTCAAACAGGCCTCTCTCCCCATCTGCATCCTCAGGACCTTCTACAGAGGTGTGGTGGAGAGTGTTCTGACGTACTGCATTGCTACATGGTACTCCAGCTGCAGTATGTCAGACAAAAAAGCCCTGCAGAGGATAGTCAAGGGGGCGGAGAGGGTAATTGGAGTCTCCCTCCCCTCTGTCCAAGAACTTTTTCAGAACTGTTGTAGGAGCAGGGCACTGAACATTGTCAAGGACCGTTCTCACCCTCTGCATAAACACTTTGAACTTCTTCCATCTGGTAAACGATTCCGGAGCATCAGAGGCAGAACCACCAGACTGATCAACAGCTTCCTTCCACAAGCTGTCAGGATGCTGAACAGTTGACCCGGAATCTCTCATATACACTACTGCACCTACGGACATTTTGTATATTATTTGTATATTATAGTTAGTTTTTTTCCCAAGTATGTCTCAGGGATGTGTGAATGGATGGGGGGGTGGGGGTGGGGGGGTGAAGCTATGTGTGAGTGTGTCTTAAATCATGCTGCTTCTATTTATATGGATGCCGAGAGAAACGCAATTTCATCTTGCCTGCACTACAGTTGTATGTACAGCAATATGACAATAAAGTTTGATATGATTTGATTTGATTTGATTTGATTATATGGTGTATGCGAGCTCAGGACAGATGAAGTGTTTTGAATGTGGAGACATGGGCCACAAACGGTTCGCCTGTCCACACAGGCAGCAGGCGGGGGGCTCTGATGGAGCCGCGGCTGGAGCCGCGGCTGGAGCCGGCGGTGCGGCCTCCGCTCACGCCGCTGCTGCGGATGGCGTGGCGGGGCCTTCTGCCACAGCTGAGGCCGGCGGTACGGCCTCTGCTCCCGCTGCTACTATGGACGACGTTGCGGGGCCTTCCGCCGGTCCTGCTCCGGAGCCTGTCGCTGTGTCTGTGGACAGCCCGGCTGTGGCGCCCGCAGCCCAGCTTACGGCTGGGAGCGTCGCTGGTGATGGCGCCCAAAAAGTCACTGATGATGCGTCAGAATCTCGCTGTGTGACATCAGCGGCTGTGCTTCCGGTGGCTGCTACCATTTCAGAGCAGCAGACAGAACAACGCCAGTCAGCTGCTGTGGGTGGCGTCCAGGAAAATGTGGCTCATGATGAATCCGCTATGCCAGCTGAATCAAACAGTCAGCTGAGTTGTGCTGACGAGGAAATGGAATCTGATTCCGACACTGTGTCTAATACTGAGTCTATTGGGGCAACTTGCAGTACAAACACGAGTTTGTATTCACTGGAAGAAATAAATGTTTTTCTGGATGAAACCTATAACAGGGCCATTAAAGTCACTGATTACTTCAGTGACACTGATAAATTTATTAAGTCTGTTAATGTGCTAAAAAGGCAGGTTGGTCTTGACCTCCTGGATGAAAGGAAACATTTTCGCCTCAAAAAGTACCTAACAGCCCTGCGTAAAGCAGCAGGAGGACAAAAGGTCAAGCGTGCCCGACAGAAGGAATAAATGACGGTCTTTATTCTGACTTTTTTAGGCATTTTTGGGATATTGTTGGATCAGACTTTTATGACGTTCTAATTGACTGTTACAGAACTGGATCTTTACCGGTCTCCTGCCGGCGCGCGTACTATCTCTGCTGCCCGGCTCTTCTTTGCACGGACTACAAGGTCACAGTTTACTCGCCTGCAGGACATGGATGCCCCAACATCTTTTTTCTACAATCTGGACAAGACTGCTGCAAAGATGACCTGCTTAAAACTCCCACATGGTCAAAGGACTACAAATCCATCCGAGATGAGGAGCCATGCAGATGCAATGGATTTTTACGGGGCCCTGTTTGGTGCAGAACCATGTTGCATAGACTCTCAACACCAACTCTTTGGAGGTCTTCCCAGGCTCAGCCCAGAGGACAGGCCTGTTCTGGACTGTGAACTGACTTTGGATGAGTCACCTGTAGCAGTTAATCACATGTCTCTGGGACGTGCACCTGGACTTGACGGTCTTTCTTCTGACTTTTTTAAGCACTTTGGGGATGTTATTGGATCAGACTTTTATGGCGTTCTAGTTGACTGTTACGGAACTGGCTGCGGGCGCGCAGTGCTGTCTCTGCTGCCAAAGGAAGGGGACTTGGCCTTGCTTAACAACTGGAGGCCTGTGGCTCTTCTTTGCACGGACTACATGGAAGAATCGGACTACTAACACTGGCACTGTGGATCCTGTTTTTGTTTTCCTTACTATAAAATGGTGGACAATTTGGAGGCATCCACCAATAGATGGACTGTAGGGCATATTTTCTGTTGTGTGGGAGAGGGGGATGAGTTATTTTTTTTTTTTTTTTTTTTAACTTATTTGTACCCGTAGGTAGACTTGGTTTGCAGTTTGGTGACAAGCCACCGGCTGCTGGTCGCTGCGTGCGCGAGCGCCCTAAACCTACATGTTTTTGGTATGCGGGAGGAAACCGGAGAAATCCCGGAGTAAACCCGCGCAACACGGGGAGAACATGCAAACTCCACACAGCTCACTGTTGGTTGGGGGCTGGGATCGAACCCACGATCTCATGATCCCCGCGGTCCCCCGGCCGAGGGTAAAACTGTGCTGCCACAGTGCTAAACCACTGCGCCACCGTGCAGCCAAGTTATGTTTGCACTTTTGACATGTGAGACGCTTGGTGGGATGATATTGGTGCTCTTGCATTTTTGAATTGTGCAATAAAGGGATTTTTTTAAAACTCAAACTCTCTCTCTACCCTATGATTAGGCGCTACTCCCTGAAGCTGGTTGCACCACCTGTTGGTAATCAGAGGAGCCCTTTATATTGGACGCTGTCCCACCACTCTGTCTGGTTACGTCAGACCGCCTGCCTGCCTGTATCCTACCTGATCTTTGCTTGTATATATCTGTGATCCTGTCTCTTGATCTTTGACCATTTGCCTGCCTGCCAGTTTGGATCTGCCTGCCTGCTTATTGTTCCGCCTGCCGTGCTCTGACCCATGCCTGTCTGACCCTCGAACCTGCCTCATGGACTGAATTGTTTGCTCCCTGGATTGTGCACATTTCCCTCATTCCCAAGTAAGTTGACTTACCACTGTTTACCTTCACTGCAGTCTCCACTCCTTTCCCCTGCACCCAGGCCTGGCCAGCTTGCCATGGTCCCCTGCTGGAGTATCTGCAGCAGCTCCCCATCCCAGAGGAGTCTCGCCCGGCATCCAGCTTCCCTGCATCGGAAGGTTTTCCACACACCACCTTCCAGAGAAAACCTGTAGGAATAATACCCTTAATACCTTGAAGAATACCCTTAATACCACCTGCCCATCCTATTCATACAGTATATACATATATATGTTTGCTCTTTCCCTCCAGGGTTGCCATATCTTCATCACATTTATCTCTTCTGTTTATTGTCAGTAAAATCATAGTTACAATCTTACAAATGTTCTCATCTGTGTCTACTCCTGGGTCTCGGTTTTGTAAACCATGTAAAACTGGAGCTATTACAGGCCCGGAGTTGCAGCCAAGGACAAAAAATAATAACATTGTGTTTGCACTGAGTGAAGATTTGTCAAAAATGCCCCTTTGGGGGGCAGAGATACAAGACCCAGGTGCTGGACTGTGAGCTTGTGAGGTTTATTAACAAAAGTAGCAAACATACAGTGCAATTAAGTGTTCAAACAAAATAACAACGATGGAGAGACTTACGGAAAAAATGCGCCAGAGCAGAACAGGGCTCTGGCAGAGGCAAAGAGAGACTGGTAGATAATGCAGTGACCAAGGCAAATGAGAATAATCTCCCTTAAATAGGGGTCAAACCATTACACAATAAGTAACAGGTGTGGGTTCACATGAGCAAGCAAAAGGGAAATAATGTGAGTGATTGGGATCAGCTGAGGAAGATGAGGGAGGAGCGGCTGGGCTGACAGTTTGACAAGGGAATGCCCACGCAGAGCACGAACCTGGAAATGTGGCCTGACAGCTCTCAACCCAGAGAAGGACACCACAAAATAAGGAGTAAACACAATCGATAACAGACCAAATAATTACAAATAGAAATGGAACAAAACTGAAGCCAAAACATAAAAACAGAGAACAGAACTAAACCTTAAGGGCACAAAATACAGTAATTATATATAAATATGAGGAAAGAGCCACGAGACTGAGTCTGGCCAGCTCGTGACAGAGCCCCCCCCCCAAGGGGTGGATCCAGACACCCCAAGGTAACACCAAAGAAAAAAAAAAGAAAGCCCCCCCCCCCCCCCCCCCCCAGTGGGAGCACAACAATAACCCACCCCGGGGGCCGACCAGAGTCCCAGGCCCACCAGATGGTCCCATGGCCCGAGTTGGGTGGTCTCCAAGGGAATATGGGCCACCCCATTCTGCGGCGCAGCCTGTTGGGTGGTCTGCCTGAGTCGTTCAACCACCCGAACTGGAGAGGTAGTTCAGGAGGCAGCTGCCCGATGAGAAGGGCAAGCTCTGGGCAAGATGGAGGAGCCGGGGGAACCATGACGGGGTCAGGCAGAGGAGGAGGAGAAACCATGACACCCTTAGTCTGGCCAGCAGCACCCTCGGTGGTCCCGGATTGGGACAAAGTTGCACCCACAGTGGCTCCGGGCTGGAGCAAAGCCGCACCCCTGGTGGCTCTGGGCTGCAGCATAGCAGCACCCGCGGTGGCTCCGGGCTGGAGCATAGCTGCACCCTTGGGCTGGAGCAAAGCAGCACCCCTGGTGGCTCTGGGCTGCAGCATAGCAGCACCCGTGGTGGCTCCGGGCTGGAGTGGAGCTGCACCCTCAGTGGCTCCAGGCAGGAGCAGAGCTGCACCCTCAGCGGCTCCAAGCAGGAGCGGAGCTGCACCCTCGGTGGTTCCAGGCAGGAGGGGAGCTGTACACTCGGTGGACTCGGGCTGGACCAACGCTGCACCCTCGGTGGACCCCAGGCTGAGGCATAGCACCCATGGCGGGCCCCTACTGGAGCGCAGCACCCAAGTTGGGTTCAATCTGGGGTGCAGCACCCACGAGGGTCCCCAGCCGGGACACAGCACCCACGGAGACTCGGACCGAGGAGGAGGAACCCAGACGACGGCCTCGGGCAGAGGGGAAGCTGCACCCACGGAGGTCCCGGGCTAGGACAGAGCTCCTGTGACGACCTCCACAGTGGGGTAAGCTGGACCTATGGCGACTTTGGGTGGTGAACCCGAACCCACGGAGACCTCTTGCTGTATTGGAATATCTCTGGTGACCCTGGGAGAAAGCTCAGGGGAAACAGACAGAGGAACAGGGTCATCCGCTGCCCACTCCTCCTCCAAGCTTGGAGACCCCGCAGCCAATCTCCCTTTGTTGGATGGGTGAGGCCGGCAAGCCGGGGACATGATGAACTTGGAATGTGGCCCTGAGCCGGTGAGATAGTGAGCTGAGAGGACCGGCTCAAACTGTCACAGAGGGTCCCGCGTGTGGTGTATGTGAAACGGCATGACACATCAAGCTGTGGTAGCATGTACGCATGTGTGATGTCATGATGCCACAGGGTACTTAAAACAGTTGCCCAGGGCTAGCTGTCTTCTTTGGCACTCCGCCCTTCCATGCTACACCTGCACTGTGTACCCTATTTAGCCAACACTCAATAAAGCTAACCTCAACACGTGGACGTGTCCGCACTAATATTTTCCAGACATAACAATTGGTGACGAGGATAATGGAAACGCTATTGACACTTCTACCACCGTTCCTCGCTTTTCCTGGTGAGCCGCCCATCTCTTGGTCTCGTTGGTACAAGACATTCTTGTCCACCATCGACTTAGCTAAAGCTAACAAGGCTAGGCTATGTGCCATACTAATTCATTGCCTCTGCAGTGACGAACAGCATGTTTTTCGGATGCTTGGACTTGCGGACACCTACGATGAGTGTGTTGCTTTATTAGCTGGACATTTCACCACTCCTGAGAGCGTTTTGGTCTGAAGTCTCAAGTTTTTCCAGCACTGACAGCAAATGGATGAATCAGTCATGCAGTACATAAACGACCTTCACTGTTTGGCTAGCACATGTGAATTAGGGCACTTGGAAGAGAAGATGGTGCAAGCCCAGTTAGTGGTGCACATCACGAATCTGAGGCTGCGGGAGACACTAATGACGGCACCAGACAACCTGCCAATGGCATCGCAGCAAGTGGGCCCCGACCCGCGCTCCCCACAGTCAGCCCTGCTGGTACAGGCCATTGCCCCGGCTGCTCAGCCCTTCGACCTCACGTCCAACATGGACACCATCAACTTTGTGGACCCCGACAACTGGTCAGCACAGCAGTGTATAGTGAAGCTGGACGGCAGCAGTATATCAATGGTGCTAGCCACCGCTGCCTCAAGGTCCCTGATAAACATTCACACCTCACAATGAGCAGAGCACAGGAGACTTGGAACTGATCCTCGCATGGTGTAAGCCTTCCCGAGCCGCCGCCTCACTGCTGGAGTTCTAGTCTGTGTCTATGCAGGATCTGGAGCTACCACAGGAGCTCCAGACTGCATCCACACAGGACCTGGAGCTGGTCCTCATGCAGCACGAGCGTTCTTGAGCTGCTGCCTCATTGCAGGAGTTCCGGTCCACAGTCATGCAGGACCAAGAAGAAGGTAAGGCCTACCCCATCAGCGGCAAGACTGGCCTGCCTCAACATCCTCCACCAGATGACACACTAGATGATACCCCAGTAATGGCGCCTTTCCCTGGCAGTGGGACAAAAGAACAATGACAGAAGTGCCTTACGCAGCATGAGCCTCCTCGAGCCGCTGCATCACTACAGGAGTTGCAAGCCGTAGCTGAACAGAACTGGCCACGTCCTCCATCAGATGACACTCCAGCAGTGGTGCTCTCCCCTAACAACAGGGTTGCAGAGTGACAACAACACTTCATGAAGAAGGAACGCCGAGTGGAGCGCTCTCCACTCAAGGTGTTCAATTGGGTCCGGGTACATCAACTCGATCGCTTGTACAGGCTGCAGTCCTTCTGGCCAACACCGGCACGGATCACCGCTCAGCTAGGACCAGCCGCCTTCCTTCTGACTGATGGGCCACAATGGTGTGCCAGCCGCCACAGAAGGATGACATCACCTCCTGCTCCTGATCAAGGGACCACGACCAAGTCGGCCCGCCCGGACAAGTTCGACCAATGAATGGTTCGCAGCTCCAGCAGGGCGCCTGCCGGAACCACCCGGGCCGGCACAGCCTGAGCCCCGCCTGGTACGGGTCCGTTGGAGACCTCTTCATCTTTAGGACTATGTTACTGACTTTAAATGCATTGATAGTCAGCGCATGGTCTACTCAGTGGCAGAATAACCCACATGACCAGCAAGCACACCAGCAGTCTACCCGGTTGCCTAGTTAGAAATGCTATGGTTGAAATGTCCTTTAAGTGGTTCATTATAACGGCCCATTCGGCCCAGCCAGGTATGTGTTCCATTTCACATTACGCAATACGCTAATCATTATACTAGCCAATATGCTAACATGTATGTTCTTTTACTTACCGCCCTTGCTAAGGCTAATTCATATGGATAAGGTTCTAAGCTTTTCAAGGGGGGAGTAAATGAGGTGTATGTGAAACGGCATGATGCATCACGCTGCGGTAGCATGTATGCATGTGTGATGTCATGACGCCACAGGATACTTAAAACGGTCGCGCAGGGCTAGCCGTCCTCTTTGGCGCACCGCCCTTCTATGCTACACCTGCAGTGCATACCCTGTTTAGCCAACACTTAATAAAGCTAACCTCAACACATGGACGTGTTCATACTCATATTTTCCAGACATAACACCACGGTGACAAACAACACTTTGGCCAATATTCCTCTACCTCCCACTGACCATGCTGACAGTCAGCATCCCTTCCCAAACAACACTTTGGTCAATATTCCTCTACCTCCCACTGACTACGCTGACAGTCAGCATCCCTTCCTGGGGATGGCGCAAAACCCACCACAGCCGCCCGTAGTTTTCCACCACTGGGGCTACAGTATTCTGGAACCCCGTAGCACATGCGGGGCGCGATCAGCTCAGAGACCAGAGTCCACTGGCTGCTGCACTTGCACTTGTGGGGTTCCGGACGCGCACACAGAGGAATGGGAGGCACAGGGTCAGCAGGCCGAACCAGAGAGAGACGTCTGCTCTCAGGGGATGAAGGTGTCCGTTTTGCATTCATTTGACTTGGCTCGGTGAAGGGGTTTTTGTTGGGGACACAAAACCCCCCGGGCGCTCCATTCCGTCCACGCCAGGAAGGACAGAGGAGGAAGCATTAAAGATGCCCTCTGGCGGCTCTAACACCACCTCAAAAACCAATATGTTTTTCCCAAAATAGTATACTGTGGCTTTTTATACACAAAAAAAAAAAAACTTTCACTGCCTTAGAATGGCCTGGAAAGAGCTTTTATGTCTTTGACCTATTTAAGTACACATAGATCTATGAATATTCTAATTAGTTCCACCCATGCGCTCACCTACCAGTAGCTGGAAAAAGACGAGAGCATTGTACAAGGCTCTGAGAAGGTGATCTAACTTGAGGAAGTACCGTCATAAGTGAACCCACTGAAGAATCACTGCCCAGCCCGACATGAAGGCTGGAAGGTTCCTTGCCGATCTCTGGTTGCCCACTCTCTGCGGATCGCTTCACTGGGGGCTGGTGAGTAGTTCGTATTGGTCTGGTGTGCCCGCAAGCTGGTTCGCCTCCAAGGTGCTCCCTGGCCTCCTTCCTTCGGCGCTCGTCTTGCTTCGAGCTGCTCCAAGTCGAACTTCTTGCCGGCCCTCAGCAAGACGACCCACGGTTAGTGGGTAACCAGAGACTACTCCGTCAGGGGAAAAGAGAGGAGCCGAGGAGTGCTCAGTTCCTTCGAAGCGTTCTCCCCAGCTTGCTTCAGGGAGAGGCGAGGCAGCTGGTGGAGCGTACCAGCAGGTGCTCCCAGCGAGGCGAGGGGAGCCTCCAGCTGGGCAGCGACTGCCTCTCCGCTCCACCGAGAATGATCCCTCTGCAGGTTCAGCTACGACAATACTCGCCCAGCCGTTGTGCCATGCATACCGGGGCCATCTCCCCCAGCATGCAGGCTGCAAACACATGTCCTCTCCAGTATTTTAGCAGGAACATTGAAGTTTTTCCAAATAAGATTAATCATTGCTATAGTATTTTCATATCTGTGGGTAAGACATTTAGTTTAAAAGAGGATTTCTTGCTCACACAGCCAAAAATTGAACACGTACACAGGGCTGAAAAATTCATAGGCTGAAAAGTTCATAATGGTCAAATTTGACCAAATGTGGTTTATTTTTCAGCTGCAGGGATTCAAGCACTGCAACACCGATGGAAAAAGTGTGTGGACCAAAGGGGAGACTATGTTGAAAAATAAACCACATTTGGTCAAATTTGACCACTATGGACTGTTCAGCCCCCCCCCCACCCCAAAATAATCTGCCATCTCTCCTAGCTTGTAAAAAGCTGAGCTCCTGCTTTCTTCTCGGCTTCTCCCTCTTTCCCCAAGAGAGTCAAGTAGGGGTCTCAGTGCTTAGCCTAATTGGTTAATGTTATAACCAGTCAGGCTAAGCAGGAATACAAATGTAGCTAGAAACGCTGTCCAAATCTGCCTTTTTTTTTGGCGGGGGGGGGGGGGCGAGGCGTAGCTTAAGCAGACACACATACCAGGAAAACACATACTTGGGAGTTTGGAATGATTTTGCTCTTGATATGTCTTGTAAATCACAAGAAACATGTTACAGACATGTTAACAACAGAAAAAAACTTGATTTTTGCCGGAGTGTCACTTTAAAGCCCCCCCACTGCCTCTGGAGAAGGGAGGCGAGCTGGCCATTGTTTAGCAAAGCAGTCTGGTGTTCTCAGGTCAGAGGAGGGCCCTCTCCTCTCCCCTCAGAGGAGGGGGGGTGGCCTTGCAGTATACACTACTGGTGGGCAGGGGTATGGGTGGAGCTAATAAGACTATTCATAGATCTGCACAAAAGTATTTAGTCAGTCACCAATTGTGCAAGTTCTCCCACTTAAAAGATGAGAGAGGTCTCCAATTTTCATCATAGGTATACCTCAACTATGAGAGACAAAATAAGAAAAAAAAATCCAGAAAATCACATTGAAGGATTTTTAATGAATTAATTGGTAAATTCCTCGGTAAAATAAGTATTTGGTCAATAACAAAAGTTCATCTTAATACTTTGTTATATACCCTTTGTTGGCAATGACAGAGGTCAAACATTTTCTGTAAGTTTTCACAAGGTTTTCACACACTGTTGCTGGTATTTTGGCCCATTCCTCCACGCAGATCTCCTCTAGAGCAATGATGTTTTGGGGCTGTCGCTGGGCAACACAGACTTTCAACTCCCTCCAAAGATTTTCTGTGGGGTTGAGATCTGGAGACTGGCTAGGCCACTCCAGGACCTTGAAATGCTTCTTACGAAACCACTCCTTCGTTGCCCGGGTGGTGTGTTTGGGATCATTGTCATGCTGAAAGACCCAGCCACGTTTCATCTTAAATGCCCTTGCTGGTGGAAGGAGGTTTTCACTCAAAATCTCACCATACATGGCCCCATTCATTCTTTCCTTTACACGGATCAGTTGTCCTGGTCCCTTTGCAGAAAAACAGCCCCAAAGTATGATGTTTCCACCCCTATGCTTCACAGTAGGTATGGTGTTCTTTCTCCTCCAAACACGACAAGTTGAGTTTTTACCAAAAAGTTCTATTTTGGTTTCATCTGACCATATGACATTCTCCCAATCCTCTTCTGGATCATCCAAATGCTCTCTAGCAAACTTCAGACAGGCCTGGACATGTACTGGCTTAAGCAGGAGGACACGTCTGGCACTGCAGGATTTGAGTCCCTGGCGGCGTAGTGTGTTTCTGATGTAGCCTTTGTTACTTTGGTCCCAGCCCAGGTCATTCACTAGGCCCCCCCATGTGGTTCTGGGATTTTTGCTCACCGTTCTCGTGATAATTTTGACCGCACGGGGTGAGATCTTGTGTGGAGCCCCAGATTGAGGGAGATTATCAGTGGTCTTGTATGTCTTCCATTTTCTAATAATTGCTCCCACAGTTGATTTCTTCACATCAAGCTGCTTACCTATTGCAGATTCAGTCTTCCCATCCTGGTGCAGGTCTACAATTTTGTTTCTGGTGTCCTTTGACAGCTCTTTGGTCTTGACCATAGTGGAGTTTGGAGTCTGATTGCTTGAGGTTGTGGACAGGTGTCTTTTATACTGATAACGAGTTCAAACAGGTTCCATTAATACAGGTAACGAGTGGAGGACAGAGGAGCCTCTTAAAGAAGAAGTTACAGGTCTGTGAGAGCCAGAAATCTTGCTTGTTTGTAGGTGACCAAATACTTATTTTACTGAGGAATCTACCAATTAATTCATTAAAAATCCTTCAATGTGATTTTCTGGATTTTTTTTTTCTCATTTTGTCTCTCATAGTTGAGGTATACCTATGATGAAAATTGGAGACCTCTCTCATCTTTTAAGTGGGAGAACTTGCACAATTGGTGGCTGACTAAATACTTTTTTGCCCCACTGTACTTAAGTAGGTGGAAGATGTAAACGCTCTTTCCAAGCAATTCTAAGGCAGTGAATGTTTTTTTGGGGGGGTAAAAAGCCTCAGTATACTATTTTGGGCAATACATATTTGTTTTTGGGGCAGCACGGTGGTGCAGTGGTTAGAACTGTTGCCTTACAGCTAGAAGGTTCCAGGTTCGAATCCCCAGGCTGGCAGGGGTAGGAACCTTTCTGTGTGGAGTTTGCATGTACTCCCTGTGCTGCGTGGGTTTACTCCGGGGGCTCCGGTTTCCTCCCACAATCCAAAGACATGCATGTTAGGTTAATTGGTTGTTCTAAATTGTCCCTAGATATCTGTCTCCTATAGGCCCTTAGAACAGAGGGTTTCTACTAGTGAAGCACTCTGAGTGGTCTTTGAGACTAGAAAAAGTGCTATATAAGTACAGGTCCTTATCCTTTTGAGGTGGTTGGATTTAGAGCTGCCTGAGTGTGTCTTTGCAAAGCCAGAATAGAATGATTTCAACTCTGATTCTCAAAAAATATATAAAATAAAACTAAATTCATAAAGTTAATTAAAATGACCAAACATAAGTTGTTTTTATTATAATATTATGTAACTTTTTATGCCTCAATTCTGTGAAAACTTCCCGTTTCTTTTAAAACCTAAATATTGGCAGGTTTGCATTCTCTACTATACCAAATAATGTCAGAAAGACCCAAAAATATTCATTATTTTGTGTCTACTTTCACATCAAAGGCAAACTGAATTTTTCACACAGTGTGATGCAAAGCTAGCATAAACATACAGTTAAAAACATGCAAATTTGTGCATTTGTGTCAGAGGGATATATACAGTGGGGAAAATAAGTATTGAACATGTCAACATTTTTCTCATTAAAGATATCTCTGATAGAGCCACTGACCTGAGATTTTCACCAGATTGTCAGAGTTCACCAGGCTAAGACCCAAATGCAACACGGATGGAGACACAGTTTGTGAACAATTATCTTCATTACAATAATTAATACTAGAAAAGCACTTGGAGAGCGCAGACCTCCGCCAAGCGCCACAGTTCCCCCCATACAGTGTTTGTGTGTACGTTTTCAGATTCCTTGACCATGAAAACATATGACTAGCAATTGGATTCACAATGATAGGATTAGTGGTTCAGTAGTTATTCACAAAAATCGCATTTTCCGTAATGGTGGTTTTCTTCTGGACAGTGATCCGGATCACCACCAAAATCTAATCATCTGCAGAATACGCCATTTCTGACAATCTCTGAAAATTTCATGAAAATCCATCCATAACTTTTTGAGTTATCTTGCTAAAAAACAAACAGACAAACAGACAGACAGACAAACAGACAGACAGACAGACAAACCAACGCCGATGAACACATAACCTCCTTGGCGGAGGTAATAATTAGTGAAGTGGTGCAGCGGGGAGTCTGACAACCCTGCGGGAAGGAGTAGAGACGGGGTTAGAATGCTGATTAATGGTTAATGGCTGTTAATATTGGTTTCTGCTTACAGGCTCATCCACAGTGATGGCGAGGCCAGTGTGGAAATACCTCCAAGCTGGGAGACAGGTTGGCAGAAGTGAGGCATCAGAGATGCAGCTGGAGACGCACTGTGTGGGGAAGAGGGGAGTAGGCTGGCCAGGCCTGGGAGAAGGGGACAAAGGAGTTGGGTAGTGATGTTGCGCTCAACACCGCCCACTTGACACTGATTCGAGCAATATAAAGCAGAAATGTCATGAGCAGTGCATCGAGCACTGTTTCATCATGCCCACAGTCACGTGACCATAGCAAGCAAGGCCTCAGTATGTTGGTCACATCACGTGACTTGAGGGCTCGCGGGAAGTTTAAGAGGGAATTAGGTTTTTTTGTTTGCTTTGTATTGTTTGTTCCTGCTATCCAATTTTGAATAGACCTCGGATGGCCAAATGTTCAAAAAAAAAAAGTATTGAGATTTTTTTCAGGTTTTCCATTCAGATGCAGTTCTGACAGTCAGTCACCAGATGGCAGTCTTTATTAGATGTTTCATAACACTGTTGCTCATGAAGCAATTGTCTCAAAGTTGCTCATTGTTTCACAAGGCCTCACTTTTAACATCACTAGAGTCAGGACAGTAGCATACCTGCCAACTACTCCGGTTTTGCCGTAATGGTTCCGATTTTCAAGACCCCATTCCGGGTTACGGCTTTATTAATCAAAATTATGGTTTTTCACTAAAAATTCAGTCAAAAATTTTAAATCGTAAAAAAAACACGAAAGCAATTCCAAACTCAAGATCGCTAGGAATCGTATCTAAATTTAGAACAGAGCAACACGTGATGGCGGCTGGGATGGTCACACTTTTTCAGTGCTGAGACAAAGTTGCTGATTTTGCCACGAAAATAACTAGCCAACAGCGAATGTCGGATCAACATTTGTGACACACACGCACAGGCTGAATTTCCACCTTGGTTGAACCAGCTTTTGAAGTAGAAATACCCCTTTATTCGCCTTTCACCGTGCTCTGTGAGTAAACTGAGTAGCGTTTCTTTTCGTGGTTCGCTGCTACGCTTTACCTGAAGCGTTTGCTAAGCTAACGCTATCGCTATTGAGGGTATTGAGGTTTCTATTCTCGCGCGAAATCCCGGAGAGGCGTGCATACATGGCGAGATGTAAACACGATGTAAACTGCTGCAGACGTTCGCACGACTGCACTTCAACCCTGACAAATGGACCATGGATTCGACATCTAAAGGGAGAATACATTTTATATAATGCCTAAGATTCTGAAGAACATGTGCTGTGTAATTGCAAGCCTCGTCATGCTTGGTGTATCATGTAAACACATAAAATATCAGAGCGATTTTGCCGTCATTTACGCACGTGTCATACAGTGCTAGTATACCCTGCTGATCAAATCAAATCAAATCAAATCAAACTTTATTGTCATATTGCTGTACATACAACTGTAGTGCAGGCAAGATGAAATTGCGTTTCTCTCGGCATCCATATAAGAAGCAGCATGATTAAGACACACTCCCACATAGCTCCCACCCCCCCCATCCATTCACACATCCCTGAGACATACTTGGGGAAAAAGAATAACTAACTATAATATACAAAATGTCCATAGGTGCAGTAGTGTGTATGTGAGATTCCGGGTCAGCTGTTCAGCATCCTGACAGCTTGTGGGAGGAAGCTGTTGATCAGTCTGGTGGTTCTGCCTCTGATACTCCGGAATCGTTTACCAGATGGAAGAAGTTCAAAGTGTTTATGCAGAGGGTGAGAACGGTCCTTGACAATGTTCAGTGCCCTGCTCCTACAACGGTTCTGAAAAAGTTCTTGGACAGAGGGGAGGGAGACTCCAATTACCCTCTCCGCCCCCTTGACTATCCTCTGCAGGGCTTTTTTGTCTGACATACTGCAGCTGGAGTACCATGTAGCAATGCAGTACGTCAGAACACTCTCCACCACACCTCTGTAGAAGGTCCTGAGGATGCAGATGGGGAGAGAGGCCTGTTTGAGTTTCCTCAAGAAGTGTAGTCTCCTGCTGAGCTCGCTTCCTGATCTCCAAGGAATTCTTGCTCCAGGTCAGGTCCTGTGAGATCTGCACTCCGAGGAACTTGATGTTCTCTACTCTCTCCACTAAACGGCCGCCGATGCTGAGGGGGACGTGCTCAGGCTGTGACCGCCGGAAGTCGATAATCATCTCCTTTGTTTTGTCCACGTTGAGCACCAGATTGTTCTCCCTGCACCAGCCCTCCAGGTCTCTCACTTCTTCCCTATATATTGATTCCTCATCCCTCTGAATAAGTCCCACCACCGTGGTGTCATCTGCAAACTTAATAATCTGGTTCCCCTCGTGTTTGGATACACAGTCATGTGTTAGAAGTGTAAACAACAGTGGACTGAGTACACAGCCTTGAGGGGTTCCGGTACTCAGCGTGACAGAGTTGGAGATGTTGTTTCCAACCCGGACAGACTGAGGTCTCTCAGTCAGGAAATCCAGGATCCAGAGACATGTGGCGGTGTTCAGACCGAGAAGGAGTAATTTCTCTATCAGTCTCTGGGGAATAATGGTGTTGAATGCTGAACTGAAATCAATGTACAGGAGTCTGGCGTAGGTGTCTTTCTGGTCCAGGTGGGTGATGACAGAGTGTAGGGTGGTGACTATAGCATCCTCCGTGGAGCGGTTTGAACGATATGCAAACTGGAGCGGGTCGTGTGATGCAGGGAGGCAGGCTGTGATGTGTGGTTTGACAAGCCGTTCAAAACACTTCATCACAATTGGTGTAAGTGCAACAGGACGATAGTCATTCAAACAGGACACCACTGGTTTCTTTGCCACCGGTACAATGATAGAGGTCTTGAAGCATCTGGGAACGATGGCCTGACTCAGGGAGATGTTATAAATGATGATATTTCTAGTCTTCTAGTTACCTCCGCCAAGGAGGTTATGTGATCATCAGCGTTGGTTTGTCTGTCTGTTTCTTTGTTAGCAAGATAACTCAAAAAGTTATGGACGGATTTTCATGAAATTTTCACAGATTGTCAGAAATGGGGTATCCTACAGATGATTAGATTTTGGTGGTGATCCGGATCACCGTCTGGATCCAGGAATTTTTTAAATGATTCTTTTTTTTTTTTTTAAATTTAACATTGCGAGATAGGGCCATTTTCAATATTTTATTTATGATGTTAAACACTGTATGGGGGGAACTGTGGTGCTTGGCGGAGGTCTGCGCTCTCCAAGTGCCTTTCTAGTATTCATAATACATCACATCTGGCCTATTCAAAGTTCTATGCAGTGTTAAGATAGTCTTTTGAATGCAAATTTAATGAATGAATGAATCTTTATTTCGGATAGATTAAAAGTAAAGATTAAAAAGAAACAGAATAATATAACAAAGGCAAAAAAATCCAACAAGGTCAAATTAAACAAGAACTCCTCTGATTATACAGTTCAACATAAGTTATCTGAAATGGGTGATGGCTGAAGCCGCAGCTTATATTGCCCACCCATATTCCATCCAAGAATTCAAAAGAAAAACAAAACAAGAGCGATTACAATTCAGAACAAAGCTAAGACAAAATGTGACAAAAAAAACTAAGTAACAACACATCACAGACTGGATATGACAATCCTTATGTGATTTTACATGTCATCTTGTATATATGTTTGGAGTATTTCATTCTTTAGTTTTTATTTAAATTGTCCAAGCTTTGTACATGATTTTAATTCAGGTCCAAAATCGTTCCATAATCTGACTCCTTGCACTGAAACACAGTGTTGCTTGGTGGTAGTTCTCACTGAAGGTTTTTGAAATATACATGTTCCTCTGAAATGATATTGTTTCTCCCTTATTTGGAACAACTTTTGGATATTTGCGGGCAGTGATAGATTCTTAGCTTTAAACATTATTACTGCAGTTTTAAAGTCAACCAGATCTTTCAACTTGAGAGCTTTTAATTTAAGAAAAAGTGGGTTTGTTGGTTCCCTGTAAGCAGCTTTGTTTATTATTCTAATAGCTCTCTTCTGAAGCATAAAGACTGGTTATATGTTTGTTTTATATGTATTTCCCCATACTTCAGTACAATATATTTTTATTTTTTTTTTTTTGTTACTTATTTGTACCCGTAGGTAGACTTGGTTTGCAGTCTGGTGACAAGCCACCGGCTGCTGGTCGCTGTGTGCGCGAGCGCCCTAAACCTACATGTTTTTGGTGTGCGGGAGGAAACTGGAAAAATCCCGGAGTAAACCCGCGCAACACGGGGAGAACATGCAAACTCCACACAGCTCACTGTTGGTCGGGGGCTGGGATCGAACCCACGATCTCATGATCCCCGCGGTCCCCCGGCCGAGGGTAAAACTGTGCTGTAACAGTGCTAAACCACTGCGCCACTGTGCAGCCCATATGGGAGTATTAATGAATGATACAAAGAATATAATGTGGGTTGATTCAGCAAATATTTCGCTCTGTGTAGTATTGCAATTGATTTAGATATTTTACCTTTAATATAATTAATATGTGACTTCTATGTCAAATGCTAATATTTGTTTGACACTGCGGCCCCTGGACCCCGGCTAGCTACTAGGTTTTTTCAGGTTTGAAAGTTGAAGAAATATGAGGTTGTTAGCTACATTCTAACTTGATTAAATGCTAATATTTGTTTGCCGTCAGGGGGCTTCGCCCCCCTGAACCCCCCACCAGGACTTTGTCCTGGACCTACCGGGGCCTGCGGCCCCTGGACCCCGGCTAGCTACTAGGCTTTTCAGGTTTGAAAAGTTGGCAGGTATGCAGTAGTGATGGGTCCGGCAACACCGATGCGTCAGCGCATGCATCGAGCTCATAGAGCGAAACCCTGTGTCGGTGCGTGTCGGTGCGTATCGCTTTAAGAAAGTCACGTGACCGATACAGGTACTGTATCGGTCACGTTTATAAGGAAGCGCATCTGTCAACGGGATGCATTTGCCCAAAGACTCTCGTATGTGTTGCGGACGGTCCTTGTGCAAATTTATAACAAATTATGGAGCATGAGCAGCCTCAAGGAAAAAGAAAGGTTTCCGCCGTGTGGGACCATTTTGATCTGATATCGGAAAATAAGGTATTTAAAAATAGTATTTTTAAAATACTATTTTCTTTGTTTTAATTTCCTTGTAGTTTCATCCTGTTCCTCTCAGAGTTTCCACTTGATCTATCTGAATTCAAATTCATTTGAAAGTGACTCTTAGTTTACTCTTCGTATTTTCTGCAGGCTAAATGTCGCATTTGTTTGACAGAGCTGTCGTATTTAAACAAAAGCGCCTCCTCAATGCTGAGGCATTATAGGGCCAGACATGAAAATGAAGTCCCAGATACACCCAGGATAGACTCAGGTATACAGCCCTTCTACTACTTACTCACAGTTGCTTTATTAATAATTAATTCCTATTAATTTATTCTTTACTTCATTTTTAACCATCAAGCTTCGAGGAAGCAGATGCTAGATGAAGCTGTGCTCAATTTCATCCTGAAGGACTGCCAGCCTCTCAGCATTGTGGAGAGTGAAGGGTTCAGGGAACTGATTCAGGCCTCATGTTTTGCCAACCAGAAAGGTTTGTGGAAATTATCTAAAGTAGTAGTTGATATATCCAATTTATTTAATCTTTAATTTAAATATATGGATTTGCTTTTGGTTTCACTTGGTGTAATTTTCAGACCATCAAACAAATGGTGGCCAAAAAGTACGAGGAGGAACGGGAACGAGTGAAAATGCAAGTACAGCAAGCTGTGGAAGTCAGTATAACAGCTGACATGTGGACATCTGTGAACATGGAGGCTTACTTGGCTCTTACCTGTCACTACATTAATGAGAATTTGCAGTTGTGTACGTCTGTGTTGGGAGTGCAATACTTTCCACAAAGTCACACTGCTGACAATTTGGCCCAAGTCAAAAGGGGCATGATGGAAGACTGGGCCATAACCAATAAAGTAAAGTGTTTTGTGACCGACGCAGCACCAAACATGATTGCATCCACTAGACAGCTCCAAATTCGGCACTCAATTTGCATTGCACATAGTCTCAATTTAGACGGGACCATCTTCACAACAGCTGTCTGCACCCACTTCAGCCATGTTATTCAGCATTATTTGTTTGTTGTTGTTTGGAAATCATGTACTAAAGTGCCATTTTGTTGTTTTTTAGCTAACCTTTGGCAACATCTCAACATCGAAGTGGGCAGGCAGACCAAAAGTGCCACAGCTGATGCCATCCAGGAGGTGCAGAGATACCTGGCAGAAGGCAATATTGCCAGGTCCCAGGATCCTATGAGATACTGGGACAACCAAAAGACCATCTATCCAAACCTTTTTCAGCTTTCCTTAGAATTTCTCTGCACTCCAGCCTCATCTGTGCTGTGTGAGCGGGTGTTTTCTACAGCTGGAGAAGTTGTATCAAAAAAGCGTAACAGACTCAATTTCAAAACGTTGGAAAAGCTTTTTTGTTTTTAATAAAAAATTGTAAAAAAAAAAAAAAAATTCCAGTCCACAAGCATCCTCATTCACAACATGTTCACTTAGATTTTCACGTTATGATACATGTTCACATTATTTATTGACTGTATCTAAAAATATCAACGATATTTGAAATTAAAATGAAGATATGAAATAATACAATATAAAATACAATGACTTAAATTATATACTGCTCAAAAAAATAAAGGGAACACTAAACATCCTAGATTTGAATGAAATATTCTTATTAAATACTTTGTTCTTTACATAGTTGAATGTGCTGACAACAAAATCACACAGCAGCATGTGAAATTGATTGTCAATCAGTGTTGCTTCCTAAGTGGACAGTTTGAGGCACAGTGTTCCCTTTATTTTTTGGAGCAGTATATTATTGTATATACTAGGTCATCAAATCAGTGTCAGTTGAGTCTGTCAACTAGTAGGTTGCCTGTAGGGATTTTTAAGGTCCAGCAGGTGTCAGTATTCAGCGACACAGTATCAACACAGTATCAATACAGTTTTGCAATGTGTCGAAACGCATCACGATGCCTCATGGACCCATCACTACAGGACAGTGAACACAACATTGGTAAGTCAACTTGCATGGTTGAGGGGGGAAGGGAAGGGAGAAGTGCACAATCCAATAGTCCTAATCCAAGTGTCCAAATCCAAGGGTCAGAGCATGGCAGACAGGCAGGGCAAACAAAGTCCAAAACATCAGGCAGGCAGTAGGGTCAAAAGGGAGCAGAAGTCAAAAACACAGCAGGCAAGATAAAGTGTTAAACAGATGAGAGTGTGATCAGGCTGTAAGTCTATGCGACCAGGCAGAGCAGTGGGAGAACCTCCCTTATAAAGGGTAACCCAAATTGGCAGCAGGTTGAGTGCCAATTAAGGAGCGAGGGAGAGGCACTTAGAACAGACAGAAACCCTTACACAGATATCAGTAACAACCCAAGTAATCCATACATACAAAGAAATCAAGGCAACTGTGTGTTCAAGTTATATTTAATAAAGTGGAATGCCAAAGGGAATAAATATTGAACACATGAAGAAAAAGAGGTATAAAAAGGCATAGAAAGCCAAGAAACCAGCTGAAGTCCATCAGAATTTAGGGAGCCATCACATCGGGGAGCCTCAAGAGAGCTGATGAGCTGAATCTTTTTTTAAATGGTAAATGGTGTTCTCTTATATAGCGCATTTTTACTCATCTCTGGATGACCAAAGCACTTTACAGATCCTGCTATCCACCCATTCACGCACATATTCACACACTGATGACGGTGGAGCTGCCATACACAGGCGCTGGCCTGACCCACCAGAAGCAACTGGGGGTTCAATATCTTGCTCAAGGACACTTCAACATGCAGACTGCAGACAGAGTAGGAATCAAACCCCTCACCCTCCGACCAGTAGTCGGCCACACTACACCTGTGCCACAGCTGCCCCCAACTCACCGTTCAACTCACCATCTGTCACCCCCACAACACAGCCAGACTCCCACACACCCCTCACCCTCACTCCCCTGTGCAGCACCCCTCTCTCTCTCTCCCCTCTCCTCCTCTGAGGACATTAGCACCAGCCCTCCTCACATCACTTTTGACTACAGACCAAGTTAAGAAACAGCTGGAGAGACTCTGTCAACGGAAGGCTGTGGGCCCTTATAGCATCTCCACCAGGATCCTGAGGACCTGCGCCAACCAGCTATCTCCTGTACTGAAACAACCTGAGCCTGAGTCTGGAGAGAGTACCGGTGCTGTGGAAGACGTCCTGCATGATTCTGGTCCCCAAGAAGTCGTCTCCATCTGACCTGAATGACTATCGACCAGTTGCCCTCACATCTCATGTGATGAAGGTCCTGGAGAGACTGGTCTTAGCCCACCTGAGGCCGCAGGTGATGACGTGGCTGGACCCCCTGCAGTTTGAATATCAGTCCCATTTAGGAGTTGAAGACATCTACCTACTGCAACGAGCCCATTGGCACCTGGATGGCGGAGGAGACACTGTGAGAATCACATTCTTTGATTTCTTCAGTGCCTTTAATACCATCCAGCCGCTGCTGCTGGGTGGGAAGCTGTGGGGGATGGGGGTCAACATCTCTGTGATGTCCTGGATTACTGACTACCTGACAGGCAGGCCACAGTTTGTCCGGCTGAGCAGTGTCTTGTCTGATGTGGTGGTTAGTGATACAGGAGTGCCACAGGGGACTGTGCTTTCTCCTTTTCTATTCACCTTATACACCACTGACTTTCAGTACAATACCAAGTCATGCCACCTGCAGAAATTCTCTGATGGCTCAGCTGTTGTTGGGTGTATAAGAGGGGGAGAGGAGGGAGAGTACTGAGCAGAATCACCTGAGACTGAATGTCAGCAAGACCAGAGAGCTGGTGATTGACTTCAGGAAGAAGAGGACGCCTTCACAGCCTTTGTGGGTTAGGGGGGAGGATGTGGAGGTAGTGGAGGACTACAAATACCTGGGTGTCATGATCAGCAATGGAATGGACTGGAAATCTTACACCAATGCTGTGTACAAGAAGAGGATGAGCAGACTCTACTTTCTGAGGAAACTGAGATCCTTCAACGTGTGCAACAGGATGCCGGAGCTTTTCTACTAGCTACTAGCTTTTCTTATCAGAAGAGTTATCCAAGAGCCAAAGACCACTCGTGGACAGGTACTGCTGTTTCAAAGAAAATAATAAGTAATGCATTCAACCGACATGGGCTCTATGTCCGCTCACCTTGCAAGACTCCATTGCTGATGAAAAAGCATGTTGAAGCTCATTTAAAGTTTGCTGCACAACATTTGGGCAAACCAGTAAAATACTGGGAGAATATAGTCTGGTCAGATTAGACCAAAATTGAACTTTCTGGATGCCACAACACACAGCATGTTTGGAGGAAAAATGACACTGCACATCAGCCCAAACACACCATACCAACAGTGAAGTTTGGAGGTGGAAGCATCATGGTGTGTTTGGGGTGGGGGTGGGGGTTAGCACATGGTACAGTCAGGCTTCATATAGTTGAAGGAAAGATGAATAGACAAATGTACAGAGACATTCTTGATAAGAACCTGTTGCCATCTGCCAAGAGGCTGAAGATGAAACAAGGGTGGACATTTCAGCAAGACAATGATCCCAAACACACAGCCAAGGAAACTCTCAACTGGCTCTAGAGAAGGAAAATAAAGCTGCTAGAATGGCCCAGTCAATCACCTGACCTGAATTCAATTGAAAATCTATGGAACAAAGTGAAGATCAGAGTTCACAGATGACACCCACGGAACCTTCAAGATTTGAAGACAGTTTTGTTATGTATGGAGAAAGGAGTCAGAGTCTCATCCATGTACTGAACCAACCACACACTTTATTAAGAGAACAGAACTATTTATACAGTGGGCCATGCCCACCTGACATCATGCCAGGGGCGGGTACAGCAGCACACACACACTACCACACTCACTACACCACAATTCCCCTCCCCTTACAAAAATGCAAAACCACACAAAGAGACCCTCCCCGATTTAGGACTCGAATCATGCACTAAGGAACACAGGGAATAATGAACTGTAGGAAACTGACCTATCACATTCACACAAAAATAACTAAAATCAGCATTTTTCTACTGAATGCACAAAATAACCCCCAAATAGTATACAATCATACACACATGCACACCAGCATTATATACATATATGCATACAGAGTATTTAAGTAACCCCTATGTCTACCTGCAGCCAGAGGTAAAACCGGCCCAGAGGCCCAGGACAGCCCCAAGGCATGCGTGCCCCTGGCCTCCGTCTGCCCCCAGGATCAAAGCCATCCTCCACGGCGAAAATGTCCCTTTTCACCATCAACTGCTTCTCCCCTCTGGCCCCACAGTACTGCTGTCCAGCACGCCATCCCTCCGTGCTATCGGTCCACTCCCGACCACCTTCAACACCACCGTTGTGGCTCCAAACACTCCGGTTCCCGTGGCCAAACTCCGGGGATACCCGAAGCCTGCTCATCAGCGCCGCTGCCTCAGGCGCCTTGTCATACCGCCCAGCGCCCTCATCCAAGGAGCGTGGAGCTCCGACACTGAGACACTGCCCAACCTCCGTGGCACACTCCCAGGGCTCAAAGCATAGCTTTCGCCTGCGTTGTTTCCCAACCCAGGCAGCTCGCCGCTGCTCCCAGTACCCTTGTCCCAGGTGCTCTGCTGTGCTGTCTCCGTGTCCGGTCATAGATGCTCTCTCTCAGGGCTCTCAGCTTTGCTCTGGTTTGCGTCACTCTCCGACCCAGGTGCCTCGTCACTGCTCCCAGCACCCTCATCCCAGGCACTCTGCTGCACTGTCTCTGCGCCCAACTGTCGCTGCTCCTCCCCGGGACTCTCAGCCTGCATGGACCCGCTCTCTCACTGCCTAGCCTCCAGCTGTGGGGATGACTCCCGTTGCTGCTCTCCATCGTCGCACACCACGCCATCAGACTCATCAGCATTCTGGTCCTGCGCACCTTTCTGCGCTTCCTGGCTGGCCTGCCATCTTCAGTGACCGGGGACTCTCCTACTCGTGGCCCCAGTCTCACCTCGATGTGTAGCTGGTAGTCTGGAGCTCTCTTTCGGCGTGCAATTAGCTTTCCAGCTAACCTGCCCATAGACAATGAATGGGCCATTAGCTTCTCCAAGCTAACTAGCCTAGCCTCCTTTGGCGCCAAAACTCCTGGCACCCACAGCTTTGTGGTCCTTGTCTGCCCGGCGAAAAATTTGGCCAGCTGCTCGACAGCATCCTCATACACCTCCGTCTCATCCAAAGTACCGAGGATTCTTCGGCCCTCCATGCCGAGATGGTGGGTCAGAAGAGCTTGTCATCGTCTCCCATCAAGTCTGCTTAAGCCCAACGCCCCGATGTAATCCTCAAACGCAGCCCACCACTTTGGCCACAGGATCACTGGCTCTCCTGCGTCCTCCAGAAACGGAATCAAGGGTTGAGGTAGCCCATACGCTCCCATATTTTTGGTATTACCCGCTTTTATTCTCGTTGCCAAATGTTATGTATGGAGACAGGAGTCGGAGTGTCATCCGTACACTGAATCAACCACACACTTTATTAAGAGAACAGAGCTATTTATACAGTGGGCCGTGCCCACCTGACATCACGCCAGGGGCGGGTACGGCAGCACACACACACTACCACATTAACTACACCACAGGTTTGTGTGGATGAATGGGCTAAAATCACTCCTGATCAATGCCTGCGCCTAGTTTTTCCTTACAGGAGGCATCTGGAAGCTGTTATTACCAACAAAGGCTTTTCCACTAAATATTAAATGAATTTCACCAAGCGTATTCAATACTTACAGGATTCCCTGTGTCACTCCACTTGATTAAATATAACTTGTTGTGTGAACACAGTTGCCTTGATTTCTTTGTATGAATGGATTACTTAGGTTGTTATGGATAACTGGTGACTATCCTAGGTCAATGGTTCTATCAAAAATATGTTTAATGAGAAAAATGTTGACGTGTTCAATACTTATTTTTCCCGCTGTATGTATGTATGTATGTGTGTGTGTGTGTGTGTGTGTGTGTGTGTGTGTGTGTGTGTGTGTGTGTGTGTGTGTGTACACTACCGTTCAAAAGTTTGGGGTCACTTAAAAATTTCCTTATTTTTGAAAGAAAAGCACTGGGTTTTTTTTCAATGAAGATAACTTTAAACTAATCAGAAATACACTCTATACATTGCTAATGTGGTAAATGACTATTCTAGCTGCAAATGTCTGGTTTTTGGTGCAATATCTACATACAGTAGGTGTATACAGGCCCATTTCCAGCAACTATCACTCCGGTGTTCTAATGGTACAATGTGTTTGCTCATTGCATCAGAATTCTCCAGATTAGCTAGAATGCCAAAGGTCTGCAATGCTGTAATTTCTACAAATGAAGGATTCTTTGACGAAAGCAAAGTTTGAAGGAAAAAATTATTATTTCAAATACAAATCATTATTTCTAACCTTGTCAATGTCTTGACTATATTTTCTATTCATTTTACAACTCATGGTGGTAAATAAAAGTGTGACTTTTCATGGAAAACACAAAATTGTCTGGGTGACCCCAAACTTTTGAACGGTAGTGTATGTATATTCCTGATTTCTCATTTTTTTGTATGTTTGTCACACTTAAATGTTTCAGATCCATCCATCCATCTTCTACCGCTTTTCCGGAGGTACGGGTCATAGAGGCAGCAGTTCAAGCAGAGAAGCCCAGACTTCCCTCTCCCCTGCCATCTGCTCCAGCTCTTCAGAGAGGATACCAAGGCGTTCCCAGACCAGCTGGGAGACATAGTCTCTCCACCGTGTCCTGGGTCTGTGTGTATATATACTGTATGTATATTCCTGATTTCTCATTTTTTTGTATGTTTGTCACACTTAAATGTCTCAGATCATCAAACAATTTTAAATATTAGACAAAGATAAGACAAACACAAAACATAGTTTTTAAATGAAGGTGTTTATTATTAAGGGTAAAAAAAAATCCAAACCTACATGACCCTGTGTGAAAAAGTGACCCCCCCCCCCCCGTTAAAACATACATTTTTCAATTTCTCTAGCCACACCCAGGCCTGATTACTGCCACACCTGTTCTCAATCAAGTAATCACTTAAATAGGACCTGCCTGACAAAATAAAGTAGAACAAAAGATCCTCAAAACCTAGACATCATGCTGCAATCCAAAGAAATTCAGGAACAAATGAGAAACAAAGCAATTGAGCTCTATCAGTCTGGAAAAGGTTATAAAGCCATTTCTAAAGCTTTGGGAGTCCAGCGAACCACAGTGAGAGTCATTATCCACAAATGGCAAAAACATGGAAGGGTGGTGAACCTTCTCAGGAGTGGCCGGCCGACCAAAATTACCCCAAGAGCGAAGCGACGATTCATTCAAGAGGTCACAAAAGACCCCACAACAGTATCCAAAGAACTGCAGGCCTCACTTGCCTCAGTTAAGGTCAGTGTTCATGACTCTTCCATAAGAAAGAGACTGGGAAAAAATGGCCTGCATGGCAGAGTTCCAAGACAAAAACCACTGCTGAGCAAGAACAGCATAAAGGCTCGTCTCAGTTTTGCCAGAAAACATCTTGATGATCCCCAAGGCTTCTGGGAAAATACTCTGTGGACTGATGAGACAAAAGTTGAACTTTTTGTAAGGTGTGTGTCCCATTACATCCGGCATAAAAGTAACACAGCATTTCAGAAAAGGAAAATGATACCAACAGTAATATACTGTATGGTGGTGGTAGTGTGATGGTCTGGGGCTGTTTTGCTGCTTCAGGACCTGGAAGATTTGCTGTGGTAAATGGAACCATGAATTCTACTGTCTACCAAAAAATCCTGAAGGAGAATGTCCGGCCATCTGTTCGTGACCTCAAGCTGAAGCGCACTTGGGTTCTTCAGCAGAACAATGATCCAAAACACACCAGCAAGTCCACCTCTGAATGGCTTAAGAAAAACAAAATGAAGACTTAGGAGTGGCTTACCAGGAAGTGCTAACCTGAATCCGATTGAGATGCTGTGGCATGACATTAAAAAGGCAGTTCATGGATTCCGGTCTGGACACCATGGTGATAGCAGCTTAACGCTGAAGCTCCCAGACCCAATCCAGGAAAATACCTTGAAAATCAGATTTAACGGATTTTTGGAAGAGTGAAAATCAAAAGACAAAGTCATCATGCCTAAAGGAAAACAGAAGAAATCGACATTTACCAGGCCAGGACACGCATCGGCCGGAGAATCTGATCTGGAGGATTTCCATTCAGAAGACGAGGAGCTGAATGAAGCTAGCAAAAAGGTTAGCTTAAAAATGGTATTTAAAGAATTAAGACGATTTCGCCGAGAGTGTTGGGCCGAATTTCGTGAAATCAAAGAAGAAATAAAAAGGACGAACAGCAGAGTGGACCAGGCTGAGGACCAAATCTTGGAAGCAGAGGGAAGAATAAAAGGGCTGGAAGATACCGTGCTCGATCTACACAATAGACAGTCAAGACTGGAGGCTAAGCTAACCGACCAAGAAGGCAGACTAAGAAGAGACAACATAAGAATTCATGGTCTGAAAGAAGGGGTCGAGGATGGTTTCACCACAATGGCGGCATGCGTGGAATCCTTATTGAGAGAAAAGCTGGATATTCCCCAATCCACCGACTTGAAGATAGAAAGGGCGCACCGTACGTTAGCCCCTAGGCCGGCGGCGGAAGCGCCTCCACGATCGGTGGTGGTGAGGTTTTCCAACTCCAAAATAAAAGAAGAGGTTGTAAGACTGGCTTGGCAGAAAAAAGGATTTATGCACCAAGAGAGAAAAGTTTTTGTGGAACACGATTACGCCCCGGAGGTCCTTAAAAAGTGTCGGGAATACAACGACGCTAAAAAGGTACTACGAGAGAAAAAACTGCGCTTTCAGACGCCATTTCCGGCGAAGTTGCGGGTTTTCTACGGCGACGAGACGTGTCTCTACAACTCGGCGGAAGAAGCAACCTCGGATATGGCGAGAAGAGGGCTCCCGGTAACGGTGTTTAAACCTGCAGCAGACCCGATCGAAAGTATCAAGGCTCAAATGTGGTCCACACAGAGGCCCTCAAAATCCACGGGCCAGCAGTGGGAAACCCAGCGCCAGAGCTACAAGGAAAAACTGGCCGTTTACAGGAGGGAATAACAATATTTTTAGTCAATCTGCACATCCAACCCCCCTCCTACAAGGTAACAAACATTAAAGGAGATGCAGAATCAGCATGTGGTAAAACATTTCATGGAACAGTCATAATACTAGAAACAAATAAGTCTTTTAAAAAAAAAAAAAAACTTGTTAAAATAGAAATGTGACAATGATCCACATGTTCTCTCCACACTAACAAATACTGTATTAACGTGCATGTTTGCTGTGATGGTGGTGGGAGGGTGCACACAATTTCATAGGGTATAGGCATAAAAAAAAAATCATTACAAGTTCGGACTGGGATCTGAAATTCACGTTAAAAACATGGGACAACTTACAGGGGTAAGAGAGGGCCCTCAGCACGTAACGGAATCTGAGGAATTTCCCTCAGAGCCTACATACCGTCAAGGCTCTTCTAGGGTCACTAAAAAGACCTCAGCTCAGGAAGATCTTTTGTCAGTTTTTTTTTTCCACAATATTTTTATTAAACCTTTTTTACAAACACAACCAAACAATCAAACACTAACACTAAAGTAATTTAAAAAAAATAAAAAAATAAAAATTGTACTAAAAAACACCAACAACCACTAACAAAGACAGGTCTTCAACAATGCTCCTCTGTTTAGTCTAGGCAATCCATTACATAAGTATACATATTATACATTCACCAGTTTGGAATTTACAAGGTCCACACACATCATTCACCTTCTTCTTCAAAAGTTATGTTTAAATTCTTTACATAATCAATGAAAGGTCTCCATATATTCTCAAACACAATTTCCTTTGATATTCAGTATGTATGTTATTCTTTCTAGTGGAAGGTTTGTTAACATCTGTCTTAACCACCGAGTCACATCTGGTCTATGAGTCTTTTTCCACAGTAGTGCAATACATTTTTTGGCGTTAAGCAAACTGAGGTCTATGAATGCTCTTTCACTCTTATTAAAGCTGTGCTTTTCTGGATACAGACCCAACAAAAACAATTTAGGATTCAATATGATTTGTTTTGAAATTATTTTTTCAATTGTTACCCTCACCTCTTCCCAAAACATTCTAATTTTTCTACATTCCCATTGCAGCGGCATGAAAAAATAAGCAGCGTGGTGTAGGTTTTAAGTAGGTTTTATTAAATCATACCGCCGTCACGAGCTCCGCTCCCGGCGCCGTGCATGCGCGCCGGGAGCGAGCCCAGCGGCTCTCAGAGAAGGAGGACACAAAGTCTGTGTCCAGCAGCAGCAGTTGAGGAAGTGGAATTGAGAGAGTGAGTTACAGAACCTGTGCAGTATTTATACCCAACTCAGACAATACATCAAAGCGGATTCACAGCAGTTGGTACGATCAAAGGGACTGCAAAACAGGCATGAGACATTTGCATTTGAAAGACCTACATAACAATAGGCAGATTGCTGTCCTCTGCTCCAGCTTGCAGGACAAAGAGGTTACAAGGCACATCTACATATTGATCTGTCTCTAGGTCACAGTAAGGACAGGACGCATGAACACTATACATGAATGGCACATTACATCACAATACATGAATGGCACATTACATCACAATACATGCATGGCACATTACATCACAATACATGAATGGCACATTACATCCCAGTAGTGCAGCGGGAAAAACCAAGAGAAGAGAGCTGACTGTCCTTAATCTATTGTGGGGGTTAACCGAACCACCACACGCTCCCCCCAGAGGGCACGGCAGGGGGCCGAGACCTTGATAATCCATCTATGGGAGCGAGCTGTGGGAGAAGCTTGCTGCAGGCGGAGGGGGAGGGAGAAGGGGGGTAGTAAGTGCCGGCAGGGGGACGGTGAAATCGTCAGAGCCGCGCAAAAATTGCTTGCTGCTCCGCGCGTCGAGGGGCTGTCCCGTTGCACGTGCGGAGATCACAAGAAGAAAAATTTGTCTCTGACTCCTCTCGTGGCCATGAAGAAAACAGGAGCGGCGAGGCTGCGTAGCGGCTGTAAGAAAAAAATAAAAGCCGAGGGGCTTGGCGTGTTAAGTCTTCGGGAAAAGCCGACGGCTGAATCCCCTTGTGCGCCGTGGCTGAGACCATTAGAGAATCCTGTGAGCGAGCTGCGTGGTTGCTTCAGGTGTGCGAGCAGCCCTGAAGGTTCTGTGTGCAGGCGGCGAAGGATGCTGGCGGTCTGTGGAGCCGAATCTGTCCCGTGCGTGGTGCGCCGTCCTGGTATCTCCCCGGTGCGTGCGCGGGGGTTCCGTGCGTGGGTGGGCCGCTGGAGTGGCGAGTCAGGGTCCAGAATCTTGGTGGAGATCGGCGCAGACGGCGCCGATAATATCCAGGTTGAGCTGTGGCTGCAGATTGGCCATGGTGCGTTGGAACAGTGAGAGGAAATAGACGATCTTTTATCCCTCAGGCTCGTGCAGATGCGTTGGAGCAGTGGGAGGGAATAGACGATCTTTGTCACCGCTCGGCCGTGGTGCGTTCAGGTCCACGCGTTGCGTTCTCCGCCGGCCATGAAGGCCGCCGTCGTGGAGAGGGGACGAGGTGCCTGCGCTCTCGTGTGGAGGAGCTGCGAGCGCGGCCGGTCCAGCGTGGATGAGCAGATCTCAGACGTGCAGATCTCATCATGAAGAACGGGTCACCAGTGCAGCTGTCCAGGTCAGAAGGTTGCTTTGCACAAAACGTGTGCATGTTCGGGGTCACCAGTGAAGCGTTCACTGGCAGCGTGTTCTTTTCTGCCTTCAGGTCATGGTGCGTTGGGGCGGCGAGAGGGAGGAGACGTCTTGTGTCCCTCGGCCGGTTCAGCGTGGATGTCCAGACCAGAAGGTTGCGTCGCACAAAGCGTGTGCGTCTTCGGGGTCACCAGTGTGGCGGCATGAAAAAATAAGCAGCGTGGTGTAGGTTTTAAGTAGGTTTTATTAAATCATACCACCGTCACGAGCTCCGCTCCCGGCGCCGTGCATGCGCGCCGGGAGTGAGCCCAGCGGCTCTCAGAGAAGGAGGACACAAAGTCTGTGTCCAGCAGCAGCAGTTGAGGAAGTGGAATTGAGAGAGTGAGTTACAGAACCTGTGCAGTATTTATACCCAACTCAGACAATACATCAAAGCGGATTCACAGCAGTTGGTACGATCAAAGGGACTGCAGAACAGGCATGAGACATTTGCATTTGAAAGACCTACATAACAATAGGCAGATTGCTGTCCTCTGCTCCAGCTTGCAGGACAAAGAGGTTACAAGGCACATCTACATATTGATCTGTCTCTAGGTCACAGCAAGGACAGGACGCATGAACACTATACATGAATGGCACATTACATCACAATACATGAATGGCACATTACATCACAATACATGCATGGCACATTACATCACAATACATGAATGGCACATTACATCCCAGTAGTGCAGCGGGAAAAACCAAGAGAAGAGAGCTGACTGTCCTTAATCTATTGTGGGGGTTAACCGAACCACCACACCATAAACAATGAAATAGGGTTCCTTTACTTTCCATACATTTTGTGCACGTATCTGGTACGTTTTTGTTATATCTATTTAACTCTACCGGTGTAACATACATCCGCATTAACCATTTAAAATGTATCAATTTAAGACGTACATTTATTGATTTGGTTTGAGCTTCTGTACAAGCCAATTCCCATTGTTCCTCTAAAATTTCAGTTTGCAGGTCTTCTTTCCAATAATTCATTCTTTTCTGTGAGTTTTCACTTGAGGATAGTGTCAATGAGTTATAAAACTCTGAAATAATACCCTTTCTCTTACTATCTTTCGTCAAAATTTTTTCCAAGTGTGGCGCCCATAACAGTAACATTATGTAGCTCACATATGACATGGCAGAGACCCAAGCATGGAAGGACTTTAAGCTCGCGGTGTGTATTGACAGCACGCCTCAGATGGACAATGAGTCTGGACCACCTGCGAGCCTGAAAGGACTGTCTGACCTCCTGGGGTCAGACAGAGGAGCCGAGAGGACAATGGGGGGATTAAATGTAAATGTGATTCTGTGTTTGATGTGGAGGTATAAATGTATGTGGTTGACTGCAGCTCTTCCTCTGTTTTTCCTGACTGAGAGAGAGAGCTGTGGGATGTGAGATGGAATAAACCAATACTGAGAAATCATCCAGTCTCGTCATTTCATGATTCCCACATTGGTGACCCACACGTGAGATATATGGAAAGGCTTGGAGACCGTCTCTCCGACCCGGATTCACCGGGAACCGCCCGCACGGGCGCAAGCTCAATTAAGCTCCCTGAGTTCTGGCAAGATGACCCGCACTCATGGTTCCAACACGTGGAATCGCGGTTCGTGCTCGAAGGAGTATCAGCAGATGACATCAAGTTCCATAATGTCATCGCAAGACTCGACAGCCGCACAGCTCGATGTGTGCGGAGCCTGGTGCAGCAGCCACCCGCTGCTGGCAAATACGACGCCCTGAAAGCCGCCCTCATTCGGAGTTTTGTGCCATCAGCCGAGATGAGGGCCAGGCGGCTTCTGGACCTGCGCGACAGAGGAGGACGCAGGCCGACCGTCCTCATGGAGGACATGCTGCAGATGATCGGGGCGGACAACGATGCGTTTCTGTTTAAACACATCTTCTTGAGGACCCTCCCAGCGCACATGAGGGGTCTCCTGTCCGGCATGAGGTGCGTGAACCAGCAGGACTTCCGCGCGCTGGCCATGGAAGCGGAGCGGCTCCTCGATGCCTGCTACGAGCAGGAGACTTCAGTGGCAGCAGCAGACCTCGGCGCGGCGGCCGAGGGCGGTGGAGAGCCAGCAGCAGCAGAAGCAACCCCAGCGACAACGGCAGCGGCCCGGTCCCGAAGCAGAGTAGGTGACGGCCTCTGTTTTTACCATCGACGCTTCGCTGAGAAGGCGCACAGATGCATCCCGCTATGCAGCTTTAAGAAACAGGGAAAACGCACGAGCCGGGGGTCGTTAGCAGCTTCGACTCTCGGTGAACTGAACAAGCTGCTGTACCTGACAGACACGAGCTCCGGACAGCAATTCCTCTTAGACACCGGAGCACAGAGGAGTTTCATCACCGCGACCTATGCTGATCGTGTGGCTGGCCCCCGCGGAGACGGGGCAACGGCCGCAAATGGCTCGTCTATCAAGATGTTTGGCGAAAGGACTCTGCGCCTGTCCTTGCACGGCTGCACCTATGAATGGACCTTCATAGTAGCGGCAGTGAGTTTCAACATGTTAGGCGCTGACTTTTTGTGCTCACATGGCTTGTTGGTAGATCTGGTTAATAGACGCCTGGTTAATGCACTCTCTTTTTGTTCCATCCCTTGTGCAGCTCGAGTGTCCCCACCGCCAGTACAGACCAACGTCGCCACAGCAGGTGGTAAGTTTCACACTCTCCTAAACCAGTTCCCAGCACTCACAGTTCCCACGTTTTCAGCTAAGGTGGCGAAGCACGGGGTAGAGCACTTTATAACCACAAGTGGCCCACCAGTTTTTGCGAAGGCTCGGCGCTTGGATGCAGCTAAGCTCTCCATTGCACGTGAGGAGTTCGCCAACCTGGAAAGGTTGGGCATAATTCGCCGCTCGAAGAGCGCCTGGGCTTCCCCCCTGCATATGGTGCCTAAGGCTGACGGCTCGTGGAGACCTTGTGGCAATTACCGCAGGTTAAACAATGCCACAGCGCAGGACCGCTACCCAATTCCGCATATCCAGGATTTTTCAATGCACTTAGCGAAGGCGCGCATTTTTTCTAAAATAGACCTGGTCCGCGGTTACCATCAGGTCCCGGTCCGACCAGAGGACATTCCCAAGACAGCGGTAATAACCCTGTTCGGGCTTTTTGAGTTTTTACGCATGCCTTTTGGCCTTAAAGGCGCCGCACAAACCTTCCAACGGATGATGGATGCCGTGTTGCGCGACCTCCCTTTTGTTTTTGTCTACTTAGACGACATTTTAGTCGCCAGTGCCTCCGAGGAGGAACACGAAAAACACCTCACGACAGTTTTTCAGAGGTTGGGAGCGCATGGGTTGATAATCAACCCGGCCAAGTGCCATTTTGGCGCAGCACAAATCGATTTTTTGGGGCACCGCGTCTCCCCAGAGGGAGCAGTTCCTCTGCCGGCCAAAGTACGCGCAGTGGCGGAGTTTCCCCAGCCACAAACGGTAAAAGCGTTGCAAGAATTTTTAGGAATGGTAAGTTTTTATAACCGTTTCATACCCCATGCAGCGCAGCTCATGCAACCGTTATACGCCGCGCTCAAAAAGCAGAAGCCCTCCAATGTGATCGAGTGGTCCCCAGAGCGGGAGCGCGCGTTCACAGAGGTTAAAAAAGCACTGGCAGAAGCAGCACTGCTGGCTCACCCAGACCCATCAGCCCGAATAGCGCTAACCACAGACGCATCAGATGCAGCCATTGGAGCCGTTGTAGAGCAGCAGGTCGCCGGAGTTTGGCAGCCACTCGCTTTTTTCAGCAGGTCCCTACGCGATGCTGAGCGGAAATACAGCGCGTTTGACAGGGAGCTGCTAGCGCTCCACCTGGCCATTCGCCATTTTCAGTTCTGGTTGGAAGGGCGGCGTTTCACCGCGTTTGTCGACCACAAACCACTCACTTTTGCAATGTCCAAAATTTCAGAACCTTGGTCAGGCCGACAGCAGAGGCAGCTGGCCGCAATTTCAGAATTCACCACCGATATACAGCACGTAGCCGGTAAACTTAATGTAGTAGCGGACTGCCTCTCACGAGCGGTAACAGCTCCTGTCCGCGCGGATGCAGACTGTAATGCCGCAGACGCGGAGCAAGGTAACAGCGCGGACGCGCACGCGGCTCAGGTGCACGTGGGGATAGATTATGCAGCCATGGCAGCGGAGCAGAGCGAAGACATGGACGTGCACGCGCTCCTGTCTGGACCAACAGGGTTAAGACTGGAGAGCATAAGTTTACAAACCGGTTCACCCCCTCTAATCTGCGACGTATCCACCGGGCGACTGCGCCCGGTGGTACCAGCCACGTGGCGCTGTCGCGTTTTTGACACGGCGCACTCCCTAGCGCATCCGGGAGTACGCGCTTCGGTGAAAATGGTAGCGGAGAAGTTTGTGTGGCCGAGCCTGCGCAAGCACGTGAAGGAGTGGGCAAAAGCCTGCATGGCTTGCCAGCGGGCCAAAGTTCACAGGCACACGAAAGCCCCTTTAGAACCGTTCCACATTCCAGCTAAGAGGTTCGATCATGTGCACGTAGCCCTAGTGGGCCCCCTACCGCCGTCACAAGGGTTCACACATCTCTTGACAATGGTGGACCGGACCACACGTTGGCCGGAAGTGGTGCCATTACAATCGACCACAGCGGCAGAGGTGGCTCGCGCTTTTTTAACAGCCTGGGTAGCGCGGTTCGGAGTCCCGTCAGATATTACGTCCAATAGGGGTCCGCAATTCGTGTCGGAGCTGTGGTCAGCAATGGCCAGCGGCTTAGGAGTGGCAGCCCACCGCACTACCGCTTATCACCCCCAGGCCAATGGTTTATGCGAGCGTTTTCACAGGTCGTTGAAGGCAGCCCTCAGAGCGTCGCTCACGGATACAGATTGGGTAAACAAACTACCATGGGTTTTATTGGGGTTGCGTTCGGCATCCAAAGAGGATTTAGATGCCTCACCCGTTGAATTAGTGTTTACACAACCTCTCAAGCTGCCCGGCGAGTTCCTGCCAGCCCATGCAGCACCAGGGCGCCCCCCGGTGCGGGGACCTCTAAGTGGCATGGGAGCAGAAATGCTCCCAGGCCCCGCGCATCACACTTTTCCACGTGTTTTTGTTCCCAAGGCTTTACAAAACGCAGAGTTTGTTTTTGTCAGGCACGACGCTCAGTGTCACAGCCTCCGCCCACCTTACGATGGTCCATTTCGAGTGCTGGAAACCGGGGAGAAATATTTTGTGCTAGATTTGGGGGGCAGGAAAGAAACAATCAGTGTTGACAGATTAAAGCCTGCTTTTGTGTTGCGTGACGAATCTGTACGACCGGCGGGGGTGCCTCGACGCGGCAGACCTCCCAGGGAACGGCCCCTGGATCCCCCGCAGGGGGCAATTAACCCTTCTTCCCCTCATTCCACAGGTGCGCCGCAGGACGGCACAACACAGACTGCGAAACCTGCGTACAGCAGATTCGGGAGGAGGTTGAAGCCTAGACTATGGGCAGAGTGATGTGTGTTTTGATCAACCCGTGTAGATTGTGTTTTAGATCCTGCAAAGGGGGGGGTGACATATGATGTATGGCCATTAGGGTAATGTTGGTGTGTGTCCATGCTTTGGCGTCTCGGGGGGAGTGATGTGGCGCCCATAACAGTAACATTATGTAGCTCACATATGACATGGCAGAGACCCAAGCATGGAAGGACTTTAAGCTCGCGGTGTGTATTGACAGCACGCCTCAGATGGACAATGAGTCTGGACCACCTGCGAGCCTGAAAGGACTGTCTGACCTCCTGGGGTCAGACAGAGGAGCCGAGAGGACAATGGGGAGATTAAATGTAAATGTGATTCTGTGTTTGATGTGGAGGTATAAATGTATGTGGTTGACTGCAGCTCTTCCTCTGTTTTTCCTGACTGAGAGAGAGAGCTGTGGGATGTGAGATGGAATAAACCAATACTGAGAAGTCATCCAGTCTCGTCATTTCATGATTCCCACACAAGGATGAATAAGTAGGTCGGATGAGAGCATTATTTTGATTTGATCGAATAAAGTTCCTAAGCTGAAGATATTTAAAAAAAGTGTTCTATTAAGATTAAATTTGATCCTCAGTTCTTCAAAAGACATTATGTTATCTGAACATGACAGATATAAGTCTTGAATCTTTTGAATCCCTTTTAAATTCCATGCTTTGAATACAGCATCCGCTCTCCCTGGTTTAAAATATTGATTACCCCATATTGGGCTAAATTGTGACAGTAAGTGTGGTTCTTTTAAATATTTTGTGGTTTCACACCATATTTTGATCATATGCTTTACAAATGGATTTTTAACTTGTTTCTGTAATTTTTTTGTCGAGTCTGAGTATATGAATATGGGAAGAGGTAAAGGTAAATTGTATGATTCCATTTCAGTCCAGTGAGGGAGATCATTTGATGAAAAATAATATGTCATAGACCTCAGTTGTGCTGACCAGTAATACAACATAACATTTGGACATTTCAGACCTCCACGATCAAATGGTAAATATAGTAAAGACAGACGTAATCTAGCCTTCCTATTGTTCCATAAAAATTCCACTAACTTTTTTTTAATTCTTGAGAATAGATCTGAAGGTGGTGGTAAAGGAATGTATTGAAATAAATAAAGTATTTTGGGTAAAATATTACTTTTAAGTATATTGATTCTCCCGATCATCGACATTGGTAGTGACATCCATCTCTGAAGTAACTCATTAATGTCTGTCATTAAGGCTTCATAGTTGGTACTGGCGACTAATTCTAGCTTAGGCACAATTTGGATTCCTAAATATTTAAACTGATTTACAACATTGAATTGATTTACCTCAGGAGCTGGGTGATTTCTCTGGGTCTCATTTAGCATTAATATTGAAGATTTAGTTTTATTTATTTTATATCCTGATATTTCCCCAAAATTCTTTATTAAATTCAACAAGGTCGGAATTGATTTTTTAAGATTCGACATAAACAAAATTATGTCATCGGCATACAGGGAGATTTTATGTTCTGTTGGTCCTACTTTAATTCCATATATTTGTGGATGTAAACGTACTGCCATCGCTAAAGGTTCAATTGCCATAGTAAACAGTAAAGGTGAAAGTGGACAGCCTTGTCGATATCCTCTATTGACATTTATTGATTTTGAAATATTGCTGTTTGTTAGGATTTCTGCTGTAGCATTATTGTATATTATCTGAACCCATTTTATGAAATTATTTCCAATTCCAAACTTTTGTAAAACTTCAAAAAGAAAGGGCCATTCGACCCTATCAAAGGCCTTTTCGGCGTCCAATGATAGAAGAGCTGTATCTGGTGCTTCTTTATGAGAATAGATAATATTAAATAGTCTTCTTACATTATGGAAGCCTTGTCTTCCCTTTATAAAGCCATTCTGATCTCGGTTAATAATATTTGGTAATATTTCTTGTAGTCGTCTTGCTAAAATTTTACAGATTATCTTAAGGTCAGCATTTAATAGGCTTATTGGTCTCATATTTTCACATTTATTAGAGGGTTTACCTGGTTTTGGCAACAGTATAATTAAGGCATTATTCATGTATGGTGGTAAATTACTATTTTGAAATGCTTCTAAAACCATTTCCAAAAATGGTTTTATTAATTTATTCTTAAATTTTTTATAGAGGTCAACTGGAAGACCATCTGGTCCTGCACTTTTTCCTGATTTCATATTATCAATGGCTAGCCCAACTTCTTCTTGACTAATTTTAGACTCCAGTATCTCCCTGTTTTCATTTGGAATACACGGTGTAGATAATCCGTCCAAAAACCCATTTAGTTTTGTTAAGTCAGTTTCATTTTTTGTATTAGATAATTTTTCATAATAATCTCTAAAGGCATTATTAATTTCTAAAGGATCTACAACTGGCTGTCCGTTACTTATAATACTGGTAATTGGTGTTTTAAATTCTAATTGTTTAATCTGCCATACCAATAATTTTCCTGATTTTTCACCTTGTTCATAAAAAGATTGCTTCAATCTTATAAGACTTGAGGCAGCTCTATTCGCTGATTTTTTGTCATATTCAGCTCTCAGAATCAGTAATTCGTTCTCTAACTTTGGGTCACTTCCTGCATACACTTTTTCTTGAAAAATTTTTATTTTATGTTCCAAATGGACTCTCTCCTCTCAAGTCTTCTTAGATTTTGAACCTGTATAACTAATAATATGCCCCCTAATAAAAGCTTTGAAAGCCTCCCACTTTATACATGCTGATGTTTGTGTAGTATTGATATCAAAGAACTCATCTATCTGTTTTTCTATGTACTTAACAAATTCCTCATCCTGAAGCCATTTATGCTGAAATTGCCACCTACCTGGTTCCTTTGTCAATTTCTTATCTACATATATTAGACAGCAGGGTGCATGATCAGAGATCACAATATTATCATAGAAGCAGTTTTGAATCTTGAACCTTAATTCTGTGGAGATCAAAAAATAGTCAATACGTGAGAATGTCTTGTAGATATTAGAATAACAAGAATAGGCTTTAACTTGTGGTTTCATTTCTCTCCATATATCTAGCAATCTCAATTCTTTCATAAAATAATTAATGATCATCCTGCATCCATTGTGCGTACAGTCTAGTCCTGTTGATCTATCTATACCGGGATTCAATGTACAATTAAAATCCCCTGCTATTATATGTTGCCCTGTAAGTGAAGATAAAATAAGGAATAAATTAGTGAAGAAATTTTGATCATCTATATTGGGACCATATAAGTTCACCAAATTTATATTTTCTAATAACAAAGATCCTTGAATGATTAGATATCTTCCAAATTTGTCTCCAATTACATTTTTCACTTGAAATGGGACTGATTTATGTATGAGAGTCATAACTCCCCTGGCTCGGGATGAAAATGATGAGGTGAATACACTTCCTTGCCATCTTCTCCTAATTCTTTTTACATCTTCCTCTATTAGATGAGTTTCTTGTAAAAACACAATTTTTGAACCCATGTCTTTTATTTTATTCATAACTTGTTTAAGTTTTTTTAAATTTTGTAGACCTCTGCAATTCCATGAGGTTAAATTGAGATTAACGCTTTGGTCTATGATCAATAAGAAGTTTGAGATTACCTCCTAATGTAAACATGCTCACACATAGAAGCAAAAACATGAGTGGTTGAACATTCATCCTACAAACTACACACAAACAAATTCCCCCTTCCCACATTCGTGGTAATCCCCCCAAAATCAAAAAAAAATTCTGTCTCCCGCTATAGCCATTGACTGCTCCACATCCGCGAGGATCAGTCAAAACCACTCTTTCTTTCTCCTCTCAATCACCCTAACTCTACTGCTTTTAATGACATAACATTAACTCTCTTCTGTAGTTTTCCAACTTAACTCCTAAATTTTATAGCAACTTTGTATATCATAGGGTTTTTTTTAATATATAATACAATCTATATTTTGTAAACTTGCTATATGCTTCAGATCAGTCAGATGCCTGTGCAAATGCTTAAATATTCTACCTTATATTTTGTTCATGCTTAGCTCCCACCAGTCTCTTCTTGGATCTTCTTGATGAACTCCTGCGCCTCCTCAGGGGTCTTGAAGATGTGGGTTCTACCCTTATACGTGACCAGCAGTCTTGCAGGATAAATCACTCCATGACGAATCCCAAGGTTGCGCAGCTCTTTACGGGCGGGGTCAAACGGTTTCCTTAATTGTTGGATTCCTGTGGCCAAATCTGGGTAGAACCGCACCTGTTGATCCTGGTATGTAATTTCTCCTTTGGCTCGCGCCGCGTTGGAGATCGTCATCCTGTCTCTGTAGCTGAGGAACTTCATAATCAGCGTCCTCGGTGATGCCTTGTTATCTCTCGGTGGGCCAATTCGGTGGGCGCTTTCTAAGACGACTGATGACTGCAGCTCCGCGTTGTTCAGTGCTTCTGGGATCCACTTTTCCAAAAAGGAGCATGGATCTAGACCAGGTGTGGGCAGTGAGGGCCATTCCACTGCAGGGTTTCTACTCCACCCAGTGTCTTCAGCAGGTGTTTTCAATTATTAGCAATCCTTGAAGCTGATCAGAGCAAGCACCTGCTGAAATCACTGGATGGAACAGAAAATCTGCAGTGGAATGGCCCTCTGTGGCACATGATTGCCCATCCCTGATCTAGACCCTCCGTTCTCTCCGGGAGACCCACCAGCCTCAGGTTGTTGACCGGGATTCTAAATACAGAACATTATCTTCCAGACGTTTATTTTTTAATTCCAATGTGCGCACCTTTAATTGTAGGCCGGTGACGTCATCCTCAGCACTGGCAATTCGGAGCTCCACCTGCGACACCCGTTCCATACAGTCGCTTAATTCCTTTCTCATTCCTTCAATCGCTGCTATAATCCCATCAAATTTAGTGGAGAAGTCTGCTCTCATTGAACTAATGGCAGCGAGCACCGCATCTGTGCCGTCACCAGCAGTCACCGCTCCTCCGCTAGCTTGTTCCGCCATATCTGGGGATTTTCCTGCTGCGTCACAGACGTGAAAGTCTGTTAACTTGGACTGTTTCGGTGGTTCACTTTTTCCTCCACCTGATTTCCCAGCCTTAGGCTTTACCGGCATGTCCTCGCCCAAACGCTGGGATAGTTTTTGTTCCAATTGAGAGAGTTATTTGCTGATTTTTTTATTTTTAGGAGCAGAGTAGAGGGAAGCACGTCCTCCTACGTGGCGGCCATGACCGGAAGTCCCCCTTTTGTCAGTTTTTTGTTTTAAAGTTTTATACACTATGTTCTTCATGTTTTTTATGTTCTTAATGTTCTTTCAGTTTCTGAGTAGCATAAAAGAGGGCCACCACACTGTTATACTAAATAAGACAACACAATGGAGAAACAGGGTGTAACCAAAATAATCTCATATAATGTAAAAGGGATCCTGAATCCAGTTAAAAGATCCAAGATTCTAGGCAAAATGAAAAAAGACAAAGCAGGAATAATATTTTTACAAGAAACCCACCTAATAGACGTGGAGCACACTAAACTCAATAGACAAGGGTTTAAAATGATCTCTTCATCTTCATATAAGTCAGGGAGGAGGAGGGGAGTAGCGACATTGATCTCAACCAAAATTACATTTGAAAAAAAATCAGAACACAAAGATAAAGAAGGGAGATACAGTTTGGTACTTGGGCGGCTAGAGGGAGAAGATATTACCCTGCTGAATGTATATGCACCTCCAGGGGCTAACTGGAAATTTTATAAAAATGTATTTGACCTAATGATAACTAAAGCCCAAGGTTTAGTGATATCTGGTGGAGACTTCAGTCTAAGACTGAATCCATACTAGGATGCATCAGGTAATTCTCCGCATCAAAATAACACTCAAAGTAGGAAAACCCCGATGCTACTAAAAGAAATGGGAATCTGTGATGTGTGGAGGGAATTCAACCCCAGTGTAAAAGATTACACATTTTACTCAGCACCACATTCATCATACTCTTTTTTTTATGTTTAATAGAGACATTGGAAGAGTAAAAACATGTAAAATAGGACTGATGGATCTCTCTGACCACAGTCCGATCTATATGGACTTAAGTATCCAAAAATACACAAATAATACATTTTCTTGGAGGTTAAATTCAAATGTCCTGAAAGGACCACTGAGAGATGAATTGGAATCAGATATTCTCAGATATTTGGAAGAAAATGATAATGGAGAAGTATCCCCTTTAATACTGTGGGACACATGCAAAGCTGTAATAAGGGGAAAGATTATTGCAAAACTGGCAATCCAAAAGAAACTGAGACAAGAAAAACTAACCACATTAGAGTCAGAACTTAAGAACCTAGAAAAAGAGCACAAAGACAACACTCATTCTAATGACTCGCTCAAAATTAAGGAAATTAAAAAACAAGTAAATGAGATCTACACAATAGAAATCCAGAAGAAACTTACATTTCTGAAACAAAAATACTATGAAGCAGGCAGCAAATCGGCAAAATTACTAGCCTATAAATTGAGGAAACAACAAACGGAGAGAGCAATCTACAAAATCAGAGACCCAGTATCAAAGGAAATAAAATTCAGAATTCAGGATATTCTTAAAAGCTTCGAGAACTACTATAAGAACTTGTACTCCCTCAAAAAACATAAAAACGCATCTGAAGCATTCCTAAACACATTAAACCTTCCCCAACTTACTGAGTCTCAAAATAAAACACTACTGTCAGAAATACAACCTAAAGAATTAGAAAAAGCAATTATGAAACTTAAAGCTAACAAATCCCCAGGAGCAGATGGCTATACAGCAGAGTGGTACAAAACCTTTAAACAGCAACTATCTCCTCTCCTCCTGAAAACATTTAACTATGTCCTCCACACAGGGGAAATCCCCCCCTCCTGGAGAGAAGGGGTCATTGCAGTCATACCTAAACCTGAAAAGGATAAACTAGACTGCTCCAACTACAGACCAATCAGTGTATTAAATCAGGACTATAAGCTTTTTACCACTATCCTTGCCAAAAGGTTAGAAAATATACTGACAGACTTAATTCATTTAGACCAAACAGGTTTTATAAGACAAAGACAGACACAAGACAACATCAGACGTACTTTACACATAATTCATCATATAAAAAAATATAACTTAAATGCAGCCATATTGGGATTAGATGCTGAAAAAGCATTTGATTCGGTTGACTGGTCTTTCCTATATAGAATCTTATCCAGTTTCAATTTTCATAACTTCATTAGAACTATCCAGGCATTATATAAAAAACCAACAGCTTAAATAAGGATTAACGGTAATTTATCATCATCTTTCGAGCTGGAAAGACGATGTCGTCAGGGCTGCCCCATGTCTCCACTGCTCTTTGCAATCTTCATAGAACCTCTGAGCCAATGGATACGACAGAATCAAAAAATTCAAGGTATTACACTTGGTCAGAAGGAACATAAAATAGCACGCTTTGCTGATGACATTTTAATATACCTGGGGCAGCCGGACACCTCTTTTCCAGAACTAATCTCAGTTTTTTCAGAGTATGGAGATTTATCGGGGTACGAACTAAACATGCATAAAACCCAACATAATGTCTTTTGAAGAACTGAGGATCAAATTTAATCTTAATAGAACACATTTTTTTAAATATCTTCAGCTTAGGAACTTTATTCGATCAAATCAAAATAATGCTCTCATCCGACCTACTTATTCATCCTTGGAAAAAATTTTGACCAAAGATAGTAAGAGAAAGGGTATTATTTCAGAGTTTTATAACTCATTGACACTATTCTCAAGTGAAAACTCACAGAAAAGATTGAATTATTGGAAAGAAGACCTGCAAACTGAAATTTCAGAGGAACAGTGGGAATTGGCTTGTACAGAAGCTCAAACCAAATCAATAAATGTACGTCTTAAATTGATACATTTTAAATGGTTAATGTGGATGTATGTTACACCGGTGGAGTTAAATAGATATAACAAAAACATACCAGATATGTGCACAAAATGTATGGAAAGTAAAGGAACCCTATTTCATTGTTTATGGGAATGTAGAAAAATTAAAATGTTTTGGGAAGAGGTAAGGGTAACAATTGAAAAAATAATTTCAAAACAAATCATATTGAATCCTAAATTGTTTTTGTTGGGTCTGTATCCAGAAAAGCATAGCTTTAATAAGAGTGAAAGAGCATTCATAGACCTCAGTTTGCTTAATGCCAAAAAATGTATTGCACTACTGTGGAAAAAGACTCATAGACCAGATGTGACTCAGTGGTTAAGACAGATGTTAACAAACCTTCCACTAGAAAGAATAACATACATACTGAAATCAAAGGAAATTGTGTTTGAGAATATATGGAGACCTTTCATTGATTATGTAAAGAATTTAAACATAACTTTTGAAGAAGAAGGTGAATGATGTGTGTGGACCTTGTAAATTCCAAACTGGTGAATGTATAATATGTATGCTTATGTAATGGATTGCCTAGACTAAACAGAGGAGCATTGTTGAAGACCTGTCTTTGTTAGTGGTTGTTGGTGTTTTTTAGTACAATTTTTATTTTTTATTTTTTTATTTATTTATTTATTTTTAATTACTTTAGTGTTAGTGTTTGATTGTTTGTGTTGTGTCTGTAAAAAGGTTCAATAAAAAATATTGTGGAAAAAAACATGCATAAAACCCAAGTTTTAACATTCAACTATGACCCAAATCAATATTTACTAAGCAAACTCAAAACTAACTGGGAGATGGAATCTATGAAATATCTGGGGGTCAATATCCCGAAACAACTCAACAAAATTATAACACTAAACTATGATCCACTGATGGCAAAAATAAAATCTGATCTAGCAAGATGAAATATGATACCATTCTTGGGTACCGCACAAAGAATTGAAGCAGTCAAAATGAATATACTTCCATGTCTTCTATACCTTTTCCAAACAATACCGGTAGAACCTCCCAAAAAAACATGGCAAGAACTGGACAGAAGGATCTCAAGATTCATATGGCAGGGCAAGAGACCTAGAATCAGATATAGAACCCTACAGCTAAACAAAGACAAAGGTGGGCTCGCGCTGCCAAATATCAGGGACTATTTTAAAGCCGCACAAATTAAAACTTTAGTAGAGATATGTAACCCAGTCTACACTGCACAATGGAAGGAGATGGAATGCCAAATAACAAGTGATATCCCCCTACAGGCGATAATAGGAAACAATGCCTTACCTAAACTTCTGAATAACACTAACCCGTGGATAGAGACCCCGCTAAAAATTTGGTTTAAGATAGTCAGAGAGAATCAAACTAAAGAACCCTATCGATTTCTGCAATGGATTGCCTATGATCAAGACTTTACTCCTAATAAAACAGACACTAGATTTAAAAAGTGGAAAGAGAACGGACTGATAAAATATTACGATTTTTTTAAAGGGCAAATTTTAAGAAGTTTTGAAGATTTGAAAAAACAAGGTCTAATAAATCAAGACCTTTACAGGTTCTTTCAGCTTAGACACCACATAAACAATATACTTAAAAAGGAGGATTTGGAAAGAGCCCAGTCAGGTGTTCTGAAGGTCTTCTTAATGGCATATAAAGGGATCCCAGGGATCAGATACATCTCTAAAATATACCAAGGTCTTCAAGACTTAAAAGGAGACAACACATCATATATAAAAGAGAGATGGGAAAAAGAGGGGAATTTCACTTTACAACTGGAAATATGGGAAAAGCTAAATAAACAACAATGGAAAAGTACCTCATCCCTGCAGTGGAGAGAATTTGGATGGAAAAATTTGGTAAGATTTTTCAGAACACCTGCACAAAACAAATTTACTCGTAAGGGGTTGAACTGTTGGCGCTTGTGTGGTGAAGAGACCGCAAATCATTTTCATATGTTTTGGTCATGCCCAGTTATCCACCAATATTGGACCAAGGTACAGACAATATTGGGGAAAATATTCAAAATAACAGTCCCCTTTTCTTTTGTAACTTTGTATTTGGGTTTACTACCGGATTCACTGGAAAGACGAGGAGAAAAATACTTATTCACTGTTTTAATATTGGCAAGTAAAAAAGCCCTAACTAAAAAATGGATGTTGAAGGACTGTCCTACACCTGAAGATTGGATTAGCGTGATCCAAGACATTTACTCGATGGAAAAGTTGACATTCGCACTGAGACAGGACATGGATGGGTTCTTGAACTTTTGGCAACCCTGGATCGCATATGTGTCTTCCATTAGATCTAATCTTTGACAAACACCATTTCAATAATGGCACCGCTCTTTGTTCCAACGCTACTCAGATGCTCTTTTATTTTTATTTATTTATTTTTATTCTTTCTTTTTTCTTTTTCTTTTTTTTTGTTTTTTGCTCTTTTGGGGTTTTTGGGGTTTTTTTTTTGTTCTTTCTTTAATTTCACTTTTTCTTTCACTTAAAAAAAGGGGTGTTGTAATAATTATTCTTCCAATGTTGCCAAAAAACAAAAAAAAAGGGAACATGTGATGAAAATGTAAACAATGCAATGCTGTAATGACGTGTATACCCTTTACAAAAACTTAAATAAAAAAAAAAAAAGGCAGTTCATGCTAGAAAATCCTCCAATGTGGACGAATTACAATTCTGCAAAGATGAGTGGGTCAAAATTCCTACACAGCACTTTAAAAGACTTATTGCCAGTTATTGTAAATACTTGATTGCAGTTGTTGCTGCTAAGGGTGGCCCAACCAGTTATTAGGTTTAGGGGGCAATCACTTTTTCACACAGGGCCATGTAGGTTTGGAATTTTTTTTTTCCTTAATAATAAACACCTTCATTTAAAAACTGCATTTTGTGTTTACTTGTGTTATCTTTGTCTAATATTTAAATTTGTTTGATGATCTGAAACATTTAAGTGTGACAAAAAAAAAAAAAGAGAAATCAGGAAGGGACAAACATTTTTTTCCACACTATTATACGTATATGTATATATATAGTGTATTCCACACCACTATATGTATATATATAGTATAGTGTAATTATGGCAAGCCGTTCAGGAAAAAAAATATATATATATTACAAAGAAAAGCTTGGAATATATTGAATGAACTTCCGAATATATTGAATGAAACTGGGAATATATTGAATGAACTTCCGAATATATTGAATGAAACTGGGAATATATTGAATGAACTTCCGAATATATTGAATGAAACTGTGAATATATTGAATGAACTTTCGAATATATTGGATGAAACTGGGAATATATTGAATGAACTTCTGAATATATTGAATGAAACTGGGAATATATTGAATGAACTTCAGAATATATTGAATGAAACTTGGCATATATTGAATGAACTTCCGAATATATTGAATGAAAGTTGGAATATACTGAATGAACTTCCGAATATATTGAATGAAACTGGGAATATATTGAATGAACTTCGGAATATATTGAATGAACTTCCGAATATACTGAATGAAAATGGGAATATATTGAATGAACTTCAGAATATAGTGGTGTGAAAAAGTGTTTGCCCCCTTCCTGGTTTCTCAGGTTTTTTTTGGTATGTTTGTCACACTTAAATGTTTCAGATCATCAAACAAATTTAAATATTAAAAAAAGATAACACAAGTAAACACAAAACACAGTTTTTAAATGAAGGTGTTTATTATTAAGGGGGGAAAAAAATCCAAACCTACATGGCCCTGTGTGAAAGTGATTGCCCCCTAAACCTAATAATTGGTTGGACCACCCATAGCAGCAACAACTGCAATCAAGCATTTGTGATAACTGGCAATGAGTCTTTTACAGTGCTGTGGAGAAATTTTAGCCCACTCATCTTTGCAGAATTGTTGTAATTCAGCCACATTAGAGGATTTTGAGCATGAACCACCTTTTTAAGGTCATGCCACAGCATCTCAATCAGATTCAGGTCAGGTCTTTGACTAGGCCACTCCAAAGTCTTCATTTTGTTTTTCTCAAGCCATTCAGAGGTGGACTTGCTGGTGTGTTCTGGATCATTGTCCTGCTGTAGAACCAAAGTGCGGAGCATTCTCCTTCAGGATTTTTTGGTAGAAAGCAGAATTCATGGTTCCATATACCACAGCAAGTCTTCCAGGTCCTGAAGCAGCAAAACAGCCCCAGACCATCACACTACCACCACCATATTTTACTGTTGGTATCATGTTCCTTTTCTGAAATGCTGTATTACTTTTACCCCGGATGTAATGGGACACATTACAAAGACCTTACAAAAAGTTCAACTTTTGTCTTGTCAGTTCACAGAGTATTTTCCTAAAAGTCTTGGGGATCATCAAGATGTTTTTTTGGCAAAACATAGAGGAGCCTTTATGTTCTTTTTGCTCAGCAGTGGTTTTCGTCTTGGAATGCTGCCATGCCGGCCATTTTTGCCCAGTGTCTTTCTTATGGAAGAGTCATGAACACTGACCTTAACTGAGGCAAGTGAGGCCTGCAGTTCTTTGGATGTTGTTGCAGGGTCTTTTGTGACCTCTTGAATGAGTCGTTGCTGCACTCTTGGAGTAATTTTGGTCGGCCGGCCACTCCTGGGAAGGTTGACCACTCTTGCATGTTTTTGCCATTTGTGGATGATGGCTCTCACTGTGGTTCGTTGGAGTCCCAAAGCTTTAGAAATGGCTTTATAACCTTTTCCAGACTGATAGATCTCAATTACCTCGTTTCTCATTTGTTCCTGAATTTCTTTGGATTGCAGTATGATGTCTAGCTTTTGAGGATCTTTTGTTCTACTTCACTGTGTCAGGCAGGTCCTATTAAAGTGATTTCTTCATTGAGAACAGGTGTGGCAGTAATCAGGCTTGGGTGTGGCTTGAGAAATTGAACTCAGCTTTCCAAAGATGTGATAAACCACAGTTAATTTATGTTTTAATGGGGTGGTTTTTTTTTGGTTTTTTTTACACAGGGCCATGTAGGTTTGGCTTTTTTTTACCATTAATAATAAACACCTTCAATTAAAAACTGCATTTTGTGTTTACTTGTGTTATTTTTGTCTAATATTTAAATTTGTTTGAAGATCTGAAATATTTAAGTGTGACAAACATACAAAAAAATGAGAAATCAGGATGGGGCAAACACTTTTTCACACCACTGTATATGAGTAAGGGACAGACTAGGGGGAAATTAAATAAAAAATGTGCTTAACACTGAGACCACATGTGTGTCGCCTGCGTATCCTTGTGAGTAGATGAAACCATCATATTACATGGTGTCAGAAGTGCTGGATCCTGTTGCAAAGAATGTCGGAAGTCCTGAAGAGGAAGGACAGTGAACACTAACACCTGAAGATCAGCGAAGTGTTGTGAGTCACGGTCGAAAAAAAAAAAAGCTAAGCTAACTTGCTAGCAGTTACAAACTGTAGCGGAGCTGAAAGACAGGGAGACACTGCCCCCCAGACGTGGCGCTGACAGTCTGCTCACCCGTGGCAGAGTTATAAATCAACCCAAGAAAATATAAAAATATGAAGGATTCACTGTTCTCCATAAACCCACTAGAAAACTGATTTCTTGGACTTCTCCAGCTGGCCTAATTGGATTTGAAGATTTGAAAGGTTTTGGATTGCTGCTGGACTTAATGAAAAATCTGAAGAATACCAGGTAAATTCATTAGATTACACTATGGGGGACAAAGCGGACAACATTTTTAATATGCTGGGTTTAAGTGAAGCAGACCAGAAGAAGAACAAAACTGTACGTGATACTTTTGAGAACTATTTCATATGCAAATACAATGTTGTCTATGGACAAGCATGTTTTAATAAAAGATGCAAAGAGCCCGCAGAATTGGCAGAAGCCTTCATTGCTGCTGTTTATAAACTGGCAGAGCAATGCCAATATGGTATATTGCAAGAAGAACCCAAAAAGGATTAAGCGGAAGAAGATGGATGGACGGATGGATGGATGGTAGTGGGCATAAGAGACAGTCACCTGTCAGAGAGTCTGCAAATGGATAGTGAACTACAGTATCACTGGAAAAAGCAGTCAGAAAAATCAGACAGCATGAAGAAATCGAAAAGCAGCAGCCCACGGTGCGTGACACAGCTGAGACAGAGCGCAAATCAGTGGATATGGTGAAAGGCAAGAAAAACTTTTTCAGTGAACGATGGACAGAAAAACATACGCAAGGCAAAGCTCAAAAACAGCCACAAAAAGGATAAAAGAGCTGTGGGCGATGTGGCAAAGCACCAATGCATTCACTTAACGACTGTGCTGCACAGGCGGCAGAATGCAGGAAATGCCATAAGAAAGGCTATTTCACTGGTGTTTGTAGGACAGTCAGATTGAACTTCATCCAAGAAGAGGAGAAGGATACTGTTTTCCTGGAAGAAGTGTCCGCAGGAGATGGATCTACGATGTGGAAAAAAACAGCGGACTTGAATGGGCAACAAACCACCTTCAAGTTCGACACTGGGGTGGAGGTGACAGCCATTCCAACTACCGTGTACTCAGGAAAAACAGCATGGCAGACTAACTAGACCAACAAAAACACTACTGGGACCAAGCAACAAGCCTCTAAATGTGAGAGGACAGTTTAATGGTGTCATCCAATACAAATACCTGACTACAAAGCAACCTGTGTTTGTGGAACAAGAGTTACTTACCCCTTTGCTAGGCCTGCCAGCAATCAAAGCGTTGCAGCTGCTGCACCAAGTTGACAGTATTCATGAGCTGTCAGCCAACTTCAAACAAATGTACCCCAAAGTCTTCACAGGACTGGGACACATACGAGGAGAGTACAGAATTAAGCTAAAAGAAGAAGCTAAACCTTATGCTCTGTCACTGCCACAGCGTGTACCATTACCACTGCTCAACAAAGTAAAAGAGGAACTACAGAGGATGGAAAAGGAAAAGATAGGTGTGATCAAGCCCATAGAGGAGCCCACGGAGTGGTGTGCAGGGTTGGTGGTGCCACCCAAACCTAAGAGAAGGATTAGGATCTGCGTAGACCTAACTCACCTTAATAAGTACATCTGCAGAGAGCGACACATCCTGCCAGCCGCCACCGAAACTTTGGGCAAACTTGAAGGTGCGTCAGTCTTTACAAAACTTGCCACAGCAGGATTTTGGCAGGTGCCTCTACACCTCGAATCAGCCCCTCTGACAATGTTCATTATAACCTTTGGGAGGTACTGTTTTCACAGACTGCCATTTGGTATTTCGTCAGCACCCGAGTACTTCCAGAAGTGGCTAACACAGATGCTAGCAGGACTGGAGGGAGCAATTTGTCTTGCAGATGACATTCTTGTCTTTGTGTCATCTCGAGAACACCATGACCACAGGCTGCACCAGGTGTTGGAGTGATTCCAGAAAGAAGGGCTAACACTCAACGACAAGTGTGAGTTCACTGTAGAGTGGATTACATTCCTCGGCCACATCATCAGTGCACAGGGCATAGAGGCAGACCCAGGCAAAAACAAGGCAATAACTGAGATGCCCACACCCAAAGATGTTGCGGAGGTGAGAAGATTTTTGGGGATGGTAAACTATGTGGGAAAGTTTTCGCCACATGTTGCAGATCTCACACAGCCCATATGAGACCTGCTCAAAGCAGACAGTGACTGGCCCTGGGGGAGCATACAACAGGGGGCTTTTGAGGAGCTGCGTAGAGAACTGAGCTCACCCACAGTACTGGCACAGTACTGCCCAAACAGAGAGACAAGAGTCGCAGCAGATGCCTCATCATTTGGGCTCGGTGGAGTCTTATCCCAGAAGCACCCATCAGGAGACTGGCGTCCAGTTGCCTTCATCTCATGTAGCATGACGGAGGCAGAGCACAGATATGCGCAGATTGAAAAAGAGGCACTGCCACTGACCTGGGCATGTGAGCGTTTTCAGACTTATCTGATTGGAATGGATTTCCTCATACAGACTGACCACAAACCTCTCATCTTTCTGTTCAGCAGCAGAGCCCTCGATGACTTGCCCTCTCGAATTATGAAATTCAGACTGAGACTTCTCTGCTTCATATACAAGATTGAACGTGTGCCTGGGGAAGAATCTGGTCACAGTAGATGCACTGTCCAGGGCACAAATCAAAGCTCTGCCTACAACAGAAGAAGTAGAGCTGCAGAAACACATATTTGTGTGTCAACCAAATAGTGGAACATTTACCTGCATCGCAGGGGAAACTGGCTCAGATTAGGACCACACAAGACACAGATGAACCCTACAAAAGACTAAAAGACATGGTGCAAACAGGATGGCCTTAAAGGAGTGCTCTCCCACCTTCTCTCCAGCAATACTGGCAGTATTGCCAGGACCTGCTGGTCCTAAGTGGACTACTGATGAAAGGCGAGCGACTCATCATCCCTGTCATCATACAAGAAGAGATGCTTTGTAAAATATATGAAGGTCACCAGGGCATAACAAAGTGTATTGCCAGGGCTCAGCAGTCTACATGGTGGCCAGGTCTGACAAAACATATTAAACAGCAAGTGGAAAACTGTGGAATATGTGCAAGGCTAACCCACAATGCACTAGAACCACTGATGAGGACACCGCTGCCAGCCAGGCCGTGGCAGCAGGTGGCTGCAGATCCATTCCAGTGGAATAAGGCAACATACCTCGTGGTGATTGACTACTTTTCACGCTTCATTGAAGTAGCCAACCTCACTTATACAACCACAGCCCATGTTAAAGACAAGTTAAAGTTTATCCTCACATGCCATGGAGTTCCAGAATCCCTGGTAACAGACAATGGACCTCAGTTCACTGCAGCAGAGTTTGCAGATTTTGCTAAAGATTACTACTTCACTCATGTGACCAGCAGTCCACTTTATCCACAAAGTAATGGAGAAGTGGAAAGGGCTGTGCACACTGTTAAAGCACTCCTAGATAAGGGGGGAGATCCACACAAGCTCTCATGGCTTACAGGGCCCACCTTTGTCACACGGATCATCACCTGCGCAGCTGCTGATGGGCTGAACCACCCAGACACCCCTGCCCGTCAGTCAGGAGATGCTTCAGCCGAGATGACCTGACCTTCAGGCATTCAAGAGAAAGGATCAGGACATTAAGGACAAGCAAACATTGTGTTTTCAACAAGAGACATCGCACAATGGAAAGACAAAAGCTCAGACCAGGACAAAGGGTCTGGGTGAAAAACACACAATAGTCAGGACTCATCAGTGGGCCAGCTCAGACACCTAGGTCCTACAACATCGACCTACCATTGGGAAGTCTGCGTAGAAACAGCTCCTACATCAGGGTCATTCCAGAGACTCCTATGAGGACAAGGTCAGGAAGGCCTGTAAAAGCCCCTCTTAGGATGGGCTTGTAATGATCAGCCTGTATGTCATAAAACCAGCCCGGCAGGACTGCAAGTTGCTTAAGTTTAATAACAAAAAACAGAGATATAACAAGACAAAACACTTATAAGGTAGAGGCAAAACAGGATACAAAATGGGAGAACAGCCGGACGGGCGAAGGCATCTGGAAATGTTGGGAATAACGGTTGAAGCGTGGGACTCCCGCTAGGAAAACCGAATAAATGAGATGGAGAACTCCCATCTGGATGATGAAGAAAAAGACATAGAACTAATGTCTGACATAGAGTAGGACGCAGCTCTGAGAAGCGGTGCAGCTGTCCTTAAATAGGGTAAATAGAAATTAACACAATGAATAACAAATGTGGGTCACAAGAGCGAAGACAATCAACTCAAATTAGTGACAGCTGTGATGAACCGTGAAACCAGAAAAAACAGCAAGTAAATACAGAACACTGTCAGAAGAAAAGCATGGACTGTCATGTACGGTGTGTAATTGTGCAGCACACAAGTGAATTGATACGAGGCCAAAGTGCAAGTGAAGTAAACGTGTTTATTGAACAGAAAAACATACAAAGTGTCCATGAAACAGTCCAAAAATGAGTAATAATGGAGAGATGACCAGCTACAAACTCTGTTGGTTGGGGGAGAAATGCCCCACGCGCTCCCAGGCGGGACTGGAGCGGAGAGAAAGGGCAGTAATTAACAATGAGGAAGACTTACATGAATGTCGGAGTGGAACAGGCTCTGGAAACAACAACACCATCTCAGTCCAAAGGAAGGAAAACCAACAATAGTGAGCTTGGACATCAAATGTAGACTGACCCCGACATACCTGAGCGCGTACACTGCCACACATAAATACCCCCATAGACTAATGAGCGGCAAGTGGAAACAGGTACGTGGCAACAGCCGGTAAGTGAGTTGATGAGTGAGAATGTGTGTGTGCGCATGTGCGTGTAGTATGTGTGTGCATAAGTAAATGAGAATGAATAAAAGTGTGTGTACATGCATATGTATGTGTGGAAACACAAGAGATGATGGCAAACAGCTGGTATGTGAGTGCCTGGCAGAGAGAGATGGAGAGAAAGGGGGAGAGGAGGAGGTGTGGCCATAGACTGGCAGAGAGCCATGCTCAGAGGCTCTAATAGCCTGCCAGCTGGAAATGATTAACAACAATCAGGACCTACAGCCACAGATCATGGGCAGGGTTGAAGACATTTACCCCAGCCCATGACATGGACTGGGAAAGAATAATGAATCATGATACAGAGGATAAATAAAGAATGTACAAGGAACTAACAAGGAAAATATGAAATGATTACAAAATTGGAACAGACCAGAATACACAAAGAGGAAATAATACAATCGCCAAGGCGAGGACAAGAAGAAATATAAAACGAGATGCAATACTGGAATCAAAATACAGAAAGAGGACTGAGGGTAAAGGTGAGGGTAGGCTCATGTCTAAATAGGTAAATAATAATTATGGTAGTGGATGCATAATATAAATGAACCAAAATAATAAAAACAGGAGCTCAAAAAGATAATCAGAGCAAAAGACAATTAATAAACATCATACATCCAAAACCAACTTAAACACAAAATGAAACCAAGATGAAAAAAATACAGAAAATAATCTGGACAAACAGAAAGCATGAGCACGGTGTCCCCCCCCCCCCCCCCGTGCTCAGCATCATGACAGAGCCCCTTCCTCAAGGGGTGGAATCCAGACACCCCAACATGACATCAAAAAAAAAACACCCCCTCCCCCAACAGAAATAGAACAATAATCAAACTTGGGAGGATGGTGGGGGAAACCAGGGTAGGAGGGACCAAACAAAATCTCGCTCAAGACCCACAAGAGAGAACAGATAAAGTGGCTTACAAAAACCTAGGCCCACTGGGGGAGAAATAAGGCAGTTCAGGTGGCCTGCTGGAATCCCAAGACCGCCAAGTCATATGGTGGAATAAGTTGGGTGGTCTCCAAGAGTTTCTTAACCACCCAAGCAAACAACGAAGTCCGTCAGGTGGTCTTCCCACATCCCTGAGCCAACGGGCCGCAATGCACGACGCGCCCCCTCCTGGAGGCGGCAGCTGGATCCCGTGCCTCCTACAGACCACAGGGACTGTGGCATGGAAAACAGACGAGGATGACTGGTCAGCAGGGAAACCAGATGAAGTGATTGCTGACCAGCAAGGAAACCAGACGAGGAAGATGGCTGACTAGCGAAGAAGCCAGGCGAAGAGGATGGCTGACCAGCGTGGAAACCAGGTGAAGGAGATGACTGATCAGCGGGGAAACCAGACGAAGAAAACAGCTGATCAACGAGGAAATCAGAGGTTGCTGATCAGCGGTGACCTCAGGCAAAGACCGGATGACCTTTGGCGACCTCAGGCGAAGACCGGATGACCTTCAGCGACCTCAGGCAAAGACAGATGACCTTCGGCGACCTCAGGCGAAGACGGATGATCCTCGGTGACCTCAAGCAAAGACGGATGACCCTAGGCGACCTCAGGCAAAGACGGATGACCTTTGGCGACCTCAGACAGCGATGTAGGACCCTCGGTGGAACCAGACGAGGACTAGGACAAGTGAACAGAGACAAACACCGGGTCAATATCACCGCCAACAGTGGAGCCCGGCGAGGACAGCTCAGACGCAGATAGCAGCTGCAACTGGCTCTCCCCCTCCCCCCCCCCCCCCGCCCCAAGAGCAAAACAAGACCTCTCTAGCACCAACATAGTGAAGACAAAAAAGAGGACTTGCCTTAGCTCGCGCTCCACTGCCGTCCAGGACTCCGATGATCCAGGCTGGGGCGTCTTGAATCCACTTGCCTGAGGATCCATCCCCAACACGGCCATTTCCGATGGGTAGGAAGAGAAAAGCACCAGAACACAGATATAGGCAGCAGTGGAGTCCAGCAAGGAGAACTCAGGAGCAGAGGGCATCTGCAACTGATGATCCCCACCACGAGCCAGATAAGATTTCTCAAGAACTGATTGTGTAGAAACAGAACAGAGTACTTGACTTGATTTGAGCTCCACCGTCATCCAGGACTCCGGTGACTCTGCTGCGGCAGCCCAAGCAGCAGGCATGAAGGCAGGTGAAACTGGCAGAACCCCAGGCATGGTGGCTGACGCTGGTAGAACTCCAAGCATGGCAGCGGACACTGGTGGAGCCCCAGATGAGGTGGCTGATGCTGGTGGAACTCCAGATGTGGTGGCCAACGCTGGCAAACCCCCAGACGTGACAGCTGAAGCAGGTAGAACCCCAGACAGAGCAGCTGATGCTGGTGGGCCTCCAGAGGTAGCGGCTGAAACTGGGGATCATCTCACTGATAGTGCCGAATCCTGTGGTGCTGAAACCAGGGGACACTCAATTGTCAACGCAGGCTTCAGGACACAGGGGACGCTCCTCTCCCATCCAGGACGTGGCTGCAGGGCTGGAACAAAACTCTCTGGAGCCACAGGCCCCTCCATCATCTGGCGGCTCCCTCCCAGGACCAGCAGACACTCAGGGAAAACAGAGAAGGACACGGGAGAAGCAGGTGAGGATAAAGGAATGGCTGCAGCGGCAGGTGGTGAGGGCTCAGCCAAAGAGGATAGCTACTGCTGAGCCTCACCACCAGGAATAAGGCAAGACAATTCATTCATTGGTGTTAAAAAATGAGAAGGTACTTGCCTTAGTTCCCAGGGCATGATGGTAGCTGCTGCTGCGGGCCCAGACAAAGCGCCTCTGGGAACAGGAGAGGTCGTCTGGCAAGCAGGTGAGGACACAGGCTCATGGCGAGGTGAGCGAGACTTCCATACCCGAGAACACTTCTTCGTCGGCAGTATGGGTGGAGGAGAGGTTTTCCCCAGCACGCAGAGCATGTGTTGTGGGTCAGTAATGGAGATGAGTAGGTCCATGAGCGCCAGATGGCTCCATAGGCTAGGGCATGCTTCAAGTACCTGTACTGCTCCGTCCAGACATCACCAGACCATTTCGGGAGTGTGGGAGGCACGAGCCTCCAATATGATGTTTTTTAACACTCCCACAGCCCAACACTCCACCTCACTCAGTCCACAAACACTACCATAGTCCGTGTTGGCTGACATTTCAGCAAAAGGGAAAAAACGGACTCTAACAAAAATATACGGGAGGGAAAGGAAAAAAAAGTGAACTTGCAGCAGCTGGGTCAAAACTGGCTGCGTACTTCTATTATAAAACCAGCCCGGCAGGGGCAGACTGAAGACCCAAATGCTGGACTACGAGTTACTAAAGTTTAATAACAAAAAACACACAGATATAACAAGACAAAACACTTATAAGGTAGAGGCAAAACAAGATACAAAAGGGCAGAATAGCCGGATGGGCTAAGGAATCTGGAAACACTGGAAATAACAGTTGAAGCGTGGGGCTCACGCTAGGAAAACCAAATAAATAAGATGGGGAACTCCTGTCTGGATAAAGAAGAAAAAGACATAGAACTAACGTCTGACATAGAGTAGGACGCAGCTCCGAGAAGCGGTGCAGCCGTCCTTAAATAGGGCAAATAGAAATTAACACAATGAATAACAGATGTGGGACACAGGAGCGAAGATAATGAACTCATATTAGTGACAGCTGTGAAGAACCGCGCAACCAGAAAAACAGGAAGTAAATAAAGAACACTGTCAGAATAAAAGCATGGACCAGGAAAGAATAATGAATCATGATACAGAGGATGAATAAAGAATGTACAAGGAACTAACAAGGAAATAAATATGAAACGATTACAAAATGGGAACAGACCAGAATACACAAAGAGGAACTAATACAACCACCAAGGCAAGGACAAGAGGAAATATAAAACAAGAGATGCAATTCTGGAATCAAAATACAGAAAGAGGACTGAGGATAAAGGTGAGGGTAGGCTCCTGTCTAAATAGGTAAATAATAATTATGGTAGTGGATGTATAATATAAATGAACTGAGATAATAATAACAGGAACTCAAAAACAAAATCGGAGACAAAAGACAACTAATAAGCATCATACATCCAAAACCAACTTAAACCCAAAATTAAACCAAGATGAAGCTCCCATAGGGAAAATAATCTGGACAAACAGAAAGTATGAGCACGGTGCTTGCCCCCCCCCCCTTCCCACTCAGCATCATGACACAGGGCAGAATAATCTCTGACCAGCTTCGGGGACCCGGGTAGTCTACCCTGACCCCTAAATAGACAAAGACATTTCTTGTTCTATGTTTTGCCAAAGGAAAAAAAAAGTTAGATACTACAGTTATAGCATTAGGGTATAAATAAGAAAGTTTGGTAAGTGAATGGAAAAAAAGAGGTTTTTAGTTGAACTCATGTTTGGTAGTTTTGAAAAACAAATAGCTGATGTTTAAATAAATCCTGGCACTCTACTACAAGGGGGAAGACGTAGAGAAAGAAGCAAGAACTCATGTATGTGAGTGTGTGGAGATGGGGAAGAATGTAAAGGACGGAGTGGGGAGAAAAAAATGTACTTAACACTGACACCACATGTGTGTTGCCTGCGTATCCTTGTGAGTAGATGAAACCATCATATTACAACCACGACCTCCCGGCTGTGGGGCGAATGCTTTACCACTAGGCCACCACTTTGGTTTTAACTGGGATATAGGAGAGTTTTCGTCTAGTAGAGTAAAACAAGATATTTCTCCTCCAACAAGTCCAGCTACAGCATTATCACAGTGTGGGCCTCAGGTTATTTCACACCTTAGACAAGAGACAATGACTACACATGGGAGAACAATGCCCAAGTGGGTGAGAGGGGGTTGAATGAAGTGTAGTGTAGATGTCATGCTGTGTATGAGGAAGTGCTTTGAACCTTGTGAAGTTTGACTTGATATAGAGAGAGGAATGCTTGATGTGACCAGTCAGTCTGTTCTTTGCTTGTGAGATGTGAGTGTGTAATAAATCGTCTGAAATGAATATGCCTCTTATGTCACACACTCAGAATCAGAATCAGAATCAGAATCAGAATCAGAATCAGGTTTATTGCCATTGTTCATGTAGTACACAAACTAGGAATTTGTCTCGGTACAATGCTGCAACATTAAACATGATAAGATAAGAGAAATAAACTATACATGTAATAAAGTGTAGGATAAGATTAAGTGATACTGGTCAACAGTTAAAATATATATTAGCCAGCAGCAGATACTGTGGAGAACTATATAGTGCAGTCGGTAATGCAGGAAGAAAACAGTGATGATTGACATGAGTCTGGTTGAGCTGCTGTACATGGTGCACGAGAGTCACTTAGTGTTCAGCAGTCTAATGGCAGAGGGGAAGAAGCTGTTCATGTGACGGGAGGTTTTAGTCTGGATGGACCGAAGTCTTCTACCAGAGGGGAGGGGGGCAAACAGTACGTGACCAGGGTGTGAGGGATCGGCTATGATCCGGCCAGCACGCCTCCGGGTCCTGGAGATGTACAGATCCTGGAGAGATGGGAGCTTGCAGCCGATCACCTTCTCAGCAGTGCGCACGACGCGCTGCAGCCTTAGTCTGTCCCTGGCAGTGGCTCCTGCGTACCACACGGTTATGGAGGTGGTGAGGATGGACTCGATGATGGCTGTGTAGAACTGCACTAACATCTTGGTGGGTAGCTTGAGCTTCCTCAGCTGCCGCAGGAAGAACATCCTCTGCTGGGCTTTTTTGATGAGTGAGCTGATGGTCAGCTCCCATTTGAGGTCCCTGGTGATGGTAGTGCCTAGGAAGCGGAAGGAATCAGCAGTGGTGATGGGAGAGCCTGAGAGGGTGAGGGGGGGCAGAGGAGTAGTGACTTTCCTGAAGTCTACAATCATCTCCACTGTCTTCAGAGCGTTCAGCTGCAGGTTGTTATTGCTGCACCAGGACGCCAGCTGGGCCACCTCTCTCCTGTAGGCGGACTCGTCGCCGTTGGAGATGAGCCCGATGAGGGTGGTGTCGTCCGCAAACTTGATCAACTTGACAGACTGGTGGCTGGAGGTGCAGGAGTTGGTGTAAAGGGAGAAGAGTAGGGGGGAAAGTACACAGCCCTGGGGTGATCCGGTGCTGATGCTAGTATAGTCTGAGACAGTCTTTCCCAGCCGCACATGCTGCCTCCGGTCCGTCAGGAAGTCGATGATCCACCTGCAGAGGGAGTCAGGCACGTTGAGCAGGGACAGCTTGTCCCGGAGCAGAGCGGGGCGGATGGTGTTGAATGCGGAGCTGAAGTCCACAAACAGGATCCTGGCGTAGGTTCCCGGGGAGTCCAGGTGCTGCAGGATGGAGTGGAGGGCCAGGTTGACTGCATCGTCTACAGACCTGTTGGCTCGGTAGGCAAACTGCAGCGGGTCCAGGAGAGGGGTGGTGATGGACTTGAGGTGGGACAGGACCAGGCGCTCAAAGGACTTCATGACTACAGAGGTGAGCGCTACAGGTCTGTAGTCATTAAGTCCAGTGATCCGTGGCTTCTTGGGGACAGGGATGATGGTGGAGGATTTGAGGCAGGATGGCACGTGGCATAACTTAAGGGTTAACACTGGTGACCCAAGACGTATTATAGAACACGAGGCAAGAACCCCTGAGCCGGCCCGGTCGGGAAGCCCCAGAGATGCTGAAGCCAACCCGCAGACAGCCAGGACTGGAACCCCCAGCAACGCGTGTGCAGTTTCAGTCAAGCTACCGGATTTCTGGCAGCACAACCCGCGCTCTTGGTTCCACCACACCGAGGCCCAGTTCACCCTCCGGGGAGTAACAGCAGACGACACCAAGTTCTACCATGTGGTAGCAGCGCTGGACTCCCGCACAGCCCAGCAGGTAGCGAGCCTGCTCGATCAGCCACCAGCCAGCAGCAAATATGAGGCGCTCAAGGCTGCGCTCATCCGGCGATACACGCTCTCGGAATGTGAGGCAGCGGAGAGGCTCCTGGCGCGGACCGAGTTAGGAGATGGGTCGGCCGTAGACCTGATGGAGAAGATGCTGGCGTTGATGGGCACGGGCGACGGGCACCTTCTGTTTGCCCACCTTTTCCTCCGGAACCTGCCAACAGAAGCAAGAGCGGTTCTGGCCAATTCGCCGTTGCTGGCCGCACGAGACTACCGTGCGCTAGCCCAGGAGGCAGACCGGATCATCCTCACCACCAGGACGATCACAGTCAATGCAGCGGCAGCGGAGCCCAGCGAGACGACCGGGGAGGCGAGGAGCCACCGACGGTAGCGGCAACGAGGGCCAAGGAGCGCCAGAAAGACACGCTCTGCTTCTACCACCGCCGCTTCGCAGGGAACGCACGCAGATGTGCGCCACCATGCCACTTCAAGCGCTCGGGAAACGCCAAGGCCGGCAGTCGGTAGCAGCTGCGACCGCCGGTGAAGAGAACAAGCTGCTCTACGTGACGGCTCGCGTTCGGGGAGACACTTCCTCGTCGACACCGGAGCCCAGAAGAGCGTCATCCTGCCATCCTACGCTGACCGGCTGGCAGGACTTAGCGGCCCCAGAATGGTGGCAGTAAACGGCTCGGAGATTAAGACGTTCGATGAGAGAACACTGACCTTATCTCTACACGGCTGCTCGTATGAGTGGACTTTTATCATAGCAGCACTGTGTTGCCCACTCCTGGGCGCTGATTTTCTGTGTGCACATGGTTTACTTGTGGATGTTGCTAACAGGCGCCTGATTAATGCACTGTCCTTTGAATCTCTCCCCTGTATAGCTCGAGGGACCCGGCCAACAGCACAAGCCAGCATCACAACTCCAGGCAGTAAGTTCCACGCACTGCTCACTCAGTTCCCAGCACTCACGGTCCCGACGTTTTCGGCGGCCATCGCTAAACACGGGGTGGAGCACTTTATCATCACCACCGGGCCGCCCGTTTTTGCAAGACCTCGGTGTTTGGACGCAGCTAAACTGGCCATAGCGCGCGAGGAGTTCGCCAACCTGGAAAGGCTGGGCATCATCAGGCGATCAAACAGCCCATAGGCATCCCCGCTACACATGGTTCCTAAGGCTGAGGGCTCTTGGCGACCGTGCGGTGATTTCCGCAGGTTGAACAACGCCACAGCACATGACCGCTACCCAATTCCCCACATACAGGATTTTTCCGTTCACCTCGCCGGAGCGCGCGTTTTTTCTAAAATAGACCTGGTCCGCAGTTACCACCAGGTCCCAGTGCGCACGGAAGACGTACCCAAGAGAGAGGAATGCTTGATGTGACCAGTCAGTCTGTTCTTTGTTTGTGAGATGTGAGTGTGTAATAAATTGTCTGAAATGAATATGCCTCTTATTTCACACACTCCACACAGGTCATTTCTCCAACTCTCCCAGCTTCACTTGATGGACTATTTCAAATAAGGGTGTGTCATTGTGTGTTTAAAATTTCAGCCGGTTTGCTGTCCTTGGGGGAAAATCTTCCATTAAAAAAAAAGGTGTTTCCATTTCAGCTGCGTAATATGAGCAAGATTTATGTTTTTTGAATGTTGAAACACCAGAGTTCTCCACTCTGTATCAAACACATTAGTAGATAGCATCTTGTCATATAAGTAAACGTTTCTTTGTTGAAAACAAAAACATTACTCACATTTACACAGCATGCATATGAAACACATGGCTTTGTAAGTATAGAATACTTTGGTCATAATTCTGCTTATCTCACACATGTGACAGAATATATTTTAGAATATAAACTGGCCCATTACTGCCTCAATAAGTTACATTCAACAACACAATGTGCTGAGCTTGGAACCCAACCAGCTGCTTGTATTAATCACACAGCCCACTTCCCTTTGTCGACACAAAGCAAATAGTCATAAATGCTCTTATCAGCCATTCTAATGGTGTGGACATTGCAATCAGATTCATGGTGGCATAAACTATTACGCTTCACCTTTATCACAAACAACAATCACTCCTTTTTCATGAGCATCGTTTATAACAGCCAGACAGCTTGTTGCATAATGAAATTCACAGTGCTCTATCGGCCTCAGACATCTCACATTCACTTCACTTATATTAACATGTATTTATGTGGATTTTGTTTTTCCCACAACAGGCCAGCAGGCATGATAAATGTATGGCCACGGTCCCACTGGGACTCCCAACAAAGCTGATCAGTGACCAGGCAGCTTTGATACTTCACGGGAAAGTGTGGAGAACCTCAGTCAGAACACCAGTTACAGTGGATTTTTCTTCAGATCTTACATGAATTTATCAATGGAAATTATATGGACTTTTCATTTTTAAATAAATATTTCTGACAAATGAACACATAGTTACTCTTCAAACAGGTATACATTTGTGGGAAAGACATCACAGTGCATTCACAATCAAACCTGTGCTAAATTTTTGGTTTTAACTTAATATACTCCCTCACACAATTTGGACCCTTTGATTAATCAATTAATATTCTTTTGTTGAGGTCTTCTTTTTTATAAAGCTCATCATTAATAAAAGTAGACATTCAATTAGCAGCCAAATCTTGATTACCAATTTTGTCATAACAGTCTCCCTTTGTGATCTTTTTTCCCTCCTTTGGTTACAGTTGGTAGTGTGGCGTGGGTAGGAAGAATTAACTAATTTCATTAATCTAATTGTCATTGCTTTCAACCATCCCACTAATAAGTACAAATTAATATGATTAATCAATGTGACGACGTAAATTCATTCAATTACAGTTTTTCAAAGGCAAGTGGGTGTGTTGGGGTGATAGGGAGGAGCAGCACTTCTAGGGAGGAGGACATCACAGCAGTTTGCTCTGTGAGGAATCCAGCCTACAAAATTGAATTTAAGTCTGGCAATTAGTCATTGCAAATGAAAAATAGTTGGTGATGAAACATGGATCACTGCCCCTTCATCTGTAGATCGATTTGACTGTTGTCTCATCTTTTACTCAAAATGATCTGGATTTAGTATCAGAGGTTTAAATTCAAACCTGGCTCTATTTACAGTATGTGCACACATCTGGGTTAAGTAAGTTGTCGGGTTTTTTGCTAAGCCAGAGTAATTTATCCAGTTGCTTTTAAAGGTAAAGAAACATTAAATAAATCTAATATCTGTAGTATTTTTATGCAACTTTGTAAACAACACAATTGGTATGTGTTTCAAGAATTAAATTTACTGCTACAGTGCATTATACTGCATAGTTACAGTTACTTTTTATATGAATTTCATAAAGAGTGTTAAGCTAAGTGGCAACTGTTAGGTATTGACATAGTAACAGATAGGTAGCGCGGGCGTGACGTCGAACGCACGGGTGATGTCAGTACGCCGTGCCTATTTGAGTTCAGTACAACTCCTGCCAGCCCTGCCCTGCTTTCCAAACATAACAAATGGTGACAAGGAGAAAAATTGGCCTTCTGAAGGAAAACTCGATGCTCTTCCTGAAGAGAGGCGTGTGTCGGGCACCCTGGCCAGAGAGTTTGGTGGCTAGATGACCCAGGTTTGGCCAATGTTGACAGTGAGTAGGTGAGTTGGTCCAGCAGTTTGTTGCTAATCTCCGCTGTTTGGCTAGTGTTTGTAAGTTTGGATGCTTAGAGGGAGAAAGTTTGCGAGACAAGTTGTCAAAGAACACTACAAGTAGCAAGCTGCAGGTGAAATTGTTCACAGCACTGGATGGCCTGACGCCAGCTGAAGCACTGGACATGGCATCCCCGCTAGAGTGAGAAGAGGCTGCTCAGTTAGCATTGCAGTTAGCAGGCCCTGGCCCGCACTCCCCACAGTCATCTCCACTGGTGCAGACTGTTGTCCTGGTTGCTAAGCCCATTGGCGCCACATCTGACATGGACGACATCAATATTGTGGGCCCAGAGAACTGGCCAGGACAGCAGTGTGTAGGGAAGATAGACGTGTCAGTATATCAATGATGATGGCCACCGCTGCCTCGCAGTCCCTGATAAACGAAGCCACGGTTGGAAGGCTTATTCCCCGGTGACCTGAAGCGGTGGAACTGCCGGACGACGGCTGCTCCATGACCAGCAGAAACATCACCTTTGCAGTGCAATACAGCGACAGAACAATCCCAGTGTTCCGGTTCCAGGGGACACACCAGGGAAATAACGTTATGGGGTGGGATTTGTTCTGTGAACTGGGCCTCTCCATCACAGACCCCGTGCTGACCAATGATGGTCCAGGTCCATTGCACCAGGATGTGGACGCAGCCACTCCCTGCCTCGCACCACATGCCGAACAGAACCCAGCAGAACCAGAGAAGACACAAGAGCCCCATTCCGCAGCCACGCAAGACCTGGAGCTGGCTCCGCGCAGCATGAGTGTTTGCAAGCCGCAGCCTTGTCTCAGGAGGGACAGTATGATCTCGCGGACATGGGTACAGCCAAAGAATGTAGCATGGAGAGAGAACACAGCCCAGAGAGTGAACACAGCACGGAGAGAGCATAGACCAGACTTGCCTCCGATCCTCGCCCAGCATGAGCTTCAAGCAGCCACTGTGGAGTCGCAAGAGAGGGAGTTTGTGGAGAAAGGGGACCCTGGTGAATGATGACAACTTGGTGCGCGTCCCGTTGCTGACGACAGCGACACATCACTGCGACCACAACCAACACCAGGAGAGAGAGAGAGCAGAAGCCGAACTCATCTCGCATCCTCGCCAAGTATCAGCCTCAGGAAAATGCCGCAGTACCGCAGGATAGAGAGTTTGTGGCCCAGCAGGACCCAGCAGAGCATTGCCAACCGATGGCACATCCCGCCCCCGGCGTGATTGGCACGCCGCCACAGCAGCAACCAACATCAGAGACGAGAGAGCAACAGCGCCGAGTGCAGACAAACAGATCGCTGCGTGCACTACTTGATTGGGTTTGGGTCAAATGATTCGACTGCCTGGACCCACAGATGGTGCTGTCATTGTGAATGAGAATAGTCGCACGGAGGAGACCAACCTCCATCCGGATTGCCAATGGTTCAAGATAGCGCGCCAGCCGTCTGCGGCAGGTAAGAGCATCTACCTCGGATTAAGATGTAGTGCTGGCGCCAACACAGCTGGTATGGGACTTGGGCTGGGACGTTACTGATGAGAGAGCCATGACTCCGGTCAGACGGCATCCAGGTCTACTGCAGCTGGTGCCTCTGGGGGCGCATCCACCGCAAGCTCGACTGTGGCCCCTGAAGGTGAATTGTAGGTGCCTGCCCTTCAAAAATGACTTAATGTTTGGAAAGAAGTGGAAGTTAGATGGTGCAACATCGAGAAAGTAAGGGGTGGTGAGTAAGGATTTCATTACTGCAGGACCATGCTTCCATCTGGGCAACTTGCAAGTTGTGAAATGGAGTGTTGTCTTGAAGGAGGTGGGCACCTTTGTTCAGCATGCCACAGCTCTTGATTTTAAGATAAGATAAGATAAGCCTTTATTAGTCCCACAACGGGGAAATTCCAGGATTGCAACAGCACAGGGATAGCAACACTCAGAGCAACAATCAGAAGGCAAGAAAAAAAAAAAAGCAAGAGCAGCTAATATACATATGTACATATTACCATAAATATATACATATATATATACACACAGACACACAGTGCAGAGCATTTTAGCTGGATGGAATAAATATATGAGTATATAAACACACAGTGCAGAGCATTGTAGCTAGATGGAATAAATATGTAGATATATATAAACACCCACAGTACGGAGCATTGCAGCTAGGTGGAATAAATATGTAAATATATAAACACACACAGTGCGGAGCATTGTAGCTAGATGGAATAGTATGTCGATATACTGTATAAACACACAGTGTGGAGCATTGTAGCTAGATGGAATAAATATATAGATATATAAATATAAACACACACAGTGCAGAGCATTGTAGCTAGATGGGATGAAACAGCACAACCGTCTACTCATTTATCCTACATGGTATGATTATGTGCCCATACATATTCTCACCCTCCATAGCGACCGGTATTTTCCTAGTTGTATGCCGGAGGGGACCATTGTGTAAGTCTATTGCATCTTTTGCATTCAAAAACTATTAGGTTGTTACGTCTTTTTGCTATCTCTGCAAGCAGCCCTGCTTAGGTTGTACAGTCTGACAGCCGTTGGTAGGAAGGGCCTGCGAAACCTCTCGGTTGTGCACTTGGGATGATGTAGTCTGCTGCTAAATGAGCTCCTCAGTGCATTCAGTATGTCCTGCATAGGGTGGAACTCGGACTCCAGCAAAGATGACAGTTTAGCCACCGTCCTTCTCTCTCCTATCTCCTCCACTGGGTCAAGGCGCTGCCCCAGGACAGAGCTAGCTTTCTTGATCAGTTTGTTCAGTCTCTTCCTATCGGCTGCGGTAATGCCACTGCCCCAGCAGACCACGCCAAAAGTGATGGCTGATGCCACCACCGTGTCATAGAATGTCTTCAGCAGCGCCCCTTGTACACCAAAAGACCTGAGTCTCCTCAGTAGAAACAGCCTGCGCTGTCCCTTCTTGTAGAGTGCGTCAGTATTGTGTGACCAGTCTAGTTTATTGTTCAGATGAACACCCAGGTACTTGTAGGATGTCATCATCTCAATGTCTGTTCCCTGTATATTTACTGGTGCTGTGAGGGGTTGTCCATGCCTGCGGCAGTCCACCACCAGCTCCTTAGTTTTCCTCGCGTTGATCTGGAGGCAGTTCCGATGGCACCAGTCCACGAAGTCCTGGATAAGCCCTCTGTACTCAGCTTCATCTCCATTGGAGATGAGGCCAACGATCGCAGAGTCATCAGAGAACTTCAAATCAAATCAAATCAAATCAAATCAAATCAAACTTTATTGTCATATTGCTGTACATACAACTGTAGTGCAGGCAAGATGAAATTGTGTTTCTCTCGGCATCCATATAAGAAGCAGCATGATTTAAGACACATTCCCACATAGCTCCCCCCCACCCCCACCCCCCCATCCATTCACACATCCCTGAGACATACTTGGGGAAAAAGAAGAATAACTAACTATAATATACAAAATGACCGTAGGTGCAGTAGTGTGTATGAGAGATTCCAGGTCAACTGTTCAGCATCCTGACAGCTTGTGGAAGGAAGCTGTTGATCAGTCTGGTGGTTCTGCCTCTGATGCTCCGGAATCGTTTACCAGATGGAAGAAGTTCAAAGTGTTTATGCAGAGGGTGAGAATGGTCCTTGACAATGTTTAGTGCCCTGCTCCTACAACGGTTCTGAAAAAGTTCTTGGACAGAGGGGAGGGAGACTCCAATTACCCTCTCCGCCCCCTTGACTATCCTCTGCAGGGCTTTTTTGTCTGACATACTGCAGCTGGAGTACCATGTAGCAATGCAGTACGTCAGAACACTCTCCACCACACCTCTGTAGAAGGTCCTGAGGATGCAGATGGGGAGAGAGGCCTGTTTGAGTTTCCTCAAGAAGTGCAGTCTCTGCTGAGCCCGCTTCCTGATCTCCAAGGAATTCTTGCTCCAGGTCAGGTCCTGCAAGATCTGCACTACGAGGAACTTGATGTTCTCCACTCTCTCCACTAAACGGCCGCCGATGCTGAGGGGGGCGTGCTCAGGCTGCGACCGCCGGAAGTCGATAATCATCTCCTTCGTTTTGTCCACGTTGAGCACGTTGAGCTTCTGTAGATGGCAGTGTGTTGTGTTGTGTGAGAAGTCCGCAGTATAAAGAGTGAACAGGAAGGGAGCCAACACCGTTCCCTGGGGGGCTCCCGTGCTACCGATGATCGTGTCGGACACGCAGTCCCGGGTTCTCACAAACTGAGGCCGGTTCGTGAGGTAGTCCAGGATCCATGATGACAGGTGCTGGTCCACCCCTGCGCGCAGCAGCTTGTCCTTCAGGATCATCGGTTGGATGGTGTTGAAAGCGCTGGAGAAGTCAAAGAACATGATCCTCATCATGATTTTCATGACCTTCCTCTTTTTCTGCAGCAGTGAAGTGTAGTAAATCCCAGTAATTGTGGTACCCTTTGCCAGGAAATCCATCTTCAGTACTCCATGCTGGTCCCAAAAGACTGTGAGAATGACCTTTACTGCTGAAGGTTGGACATATGCCTTCTTCGGAGGTGGTGAGGCATAATACTTCCATTGCTTTGACTGGGATTTAGTCTCTGGCTCATAGTGATGGACCCATATTTTGTTCTACATGATTAGTCTGTCGAAGAAGTCCTTCTGGTTTTCTTGGCCCATGGACTAAAGAGCTTGAGAGCACGTGAAACCATTGTGCACATAGCTTCTGCATGTGCAAATGGTCATGGATGATTTTTTTTCCACAGACTCCACACTGATCTTGACATCCTGGACTAGCTGATGAACGGCTATGCGATCCTACAAAATGGTAGCCTCCACTTGCCCAATGGTGTCTTCATTAGTGGCGCACTGTGGTCACCCGGGAATGGGTGCCGTTTCCACCGATGACTGACCATGCTTGAACTGCCAGTGCCAGTTCTTGACTACATTACATGAGGAGTTATCCTCCCCATAAGTCTGTGTCATCTCATCAAACATCTCCCATGGTGTGTGGCCTCTTAAGTACAGGAACCTGATAAACGCTCTACATTCAACTGGCTCCATTACATTCCTTACTCCACCTTAGTACCTGTAAAAGAGAAACTCTTAGGAGTTCAGAGCTGCAAATTACCATGTGACCTATAGAGATACAGTGCATCCGGAAAGTATTCACAGCGCTTCACTTTTTCTACATTTTGTTATGTTACAGCCTTATTCCGAAAGGGATTAAATTCATTTTTTTCCTCAAAATTCTACACACAATACCCCATAATGACAATGTGAAAAAAGCTTTTTTGAGATTTTTGCAAATTTATTACCTCCGCCAGGCCGAAAAGGCCAGGAGGAGGTTATGTTTTTGCTGGGGTTTGTCTGTGTGTTTGTTTGTCTGTCTGTTTGTCTGTTGGTTAGCAAGATAACTCAAAAAATCTTGGACGGATTTCCATGAAACTTTCAGGCGTTGTTGGAAATGGTACAAGGAAGAACTGATTACATTTTGGGGGTGATCCGGTTCACCGTCTGGATACAGGAATTTTTTAAAGCATTTTTCATTCAACACTGTGACATACAGCCATTTTCAACATGTGCGCAGGCGCAATGGAGGGCGCTGGTCGTCATGTCTGCAACACAAACTCTGCGTTCTTCAACGTTTTAGGCACAAAAGGACGCGGAAAACACTGCTGGCCTGGGCCCGCCAGCGTGCCTGTGTTTGCGTGCAACTGCAAAACCTCACACGGCCAGCTGTCCGCCGACGGATTCTTTGGCAGAAATTCCCCGGCCAGCCATAGGAGCTGCGCATTTGGCAGAAATTCACCGGCCAGCCATAGGCGCTGCGCAAAAACGAGCTCTCTGCCGGCGAAGCTTCTAAATTCTCGTTTGCCGTGGAGCGCAACCCCCAAAAAAATAATATTGTAGCGAACTCAATATGAGCACCCTACTTGGCTTGCCAAGTGGGTTGACCCTATTGGCGACACAGGTACAGTGCGGGACTCCGGAGCGGGAGGCGTGAGTTCGAACCTCCCGGTGGGACGTCGCCATGTCGAGCAGCACGTTACAATATAATATAAAACCCACGCCAACCTGTCTACCCAATGTGGAGGAGATGGACGCAACACTTCAGTTTATTACCTCCGCCAAGGAGGCAATGTTTTTACTACTGAACCACTAATCCTATCACTATCAGATTGATTGTCATTGATTAATTGTGTGTTTATTGCACTGTCCCTGTCAAATAAACAAATAATCATTGTGAATCCAATTGCTAGTCATATGTTTACATGCTCAAGGAATCGGAAAACGTACACACAAACACTGTATGGGGGGAATTGTGGCGCTTGGCGGAGGTCTGCGCTCTCCGAGTGCTTTTCTAGTTAAAAATAAAAACCTAAGAAATCACATGTACATAAGTATTCACAGCCTTTGCCATGAAGCTCAAAATTGAGCTAAGGTGCATCCTGTTTCCACTGATCATCCTTGAGATGTTTCTACAGCTCAATTGGAGTCCATCTGTGGTAAATTCAGTTGATTGAACATGATTTGGACAGGCACACACCTGTCTATATAAGGTCCAGCAGCTGACAGTGCATGTCAGAGCACAAACCAAAGCATGAAGTCAAAGGAATTGTTTGTAGACCTCTGAGACAGGGTTGTCTCGAGGCACAAATCTGGGGAAGGGTACAGAAAAATTTCTGCTGCTTTGAAGGTCCCAATGAGCCCAGTGGTCTCCATCATCCATAAATGGAAGAAGTTCAGAACCACCAGGACTCTTCCTAGAACTGGCCAGCCATCTAAACTGAGCAATCGGTGGAGAAGAGCCTTAGTTAGGGAGGTGACCAAGAACCTGATGGTCACCCTGTCAGATCTCCAGTGTTGCTCTGTGAAGAAAGGAGAACTTTCCAGAAGGACAACCATCTCTGCAGCAATCCACCAATCAGGCCTGTATGGTAGAGTGGACAGACGGAAGCCACTCCTTAGTAAAAGGCACATGGCAGCCCACCTGGAGTTTGCCAAAAGGCACCTGAAGGGCTCTCAGACCATGAGAAACAAAATTCTCTGGTCTGATGAGACAAAGATTGAACTCTTTGGCATGAATGTCAGGCATCATGTTTGGAGGAAACCAGGCACTGTTCATAACCACGCCAATGTTGGTAGCAGCATCATGCTGTGGGGATGTTTTTCAGCGGCAGGAACTGGAAGACTAGTCAGGATAGAGGGAAAGATGAATGCAGCAATGTACAGAGACATCCTGGATGAAAACCTGCTCCAGAGTACTTTTCACCTCAGACTGGGGCGACGGTTCATCTTTCAGCAGGACAACACCTTAAGCACACAGCCAAGATATCAAAAGAGTGGCTTCAGGACAACTCTATGAATGTCCTTGAGCGGCCCAGCCAGAGCCCAGACTTGAATCCAATTGAACATCTTTGGAGAAATCTGAAAATGGCTGTGCACTGACTCTTCCCATCCAACCTGATGGAGCTTGAGATGTGCTACAAAGAGGAATGGGCAAAAGTGCCCAAAGATAGATGTGCCAAACTTGTGGCATCATATTCAAAAAGACTTGAGGCTGTAATTGCTGCCAAAGGTGCATCAGAAAAATATTGAGCAAAGGCTGCAAATACTTATGTACATGTAATTTCTTAGTTTTTTTTATTTTTAATAAATTTGCAAAAATTAAAAAAAAAAAACTTTTTTCACATTGTCATTATGAGATATTGTGTGTAGAATTTTGAGGGAAAAAAATAATTCAATCCCTTTTGGAATAAGGCTGTAACAAAACAAAATGTGGAAAAAGTGAAGCGCTGTGAATACTTTCTGGATGCACTGTATGTGTTACTATACATGGTTAATTTCAGCTTCCTACAATAACCAGAAATGGGTCAGGGGAAATCTTTAATGAACAACCCTCGTAAAAAGCCTGAAAATCTATTACTGTATATCAATTTAAAACTGGTAGGAAGCATGTACAGTGTCACTGAGCAAAAAGTCTAAATACCCTTTACCTTTTACTAAAGCAAGTGTAGGTTGACCATGAACTCCTGAATTTCTCTGTTCTCCATTTCTCTATTTTCAACATTCACAAAATCTAACCCTGAAGGGAAACTAATAATAACAAGTCTTTTCAGATGGTGCAGCTTGGCAACACTTAAGCTATGGTGAATGAAAAGCCAGAGGACTGCCTTTTTGATATGCACATGTCATATCTGACTATGTAGCACTTCTGAGAGTAGTGCAGAAAAAGCATATTGCATATCATTTCAGTGAAACAACATACTATAATGGCTGACCCAAATCATGGGGAAAAACAGTTCTACTGTTTAAATCCTGGTTAATGTACAGTATATTGTATGCATGATATTCTTACTGAAGGGATGAGGGTTCATGCAAGAGATGGTTGATTATTTGTTTTCGCTTTTTTGTAATTTTTGCCTTCATTTTAACAGCTAAGAATGAATTTGTCAAATTTGATTTGACTCTAGTGGTGAATACATACATCCATAGATGTGCCAGGACACATCATCAGTGATGTTACCTGATGTCATTGGGTGTTTCAGGTCTCACAACATCAGACACCCTCAATCAGGTGACCCATCCAGGGTTGATCAGACCCTGACTTGTGTCCCAGCAGCATTGGCCCACAATTTGGACCTCTTAATCCATCAGGGTGAACTGGAAGGGTTATAGACCTGAGGAGAGGTCATGGATCCCCAGGTCCTTCGCCATGGATGACTCTCTCATTAACACCTTCCACCAGCAACGTTCTGACAAACCTAGGGTGACGCCAGGAGGCGTCCATTGAGGGGAGAGAACTGTAATGCTTCCGGTGTGTACTCTGGCTCCCTCTCTCCCTCTGATTAGGCTCACTTCCTGCAGCCTTGTGCACCACCTGCTGCCAATCAGAGAGGTCCTTTAAATAGGTTGTTTCAGTCTGTCTGGTGACGTTATCCTGCACACAGCTGTATCCTGTCTGAGCTCAGAATCAATGTATTATCCTTCCTTGCTGTGTTTTGACTAGTGATGGCCAAATGAGGCTTTCTGGAGGACTGGAGGCCTTTCATCAAAATGGTTCACATAGACAAGGCCTCATGTGGGACTTCATTTTCTCTACCAGGCCATCTAGTGGACAAAATGTATACAACATGCTGATTTTTACAAGGGTATTGTTGGTTTAATGTGCATTTTTTCAATTTCAATAAATGTGCTGTCTTTTAAGAAATATCAATGATCATAAGGCAAAAAAATAATAAAACTGAGTTGACTACAGTGAATGTGCTTGCGCTACTTATCCATTTTTTTTAAAGAAATAATAACTTTTTAACAGTCATACTGCCTTTATCAGTGCATTCATCTCTGTCCTTATTGTCATGCAGGGCACAATAGTGCCTCAGCATAATGATGTGTTATTGTTGTATCCATGCTCTTTGAAACACAACAGACACTTCACTGTGCAAATAAAAGTTAATTATTAGCATGACCTAGCTGGGACTGGAACACTAGCTTCCCAATTGCAAGGCAAAGATTTTTCCTCTAAGTCAGGGGTCACCAACCTTTTTGAAACCAAGAGCTACTTCATGGGTATCGAGTCATGTGAAGGGCACCAGCTTGACACACTCCTCTAAAATAACAAATTGTGTGTGTGTGTATATATATATACTGTATATACATATACATATACATAAATAAATAATTATCAATAACTTAGAGTGGATAACAGACAAGATCAATATTCAACACTTTATTTTTATTAATCTCAGCAATTGTTCAGATGATCACTTCTACATTTCATTAAAAAAATGTCCAGTTTTCACCAGTCCCTTTTAACCATAAAAATCTAAACCCTTTTAATTCATGAACTATGTTGAACCATGTTTGAAAAAGTTATGCAACATTTAAGAAAAATCAACTTTCATATTAAATAAATCTTATCACATTTTTAACTGAACAAATCTGCTGCAATTCTGCTCAAAATCTGTTACATTTAATAAACACACTTTTGTGTGTTCTTCTTCACTGGAATTATATCCATACAGTTCTTGCCAAGAATCATGCTTGAGTAATAACCAGCACTGTCCTTTCATGAGGAGAAGCTAAACAGCACTGAGAGTGCTTATATGGGCGCAGTGGTTAGCACCGCGGCAGCAGTTTACCCTCGGCCGGGGGATCGTGGGGATCGTGGGTTCGATCCCTGCCCCCGGCCAACAGTGATCTGTGTGGAGTTTGCATGTTCTCCCCGTGTTTGCGTGGGTTTCCTCCCACATGCCAAAAACATGCAGGTTAGGGAGTTAAGGGGCGCTTGCGCACGCAGTGACCGGCAGCTGGTGGCTTGTCACCGGACTGCAGAACAAATCCACCTACGGGTACAAAATAAAAACAAAAAAAAAGTGGGTAGTGAAGTGTCGCTCCACATAGTGGCGCTTCGCTGTCGCCCCGCAAATGAAACACACGCAGCTTCCTTTCACGGTAGTAAAAAAGAACTCTTCCTCCCGCTCACTTTGAAAATGATAAATTTTCTGTCTTTTTTTTGCCATGTTTTTGGGCTAGGAAACAGCACTGCGTTCACCATCTTCACTGCCCGCTAGCTAAGCTTACGCTCCACAAGCGCGAAGGTTTTGTCATGCGCACAATACTGACCTTTGAACTAGGTCAGATTCACCTTAACTTTACGTATAATAAACATATTTTCATTTTTTTATTTTTTAAGACATTGTCATTTTAAAATCTATATAAATGCAAGTGTGATTTTAAAAAATAGCGGCAGAAAAAATTACATCTTAGACGCAGCTCACTTGCGAGTTGTGCTATTTTTAGAACAGGCCTGCGGGCGACTCATGTGGTCCTTGCGGGCGACATGGTGCCTGCGGGCACCGTGTTGGTGACCCCTGCTCTAAGCTATTACTTAGTCATGAGTAGTTGAGGCTTTCTTGGACACTTAAGCCTTTCATCAAAATGGTTCACAGACGAGGCGTTATGTACACCTTTCTTTGCTCTACTAGGCCATGTAGTTGACAAAGTACACAGCATGCAGATTTTTACAATGTGTGTTTTTCAATTTCATTAAATGTGCTGTCTTTTAAGAAATATCAATGCTATTAAGGAAAAAAAAAGAAATAATAAAACGGGTGACGCCAGTGAATGTGTCTGTGTTACTTGGTGTGCTGGTACTACTTATCCATTTTTATTAAGAAATAATAGATTTTCAATAGTCTTATACTGTCCCAGTATATTCAACTGTGGCCTTATTCTCATGAAGGGCACAATGGCATAATAATGATCCAAGCTCTTTGAAACACAAGAGACACCACCTTGCAAATAAAAATGAAATTAAAAGAATGACACAGCTGGGATTCAAACCCAGGTATTTGTCATGTTTGCCCCTTTTGGGGCATGAATGAGACACCAAATGCCAACAGTGAGTTTGCTTGTTTATTAAGAGAAACACAAAGTAATGAGCCACGTGAGGAAAAACACACACACTAAACTTGAGACATAAATAAAGAACACAAACACCTACATGAGAGTGCAGCGAGGGCGAAACCTGACACTGAAGAATACACACTTACATATGATTGAAGCGAGGGCGAAACCTGACGCTGAAACGAGACTGGAGCCGGACGTAGGGACTCCAGTCTAAGGTAGATGAGATCGCAACAACGACTATGTCTAGCTGGCGATCTTTTAAATAGGGAAACAGAACACAAACTACAAACAGGTGTGGAGTAAACATAATTCCAAAGTGCAGACAGCCGTGACAGGTCATGAACAGATTTGACAGCAGGAAGTCCTGCCACGGCGCTGTCAAAATAAAAGCACAGACATAATAATGAAATAGAAACACATATGGAAGAAAGGAAAAATAAACAGGAGACCCAAGCCTGGTGCGGAACCAAACTCGGGATCACCACAGTACCCCTCCCTCAAGGGGTGGGTCCCCAGACTCCCAAGGTAACATAAAAAAAAAGAGACGAGAACCCCCCCCCCCCCCCCAAAACGGCAACAACTACAAAAACTGACCGGGGGGGCGGGGATCCACGCCTGGAGGGAGAGACACAAAACACCACACAAAACCCAATAACCAACATCAAAGACAATATGAAGGAAACTGGGTCATAAATATCAAATAGAGAAATAGTTCCGGTGGCCTCCCAGCGTCCTGGCTCCACCTGACCGACCAGTGAAAAAGGCCGGGCGGCCAACCAACACCCCAGAAACCCCAACTACCAGAAAAGAGTTCGGCGGGCCGACCGAAATCCAAGACGTGCTGAACAGTCTGATGAAATGAGTCAGGTGGTCTGCCTGAGAATTGAGACCACCTGACCCGGCAGCCCCGTCTTTCAGGCGGCCGGCCAATGTTCTTCAGCCACCAGGACTGAAGGGGGAAACCGGGAGGCGTCTGATTCATTGGGAGGCTCACTGACAGGAAGCTGGGCCAGGGGCGAGGAACCCCAGCGGCATCTGGTGGTGGAGAGAGGAGGGGGACCACGACGGTGTCAGGCCGGGGACCAGCAGCACCTGTGGTGGAGTCCGGCTGGGCCAACATATCATCCACGGCGGCTCCAGGCTGGACCCACAACGTTGCACCCACGGTGGACCCAACCCAGGTCAACACTGCACCCATGGTGGACCCAACCTGAGGAGGGACCCAAACGACGGCCTCGGGCAAGGATGGAGAAGTGACCTGAACTACTTCCAGAGACGAACCCGGACCCTTGGGGACGTCCGATGAAGCTGGAACGTCTCCGATCAGCAGGTTGATAGCAGGGGCCACTGCAGCCGGCATGATGGTCTCGGCAGTCCCAGAACCCCCTGGCACAGTAATCTACACCAACGGCTCTGTTGATGCGGTGGTAGGAGGTCCGTCACTTGTTAGGGCTGAGTTCTGCTCACTGGAGACCTAGAGATGCTTCACCATCGGCGCAGGCTCCAAATGGCTGGCAGCCCTCCTCCTCTGTCCATGTCATGGCTGTGGGGATGGGACCTGGCTCACCAGGGCTGCGGGCTCCTCCCTCGTCCAGCAGTCTAATCTAGGAACCGGCGGACACTCGGGGGGTAAAGGAGGAGACACAGAGGTAGCGAGATCAATTTTAATGGCTGCAGCAGGTGGTGGGGGCTCAGTGGACTGCATAACCTGAGCACCCCCCTCAGGAATCAGACAAGGTAATTCATCATATTGTGGAAAAGAATGAAAAAACACTTGCCTGTTTTCCTGGGGTTTGATGGTTCCTGCTGCAGCAGGCTCAGTTCTTCCCTCTCCCGTAGGAATGGTGACGGCAGACCCCTCGGGAAGACAAGGAGAAGCCGCCCCAACAGGATCGGTGACGGGCAGAGGTGGACAAAGAACCACAGGTCTCGCAGCAGCTGAAGAAAACGACGAGGAGGAGGGAGGAGCAGCCGAGGCAGTCCGGGGTAGGGGAGCTGGCGAAACAGCAGAAAAAAACAACCCAGAGGCTGAGGCTGCTGTCTTCAGTCTCTGCTGAGGCGAGGGAGAAACAGCTGGCTGGGAGACAGGAGAGTTCTTCTGGCGGCCCTTAGCAGGATCCAGACGGGAGCCCCGCGGAGGATTAACCCGGTCAGGAAATTCCCTCCCCTTGGGAACGATCATGTCCCGGGGAGGAAATGGATTACGAGCAGGGCGGCAACGTCTTCTAGCTGGAGGTGAGGCTAAATTTAAATCAGGAAAGCGCCGCTGCTGTGCAGAAACTGAAACCAGCAGCTCGGCGAACTCAGGAAAGTTGTGAAGCTCAGGATTAGCCTCCACCAGTCTGACAGCAGCCACCATGCTCTTAAGAATCTTGCTGGGATGGAAGGCAGAGCGTGCTTCAGCCACATGGCCCCTGATGAGTTCAGCCGCCCACTGTACCTCTTCACTGGGACCCCTGGCTGCCCTCCTCCTCTACTGCGTAGGAAGATGGGCTGTCGGCAGCGCAGAAACTGGAGCTGGAACTGAGGTAGAGACCTCATAGAGAGCCGAAGAGTGAGTGTGCTTCCCCGTCGGCCCCCTCATGGGCTTCCTGGAGGATTTCTTGTCCAACTCCCGGTTCTTCTGGAGAAGCGCCGATCCTTCAGCCATCCTCTCCCTGCCCTCAGCGTGATCAGCAAGGCGAGGATGGCGTTTGACAGCCTCCTCCGTGAGGCCCAGGTACCACAAAGCACCTTCGGGGGAGCGTTGGCGAGCAATGCATAGGAGGTCTCTGAGTGATGCCATAACCTCCTCCCGAGAAAAAAAAAATGCAGGCACCAGGTAAAAGGGAAAAAACAGAGCCAAAAACAAAACTCACTGTGGCTGGCACCTCGCTTGGCTGCGATCTACTGTCGTGTTTGCCCCTTTCGGGGCATGAATAAGGCACCAAATGCCAACAGTGAGTTTGCTTGTTTATTAACAGAAACACAAAGTAATGAGCCACGTGGGGCAAAACACATACACTAAACGTGAGACACAACTAAAGAACACAAACACCTACATAAGAGCGCAGCGAGGGCGAAACCTGACGCTGAAGAATACACACTTACGTATGATTGAAGCGAGACTGGAACCAGACGTAGGGACTCCAGTCTAAGGTAGATGAATAAGGTTTATTGTCAATACTACCATACGTAATACATACAGGAGAATTGAGATTTGACTTGACATTGGGCGCGCTCAGTAAGCGCATCCCATAGCCGGGGCAGCCCGAAGGCGCCAGTCGAACAGTGAGGGTAAAGAGGGGAAGGGGGGGAGAGGAGAACACAATAGGCAGAGAGAAAAAACATAGTTATCAGAATAACGCTCGTATAAGCTCATATAAAGCTCAAATGAGCCAAATTTTGATCACACAGAAAAAAACCCTCTATGCACAATTAGCAGACGTTGACAAATGACAAAGCGAGAGAGACCAGTGTATGTAGTCAGCATATGATCAGTGTGTGATGCAGTGTGGAGGTGTGTCAATTGCTGGTGAACAGCAGAGGGCACCCCCTGGCAACGGATAGTCATGTGTTCTACTCGGCATGTCCATTCTCATGCAGGTGGCAAGTTCTGTAAACACATGATAGCGCTGTCCTTGAGGAGCTCAATCTGCAGAACAACAGCCATTGTTTGTCGATGTTTGGGTTAAGCCACTTCTCCAGCGTTATCTTCATCGAGGAGGAATGTAAACAAGGGCACCAAAACACAAGGTCAAATCTGCACAGTGCACTCAGAGAATAAAAAATTTCCCTCTCTTCGATTCTGTGCTTCAAATTTCATACAGGCTTGAATCATGCTTTAGATCATTCTCTGGAGAGCACTCAGCAATCCACAGATGTTATCCACCTACGGAAACATAGGTAAACATGTCCAAGAGAGTCCGTTCTCTCTTCAATGCATGTCAGGTGGTAAATTCCATGTTAATCCTGCCGCTGACAGTCAGTGCTCCCCCCAGCTGGACGAATTGTTGAATTTGTTGAGGGAGCTACGCCGGGGTCCGCATTTGATTAGCTCACCCAGATAATTTCGATACACTAGGAAACTCCAGGGGCCAAACAGAAAATCCTGTGATCAGTTCAATCTCAGTCGAATCACACAGACACATGAATTCCAATGCCATGAGTCTTCCTTGGGTTCCCCCTGACCCGATCTTCTTCTTTTAAAGTGGTGACAGTCGCATATAAGCCACTTTCCAGATCCATAATTTCCATTTGGATTAAGATTCAGCCAGGAGAAGAGCGACATTACAAGCTGGGATCAGAAGGGAGAGGATTAGGAGGGAGAGGGAAGAAAAGCGTCTGCTCTCTCTCAGAGCCGGAAGTAAAGATGAGATTGCAGCAGCGACTACGTCTAGCTAGGGAAACAGAACACAAACTACAAACAGGTGTGGAGTAAACGTAATTCCAAAGTGCAGACAGCCGTGACAGGTCATGAACAGATTTGACAGCAGGAAGTCCTGCCACGGCACTGTCAAAATAAAAGCACAGACATAATAACGAAATAGAAACACATATGAAAGACAGGAAAAATAAGCAGGAGACCCGAGCCCGGTGCAGAACCGAACTCAGGATCACCACAGGTTTCCCACTTACAAAACAGATGTATTACCACTAAGCCATCACCTCAGTTACAATAAATAGCCACTATTTGTCAAAAATACATCAACAGGACAAATGCACTCAAACTGTGAGAAGTCCGTGTTTTTGGTGCTGGCTCCATCTGAAAATTGGCTGTGACAAATCCCTTACACAGTCAAACATGACAAAACAAAACACGAGGGATGGGGATTTCAATTGGGTACCGCTGCTCAGTTTATTTCATGTTGCGTGCAAAAGCATGAATGGCTTCCTGACCCAGTCACGTGGTCCGATGTCAACACATACATCACGATGCACGCCTCAAAACATGCCTCACCAAATATTTCCTGGATAAGATCGGAGCACTGGTGCCTGCCTTCCCATCACTAGTTTGGACCTTTTTCTTGTCCTAGACCCAGAGACTGCCTTCTGCATTGGAATTATCTGCTTGCCATGATCTAACCTGCTGTGTTTTGATCCCTGCCTGCCTCTGGATTTTGGGAATAGTCTCTTGGATTGGATTTGGATGTTCTTGGACTGTGCACACCCTCACCTCCCCAAGTAAGTTGACTTACCAACTTTTGTCATCACTGCTCTTCACTCTCACTCCCCAACACTCAGGCCTGGCCAGCCTGTCTCCTACAACCCCAAGGAAACTCCCCTGCAGCACTGCAGCACCTCTTCCCCTGGCAACCTGCTCATCCAGCACGGAGCTCCTTCACCTGCTCCCAGCCGCTCTCTCCTGTAAAAATATAAGCATAAAAACTAGCATTAGAACTTCATCATACTGTTCTTCAGTTATCCTTACCTGCCCCTCTGCTCTCTCCTTATAGAGTTTCCAAATCCTTGGGTTTATCATCTTTGCACATTGTCTTGCACAATTATTGTAATAAAGATTATTGTTCACTTTAATTATCGTTTCCTCCCATGTCTGCTTTTGGGTCATATGCCACATTGTGACATAGGGGAATTGGGCCTTGGGGCTTGCCGTAGCCTGGCCGGGGCAGGGTTAGAGTGATGTCAGGCGGGCTACGGCTGGGAATATATATTTGTGAACTTGGTTAAATAAAGTGAGAATGTTCAGACCAGCTCCTTCTCAACTCTCCGTTATTGAGACATAACATTTTGGCGACGAGGAGAACAATGGCAACGTGCATGGGACAGATGCCAGTGTTCCTGGAACACCCGGGCTCGCCGGCGATTTCTTGGGCTCAATGGAAGCAGAGCTTCGATATTTATCTGACGGCAGCAGGCCTGGGATCGATCAGCAAAGAGAGACGGAGGAGTTTAATTGGTCAGTGTCTTGGTGCCAAAGGACAGCGAATCTTCTTCGGGCTGTGTCAGGGCGGCACACTGGAGGACGGTCTGAAGGCCATGGACAGCACGTTTGGTGACACCTCCATGGTCACGGGTAGTCGGTGGGAGTTCTTTGAGCGACAACAATGGAAGGGTGAGTCGCTGCAGTTGTTTCTACTAGAGCTGCTTAGTTTAGCACGGAAGTGCGATTTTGGTGCGGGAACTGACGGCATAGTAAGAGACAAGCTAGCGCATGGCACCAATTGCGCATGGCTATCGACCAAGCTGAGAATAGCTAAAGAGCCACCGTCGCTGGAGGAAGTGCTGGACTTAATAAGAAGAGAAGAGTCAGTTGCCCAGCTGGAACTAATGGCTAAGGTTAGCAAGAGGCCGACTGAGAGCAATTTCCCGCCGAGTGCGGAGGTTTGCACGCTAACAGTACGACGTAGAGGGACTAGAAAGAAAAGGAAGAAGAGGCGGATGAGAAAGAGAGCGGCAGTACGGGTGAGACGACCCGGAGGCCCAGCCCAGGTTCACGCAGCACGCATGGGGAAAGGCCCGTTGAAATGGTACGTGCTCCAGCTTGATGGAGTTGACGTGCCGCTCATGGTGGATTTGGGGGCAGGGAAGTCTGTCCTGAGCCTGCCCACACTGCGGAGGCTGTTCCCCACGAAACAAATTAAAGATAGAGTGGTGAGACTATTCAGCTACGGACATGCAGAAATTGAAATGGCGGGCACAGGGACTTTGAGGTGACCTGCGGGTCCCCAGCTTTACCTTCCAGGTGGCGCGCCAGGGAACCGACCTGTTGGGAGTTGACCTGCTGGGAGAACTGGGTTTCTCCATAATGGACCCGGGAGGGTCAAAAGTACTGTCCGTGGGCTCGGACTGGCACCTCCGCTGGCCTGTGTTGTTTGAGGGCCTGGGCCACATCGAAGCGTTTTACCATCGTCCTCTTGTCAACGAGGCCGTCACGCCAAAAATACAGCCTTTGAGACGTCTCCCACTGGCACCGCGGGACGAGGTATCAGCTGAACTGACCAAACTACTGGAGTCAGGGGTCATTGAAAGGGCTGACACATCACTGTGGATTTCCAGTCTGGTGGTGGCCAGAAAGAAAGGAGGGGGCATCAGACTGTGCATCGACCTTAGAGTAGTGAACAAGGTGGTCATCCCGGACAAGTACCCGCTACTGACTATGAAGGAACTCATGGCGGCATTCAGTAGGGCGAAGGTCTTCTCAAAATTAGATCTGTGTCAAGGTTACCTGCAGGTGTCGCTACACCCGGACAGCAGAAATTTGACGGCCTTCGTGACTCACATGGGGGTTTCCGCTACACCAGGATGCCCTTCGGGTTGAGCTCGGTGCCAAGCTGTTTCCAGAAGGTCATGGCGACCATGCTGGCTGGCCTGAAGGGGGTAGTCATGTACCTGGATGATATTATGGTGCACGGCGTGTCGAGAGAGGAGCACGACGAGAGGCTGGAAAGAGTTTTGGAAACGCTGCAGGAACATGGGGTCATGTTAAAAGGCGAAAAGTGTGTCTTTGTGGCGGACGCAGTAGACTTTGTGGGGTTCTAGCTGTCCGGAGATGGACTGAAACCGCTGGTTTCAAATGTGGAGGCTGTACTTCGACTCGTGGACCCCTCCTCGCCAGCTGAGATTTCTTCGTTCCTGGAATGGTTAATCTTTATGGACGGTTCATTCCTCGGTATTTGGAGACAATCGAGCCACTCAGAGCACTGCTGAAGCAGGATGCACCTTGGAACTGGACTCTGGCCTGTTCGGTGGCAGTGGAAAAGTTGAAGCGGCAGCTTACCTCTCCACCGGCTTTGGCCCATTTTGACCCGAACTGCTCCACTATTGTGACTTGTGACGGTTCTGCCCTGGGGGCAGTTTTGTCACAGGTGCAGGATGGTAGAGAGCGTCCTGTGGCTTTTGCGTCAAGGTCTCTGTCGGCGGCAGAAAAGAAGTATGCCGTGGGCAAAAGGGAGGTGCTGGCCTGTGTCTGGGCCTGTGAGAGGTGGCATATCTACCTCTACGGGTGACACTTGACGTTGAGAACAGATCACCAAGTACTCACAACTCTGCTCGAGACATCAGGGTCAGGACACAGGCCACTGAGAATCCACAGATGGTCTGAGAGACTGAGAGCCTACAATTTTGAGACTAGGTACACACCAGGGAGAGACAATGTCATGGCAGACCTTTTATCTAGGGCCCCGACGTGTGCTCTGGTGCCAGACTTAGGGGCGGCAGACCCAGATGAGATGGACCTGGTCCACGCTCTACATGGGGCACTCCGAGAAATCGTGTCCCCTCAGGAACTCAGGGAGGTTTCAGAGAGTGACCAGGTGATGAGAGGACTACGCTCGGCGATCAGAGAGGGCTGGCTAATGGGAGCGCTGGGTGAACTGGCCCCGTTTCATCGATTTAGGAACGAGCTCAGCTGCTGGAACGATGTGTGCATAGCTAGAGGGCAGTGTGCCGTCATCCCAGCAACTCTGAGAGGACGTGTACTGGAAATGCTGCATGAGGGGCACCTAGGGGTGGTCAAGGTCAAACAACGCAGCGGGGATTCGGTTTGGTGGCCGGGAATTGACAAGGACATACAGACATGGACAAAATTGTTGGTACCCCTCTGTTAATGAAAGAAAAACCCACAATGGTCACAGAAATAACTTGAATCTGACAAAAGTGGTAATAAATAAAAATTCTATGAAAATGGACCAATGAAAATCAGACAATGCTTTTGAATTGTGGTTCAACAGAATTATTTTAAAAAACAAACTCATGAAACAGGCCTGGACAAAAATGATGGTACCCCTAGAAAAGATTGAAAATAATGTGACCATAGGGACATGTTCAGCCAATATCTGTCCTCTAATTAACATCACAGGTATCTACAAACTTGTAATCAGTCAGTCGGCCTATTTAAAGGGTGACAAGTAGTCACTGTGCTGTTTGGTGACATGGTGTGTGCTACACTAAACATGGACCAGATGAAGCAAAGGAGAGCGTTGTCTCAGGAGATTAGAAAGAAAATTAAAGACAAGCATGTTAAAGGTAAAGGCTATAAGACCATCTCCAAGCAGCTTGATGTTCCTGTGACTACAGTTCCACATATTATTCAGAAATTTAAGAACCACGGGACTGTAGCCAACCTCCCTGGATGTGGCCGCAGGAGGAGACGGATAATACGAATGGTAACAAAAGAGCCCAGAACAACCTCTAAACACATTCATGGTGAACTCCAAGGTCAAGGTACATCAGTGTCAGATCGCATCATCCGTCATTGTTTGAGCCAAAGTGGACTTCATGGGAGACGACCAAAGAAGACACCACTGTTGAAAACAAATCATAAAAAAGCCAGACTGGAATTTGCCAAACTGCATGTTGACAAGCCACAAAGCTTCTGGGAGAATGTCCTATGGACAGACAAGACAAAACTGGAACTTTCTGGCAAGGCACATCAGCTCTATGTTCATAGATGCAAAAATGAAGCATAGCAAGAAAAGAACACTGTCCCTACTGTGAAACATGGAGGAGGTTCTGTTATGTTCTGGGGCTGCTTTGCTGCATCTGGCACAGGGTGTCTTGAATCTGTGCAGGGTACAATGAAATCTCAAGACTATCAAGGTATTCTAGAGAGAAATGTGCTGCCCAGTGTCAGACTGCTTGGTCTCAGTCGCAGGTCATGGGTCTTGCAACAGGATAATAACCCAAAACACACAGCTAAAAACACCCAAGAATGGCTAAGAGCGAAACACTGGACTATTCTAAAGTGGCCTTCTATGAGCCCTGATCTAAATCCTATTGAACATCTGTGGAAGGAGCTGAAACATGCCGTCTGGAGAAGGCACCCTTCAAACCTGAGACAACTGGAGCAGTTTGCTTATGAGGAGCGGGCCAAAATACCTGCTGAGAGGTGCAGAAGTCTCATTGACAGTTACAGAAATCGTTGGATTGCAGTGATTGTCTCAAAAGGTTGTGCAACAAAATATTAAGTTAAGGGTACCATCATTTTTGTCCAGGCCTGTTTCATGAGTTTATTTTTTTAAAATAATTCTGTTGAACCACAATTCAAAAGCATTGTCTGATTTTCATTGGTTAATTTTCGTAGAATTTTTATTTATTACCACTTTTGTCAGATTCAAGTTATTTCTGTGACCATTGTGGGTTTTTCTTTCATTAACAGAGGGTTACCAACAATTTTGTCCACGTCTGTAGAGACGATGGTGAAGAACTGTGTGCCATGCTTGGAGAGCGGGAAGACTGGAGGAGTACCACCCCTCCCCTACCACCGGTCACGTTCCCTACCAGACCCTGGGAACACATCAAGTTGGACATTTGCAGAGAATTGCACACAGCCCCCCCGGTAGCAGGTTTCTCGTGGTGGCCTATGACTTGTTCTCTAAGTGGCCAGAGGTGATCCCGACTGGCTCAGTGACAACGGAGGTGATCATGGGGTTCCTGGTATTGTTGTTTGCCAGATGGGGGACCCCATGCTCCATCACCACTAACAACGGCCTGCAATTCATTTCTGGGGCTTTCAAGGAGTTCCTGAGAGTCAGAGGGGTTGAACATATTAAGACGGTGGTGTACCACCCGCAGGCTAACAGGGGGGTTGAGAGAATCAAGAGGACTCTTAAGAATGGATTAAGGGCCCACTTAGTGGAAGGGTTTACGTTTGCTGACGCCCTGAACAACACCCTACTCCATTATAGAGCGTTGGTGCATGCCATGACAGGGCACTTCCCGGCTGCCCTGATGCTGGGACGCGAGATGTTGCTACTGGTGAGACGACCGTGGCCGGCACGGACGGAGTGGGGGGAAGACTCAAGGACGCTGAGGCGCCGGGTCACTGGGTGCCAACGGAAAATGAAGGAACAGTTTGACAGAAAACATCGGGCGAGAGATCACGGCCTTGGGGTGGTGGATCGGGTCTGGATCAAGCGCCCCATCTGCACCCACAAGCTCCAACTGCTGTGGGTTGGGCCGCGGATGATCATGAGATGGAGAGGACCTGATACTTTTGAACTGGATGATGGGTCCCAGTGGCATGCGAGTAGGCTGAGGAGGTCCCTACCGGAGGTGGTGGGTGACCCTACCGTGGACTGTTTTGATGATAGTTGGGACTGGAGGGTCCAGGTAGACGCTGAACTACAGCCGGAACTGACAGTACTGGAGGCAATGTGCCCTCACGAGGGACGCCCGGCTAGGGAACGTCGGAGACCCAGATATTTGGACGACTTTGTGACAGGAATGGTTGAGGACGGTTCTAATGTCTAGAGAAGTGAAAGGTGGACTGCATTGTTGGGTTCTGTGTTCATATGTGTTTATTCTTACTTTACTTGTTCAGATGTGCCATTTGTGTTCTTGACTTTCCGGTGGGGGGGTGACATAGGGGAATTGGGCCTTGGGGCTTATCGTAGCCTGGCCGGGGTGGGGTTAGAGTGATGTCAGGCGGGCTACAGCTGGGTATATATATATATTTGTGAACTTGGTTAAATAAAGTGAGAATGTTCAGACCAGCTCCTTCTTGACTCTCCGTTACTGAGACGTAACACGCACCATAACACTCTGGAGTCACAATAGGCTAGTGCCTCTCTAGTGACTAAATATTGATTTGTAGAGGGTTTCCCCCTTCTTTTATTTTTTTTCTTCTCTTTTTTTCCCTTATGTAGACAGAAATAAAACTGAAATTGAATTCAGTTAAATATGGCCATTTAATTTTGGTAGGAACACAGTCTGAAGAGAATTCATATATTTTATATATGAAATGACATTTGAACTATCGGAATTAAATATTGCTCAATGTATACTTAAATCAAGCAAAAAATTTTCCAGCAATCAATTTTCATGTCATAACTTATATTTGAACTGTCATATTTAAGAAAAATCAAGATACATACAGTATACTGTGCATAAACTCAACAAATATATTATACATTACTGCAAGGTCATTGAATCACACGATTCTGTCTTTGCATTTCTCACTATTAGAGGCCTAATTTAAATTTAGACTGTATGAACAGCTATAGATTGAGTCCACAACATGTTTACTTACTGCTGGGATGTGATTTGTATATTTCAGATCTTTTGTGTTGAGAGGACGATGTGATGACACAGCAGTTTAGGTGATGCCCTTTAATGCACTCTACCTTATCAGCCAGCATCACCCCTATCCAAACCGGGGCTTGATTGAGCAGTGTAATGTTGTTTGGGTCTTACACTGGGAAGAATTTATAGAGGCACCATCTCTAATTTGTGAATTGAGGTATTATAGAGGAGACAATTAGACCAAGGTTCGATTGGCGTGCACAGGCTTGGATACTGACAGTCAGGAGAAGGCTTTCAAATGTCATACCAATTAATCTATCCAGCCATCAAACAATATTCTGGAAACAAAGTCAGGGGGGGCGATCAATCCACATCACTTTTCTCCTCACCGGGTTATGGGAAAATTGATTTGTCAAACAAAGCATTTTGGAAGCAGTGCATAGACTTGTTTGGGATCCATTAGCCTCCATTGAGCATTTTGTTTAACATAGGATTTTCATCACAGGGAAAATGCCTTGTCCTCAATACTTGGAGCTGCAACTTTACGATTTCTGATTTCTTTGTTCTTGCTTAGGAAGCTTTTGAAAGTGCTGATGAAGATCGAAATGGGCTAGGTTGTAGCACATTTAAAAATTGTTTTACTTTCATGAAGGGGTCAACAAACACTTCTTGTAAATGTTGTATGAATTAACAAATTATGAAAAAATAAAATTAATAATCCATCTTGCTCCTTCCATCCCAGAGAAAGTCTTCAGTGTCAGTATTATCGGATACCATGGGCTATCCTGCGATCCTGTACAGTGGCCACCCTAAGCTGTATCATGAATTCCCTGTGCAGCATATTGTTCTAAGAGAGAACTGTATCACATTGTGCCCGTCATGCTGTTTTAGAGGGGAGAGAACTTCCTCTATGGGATTTCTCCCACCCCCATCCTCTGATAATGTATCTCTCCCTAAAGGCTGGGCCTCCTTGACCTTGTCTTATTCATCGAGGGCGTCTTAAGCGAAAGAACTGAATCCTGAATGGGCCATTTCCCCTCTTTTAACACCCCTTGAATGTCATCAGTGAAATATGAAGTCATTAGGCAATATTAAAACACTGCTGACAAACTAATTAACGGGAGACATTAAACAGGACCAGCTTGATTAATCCGCTTTAACGATTCTTTTTAAGTGGTTCTGGTCAAAATTAATACAGATTTACTGGTGATCTTAAGAAAAGTACTCTTATGGGTATCAGACCTCAAGGGCAGCCTAAAGTCATCGATCTTTACCTTTTAGTACCTTTTTTAGTACATTATTCACTGGAGTGGTGGCCTAGTGGCAGAGCATCCGCCCCACAATCTGGAGCTTGTGGCTTCATGCCCCAGCTGGGTCCACCTAAAAATGGCACTTTCCAACTTCTAGCTTGATGCTCTGCGTAATAGAATGGGGGAAGGAAAAAGTTAATAGCCACGGAAGACACCAGCCTCAGGGCACTGGCAGCAAAATGGGATGGCTACGCATTTGTGATCATATGGCTGTTCAATTACGGCCGATTGAACACACAACTGCATTTTTCACGTGTAACCTTAACTCATACAGTGGCACTGACTGAAGTCAAGACCAAGCCCCAACATGCTATTTTATAGGGAATATTGTGTAATGGAGTATATACTACTGTGTCTTATTCTTGTTTGAATTATATTTGACACCTCCAGTTAATGTTATGAAGTTTTCATGGTAGAATTTTCATTAGTAATAATAATAATAATAATAATAATAATAATAATATAGTTTTATTTTGAGTTGTGTTGTGGTTTCCAGTGTTTTGATAGAATTGCGCTTGTAAATGTCTCCCTCTTGTGGTAGAAACACAAATCTGAAACTCATCTGAACAAATCTCGTACAACAGTGTATTGATGCACAACTGGAACATTTTAAATATTCAAAGTCACCGTAGAAACTCACAATAAACATTTTTCGTTTTAATTGGCAGTGTTAAAAAACACAAATGGAAAGTGAATAACAAAAAAATAAAAACGGAGTATAGTTATGTACAAGGGAACACGATCTTTCGGGACTTTCATTTCTTTGATTATAGAAGCTGTTGATTTAAAAATGTTTCTGCTGACCGTAAGTAGTCATCGATACTCGGTGTGTGTGTGGGGGGGGGGGGGTACAGAGCCGTGTTGCGCTTTCTTCGGGAGACGAACTTGATAAAGAGGTTATTTACCTTTTTTGACAAAGTAGATTAGGTTTCACGGCCCAGGTTTCACGCCAGTTGGTGGCGGTAATGGACCAAAATACTATATGGCAACCGCCATTAAACACCAAAAGAGAGCGCTTTTGTGACGTGTTTCCGTCTTCATCGGCGTGTTATGCTGGCTAAGGGGCGGCCATTTCGTTGCGAAACCGTGTAAACGTTTCTATAACATTTTTCATAGCGTGTAAAAGTCGGTAATATAAAAACGAACTTTTATTAATTCTTTTCTTTTTATCTAATGCGTTCTTGACAAGTGGAAAAAATGAAAATGTAGCTATGTTTTATCTATAAAACGTAGATTGACGTTAGCTCTTTGCTTCGTTAGCCGGTCGAGGCCCGGGTGCTTCACCACAAAGACCGAGCCTTGCTTTGTTTTTAGCCATGTTTCCCTGGGGGGGTTTCGGTGGACCCCAGTCTCAAAACTATGGAGGGCCTGGTCCTCGTAAGCCACCGCCTGGCGCCCACTCCGGCCCGGTTACTGGGTTCGGTGGCTTCGAGGCCCACAGTGGCGGCTCTATGTTCTCCAGCCTGCAGGAGCAGCACTTTCAGCAGATGCAGCAGTTGCAGATGCTGCACCAGAGACAGCTCCAGTCTGTGTTACAGCACGGTAACGCCGCTCCTCCATATAATGCTGGCCTGGCAGGTGGCTATTCGGGATCGTCCTGGCATTCAGAAGGACCAGGACACGTGGACAGTAGTGCCGGAGGTCAGTTAAACTTCAGACCCGACGAAACTGCGGCTCAGCTGCCGAGAGCCCCCCCGGCAGCCAAACAGGGTCTCCAGCAGCCGCCTCCGCCGCCGCCACCCCAACCCCAAATCGCGGAGCCCCAGCCGCTTCCTCCCCCACCCGAGCCCTTGGAAAACAGCGGCGCTCCTAACGGCAAAGACATCAATCAGGAAATCTTCGCGACAGAAGACGACAAATCCTTACCTTTGCAGGTACTCCTAATGTAAATTTGTTTTATAACAAATATTTTATATATATTAGACTAACGGTGTTGTCACTGTAGAAAGTAACTACAAAGTTCATGATTAATCTGCCACTTCACTACACTGTATTTAAGTCGATCAGACGCAAGTTATCATGTTGGGGTTTTTTTATCTTTGGTGGATTCACTCTAACTTGTCGTTTTCCCCCTTTTTTTAAATGTACAATTGCCCTCAATTTTATGCAGCCCCCCTCACAATTACAAATCATGTTTATTTCCAAATTTTACAGACTTGTACTTATTTGGACAAAAGTAAAATAATCAGAAAAAGAAGTGTTTATTATATAAACACTTTTTTTTTTTTTTTTTCTCTCGGCGCCACACGAGTCGGCTGCCTTTTGCAACAGCGGCTCGATTCCGAGTCTTTTTCCCTTCCTCTCTCTTTTGATCCGTCTTTTTTTTTCACCCCACTTATATCACGGACACACAGATCGTCCTAAATGTCTCCTGAGCCGGTGGACGGAGCCACTGTCTATAGCAGGATACGATACAGCAGAGAACAGCTGCTAGCATTCAACCGCCACCCGGTCCCATTGGAAAAACTCGACATACCGAGAGAACTGAGGCGAAAACGCCGCGGCTGCCGGGCTGGAGTAAGGCGGAGGACAAAAAATATAAGGTACAGACCCTCCCTTCCATCTGTTGTCATGGGAAATGTACGGTCGATACTGGGAAAGTTAGATGAGCTAGCGGCTATCTCCCGTTATGATAGCACATACCGGGAGTGCTCTCTCCTTTTGTTTACTGAGACGTGGCTAACTGAACTAGCAGCAGATGCTAACATTGAGCTGGAGGGTTTTCACATGATACGAGCTGACCGAACACCAGACAGTGGCAAGGCTAGGGGCGGTGGAGTGATAATGTATGTTAACAACAACTGGTGCAGACCGGGACATATCACTGTTAAACAACGACACTGCAGCAAAGACATTGAGTTGCTAGCTGTTAGCATGAGGCCTACATATCTCCCGAGAGAACACTCACACGTGATCTGCATTGTTGTTTATGCAAATCCGACGGCGAACGCTGGGACAGCACGTGACGTCATCCATTCAGTAACCAGCAGGCTGCAGACAGAACACCCAGATGCTCTTCTCCTCATCTCAGGCGATTTCAACCATGTTTCACTGTCTCCCATTCTACCCACGTTCACCCAGTATGTCACATGCCACACTAGAGACAATAAAACACTGGATTTATTCTACGCAAACACTAAGGAGGCGTACACCTCATCACAACTCCCCCCACTCGGGAGATCGGATCACAACTTGGTTCATCTCCGGCCGGTGTACAAACCCCTAGTGCACAGACAACCTCCGGCCATGCACACTGTGGAGTTATGGTCTGAGGAGACAATGGACACTCTAAAGGGCTGTTTTGAAGCCACCGCCTGGAAGCAGCTCTGCGATCCACATGGTGAGGACATCGATGGCCTCATTCACACCTTCACGGGCTACCTCAGCTTCTGTGTGGACAAATCCGTTCCCACCAAGACCATACGGCGTCACTCAAACAACAAACCCTGGATCAACCCTGAGATAAAAACACTTCTGAGAGAGAAGAAGAGGATCTTCAGGTCAGGGAACAGGGAGATGCTGAAGTCCGTACAGAGGGAGCTGAGGAGAAAGATCAGAGAAGGCAAGGACAGCTTCAGGAAGAAGATGGAGGACAAGCTGCAACAGAGCGACATCAGCGGGGTCTGGAGAAACCTCAAAACCATCTCGGGGCTCCAGAATACCTCCCCCCAGGCCACAGGGGGCAGGGAGTGGGCGAACAACCTGAATCTGTTTTTCAATAGATTTGACCAACCGCCCTCCCCCCTGACTGCACAACAACCACTGCTGCCTCTAAAGAAATCAAGTCCTGCTGCCCACTCCCCACTCCACCAACACCCCCCCACTCCCAACACACAGCCCCCCATCCTGACCCTGACCAGGACCCAGGTGAGGACGGAGCTGAGGAAGATCAAGGCGAGGAAGGCGCCGGGACCGGACGGCATCAGCGCAAAGCTCCTCAAGTCCTGTGCAGACCAGCTGTGTGGGATTGTGACGTATATCTTCAACATGAGCCTGAAACTGGGGAGGGTACCACAGCTGTGGAAAACATCTTGTGTGGTACCTGTACCAAAAACTTCCCACCCCAAAGACCTGAACAGCTACAGACCGGTGGCCTTGACGTCCCACTTGATGAAGACCCTGGAGAGACTGCTCCTTGCTCACCTCCGCCCCCTGGTGGAACCAGCGATGGATCCACTCCAGTTCGCCTACCAGCATGGCATTGGGGTGGAGGATGCGGTGATCTTCCTCCTTCACCGTTCTCTGTCCCACCTGGAGAAGCCCGGGAATATGGTGAGGATCATGTTCTTTGACTTCTCCAGTGCTTTCAACACCATCCAACCGATGATCCTGAAGGACAAGCTGCTGCGCGCAGGGGTGGACCAGCACCTGTCATCATGGATCCTGGACTACCTCACGAACCGGCCTCAGTTTGTGAGACCCCGGGACTGTGTGTCCGACACGATCATCAGTAGCACGGGGGCCCCCCAGGGAACGGTGCTGGCTCCCTTCCTGTTCACTCTTTATACTGCGGACTTCTCACACAACACAACACACTGCCATCTACAGAAGTTCTCTGATGACTCTGCGATCGTTGGCCTCATCTCCAATGGAGATGAAGCTGAGTACAGAGGGCTTATCCAGGACTTCGTGGACTGGTGCCATCGGAACTGCCTCCAGATCAACGCGAGGAAAACTAAGGAGCTGGTGGTGGACTGCCGCAGGCATGGGCAGCCCCTCACAGTACCAGTAAATATACAGGGAACAGACATCGAGATGGTGACATCCTATAAGTACCTGGGTATTCATCTGAACAATAAACTAGACTGGTCACACAATACTGATGCACTCTACAAGAAGGGACAGCGCAGGCTGTTCCTGCTGAGGAGACTCAGGTCTTTTGGTGTACAAGGGGCGCTGCTGAAGTCATTCTATGACACGGTGGTGGCATCAGCCATCACTTTTGGAGTGGTCTGCTGGGGCAGTGGCATTACTGCAGCCGATAGGAAGAGACTGAACAAACTGATTAAGAAAGCTAGCTCTGTCCTGGGGCAGCGCCTTGATCCGATGGAGGAGATAGGAGAGAGAAGGACGGTGGCTAAACTGTCATCTCTGCTGGAGTCCGAGTTCCACCCTATGCAGGACATACTGAATGCACTGAGGAGCTCATTTAGCAGCAGACTACATCATCCCAGGTGCACAACCGAGAGGTTTCGTAGGTCCTTCCTACCAACGGCTGTCAGACTGTACAACCTAAGCAGGGCTGCTCGCAGAGATAGCAAAAAGACGTAACAAACTAATAGTTTTTTGAATGCAAAAGATGCAATAGACTTACACAATGGTCCCCTCCGGCATACAACTAGGAACATACCGGTCGCTATGGAGGGTGAGAATATGTATGGGCACATAATCATACCATGTAGGATAACTAAGTAGACGGTTATGCTGTTTCATTCCATCTAGCAACAATGCTCTGCACTGTGTGTGTTTATATATTTGCATATTTATTCCATCTAGCTACAATGCTCAGCACTGGGTGTGTTTATATATTTATATATCTACATATTATTCCATCTAGCTACATTGCTCCGCACTGTGTGTGTTTATATACTTGCATATTTATTCCACCTAGCTGCAATGCTCCGTACTGTGGGTGTTTATATATTTACATATTTATTCCATCTAGCTACAATGCTCTGCACTGTGTGTTCATATATTCATATATTTATTCCATCCAGCTACAATGCTCTGCACTGTGTGTCTGTGTGTGTGTGTATATATATATATTTTATAGTAATACGTACATATGTTTATTAGCTGCTCTTGCTTGCTTGTTTTTTTTCTTGCCTTCTGATTGTTGCTCTGAGTGTTGCTATCCCTGTGCTGTTGCAATCCTGGAATTTCCCCGTTGTGGGACTAATAAAGGCTTATCTTATCTTATCTTATCTTATATTTTGGTGCATCTGTGTAATGCATTCAATCTTACTGACCACAACTGAATAATATATTGGTACCCGGTCAAGTCCCCCCATAACTGACTCTCCCCAGCCAGTTACAGCTGCCCCATAACCAGCTCGCTCCATGGCCAACTTGACCCACAACAAACTCGCCCGGAAGCATACAAATGTAGGCCGGGGCTATTCAATTCCAAAATCCATTGGGCCACAATTTGAAATCAAGACATGTAATGGGGCGCACATGTTCAGTGATCTGTTGAATATGACGAAAAATATGCACTTTTTACTCATTGTCTTGGTTTTAAAATGTGTGCTTGGCATATAACAAAAGCACATAAAAAGTGCTTAAAAAAAACAATAACAGTGCTGGGGTTGAGTGGAACTTGTAGTAGAAATATTTTTTCCCTTTGAGCAACATAACGGAATGGGGGGGGGAATTCTGTAAATAACCATTTTGGTCACATCTTACTCAGGTATATCTCAAAGTGCCTAAAAACTCAATGCACACTCTTGGTAGCATTAACATTTGTTTCCCTTTTGAAATAAAATGTACTACATCCTGGTCATAGCTGATCTTGGCGTGTCACAAAGTGTATTTAGCTGAATAAAAAATGAACTGTCAAGCACTTAAGTGTACTCCCCCCCCCCCCCCCAAGAAAAGATTGATAACATTAACAAACATTGCACATTCACTATTGTGGTTTGTTTTTTAAATCACCATGTGTGAGTAGGAACCTCTTTTTATAACTACACATTCCATTACACACACAAATCAGTCAACCAGAAATTTCTAGTAGAGTTAAGGATGCAAAAAGCACCCACTTAAAAACGTGAGTAATGTCTTCAGTCTTGAAGGTTTGAGGTTTTTCTCCAGAATTTACAGACATGGACAAAATTGTTGGTACCCCTCTGTTAATGAAAGAAAAACCCACAATAGTCACGGAAATAACTTGAATCTGACAAAAGTGGTAATAAATAAAAATTCTATGAACATTAACCAATGAAAATCAGACAGTGCTTTTGAATTGTGGTTCAACAGAAAACAAACTCATGAAACAGGCCTGGACAAAAATGATGGTACCCCTAGAAAAGATTGAAAATAATGTGACAATAAGATAAGATAAGATAAGCCTTTATTAGTCCCACAACGGGGAAATTCCAGGATTGCAACAGCACAGGGATAGCAACACTCAGAGCAACAATCAGAAGGCAAGAAAAAACAAGCAAGCAAGAGCAGCTAATATACATATGTACATATTACTATAAAATATATATACACAGACACACAGACACACAGTGCAGAGCATTGTAGCTGGATGGAATAAATATATGAATATATGAACACACAGTGCAGAGCATTGTAGCTAGATGGAATAAATATGTAAATATATAAACACCCACAGTATGGAGCATTGCAGCTAGGTGGAATAAATATGCAAGTATATAAACACACACAGTGCGGAGCAATGTAGCTAGATGGAATAATATGTAGATATATAAAAACACAGTGCGGAGCATTGTAGCTAGATGGAATAAATATATAGATATATAAATATAAACACACCCAGTGCAGAGCATTGTAGCTAGATGGAATAAATATGTAAATATATAAACACACACAGTGCAGAGCATTGTTGCTAGGTGGGATGAAACAGCATAACCGTCTATTTAGTTATCCTACATGGTATAATTATGTGCCCATACATATTCTCACCCTCCATAGCGACCGGTATGTTCCTAGTTGTATGCCGGAGAGGACCATTGTGTAAGTCTATTGCATCTTTTGCATTCAAAAAAAAAAAAAAAAAACTATTAGTTTGTTACGTCTTTTTGCTATCTCTGCGAGCAGCCCTGCTTAGGTTGTACAGTCTGACAGCCGTTGGTAGGAAGGACCTACGAAACCTCTCGGTTGTGCACCTGGGATGATGTAGTCTGCTGCTAAATGAGCTCCTCAGTGCATCCAGTATGTCCTGCATAGGGTGGAACTCGGACTCCAGCAGAGATGACAGTTTAGCCACCGTCCTTCTCTCTCCTATCTCCTCCATCGGATCAAGGCGTTGCCCCAGGACAGAGCTAGCTTTCTTAATCAGTTTGTTCAGTCTCTTCCTATCGGCTGCAGTAATGCCACTGCCCCAGCAGACCACTCCAAAAGTGATGGCTGATGCCACCACCGTGTCATAGAATGACTTCAGCAGCGCCCCTTGTACACCAAAAGACCTGAGTCTCCTCAGCAGGAACAGCCTGCGCTGTCCCTTCTTGTAGAGTGCGTCAGTATTGTGTGACCAGTCTAGTTTATTGTTCAGATGAATACCCAGGTACTTGTAGGATGTCACCATCTCGATGTCTGTTCCCTGTATATTTACTGGTGCTGTGAGGGGCTGCCCATGCCTGCGGCAGTCCACCACCAGCTCCTTAGTTTTCCTCGCGTTGATCTGGAGGCAGTTCCGATGGCACCAGTCCACAAAGTCCTGGATAAGCCCTCTGTACTCAGCTTCATCTCCGCTGGAGATGAGACCAACGATCGCAGAGTCATCAGAGAACTTCTGTAGATGGCAATGTGTTGTGTTGTGTGAGAAGTCCGCAGTATAAAGAGTGAACAAGAAGGGAGCCAGCACCGTTCCCTGGGGGGCCCCCGTGCTACTGATGATCGTGTCAGAAACACAGTCCCGGGTTCTCACAAACTGAGGCCGGTTCGTGAGGTAGTCCAGGATCCATGATGACAGGTGCTGGTCCACCCCTGCGCGCAGCAGCTTGTCCTTCAGGATCATCGGTTGGATGGTGTTGAAAGCACTGGAGAAGTCAAAGAACATGATCCTCACCATATTCCCGGGCTTCTCCAGGTGGGACAGAGAACGGTGAAGGAGGAAGGTCACCGCATCCTCCACCCCAATGCCATGCTGGTAGGCGAACTGGAGTGGATCCATCGCTGGTTCCACCAGGGGGCGGAGATGAGCAAGGAGCAGTCTCTCCAGGGTCTTCATCAAGTGGGACGTCAAGGCCACCGGTCTGAAGCTGTTCAGGTCTTTGGGGTGGGAAGTTTTTGGTACAGGTACCACACAAGATGTTTTCCACAGCTGTGGTACCCTCCCCAGTTTCAGGCTCATGTTGAAGATATACGTCACAATCCCACACAGCTGGTCTGCACAGGACTTGAGGAGCTTTGCGCTGATGCCGTCCGGTCCCGACGCCTTCCTCGCCTTGATCTTCCTCAGCTCCGTCCTCACCTGGGTCTTGGTCAGGGTCAGGATGGGGGGCTGTGTGTTGGGAGTGGGGGGGGTGTCGGTGGAGTGGGGAGTGGGTAGCAGGACTTGATTTCTTAGAGGCAGCAGTGGTTGTTGTGCAGACAGGGGGGAGGGCGGTTGGTCAAATCTATTGAAAAACAGATTCAGGTTGTTCGCCCACTCCCTGCCCCCCGTGGCCTGGGGGGAGGTATTCTGGAGCCCCGAGATGGTTTTGAGGTTTCTCCAGACCCCGCTGATGTCGCTCTGATGCAGCTTGTCCTCCATCTTCTTCCTGAAGCTGTCCTTGCCTTCTCTGATCTTTCTCCTCAGCTCCCTCTGTACGGACTTCAGCATCTCCCTGTTCCCCGACCTGAAGATCCTCTTCTTCTCTCTCAGAAGTGTTTTTATCTCAGGGTTGATCCAGGGTTTGTTGTTTGAGTGACGCCGTATGGTCTTGGTGGGAACGGATTTGTCCACACAGAAGCTGAGGTAGCCCGTGAAGGTGTGAATGAGGCCATCGATGTCCTCACCATGTGGATCGCAGAGCTGCTTCCAGGCAGTGGCTTCAAAACAGTCCTTTAGAGTGTCCATTGTCTCCTCAGACCATAACTCCACAGTGTGCATGGCCGGAGGTTGTCTGTGCACTAGGGGTTTGTACACCGGTCGGAGATGAACCAAGTTGTGATCCGATCTCCCAAGTGGGGGGAGTTGTGATGAGGTGTACGCCTCCTTAGTGTTTGCGTAGAACAAATCCAGTGTTTTATTGTCTCTAGTGTGGCATGTGACATACTGGGTGAAAGTGGGCAGAATGGGAGACAGTGAAACGCGGTTGAAATCGCCTGAGATGAGGAGAAGAGCATCTGGGTGTTCTGTCTGCAGCCTGCTGGTTACTGAATGGATGACGTCACGCGCTGTCCCAGCGTTCGCCGTCGGATTTGCATAAACAACAATGCAGATCACGTGTGAGTGTTCTCTCGGGAGATATGTAGGCCTCATGCTAACAGCTAGCAACTCAATGTCTTTGCTGCAGTGTCGTTGTTTAACAGTGATATGTCCCGGTCTGCACCAGTTGTTGTTAACATACATGATCACTCCACCGCCCCTAGTTTTGCCACTCTCTGGTGTTCGGTCAGCTCGTATCGTGTGAAAACCCTCCAGCTCAATGTTAGCATCTGCTGCTAGTTCAGTTAGCCACGTCTCAGTAAACAAAAGGAGAGAGCACTCCCGGTAAGTGCTATCATAACGGGAGATAGCCGCTAGCTCATCTAACTTTCCCAGTATCGACCGTACATTTCCCATGACAACAGATGGAAGGGAGGGTCTGTACCTTATATTTTTTGTCCTCCGCCTTACTCCAGCCCGGCAGCCGCGGCGTTTTCGCCTCAGTTCTCTCGGTATGTCGAGTTTTTCCAGTGGGACCGGGTGGCGGTTAAATGCTAGCAGTTCTTCCCTGTTATATCGTATCCTGCTATAAACAGTGGCTCCGTCCACCGGCTCAGGAGACATTTGGGATGATCTGTGTGTCCGTGATATAAGTGGGGTGAAAAAAAAAAATGATCAAAAGAGAGAGGAAGGGAAAAAAAAACTCGGAATCGAGCCGCTGTTGCAAAAGGCAGCCGACTGGTGTGGCGCCGAGAGGAGAAAAGCGACATGTATAGAGACAAATAGAGACATGTTCAACCAATATGTGTCCTCTAATTAACATCACAGGTGTCTACAAACTTGTAATCAGTTAGTCGGCCTATTTAAAGGGTGACAAGTAGTCACTGTGCTGTTTGGTGACATGGTATGGACCAGAGGAAGCAAAGGAGAGAGTTGTCTCAGGAGATTAGAAAGAAAATTATAGACAAGCATGTTAAAGGCAAAGGCTATAAGACCATCTCCAAGCAGCTTAATGTTCCTGTGACTACAGGTGCACATATTATTCAGAAATTTAAGATCCAAGGGACTGTAGCCAACCTCCCTGGACGTGGCCGCAGGAGGAGACAGATAATACGAATGGTAACAAAAGAGCCCAGAACAACCTCTAAACACATTCATGGTGAACTCCAAGGTCAAGGTACTGTACATCAGTGTCAGATTGCACCATCCGTCGTTGTGTGAGCCAAAGTGGACTTCATGGGAGATGACCAAGGAGGACACCACTGTTGAAAACAAATCATAAAAAAGCCAGACTGGAATTTGCCAAACTGCATGTTGACAAGCCACAAAGCTTCTGGGAGAATGTCCTATGGACAGACGAGACAAAACTGGAACTTTCTGGCAAGGCACATCAGCTCTGTGTTCACAGATGCAAAAATGAAGCATAGCAAGAAAAGAACACTGTCCCTACTATGAAACATGGAGGAGGTTCTGTTGTGTTCTGGGGCTGCTTTGCTGCATCTGGCACAGGGTGTCTTGAATCTGTGCAGGGTACAATGAAATCTCAAGACTATCAGTAGTCCATGAGCCAGACCGAATATGACTATCAAATTAGTGAACAGATCCAACCTTGATTTTTGTTTAATATGATGCCTGAAGTATATGAAAACTGGCCTTGGACGTTTCAGCTCGGTAGCTTTGTGCCCCAACGGCAGCCATTTTGAAGAATGGCCAACGTTTTCGAGCTCACACGACATGTACTTGGAAATTTGCCCATACCTTCTAAACGGATCAACCAATCTTAATGGGATTGGTCTTATTTTACTCAGAATCAAATTCCACAGACATTCATGTATAATTGATACAATTGTTATGCTACACTACCTTTCAAAATTTAACGTTTTAGGTAAGAAAAATGTGTTTTTAACACTATTTTTGATAGGAAGTTTGCTGTAAAACAGTAAATGGTCATCAAATGATTAATTTTGTTCATGAAATAGCTAGAAGGATTCATTCAGCATCAATAAACAATTAGCAATGATGTTATTGCCACTAGTATGACTTGGGGAAACACAGAAGTCATTTAAGACCTAGAGCACTCATATCCGCTGTATCCTGAAATTGCATTCAGGCCTTACTCAACGTCATCATCGGAGTCACTTCCATCCTTGTCGGGAACTATTTCCATCTCATCCTCCTCTCTCATATTGTCACAGTCCTGCAATTTACAGGCTGGCGTGCAAGGTAACCCATTGTCAATACATGGACAACTGCCAACTTTGCACACTCTGACACATTTGCATGACATCAGTGAAAGTAGTATGTCGGGTGCAGGTGCTCCTGTTATCCTCCAGGGCATCAATATTATCATGCAAGCACTGTTGGGATTAGGGGATGTGTCCCTAAAGGGAGAAGTGGTGCCCCTTCATCAACACTGCTCATCTTCTCAATGCAAAGTGCTGTATCAATTTCCTCCAGCCGAGTGTAAGAGCACCCATGACCAAGTCGATTTAAGATGCAAATGAGCTCAACATTCCCAGAGAGAGTCTTGATGACCCAAGGCAAGAGGACATGTTTCAGCGTGATGACCTGCGCGTTGGTTACAGCATACAAGATGTCCTGACCTAAAGACCATGCCAGTCTGTTTGCCCGATCAGAAGGCAAAGCCTGCCGGCCACCAATGAGTACCTGCAAAAAGTCAGTAAGGCAAGCTGGCAGATCGATATACTTTTCTGTCAGTTCATCAGGTTTTGGAGGCCAACTCTGGTCTTTCATCTCGTTTTTGACTTGCTCGCGCAAAATGAGAGCTGTTTGATTTATCATCTGTTCACATTTTTCCCCGTAACACAGCTCTGCCAAGACACTTTTAAGGTCTAGGTAATCACAGGCAATCGCGTCCATAGTTGGCGTGTTAGGACGAATGTAAACCCTGCGCTTATGCGTAAAAAAGTGCAAGGTCTCGCCGAATTCTGATTTGAGATTTCGGCTGAGGTTGTTCTTTGTTGATTCACTAATTTCGACACCCTTTTCACTTAAGAGAGACTTCAGTTTTGAAATTAGGTCTGAAAGCGGAATGATGCGTGGTTTCGAAAACAGATCACTACGGATGTATCTGTACAAGTCAACCCTCGCTGCGTCAACCTCAGTTTGTTCATTGATTTTGTCCACAACTGGCTGTTCCTTCACGTATGCTTTGTAGCAAGAGGCATGGTAATGGGCCTCAGCCGCCATGATATCTCTTGAGGCAACTGACAAAATCCTTACATCTGATTTTTTTTAGTTGCAGCATCTCGTATTCGTGTATCAGCACGCAAATCCAGCGCTTGAATCAGTCTTTCACGTGTTTTCGAACCCTTTGTGTATTTATTTTTATTTGTGTAACCAAGTCTACCTACGGGTACAAATAAGTAACAAAAAAAAAAAAAAAATAATAATAATTCTGCTGAACCACAATTCAAAAGCATTGTGTGATTTTCATTGGTTAATTTTCATAGAATTTTTATTTTACCACTTTTGTCAGATTAAAGTTATTTCTGTGACTATTGTGGGTTTTTCTTTCGTTAACAGAGGGTTACCAACAATTTTGGCCATGTCTGTATAACAGTTTTCTTAGTTTTCGATGTTTCTCTGTAAATTTATCTAAATGTGAAACCATTTTCCTCAAATTTGTAATTTCTTCTTCTAAGATTGACTTTTCTTGTACATTTGAGACTTTATTATAAATTTGGATTATTTTATGGCTAATTTTTGTCTTAAAAAAAAAAAAATTGTTTTGTTTTTTTAATTATAAATTTGAAACAGATTGTGGTAAAATTTTGACTTTTTTCCTTATACAATTTACACTTTTGACCATAATTTTGCAGAGCCAGAACAGAACAAAAATTTAACCCCGATTTCAAAGAAAAATGTTAATAAAATTATATTTAATGAAATAAATGAACTTAAATTACCAAAGATTCGGTCATTTCTGTTATAATGTTTCTATATATTTATAGTTTTTTAGAATTCTCCTCACCAACCAGACAGCAGGAAAAATCTCCCTTATTTTGAAATCCAAATGTTGGCATGTTTAGTTTGTCTGAAGGCTGCTGACAGATTAAAGTCATTGACTTCATGAATTTCGGTTATCTTAACTTGCCAGGTACTTAACAATGAACTTAAATTATGAGTTAATATTGTCATGGCTGGTGAAGTCAATCCAAAGCGATTCAGTCACTCTTGCCTTTCCCTGCATTTGAAGCCACCCACCCCTGTTTGCTAAACCTGTAAATTGAATAGTAGACATTGATAAAGGTAAGTACATGTAAATTGAATGTTGCGTCATCATTGTTCAAAATTCAGAGAATTTAAAGAAAAAAAGAATTTTACATCGTATAAAGCGAAAATACCTGTACATGTAAATAAAAACGTAAAAAACATGGCCATAGTTCAAAACGTTGACCTGATTGAGCAAAACCAATGTGATTTTTGGATTCAGCACATCAAAATTGTCCTAAATCAGCTAAAAACTTTGACAAAAAATTTGCTGTTGACCAGTGTAATAATGGGATAGGATTAAATGGGAATATAACATGTTTCACCACGTAATTCCTGAGTGTTAGCAGAGTTGCATCAAACCAAAAGTGAATTGTCTAGCTGCTGCATTTTTTGCAGATGGCCTCTCTGGTGTTTTAGCATGTAATTACTCTTACCTTTGAAGATGACCCTTATAAATAACAGTAGACACATCTGAAAAGGATACAAATTAGTATTTTTTCAGAAGAAAGGTTGCTACACCGTTTCATTGGGAATACATTATGGAGTCCAGTGACGTAAACATCCTGTAGAAGTCATGGGAGCAGTTTTGTACCCACAAGTTAATAGCGCTACATTTATTAGTTTTTAATAACGCAACATAATTTTTTTGTAAGTTGTTTGTGTTTTTTCAACTGATTTAAGACAGATTTGCACCGCAGAACCTGAAAATGGCATTTGCTTCTCTCGGTCAGGTCAGGTTTTTATGCTAAGTTGTAAGCAGTTGTACAGTTATACTGTAAATTGAATAGTAGACATTGATAATTGAATGTTGCATCATCATTGTTCAAAATTCAGAGAATTTCAAGAAAAAAAATTGCATCATATAAAGCGAAAATACCTGTACATGTAAATAAAAACGTAAAAAACGTGGCCATAGTTCAAAAAGTTCACCTGATTGAGCAATACCAATGTGATTTTTGGATTCACCACATCAAAATTGTCCTAAATCAGCTAAAAACTTAGACAAAAAATTTGGTGTTGACCAGTGTAATAATGGGATAGGATTAAAGGGTACCTGTGGTGGTCGTGAAAAAAAAGATATTATATTGAGCCCCTGTCTCACGTTCTAGTTCAAGTTTAAGTTGAAATTCATGTTCAAAGCAATTTGATATAAATCCATTGCTGATGTGCTGGTTCAGCTATGTCAGCAAAACATGGGTGCAGCCATACTAGCGGCTACATGGCCTGCCAGGACGCTTCCTGTGACGTAATAACGTGGGCACCGCGATCTGGATAAATATTGGCTGAGCCTGGAGTGCCCGGATGAGCAGTGGCTTTCGGGATATTCAAATTCAAACGTTTATTTCAAACTCAGGGTTCATATTAAATGCAGAACTAAAACGAGTAGAAAATTAATAAATAAATGCTTAAATTCAGCGGGTCGTCTCGTCTGATCTGAGCTCATAACGGCCGCAAGACGGCAGATGATTCGGCTCCTCCCTCGCCGCTATACAGAGGAGCAGACACTCGGCGCTCTTGTTACAACAAAAACATACAATGCGATATGGATATCGCAACATGGCGGAATGTAAAGCCTTTGGATGTCTCAATAATAAGCGAAAAAACAAAGATAAACACTTCTTTTGTGTACCCAAACCCAGCTCACCTTGTCAGAAGATCATAGCGGGAAAGTGATTGCGCAATCTCGGAACAGGGCACAGACGAATCCTTTCAGACGAAATTGCGTTGTGTGTGAGGACCACTTCGTCACTTTAACCCTCAGAAGACCTTTCTGGCTCAAACCTGTAGCCATGTTGGACAAATTCTTCCTCAGAGTCTGACAATTCAGCCATAATAGAATAAAAACACTCACAACAGCACCCTAGTCTCTCATACAGACGGGAGTATTGACTTTTTAGTGGCAACGTTATGACGTCACATCCGCATGTGTCATGGCTGCATGCAGAGTTTTCATTGGCTGGCCATGCCTGCGGTCGTATTTGCATATTTCTCTGGTGGTATATGGCTGGCAATAATTATTTAACCAAAAAACGAATACTTTGCCTAATGTTTTCAAGTTGAATGCGTTTAGACGACTACCACAGGTACGCTTTAAATGGGAATATAACATGTTTCAACACATAATTCCTGAGTCTGTTAGCAGAGTTGCATCAAACCAAAAGTGAATTGTCTAGCTGCTGCATTTTTTATTTGCAGATGGCCTCTCTGGTGTTTTAGCATGTAATTACTCTTACCTTCACAGATAACCCTTATAAATAACAGTAGACACATCTGAAAAGGATACAAAAGTGTATTTTTTGAAAACAACGGTTGCTACACCATTTCATTGGGAGTACATCATGGAGTCCGGTGACATAAACATCCTATAGAAGTCGTGGGAGCAGTTTTGTACCCACAAGTTATGGCGCTACATTTATTAGTTTTTAATAATAATGGGATAGGATTGAATGGGAATATAACATGTTTCAACACATAATTCCTGAGTCTGTTAGCAGAGTTGTACCAAACAAAAAGTGAATTGTCTAGCTGCTGCATTTTTTTGCAGACACTTTTTCCGGTGTTTTAGCATGTAATTACCTGTACCTTAACAGATAACCCTTATAAATAACAGAGGAGACGTATGTGAAAAGGGTACAAAATTTTATTTACAAAATACAGATGTTTGACATGTGTACGCACATGAATAGGAAGGCAATGGCATTTCTAGTTATCATTGCTCCACAAGTACTGCATCACAGCATCTCGTACATCTCCACCCTGCTCCTCTACACCCTGTGCCGCTGCCTCCACCGGTTCACGTGCTGCAGCTGCTGCATCATCCAATGTAGCGTCAAAGGTCTCTCCATGACTCTCACACAGATTATGCAGAGCACAACAAGTAAGCACCATAGCTTTCGCCAGCTGGATGTCAGTCATTCCGTTTCAGAAGGCAGTGCCACCTTCCCTTCAGCCTGCCAAAAGCATTCTCCACAACCACCCGTACTCGACTGATGTTTTGGTTGAACATGTGCTGTTCTTCAGTCAGTTGTCCGGTGTCATGGAATGTTTTCAACAGCCAGTTTTGTAAGGGATAAGCTGAGTCTCTGAGGATGTAGTAGCCTGCACTTACCGCACCAATATTCCTGATGTGCAGTGGGAAGAGGTTTCCCTGACTGGCTAGCTCCCACAGTGTGGACAGTCTCAGCACCCTAGCGTCATGCATGCTCCCTGGAAGCCCAGCAAACACATTGCAGAACAACCCCTTTCCATCAACAACACCTTGAAGGATTATGGAGTGCCAGCCTTTACAGTTAAAGTAGTCAGTGTGATATTGTTGTGGTGCTATGATGGGTATGTGGGAGCCATCGATAGCACCATCACACAGTGGTAGCCCCCACCTGTTCTCGATGTAGGCCGACATTTTTGTGAACCTCCCTTCGTCAGGAAAACGGAGTTGTTCTGGAACCAGCAATGACTCTGCTGCTGCACAAAAGACCTGCACACCGTTGTGATGCTGACTCCAAACAGATGGCCAATAGTGCGGTACTCTGAAGTAGTAGCAAGCTTCCACAGTGCAATAGCCACTCTCTTCTTCAGAGGCACACATTGGTGGAATGTTGTATCTTGACGCTCCATGCATGGACGTAATTTGTGGCACAGGTAGGTAAAAGTGTCCTCAGACATCTGGAAGTTCTGTAACCACTCCGTGGTTGAGAAGCCGGGAACAATGTCCTCCCACCACTGCGAGGCACGGTTTAATGTCCAGACCACATACCTGTCAAGTGATACGGTTTCGCCGTATTTTAATACGGGGAAAATGCAATTTTAGCAAATACGGGCGTATTGCCATTTCTGTATGCCAAAAAGAAAAATATACGGGAAAAAAAAAATTATTGAGAGTGTGGAGAAACACCTCGTGTGTGACCCCCATAGCGTACAGGGCTGGCAGTGCGCTCACCGTCCGCCTGCACTTATTTCGATCCTCCACAAGCGCACCTAAGCAGTGTTTTTGTGAGTTTCAAAAAGGCTTCTTGCAGCGCGCCGTTGGTGAAGTAAACAAAGCTTGAAGAAAAGGGAAATCGAGGGACTGGACGTCACCATTCTCCTTCACCGTCACCATTTATTTATTTATTTTAGATTGCACAATATTCCATGGCAGAATGTTGTCGGCTTTGGTTCGGACAATTGCAACATGATGGTGGGTCGAGACCTTTCCAGACTGAAGGAGAACTCTCCAAATGTTTTCAGGTATGGGCAGTATTATTCACCTTCAAATATTACCTAAATATAACAAAAAAAAATGCTTTAAAATCTTAACAAACATGCTTAGAGGTAGCCCAAATCCCCTATAGTGTACTGTTATTTTGTATCTTGGAACTTTGCTTTACATTCAATTCAATTCAACTTTATTTATATAGCGCCATTTCACAACAACAGTCATCTCATAGCACTATCAACTGTAGGGGAAACCCCCACAGTTGCAGAAAGACCCCAGCAATCAGGCGATCCCCTGTGAGCAAGCACTTGGCGACGGTGGAGAGGAAAAACTCCCTTTTAACAGGAAGAAACCCCCAGCAGAATGTACATCTGAATGTATAGCATTATATTGAAAGGGCTGAATAAGATTGATATTTTCATTATTATTATTAACACAATTTCAAAGAGAATTATTTCTGATACTTATGAAACAAAAATCCATTCTGGTTTTGTTTCAGCATTGGCAGCATAAATGAATGAATTTGAAATAGTTCATGTTGCAGTTGCTGTTTGTTTGGTTTTTGTTTGGTTTTTTTGCTTCAGTTTTCTTTCATCTGCCGATAGAGTTTTTAAGTACTCAGTACAGGCGTGAAAGCCCCCCCAATAAGGGAGGCATGAGGTCAGTACAGGTGTGAAGGCCCCCCCCAATAAGGGAAGCATGAGGTATGCCTTGACAGGTATGAGACCAACGGTTTGCAGCGATAATTTCACAACAAAGCAGCCATCTGAAACACATACAGAGCATACATATTTTAATGCCTTTAATACTAATAACCTGGCACCATCACAACGCTGTACGCAGGATTAAAATAAGTATAAAATGACTATCGCAAGCATTAGCATTCGTTAGCTTACCGACATCCGCGTCCTCATCCATCTTCGAGTAGTTAACATCCTCACAGTGGAGGCTTCATATTCCGCTATGGCAAACGACAGTCTCCTGTACTGTTCCACCGTCTTTTGTCTCAATGCACGTCGTCTTCTCTGGCTATCCTGTTTGGCCTTTATTGTGATAAAAAGCCACAGAGCGAGCAACGTGTAAATCCTCCCCTCATAATCCTCCTTTTTTTTTTTTGGTGGAGGAGGATTTTGTTGCGTGCGTTACGTCACGGGAGTGTGGCGCCGCCTTGCTGTAAAAAAAAAAGAAAAAAGATCCCACTCACCCCAGGCGTACCCAGCTACAATGGAAACAGAACCGAGTAGAGTAAGGCCGACTGGGTACTAGTGGAAAAGGGGCATTAGTGCCTCTTCATTATTGTTCCCGTTACCAGCGGGTTAAGTTAATCCTTTCCACAGCATGTGGGACACCATGTTCATTATTGTAGGGATGTGATTTTTTTCCGCTAATTTGCGGAATTCCGCTTTTTTTTATCTTCCAAAAATTTTCAGACCAGATGTCGGCGCGTGCACAACGCGAGGCTCAGCGTCTCTTCAGATTTTGTGGATTAGCAGCGATATTTCTGCTCATTTCAGGTCTGTTTGTTCAGAACAGCTTCGCTTTTACATCCTACACCCGAAATGAACTTTTGGACATTGGATTACAAAATAACGACCTTTTTATCAGCAACCTACGTTTCATCCCTGAGCTCTGGAGAACACCCGACGCTAGGTAAGCTACCCGGCCGACCGGAAATGCTCGCAGGCGGCGTAGAGACCGTAAACAAAGGCGGGGGAAGAGCGGAGGGCTAAGAGCTAAGCTAAAGCTAACACCGCACCGGCTTTCTCTACCCAGCATTTTCCTCGCTAATGTACGGTCAGTGGCGAACAGAATGGATGAGCTACGGCTTCGGATCACCAACAATAAGAAACTTATGAACTGCAATATCATGATTTTCACGGAAACCTGGCTACATAGTGGAGTACTTGACGGTGCTGTTTAGCTGGCCGGACGGCACACTCTCTGGGCAGACAGAGCAGCTGATGACTCCGGTAAGACCAGAGGTGGGGGAGTGTGCATTTATATTAAAAAGGCTTTGTGCACAAACTCTGTCACTGTTGGGAGACACTGCTCAGCTAACCTGGAGTTTCTCATGGTTAAATGTAGACCTTTCTATCTGCCGCAGGAGTTCACTTTTCACTTTTCTTGTCTGCTGAAGATGTTTTGAACTTTATTTAAAAAATATTTTTAACGCCACACATGTGATGGATAATGTTTGTTGGAATATTTTAGGAATGCTATCTTCTTGGAACATAAGTCAATATTATACAGTAATAAGTGACATTCAGCTGTTTGTTTTATGTCATTTAAGCACAGTTCTGGTACTTAAAAATCATAAAAACCCAGGAGCTTCGGGGGGCTTTGCCCCCCTTGCCCCCCCCCCCCCCCCCCCCACTGGAGTCCCACCCAGATGTCCTGTATTTGGACTTTTTACTGGTGTCATCCTTTTCTCCTTCCTCTGCTCTCACCTCTCCTGGACCCTCTTCCTGAACACTTTCCTCTCCTTGGCTTCTCTCTTCGGTCTAATCTTGCCCTCTCTGAGCTCTGTCTAATTCAGGTTCTTTCTCTGTCTATGGTGGTATACAAGCAGGTTAGAAAATATCAAGAGCCATGTAAATTAAAGGAGACAACCAAAAATTTCTAGTTAAGGGTACAAAGAGCGCCCACTTAAAACTTGAGTAACGACTTCAGTCTTGAAGGTTTGAGGTTTTTCTCCAAAATTTATAACATTTTTTTTTTTTAGTTTTCTACTTTTATCTGTAAATTTATCTAAATTTGAAACCATTTTCCTCAAATTTGTAATTTCCCCTTGTAAAATTGACTTTTCTTGTACATTTGAAACTTTATTATAAATTTGTGGATTGTTTTATGGCATATTTTTGTCTGTTTTTTGAAAATAAAATTACTTTTTTTTAAATAAATTTGAAACACTGTGGTATTTATTTTTTTTTTTACTTTTTCCTTGTAACAATTTATATTTTTGACCATAACTTTGCAGTCAGAACAGAACAATAATTTAACTCATTACAAAGAAAAAAAATATTAATAAAATTGTATTTAATGATTTAAATTAACTTAAATGACCAAGGATGCCGTTATTTCTGTTATAATATTTCTATATATTTATAGTTTGTTTTTTTTTGTTGTTGTTGTTGTTGTTGTTTTTTTTAGAAATCTCACCGCCAAGAAAAACCTCCCTCAGGGTTTCCTCTGGTAGCAGTTATCTGTGGCGGGCCGCCTCACCAGAAATTGTACCGCTACGCCAAGGCGATATGATTTTATTGAGAAAAATATATGAAGCAATGACTTTCCGCAAACACGCACACGAACAACATGCGTGGCCATCATCCACACGGAGTTTAGAAGTGCCCCTCCCACACGAGTTCTCGACTCAGTCAGCAGGCAGTGTCTCGCTAAGCGTGACTGTCGACAAAAACATGAGTTTGTTCAAGTACTTTAAACGCAGAAAAAAATCAGAAGAGGTATGTACAGTATGTAAGCACTGGAGGCGTTTATCATGGTTTTAACCCGCTGTTAACAGGAGCAATCATGGAAGAGTCGCTTAGCTAAGAGACGTGGTTGGAGTTCATATGCTGCCGGCTTCATATGAAGGGAAAGGCGGGGGACTGATGAGTTGCTGAGGATATATTTTACCAGCCACTACAATATTAAGTTATGTTCTGTAGGAATTGCAGGAATGAAGAGACTGGCAATTTCTCTCTTTTGTTGCACGAGCAGGCGTGTCGTTTTTATTCTCCAGCAGCAGTGACAAAAAGCAACAACTAAAAACACTAGCTCTATTTTCACTCTAAACTGAGGTCCTTCAGCGGCTGCCTAGAGAGGTGCCTGATGAGAAAGCCTGAGAGCACAACTGTAACTGCCTAAGCAGATCATTCTGTATATGAACACATATTGTGATGAATTATGTCTTTAGAGTTCACTACAGTTCCCTATTATGTACCTGGCAGGTTGAGGTGACCGAAATTCACAAAGTCAATGACTTTAATCCGTCAGCAGCTTTCAGACAAACTAAACGTGCCAACATCTGATTTCAAAATAAGGGAGGTTTTTCCTGCTGTCTGGGTGGTGAGATTTATGGGAGAAAAAAAATAAAAATAAAAAAAAAAAATATATATATATATATATATAAATATAAAGAAATATAACAGAAATAACGACATCCTTGGTCATTTAAGTTAATTTATTTCATTAAATACAAGTTTATTAATATTTTTTCTTTGTAATCAGAGTTAAATTATTGTTCTGTTCTGACTGCAAAATTATGGTCAAAAATGTAAATTGTTATAAGGAAAAAGTAAAAAAAAAAAAAAAATTACCACAGTCTGTTTGAAATTTATCTTAAAAAAACCCCAGTAATTTTATTTTAAACAGACAAAAATTAGTCATAAAATAATCCACAAATTTATAATGTTTCAAATGTACAAGAAAAGTCAATTTTACAAGAGGAAATTACAAATTTGAGGAACAAGGTTTCAACTTTAGATAGATTTACAGAGAAAAGTTGAAAACTATAAGAAAATTGTTCTAAATTTTTGAGAAAAACCTCAAACCTTAAAGACTGAAGTCATTACTCAAGTTTTTAAGTGGATGCTATTTGTACCCTTATCTCAAGTAGAAGTTTTTGGTGGTTTACTTTTAATTATTAATTTCAAAGCACTGCTTTTACATGAGTTGAATTTCTGGTTACTATACCCACCTGATCATATAATTTAAGTATGCATGGGTACATTACTATTATGAATATTTCTCTCCCTTCCCTACTCTCTCAATGGAAAGGAAAAAAAAAACACTAGAATAAAAATACAAAAGCAGACACTTTGTTTCCACTTGACCCTGTCATAGATATCATTTGCTGATGTACCAATCTCTTCCAAGTTCCGGTTAAGGGTGCTTTCTCACCTAAATTTATTTAGCTTGGTCTCAGTTGACAAGTTTGCTACTTTGTATCATTTTCTCCTTGGTTCGGTCCCCTTTCACACAGGCAAAAATTCAAGCAGACCAAACTGTGTCAGTTAAATCCTGCGATAGTTGCATCAGAACGTTCTCTGTTCTTATCGGTCAGATTTTTTTGCCGTAAGAACAGGAAAGGTAAATACAGCAAGTAGGATGACTACTGTGTGTTTATGCTTTTCTGGGGAGAAAATAATACAAATTGTAACATAAGCCTGTTTTCCACTAGCCCAGCACACCTCGGTACGGCTCGATTCACTTCAGTACGGCTCGGAATGCTTCTGTCTCCATTAGCACAGTGTTGTGCTTGTGCTGTGATGGTTTGTGTTAGGAGGTTTTAGAAGCGGGGCAGCAGCAGATTCTCAGCGAGGCGGGGCCACACTCCCGTGACGTTACGCACCGGACTGAGTCCTTATTTACACGAGACAAAAAATGGAGGATTCAAGGATTATTGCCTTGCTCGCTCTGTGGTTTTATCTCACAGTTAATTTTATCTCATAATTAAGCTGCAACAACACAAGTCACTTTTGTTTTGAATTAACTGCCAAATGACCTAGAAATAATGAGCTGAAACTTGTTTTTATTCGTATTAAATAATGAGACGGTGGCACACTGTCCAACACCACATCCTAGGGCATTTTGGATGTACTGAATTAAAAAAATTCATGTTTTTCACCTTCAGGTCAACGTTTGGAACAACAGTATTATTATTTTCCGTTTAGATGATGCTACACTCCTTCTAAAGTATTGTAAATCTCTGAATTTGGAATGCCGATAGAACATTCAATTTACATATACTTGTACCTTTGACTTGGTGCTAATTTTTTATGATATTTCAATAAAAAGAACAGAAAGCTTACAAAAAGATTTCTTTTTTGGTCTAGTTAAAAATTACATTACCTTTACAATGGTTGACCCTCAGCATCATTTTGATCAGACTAGGCAATGGAATTTCTATGTAATTATACTGTTTTATAATTCAGTGTTATAACAGACAAACCACACTTTCCAAAACAATTCCATTTTATTATATACAAAATATTAAAATTAAAAAAAACTTTGCAACACAACATGAAGGTTAATCGACATTTTATACACGCCGACCACTGAGTGCTGAGGCTCGGTAGAATGAAGGCGTCTCTGCCAGCTGTGGGTCAGGAAGGCTCGGTTGAATAATCCGGACGGGCTGTCGCGGCGGACGCGTGGGATAATTCTACAAGGAAAATGCACACAATAAAATACAGCACCAAAGTGCAATATATACAGAAAAGACAATAGTTTTTAACAAGAATACATAAGCTTATTTCAGCGTATTGTTCACATGAATAATTACAATAAAAGCTTTAGTCCGCAGTGTGCTGCAATAAAGCAGCGATCATCCACAAATGAACAGCTTTTTTATTGCATAAATAAACTGAGCGTCTTACCGAATATATTTGCGAAAAAACGCACAATAAAAAAAAAATTAAAACTCACCGTTAAAGGACTCCGATGTCGAGACCTCCCGGTATATTTTTTCATTCCGGGCGGCTCCGTCTAACTCGCGCTGAATACGTTCGTCTGACAATGCAGTGAACAGACACTGCAGCTCCTTACTGGTCCATGGAACACCCTTATTACGCGAAGCCATTTTTGATAGAGAATAAATGAAAATAGCACAGCAATACACTGAAAAGGAACCGCCAACAGTGGTTGCCTGCTGAGTAAAGGCGGTCGTGAAGATTCTTTTTTTTTTTTTTCTTCAAAAACTTTATTGAGAAGGTCGTGAAGATTTGGTAGAAGAGGAGGAGGAGAGGGGCGGTTACAACCTGACCAATCAGCACCGGTTACGACCTGACCAATCAGCGGCGACCAGTCTGTTAACGTCACAACACGGCACTGCTCAGCACTGCTGTACCCTGCCCTGGAGCGGGGCTGAGAATCTCGGCTGTTAAACCGTGTTGGGGCTTGTGGAAAAGCGTACAAAGCGTGCTGAGCCGTCCCGTGTCGCGCTAAAGCGTGCTAGTGGAAAAGGCCCTATAATCTACGGGGGTGGGGTCATCGCCCTGGTTATCGTTTATTACATTACGTGCATATACTACTTTTGGCAAATTGTATAGTTTGAAAATGAAGTGCTACTCCGGATTGGAAATAGTATGTTAACGTTCATTAATCCTCCAGAACTGTGACATGCTCAGCCACAGATATTTTCAAAGATCGATCAGGTATGTACACTGGCATAAAATGTTTTACCATTTTGACGCTGGTCCTGTTTTAGTGCGGTTGCTTTCTCACCTGCAGGACCACACCAGAGTTACCATTGTGGAGAGTGCAAATAAAAGAACCAGATCAGCATGACAGACGACTTTCTCTCACTGCATTCATACTCAGAAAAAGACTTTCTTCAATACACCAGGGTCTCTCCTTTTATATCACTCCATTCCTTCCCCCTGTTGTCTGAAATCTTGCATCACAATACATTTATACATTACAATACGTACTGTCTTCCATTTAACCCCCCACGCTCTACCGGCAGAGGGAATATTCCCCTCCCCTCTGCTTCCAGTGATGATTATCCCAGCGTGGGTTCCCTACACCCCCCCCCCCCCCCCCCCCCCCAGAGTCTCAGACTGAGTTTCAACTCTCACGTCCTTTTGGCTTCAGTCTCCTCCCATATCTGCTGTAACGAGGGACCTTTGACTTCGCGGCGCTGCTGTGCCGGTGGGGGGCTCTTGGGGGTGTGTCTGTCTGCGGGTGGACAATGGCGGGGGGGGGACATTCTACTTGCTCGTGTGGCTGCTCTGCTGAATCTTCTACCTGGGGAGTTCTCAGTGGGGGTCTTCCACGCCGAGGGGCCCAAGCCAACATCACTTGCTCGTCCGCCACCACAAAGGCGGGCTTAAGTCAGTCTATACATATTTTCTCCCGGCGACCCCCCAAATCTAACAAAAAATCTTTGTCCCCTGGTTCCAGCACTCTGAACGGGCCATTGTAGGAGGGGGGGGCAATGGGGGGCGGTGGGCATCGTGCCTGACAAACACGAATGCAGCGCTCTTCAAAGTTTTTGGCACAAAAGCGCGTGGAAAACAGTGGTGGACCGGGCCTGGTAACGTGCCTGTGTCCGCGCTATGCTGCGAACGCTGAGACAGATAGTTGTCCGGCACGGGATTATCTGGTAAAAATTCCCCGGGGAGCCGCAGTGGCTGAGAAAAAACAAGCTCCGCCGAGGAAGCCTCCAAATCCTCTTTTAGTGCGGAACGTAACCCTAACAGAACCCACGGCAACCAGTCTACCCAATTTGCATCCGTAAGTGAAGCCCTGAGCGCTGCTTTCAGCGACCTATGGAAATGCTCATATAACCCATTGGCCTGTGGGTTGTACGTGGTTGTGTGATGAATTGCAACATCCAGGCTACGGGCCATCGCCGACCAGAGGTCAGAAACAAACTGTGGGCCCCTATCCGACGTGATGTCCGATGGGATGCCAAAACGTGCCACCCATGTTGTCAAAAAGGCGCGCGCCACGTCCGCGGACGTGGTTGCCGCTAGCGGGACTGCTTCTGGCCAGCGTGTGGTGCGGTCCACCACTGTCAGAAGGTGCGTGAACCCCTGTGATGGCGGGAGGGGGCCCACGAGGTCCACATGAACATTGTCGAACCGCTTAGCCGGTATACGAAACGGCTCCAAAGGGGCCTTCGTGTGTCTGTGTACTTTGGCTTGTTGGCACATTACGCAGGCTGCAGCCCACTCTTTCACTTGTTTGCGGAGGCCTGGCCATACGAACTTCGCTCCCACCATTTTGACTGACTCGCGCAATCCTGGGTGCCCCAGAGCGTGAACCGACTCCCAACACTCGGCGGCCATCACTAAACACGGGGTGGAACACTTTATCACCACCACTGGGCCGCCCCTTTTTGCGCGACCTGAGCGCCTGGACGCAGCTAAACTGGCCATAGCGCATGAGGACTTTGCCAACTTGGAAAGGTTGGGCATCATCAGGCGCTCAAACAGCCCATGGGCATCCCCGCTACATATGGTCCCTAAGGCCGAGGGATCGTGGAGACCGTGCGGAGATTTCCGCAGATTGAATAACGCCACAGCGCATGACCGCTACTAGATTCCCCATATTCAGGATTTTTCCGTTCACCTCATCGGGGCACGCATTTTTTCTAAAATAGACCTGGTCCGCGGTTACCACCAGGTCCCGATGCACGCAGAGGACATACCCAAAACAGCGGTAATAACTCTGTTTGGCTTGTTTGAGTTTTTACGCATGCCCTTCGGATTAAAAGGCGCAGCACAGACATTCCAACGCAGGATGGATGCGGTGTTGCGCTATCTGCCATTTGTGTTTGTCTACCTGGATGATATCCTGGTGGCCAGCGCGTACGAGGACGAACACGTAACCCACCTCAGGACGGTTTTCTGGAGGTTGGAAGAGCGCGGGTTAATAATCAACCCGGCGAAATGCCAGTTCGGCGTGCCAGTGATTGATTTTTTTGGGGCCCCGCATGTCACCGGAGGAAGCGATACCCTTGCCGGACAAGGTGCGTGCCATGGCGAATTTTCCCTGGCCTCAGACGGTCAGGGCGCTGCAAGAGTTTTTGGGGATGGTTAATTTTTATAACCGGTTCCTCCCCTGCACAGCTCAGCTCATGCAGTCATTGTACGCAGTGCTCAAGAAACGGAAGCCGGCGGACAGAGTCGAATGGACTCCAGAGCGGGAGCAGGCATTCTCCGAGGTTAAAACAGCCCTGGCAAACGGCGCACTGTTGGCGCACCCGGACCCGGCGGCCCGGATAGCGCTCACTACCGACGCCTCGGACGTGGCCATAGGGGCTGTCGTGGAGCAACGCGTCGCCATTTGATTGGCAATCACCTGAAAGAAGTGGTCTCGGTACGGTTGTTTTGGTACGCAGTTGAGTGCGATTACCGTGTTCTCGCCAGACAAAATGAACCACACTAATGGAGAAAACGAACTTGAGTTCGATTGAAACGAACTAAAGCCTGCAGGTGTGAAAGAACGAATACAGTCTGACCATCTCAATTTTGGGCGTCCTGTTTTGCGCTTTCCTGATGGTACCATTTCTAATGTCCTTTTACACAGATTGGTATCATCTCTCCTCTTGACATGCCCAGACTATCTTAAGCCTGCTCTTTCTGCTCTTCACACTTAATACATTCATGGTGATATTATTATTAACTTTTAATTTTTAGGTAGCCGTGTGCCATGTTGAAGACGTGGTGGCGCAAAGGACAGTGGTGGCACACGGGTGAAGCAGCAGCCGAGACTCCCATTAATCGGGCAGGTTGGGCTTGGCTTCCTGCAAGGACTGTGATAAGCCAGTCCGGCTGCCCCCCCCCCCCCCCCCCCATGTTCTCCACATATCAGTGGCCGAAACAAAAAAACTTCTATCTGGAAAATGCACTTTTTTGAGACAAAAAAAAAACTTTCTTGCAGAATGCTATGCATTTTTTTTTTTTTTCCCGTCAGAATTTTTTGTCGAAATAAAGAGCAGGGCTGTTTTGCAGACAGATATGAGCAGCCTTCCTTGTTCTCAGCATCCAAAGTGAAATTTGCAACTCAGAAAATCTGACAGATAGGAGGTTTTGCATTTCAGCCATCGATTAAGCCAAATTATCCTTTAGAGCTACGCAATCACGGCAGTATTATAGTATAATTTTTTTAAGCATTAAATTTTCAGTATTCTCTTTTTCTGGTATAATTTGTTGCTTTTCACTTGTTTTGTTTGCGGAGCACTCTGGTGACTGGTCGTGATGCCACGTATTATCCAATCAGTACGGAGTCAATCTGAAGCTCCATCCAAACTTCTAGAAGCCAGGGCATGAAGAAACAGAGCGGTGACTAAACCTTTATTGATAAAAATGACATATTTTCACTGAGCAACTCCATACTCGGGGATGCACACCCTCGTAACCTCAGCAAAGCACTTATAAAACCTGAAGTCAGTCTGATGAGCGGTTTGAGAGGTATCTGAGGAACACACACAGAGATTTGTTGCATTTATAGATTTGCAACCATTTTCCTCATTTGTAATTTCCTCTTGTAAAATTGACTTTTCTTGTATATTTGAGACGAGGGCTGAAACGATTAGTCGACGTCGATAACGTCAGCCATAAAAATTTGTTGACAGATTTTTGTCGGCAAATTGTTTCATTTTAAAGTTTATATGCATGCCACAGAAATGTTCAGTTTAACTGTTCCAGCGAAGAAAAAGAGAAACGCATCATGGTGACATGGACAGAAAATCATGGAGAAAGCCAAAAGTTTCCAAAGTATGGGAGGATTTTACCAAAAATTAATTAATGAAACAAGTTAAATGTAGACTAGGGGTCACTTACTGGCATACTCCAGTCCGGATCCGGACCTCGAGAGTCCTCTGGACTCCGAAGCGTTTTAATATAACTAGTACATACCCGTGCATACCCGTCCATGCCCGTAGAAACCAAGTATAAGCAAGTACTTCTGCATGCCCGTTGCTGAAGGGTCTCCTCCTGTGTGAGATGGCTGTGTTGTTCACAGTCGTGCCGCAGGCATCACTGACAGAGATTTCTTGAATTTATAGAATGCCTTCTGTGCTACTGAGTGAGATTTCCTGATGTCCTGCTTCGAATGGGTGTGGTTTAAAGTAGTGTGTTGTATTCGGTCTCAGCTTGTCTGTGCCTTGCCTGGCACGCAGTATTGGCGGCCGGCCAACTATTCTGCATCTCCTAGGTCTCAGCTTGTCTGTGCCTTGCATGGCATGCAGCGTTGCTTGCTTTGCGGGCATTTCGGGCCTCAAGTGACTCAGCATGTGCATGGCGCACTGCCACACGTTTCCTGTCTGTCTGTGCATCCCTTGTGCGTTGTACCCTATGCTGGTGAAGGGTCTCCTCCTGTGGCAGGCATCACAGGACACTCCATCATAGGTAGGCAGGCATCATGAGTGATGGTCTATATGACATCATAAAGACATCCAGGCTGGCATCATAGGACACTACATCACAGGTAGCCTGATGGTCTATATGACATAAAAACATCCAGGCTGGCATCATAGAACATTACATCACAGGTAGCCAGTCCTATTGCCTATATGATGGCATCACCTATATGACATCATTGCGAGTCCTATGTACCCTGAGATCACAGGATCATCGTAGGACATCCTGCAGACATCATAGGCTGTCCTATGATGTCCTATGATCGTGACAGACACAGACGTTTCTTGAATTTATATAGTGATGAGTGAAGAGTGATTTGTGGAAAAATTATACTGTTTTGCTTTAACTAAACAAAAAAGTGGAACTCAAGTGTTGTATCGGCGGCTGCCGCCCAGATATTTTATAGCGTGGAACCTTGGACGTTCTCCGTAGGATACAGCGGGCGGTCAGCTATGCTTCCTTTCCAGTGTAACCTGCGGAATGAAACACTGCTGTGAAATTGTGTCCACTACCACTCTGGCTGCCTGTGATGGTACGGGTCCATCCAGGGATTTGTTGATGGAAGGTTCCTGCAGCTCCTCCACACCTTTCTAGGACAGTATCCCCCTTGGGCCAGTATGACGTTGTTTGTGGAGGTAATTTCTGCGACCCTGATGTCATGTCAAAACAATAATTTGCTCAGTGTGTTACTTAACATGAAAAGTTCCACACACATCCACCTCCTCTCTCCCTGTGACAGTGTTACCCAGACAAGGTTAAAAAGATAAAAACATTGTTGGCAAAAAACTTTAAAGGAATTTTGTACTGTGGCTTTAATTATATTTTCTGTCCCTTTGTTAGGCTTAACTGTTTTTTTAATACTGAAAATATAGTAGAGGCGGACTTTTGTGAGATTTTGTTTTGTAAATATTAATCTTTTTAAATGTATGCAATTTAGTTTTTGTTCTTCTGTAAAACTTTACATTTTTAGGATTTAAGTTGTAGATTATAGAATTTTAGAGCTATTTATTTGGAGTCAAAAACACATTTAGTGTTCCCCTGTATTATGATATGTTTTATTTGAAATTGAGCAAAGAATTTATTTGATGTTTTTAAATACGGAACTAAAAGAAACCAAAGCAATTGCTTAATAAAATAATGTGTAAAGCAAATGATATTGGCCTGCTGGAGACAGCTGTGGTCTTCTTAAAGAATGTCCATGAAAAGATGGCAGTTCTTCAAGTGTCTATGACACAATTTAGGAACTATGGATCAATATTCAGTATGAATTTATCTTCAGTTGTCCATATAGTTGGTTATTTTGACTTAGAACGCTAGTAAGTGGAAAAATATTTCCAAGTGAATTCAAATTTAGTGCCGTGTTGCACTATCGCGATCTCCTAAGACTCGCCGTGTTTCCGGGTATGATGTCATGAGGTGAAGTTCATCTCGGCTGATCAGTGTGCTGTCAGTGTAAACAAGCTGTTTAGCTTCTACATCAGTGAAGAAATGCCGAAACGTTGCGTGGCTGGGTGTTCTAATTGCTCCAGTGAACATACAAGCCTGTTCTCATTCCCAAAAGATCCAGATCTTCTTAAAAAATAGGCGAAGCAAGTACAGAGAACACGGGACAAATGGCAACCAACACCATCTTTTGCACGCTGTAGCGATCATTTCACTGCAGACAGTTTTGAGGAGGCACCTGCTATACAGGAATGTTTAGGCTTGAAAGTTCGTTGCAAACGGGTTCTAAAACCGACTGCCATACCTATGGTTTTTAAATGAAAACCCACAGCTCAAGATGATATCAACATATCAAAACAGTGCAGAGAAGCAACAGTGTCAAAACTCGCCCGGAAAAGAGTTTGTGTAATTGATTCCCCCCCCCCCCCCCACATAAGGCGATAGTGATTTTATTATATTTTTTCCACCGAAAGTAAAATCCTCCCCTTTGAATTTTGAAGCAGAGTATTGACTTTACTCCAAATGGAACGACTTTGTGTTAAAAAACGTTACATTACTTTTTTCAGTTTTCATATTTATAAATCTCATTGCCTACCGAAACTGAATATAAGATAAGATAAGCCTTTATTAGTCCCACAACGGGGAAATTCCAGGATTGCAACAGCACAGGGATAGCAACACTCAGAGCAACAATCAGAAGGCAAGAAAAAACAAGCAAGCAAGAGCAGCTAATATACATATGTACATATTACTATAAAATATATACACACACACACACACACACACAGACACACAGTGCAGAGCATTGTAGCTGGATGGAATAAATATATGAATATATGAACACACAGTGCAGAGCATTGTAGCTAGATGGAATAAATATGTAAATATATAAACACACACAGTGCAGAGCATTGTTGCTAGGTGGAATAAATATGTAAATATATAAACACACACAGTGCAGAGCATTGTTGCTAGGTGGGATGAAACAGCATAACCGTCTATTTAGTTATCCTACATGGTATGATTATGTGCCCATACATATTCTCACCCTCCATAGCGACCGGTATGTTCCTAGTTGTATGCCGGAGAGGACCATTGTGTAAGTCTATTGCATCTTTTGCATTCAAAAAAAAAAAAAAAAACTATTAGTTTGTTACGTCTTTTTGCTATCTCTGCGAGCAGCCCTGCTTAGGTTGTACAGTCTGACAGCCGTTGGTAGGAAGGACCTACGAAACCTCTCGGTTGTGCACCTGGGATGATGTAGTCTGCTGCTAAATGAGCTCCTCGGTGCATCCAGTATGTCCTGCATAGGGTGGAACTCGGACTCCAGCAGAGATGACAGTTTAGCCACCGTCCTTCTCTCTCCTATCTCCTCCATCGGATCAAGGCGTTGCCCCAGGACAGAGCTAGCTTTCTTAATCAGTTTGTTCAGTCTCTTCCTATCGGCTGCAGTAATGCCACTGCCCCAGCAGACCACTCCAAAAGTGATGGCTGATACCACCACCGTGTCATAGAATGACTTCAGCAGCGCCCCTTGTACACCAAAAGACCTGAGTCTCCTCAGCAGGAACAGCCTGCGCTGTCCCTTCTTGTAGAGTGCGTCAGTATTGTGTGACCAGTCTAGTTTATTGTTCAGATGAATACCCAGGTACTTGTAGGATGTCACCATCTCGATGTCTGTTCCCTGTATATTTACTGGTGCTGTGAGGGGCTGCCCATGCCTGCGGCAGTCCACCACCAGCTCCTTAGTTTTCCTCGCGTTGATCTGGAGGCAGTTCCGATGGCACCAGTCCACAAAGTCCTGGATAAGCCCTCTGTACTCAGCTTCATCTCCGCTGGAGATGAGACCAACGATCGCAGAGTCATCAGAGAACTTCTGTAGATGGCAATGTGTTGTGTTGTGTGAGAAGTCCGCAGTATAAAGAGTGAACAAGAAGGGAGCCAGCACCGTTCCCTGGGGGGCCCCCGTGCTACTGATGATCGTGTCGGAAACACAGTCCCGGGTTCTCACAAACTGAGGCCGGTTCGTGAGGTAGTCCAGGATCCATGATGACAGGTGCTGGTCCACCCCTGCGCGCAGCAGCTTGTCCTTCAGGATCATCGGTTGGATGGTGTTGAAAGCACTGGAGAAGTCAAAGAACATGATCCTCACCATATTCCCGGGCTTCTCCAGGTGGGACAGAGAACGGTGAAGGAGGAAGATCACCGCATCCTCCACCCCAATGCCATGCTGGTAGGCGAACTGGAGTGGATCCATCGCTGGTTCCACCAGGGGGCGGAGATGAGCAAGGAGCAGTCTCTCCAGGGTCTTCATCAAGTGGGACGTCAAGGCCACCGGTCTGAAGCTGTTCAGGTCTTTGGGGTGGGAAGTTTTTGGTACAGGTACCACACAAGATGTTTTCCACAGCTGTGGTACCCTCCCCAGTTTCAGGCTCATGTTGAAGATATACGTCACAATCCCACACAGCTGGTCTGCACAGGACTTGAGGAGCTTTGCGCTGATGCCGTCCGGTCCCGACGCCTTCCTCGCCTTGATCTTCCTCAGCTCCGTCCTCACCTGGGTCTTGGTCAGGGTCAGGATGGGGGGCTGTGTGTTGGGAGTGTGGGGGGGGGGGGTGTCGGTGGAGTGGGGAGTGGGTAGCAGGACTTGATTTCTTAGAGGCAGCAGTGGTTGTTGTGCAGACAGGGGGGAGGGCGGTTGGTCAAACCTATTGAAAAACAGATTCAGGTTGTTCGCCCACTCCCTGCCCCCCGTGGCCTGGGGGGAGGTATTCTGGAGCCCCGAGATGGTTTTGAGGTTTCTCCAGACCCCGCTGATGTCGCTCTGTAGCGGCTTGTCCTCCATCTTCTTCCTGAAGCTGTCCTTGCCTTCTCTGATCTTTCTCCTCAGCTCCCTCTGTACGGACTTCAGCATCTCCCTGTTCCCCGACCTGAAGATCCTCTTCTTCTCTCTCAGAAGTGTTTTTATCTCAGGGTTGATCCAGGGTTTGTTGTTTGAGTGACGCCGTATGGTCTTGGTGGGAACGGATTTGTCCACACAGAAGCTGAGGTAGCCCGTGAAGGTGTGAATGAGGCCATCGATGTCCTCACCATGTGGATCGCAGAGCTGCTTCCAGGCAGTGGCTTCAAAACAGTCCTTTAGAGTGTCCATTGTCTCCTCAGACCATAACTCCACAGTGTGCATGGCCGGAGGTTGTCTGTGCACTAGGGGTTTGTACACCGGTCGGAGATGAACCAAGTTGTGATCCGATCTCCCAAGTGGGGGGAGTTGTGATGAGGTGTACGCCTCCTTAGTGTTTGCGTAGAACAAATCCAGTGTTTTATTGTCTCTAGTGTGGCATGTGACATACTGGGTGAAAGTGGGCAGAATGGGAGACAGTGAAACGTGGTTGAAATCGCCTGAGATGAGGAGAAGAGCATCTGGGTGTTCTGTCTGCAGCCTGCTGGTTACTGAATGGATGACGTCACGCGCTGTCCCAGCGTTCGCCGTCGGATTTGCATAAACAACAATGCAGATCACGTGTGAGTGTTCTCTCGGGAGATATGTAGGCCTCATGCTAACAGCTAGCAACTCAATGTCTTTGCTGCAGTGTCGTTGTTTAACAGTGATATGTCCCGGTCTGCACCAGTTGTTGTTAACATACATTATCACTCCACCGCCCCTAGTTTTGCCACTCTCTGGTGTTCGGTCAGCTCGTATCATGTGAAAACCCTCCAGCTCAATGTTAGCATCTGCTGCTAGTTCAGTTAGCCACGTCTCAGTAAACAAAAGGAGAGAGCACTCCCGGTAAGTGCTATCATAACGGGAGATAGCCGCTAGCTCATCTAACTTTCCCAGTATCGACCGTACATTTCCCATGACAACAGATGGAAGGGAGGGTCTGTACCTTATATTTTTTGTCCTCCGCCTTACTCCAGCCCGGCAGCCGCGGCGTTTTCGCCTCAGTTCTCTCGGTATGTCGAGTTTTTCCAGTGGGACCGGGTGGCGGTTAAATGCTAGCAGCTCTTCCCTGTTATATCGTATCCTGCTATAAACAGTGGCTCCGTCCACCGGCTCAGGAGACATTTGGGACAATCTGTGTGTCCGTGATATAAGTGGGGTGAAAAAAAAAAAAAGTGATCAAAAGAGAGAGGAAGGGAAAAAAAAACTCGGAATCGAGCCGCTGTTGCAAAAGGCAGCCGACTGGTGTGGCGCCGAGAGGGAAAAAAATAGAATATCTGAGCTTTTTTTTTTTTTTTATTTCCCCGACCACCCCATCGGGGGGAGATTGAAGCCAAAATTTATGTAAACCAAACAATTAAATAACGATCGCCTTATGTGGAAAGAAAATCAATTACACAAACTCTTTTCTGGGTGAATTTTGACACTGTTGCTTCTCTGTACTGTTTTGATATGGGTGATCGTCCATATCAAAACAGCGAACCTGTTTGTAACAAACTTTCAGGCCTAAACATTCCTGTATAGCAGGCGCCCCCTCAAAACTGTCTGCAGTGAAATGATCACTACAGAGTACAGAAGATGGTGTTGGTTGCCATTTGTCCCTTGTTCTCTGTACTTGCTTTGCACATTTTTTAAGAAGATCTGGATCTTTTGGGAGTACGAACAGGCTTATACGTTCACTGGAGCAATTAGAACACCCAGCTGCCACGCAATGTTTCGTCATTTCTTCGCAGATGTAGAAGCTAAACAGCTTGTTTACGTTGACAGCACACGGATCAACCAAGATGAACTTCACCTCATGACGTCATGTCTGGAAATGAGGCGAGTGTCAGGAGATCGTGTTAGTGCAACACGGCGCTAAATTTGAATTCACTTGGAAATATTTTTCCACTTATTTAGCGTTCTAAGTCAAAAGAACAACTATATGGACGAATGAAGATAAATTCATACTGAATATTGATCCATAGTTCCTAAATCGTGTCACAGACACTTTAAAAGCACATTTTCAGATAAATTTGTCCATGTGATTTGTCACGTTTCTCACCCATTTCTTTTATTAAAAGATGTTAAGTAAATTCATGGGTCAGTGCAAACACTTGACTTTAAAAGTACCAAGCTGTCACACGGGGGGAAGGGGGGGATCCTGAAAAAAAAAACAAAAACGAACAAAAAATGCATCAAGAATCATTTTAAAATCAAATCGGAGACCCTGAATCATAATTGTATCATGAGGTGCCTAAAGATCTTGAAGTAGTAGAAATATTCTTGAACAACCATTAAATGAATGGGGGGGGGGGAATTCTATAAATAACCAATTTTGGTCACATCTTACTCAGGCATATCTCAAAGTGCATAAAAACTCAATGTGCACTGTTGGTAGCGTTAACATTTGTTTCCCTTTTGAAATAAAATATACTACATCCTGGTCATAACTGACCTTGGCACATCACAAAGTGCATTTAGCTGAATAAAAAAAGAACTGTCAAAGGCTTCAGTGCACAAACCCCCCCAAGAAAAGACTGATAACATTAACAAACATTGCACATTCACTATTGTGGTTTGTTTTGTTTTAAGTCACCACATGTGTGAGTAGGAACCTCAGGGTACACGCTGGACAGATCGCCAGTCCATTGTAGGGCAGATATAATTTTCAAGATTGAAGATTTCATTTGTCAATACTACTATATGTACAGGACATACAGAAGAATTGAAATTGTGTTACTCTCTCTCTCTTCGGTGGTGTGTGCAGTATAAAAAAACAAAAGGGATAAGGCTGGAAAAACGACAGCAGTCTATATACAGTAATGTTACCCATAGTGCAAATAGCCACAAAAGATAAGACCCAGACATCCCATAGTGCAAATAAAGAGAAACGATGAAACCCAGCAATCCTATATACAGAAAAAGTAGAGCAGTAATACTCATAGTTGCAAGTTTGATGCGGTAATGTAGGTGCAGACAGTGACAGATAGGGCTGCACATGAACAGTATTGCAAAACAGACAGCAGCAGATATGGCATTTGTGCAAATGGTTGCAGTAAAGATGTATTACTGTTGGTGTGCGGGGGGGGGGGGGGGGGGGTTTGAGTGCGTTCTGGACCATGGGGGGGGGGGTCTGGGTCCTGATGGCCTGATGAACAAAGCTGTTTAGCAGTCTTGTGGAGTGGGCCCGGAGGCTCTGGTACCTTTTTTCCTGAGGGCAGGGGGCTGAAGAGGGAGTGTGAAGGGTGGGAGGTGTCGCCTGCAATGTTGATTGCTCTGTGGGTGAGGTAGATGTCCGAGAGGGGAGCAGAGGAGCACCGATGATCTTGCTGGCTGCTTTCAATATGCAATGTCGTGTCTTCCGGCAGGAGGCGGTGCAGCTTCCATACCACACCGTGATGCAGCTGGTGAGGATGCTCTCATTGGTGCCCCGGTAGAATGAGCACAAGCTGGGGGGTGGGGCTTGTGCTGTCCTCAGTTTGCGACGGAAATGGAGATGAGTTTGAGCCTTCTTGGCCAGTGATGTGGTGTTGTTGAACCAGAAGAGGTCCTCAGAGATGTGCACTCCCTGGAACTTGGTGCTGCTCATAGCTGCGCTATCGATGATCAGAGGGGATGCGGTGTGTGTCCCCTCCTGAAGTCGACCACAATCTCCTTGGTTTTTCCCACGTTCAGGAAGAGATTATTGTCTTTACTTCACTGGACCAGTTGGCTCACCTCATTTCTGAAGTTGGCCTCCTCATTGTTAGTGATGAGGCCCACCACCGTTGTCGTCTGCAAACTTGATGATGTGGTTGGTGCTGTAGGCTGATACACAGTCGTGGGTCAGCAGGATGAAGAGCAGCGGGCTGAGCATGCACCCTTGTGGGGCCCCTGTGCTCAGTGTGATGGTCTTGGAGGTGTTGCTGCCAACCCGCACATTCTGTGGCCTCCCTGTGAGAAAGTCCAGCACCCAGTTACAGAGAGAGGTTTGGAGTCCCAAGTGTTTGAGTTTTTGTTTTAGGTGCTGGGGGATGATTGTGTTGAATGCTGAACTGAAGTCTAAGAACAGCATTTGCACATTTTTGAGTCCAGGTGGGTGGGGGCTGGATGGAGAGCAGCAGCGATGGCATCTTCTGTGGATCTGTTTGACCTGTATGCAAACTGAGATGGGTCGTGGGAGGGAGGGAGGATGAAGCTGATGTTCTGCATGACCAGTCACTCGAAGCACTTCATTATGATGGGGGTCAGTGCTACGGGGCCAGTAATTGTTGTAGCTGGATGGGACAGGCTTCTTTGGGATTGGTATTATGGTAGCAGTTTTGAAACATGTGGGAACAACAGTTTGACTCAGGGAGATGTTGAAGATGTCGGCCAGGACACTCTTGAGCTCCTCTGCACAGTCCTTCAGAAGGTGACCTGGTATGTTGTCTGGTCCAGCTGCCTTGCGCGGGCTGATCCTGGAGAGGGTCATCTTCACGCTAGCCAGATCCAGGCTTATGGCCTGCTTGTCTGGAGGAGGAGTGGTCGTCTGTGCTGGTGTGCTGTTTTGTGCTTCAGAGTGGCCAAAGACGTCATTTAGGTTGTTTAGCAGTGTGATGTCACTTGCACAGGTCTGAGATGGAGGTTTGTAGTTGGTGAGGATTTGTATGCCACACCAGAGGAAACCTACTTCTCTGGTGTTGCTGAAGTGGCCGGATATTTTCTTGTTGTACTGTCGTTTTGCTTCTTTGATGCCATGGGACTGGTTGGCCCTGGCTGTTGTCAGTCCTGCAGTGTCGCTGGCCCTGAAGGCTGCATCCCAAGCCCTCAGGAGCCTGTGGACCTCTGCTGTCATCCATGACTTTTGGTTAGCACGAACAGTGATGGTGTTTCAGTAAGTGACATCATCAGTGCATTGAGTATGTGTGTATGTATGTGACAACAACCTCAGTGTACTCCTCTAGGTTTGTGTGTCCATTGTGAGTGGTTCCATGCTTGAAAGTGTCCCAGTCTGTAGTGCTGAAGCAGTCTATCAGAGCTCTGGTCACACACATACCTGCTTTTTTGTTGATCTGATTGTTTTCACTCTGGGTTTGTATGTCGGCCTTAACAAGATGGTAACGTGGCCAGAGAGACCCAGGTGTGTGTGTGGGTGTGTGTGTGTGTGGGGGGGGCATGAGTTGTGTACACCAGGTCCAGCAAATTGTCTCCCCTTGTTGAAAAGTCCATGTGTTGGTGTAGTTTTAGTAGAAGGGCCTTTAAATCTGCATGGTTGAAGTCTCCTGCTGTGATGAGGAATCCATCTGGATGCGCTGTTTGTGTCTCACTGATGGCCTGATGGAGTTCTTTTAGTGCTTTGCTCCTCTCGCCAATGGTGGTGGGCGGGGCATACACAGTGACTAGTAGGACAGATGAAAACACTCTCGGGATGTAAAAGGGTCGGCACTTGATGATCATAAACTCCACCAATGGAGAACAGTGTTTATGCACAACAGTTGCATCTTGGCACCAAGCGTCACTGATGTAAACACGCATGCCTCCACCTTGTGTTTTCCCTCCTTCCAGCCCTCCTACCAGCCCGATAGCATGTTAGCCCTGCTAACTGAATGACAGAATCTGGTATATTGCCATTTAACCATTTTTCCATGAAGACAAAAGCACAGCAGCTCTACGCATCACGTTTGCATAATTCTCAAGAGTTGTATGTGGTCTATTTTGTTGTTTGGGGAGCGTACGTTGGCCAGAATGAAGGAAGAGATCGGGAGTCTGTGTGGGCTAGCAGTTAGCTTCATTTGGATACTTCCGCGTTTACCTCTCTTTTGTCGCCGCTCACACCGTCTATGGCATCTCCATTTGGGATGAGACACAGCACTCGAGTCCAGGGGTGTGGAGGTCTGGTGGAAAAGACCTAGGCCACTGAGTTCTCTGTAATGTTCTGATCCAAGATGTTTGGACATATTCCTTATCTCTAGAAGGCTGTGGCGACTGTAGCTTGTGTGCAGCATCATATACAGACATTAATCACATGAATATATACTTAGGTGTAATTTAAACAACACTAAATGGCACAAAACACAAAGGTGATAAAACACATTTTGTGAAACGGTGATAAAATGATATAAAAATGTGATACAATGTGATAAAAAACATTTTATCTGTAATTTTAATCCTAATATGATAAAACACTGAGTAGCTTTTATTTTCATTTGCATTTTCAGTTTTAATTGTGAGACTTTTAACTTTGAAGGAAATACCCCACCCGCAACAGTAGGTTTACATGTAAATCTGGCCCTCAGAAAGTGAAGCCAAATTTTTGTGGCCCTCACTACCATCAAAGTTGCCCATTCCTGCCCTATGCTGTCTTACTATAGAATGTGTAAAGCGCTCTGTGGTCACCAAACTTGCTACAAAGGTTCACCTTGGGATCCTGACATACAAATATGGGTTGTATACTTTATTTATATTCATGGATGATGGGTTTCTCATAATTTGGTTGGTAATTATATTGAAAAGTTAAACACTGTTCTCCATCCATATTGGGATCTTCAAAGAAAACGGAGGCGGAGGATATTGCACTCGCATCAGCGTGCTCTTGTTGATGTTTGGGATCATTTGGGGAAATCCTTGTGTGTTTTGGACTGAGTTAGAACTTTGAGGAGACCATGGCTACTGTGGAGATCATTGAAAATCATTGATAGGTCAAAAATTGACTAGACCTCTCAATGATCTCTCGGTGAGCTTCACAACCATGTATAAAGGGGTATAAGAAACATTGCTATAATTCTCCCCTCCAGGAGCAACAGCAACTTTGGTACAAACAACATCTTCAGAATCTACAGAAACTGAGGCAAGACAAGGCTAAACAAAATCAGAAGGAGGGTAACAGTTCTGCACCGCCACCACCGCCGCCCAACATCCAGAGCGCCCCTCCTCCTCCTCCATCAGAACCACCGAAAAGCACACCACCTCCACCACCTCCTAAAGACGAGCCCCCAGCACCACCTCCTCCACCTGAGGAAGTTAGGGTAAGGTTTCACAAAATGTAAGAAGTTCATGAAAGGAATGCAACTATCTTCTTTTAACTATTTTAGCTGAATTGTGTTGGTGCTTAAGAAACTGTACCTGATCTTTCAATATGTTTAAGCCTTGGTATTTGAGTCAAAGTGATTCAGCCTGAAAGATACACTTGTTTATTTCAGCATTAGAAATATTTCAGGTAGTTGTAAGCTGTGTTCTATTAACTGGTACACCTAAATCCTAGGATCTGGAATTATTTGTTCATTTGCATTGTGGGTAAAACTCTATGGCAAATTTAAACAAAAAAAATGTAGGCTGAAGAGACATTGTGCTTTTTTTGTCTGGATTTTTAAACAAGAAAATTTAGTTCTGAAGTGCTGTGAATGAATATTTAGAGATCAATCAAATCATCAGTTGCAGTTGGTATGCACTCAAAGGCTGTTCTGCAGGGTTGTTTAGATCATCAGACTTATTGTGGTTAAAGCCGTAACACAGAAGTGTTAAAAGGCTTTTAAAAACAAGCCAAATCAAGCACTTATAGAAATTTTTCAATGGATCTAAGCATTATTTATATTGTTTGCATAAATTTACAGAGTGAAAATGTAGGAAATCCACCTACATTTACAGAGACAGTAAGTCACTCTACTTATTTCCTAATTGTCATAGTGTCCATTCATATTTTACCGTAAAGTTTGTTGTGAATTATTTTAAAATATAGTTAAATCACCATGTTTATTTTTCCCTTGGTAATTGTGATGTTTGTGGTTTTTCCTGTTAATATCATTTTTATACATGTCGAACACATGAAAATTTTATCAGTGATACTGATAAAATGAGTTGCTCATTTAAAACAGCTGTCCTTGCCTTCATCTGTTTATTTCAGTCCCCTTCATTACAGCCCACAATTGCATATGTTAAAGTACTAAATATCATTATATTAATATGCACATTGATATGCTTTGTTTTAGTCTTGCCTTGTTTCTGTTTATAGCCCGATTTGCCAAAAGACCCAGAGGAAGCTGCTCGTCTCCAGCAGTTACAGGCTGCAGCAGCGCAATGGCAGCAGGTCCAACAGCAGCGAGCAAGCTTACAATACCAGGCCCTCATGCAACAACATGAAAAGCTTCAGCAAGTACTTGAAAAATATCAGCAGTTCATTCAGCAACCTGCCAACCTACCAGTAAGTAAATGGCCAACAAGATTTTAGATTGCATTCAAATGCATATAGACCTGACTGTTTATAAAATACAAGACAACTAAATAGCATAATGACTTCATTGTCCTTTGTTCCAGACAATGTCTGCTGAAATGCAGCTGAGGCATTATGAAATGCAACAGCAACAGTTCATCCCTTTATTCCAAGACTGGGATCGCTCTTTCATGCTTTGGTATGAACAGTTTCAGACCTATCCCCATAAAGATCAATTACAAGACTATGAGCACCAATGGAAGCAGTGGCAGGATCAAATGAATGCTACCAAAGCCCACCTTCAAGAAAGGGTGGCCACTCTCACTGCCATGGTACCATACGCCTCAAACCAGTACAGCAGTGGGATGATGGGACAGTTTGGTCAGTTTCCTGGACAAGACATGCAGCAGCAGTCTGTAAACCCAGGTATGCAGCAGTCCACAGCTGTTGCTGGTCCCAGGCCTCAGGATGTCCAACCCACTGGATTTGGACCACATTCAGAATTACCCATTGGACCTCCTGTTCGAGGACCTGATCCTGTTGATATGGGAGTCAGACCTCCAGAACCACCGGTTGGTCAGCCACCAAGCTTTAACAGCGGTCCAGGGTCAGTTGGTATTTCATTGTTCTTAAATTTTCTTGTATTCATCAACATAATTAAGGACTATTTTAAAATGCTTGATATTCAGTTAATATTTTTTTAAGTTTACTTTAAAAAAAAAAAAAGTAATCTTAAATCTTGAGTGTTCAGTGTTTTTACTCTCAGTAGTTTCTAAAATAAATGAATACATTTTTTATCGTCTTGCTGTTCTTAGGGCAACCAGCTCAAGATTTGACCGCCACTTTGATGGTCCTCCAAGGTTTGACCAGCCACAGCAACGTTTTGATGGTCCTCCAAGGTTTGACCAGCCACAGCAACGTTTTGATGGTCCTCCACGGTTTGACCAGCCACAGCAACGTTTTGATGGTCCGCCGAGGTTCAACCAGCCACAGCAACGTTTTGATGGTCCGCCGAGGTTCGACCAGCCACAGCAACGTTTTGATGGTCCTCCGAGGTTCGACCAGCCACAGCAACGTTTTGATGGTCCTCCGAGGTTTGACCAACCACAGCAACGCTTTGATGGTCCTCCGAGGTTTGACCAGCCACAGCAACGTTTTGATGGTCCACCGAGGTTCGAGCAGCCACAGCAACGTTTCGATGGTCCTCCAAGGTTCGACCAGCCACAGCAACGTTTTGATGGTCCTCCTCGATTCGATCAACCAAGGCCCCGCTTTGATGGTCCTCCTCGATTCGATCAACCAAGGCACCGCTTTGATGGTCCTCCTCGATTCGATCAACCTCGATTTGGACAGCAACCTAGGTTTGAGCCTCCAAGACATCCTGGCGCTCCACCTCGTCTTGAGTGTCCACCAGTACCTCAGCAAAAACAGCAAGGTCCCCAACCAAAGGCGGTGTCAGCCACTCAGCAGCCTGCAGCTTCAGAAAACAAAACTACTGGACTTCCAGCAGATCAGCTTGGCCAATCTGAAAAAGAAAAAACTGAATCAGAGCCAGATAAAGAGAAAAAACTTGTTGACATGGCTGATGACAATTTGCTTGGTAGTGAAGGCTTTTTTCTCCAAAGTGAGCCAATTCCTCAGACATTAGATAAAAAAAAGGAGGAATCTGCTGAAGGTAACACTTCTGACAAAGGTGATTCTAATTCTGCTCCAGAATCGAAAAAAAGCACCCAAAATTTGCTCACACCAGATGGAAATTTGCCAGACAAAAAACCAACACAGACCCCAGAAACACAAGAACTCCAACCAGAACCACAAATTTCTGATCAAATGCAGCCAAAACCAGAAGATCCAAGGCCATCTCCTGGTAGGGGGCAAGGCCAGCCCCATGGCCAGTTGGATGATTGTGGTCGTGGGGACATTAAACCCCCAAATACTGTCCCAACAGAGATGGAGATAGAAGAAGAAATGCCTTATGATTATGCACCACCTGAAGAAAGCGTAGAAATGCACCAAGAGCAGGAAGACTACTCCGATTGGCAAGATCCTTCATATGAGGAGTTTGGTGGTGGGGAGCCAGAGGTGCCTCCTGAAGAAATCTGGATGCCAGAAGAGCAGTACTTCCCTGAAGAAGAGTATTATGAAGAGCCAATAGCTGGACCTTTCAGGGGGAGAGGTAGGCCACCATTGATGAGAGGAAGGCCCCCTATGGGACGAGGTGGTCCCCCTATGGGAAGAGGCGGCCCCCCACTTGGAAGAGGAGGTCCCCCACTTGGAAGAGGAGGCCCTCCTATGGGCAGAGGGGGTCCACCCATGGGTAGAGGTGGTCCACCTCCACACATGATTAGGGGTGGTCCACCTATGGGTAGAGGAGGCCCAATGGGTAGAGGAGTCCCTCCCAGGGGAAGGGGAGGACCACCAATTGGAAGAGGAGAGCCTTTGGATAGCTACTGGGAAGAACCTGAGTCAGCTGAGTACTTGGAGGAGGGAGATCCTTACTGGGTAGAAAGTAGACCCCCAATGAGAGGCATGAGACCCCCGTTTCCTCCTGGCCGTGGTCGCCCTCCACGTGGCCACCCAGCTTTCATGCATCCAGGACGAGGACGCCCCCTTCACCCACCACATGGGCCAATAGATCATGAGTCATTAGGTCATGAAATGGAATCTGATGATACCAACATGGATCCATCAGGATACGCTATGTACCCTCCTAGCCATCCAATGCATCCGGATATGGGAAGAGGGAGGCATCGTGGGCCGCCACCACATGAGATGATGGAAGAGCCAATATATGCTGAAGAAGGGGAGGAAGAATCAATTTGGGAGCCACCACATGGCAGAGGCCGTCCTCCACCTCCACATGAAATCATTGATAGGGGAGGAATGAGGAGGCGACCTGTTGGTGGTCGAGGAATGGCAAGAGGCATGTGGCGGCCTGGTCCAGTGCGTGAGGAATATGAAGAGCAATATAATGAAGATTTCCCTGTAGATTATGAACATGAGGAAGATGGGCATCGCTGGCCTCCACCACGAGACTATCCACGTGATGACTATCCTCCTGATAACTATCCTCGTCATGATGCAAAGTATTATGATTCAGACTGGGACAGACAGCATGCTCCTCCTGAGGGGGACTATCCTCCACGCATGCCATCGCCAGAGCGCTTTAGAGATGAACGTTGGTTTGAAGAAAGGGAAAGGGCTCATGCATATCCATATGATGACCATGAGAGGCCAAGAGGAGAGCTCAGAGTTCGTGACTATGGTGACGAGCCAACATACCATCAGGAGGAATCACCATACCCACCTCCTTCAGACTGGGAAAGGTCATCTAGGCTACCTCCACCACACGAGAGAGAGAAATTATATCCGTCTGACTACGAAGGTCACAGACCACACTATGAAGAGCAAAGGGAAACCCTTCCATTGGATGTACCACCACCAGCTGCTGCTCCTGGTACAAATTTGCCAGAGAGCTCAGTTGATCCAGCACTTCAAGGAGACAGAGCAAGTGTACTTGCCCTCTCTCAACGTCAACATGAGATCATCCTGAAAGCTGCTCAAGAGCTTAAACAAATGAGGTATTTTCTAGTCTCTTATCATTGTTCATTAATGAAAGGAAATGCTGAAAAAAGTAAAACAGTTTTTTAAAGCTATCATTAGCTGTCTTTTTTAATTATTGTTTTTCATTTTGGGTCTGCAGGGAATTGCAGGAGGCAAAGACCCCCAGCAGTGAAGCCCAATCTGCAAAGAATGATATATTGTCAGAGCTACCTGCTGGTCTCCTTGGTTTGGAGATCCCAGCAGATGTCAGAAATGTTCTAAAGGTAGATGAATTATAATTACTTGCTTTTCATTTGCAGAGTTGTATTTTTACAGTTTTGCATTTCATTACTTGTTCAAATCTGTCCTCAGGAGATGACTGCAGCATCACAGACAACTGCAGCTGATCCTGTATCTGTGGACACAGCTGCTCCATCAGCACACTACCAGTCATCTGTCCCTGCTGCACCTGTGCCCTCAGTGATTCCAAAGACTGTTGATTATGGACATGGACATGGTATGAGCAGCACCATATACAGTACTGTGCATAAATCTTAGGCAACCCCTTATCGTTTTAAATATTTTACTGGAAAAGGGAAATGAGTGTATGGATTTATGGAAACATGCAAATATAAATGGAAATACAGTATACAAGCCAAAAACAGTTTGTACAATTTTACAAGCTTCAGAGTCATTATTTGATCTGACCATCTTTATTCAGTCTGAACTTTAGTCTCCAGGCTTTTTGAAGGATATTCTAAAACTCTTCTTTGGGCAATTGCTGGCTTTTGTTCCATTTTATTATTATTATTATTATATGCCTGTCTCTAAAGACAGGATGTACAGCTCCAGAAAAAAAAATTAGGGGACCAAAGAGATCACTGCAAAATTATCACTTTATCTGGTTTTACTATTAAATATGTATGTGTTTGAGTACAATGAACAATTTTATTTTATTCTCTAGCCTGCTGAAAACAACCCACCCAAATTCCAAGTTAAAATGTCATCATTAAGAGTATTTATTTACAGTAAATGACAACTGGTCAAAACAACAAAAAATGTTGCTTTTAGATCAGATACTGCACAGAAAACACGTTAATTCTTAAACTCTGCAATACTTAAGTTTTAACGTGGGAAGAACTCAGAAATCTGTATTTGTGGAATAACTGAGATTTTTATTCACAGCTTTTATGTGTGTACCATGCTTAGGTGACCACCTAATCAGTCCATGGTAGATCAACTGAAGGGTCAGGTGTATCTCTCAGATCCTGTGTTAAATCTTTGCTGGATTTTTTTTCCCCTTATTTCCATAGGGCACAAATTTGGACAGATACTGTTCAACTGCTCTAGATGGTTTCCTAGGTCTAACATTTCTTCTTTTGCCTTCCATTGGTCCAGTTTTCTCAAAAAAATTAAGAAATTGGACTACGTTCAGGTTAGGGCTGGGTAAAACAATAAGTATCGCAGAATAACTTTTCCTTGATAGAGACAGAAAACATGGTTGATAGAATGTCGATAGAACTCATTTGTTCTGTGTTTTGACGGACAACACAAAAAGCCAATGAAAATGAGAATACACGACACCGAATCAATCATGTGGCTGGAAGTCATGTTCAATTGATGCACACAACAATGTGCACACCTGCTAATGTTTGGGCTAGCGCGGCTGTGTAAGAGTTGGAGCGAGTTAAAAAGAAAATGACGGCAAAACATGAATGAAAAGTCCAGTGACAGTGTTACCAAAGAAGACACCGAAATGCACGCTGCCTAATGCTCAATAGATGAGGAGACTGTTGAAAAGAAGGGTCCGAGGAATTCAGTAGTGTTAGGATATTTGGGCTGTTTAAAGTCTGACAAGAAGCAGCTTAGTGGGCACTGTCAACTGTGTTGCAAGCACATTCCCACAAAATCAGGTAATGCTACAAATCTTTACCATCTGAAATGGTGCCATCCTTTTGAGTGCACAGAATGCAAGACTTTCTGTCCCAGACTTAAGCAAGATTTAAGCGGCTGATTGAAGTAATTGACCCTCGTTAGTAACTCCCTGGCCGTAAATAATTCTCCCAGACGACACTTCCCCAGCTGTACATGGAATGTAGAGAAACGGTTGAAAAGGAGCTGCGAAGTGTGCCATACTTGGCTACTATGTCAGATTTGTGGTCAAGTTGCACATCTGAACCATATATGATCCTCACTGCCAACCAACTTCATTGATCAAGATTGGAATTTGAAAAGCAAATGTCTTCAAACTTTCCTGAAAACCACACAGGTGAAGTCATTGCTTTAGGACTGACTGAAGCACTTGCATTCTAGAGACTGAGTGAAAACAAACAAGTCTGCATCACGACAGTGGGACAGATATAGTGAAGGCCACATCACTAAACAAGTGGACATGGCTGCAGTGCTTTGGGCATGTACTTCACTCAGCTATCGGTACGTTGGTGAGCAGAATAAATGTTTATATTTTATGATGTTTTATAATTATATGAAATACAGTTGTATAATGTTCTACACTACATTTGTCACATTTAACTTCTTACAGAAAATAAATATTTAAAATTAATCTTGTGATATCTTCATATCTCACTTAGGAGTATAAAGGAACCTTTAAGCTTGACAGAAATAGTGATTTGATTTCCATCCATCTTCTTCCGCTTAATCCTTTTCTGGTCGAATGGGGGGGGGGGGGGGGAGCCTATCCCAGCATCTTTGGGCGAGAGACAGGGTACACCCTGGACAGATCGCCAGTCCATTGCAGGGCCAACACAGAGAGACAGACGACCATTCACTCTCACAGTCATACCTAAGGACAATTTAGAGTCCCCAGTTTGATGCCAATTAACCTAACGTGCATGTTTTTGGCATGTGGGAGGAAACCAGAGAAATCCCGGAGTAAACCCACGCAGACACGGGGAGAACATGCAAACTCCACACAAATCACTGTTGGTCGGGGGCTGGGATCGAACCCAGGATCCCCAGGCCAAGAGTGAGTTGCTGTGCTGCCGCAGTGCTAACCACTCCGCCACCGCGCTGCCCACTGATTTGATTTATATTGCAATATATATCTATCGATCAATATGGGGAAAAAAGTTATTGTGACTGGAATTTTATTATATTACCCAGCCCTAGTTCAGGTATAAGGACTAGACTGTGATGAGTGGAAAAACCAGCCAGTGTCCAAAGCAGGACTTTGAAAGATCTTCAGATTGCCTGGAGAACTGTTGGCCAGAAGCACTTAAATTACTAGGGATGCACAATAATATTATTGGTACTTTATCTGTAGTTGTGAGCCACTGTAACAAAAACGTGCCTGCCTCCTGTCTGGAAGTTTTTAAGGTATTTGAAATGCGAGGATGAGCAAAAACACATTCCTTTAACACTGCAAACTTAATTTCTCATCTTAAGAGCTGCCAACCAAACCAATGCAAGGAATTTACAAAGCTTAAACGGGAGAAAGGGGAGAAAAAACAGTGACTGTGACCATCCAAAGGCTAAAGGCATCACTCGGACACTTACAGAGCCTGTTTTCAGTTGTCGAGTTCAGCAGACTTGTGGACTTCATTGAACCTCGCTACACAATGCCCAGTTGTAGGCAATTTCCAGATGCAACCTGAATTGCAAGGTGTAACTTTTAACGTCACATTTTGAGGTGGTTCTGTTTGAGAAAGTTGAGATGATGCATAGGGCTGCAACGACTACTCAACAAATAGTTGTTAGTTGCAGCCCTAATGATGCATGCTTTGTAGGCTCCTATTATGATGCAGTTTATTTGATCCAGTTTACAGTCCCTCCAGGATTTCATAGGATGTTTTTATGATTTTTGCAGCCCAAAAAGCCTGAACTCATGGGAGCTTTTTTAAAAAGTTGCAATAGAAGTTGCAATGTTTTTAGTGTTTTTTTGCACTAATAGTTGTGGGAAGAATTACAAATTTTAAAGCAGATGGTTTTTTTTCCAGTTTACTGCAGTGATATTCTATATACAGTGGGGCAAAAAAGTATTTAGTCAGCCACCAATTGTGCAAGTTCTCCCACTTAAAAGATGAGAGAGGTCTCCAATTTTCATCATAGGTATGCCTCAACTATGACAGACAAAATGAGGGGGAAAAAAATCCAGAAAATCGCATTAAAGGATTTTTAATGAATTAATTGGTAAATTCCTCGGTAAAATAAGTATTTGGTCACCTACAAACAAGCAAGATTTCTGGCTCTCACAGACCTGTAACGTCTTCTTTAAGAGGCTCCTCTGTCCTCCACTCGTTACCTTTATTAATGGAACCTGTTATCAGTATAAAAGACACCTGTCCACAACCTCAAACAGTCAGACTCCAAACTCCACTATGGCCAAGACCAAAGAGCTGTCAAAGGACACCAGAAACAAAATTGTAGACCTGCACCAGGCTGGGAAGACTGAATCTGCAATAGGTAAGCAGCTTGGTGTGAAGAAATCAACTGTGGGAGCAATTTTTAGAAAATGGAAGACATACAAGACCACTGATAATCTCCCTCGATCTGGGGCTTCATGCAAGATCTCACCCCGTGGGGTCAAAATGATCACGAGAACGGTGAGCAAAAATCCCAGAACCACACGGGGGGACCTAGTGAATGACCTGCAGAGAGCTGGGACCAAAGTAACAAAGGCTACATCAGTAGCACACTACGCCGCCATGGACTAAATCCTGCAGTGCCAGACGTGTCCCCCTGCTTAAGCCAGTACATGTCCAGGCCCGTCTGAAGTTTGCTAGAGAGCATTTGGATGATCCAGAAGAGGATTGGGAGAATGTCATATGGTCAGATGAAACCAAAATAGAACTTTTTGGTAAAAACTCAACTTGTCGTGTTTGGAGGAGAAAGAACACCATACCTACTGTGAAGCATGGGGGTGGAAACATCATGCTTTGGGGCTTTTTTTCTGCAAAGGGACCAGGACAACTGATCCGTGTAAAGGAAAGAATGAATGGGGCCATGTATCATGAGATTTTGAGTGAAAACCTCCTTCCATCAGCAAGGGCACTGAAGATGAAACGTGGCTGGGTCTTTCAGCATGACAATGATCCCAAACACACTGCCCGGGCAACGAAGGAGTGGCTTCGTAAGAAGCATTTCAAGGTTCTGGAGTGGCCTAGCCAGTCTCCAGATCTCAACCCCATAGAAAATCTTTGGAGGGACTTGAAAGTCCATGTTGCCCAGTGACAGCCCCAAAACATCACTGCTCTAAAGGAGATCTGCATGGAGGAATGGGCCAAAATACCAGCAACAGTGTGTGAAAACCTTGTGAAGACTTACAGAAAAGGTTTGACCTCTGTCATTGCCAACAAAGGGTATATAACAAAGTATTGAGATGAACTTTTGTTATTGACCAAATACTTATTTTACCGAGGAATTTACCAATTAATTCATTAAAAATCCTTCAATGTGATTTTCTGGATTTTTTTTCCTCTTTCTGTCTCTCATAGTTGAGGTATACCTATGATGAAAATTGGAGACCTCTCATCTTTTAAGTGGGAGAACTTGCACAATTGGTGGCTGACTAAATACTTTATTGCCCCACTGTAACAATACAAGAAAAGCCCAGGATTGTCAAAATTTTCCTATTACAGTGATTTGTAAATTAAGCAGAATCTTCTGCTATACAGAAAAACTCTTTTGTGCAACAGCAAATACCTACTTTAACACAATATCCATTACAACAGCTGAATTGCATTGAATGCATGTTAAAGAGTATAGATTTGGGAATTATTGGCAGCACCTTCATTTGGAAACTCCCTATCCCCAATCACTCGGTACCGAGTGGAGAGGAAAAAATAAATAATTCTATTGCTCTGTATCGTCTACTGGAGTCTGTTTTTCTGAAAGAAAAAAAATTACAGACAATATTCTCTCTTTCGTGTATAACTCTTACCTGTCTGTCTGCTGCACGTTGGTCTTGACACACACACTTGTCTTTTCAGACACACATCTTTCAATTTACTGCGGGACAGGGGGTTGCCAGTCCAGATCAGAGATTCACAGGTTTAAAGCTCATTGAACAGATGTAGTAATGATTTTACCTCTAAAGATGTATAAAATGTTCAAACACTGGCTGTGTTAGATTTGCTCGTATTGTTTGTGGTTTTACGGTGTCTCTCCTCACGTGCGCTCCCGCAACAGGGAGCTTTTGGGGCAGGCGGACTTTTTTCAACACAAACCCATCACTTCGTACACACAGTCAGGACGGAGACATGACGAGATGTCCTCCGGCAGGCTGGGAGAGATGGAGGAAGAGACGGTAAAACCTCGCGGGTGAATTTTTTTTTTTTTTTTAAGTCACACACTCTTGTTTGCTGATGTGTTCCCTTTATACTCACTGTAAACACGGAAGTGAATGCGGTGCAGCGATGCATTTGATTGGTTAGACTGAGCATTGGTGCGCCAGTCAGAGACAAATTTGATTGGTGAAATTGGTGGAAGTTGATGAGGATTGGCCAAAATTGCAGGAAAGTTGCGGTGATTGGATAAAGTTGCAAGGTCGTGCAATAGTTGCGCTGATTGGCTGATTTCGCGTGAACTGATGCAATCGCGAAATCCTGGAGGGACTGAATTTATATCATGCTGGGTTCAAGTAAGTCTGTAAAGCACAAGAAGCCTTATTTGTGTTTATTCAGAAGTGTAAAATATGTTGATTATTAAGGTTGGTGCAAATGGTTTGTTACTGTACAGTGAATGCACTTCATTTTTACATGATCCCTGTAGACAGGTTGTATTCATTTACATTTTCTCTTGCTCTGGTTGTGGCTGTTTAAGCACTGTCACAGGAACAGTATCCTCCAAGCCTATTAAAAGGAGGAAGTTTACAGTTCTGTTGAACATGTTACTAAAACATTTTTTTATATTGAAACATTTATTTTTATAGACAACGATAAGTTGAGGTAGTGGTCTTATTTTCCTTGGGAAATGTGTCTATATGCCAGTTAATCATCACTGTAAGACAAAGGAAATGTAAATAGGTGGGAAAAAATGTGCGCATATATCAGTATCTGCATCGGAAAATTTATTTTCAAAAGATCAGCATACGTTATAAAAAAAAAATCTAATGTTGTGCATCCCTCTCCTTGGAAGCAAAAATAAAGAAATTACTTATTGCACAGTACTGGAGCTCCTTCTATCATTTTAAATGAAAAGTTATTTTTGGGAATTGGTTCTGATAAAAAAAAAAAAAACAACTTGCACTTTAGAGCCTGGAGCCACTGTTGAACGGATCTCATATGGCGAAAGGATCGTGTTAAGGCCTGACCCATTGCCATCTGACAGGGGCTATGAAAAAGGTAAGTGTCAACTCTGTAAAACTTTTCTATACAGAGAAGACTTGATTTTCTGTTTTTCTAATTCTTTTGTATTATTTTAGAGCATCTTGGTCCCAGAGATCCATACAGTAGAGATCCATATTATGAAAGGCGATCAGACCCCTACTTGGACCGCCGCGAATACAGCAGAGAGAGAGAACTATATAGGGAAAAGTTTCCACCTGAATATGAAAGGGAGAGATATGAGAGGGAGCGCTTTCCACTCAGAGAAAGAGATGACAGGTAAGATCTTATGGGTTGGGTCCCTTTTTTTTTTTTTTTTTGTTCTACCTCTCAAGTGTACACAGATTTTTTTTTTCTTGTATAATATTTTCTGTTTTTGTTTTTGATTCAAGCACTCAGGCCATGGTTGAAGAAAGGTACTATCACATTGTGTCATGCATTGTGATTAGTCTCCAGTGTGCCTGTGTTTTAGCTTGAAATGCCTTTAAAGAAATGAAATTTGATGGTGCTTTTATTCTTTGTAGATCTCCGCTGGGACCTCCTTCACGTTCGGGATACAGGGAGCGAGAACACGAGCGAAGTGGCAGCCGTGATACAGATGATCATTATGGACGCCCTGGCTATGACAGACGTTCATATGATCGCACTTCTCTTGACCGCAGCTTGCCTGAGCGTTATGGCCACAGCGCCTCACCTTACCGTAAGTTTGACAAGTTAGTTACCAGTAAGAGGGTTGACAATAGCGTATTGATGATAAAAAGTTAGGATATGAATTTCTTTCTATTAAAATTAGAAACATTGACCTTGATTTATGAAGGGCATAGGTTGTAACCAGTTCTCTTCCTATCAGTGTTTTTTTTTTTCTTCTTTTGAAGCCACTTCATTTTAGCCTTTTTTCATTGTGTGGGGTAATTTCCTGTTGTCACCACTGTAGTTTCTACATTTCTGATCGGATTCATTGCAAACCTATACAGTTGAAACCAGAAGTTTACATACACTGTATAAAAACACAAATAACCTTTTTTCTCACTATCCTGTTTTAGGTCAGTTATGCTTACCAGAATTATTTCTATTTGCTAAATAATTTTTATATTTACTAAATGATTTTTTTTTTTTGGTTACTTTCTTTAAACTCAGAAATTGTTTCATTAAGATTTGGTAGCATTACCTTTAAACTGTATGACTTAAGTCAAACATTCTGGGTATCCTTCCATAAGCTTCTCACAATAGTTTGCTGGAATTGTGGCCCATTCCTCCTGACAGAACTGGTGTAATTGAGTCAGGTTTATAGGCTGCCTTGTTCACACACATCTTTTCAGTTCTATCCACAAATTTCCTCTGGGATTGAGATCAGGGCTTTGAGATGGCCACTCTAAAAGATTGACTTTGTTGTCCTTAAAGCAGGGGTGTCAAAACTCATTCCATGGAGGGCCACAACACTGCATGTTTTACCTCCACCCAGTGGCTTCAGCAGGTGTTTTCAGGATCAGCAATCTGTGGGAAGAAATTCAGTGAATTTACCTGTTGACACTGGGTGGAGGTAAAACATGCAGAGTCTTGGCCCTCCATGGAATGAGTTTAACACCTCTGCCTTAAAGGCACACTGTTTTAAAAAAAAAACAGAAAACTGGCGGCATTTAGTGGTGAGGTTCCATATTGCAGCGCACTGAAAATGTACACCCCCCACCCCCCCACACACACACACACAATGCAAGTGACTCTCCATGGAGACCATCAGGTGTCAAAACTTTTGCAATTGTCAAACACATATTTGCGAAGATGTCTCCAAGTGACTCTACCGATATGTCAAGTGGTAAGAGAAATTTAGGAAATGTAATGTGCAAAACTACCACAGACAATGCCAGTCAATAAATGTTCAGCAGTTGAATAGTGTTATTGTAAACATTAGCTAACTCTTTTCTATACAAATAGAAGTTAATGAGCAAAGTAACCGTTATGAACTATTTCATGAAAATATAGGGCTGGCAGGATACATGGTTTTTTTTCTCCATTTGCAGATTCATCCATTAATATAACGACATTTCGTTGAATTCACAGGTTATTTCTCGTATTTGCATCTCAGATTGAAACATTACAAAATGGCTAATCTTTATGCAGCGATTGCAATGCGTAAGCGTGTTGTAAAAATACAACCATCATGATCAACAAAATTACATTTTATAATGCTAAACGTTCCTTTATTAGGGTACATTACCTGTCCAGGAGAAAGCAGGTGACTTCGGCATCATTTGAGAGGCAAGGCTGAGATGGTTTGGACATATGCAGAGGAGGGATAGTAGATATAGTAGACCAAGGATGTTAAAGATGGAGCTACCAGGCAGGAGGAAAAGAGGAAGACCACAGAGAAGATTCATGGATGTAGTGAAGGAGGACATGGAGAGGGTTGGTGTTACAGAGGAAGATACAAGGGATAGGGTGAGATGGAGACAGATGATCTGCTGTGGCGACCCCTAAAGGGAGCAGCCGAAAGAAGAAGTCCCTCATCAGATGTTTCCATCGGGTAAAGGCAACACCAGTGTTTTTACGAGTCTTCTGTTTTTGCCTGTCCCGACGTCTTATTGTCTCATGTTTTCTTTTTTCTTTGAAGACAATTCACGATCTTTTTTTCTTCTTGACGAGAATAAGTATGATCTGCCATTTTTATAAATGCAACCCAAGAAAGTCCAACTCCAAGCAAAAATGTTTATAGTATAACTGCTCCTCTTCTATGTTTTCTTCTTCATATCCTGTTTTGTCAGCCAACGGTCAACTAACGCTACAGTGCCACCAACCTCTAAAGGCCAGTTTGTCATTACAACATAAATGGTTTCTTTTACAGCCAGCTGTGTGTTTGTCCCTTCGGAGCTAATGTAGAAACATGGTGGTGAAAAATGGCGGCCTCCATAACAGCGTGGGTCCAGCTCCGTGTAGATATAAATAACTTGTTCTAAGGTAACAAAAATTAAATTGCTTTTTATTTTTAAAGACTACACACTATTAAAAACATGTTTATACATGATTATCTTAATTTTTGATAAAAGATCATCCAAAAATTTACACGCTGTACCTTTAAGCCACTTTGTAACTAATTTGGCAGTACGCTTAGGGTCATTGTCCATTTGGAAGACCCATTTGCGCCCAAGCTTTAACTTCCTGGCTGATGTCTTGAGATGTTGCTTCAACATTTCCACAATGTTCTTTCCTCATTATGCCATCTATTTTATGAAGTGCAGCAGTCCCTCGTGCAGCAAAAGGCCCCCACAACACGATGCTGCCACCCCCGTACTTCAGTTGGGATGGTGTTCTCAGGTTTGCAAGCTTCCTCCTTTTTTCTCCAAATGTAACGCTGGGTATTATGGCAGAACAGTTCAGTTTTTAATTTCATCAGACCACAGGACATGTCTCCAAAAATTAAGGTCTTTGTCACTGTACGCATTTGCAAACTGTAATCTGGCGTTTTTACATTGCTTTTGGAGAAATGGCTTCTTCCTCGCTGTGTGGCTTTTCAGCCCATGTCATAACAGGACTCGTTTCACTGTAGATAATGACACTTTTTTTCCGGCTTTAGTCAGCATCTTCACAAGGTCTTTTGCTTTTGTTCTAAAGTTGATGTGCACATTTTGCACCAAAACGCATTCGTCTCTGGGACACAGAACCTGTCTCCTTCCTGGGCGGTATGATTGCTGGACATTCCCATGGTGTTTATACTTCTGTGTAGGGCTGTCACGGTGACAGCCCTACATTGGTACATCAATGTTGGTGTATGTAAACTTCTGACTTTGAAGAAGGTAATAAATTTTAAAAAAAAAAAAATTCATTTAGCAGGTAGAAATCATTTTGGTAATCCTTACTGACCTAAAACAGGAAAAGTTTAGTTTGATTTAATTTTAGATAGGGAGGGGATTAAAAAAAAAAAAAAATTACATGTATTTTTTATACAGTGTTTGTAAACTTCTGGTTTCATTTCATGTCTTTATTTCAAATTGTAAGCACAATTGAAATAACATACGATTCGTTAAATAAGAGAAAAAAAATCTTCAAATTTTATAAGCAAAACATGGTCAAAGGCTCCACTATACCAGACTAGGGAAATGGAGGGCTCTGCATGTCTGACTGCAGTTTTGTTCCCGCTTGGAAAAATAGTGGAATGATTTTTTTTTTTTTTTTAATTTAATTTTTTGTAAAGGGTATACAGGTCATTACAGCATTGCATTGTTTACATTTTCATCACATGTTCCCTTATTTTTTGCTATTTGACAACATTGGTAGGATAATTATTACAACACCCCCCATTTTTTTTTAAAGTGAAATAAAAAGTGAAATTAAGGAGAATTAAATAAAAAAACAAACAAACAAATAAACAAACAGAACAGCAAAAAACAAACGAACAGAAAATTAAGTAATTAAAAGTAAAAGAGCATCTGAGTAGCCTTGGAACAAAGAGCGGGACCATTATTGAAATGGTATTTGTCAAAGATTAGATCTAATGGAAGACACATATGTGGTCCAGGGTTGCCAAAAGTTCATGAACCCATCCATGTCCTGTCTCAGTGCGAATGTCAACTTTTCCATCGAGTAAATGTCTTGGATCACGTTAATCCAATCTTCAGGTGCAGGACAGTCCTTCAGCATCCATTTTTTAGTTAGGGCTTTTTTACTTGCCAATATTAAAACATTGAATAAGTATTTATCTCCTCGTCTTTCCAGTGAGTCCGGTAGTAAACCCAAATACAAAGTTACAAAAGAAAAGGGAACTGTTATTTTGAATATTTTCCCTAATATTGTCTGTACGTTGGTCCAATATTGGTGGATAACTGGGCATGACCAAAACACATGAAAATGATTTGCAGTCTTTTCACCACACAAGCGCCAACAGTTCAGCCCCTTATGGGTAAATTTGTTTTGTGCAGGTGTTCTGAAAAATCTTACCAAGTTTTTCCATCCAAATTCTCTCCACTGCAGGGATGAGGTACTTTTCCATTGCTGTTTATTTAGCTTTTCCCATATTTCCAGTTGTAAAGTGAAATTCCCCTCTTTTTCCCATCTCTCTTTTATATATGATGTGTTGTCTCCTTTTAAGTCTTGAAGACCTTGGTATATTTTAGAAATGTATCTGATCCCTGGGATCCCTTTATATGCCATTAAGAAGACCTTCAGAACACCTGACTGGGCCCTTTCCAAATCCTCCTTTTTAAGTATATTGTTTATGTGGTGTCTAAGCTGAAAGAACCTGTAAAGATCTTGATTTATTAGACCTTGTTTTTTCAAATCTTCAAAACTTCTTAAAGTTTGCCCCTTAAAAAAATCATAATATTTTATCAGCCCTTTCTCTTTCCACTCTTTAAATCTAGTGTCTGTTTTATTGGGGGTAAAGTCTTGATCATAGGCAATCCATTGCAGAAGTCGATAGGGCTCTTCAGCTTGATTCTCTCTGACTATCTTAAACCAAATTTTTAGCGGGGTCTCTATCCACGGGTTAGTGTTATTCAAGAGTTTAGATAAGGCATTGTTCCCTATTATCGCCTGTAGGGGGATGTCACTTGTTATTTGGCATTCGATCTCCTTCCATTGTGCAGTGTAGACTGGGTTACATATCTCTACTAAAGTTTTAATTTGTGCAGCTATAAAATAGTCCCTGATATTTGGCAGCGCGAGCCCACCTTTGTCTTTGTTTAGCTGTAGGGTTCTATATCTGATTCTAGGTCTCTTACCCTGCCATATGAATCTTGAGATCCTTCTGTCCAGCTCCTGCCATGTTTTTTTGGGAGGTTCTACCGGTATTGTTTGGAAAAGGTATAGAAGATGTGGAAGTATATTCATTTTGACTGCTTCAATTCTTTGTGCAGTACCTAAGAATGGTATCATATTCCATCTTGCTAGGTCCGATTTTATTTTTGTCACCAGTGGATCATAGTTTAGTGTTATAATTTTGTTGAGTTGTTTCGGGATATTGACCCCCAGATATTTCATAGATTCCAACTCCCAGTTAGTTTTGAGTTCATTTAGTGAAAAATGATTTGGGTCATAGTTGAATGTTAAGACTTGGGTTTTATGCATGTTTAATTTGTACCCCGATAAATCTCCATAGTCTGGAAAAACTGAGATTAGTTCTGGTAGAGAAGTGTCTGGCTGCCCTAGGTATATTAAAATGTCATCAGCAAAGAGTGCTATTTTATGTTCCTTCTGACCAAGTGTAATACCTTGAATTTCTTGATTTTGTCTTATCCATTGGCTCAGAGGTTCTATGAAGATTGCAAAGAGCAGTGGAGACAGGGGGCAGCCTTGACGACATCCTCTTTCCAGCTCAAAAGATGATGATAAATTACCGTTAATCCTTATTTTAGCTGTTGGTTTTTTATATAATGCCTGTATAGTTCTAATGAAGTTGTTATGAAAATTGAAACTGGATAAGATTCTATATAGGAAAGACCAGTCAACCGAATCGAATGCTTTTTCAGCATCTAATCCCAATATGACTGCATTTAAGTTATATTTTTTTATATGATGAATTATGTGTGAAGTGCGTCGAATGTTGTCTTGTGTCTGTCTTTGTCTTATAAAACCTGTTTGGTCTAAGTGAATTAAGTTTGTCAGTATGTTTTCTAACCTTTTGGCAAGGATAGTGGTAAAAAGCTTATAGTCCTGATTTAATACACTGATTGGTCTGTAGTTGGAGCATTCTAGTTTATCCTTTTCAGGTTTAGGTATAACTGCAATGACCCCTTCTCTCCAGGAGGGGGGGATTTCCCCTGTGTGGAGGACGTAGTTAAATGTTTTCAGGAGGAGAGGAGATAGTTGCTGTTTAAGGTTTTTGTACCATTCTGCTGTATAAGCCATCTGCTCCTGGGGATTTGTTAGCTTTAAGTTTCATAATTGCTTTTTCCAATTCTTTAGGTTGTATTTCTGACAGTAGGGTTTTATTTTGTGATTCCGTAAGTTGGGGAAGGTTTAATGTGTTTAGTAATGTCTTGGATGCGTTTTTATGTTTTTTGTGGGAGTATAAGTTCTTGTAGTAATTCTCGAAGCTTTTAAGAATATCCTGAATTCTGAATTTTATTTCCTTTGATACTGGGTCTCTGATTTTGTAGATTGCTCTTTCCGTTTGTTGTTTCCTCAATTTATAGGCTAGTAATTTTGCCGATTTACGGCCTGCTTCATAGTGTTTTTGTTTCAGAAATGTAAGTTTCTTCTGGATTTCTATTGTGTAGATCTCATTTATTTGATTTTTAATTTCTTTAATCTTGAGCGAGCCATTAGAATGAGTGTTGTCTTTGTGTTCTTTTTCTAGGTTCTTGAGTTCTGACTCTAGTGTGATTAGTTTTTCTTGTCTCAGTTTCTTTTGGGTTGCCAGTTTTGCAATAATTTTTCCCCTTATTACAGCTTTGCACGCATCCCACAGTATTAAAGGAGATACTTCTCCATTATCATTTTCTTCCAAATATCTGAGAATATCTGATTCAATTCATCTTTCAGTGGTCCTTTCAGGACACTTGAATTCAACCTCCAGGAAAATGTATTATTTGTGTATTTTTGGATGTTTAAGTCCATATAGATCGGACTGTGGTCAGAGAGATCCATCAGTCCTATCTTACATGTTTTTACTCTTCCAATGTCTCTATTAAACATAAAAAAGTAATCAATCCTTGAGTAAGATGAATGTGGCGTTGAATAAAAAGTATAATCTTTTACATTGGGGTTGAATTCCCTCCATACGTCACAGATTCCCATTTCTTTTAGTAGCATCTGAGTATTCTTATTTTGGGTGTTATTTTGATGTGAAGAATTACCTGTCGCATCCCAGTATGGATTCAGTCTTAGATTGAAGTCTCCACCACATATCACTAAACCTTGGGCTTTAGTTATCATTAGGTCGAATACATTTTTATAAAATTTCCATTTAGCCCCTGGTGGTGCATATACATTCAGCAGGGTGATATCTTCTCCCTCTAGCCGCCCAATTACCAAACTGTACCTCCCTTCTTTATCAAATGTAATTTTGATTGATATCAATGTCGCTACTCCCCTCCTCCTCCCTGATTTATATGAAGATGAAGAGATCATTTTAAACCCTTGTCTATTGAGTTTAGTGTGTTCCACGTCTGTTAGGTGGGTTTCTTGTAAAAATATTATTTCTGCTTTGTCTTTTTTCATTTTGCGTAGAATCTTGGATCTTTTAACTGGATTCAGGATCCCTTTTACATTATATGAGGCTATTTTGGTTACACCCTGTTTCTCCATTGTATTTTCTTATTTAGTATAACAGTGTGGTGGCCCTCTTTTTTGCTACTCAGAAACTGAAAGAACATTAAGAACATAAAAAACATTAAGAACATAGTGTACGAAACTTTAAAACAAAAAACTGTCAAAAAAACTTCCTGAGCTGGGGTCTCTTTAAAGACCCTGTAAGCGCCCTGATGGAGTGTAGGCTCTGAGGGAAATTCCTCAAACTCTGTTACGTGTTGAGGGCCCTCTCTTACCCCTGTAAGTTGTCCCATGTTTTTAACGTGAATTTCAGATCCCAATCCGAATTTGTAATTTTTTTTATTTTTTTTTTTTATGCCTATACCCTATGAGATTGTGTGCACCCTCCCACCCCCATCACAGCAAACATTCACTCTAATACAGTATTTGTTAGTATGGAGAGAACATGTGGGTCATTGTTACGTTTCTATTTTAACATGATTTTTTTTTTCCCCCTTTAAATTAAGAAGACATTTGTTTCTAATGCTATAACTGCTCCATGAAAGGTTTTACCACATGCTGATTCTGCATCTCCTTTAATGTTTGTTACCTTGTAGGAGGGGGGGTGGAAGTGCAGAGTGACTGAAAAGAAAAAAAAAACCCAAAAAGGTCGCTATTCCTTCCTGGAACTGGAAAGCTTATCTTTGTAGCTCTGGGGCTGGGTTTCCCGCTGCTGGCCCGTGGATTTTGAAGGTCTCTGAGTGGACCACGTTTGAGCTCTGATCTTCTCGCTCAGATCCGCTGCGGGTTTAAACACCGTTACCGGGAGTCCTCTTCTTGCCATGTCAGTTGTTGCTTCTTCCGCTGAATTATAGAGACATGACTCTTCCCCGTAAAAGACCCTTAGCTTTGCCGGAAATGGCGTCTGAAAGCGTAGATTCTGTTCCCGTAAAACCTTTTTGGCGTTGTTATATTCCCGTCGTTTTTTAAGAACCTCAGGGGCGTAATCGTGCTCCACGAAGACTTTTCTCTCATGATGCATAAATCCTTTTTTCTGCCAAGCCCGTCTTACAACCTCTTGTTTTATTTTGAAATTGGCGAATCTTACCACCACAGAACGTGGGGGCGCTTCCGGGGCTGGCTTTGCGGCTAATGTACGATGGGCTTTTTCTATCTTCAAATCGGTGGTTTGTGGAATATCCAACTTCTCTCCTCAATAAGGATTCCATGCATTCCGCCACTGTGTTGAAACTCTCTTCAGCTCCTTCTTTCAGACCGTGAATTCTGATGTTATCTCGTCTCTGTCTTCCTTCTTGGTCGGTTAGCTTAGCCTCCAGCCTTGACTGTTTTCTGTGTAAATCCAGCATAGAATCTTCAAGCACTTTTACTCTTTCTTCAGCTTCCAAGATTCGGTTTTCGGCCTGGTCCATTCTGCTGTTCGCCCTTTTTAGATCCTCTCTGAATTCAAGAAATTCGGCCCGAAATCGTCGTATTTCGTCAAATAGCGATTTCAAGCTAATCCTTTTGTTAGCTAGGCCCAGGTCCTCGTCTTCTGAACGGAGGTCCTCTGGTTCAGATTCTGCAGCCGCTGTGCGTCCTGACCTGGGGAGTGTCTGTTTCTTCTGCTTGTGGTTAGGCATGGTGTTATTGTCTTTTGATTTTTAATCTTCCAAAAATCCGTTGGGTCTGATTTTGAGGATGTTTTCCTTGGATTGAGTCTGGGAGTTTCAGCGTTAGGTTGCTATCACCATGGCGTCCAGACCGGAAGTCCGGAATGATTATTTTTAGCTCATTCCGGCGAAACCGAAAGGAGCTAATGCAATGACGTGGCGTCTGTCTGTCTACAATTCATGGGAATCGTTACTACTACGAAATTGCCTCAATATTTGCCAAACTCATTGAGTGATCCTCAGGTGGGTTTGCATCCAAGTTGTGGTCAAGGTCAAAGGTCAGGAGATCTGTGCTTTTTGATTTCACACAAAACGATACTCCTCCTATGCCATTGACCTTGACTTTAAGCACATCCTAGATGATTCAGCATCTAGGCTGCACTTAAATTCAAGGTGAACAGTCAGGATATTTGAGCGCATTCAGGATGATTTTGTAAGGCTGAAATGAGCTACTCCATCTTGGTTTTTTGTGCTTTTTCAGGTTGGTTGTATTGTCAGTTTTTGCTGCAGCTCGAGCTGTGCGATATGACCAAAATTTCATATCATAATATAACAACTCTTGTATCCCAATAATGATAAACACACACACACTACTCAAGAAGTTAGGGATATGCGGCTTTTGGGTGAAATTTCAAGATACACCTAAAATGCACTGTAACCTTTACAGGTGAACTTAATTTGACCTTCTCTAACCTTTTGAATTTACATGTCCAACTGTTCAGTGTTTCAGTACAATTTGCATAACCTGCTGTTCTCTTAACAAGATGTTTAACGGCAGAATTCACAACAGGAGTTTGATCAGTGAATCGACCAATAAATTTTCTGGTTCAATTAGAGTTAGTATTTAAACAGTCCTCCTCATCATGCTGTTCACATTTTGACATCATGAGACCAAGACAACACCTAACAATTGAACAACAGTTCTTCGCCATTGCAAGGCTTCGAATAGGATGTTCTGAGAGGGAAGTGGCCACTGAGCTTAGAGTGTTAGTATCATCAGCAGGTTGCAACAGAGATATAGAGAGACTGGAAGAGTCACAGAAGGGCGTAGAAGTGGATGTTCTTTAGCCACATCCCATGCTGTTGACCGCTTAATTGTGAACAGTGCCTTGCGGAATCGAATAATGAATGCCACTCAACTCCAGGCACATTTAAGGGGGGTGACAGGCACTCAAGTGTCACGTCAGACCATTCAAAACCCTTTACATCAACGTTGTCTGCGTGCTATACGACCTGCAAGGGTACCTGACCACACCACCAGGCACAGCCATCATCGTCTTGTACGAGCCAGGGAGCATTTACTCTGGACTTGGGACCAGTGGGCCTCAGTGCTGTTCTCTGATGAAAGTCGATTGACGTTGAACAGAAATTATGGCGGCCAGTGATCTTGGAGATGTCAAGGAGAGCACTATGCATCAGCCACTGTTGTCACCAGACGAGCCTGTGGTGGTGTTACAGTCTGGGCAGGTGTGTCTAGTCAATACAGAACTGCTCTGCACCTTGTGAATGGTACAATGACAAGCCAATACTACCTGAATAACATCATTAATCCAGTCATTGTGCCCCTGCATGAACAACACAGGCCTGATTTCATCTTATGGATGACAATGCTCCAGCTCATCAAGGCCGCATCATTAGGGAACGGCTGCTGGAGGCTGGGGTACCTCAGATGCAGTGGCCTGCACTTTCTCCAGACCTGAATCTCATGGAAAACCTATGGGATCAGCTGAGTCGCTGTGCAGAGGCTCGTAACCCTGCATCCCACAACCTCAATGACCTGAGGGCCACCCTTCAAGAAGAGTGGAATGCCATGCCTCAGCAGACATTAAGTTGACTTGTGAACAGCATGAGATGTCGTTATCAAGCTGTAATTGATGCTCAAGGGCACATGACAAGTTATTGAGATATTGGCATTTTTTGTTGTGGTGTAGAGGGGTTGCACGTGACATCAGTGGTCACGTGCCACATTGTTTTTCTGCCATTTTGGACGGCAAATAGTGTGGACCCTGTGTTGAGAATAATAATAATTCCACTAGCACATACTTGGTCCGACTCGCCACAGTGTTGTTCGTTTTCCATTACGACTGAATACCACCTTAAGTGAGTGAGATCTTTACAGTAAGGCGACCCGACACTCCCATGACATTGTTTGTATGTGACAAGAAAAACACAAGATGGATTTGGAGGTGAGCCTGCTGCTTGCTGGCTTTTTGTCAGAGTAAAGGCAAAAAAGGAGAGCCAGAAAAGGCTACAGGTGGCGAGACGAAACACTTGAAAAGTACTGGAGAATTCAGGAAGCCATGGAGCAGCAGAAGATCTGATGACATGAACTAAATCACATATGAAGGTAAGCTAATGATTGCTAATACTAGTTAGCACTAATAAGTCCCCCGTACTACATTGTAATCATGGCAAGTTATGGCTATTAGGTACTAAAATATGTATGCTGTGTGTGTTAGTTAGCTCATTGTCTGCATACAGGAGACAACGGTGTCGTTTGTTGAAAGTGAGCTTTTCACCACTGGGAGAAATAACGGCAAAGATGCATAATATCACATCACTCACCACCCTCTATCACTGTTTTCAACAATGATGATGCCGTGGTCGGGTCTACTTCACTCTGCCTCCCGTCTGCCGTGGCCCTGAATTCGTTACAGGTTGCTCCGTCCAGCTCCCTCTGGATTTCTTTAATGAGCTACCAAGCACAGAAAAGTCTGCACCTCGTCAGTGGACCACAGTGTTGATTTGTGTGTAACCATATATCTCATTGATTACACTCATTTATGCTTGCTGTTGGTGATTTGACTATTCGTTGCCGTCCAAAATGGCACAGTAAACAAAAGATACACCACCCGTGTGACGTCTGTGCAACTCCTCTAGACCCACCACTGTTGTTGGCTTTTGTTTCAGTAAATTGTTTAAGATGAGGAACTCACCATTGCATGCTTCTACTTAAATGCCTTACTTTGATGATACAATATCACTGTAGCGGGAACTTTTTACATTTTCCATAAATTTCACCCAAAAGCCAAATATCCCTAATTTTTTTGTGAGTAGTGTGTGTACAGTGGATATAAAATGTCCACACACCCCTGTTCAAATGTCAGGTTTTTGTGATGTAAAAAAATGAGACCAAGATAAATCATTTCAGATTATGTGACCTATAACCTGTACAACCCAACTGAAAAACAAACTGAAATCTTTCAAGGGGAAAAATAAAAAACTTACAGTAACCTGTTTGCATTAATATTTTGTTGCAGCACCTTTGGCTTTTATTACAGAACTCAGTCTTTTTGGGTAGGCGTCTATCAGCATGGCACATCTTGATGTGGCAATTTTTGCCCACTTTTCTTTACAAAAACACTCCAAATCTGTCAGATTGCGAGGGCATCCCCTGTGCACAGCCCTCTTCAGATCACCCCACAGATATTCGATTGGATTCAGGTCTGGGCTCTGGCTGGGCCATTCCAAAACCTTAATCTTCTTCTAGTGAAGCCATTCTTTTGTTGATTTGGATGTGTTCTTTGGGTCATTGTCATGCTGAAAGATGAAGTTCCTCTTGATCTTCAGCTTTCTAGCAGAAGCCTGAAGGTTTTGTGCCAGCATCATTTGGAATTGTTCATAATTCCCTCCACCTTGACTAAGTCCCCAGTTCCAGCAGAAGAAAAACAGCTGATGCTGCCACCACCATGCTTCACTGTAGGTATGGTGTTCTTTTGGTGATGAGTAGTGTTACGTTTGTGCCAAATATACCTTCTGGAATTGTGGCCAAAAAGTTCAACCTTGGTTTCATTGGACCATAACACATTTTTCCACATGCGTTTGGGAGATTTCAAATGTGTTTTTGCAAAATGTAGTCAGGCTTGGATGTTTTTCTTCATAAGATAAGGCTTCTGTTTTGCCACCCTAGACGGGAGATTGTTGTCACATGTACTAAATAGCCAGTACTTGCCAGAAATTCCTGCAGCTCCTTCAATGTTGCTGTCGGCCTCTTGGCAGCCTCCCTGACCAGTTTTCTTCTAGTCTTTTCGTCAATTTTGGAGGGACATCCAGTTCTTGGTAATGTCACTGTTGTGCCATATTTTTTCCACTTGATGATGACTGTCTTCACTCTGTGTTCCACTGTATACTAAACGCCTTGGAAATTCTTTTGTACCCTTCTCCTGACTGATTCCTTTGACCAATGAGATCCTTCTCATGCTTTGGAAGCTGTCTGCGGACCATAGCTTGTGCTGTAAGATGTGACTACAAAAATGTCAGGAAAAGCCTACTAGAACAGCTGAACATTATGGGGTCAATCAGAGGCACTTTAAATGGTGGCAGGTGTGTGCTGACTCCCATATTAACATGAGTTTGAATGTTATTGGTTAATTCTGAACACAGCCACATCCCCAGTTATAAAAGGGTGTGTATCTTTATGCAAGCAGGTTATTGTAAGTTTTTTTAATTTTTCTCCTTAAAAGATTTGTTTGTTTTTCAGTTGGGTTGTACAGGCTATAGGTCACATTAATGGCAGGAAAAAAAAAATTGAAATGATTTATTTTGGTCTCATTTTTTACATCACAAAAACCTGGCATTTGAACAGGGCGCATCCGGAAAGTATTCACAGCGCTTCACTTTTTCCACATTTTATGTTACAGCCTTATTCCAAAAGGGATTAAATTCATTTTTTTCCTCAAAATTCTACACACAATACCTCATAATGACAATGTGAAAAAAGTTGTTTTGAGATTTTTGCAAATTTATTAAAAATAAAAAATTAAGAAATCACATGTACGTACAGTGGGGCAAAAAAGTATTTAGTCAGCCACCAATTGTGCAAGTTCTCCCACTTAAAAGATGAGAGAGGTCTCCAATTTTCATCATATGATGATTTTCTGGATTTTTTTTTTCCCCCATTTTGTCTCATAGTTGAGGTATACCTATGATGAAAATTGGAGACCTCATCTTTTAAGTGGGAGAACTTGCACAATTAGTGGCTGACTAAATACTTTTTTTCCCCACTGTAATAAGATTCATTAAACTTATCAAAAATAGATGTTTTTTTTCTTATTAATCTATTCAACCCCTGCACCCCTTTTCTGCAGCTAAATAAAGCTTATGACATGCTTTATGTTTATCATTTATTTAAATATAAGAATTTCATATAAAAAATAGGACAAAGCAACACTGGAGCAACAACAACAAAAAAAAAAAAAGCCTGCAGGAAAATTGTACACCCTGAATAACAAATTTACCTTAAATACATATGCATACAAAAATAAGCTACTCAGATGAGTTTTGTTTTGTACAGTTTTTTCTAAAGAATGAAATGATGTACATCTGTTTTAAGATTACCTCATCAAAGTATTTGCAGCCTTTAACAAGCTTAACATTGAAACTGAACAAGCAGCCAAGCAGCAACCCCTTCTGACCGTTCTGGGGGGAGCGGTGTGGGCACCCAGCACAATGCAGACTGATAATATTCATGCTCAGCAGGGATTGCATATGATCAGAGAGCCCCTAGGGGGACAACCAGAACAATGACTATCGTTATTCATCCCCGGAGTAAGGAGAGGAGTCTGGCGCCAGTTAATCACGCGATTGATATGTATTGTCTGATATGTGTATCAATATGTAAATGTGCCATGCATTCTCTCTTGTCTGTATAAAAGAGCTGACTTTACATGCCTCAGGAGCGCACACACAGCACACAGCGCTGCAGTGTGTCTCATGATGATGGAGGAATAAAACTCCTAAACCTTCAGCTCGCCGTGTCTCGCCTGAACTTATTTTGTTCCTCCACAGTCTAATATTTAAATTTGTTTGACAATCTGAAACATTTAAGTGTGACAAGCATACAAGAACATGAGAAATCAGGAAGGGGGCAAACACTTTTTCCACACCACTAAGTATTCACAGCCTTTGCTTTACTTTGTTGATGCACCTTTGGCAGCAATTACAGCCTCAAGTCTTTTTGAATGTGATGCCACAAGCTTGGCTCACCTATCTATTTTGTACCCGTAGGTAGATTTGTTTTGCAGTCTGGTGACAAGCCACTAGCTGCCGGTCGCTGCGTGTGCAAGCACCCCGTATCCCTAACCTGCATGTTTTTGGCATGTGGGAGGAAACCGGAGAAATCCCGGAGTAAACCCACGCAACACGGGGAGAACATGCAAACTCCACACAGATCACTATTGGTCGGGGGCAGGGATCGAACCCACGATCTCACGATCCCCCGGCCGAGGGTAAACTGTGCTGCCACAGTGCTAACCACTGTGCCACCGTGCAGCCCATCTTTGGGCAGTTTCGCCCATTCCTCTTTGCAGCACCTCTCAAGTTCCATCAGGATGGATGGGAAGCGTCGGTGCACAGCCATTTTCAGATCTCTCCAGAGATGTTCAATTGAATTCAAGTCTGGGCTCTGGCTGAGCCACTCGACATTCACAGAGTTGTGCTGAAGCCACTCCTTCGATATCTTGGCTGTGTGCTTAGGGTTGTTGTCCTGCTGAAAGATGAACCATTGCCCCAGTCTGAGGTCAAGAGCACTCTGGAGCAGGTTTTCATCCTAGATGTCTCTGTACATTGCTGCATTCATCTTTCCCTCTATCCTGACTAGTCTCCCAATTCCTGCCGCTGAAAAACATCTTCACAGCATGATGCTGACACCACCATTGGCATGGTTATGAGCAGTGCCTGGTTTTCTCCAAAAATGATGCCTGATATTCACGCCAAAGAGTTCAATCTTTGTCTCATCAGACCAGAGAATTTTGTTTCTCATGGTCTGAGAGTCCTTCGGGTGCCTTTTGGCAAACTCCAGGCGGGCTGCCATGTGCCTTTTACTAAGGAGTGGCTTCCATCTGGCCACTCTACCATACAGGCCTGATTGGTGGATTGCTGCAGACATGGTTGTCCTTCTGGAAGGTTCTTCTCTCTCCACAGAGGAACACTGGAGCTTTGACAGAGTGACCATCAAGTTCTTGGTCACCTCCCTGACTAAGGCCCTTCTCCCTGATCGCTCAGTTTAGACAGCTGGCACGCTCTAGGAAGAGTCCTGGTGGTTCCAAACGTCTTCCACTTACGGGTGATGGAGGCCACTGTGGACCTTCAAAGCAGCATAAATTTTTCTGTACCCTTCCCCAGATTTGTGCCTCGAGACAATCCTGTCTCAGAGGTCTACAGACAATTCCTTTGACTTCACGCTTGTTTTGTGCTCTGACATGCACTGTCAACTGTGGGACCTTATATAGACAGGTGTGTGCCTTTCCAAATCATGTCCAATCAACTGAATTTACCACAGGAGGACTCCAATTAAGCTGTAGAAACATCTCAAGGATGATCAGTGGAAATAGGATGCCCCTGAGCGCAATTTTGATCTTCGTGGCAAAGACTGTGAATACTTTTGTACATGTGATTTCTTAGTTTTTTTATTTTTAATAAATTTGCAAAAATCTCAAAAAAAAAAAAAATCATGTCATTATGAGGTATTGTGTGTAGAATTTTGAAGGAAAGAATAAATTTAATCAATTTTGGAATAAGGCTGTAACATAAAATGTAGGAAAAGTGAAACGCTATGAAGACTTTACGGATGCACTGTTTTTGTGTGTGTGTGTTTGGGGGGGGGGGTGCTGGCAAAACGAGTCGGAGTAAGGAAGTTATCAAAACTGAGGTAATGTTATTTTCATATTTGTATTGAAAGACCTTGAAAATGATGTACAGTTAGGCCCAAAAATAGTTGGACAGACGCAAGTTTTGTTATTTTAGCTGTTTACAAAAACATATTCAGGATACAATTATATAATCAATATGGGCTTAAAGTGCAGACTCTCAACTGTAATTTGAGAGTATTCACATCCAAATTGGAGCAAGGGTTTAGGAATTACAGCTCTTTAATATGTAGCCGCCTCTTTCAAGGGACCAAAAGTAATTGGACAGTTGACTCAGAAGGCTGCAAAAAAAAAATAACAAGGCTGCATGGGCTCTTCCCTCGTTAACCTGTCATCAGTTAAGCAGTTAAAAGGTCTGGAGTTGATTCCAGGTGTGGCATTTGCATTTGGAAGCTGTTGCTGTTAACACACAACATGCGGTCAAAGGAGCTCTCAATGGAGGTGAAACAGACCATCCTGAGGCTGAAAAAAAGAAAAATCCATCAGAAAGATAGCAGAAATGTTAGGAGGGGCCAAATCAACAGTTTGGTACATTCTGAGAAAAAGAGTGCACTGGTGAGCTTGGGAACTCAAAAAGGCCTCGATGTCCACGAAAGACAACAGTAGTGGATGATCGCAGAATCCTTTCCATGGTGAAGAACAACCCCTTCACAACATCCACTCAAGTGAAGAACACTCTCCAGGAAGTAGGTGTATCAGTATCTAAGTCTACCATAAAGAGAAGACTTCATGAGAGTAAATACAAAGGATTCACCACAAGGTGCAAACCATGAATCAGCCTCAAAAATAGAAAGGCCAGAATTGACTTTGCCAAAAAACACCTGAAGAAGCCAGCCCAGTTCTGGAACAGCATTCTTTGGAGAGATGAGACTAAGATCAACCTGTACCAGAATGATGGGAAAAAGAAAGTTTGGAGAAGAATTAGAACAGCTCATGATCCAAAGCACACCACATCTTCTGTAAAACATGGTGGAGGCAGTGTGATGGCATGGGCATGCATGGCTTCCAGTGGCACTGGGTCACTTGTGTTTATTGATGATGTGACAAAAGACAGAAGCAGCCGGATGAATTCTGAAGTGTATAGGGATATACTTTCTACTCAGATTCAGCCAAATGCAGCAAAGTTGATTGGACAGCACTTTACAGTACAGATGGACAATGATCCAAAACATACTGCAAAAGCAACCCAGGAGTTTTTTAAAGCAAAGAAGTGGAATATTCTGCAATGGCCGAGTCAGTCACCAGGTCTCAACCCAATCGAGCATGCATTTCACTTGCTCAAGGCAAAACTTAAGGCAGAAAGACCCACAAACGAGCAACAACTGAAGACAGCTGCAGTAAAGGCCTGGCAAAGCATCACAAAGGAGGAAACCCAGCGTTTGGTGATGTCCATGGGTTCCAGACTTCAGGCAGTCATTGCCTGCAAAAGATTCTCAACAAAATATTGAAAAGTAACATTTTACTTAGGGTTATGTTTATTTGTCCAATTACTTTTGAGCCCCTGAAATGAGGAGTGTTTGTATAAAAATAGCTACAATTCCTACATGTTTAATCATATATTTTTGTTCAACCCCTTGAATTAAACCTTAAAGTCTGCACTTCAATTCCGTTGTAGTTGTTTCATTTCAAATCCAATGTGGTGGCATGCAGAGCCCAAATCATGAAGATTGTGTCACTGTCCAAATATTTCTGGGCCTAAGTATAATTTGTCGAAAGTGGGCAAAAACTGACCAGCAACAAGCCGATTTTGTTTATATCTGGCTGGTTTGAAAACTCGCATTCGATTTGTCGTGAGTTACGTCTTCCGGAATTCAAAGTGTATTTTTAGAAAGTAGGAGTCCCAAGCTTTACAATGACACCAGGCACTGACAGAGGTTTTCCCAGGACTTGCCACCAGCGAACAAAGAATCATAATTTATGACTTCTAGTGCCTGTAGCTCGTAATCAGCCTGTGCGCATTCCAACTCATTTTGCCAGCACAGGTCACGTGTGTGTGTGCATTTACAGTCATGTGAAAAAAATTTGGACACTCCTTTAAATATTCAGTTCTTTATTAAGAAATGTTCACATATCTATGTCTAACCATGCTTTTGTGTTTATTTGCATTTTTTAACATTTATTTTAGCCATTTTAAATGGGAATAAATGTGGAGGTGTCCTAAAAAAGGTGGGGGGTGTCCTAATTTATTTCTCACTATTTGTTTAGAATTACATTTTCCAGAAAAATTTTTAAGTCTTTAATTCATTTTTAATTGTTTAGTTGCATTACATGAATCTCCCAGTATTTTTAACATTGATATTAAATATCCATATGTCCACATATGTTAAAAAAACCACACACAGGCTTATACAGGGTGTCCTAACTTTTTCACGACTATATTTTTTCCTGTAAATTCTAGTGTTTATATATAATAACTGCATAAAAATTGCATAAAAAGGACCATCTCTTTTTTATTTTAAATTATTTACTGGAAAAAAATCAATTGCACAAATCAAATCAAATCACCCTTTATTGTCATTCAACTGTACAACCAGTCATGTACAGTAGAACGAGATTGTGTTTTACCTATCTACTATGTTAATTACACACATCCCAAATTCATCTATCATTAATTTTATACAACTTTTATGACATAATTTTGCTGTGTTTTTATAAAATTGTACTTTTAATGTGCATTTGAGACTTGGATTTCAGATTGGCCATGATCTTAAAATGAAAGGCACCAAAGGTAATGTAATAAAATACAAGTAATGACTTCAACGTTATTCATTATCGCTACTTAACCAATTAAAATGATCGAACAGCCCTAGTTGCAACTGTTTTCAAATATCGTAAGGCTAAGCAGTTAAGTGAAAAGAACCAAAAACTGGTATTCGGGGTGCAGAACCAGCCTAATCTTGTTCATGTCAGTTTCTTCAGTTTTCCCCTCTCCTTGTGCTTGTGTATAGAGAACTTTTCATGTACTTCCTCTTTAAGACATGCTGGTGGAGTACATGTGTGGGCATGTACCTCCGCACCCTGGAAGCACCGCACTTAGAGCTGTTCATATCCAGCAGAAAAAAAAGTGAAACAGCTTGTAACAAAGATATGTGGTCTCCATCCGCATAGTATGTGATGATTAACTCTTTATTTCATCTGAAGATGCCAAGAAAAAAAGAGCAAAGTCTGCAGAAACTAACATGTAGATGCCTGAAGCTAAGTTGCTGTTAGCCTCTGATGGCTATCCACGTCATCTCAACTGTTACTTTTCTGCCAGGATGGACGAGCATAATGGACAAGCTAAGGCTACCGTTGCGAGTCATGTACTCACACAGTATGTAAATGCACTGACTTCTGCTAATGATATACCACACTATAAGAGAGAAGAAAGGGGGGGGAAAACAAAGGAAGAAAATGAAAACCAACTTGAAAGGGTCAATAAATTGATGCTGATTTAAGGTCAAATTACCCAGCCGTACTGGCTCGTTAACATTACTGGGCTTTCCTTGCTCACGGCTTCAATCAAAAATGCCCCCCCCCCCCCCCGCCCTTTCAGAGCTTTGGAATTTGGTTTTCCATTTATTCTTCCAGACGTTGAAGAATTGTGCAGCCATTGGGGAAACTTGGTCACAAGTGGCCCTGTATTCATGTTGTTTTTAGCACAGCTGGTCTAAAGCTACTGTTTCCATGTTGCCAAGGACACCTGACACATGACTTTATGTGTCCATTTGAGCCAACTCTTTGAGCTTTGCAGTGTGAAGCGAACACACTATTAAAAAGAAGCAGAGTTTTGGGCTCAGTTGGGACACACTTTGTAGTGTGAGCAGATTGTTCTGTTTGCAGGCTGCTTTGCTTTCTTTTAAGATAAGATGAGCCTTTATTAGTCCCACAATGGGGAAATTCCAGGATTGCAACAGCACAGGGATAGCAACACTCAGAGCAATAATTAAGAAGATACGAAAAATATAAATAAGAGCAGTGGATATACATACGTACACATAAATATATATACAAAGTGCAGAGCATTGTAGCAAGATGGAATAAACAGCATAACCGTCTACTTAGTTATCCTACATAGTATGAATATGTACCCATACATATTGTCACCCTCCGTAGGGTGACAATGCATGCTGTGTACATTAGCCCCGCCTCCACAATGAGGTTGTTGAGACAGACAGAAGCAGTGCAACCAGCTGAAATGTTGGCACATTATGTAAACGAACACTAGTGTAAATGGCGATATATCGAGGCCAGAAAACTTGAGTTTGGATTTTATCATACGATTAATCAAGTTAGCTGTTATCATTACAGGCCTAGTTGTGAACTGACCAAGGAATATGGCTTCTTTATTTTCATGGCTTCCTTACAACCCTACAGTCCTCTGTTAGGTGTTAGTCATTTTTTCCTGGAGTTGAAGAAAGTACAAATGATACCACTTAAAACACTAGGTTTGGTAGTCTAGAAAGTATATGCGATGCCTTTACATAAAATTGTGTTAATGACCTGATTAAATGTAGTTGTGTGGTATCAACTTTTGTGTCTGTGGAACCAGTCTAACTAGCACAGAAAGTTTGTAATTTGAAAAAAAAGGGGGGGGTTTAGAGAAATATTTGAAATGCTAATGTCATCATACAGTGGAGAGAAAATCTTATCCAGAGGACAGAGGACCTGCCACTGCACCAGCAGTCCCACCTCCACCTCAGCCACCCCCAAGAGTTGAGAAGAAACCAGAAATCAAGAATATTGATGATATCCTTAAGTCACCTGGCAGATCATCTCGCCCTGAAAGGGTAATGATTGTTTCTGCAGTCTTAATTATGAAAAGCACATTTATAAACTGTCATTTCAGTAATAATGATAATATTACTGTGACTCATCTAAGTTCTCTGTCTTAACAGATTGTCATAATAATGAGAGGGTTACCAGGTAGTGGAAAAAGCCATGTTGCAAAGCTTATAAGGGTGAGTGCAGCCATATTTGTGAATGACAGTGTTATGTGTTTGAAGTTCTGTTGTCTTAAATTTTATTCTGGTTAATAATTTTAAGGATAAAGAAGTTGATTGTGGTGGTGCACCACCCAGAGTTCTTGTTTTGGACGATTATTTCATGACTGAGGTTGAGAAAACTGAGAAAGACCCAGACACTGGAAAAAGAGTCAAAACCAAGGTGAGTCTGACAGGTTTGATGAACACTGACTGTTGATATTACAAATATTTATGCAGTTTATCTTGGACAGAATGTAATAATGTAAAAAAAAAAAAAAAATTGTCTCATAGGTTCTTGAATACGAGTATGAGCCAGAGATGGAGGATACCTACCGGGGCAGCATGCTTAAAACATTTAAGAAAACTCTGGATGATGGTTTTTTTCCTTTCATCATTTTAGACTCTATTAATGACAGAGTTAAACATTTTGATCAGTTCTGGAGTGCAGCTAAAACAAAAGGCTTTGAGGTGGGTTTAGTTCATGAATACGTGGAAAAACAAAAATCTGCCTTGTGCTAAAGAGTACTTTTTTTTTTTTTTTTTTAAGGTGTATCTGGCTGAAATCACTGCAGACACTCAGACTTGTGCAAAGAGAAACATTCATGGACGCACACTAAAGGATATAATGAAGGTTCATAAGATTAGATAATTTATCTCAAAAGCAAACTTAAAATTGTAAGGCAAAAGTCAACCATAGTATTAAGTGAACATTCTTTACACAGATGTCCAACAACTGGGAGTCCTCACCACGTCATATGGTGCGCTTGGATGTCCGGTCCCTGCTTCAGGACGCTGCTATAGAGGAGGTGAGGAGCCCAAGTCTTGACAGTTTTGAAAATGTTTTCTGGATACTTGTTGAGATTGTTTTTATTTTAAGAATGTATTGTGTTATCAGTCAGTCCATGACATTAACACCAGTGAAATGACAGTGGAATTTGTCTGTGGCCTGTAGCTCAGTCTTATTAGCCACTGTGGCTGTTGGCTGGTTCTCTTATCTAGGTTGGCATATACACAGCTGAAGTCCTTAATCTAGTGCAGTTATAAGAAAAAAGGTGAACTTTGATAGTCAGCAGTTTTTTTTTGTTTTGTTTTATTTAGGGGGGGGGGGGTCTTAAAGTCATCGACCTAAGAGGACAAAATGTGCAACAAATTTAAATTTACTAGAACCCAAGTTGTGGATTTAACATTGTTTATCTGAACAGTAGGTCTAAAGGCCCTGTCACACCTAGACGATTTAGACAGCGTTTGCCAAACATATGAAAAATTTGGAGAATACGCTGGTGTACGCCGAATGAGTTATGGGTAAGTTTTGTATAAGAGCACGCTGAAGTACGCTGGTAAACGGCGTTGTATGGCAAGGGCAAGCTCCTCTGAAAATTTTCCATCGTATCCAGCATATGGCTGAAGCGTCCCGCATAAGTGGGGCATAAGTTGTAGAGAAGTTGTGTGTTTGTTCACACGTTACTTGTAAGCGACTCACAAGTTACTCAGAAGTCAAAATACGTTGAGATAAGTGTCTAGCATACCCAAAACGTATTTGTAACATATGAGTAATGCTCTTTGAACCTATGTGTAACTTACTGAATGGGTTTCTAACTTACAGCTACCCTATAATGGTGTATTTGCAGCGTTGGTTCACAGGAAAAACCTGTACAGAGCTTAGCTGCTGCCTGCAGGCATACACACGCAGAGAGCTAAACACACGTACTTTTTCATATAACGGGACCTGTCGGGGTTGTGTTCTAGCACTTTCAAGCTACAGGATAAAGATCCAAGTTGCTGTTTAGCCCTCCTTGCCATGTTTTTTTTTTCTTTACCTTTGACTGCAGTCTGTATCATCATCTGTCCAGTGCTGTTCTGATATGCCAAAATGTCAGAACACCTGAGGAGGAGGATCCAATCAGCTGATTGCTCGAAGCACCGAGCTCAGCTGTTTTCTATGATAAATCCCGCTTTTCTCTCTTGGCTGCTGCTCCTGGCAAAAGCACACTCCATGCATTATCTCCCCCCCACACACTTTATTGAAAGGAACCTTTTTTTTATCGCTATCTGTTCACATGCCTTTGAGCCAGGTTGTGACAACTGTGATCTGACGTTCCTGACATGTCACATCAGCTGTTTTAGGCAGGGTGACTGACCTGACAGATTTGACAGCTCTGCCAGGTCAGTCATGCCCCTGTCGTGGTCTTTGGAGGAGAGAATCATTTCGGTTGAACAGAGGTGATCTCTCGCACACCTATGATTCATGGATAGGGAGATGACGGCAGTTTGGCATGACTGCGCTATGCAGAAGTTAGCATAAGCTATGCATAAGTTATGTATAAGTTAAGTTATGTATAAGTACTGTTGCGCATAAGTTGTGAAAGTCATCAACACACTAAGCATTCAGTGGTTTAAGTTATTTTCAAGTTATGGAAATATTCTTTGTTACTAATATGTTACGTATACATCCAACTCGTTATTGATACGCGATGCATATGGTCAAAAGTGAAAATTTTTGCATATGCCAGCGTTTTAGATCAATTTTTATACATTTGGCAAACGCTGCCTAAATCGTCAAGGTGTGACAGGGCCTTAAGGTTGTCAGTCTAGTTAGTCCCTATAATGGCACGTTTGTGTTTTTAGGTTGAAATGGAAGACTTCAATCCTGAAGATGAGCCCAAGGAAATGAAGAGAGAGGAAGAAGAGGAGAGTGATCTGGTAGGACATTAACATTTTAATTTTATTGTTACATTATAGTCTCATTTTTACAAACTAATTTTCACACCTGTCATCTAAGTTTTATCCAGTATTATTCATCACAGATAAGTGTTTGTATTCATGCTGTTTGTTTTGATCAGAAGAGTTTCTTGCCTCAAAATTCTCATGTAAGGAAGCATAAATCATTCAAATTTATTTTAAAATAATTGTGCTTATGTAGTAATCATTTTAAAGTGAAGAAAAGAATGGCAATAGTGAAATCGTCAAAATATTAATTACAGCACTCATATGATAGTTTAAATAGAACAGCAACACTCAATTAACGAGAGGAATAATAAATGGAGTTCACTTTATATACACCAAAGTGCTTTACAGATCCTGCTATCCACCCATTCACACACACATTCACACACTGATGGTGGCGGAGCCGCCATACACAGACACTAGAGGAACAATCCACTTGGTTAGATGAAGGATAAATAATGTTAAACAAGGGTTTTTTGTTTGCTTTTTTAAATTCCAGTGACTTCCAGGATCTGGAAAGATTTTCCAACTTAAATTGCAACATTTTTGGTTGCAACCAGACTATCTTTCTCCAAGACTTTTTTTTTATTAATCGAGGAAGATATTAAAAAAGTAAAATCAAATTACCACGGTTGATACAGCAGAAGGTAAAGTTGTTTTGTTGTGGAGAATCTTGACTAGTTAAAGCTGCATTATAAAAATCACTAAGCTATTGGGAAAAAGATGAATTTTCCAAGCAGATAGGTTTGTGAATCTTCAGAGGAGACATCTGTCAGAAAGGAAGGGGAAATGCAAGGTTAACATTTCATTGTCCTTTTACTAAATAAGAAGTCATGTTTTTTTCCGAGTGTTGGTCTAAATCTGCCAACACTTCTAATAAGTTCCTTGGAATATTCGTCTTAAGTTGCAAGTTCTGTGCCAAGATTTGTAAAACTAAAGGTGACTCTTGCCTTACTGAGATTTCTAATGAAGACATTCAGATGAAATGGGATGTCTGAGACTCCAAAACATTAAACAGAAAAAAATAAGTGTTTCCTGAATATTAATATTTGATATCCAAGCACTGAAACACGCACACAGTTGTATGCCTCACCTTAAAGATGAACATCACAAAAGATCTTTTCATGTATCTCATAAATGTTGCTGTAGCACCTTGTTTATATCTAGATTAAGAAATTACTTCCTTTAAAACAAATGTTCTGAAATTTTTGGTTTTGCCACTTTTTCTTATATGCTGCATTTATAAACAATTCATACTTTATTTAAATTTAATATCTTGAAGTAATTGAAGTGTGTTTTTTTACCAACTTTTTCTAAACATGAATTTAAAACATTGACATATAAAGTGTCTCAGTGTATTGGTATTTTCTTGCGTGACTTAATTTAGGATGCATTTAAAACAGCATGTGGATTAAAGTTCTTGTTTTATTTAAATTGTGTGTCAGTGGAGGTTATGTTGCAGCTCCATGTTAAAAGAAACCCAACAGGCCTTGACCTGCTGGTCTAGCTGTAGTTATGCAATCAGATAAATGTCTTCATAATTTGTCATAATGTACATTTTGGCATATCTAAAGACTAGATGCAAAATATTTCCTCCAAAGAGGTTTGGGCAGTAAACTGATTTTAAATTGAAACTCTAATTGTGTTTTGATAATGTATAAAAATGAAAATCAAAAGCCACATGTAGCCATATGCCAGGCTTCAATGAAGTACTTTATTTTACAAAAGGTAACAAGATGGGTTTACACTTTTATTCAGCTTTAACATGATAGAGTAACCATTTATTTTCTATAGCACTTAATTCATTGAAAATTTGTACTTTTTTGTTACACTTATTTTAAAAAAAAAAGATTTTAGTTAAAGCCAGATTTGCACTTTAATCCCAGTAGGGAATTGTTGGTTCATGGTTGAAATAAAAAGAACATTATTTAAAATAATTACTTGTCTTTTGTAGTTAAAAACAAAAAGATTAAAATATGTGGTATGAAAAAAAAGATTCTGTTGCCCAGCCTTAGCTCCAAATAAAAAAAATAAATTTCTATACACGGGTATGAAGTTGCTGGACTTTAAAGGGCTGCCTTTTTGATACAGCCATTTCAATGACGATAAAAGAAAGTTTCCATTTGTTTGTAACTCAAAAGTTGAACAACCCAACTTGGAAATTACATCTTAAATGAAAGAATTCTTTTGTAATTGATGCTGATTTTTTTCCCTCCAAGTTGAAGCTTATTTGGACTTGAACAAGTACTATTTGAAAACATGTTAAAGGAAATGTCATCAGAAATGGGCTTTTTACATACTGTATTTTCATAGATATTTGCTGATACTTTAAATAAGATGTCAGTGTGCACACATATGTGAACTCTGTTGGCAAAATGAGTCGGAATGCTCACCGTGTCATTACGAGCTGCAGGCAGGAGAAGTAATCAGTCATGACTCTTTCTTTGTTTGCTAGCTCCAAGTCCTGGGAAAAAAGCCCATGAGTGCTTGGTGTCATTGGAAAGCTGAGAAAACGTACTTTCTATAAATATATGTTTTTGCAGAAGACGTAACTCCCGATGATCGAACTTGAATTTTAAATCTAGCCAAAATATAAACAAATCATCTTTTTCCGGTGTCCGTTTTTGCATGCTTCCAACAAATCAAGTATCATTTTGAAGGTCTTTCAATACAGAGTATGGAGGGAAAAAAACCACCTCAGTTTTGATAATTTCCTCAAAGTGACTCATTTTGCCAGCAAGGTCACATATGACAAAGAATGGGCATATATTACAGTTAGTAATTTTAAAAACACATTTTAAATAAATAAGGCATCCCAAGAATGACTATTAAAAAAATCTACATGCTAATTTGATTTTTTTTTTCCCTCAAATTCCAGGGTACTGGGTTCTGCAGAGGTTTTTTACAGTGGTAAAAAATCCTCTGCATTAAAGGAATGTTAAACAAATGGTTCACAAAAACTTTAACGAAAATAAAAAAAAATTAAGACTGGCTTACTATTCACACAAAGCTTGTGTGACTTCATGAAACTAACTTGGGTCATTTGGAAGTATTTGTGCAAATGAGTTTCTTAATCCTGAGACTTTTTTCTTAAGTTTTTATTTCCTCCTGGTCTGGTGATTGTTGCGGGCAGGGCTTGTAGTTCAAGTACTAATCAGGATGAATCATGTTTGTATCATTATGCATCATGAATGCTAAAAGGTCGGTAAAGCTGGCAGATACCAGTCAAAGAAAGAGAATGTTTGATAGAATTGTAGTTCTGTTACTGACCACAAAGTGCTGCTAATTTGACTGTTTTTGATAAGCTCATATGGCCTTTTTTTAAATGTTAAAACTAGGGATGCAAGTTATCGATTAATCATTAGTTGATTCACCTTATTGATTAATTGATAAGCAGCAATTTTCCTGAAAAGCTGAATTTCCCTCGATACAGTACGGTCTTTCTACCTATTACAGAAAAAGTTAATTACTGTTTTTGATATACTGAATAAAATATGAACATCATATCCCTCAATGATTTATTGTACCATTTGCGATTTTTTTTTTTTTTTACTGTAATGGGTTTGTTTTTTTGTTTTTTTGTTTTTTTTGTTTTTTTTTAAACAAATTTAGTACAATTTTTAACAATTTTTTTTTAGTTTATCAAATTCTGTGCTGTATAGTGCATACTATGTGCTGGTGCATCTCAGTAAATTAAAATGTCACAATTTGTATTTAATTTTAAAAACTAACCAATGGCATAAAATTTATTCAAAAAAGTTTGAATTATTTTACATTGTGTAATAAATAAGGGGAGCTGAAAAGTTCATAGTGGTCAAATTTGATCAAATGTGGTTTATTTTTCAACAGAGTCTCCCCTTCAGTCCACACAGTTCTTCCATCGGTGTTGCAGCACTTGGATCCCTGCGGTTGAAAAATAAACCACATTTGGTCAAATTTGACCACTATGAACTTTTTAGGCCCCCCCCCCTCCATATATATATACTGTATATGTATATATATATATATCAAACTTTCTTTTTTAATTACATTACAAAATATTAACTTTCAGTGTTCTAATTTGCTGAGATGCACTAGTAGAGCATTTTAACAGGAAAAGAAATCGTGAGCTGCTTCATCTGGTGCATGTTAAACGAGTACCCCAGCAATTCAGGGAAACCCGGTATGATCCGGGTTCCCTCTGCTGGGTTTTGCGCACTACTTGATGTGGGCTAAATAATCCTGCAAGCGATGTGGGTCTTTGGCCACCTCACCTCAGCAGACATTTGAATAGGAGAACATGGATAAATGTGATGAAGTAGGTGTCACCATCACCATGTCACAGCACAGTGATGGAGAGTGGAAATGGATCAGAAGGCTGTCTGTCATTATTCTGACAGATTATATTATTATTATTATTATTATTATTATTATTATTATATACAACTGTGTGTGCCACAATTACACAAATGTTACAGTGGCTGAAAGTGAGAAGTTTACTTTAAGAGCACTTACTCCCCCAGAGGCTGCTGTGGTTCTCTGACTGTCTCTAGCTGCTGTGAAGCAGACGCCAGCTTGTCCTGTTAGTCCAGGCTGGGCTCCTCAGCTGCTGTGTTAGCAACTTGGGTCTGATCTGCTTTCCCATCTAGCAGCGGGTTGAAGGTGGTGAGGGTGGGTTTTTGCTTGCTCTGGTCGGTTTCCCCGCCCAGCTGATTTGAGGGGGATGGGGTGGGGGATGCAGGATTGAAGCTGCTGTAGCACATTGGTGGAGCTTGGTTTAGCTCACCATTGACTCTTTTTCCCTTAACTGTATTCTGCTAAACACAAAACTGCTAATGCTTGGTTGGCAGAAAATCAATCACACTAAAGTAGATGTTTTAGTTTTAGAAAGCACTTCTTCAGTCGTGTTCCCTTTACAAATCATGAATTGTGTGCCACTGGATGAAAATGAAACTGAAGTCTACTTCTGTCTGATTTGAAGTTGCAGTAACTTTCAAAATAAAAGCTGAGCTTTCACAATAAAAGTGAGATTGTCAGTCGTACTTTTTTTTTCTGTACCTCTGTATACATATGTATGTATGAAAATTTAAACACAAGTAAATTGTTCAGTTCACTGTGTTGATTTGAGGTTACATGACTAATCCCTAATGCTAACAGATTGGAGAACACCCCAATAATGCAGTGGATATTTCCCTCTATTACATAGCATATCTCAAGTAAAATATAGCAGCATTATTATATACAAGTTTAAAATCTTGCCTGAACAGTCAAATGTGTGTTCAAGAAGATCTTCTCTGAACATTTTCAACATTTTGAAGGGGTAAACTTTTCAAAGATGTGGGTAATGTGCTTCACTCGGTAAAGTAGTTGTTTTATTGCTGAACAGTCGGTACACATTGTAGTCTTTTGTTTTCACTCTGACCTGGACACTCAGTGTCAACAGTTAGAGCTGTCTTAATGGATGCAATTCTGAGTAGGTCACTGTCTCCATTAGAGTAACAGTTCAAAGCAAACTGAACTTGAATCAGCATGTCAGTTGCATGCAGGTAAAATACTTCAGGTTATATAGAGCAACATTGCTGATTATTTTTTATGACTTGGGTTTTTCCTTGACTCATTCCAACAGTTGAACCCCCAAACGCCTTCCACCTAATCCCCGAAACTCAGACATTCACATTGTTATACAAACGGGACGCTTTAGTGTTTTCCACAGACTGTATTTGGGGCAATGGAAAAGAGGGGATGTGCATACTGAAAGAAGCATTTTTATACTTTCTTAAATGAAGTATTACATATTTTATAAATACCTAATGACAGTAAATATTGGAATAATCTGCTGCTTCTGTCAGAAGTTCCTCATGTCATGGAAGGATTTGCTTTGTTGAACTGCAGCTCACTGTGGTGGGGTTTTTTTCCTGCTGTGCAGCATTGTTGAGCCTCCATATCATGACATCTGCCTGCCTTCCAGTTTGTAGCATATAGTCAGAGCAGAACAAAATACTCCCACCATCAGCTTTAGTCAGTTGGTGGAATCAGACAATGTCTGACCATGGCTCAAAAGAGGAAGTTGAACAATTTCTTGCATTGCTGCAACAACAGCTCAAATGTAGGAATATAAACTCTAGCAGAAGTAGCTTGTTAGTGGTGGGTGGACTTAAAAACTTTTCCCCAGCAGATTTTTTTTTTTGGGGGGGGGGGGCATAGATTCTTGTTTGTTGGGATTCTCGGGTATACAGGTATCTATCATCTATATGATCTCACCTATCATCTTTGGGTGAGAGGCAGGGTACACCCTGGACAGATCGCCAGTCCATCGCAGGGCCAACATACAGAGACAGACAACCATTCACTCCCACATTGTAACCCACGGACAACAGATGGAAATTAGCCACTGGCTACAATCTGGCAAGTTTACATTGACTGATATCAATGTTCATCAACTTGCACTGGCCTTAAAAAAAATACCCAATGACAATTTAGAATCCCTAGTAATACCACGGTCATTAAACCAGCTATTGGTACTTCACACGACACACAGGACTGGTAATATAGCAGTAGGCATAGTAGATAAAAATATTAAACATTCATATGATCCTTACTGTACATAGGATTGCTGTTTTTACCATTATTTGCACTATGGGTAGCATTACTGTACATAGATTGTTTTCCATCCTTATTCCTTGTCTTATATATTGCGCACACCACTAAGAGAGAGAGAGAAACAGCATTTCAATTCTACTGTGGTCCTGTACATACAGACATATTGACAAATAAAACATCTTTGAATCATTGAATGATTGTAATATGTGGGAAATCTAACCAAAAGCTTTTTCAAATAGGAAGGTTTTCAGATTTTTCTTAAAGGTGGTGGGTGTCTGCCTCATGGACCCAGGCTTCTAACTGGTTTCATAAGAGAGGAGCCTGATATGAGGGGGGACTGAAAAGTTCATAGTGGTTAAATTTGACCAAATGTAGTTTATTTTTCAACCGCAGGGATCCCAGCGCTGTAACACTGATGAAAGAAGTCTGTGCACCGAAGGGGAGACTATGTTGAAAATTAGACCATACAACTGGGAAAATAAATATTGAACACATCAACATTTTTCTCATTAAACATACTTCTGATGGATCCATTGACCTGAGATTTTCACCAGATATCAGTAACAAACCAAGTAATCCATACATGCAAAGAAGGGAGGCAATTGTGTTCACAAAACAGGTTATATTTAATAAAGTGGAATGACACTGGGAGTATGTATTGACCACGCTTGATGAAATTCATTTAATATTTAGTAGAAAAGGCTTTGTTGGTAATAACAGCTTCCAGATGCCTTCTGTATGGACAAACTAGGTGCAGGCATTGCTCAGGAGTGATTTTAGCCCATTCTTCCACGCAAACTGTCTTCTGATCTTCAGTTCGTGTCATAGATTTTCAGATGGATTCAGGTCAGGTGACTGACTGGGCCATTCTAGCAGCTTTATTTTCCTTCTCTGGAGCCAGTTGAGTTTCCTTGGCTGTGTGCTTGGGATCATTGTCTTGCTGAAATGTCCACCCTCGTTTCATCTTCAGCATCTTGGCAGATGGCAACAAATTCTTATCAAGAATGTGTCTGTGCATTTGTCCATTCATCTTTCCTTCAATTATATGAAGTCTGCCTGTAGCACTTGCTGAAAAACACCCTCATGCCATGATGCCAACACCTCCAAACTTCACTGTTGGTATGGTGTTTTGGGGCTGATGTGCAGTGCCATTTTGCCTTCAAACATGCTGTGTGTTGTGGCATTCAAAAAGTTCAATTTTGGTTTCATCTGACCAGACTATATTTTCCCCAATATTTTACTGTGTTGCCCAAATTTTGTGCAGCAAACTTTAAATGAGCATCAGTGTGTTTTTTCTTCAGCAGTGGAGTCTTGCGAGGTGAGCGGGCATAGAGTCCATGTTGGTTGAGTGCATTACTTATTATTTTCTTGGAAACAACAGTACCTGCTAACTCCAGGTCTTTGTGGAGCTCTCCACAAAAGGTCTTTGGCTCATGGATAACTCTTCTGATAATTCTTTTGACTCCTCTGTCAGAAATCTTGTGAGGAGCTCCTGGTCATGGCCAGTTTATGGTAAAATGATGTTCTTTCCACTTCCGAATGATTCCTCCCAACAGTGCTCACTGGAACATTCAGCAGCTTAGAAATGCACCTGTAGCCAATGCCATCATTATGTTTTGCAACACAAAGTTGCAAAGATCTAGAGAGAGCTCTTTTCTTCTACCCATCATGTGTTCTTTGTGGTGTGACTTTTAAAGGCTATGTCAGGACTTAACCAGCTGAAATTAATTTGCACTGATGGGGAATGGGATGGCTTCCTAAATTCTGATGGTTTCTTTCTTGGCTTTCTATGCCTTTTTGCACCTCTTTTTTTTCTTCATGTGTTCCAATACTTATTCCCTGTGTCATTCCACTTTATTTAACATAACTTGTGAACAGTTGCCTTGATTTATTTGTATGTATGGATTACTTGGGTTGTTACTATATCTGGTGAAAATCTCTGGTCAGTGGCTCCATCAGAAATATGTTTAATGAGAAAAATGTTGTCCTGGTCAATACTTAATTTCCCCGCTGCATTTGGCCAGATTTGACCACAATGAACTTTTCGGCCTACGACCCCCCCCCCCCCCCAAAAAAAAAAAAAAACTACTTAAAGCTCTCTCACCCATTGTACTTTGAAACCCTAGTGATTACTAGAAGTCTTGATAAACATGGTCAAGATAGGAGTTTTCTGTAGTATTAACAGAAAATATTTTGCACTGAATTCTGAAAAGGTTCTCTTTTGGAATGAATGATATAAGCCAATACCGACTTTAAAATAAGTGCAGTGATTTAAAAGGATATTCTCCAAATTTGTCAAGTTCAATAAGCATCATTTTCTTTGCAGTAACCATTCATATTTCTCTGTTTAAGCTAAAACCTTGTTAGGTTTCACTTTAAAATGAAACACTGTCATTTTAGATAAAATGAATGTGCTGTATGTATTGCCAGTCCCCCCAGGATTTTGTGATGTTGTGATTGCACGAATTTACAGGAATTCAACTTATCCCTGCAAATTTTGCACAACCTTGCAACTTTGTCCAATCACTGCAACTTTCCCCGAATTTTGGCCAGTTGTCGTCGTCATCTGTGAATTTTGCCATATTTGTCCCAGAGTAGCGCTCAAATGCGTACGTCATCAGTCTAACCAATCAGATGCACCTCTGCACCATGCTCACTTCCTTGTTTACAGTGAGTATGAATGGAATACATCAGCAAAAAATAGTGTGTGGGGGGAAAAAAAAAACTCACCCGCATGCTTCCCCACACGGTCCCTTTCTCCGGCCCACCAGTGGATGTTTCCCCGTGTCTCTGTGCTGACCGTGCGTATAAAGGGTCGGGTTTGTGCTGAGCAAAGCACACTTGCCTGAAAAGTACCCCCTTCGTGGGAGCGTGCATCTGAGGAGAGACGCTATAAAACCAGAAGCAAACATAACACTACTACATCTTGTCAGTGACTTTTAAAGCTGTGAGCCTCCGGTCTGGAACGGAGCAACACGCACGACCGGCAAACCTTCAGGGGAGCCCCTCCCCCTATTCAACTCATTGAAAAAGTATCTGATGAGACAGGTGTGTGTCAAGATGTGCAGACAGACGGGAATCGGAGATGGAAAGAGAGAGACTTGGTAATATTTCAGAAAAAAAACACAGACTTAAATAGACAATACAAAGGAACACAAATTATTTTTTCTCTGCACTCTGTTTCGAATGGTTGTTGACCACTGTTGTCGGGGAGTTTTAAAATGAAGGTGCTGCCATAATTTCCAAATCTCTTAACATGCATTCAATGCAATTTAGCTGTTTTAATTGATAATTATTTTACTCATCCTTTTTATTCAATTCTCAGTAAGAGTAGCCTACAATGTTGGTCATTTTTATTTTAAATTCACTGAACAGTTAATTCTTACAATTTAATGGGAAATTTTTTGACAATTCTGTGCCTTTCTTGTGGTGTTGTATAGAATACCATTGTACTAAACTATGCAAAAAAAAAAAAAAAAGCATCTGCTTTTAAATTTGTGCTTGCTACCACAACTTAAAGTACAAAAAAAAAAAACTTTTTACAAAAGAACCCACAAATTCAGGGTTTTTGGGCTGCAACAATAATAAAATGGACTGCGAAATCAGAGGGACTGTATCGCCATCATTAAATTAATATCGGCTCATGAATGAAGTTCCTTTAAAAAATAAAAAGAAATCCACTGGACAAGATTGTCATGCAGCAGTTAGCTATTGTTACACAATTGTCTTCTTGCTCATTTATTAAAGCACTGATCTAACTTAAAAAGCATTATACAGCTATATTATATACTTATTTTTTGTATTCAGCTACATGAAACTAGAGGTTTCATATTGTTGAGATATTTAAAGATGAAAAATGTGTCTGTAAGGGGTAAGATGGTATAATTAAATAAGTGATTGTGGGGGGAATTATAATTTTCCTTAAAAAAAAAAAAAGTTGCATTTTAGGTTTTATTTTTCTTTCTTATGATGCATTAATTATAATCCAGCCTCTGAATGTTGCCTTAAAAGCCTCGCATGCAGTCTGGGTCAAAGATTATTTTAATAAGTAAAAAAGAAAAGTAAAATAATCAAATTTATAATTACATTTGACTCTCAAATTTATATCAGTTGCATTGTACTTTTTTCAAAGGAAAAAAGTTGCTTTGTAAGGTATAGTTTTAACATTTAGTTGAAAAATTCAGGATAAACATGTCTGCATGCCGGTGTCACCAAATGTTAGTTGTCTACAGTGGTGTGAAAGTGTTTGCCCTCTTCCTGATTTCTCTTTTTTTTTTTTTTTTTTTTTTTTTTTTTGTATGTTTGTCACACTTAAATGTTTCAAATCATGAAACAAAGATAACACAAGTAAACACAAAATGCAGTTTTTAAATGGTGTTTGTAATTGAGGGGAAAAAAACCCAAACCTACATGGCCCTCTGGGAAAAAGTGATTGCCCCCTAAACCTAATAATTGGTTGGGCCACCCTTAGCAGTAGTAACTGCAATCAAGCATTTGCGATAACGGTCTTTTACAGCACTGTGGAAGAATTTTGGCCCACTCATCTTTACAGAATTGTTGTAATTCAGCCACATGGGAGTGGTTTTCGAGCATAAACTGCCTTTTTAAGGTCATGCCACAGCATCTCAATTGGATTCATGTCAGGACTTTGACTAGGCCACTCCAAAGTCTTGATTTTGTTTTTCTTAAGCCATTCAGAGGTGGACTTGCTGGTGTGTTTTGGATCATTGTCCTGCTGCAGAACCCAAGTGCGCTTCAACTTGAGGTCACGAACAGATGGCCAGACATTCTCCTTCAGGATTTTTGGTAGACAGCAGAATTCATGGTTCCATTTACGACAGCAAGTCTTCCAGGTCCTGAAGCAACAAAACAGCCCCAAACCATCACACTACCACCACCATATTTTACTGTTCGTATGATGTTCCTTTTCTGAAATGCTGTTACTTTTATGCTGGATGTAATGGGACACATACCTTCCAAAAAGTTCAACTTGTGTCTCGTCAGTCCACAGAGTATTTTCCTAAAAGTCTTGGGGATCATCAAGATGTTTTCTGACAAACCTGAGACAAGCCTTTATGTTGTTTTTGTTCAGCAGTGTTTTTTGTCTTGGAGCTCTGCCATGCAGGCCATTTTTGCCCAGTCGCTTTCTTATGGTGGAGTCATGAACATTGACCTTAACTGAGGCAAGTGAGGTCTGCAGTTCTTTGGATATTGTTGTGGGATCTTTTGTGACCTCTTGGATGAGTCGTTGCTGTGCCTTGGGTAATTTTGGTCGGCCATTCACTCCTGGGAAGGTTCACCACTGTTTCATGTTTTCGCCATTTGTAGATACTGGCTCTCACTGTGGTTTGCTCGAGTCCCAAAACTTTAGAAATGTCTTGATAACCTTTTCCAGACTGATAGATCTCAATTACTTTGTTTCTTGTTTGTTCCTGAATTTCTTTAAATTGTAATATGATGTGGAGCTTTTGAGGATCTTTTGGTCTACTTCACTTTGTCAGGCAGGTCCTATTTAAATGATTTCTTGATTGAGAACAGGTGTGACAGTAATCAGGCCTGGGTGTGGCTAGAGAAATTGAACTCAGCTTTCCAAAGATGTGATAAACCACAGTTAATGTATGTTTTAACACAGGGGGCAATCACTTTTTCCACACAAAGCCATGTAGGTTTGGATTTATTTTTTTTACCCTTAATAATAAAAGCCTTCATTTAAAAACTGCAATTTGTGTTTACTTGTGTTATCGAGTGGCGGAGACAGCTGTTCAAGCAGAGAAGCCCAGACTTCCCTTTCCCCAGCCACCTGCTCCAGCTCTTCAGAGAGGATACCAAGGCATTCCCAGACCAGCTGGGAGACATAGTCTGTCCAGCGAGTCAGGGGTGTGCCCCAGGGTCTCCTCCCAGAGGGACGTGCCCAAAACACCTCAAGTGGGAGGCGTCCAGGAGGCATCCTGATCAGATGCCCATACCACCTCACCTGGCTCCTTTCAATGTGGAGGAGCAGCGGTTCTACTCTTGAGCCTCACCGGGATGACTGAGCTTCTCATCCCATCTCTGAGGGCGAGTCCAGCAATCCTGCGAAGAAAGCTCATTTGAACCGCTTGTATCCATGATCTCGTTCTTTCGGTCATTAACCAAAGCTCATGACCATAGGTGAGGGTAGGAATGTAGATTGACTGGTAAATCGACAGCTTTGCCTTAGAGCTTAGCTCCCTCTTCACCACAACAGACCAGTACAACGTCTGCATCACTGCAGATGCTGCTCCGATCCTCCATTCTCCCCTCACTCGTGAATAAAACCCCAAGATACTTAAACTCCTTCACTTGGGGCAGGAGCTTGTCCCCAACCCAGAGAGGACAATCCACCTTTTTCTGGCTGAGGACCATTGACTTGGACTTGGAGGTACTGATTCTCATCCCAGCCGCTTCACACTCAGCGGCAAACCGTCCCAGTAAGACCTGTAGGTCATTGCTGGATGAAGCCAGCAGGACAACATCATCTGCAAACAACAGAGATGAGATCCTGTGGTCACGAAGCATGACACCCTCCATTCCCTGGCTGTGCCTAGAAATCCTGTCCATAAAAATTATGAACAGTATCGGTGACAAAGGGCAGCCCTGGCGGAGTCCAACTCTCACTGGGAATGAGTCCGACCGAGTGTTGGCAATGCAAACCAAACTCTCACAGCGGTCGTACAGAGACCGAATAGCTCGTAACAACAAGCCCGATACCCTATACTCCCAAAGCATCCCCCACAAAAAACCACGAGGGACGCGGTCAAATGCCTTCTCCAAGTCCACAAAACGCATGTAAACTGGTTGGGCAAACTCGCACGAACCCTCGAGGATTCTTGAGAGGGTAAAAAGCTGGTCCGATGTGCCACGGCCAGGACGAAAACCACATTGCTCCTCCTGAATCCTAGTTTCGACCAAGGGCCGGACTCTCTTCTCCAGTACCTTGGCATAGATCTTCCCAGGGAGGCTGAGGAGTGTGATCCCTCTAAAGTTGGAGCACACCCTCCTGTCCCCTTTTTTTTTGAAGAGAGGAACCACCACCCCGGTTTGCCATGCCAAAGGCACTGCCCCCGGCCTCCACGCAATGTTGCAGAGGTGTGTCAACCATGACAGCCGTACAACATCCAGGGCCTTGAGGTACTCAGGGCGAATCTTGTCCACCCCCGGGGCACAGCCACCAAAGAGATTTTTAACCACCTTGGTGACCTCAGCCCCTGTGATAGGCGAGTCATCCCCCTCGTCCACAAGCCCTGTTTCCTTTGTAGAAGGCGTCAATGGGATTGAGGAGATCCTCGAAGTATTCCTTCCACCGCCCGACAATATCCCCAGTCGAAGTCAGCAGTGCCCCATCTGCACCATACACAATGTGGACAGGGAGCTGCTTCCCCCTCCTGAGCCGCCGGACAGTTTGCCAGAATCTCTTCGAGACCGACCGAAAGTCTTGTTCCATGGCCTTACCGAACTCCTTCCATACCCAAGTTTTCGCTTCAGCAAACACCCAAGCTGCACTCCGCTTGGCCTGCCGGTACACCTCAGCTGCTTCAGGAGTCCCACAAGCCAACCAAGCTTGATAGGACTCCTCCTTCAGCATAATGGTCCCCCTCACCACTGGTGTCCACCACTTGGTTCGAGGGTTGCCACCACAAGATTCCCCGACAGCCTTGCGGCTGCAGCTCTGGGCAGCCATTTCAACAATGGAGGTGGAGAACATGGCCCATTCAGACTCCCATGTCTCCAGACTCCCTAGAATGTGGCCAAAGTTCTTCCGGAGGTGGGAGTTGAAGACCTCCCGGACAGGGGCCTCAGCCAGACGTTCCCAGCACACCTTCACTATACGTTTGGGTCTACCAGGTCTGAATGGCATCCTCCCCTGCCATCGAATCCAACTCACCACCAGGTGGTGATCAGTTGACAGCTCTGCACTTCTCTTTACCCGAGTGTTCAAGACATACGGTCGCAGGTCTGATGACATGATAACAAAATCGATCATCGACCTGCGGCCTAGGGTGTCCTGGTGCCAGGTGCACATATGGACACCCTTATGCTTGAACACGGTGTTTGTTATGAACAAATTGTGGTTAGCACAGAAGTCCAATAACCAAACACCACTCGGGTTCAGATCGAGCAGGCCATTCCTCCCAATCACCCCCCTCCAGGTTTCACTGTCATTGCCCATGTATGCATTGAAGTCCCCCAGTAGGACAATGGAGTCTCCAAGAGGAGTACTCTCCAGCACCCCAGTCAGAGACTCCAAAAAGGGTCGGTACTCTAAACCATCATTTGGTGCATCGGCACAAATGATGGCCAGGACCCGTTTCCCAAACCGAAGGTGCAGGGAAATGACCCTTTCATCCACTGGGGAAAACTCCAGCATAGAGGCAGCAAAGTGGGGTGATAACAAGAATACCCACCCCTGCTCATTGCCTGTCACCCGGTGCAACTCCAGAGTAGGCCAAGCTCCAGCCCCTCTCCAGGAGACTGGTTCCCGAACCGGAGCTGTGTGTTGAGGTGAGGCCTACTATATCTAGCTGGTATCGCTCAACCTCATGCACCAGCTCAGGCTCCTTCCCCACTAGAGAGGTGACATTCCACGTTCCACAAGCCAGTTTAGGAAGCTTGCAATCAGACCGCCAAGGTCTCCGCCTTTGACCGCCACCTGATCCACATAGCACCGGACCCCCATGGTCCCTCCTGCAGGTGGTGAGCCCACTGGAGGGCAGACCCATGTAACTCCTTCGGGCTGAGCCCAACCATGTCCCATGGGCGGAAACCCAGCCACCAGACACTAGCCATCGAGGCCCTCCCCTAGGCCTGGCTTTAGGGTGGTTGTTTGATGATCTGAAACATTTATGTGTGACAAACATACAAAAAAATGAGAAATCAGGAAGGGGGCAAGCACTTTTTCACACCACTGTAAATAGTACAGTTGTTTCCTGCAGTTGTTGGGCTGATGTTTGTCTTTTAATGTCTTGATAAATCCATCTCCTCTCTTTTCAGCCAACCCCTCTCCCCGTTTTCTCCACCTTCCCTTATCCTTGTATCACCCAGACATTTAACCATTACAGTGTTTCTTTATGTAATATAGGGCTACGTTCCCAAAAGCAAATGGGAGATGGACACATCTGAGGCCAAACTTGGTAGGTGCTCCCTTTTTCTAATATTTATTTTGACTAATGACTGACACTTTTACTTCTGTTTCATAGCAGCTTCTACAATTTATTGTCAGTCTGGTTTAGTTGGTTCATTAAATAAAGTCATACAGCTGTCCATTCTTTTATCTAATTCTGTAGTATCTATGCATATAAATATGTATGGTGCTAGATTAGATCAGCTGGGAAAAAAAAAATGCTGCTTTTGCTATGATCAGTTGTGTTTCTGTATAGTCATACCATGGGTGGGAATCTTTAAGCACCTCACGATTCCAGCCAGAATCAATTCGGGGGCTGCGATTCGAGTCAACATTGATTGTTGTTGCATCTTGACGCATTTCTAAGCATTCTTACCCACTGTCTTTGTTAGTTCTATGTTTTGGTCTAGCTGCAGCTGTGCAGGTCGGGTGTCCCACTTCACCATCAGGCCCTGAAGCTGTCTGGCACACAGCCACGTTTCACACATGTAAAGTGAATGTAATGTACAGTCCATATGTACATATAGTAGGATGATGATGCTCCAGCAAACTGATTTGAACACCCAGACTTCAGTAAAATGAGGAGTTTGTGCCGGGCTTCAGGCATCTGTTGTATGCTTTGCCAAAGACTTTCTGGCAGGTCCTAACTTCCACATTTAAGAGTTCTGCTTTTTTCATTCCATCAAAATTAATTACGCTATTAATATTTAAGATTGGAATCTTTACATTTGTGCATCCATCCAGAATCATTCACATCTGCATTGCAGTGCATCAGAAAAACGATTGTTTCCCCCACCCCAGTCCATACTTATCTGTTGATGTTTTACACCTGGTGACACTAGGAATGTGATAATTGAGCAGTTAAAATTCTCTAAAAATCAGAAAGAACAAAGGCGTCCAGCATGTTGGGTTTTTTTACCCAGTGTAGGAATGGTTTGAGATTTATTTATTTTTACCGTTTTTTAACATTGCACAGTTGACTGTTTTTGATGTTCAATATAATTTCTCAGAGAACTCTGCATGCATCTTGATTTAAAAAACAAAAGTGTATAGAGGAGGCTGGTGCCTATGAGTGTGTGGAATATGTTTACCCAAATGAAAATCTCAATCTAGTGTTGATTTTCTAGTTTTAAAGGGGTCATTGACTGAAAACGTTTTTGTAGGTTTTACCCTTTTGAAATGAGTCTATTGGTCATGCAGTTGTCAAAAAAACATTCACTTCTCTTTAAAGAAAAAAAGACAAACCCCACAACCTTTACATAGTTCTTCTCTCTACGGAGACTATTCCGAGTTTTCTACAGAACGTCATAAGCATGGTAAACCCAAACTTGATATCTACCTGCTGCTCTATTATTAGCCAGCCTAGCTGTGTGTCTTGTACAGTGGGGCAAAAAAGTATTTAGTCAGCCACCAATTGTGCAAGTTCTCCCACTGTAAAAGATGAGAGAGGTCTCCAATTTTCGTCATAGGTATACCTCAACTATGAGAGACAAAATGAGGAAAAAAAAAAAATCCAGAAAATCACATTGTCTGATTTTAAAGAATTTATTTGCAAATTATGGTGGAAAAGAAGTATTTGGTCAATAACAAAAGTACATCTCAATACTTTGTTATATACCCTTTGTTGGCAATGACAGAGGTCAAACGTTTTCTGTAAGTCTTCACAAGGTTTTCACACACTGTTGCTGGTATTTTGGCCCATTCCTCCATGCAGATCTCCTCTAGAGCAGTGATGTTTTGGGGCTGTCACTGGGCAACACGGACTTTCAAGTCCCTCCAAAGATTTTCTATGGGGTTGAGATCTGGAGACTGGCTAGGTCACTCCAGGACCTTGAAATGCTTCTTACGAAGCCACTCCTTCGTTGCCCGGGCGGTGTGTTTGGGAGCATTGTCATGCTGAAAGACCCAGCCACGTTTCATCTTCAATGCCCTTGCTGATGGAAGGGATGTTTTCACTCAAAATCTCACGATACATGGCCCCATTCATTCTTTCCTTTACACGGATCAGTCGTCCTGGTCCCTTTGCAGTAAAACAGCCCCAAAGCATGATGTTTCCACCCCCATGCTTCACAGTAGGTATGGTGTTCTTTGGATGCAACTCGGCATTCTTTCTCCTCCAAACACGACAAGTTGAGTTTTTACCAAAAAGTTCTATTTTGGTTTCATCTGACCATATGACATTGTCCCAATCCTTTTCTGGATCATCCAAATGCTCTCTAGCAAACTTCAGACAGGCCTGGACATGTACTGGCTTAAGCAGGGGGACACATCTGGCACTGCAGGATTTGAGTCCCTGGCGGCGTAGTGTGTTACTGATGGTAGCCTTTGTTACTTTGGTCCCAGCTCTCTGCAGGTCATTCACTAGGTCCCCCCGTGTGGTTCTGGGATTTTTGCTCACCGTTCTCGTGATCATTTTGACCCCACGGGGTGAGATCTTGCATGGAGCCCCAGATCGAGGGAGATTATCAGTGGTCTTGTATGTCTTCCATTTTCTAATAATTCCTCCCACAGTTGATTTCTTCGCACCAAGCTGCTTACCTATTGCAGATTCAGTCTTCCCAGCCTGGTGCGGGTCCACAATTTTGTTTCTGGTGTCCTTTGACAGCTCTTTGGTCTTGGCCATAGTGGAGTTTGGAGTCTGACTGTTTGAGGTTGAGGACAGGTGTCTTTTATACTGATAACGAGTTCAAACAGGTGCCATTAATAGAGGTAACGAATAGAGGACAGAGGAGCCTCTTGAAGAAGTTACAGGTCTGTGAGAGCCAGAAATCTTGCTTGTTTGTAGGTGACCAAATACTTATTTTCCACCATAATTTGCAAATAAATTCTTTAAAAATTAGACAATGGGATTTTCTGGATTATTTTTTTTTTCCTCATTTTGTCTCTCATAGTTGAGGTATACCTATGATGAAAATTGGAGACCTCTCATCTTTTAAGTGGGAGAACTTGCACAATTGGTGGCTGACTAAATACTTTTTTGCCCCACTGTAGATGAGGGGAGACCCAGGTGTTAGCTTCAGAGCTAACAGTACTACTAGGGAGCTCGCTTACCAAACTTGGTTTATATTATTTTTTTCTTTAGATTTCAGTCACCCTAATAGGCGTCACAGTTTCCACCTGGTTCACTAATCCAGTCGGTAATAGATCTCATGTCATTCTGGCTTATTTTGTTTTTCGTCATGATGCTACATCGAACCATTAGTGTTAGCTTGTCTAGGTGGTCAGAGTTAGTAAGTGTAACTACATTACAGCTCACCTCAGCAGGCAGGGGCTTACTGTTAAAGGCCGCCTGGTGTTAGCTTAACTGTTGATCTGTCTGGATTTGATCACGGTTTTCAATAAATTCTGTTCACCCCTCACTGAAAACCTTGTTCAACTTACACAGGACCAGATGTGTCATTTTTAGATGTGATTTTAGCTTAATTAAAGTTTTTTTCTCCAACAATGATCTAAGGTGGCTTGCTGAAGCTAGCAGTTTAGCCACTCATTCATAAATGTTCCTATACTTATAGAGAATGGGTATTGATGTCATGCCGTGTTGCACTCTGGGCCGTTGTCACCATCGTCATGGTCTGGCTTCTTTGTTTACCTGTAGTCTAGGCAACTGCTAACATGAACAGACATGCATGCAATGGAATGGCGCAAGCAGAAAATTCAAATTCCTTATTCAGAGAAGCTGAATAAGGAAGCAAAGTAGCGCAGCCTCTAAGAAATTTAAGAAATAAATTGGATTGATCAATGTGAGCACAAGAAATGGACCACGGATCTCGACCATCTGCCTTGCGTCACACTGTCAGATGCGTTTGCCTACCTGATTTGTGGGGTGAGCGCATAAACCCATGAGCAATTTAAAAACTATAAATCATTAGAGGCTCATGTTCAATTAACCAATGGATGGGTCCAGCTGCCTCAAATATTCTGAGTGAACAACCAGAAAACTGTTGTTTAACACAAAGGTCAGCAGTCATTGTTTCTACAAAGTCAAAATACGTCAAGATTAATGTCTAGCATACCCAAAAATTATTTCTAACATTTGGGTAACGCTCTTTGAACCTATGTGTAACTTATTGAAGGGATTTCTAACTTACAGCTACCCTATAATGGCGTGTTTGCAGCATTGGTCCACAGGAAAAACTCGTACAGAGCTCTGCCTACAGCACATAGACACACAGCGCTAAACACACATACAGTACTTGTTTGTATAACGGGACCTGCCAGGGATGTGTCTGAGCACTTTCAAGCTACAGGATAAAGATTTTTGCCTTTGACTGCAGTCTAACATCGGCTGTCCAATGTTGTTCTGATAACTATGCCAAAATGTCAGAACACCAGAGGAGGTGGATCCAATCAGCTGATCGCCCCAAGTGCAGAGCTCAGCTTCTTGCCATAATAAATCACACTTTGCTGTTGGCTGTCTCCCAGCAAAAGCACGCTGCATTCATTATCTTGGTTTCTTTTCACTTTATTGAAAATAGTTTATTTTATCACCATCAGTTAGCATGCCTAAATCATCAGTGTGTGACAGGGCCTTAAGGGATGAGCCTGATGCTTGCACACCGAAAAAAATTACAGATTTAATTAGCTGCTATAAAAACATACGAAATCAGGACAGTGACATTTTTATATTCATCTGAAAGCAGAGAATCTGCTTAATTTAACAATACCAAACATTTTATGGACTTCAGTCCCCAGCTTATATTAAATCCATGCGTAATGAAGGCAACAAGTAATCACAACTTCACGAAAAATCAAAGAAAATCAGCAACACCAAAAAGCTTCCATTTAAAAAAAAAAAAAAAAAAACTGCTCCAGATTAGCAAGAGAAATTCGGAATAGCAGAGATGGTGTGGGGAAATTATTTGATTTTGCCCTGTCCATTTTTACACATTATTGAGAGATGATAGTGAGGCTATGTGGCTGAGGTGCAGCCAGAGTGCACAGCGCCAAAGACAGTTGCTCTGGAGAGGGGACATCTTTCTGCACTTTTAAATATTTTTCAAATCACAACTTACCTTCATGAAAATACCGTGAACACATGACCACGTGTGCAGGAATATTGTCGAAGCTGATGTATTTCCTTCTGACCGCTGCAGTCCATTCCATCCAACGCCTCTTTGTTAGCTCGGAGACCCGATTCTCTCCAATTTTCTTCCAAGTTGGGAAGTTAAAAAAAAAAAAAAACGTACGCTGTTCTCAGTCTTTTTCCACACCAATCATGAGAGCAGTTGTTGCATTTGATAACGCAGCAAAACAGCCCTATTCTAACGTAATAATGTGATTGAAAGGACGACACTGGAAATAAGTGTTTTCACTTTCTTGTGTTATCCTGGATTTTGTATATTTACATTTCCTATGTTTGAATAACATATGAAGTGTCTTTTTTAATCAAAATAAATAAATAAATAAGACTGAAGCAACCCTCTCAAACTTTAGCTTAACCGCATTCATTGTAAACTACTAAGCATAGACAGGCAGAACACTTTTCCCACAATTCCTCACAGTTTTTCCGTCGGGTGACATCACGCAGCCATTCTTAATTGTACTCCAGGGACTGGTCATATCCTGTTGACCACTGGAACCACAAACCCCTGTACACCAGTGTTACGACCCACTCTCTGAGCCAAGGCCAGAATTACCTGTTCAGCCTGGAATCTCCAGGTTTGTTTTGACCCTCACATTAAGGTGGACGAACCTAGTCATTTTCGCCCTCAGGCAAGGTAGACGTGCACCTCCGAAGTCACTTTTGCACACAGGCAAGGTAGACATACACCTCCTAATAGCCCAGGCCTAGATTCCAACCCATAACACCATGATCTTAATATCTCCACTGTACCACTGAGCCAAAGAGGAATTCCTCACTAGCACTCATCTAGTAGCGGAGGTGTACCCTAAGGTGTCAGGGACTGCACCACTGACTAATTCCTCATGGAGGGGTGCATAACACCTCCCCCCTTAAGGAAGTGGTGCAGGTGTCAGGTAACCTGGACGAGCCCCCAATTTCTGTTACGACCCAGTCTCTGGGCCAAGGCCAGAATCGCCTGTTCAGCCTGGAATCTCCAAGGCCATTTTGACCCTTGCATCAGGATGGACGAACCTAGTCATTTTCGCCTCAGGCAAGGTAGACATACACCTAATATCACAGGCCGAGATTTGAACTCATGACACCATGATCTCAATACCTCCGCTCTACCACTGAGCCAAAGAAGAATTCTCCACTAGCACTCGACTAGTAGCTGAGGTGTACCCAAAGGTGTCAGGGACTGCACCACTGACTAATTCCTTATGGAGGGGTGCATAACACCAATGATGAATTATTTCATTCATTCTTTAAGACATATTTACATTAGTTGGCTCAGGCTCACTATAGGCCCTTTTCCACTAGTACCTACTCAGCCCTACTCACTTCAATTTTACTCGGTTTGTGGGGTTTTCCATTAGTACCTGGTACCAGGTACTTTTTTGGGACCTACTTCAGTGAGGTTCCAACCATGCTGAGTCGAGCTGAAAATGTGACATCAATAGATTGCAGGCCACTGATTGCCCAGGGCGTAACGTCAATGGATGAGAGCGACGTCTTCACAAGATTCAAAACTGCCATTTGTAAATTTGGCCATGAGTTGCGATCTGTCCAGGGTGTACCCTGCCTCTCACCCAAAGATGCTGGGATAGGCTCCAGCCCCCCGCGACCTGAAAAGGATTAAGCGGAAGATGATGGATGGATGGAGTTTTTATTATTTCTGTGATAATCAACGAAATAAATGACTACACACAAATCAACACCGTTACAAAACACTCACAATCTTCCCCGTGAGCAGCCATCAACTCGGAGACCTCTTAGTATTTCATTTCGGAACGCTCCACCGGCACGGGGCTTAAAAATTCATGTAGTGGTCAAATTTGACCAAATGTGGTTCTTTTTCAGCAGTCTCCCAGTTGGTGCACACACTTCTTTCATCAGTGTTGCAGCGCTTGGATCCCTGCGCTTGAAAAATAAACTACATTTGGTCAAATTCGACAACTATGAACTTTTCAGCCCTGCTGCAGCGGAGCGATCTGAAATTAAAAAGTATACCAGGAGGTGTCCAAGCTGATGGCTGCTCACAGGGAAGATGGTGAGTGTTTTGTGCTTTTAAGTACCTTTTACATTATTTATCAGTGAAAACGTTGGCATGTAAACAACATAACGGGATAACAGGCCGCCTTCCTGTAATGAACCCACCCACTTGAGGTGGTACTCAGTTGTAATGGAAAACCAACCACACCGTGTAGAGCTGAGTAGGTGCTAGTGGAAAAGCAGCTTATCTGAGGTAGGAACTAGCCAGCTGAGATCAGCAATAGTGATGTAAGAGGGAGGGTGGGGTTAAATGTGGATCTTTGTCATTTAAAGAGTCATGCATTGAAATGAGTCATTCTGAATAAGGCTGCAAAAGATGATTCACATTGATACTGCAGTAATTAATTAAAGAACATTTGACCAAAATGTGTCACAAACATTCATTAAGATCTGTGGGAGCTGTCAACATGTGGGAAAAGTGCAGTCAATGACCCCTTAAAATGAGACTGGACTTGCTTTTGTTGTGTTTGTCCCTGTTTTATAATGTTTAGTCTAGTAGGATCAGTGTTACAGCTAGTCACAGCAGCGGTTTCTCAGACTGATGAAATCTAGCACCATCCTGTTTTGTTTTTTTTTTTTTTTTTTTTAAACCATGCTCAGAGATAAATGATAAATGGATGCTATGGTGTTTTTAATGTGAGTGAAGGGGTGACCTTAACTGTTTTCTTACACTTTCACAGACAAGTTGGACGGTCTGGGGAGCGGTGGGAAGAGGAAACGTGAACACATGGCAGGACTGGAAGACTATCTTCAGCTGCCAGATGACTATAATACACGAATGTCTGAACCTGGAAAGAAAAGGGTAAACTTAAACACTCTTTAACATATTTGGATCTTTAAGTAATGTATGAATGAATTAGAATACCAGTAGAAAGAATTGAGTTTTGTTTTTAGGAACCAACGACATGGCAAAAGTTAAGACAACATTATTTAACCAAAGGTTAAATAATGTTGAAGCTTAATCTTGAGTCAGTTCCCGCTTATAATGCAACATCCTGGTTGCTCTTCTTTGTTTCAAGGTTCGATGGGCTGATCTTGAAGAGCAAAAGGATGCGGATCGGAAGCGTGCTATTGGTTTTGTGGTGGGCCAAACTGATTGGGAGAGAATAACGGATGAGAGTGGCCAGCTAGCAGAACGAGCTCTCAACCGTACCAAGTATTTCTAAGAAGATAATCTTTCACCGTTTTTTGTTTCATTCATGGGTACGTACATTTCATTGTTGTATTAGGTTATTAGGGTGGTTCTAGATTTTCATTACAGCTATAAAAATTATAATAAAAAAAGTGAGCCACAATCTAACCGTGACTATCAATTAAGATATGCTAGTACAATTTCTTACTACACAGTCGAAATAATAGAAACACTTGTATACTTTCCTGTTGAATGCAAGTTGTTCATATCGGAATATTCCAAGTCATAGTGTGACTATTTTAAGTGTTTAGCTTCAGCAAGCCATTCCCTCAAAGACTGGTCTCTTTCCAAAGACTGTATGATACGTTTACAGTATATTCAGCAAAAACGTGTAATGACTCACATTTCGGGTGTGCTAATATCACTGAAGGATAGTTGACTTTTTAAATATTCCTCAAATGATAATGCATTGAACCCCGGTAACATCTTTTTCTCTTCACAGGTGTCCAGATACGAAAATGATGAAACATTCATCAAGATGATTTACCTGTTGGTATCAAATTCTTAGTTAACTCTTAATATGAACACAGCATATAGGATTTTATTTCTCTGGATATTCACCCTTAAATTTGTAGTTGAGAATTCTGTGCTATATCTGGTGATACATCCTGCATTTTTGTTCCTCTTGCTTTTTTGTTTTTTTTATTGTTCCAACTTCATGTACTGTATAGTTGTCACTGTATTTTGAGTCATTCATAGTTGGGGAAAAATACAATAAAACTTTGTAATCATCAACTGTGTCTTGATAAAGTTTTCACTTGGCTTTATTATTGTGAAGTTTACTTTAAAGTGTTTGAGGCACATCATCAAGGAAAGAAATATTAATATACATTGCTTCAGTTTACACTGAGTCTCATGTTACTAGTTAATGTTTGTGGCACATTTGATAAGTATTGCATTTTAAATGTATAGTTTTACATCTCTGTTGATTATCACAGTATATTAAATTAATTAATGCTGTTAAGGTGTAATTAAGTTAAGCTCATGATTTACTAGTCTTTTTATATGTGCAGCAGCACAAAAGCACTGGATATACTGCTAAAGTTTTGCTTGAATTAAACCACCTCTTACGTCAAGTAGCTCTTTGTTGAACAAAAACAGCAGTCAAAAGAGAACACCCTCATTTTGTACATTTTTATTTTACAAGCTGCAAAGCCCTGAAGTGATTGGGTGGAGCTGTTCTGAATTACTCAGTTACACATTTTTTAAAACCACGTGTCTTTATAATCACATTGTTTTGTACCAGTTTGAGATCAAAAGATCAAAATCTAGAAAAAGTTGACTTCTACCTTACTTGGATGCTTATCTAAAATAATCTAGTGACATATCCAGGAATTGATAAAGTAATCATTTTATTTTAGTTTATTTTTGCAGTGCTGTCACTGCAAATCAGATGGGTTCCATAACTGTAGGGTTACATTACAGACTAAAGTAAAGATGGACAACACAGTGCCATTTCCATCCATTGTATAAAAGTAGATTTAATACTTTGGAATTTGGGCGCTGCCATCTTGCACTGGTGGTGTTATTTGCAGCCAGTCAATCATGAAACAAAGCATTGGTATCATTACAGTCCATGTAGCAGCCTATTGGCAGTTGCACTCCGTAATGGATATAGTTGTTTTTATGGCATTAAATAACTTTTTAAAACCACAACTACCCAAGAAAAAAAACTTGGCATGTGAGCATTTGTCAGCATGATAAGAACTATCCATGAGTCTTTGTAAACTTAAACTATGCCTCAAATACATTTTGCTCAGTTTGGCCCCAGTGCCATTAAAAATAATGGGGAGGCAGAGTCTAATGCAGCCAGGCACTAGAGGGTGATCCAAACATGTTGGCCTAACTGTTGGAGCGCTCTCATGTTATTCATCTTTACTTCAGTCACTGCAACATGTAATCCAAGTACATTCACCATGTAATCCAGAGACTGTAAAATAATGTACTTAAAACCATATTTCTATTCCTGTTGTGGCACAGTATTAAGCCACCCTGGTGATAGTTGCAAACAGTTTTGGTCATAATCTTTAGATCAGCTCCAGTTTGTGCCACAGTGATGGTCCATGTCTTCCAGCTGTAAAGAGCTTCATTTGAAACTTGAAGAACCTGCAAGCTAAGCACGGTGGGACTGAGGAAGAGAATGACAACGGTACTACATCTCCAAACCAACAGTGGATCACTTGTAGTTGGCACTCTAAAAGAAACTAAACTTGCTTGTTGCCTTCAGTGTGGTCAGCATAAGGCTGCCAGTGTCAAATCACTGTTGAGGTAAAGTCAATAGTTAAAATGTACAATTGGTTTACAAGCCCTATTTTGGCTTCTATAATCAAGCTACAGTGGGGCAAAAAAGTATTTAGTCAGCCACCAATTGTGCAAGTTCCCACTTAAATGATGAGAGAGGTCTCCAATTTTCATCATAGGTATACCTCAACTATGAGAGACAAAATGAGGGAAAAAAATCCAGAAAATCACATTGAAGAATTTTTAAAGAATTTATTTGCAAATTATGGTGGAAAATAAGTATTTGGTCACCTAGAAACAAGCAAGATTTCTGGCTCTCACAGACCTGTAACTCCTTTAAGAGGCTTCTCTGTCCTCCACTCGTTACCTGTATTAATGGCACCTGTTTGAACTCGTTATCAGTATAAAAGACACCTGTCCACAACCTCAAACAGTTAGACTCCAAACTCCACTATGGCCAAGACCGAAGAGCTGTCAAAAGACACCAGAAACAAAATTGTAGACCTGCACCAGGCTGGGAAGACTGAATCTGCAATAGGTAAGCAGCTTGGTGTGAAGAAATCAACTGTAGGAGCAATTATTAGAAAATGGAAGACATACAAGACCACTGATAATCTCCCTCGATCTGGGGCTCCACACAAGATCTCACCCCGTGAGGTCAAAATGATCATGAAAACGGTGAGCAAAAATCCCAGAACCACACGGGGGGACCTAGTGAATGACCTGCAGAGAGCTGGGACCAAAGTAACAAAGGCTACCTTCAGTAACACACTACGCCGCCAGGGACTCAAATCCTGCAGTGCCAGACGTGTCCCCCTGCTTAAGCCAGTACATGTCCAGGCCCGTCTGAAGTTTGCTAGAGAGCATTTGGATGATCCAGAAAAGGATTGGGACAATGTCATATGGTCAGATGAAACCAAAATAGAACTTTTTGGTAAAAACTCAACTTGTCGTGTTTGGAGGAGAAAGAATGCCGAGTTGCATCCAAAGAACACCATACCTACTGTGAAGCATGGGGGTGGAAACATCATGCTTTGGGGCTGTTTTACTGCAAAGGGACCAGGACGACTGATCCGTGTAAAGGAAAGAATGAATGGGGGCCATGTATCGTGAGATTTTGAGTGAAAACCACCTTCCATCAGCAAGGGCATTGAAGATGAAACGTGGCTGGGTCTTTCAGTATGACAATGATCCCAAACACACTGCCCGGGCAATGAAGGAGTGGCTTCGTAAGAAGCATTTCAAGGTCCTGGAGTAGCCTAGCCAGTCTCCAGATCTCAACCCCATAGAAAATCTTTGGAGGGACTTGAAAGTCTGTGTTGCCCAGCGACAGCCCCAAAACATCACTGCTTCTAGAGGAGATCTGCATGGAGGAATGGGCCAAAATACCAGCAACAGTGTATGAAAACCTTGTGAAGACTTACAGAAAACGTTTGACCCTCTGTCATTGCCAACAAAGGGTATATAACAAAGTATTGAGATGAACTTTTGTTATTGACCAAATACTTATTTTCCACCATAATTTGTAAATAAATTCTTTAAAAATCAGACAATGTGATTTTCTGGATTTTTTTTTCTCATTTTGTCTCTTCGTTGAGGTATACCTATGATGAAAATTGGAGACCTCTCTCATCTTTTAAGTGGGAGAACTTGCACAATTGGTGGCTGACTAAATGCTTATTTTCCCCACTGTATCTGCAGTTACTTTTTTTCCCCTAATACAATATTAACAAATTACTCCATGGATTACACTGTAATTCCATGGATTACTTTTTTAAAAGTAATCTCATCAATAGTTATAAAACATTTAGTGAGATATTATGTAATTGCTTACTTGATTTTCCTTGTTTGCTCCTTTGAGATTAAAGGTCCCATTTATTGCTTTTGTGTGGCTTAATTTTAGATCCTGACATAATAAAGAACATATCTGCATTTTGACAAAAAAATCATGTCGTTTTGCATGAGATCTAGAAAGCCACTCTGCTCTCCCAGAAAATGCTGTTTCAGACCTCTGTATTATTCATGAGCCCCTAATCTGACTGAGTAAAAGTTTTACAATTGACACGTGTGGCAAAGCCAAACACAAGAGAGAAGGCAGAACCTATAGTACGGCCCAAGTTTGATTGTCCTGTGATAGGTTTGCCGTGTCGGCTACTTTTGAAAAGTAAACGAAAAGTGATATTTGCTACTGGTGGAGAACATTTTACCCATTCCTACCTGTTTGAGTCTGACTCCGAAGAAAATGATGAACAAAACCACAACCACTTCAAGTACACATTGTTACACTGTAATAGGTTGTAAGAATAGCATCATTCCTGGCAGCAACTGTGAACCCCTGTGTACTTGATGCGCTGGCCCTCGAGTCAGAAATGCCACAAGTGGTGCCGCGTGGGGTGCTTTTGTGTCATTTCTGCACCTCCCAATTTTTGTAATTTGGTATGCTCTGCACAGCTGGCTCATAAAAACAAATGGGGATTTTTTTTTTTTTTCTTAACATCTGTGCTGTGTTAGAGATGGTCATTCACTCCCTACCTCCCTACACGCTATATAGTGAATTCAGATATAGTGGACTATATAGAAAACTATAACAATAAAATTATTAGCTTTTGGACACTACTCGGCCTGTTTACTTGGCACCAGTAATGACATCATCATCAGACAGTAAAATGTAACATATTAATGGTGTTAAAAAGTGACTACCTGCATGTATTTTGTAGTAAATATATCAAATCAATATGAGTAAATCAAGATAAATGTACTTGTTTTTAATTTGGTTCCTCAAAATAATAGATAAAATCATCGCTAATCTTGAAAATTCAAGGTGCCCCTACGCCTGTATGCGAGTTTGCAGGGGTTCAGCAACATCACTATTCGCTCATGGAATAACCCTTGCGTGAGGTATGCACAAGCCCCAAGTCTCCCATGTCTGCTGTCACTCAGTTATACTGTAATGGTCCATGTTACCACAACAGGTTTGATTAAATCCAGTCAAATTGGTAAGAATAGGTATGTTTCCTACTCTTTTAAAAAATATGCTGTCGGTGCTAATGGCTTTAGCAGCTAAAAAACTGATCCCATGTCATGACACACATTTAGGAAGGTTAAAATCTACAATTACACAATTTTTCAGTGAATGGGACCTTTAAGACTTAGTGCTCCACTTTAAATGATCATTTATTTTGTTGTTTCACTGCAGTTAACTTATTTGATTTTGATGCCTGTCTCCACATTGAACACAAAGGTGCTTCATAAAGTATTCAGACATATTTTTACGCTTTCTGATGTCGGTATAATTTTAAATTTATGCCTTGCAATTTTTGCTCATCACCCTACACTGAGTAACTGCCGATACTACATTATAAATCCAAAACTGAAACTATCCAAGACCAATGTAGTGTTTTGTAGAAACCTATTTTTCATAACAGATTTTAGCCTGGTTAAGTTTGCTAGATTTTAAACAGATTTTATTTTATTTCAAACATTTTAAAAATCAAATAACTGAGATGTCAATTATTTGTGAAGCCACTACATAATTGTAAATGAGCCAAATTCAGACCCAATGCAGGTAATTATGGTCGGTATATGACAGTGAGATTTACTGTTATGTATATTCACTTTTATTCAAATTTTACATCTTTGAACTTTATGCTTTTGGAGCCAAGGAACTACAATTTTCACAGGTCAGAATATTTATTATGGATCACCAACACTGCTGATGGAATTGATGACGAGTCGACAACAATCCTCAGACCAAACACATCCCATTGGATGAAGATGTTTAACTTGCCAATGGAGACCCAGTGACAAAACTTGATATAGAAAATGAATCAATGCCCCCAGGTGGGATGGATGGATGGATGGAAGAAAGAAATGTATATTTCACCAAGATTGTAACTTTGTAAGACTGGTGGGTGAGACCCAGAATGTGAGTTTACTGACTAATTTTAAAATTCAAGAAATGTTCTCTTTTTACATGTGTATATAATTGTAAAATGTCACCTTCTGTTGCACATTAAAGACTTTTGCCTTCTTGGTGTAACCTCATTTCCTTATTCAGTCTATGCAGTACTGCTATACATTTTGGCTAATGATGCAAAATGCATCTAAAGTCAAACCCTCTCATGTATCTTCTGTCTGGCACCTGTGGAGCTTTTATTCTTATAATTCATTTTCCAGGTGACCAGTCTTATTTGAAACTATTTTTTTTACATCTTTTATTATAATAATGCATCAGATTTATATAGCACTTTTCATAGACACTGGGACACTTTACAATGGATACATTGTTTATTCACTCCAGACAATGGTCATGGTAAGCTACTACTGTTGCCACAGCTACCCTGGGGCAGACTGATGGAAACATGGCTGCCAATCCATGCCAACGGCCTCTTCGACCACTACCAAACATTTATACATTTATGCCCAGTGTCTTGGACACTGGAGGCAAGGTGGATAAAGCATCTTGCCCAGGGACACAATGGCAGGATGTCTGGGGAGAGTGGGATTCGAGCCGCCAACCCTCTGGTTATTGGACAACCCACTCTACCTCCCGAGCCACTGCCACCCACAACTGTTTATGTAACTGTTCCCCTAAGGAGAGAAACTTGGTCCACCACACAAGTATGTAAGTTCATGCCCTGGTGTCTTGAAGGCAACACGAATCACACCGTTGAGCAAATGACCTGTGATGATGTGAGCGAGGAACCACCCTTACAAAAACCACCACCGTCATCATGATCACTCTCACAGTTTGATGGCCGCACTTTACTGTGCCTAATACGAGACATACAAATAGGACAACAGGAATTTCGTCACCTGTGTCTAACACAACAGAAAAGACAGAATGGGCCACCAAAAGGGCCGTCACATCCAGATGATAAAGTCAAGTGTGCTATTACACTTGGGGCAGGGGAAGACACAGGCACTGGAAGTTTTGGAGCTATGCTTCACAATGCAGTGAGAGAGCCTGAGTTACTTTAGATGGAGCCTTATCTCTAGCTGGGTCAGCAAAATGGTCATGCAGCTGGTTGCGTGGATTGGACTTTTGGGTGAAAGAAACGCATATGACTTGAGCACAACTATGTATTGCAGCATGTTCTGGTCCTCTTGGTGTGTTACACCATCAGAACCTATGTGACCCGCAAATATGGCAAAAAGTAGACTTTAACTGAGGAGTAGGGGAGAGGCTGGTCATTTACTGTAGGCATAAAGGCACCCTTACACTTAGACTCAACAAAATTGGCTTGGCTACTCTGTGCACATAAACTGCCAAGACCATGTTGCCAGCACACTGATTTTAGCATACCATGGCTTCACTAGCTACCAGTATGAGAGGCTTGTTTCAGTTGGTGCAACACTTCCAGTCCTTACATAGTTGTATCCACAGGTGCCTGTCTGACCATAGATGAGGCAGAGCATCCATCTTCTGTGATGGAGAAGAGCATGGAGCAGTGTCTGTCAGAGTTGGATAATGCTGGGTCCAGAAAGTAAAAGTCATATTTGTTTAGGCCATTGATGAACCCAGCTAATTCTACTAAGCACAGCTCTCAAAGGTGAAAGTAATGAGCTAATTTACCTGGCTGTAAAGTTGTGTTTATCAGACTCAGCTGGGTTAGTCAATGGCTGGAACAAATATGGGATATGACTTTTACTTTGTGGTGCTGGGATTACCTACCTCTGGTGTGTGTTTATTTTTTGAAGCAAATGGGTTTCATATCAATTTTGACTGAGAGCATCAGCCCTGGAGCTAAGATCTGATCTCAAGTTCTGACTGCACAGAATATACAGTGGGGTAAAAAAGTATTTAGTCAGCCACCAATTGTGCAAGTTCTCCCACTTAAAAGATGAGAGAGGTCTCCAATTTTCATCATAGGTATACCTCAACTATGAGAGACAAAATGAGGAAAAAAAATCCAGAAAATCACATTGAAGGATTTTTAAAGAATTTATTTGCAAATTATGGTGAAAAATAAGTATTTGGTCAATAACAAAAGTTCATCTCAATACTTTGTTATATACCCTTTGTTGGCAATGACAGAGGTCAAACGTTTTCTGTAAGTCTTCACAAGGTTTTCACACACTGTTGCTGGTATTTTGGCCCATTCCTCCATGCAGATCTCCTCTAGAGCAGTGATGTTTTGGGGCTGTCGCTGGGCAACACAGACTTTCAAGTCCCTCCAAAGATTTTCTATGGGGTTGAGATCTGGAGACTGGCTAGGCCACTCCAGGACCTTGAAATGCTTCTTACGAAGCCACTCTTTCATTGCCCGGGTGGTATGTTTGGGATCATTGTCATGCTGAAAGACCGAGCCACGTTTCATCTTCAATGCCCTTGCTGATGGAAGGAGGTTTTCACTCAAAATCTCACGATACATGGCCCCATTCATTCTTACCTTTACACGGATCAGTTGTCCTTGTCCCTTTGCAGAAAAACAGCCCCAAAGCACGATGTTTCCACCCCCATGCTTCACAGTAGGTATGGTGTTCTTTCTCCTCCAAACACGACAAGTTGAGTTTTTACCAAAAAGTTCTATTTTGGTTTCATCTGACCATATGACATTCTCCCAGTCCTCGTCTGGATCATCCAAATGCTCTCTAGCAGACTTCAGACGGGCCTGGACATGTACTGGCTTAAGCAGGGGGACACGTCTGGCACTGCAGGATTTGAGTCCCTGGCGGCGTAGTGTGTTACTGATGGTAGCCTTTGTTACTTTGGTCCCAGCTCTCTGCAGGTCATTCACTAGGCCCCCCCGTGTGGTTCTGGGATTTTTGCTCACCGTTCTCGTGATCATTTTGACCCCACGGGGTGAGATCTTGCGTGGAGCCCCAGATCGAGGGAGATTATCAGTGGTCTTGTATGTCTTCCATTTTCTAATAATTGCTCCCACAGTTGATTTTTTTCACACCAAGCTGCTTACCTATTGCAGATTCAGTCTTCCCAGCCTGGTGCAGGTCTACAATTTTGTTTCTGGTGTCCTTTGACAGCTCTTTGGTCTTGGCCATAGTGGAGTTTGGAGTCTGACTGTTTGAGGTTGTGGACAAGTGTCTTTTATACTGATGAGTTCAAACAGGTGCCATTAATACAGGTAATGAGTGGAGGACAGAGGAGCCTCTTAAAGAAGTTGTTACAGGTCTGTTAGAGCCAGAAATCTTGCTTGTTTGTAGGTGACCAAATACTTATTTTACTGAGGAATTTACCAATTAATTCATTAAAAATCCTTCAATGTGATTTTCTGGATTTTTTTTTTTCTCATTTTGTCTCTCATAGTTGAGGTATACCTATGATGAAAATTGGAGACCTCTCTCATCTTTTAAGTGGGAGAACTTGCACAATTGGTGGCTGACTAAATACTTTTTTGCCCCACTGTAAATGACCAAGGGTAAGAGGTAGTACTCTCACTGGGCTGCAACAGCTTGTGGCTAGTTGGGGATTTAAAAAAAAAAAAAAAATTGTGACAGGCACATTTGCACTTGGAATCACACTGAACTGGTACTTAAAGGCCAAATGTCACGTAACAGGGTACTTTAAATATCTTGAAACTAGATATAAAAGGGAACCGATCCGTTCGGGTCTTGGTGCATATGCTTCAGTAACAACGGAATATTTGTTAATTTAAAACTGCCGCGCTTGGCCTGACACGGCCCCTGGAATCGCCTGGGGAAGAAGGCGCAAGTGACGAAATCGATTGTACCCTAGTTTGATGCTTGGGGTATTTCAATTGATTGTTTATATGGAGACTGGAAGGTTGAAGTGAGCAACAAGAAAGAAAAAATTGGATATTTCACCCATACCTTAAAACGGGACTATCAGGGACAGCTGGGTAATAAGGGACACTTCTCTGGGAAATGTTTTCATACCTGTCAAGTGAGACGTTTTCGCCGTACTTCAACACCGTAAAAAGCAGCTATAAGGAACGGCGGAGCAACAAGGCACACCTCTCTGGGAAATGCCCCAAATGCAACTCGTGTTGTTATTGTCAAATATTTTAAGGATTCATGGATATTTGACAATAACAACACAACTCGGCGTCCGTCGCTAAATAAAAAAAAAAAAAAGCAGAATTCTGTATTTGTCAGGCGATCTCTGTCTGTTCTGCAACCGCTGCACAGCTGAACGTGTTAAACCATTGTCCTAATGACTTCTCATTGTAGTGAGAACAGCTCAAGCTGAGCGATCAGCCCGCCCAGACAATTAAACTAATGATTGACTCCACACTTTGAACAGTAGTGAGAATAGCTCACGCTGAGCGATCAGCCCGCCCAGACAATTAAACTAATGAGTGACTCCACACTTCTCATGGTAGTGCGAATAGCTCCCGCTGAGCGATCTGACAGCACCAGCTGTGAGTGATCACACACACATGAGTGCTCCTCAACAGTTTTTTTTTCCAGTATATTTTTTCTTTTGGGCGTACAGAAATGGCAATACGCCCGTTTTTGCTAAAATTGCATTTTCCCCGTATTTTCCTTAAAATATTTGACAATAACAACACGAACTACATTTAAAACATTTCCCAGAAAAGTGTCCACCACTGCGCCGTCCCCCACAGCCGCGCTTGGCACCAAAATACGGCGAAAACGTCTGACTTGACAGGTATGAAAACATTTCCCAGAGAAATGTCCATTATTACTCCGCTGTCCCTTATAGCCGCGTTTTACGGTATTAAAATACGGCGAAAACGTCTCCCTTGACAGGTATGCGCCTCCATTTTCATATTGATCTGGTCAATTTCTTGACAGCAGCGGCTCTCCTCCACTGTAATAATAATGGCTTCCGAAAAATCAATATTTATGGGGCGCCCTGGACAGACCCCCTTCGGCTTCGCAATTCTGGAGGCGATTAATGTCCAGTTCAATGACATTTTCCACTGGTTCTGCTCTCTGGTCATCGGTGGAACTGTTGTCATCAGACAAAGTATCTGATTCCGTCTCGGACGGCTCGAACCGGTAAGGTTCTATGCCTCTGTCACTGTCTGAACCACTGACAAAAAAAAGACAAAACTAAACTAATTTGTTCACAATTGCTGTCACTTTCCGTCATGATTGTCCAATGTTGATAAGTGTGAATGTGGATAGGCAGGGCAGCCAGGGTACAACTGGTGATGTCAAAAACATGGGCGTGGTCTGGACTGGCTGTCACAAGCCAGCAAGCAAGGTGGGGCCTTCACCTGGTGTATTTTGTGCAATTATGTAAATACAGGTGGGTGATATGGTCTCCGGTATGAATATTTGGTTTAAGCTATGTGTATTTTATCTAAATTAGTTGTCATTTAGAAAAAAAAATTACGTGACATTTGGCCTTTAAACATGTGCGAATATGGCTTATCTTGCCTGTCTTTGCTGTCTTGCATATATTGGTGTACTAAACGACATATAGCATCATGTTTCTGTTCATTTTCTATGTCCAGCATAATATGGGCTGAGTACTCTTGGCACAAAAATGCTCCCAGCAGTGTGTGTTTTTGTCACTGTGCTCAGGACTGCACTTCTCAGAAAAATGGGTCTAGAGCATTTTTTACACACTAGGTAAACAAGCTGCCAAATGCACAATGTCTACTCACCAGTTGACGAAAGGCTGTGGATCACCTTCATAGTTTTGCTGAATGAACTCCTGCAAAGCTGTATCTTCATTTGTGTCTGGGCTGCAGCCTACACAGGCTTAACGCTTTTTTTGTCTTGTCAAAAACTAAATTGAGAATGGTTTGAGACATCCGTGACAACTCTGTGATTATTATAAGAGAAAAATTTGTTGCACAGATTTTTGGAACATGTTCAAAATTCCTGTGACACGAGCGAGTCCTGCGACTCACAATAGGGAATTGCGAACCCCTGTGAATGTTTAGAGATTTTGGAAACTCCCTTAGGAATGCCGTTCTCCAGCTAGTTGCGAGCCGTCGCAGCCATGTGAGATGCTATCCAAACCACTGGACAGAACTTGAGCAGCTTGTTTATATACATTGTATCCTGAAAGTATTCACAGCACTAAACTTTATCCACATTTTGTTAGTTACAGCCTTATTCCAAAAGGGATTAAATTCATTTTTTTTCCTCAAAAATTATATACACAATACCCCATAATGACAATGTGAAAAAAGTTTTTTAGATTTTTGGAAATTTATTAAAAATATAAAACTAAGAAATCACATGTAAGTACAGTGGTGTGAAAGTGTTTGCCCCCTTCCTGATTTTTCATTTTTTTGTATGTCACAGTTAAATGTTTCAGATCATCAAATTAAATATTAGACAAAGATAACACAAGTAAACACAAAATGCAGTTTTTAAATAAAGGTGTAAAAAAAAAAAAAATCTATTAAGGGTAAAAAAAAAAAAAAAATTCCAAACCTACATGGCCCTGTGTGAAAAAGTGATTGCCCCCGTTAAAACATAAATTAACTGTGGTTTATCACATCTTTGGAAAGCCGAGTTCAATTTCTCTAGCCGCACCCAGGCCTGATTACTGCCACACCTGTTTTCAATCAAGAAATCACTTAAATAGGACCTGCCTGTTCATAACTCCTTGTGGGAACTCCTTATACAAAGATACAGAATGATGATATAGAGCAGGGGTGTCCAACCATGTGCCATGGAGAGCCAAGACCCTGCAGGTTTTACCTCCAACCAGTGTCTTCAACAGCAGATTTCTGTGAACTTCTTCCCACTGATTGCTGATAAGTGAAAACACCTGCTGAAGAGACTGGGTAGAAGAGAAAACCTGCAGGGTCTTGGCTCTCCATGGCACATGGTTGGACACCCCTGATATAGAGTGAAGTACGTGACGGTAATGCACCTGTAAGCTGGTTGCCAACCGCCAATCAAATCTAAAAGAAGAAGAAGTAGTGAAGTAGACCAAAAGATCCTCAAAAGCTAGACATCATGCTGTGATCCAAAGATTGAGGAACAAGTGAGAAACAAAGTAATTGAGATCTATCAGTCTGGAAAAGGTTATAAAGCCATTTCTAAAGCTTTGGAACTCCAGCAAACCACAGTGAGAACCATTATCCACAAATGACGAAAACATGAAACAGTGGTAAACCTTCCCAGGAGTGGCCAACTGACCAAAATTACCCCAAGAGCACAGCAATGACTTATCCAAGAGGTCACAAAAGACCCCACAACAACATCCAAAGAGCTAAGAAAGAGACTGGGCAAAAATGTTCTGCATGGCAGAGTTCCAAGACAAAAACCACTGCTGAGAAAAAAGAACATAAAGGCTTGTCTCAGTTTTGCCAGAAAACATCTTGATGATCCCCAAGACTTTTGGGAAAATACTCTGTGGACTGATGAGACAAAAGTTGAGGTGTGTGTCCCATTACATTTGGCATAAAAGTAACAGCTTTTCAGAAAAGGAACATCATACCAATAGTAAAATATGGTGGTGGTAGTGTGATGGTCTGGGGCCGTTTTGCTGCTTTAGGACCTGGAAGACTTGCTGTGGTAAATGGAACCATGAATTCTGTGAATTCCGTCTACCAAAAAATCCCGAAGGAGAATGTCTGGTTATCTGTTGGTGACTTCAAGCTGAAGCGCACTTGGGTTCTGCACCAGGACAATGATCCAAAACACACCAGCAAGTACACCTCTGAATGGCTTAAGAATAACAAAATGAAGACTTTGGAGTGGCCTAGTCAAAGTGCTGACCTGAATCTGATTGAGATACTGTGGCATGACCTTAAAAAGGTGGTTCATGCTCGAAAACCCTCCAGTGTGGCTGAATTACAACAATTCTGCAAAGATGAGTGGGCCAAAATTCCTCCACAGCGCTGTAAAAGACGCATTGCCACTTATCGCAAACACTTGATTGCAGTTGTTGCTGCTAAGGATGGCCCACCCAGCTTTTAGGTTTAGGGGGCAATAACTTTTTCACACAGGGCGATGTAGGTTTGGATTTTTTTTTCCCCTTAATAATAAACACCTTCATTTAAACACTGCATTTTGTGTTTACGTGTGTTATCTTTGTCTTGTGGGCACCCAGCACAATGCAGACTGATAATATTCACGCTCAGCAGGGATTGCATACGAACAGAGAGCCCTAGGGGGACAACCAAAACAATGACTATTGTTATTCATCCCCGGAGTAAGGAGAGGAGTCTGGCGCCAGTTAATCATGCGATTGATATGCATTGTCTGATATGTGTATCAGTATGTAAATGTGCCATGCATTCTCTCTTATCTGTATAAAAGAGCTGACTCTACATGCCTCAGGAGTGCACACACAGCACACAGCACTGCAGTGTGTCTCATGATGATGGAGGAATAAAACTCTTAAACCTTCAGCTCTCCGTGTCTCGCCTGAACTTATTTTGTTCCTCCACACTGGTGACCCTTGACGAATTATGGAACACGAGGCACAAACACCCCGGAGACGACCCGGACAGAAAGCCTCAGAACGCGTCACGGTGCATCCCTCGCCTGATCTTTTACTTCCACACTGGTGACCTGGCGGGGGAGAATGGCCATCTGCTCCCTCTCACCGCGCTGTGGATTCCAGAGACCGGGGATCGCCTACATCCTTCACATCCACACGAGCAACGCACTGAAACAGCCTGAAAAGGGAAGACCATTGGCGCCGACTGCATTGATTTCCATCAAGTTCCCTGACCCTGACTCACCTCCCAACAACGGACCTTCCGCGCACAGAAGCCGCACGCGCACACTGCAGGGTTACGAGGACAGCACAACTGCCAGCTGTGTGGTCACGCCGCCAGGCGCACGCCACACACCAGGGACAAACCGGCTCTACAGACTGATACATCGTCCTCCACCGCTGCACATACCTGAGAAAAACGGCCGATCGCCACCCTCAGAACCTTCAGGGCTGCTCGCACACCTGGAGCGGACGTGCAGCCTGCGCACGGGACCGTTGTATAGGTTTCTCAGCCGCGGCGCACATCGGGAATTTAGCAGATTGCTTTCCCCGATGACTTTAGGACTGTTTCCTGCACCTAAAGGCAAACTGCCGAGTCCCTGACACAGCTTCAGTTTATCACAGCCATTACGCATCCTCGGGGAATTTGGCCGCTCGCCATCCCCACATCCTCGCTGGACCAAAACACGAGAGAATTCAGAGATATAATTTTTTTCACAGCTGCTGTGGATCTCCGCCACGTTTAATAGGAAAAGTTCCACACCATCACGGATCCACACGCAATTTTTGCGCGGTCCAGACACCTTTGACGTCCCGGGCCGACACTCGCTTACTCCCACCCCCTCAACCTTGTCCTGCACAGAGCTTTCCCCGCACCTCACTCCCAAAGCCGGCCGATCGCCATCTGGTTCCATTATGCACGACTACACACCGGCCCGTGTGCCCACGATCCACGGCCGTTCAACGTGCTGGAACTCGGAGCGGAGCACACTGCCCTTTCCACCCCTCCCCCCTCCCCCTCACAGACTGACATGCCCTCCAACAGTTCTACCAGAGCTGGAGCCCAAATGACGGGGGGGGGGGTCGCAACCCCTTCTGACCGTTCTGGGGGGAGCGGTGTGGGCACCCAGCACAATGCAGACTGATAATATTCATGCTCAGCAGGGATTGCATATGAACAGAGTGCCCCTAGGGGGACAACCAGAACAATGACTATTGTTGTTCATCCCCGGAGTAAGGAGAGGAGTCTGGCACCAGTTAATCACACGATTGATATGTATTGTCTGATATGTGTATCAATATGTAAATGTGCCTTGCATTCTCTCTTGTCTGTATAAAAGAGCTGACTTTACATGCCTCAGGAGCGCGCACACAGCGCTGCAGTGTGTCTCATGATGATGGAGGAATAAAACTCTTAAACCTTCAGCTCGCCGTGTCTCGCCTGAACTTATTTTGTTCCTCCACAGTCTAATATTTAAATTTGTTTGACAATCTGAAACATGTAAGTGTGACAAGCATACAAAAACATGAGAAATCAGGAAGGGGGCAAACACTTTTTCCACACCACTAAGTATTCACAGCCTTTGCTTTACTTTGTTGATGCACCTTTGGCAGCAATTACAGCCTCAAGTCTTTTTGAATATGATGCTACAAGCTTGGCTCACCTATCTTTGGGCAGTTTCACCCATTCCTCTTTGCAGCACCTCTCAAGTTCCATCAGGTTGGATGGGAAGCGTCGGTGCACAGCCATTTTCAGATCTCTCCAGAGATGTTCAATTGGATTCAAGTCTGGGCTCTAGCTGGGCCACTCAAGGACATTCACAGAGTTGTCTTGAAGCCACTCCTTTGATATCTTGGCTGTGTTCTCAGGGTCGTTGTCCTGCTGAAAGATGAACCATCGCCCCAGTCTGAGGTCAAGAGCACTCTGGAGCAGGTTTTCATCCAGGATGTCTCTGTACATTGCTGCATTCATCTTTCCCTCTATCCTGACAAGTCTCCCAGTTCCTGCCGCTGAAAAACATCCCCACAGCATGATGCCATTGGTGTCGTTATGAGCAGTGCCTGGTTTCCTCCAAACATGACGCCTGGCATTCACGCCAGAGAGTTCAATCTTTGTCTTATTAGACCAGAGAATTTCGTTTCTCATAGTCTGACAGTCCTTCAGGTGCCTTTTGGCAAACTCCAGGCGGGCTATCATGTGCCTTTTACTAAGGAGTGTCTTCCATCTGGCCACTCTACCATATAGCTGTGATTGATGGATTGCTGCAGAGATGGTTGTCCTTCTGGAAGGTTCTCTCTCCACAGAGGAACACTGGAGTTCTGACAGAGTGACCAGTTGGATTCTTGGTCCCCTCTCTAAGGCCCTTCTCTCCCGATCGCTCAGTTTAGACGGCCGGCCAGCTCGAGGAAGAGTCCTGGTGATTCCAAACCTTCCATTTATGGATGATGGAGGCCATTGTGCTCATTTGGACCTTCAAAGCAACAGATATTTTTCTGTACCCTTCCCCAGATTTGTGCCTCGAGACAACCCTATCTTAGAGGTCTACAGACAATTCCTTTGACTTCATGCTTTGGTTTGTGTTCTGACATGCACTGTCAACTATGGGACCTTATATAGACAGGTGTGTGCCTTTCCAAATTATGTCCAGTCAACTAAATTTACCACAGGTGGACTCCAGTTAAGCTTTAGAAACATCTCAAGGATTATCATTGGAAACACGATGCACCTGAGCTCAGTTTTGAGCTTCATGGCAAAGGCTGTGAATACTTATGTATATGTGATTTCTTAGTTTTTAATTTTTAATAAATTTGCAAAAATCTAAAAACTTTTTTCACGTTGTCATTATGGGGTATTATGTGTAGAATTTTGAGGAAAAAAATTAATCCTTTCTGAAATAAGTCTGTAACATCAAATGTGGAAAAAGTGAAGCACTGTGAGTACCTCCCGGGTGCACTGTAAATGGTGATTGAGAACTCACCATTAGATACAGGCGCAGAGCAGATACTAAGCGAAGCCACAATAATGAAAACAGGGCGAATAGACTTGATCTTCCGTAGGTGCGTCTGTATCCAACTCTTGCTGAAATTCAAAATGGTAATCTGCATAAAGCATGAAACCAGTGCTCTGTGTGCGGTGTCTTTCACAGAGGTGGTGAAAGCTAACCTCAAGAACAGTAAGCTATCTTCAGTCAGTAGATCGAGCAGAGCTGAAGTTGCAGCAGCTGGGTAGTTTTTTTTTTTTTTCAGTAGAAGTGAGTTCACGGTGATCTAAGAGGTTTTCTGAGTGAGGATGGTGCTCATGTCATCACAGATCTTCTGCCTAAAGGCATAATCACAGGTGCCTTCAGCAAGGGACACATAGTGTGTGATGTCCAATACTTGTGTTATACTGTGAATCAGCTGAAGGGGAACCAGTTTATCTTTTTATGAACATACAGGCCAGTCCACATTTTGACTGTAACTTCTGTGGCACATGCTTTGAATGATTCTTATCCTGGCTTATGACTCATGAACTCTGCTGATACATCACTGTCCAGTTTACAAATCACCTTGTAGATTGCCTTCTTCCAGGATGGATCATGATCCTTCCCCATTGAAATGGCAATGTAAAACTCTCTCAGGGTAATCTCAGCAACCTCCAGAAATCTGTCAGGCACCTATGAACACAAAAATTTTTAACTTTTTAATGGTTGGATCATAGATTGTTACACATTAGATGATTACATCAAATAAAGGTAAGTCGCACATTGAAACTGGGAAAAGGTGATCGTATTTTGGTCATTTTAACAGGTTTTATTTTTGTGACTACCATAGTTTACTTTGAATACCTTTAAGCAAATTTTTGAACTTTTCTCTGTGAACTAACATGTACAAACTTAAACATGTTATGCTTGCATTGTGTTTGAAAGTTAAGTGCACGTGCACTGATTGGGTCTACCACAAGTTGACAATCTGCCCTGAAGAAAAAAACATTTTGTGCAGTGCCCCCCCCCCCCAAAAAAAAATCCATTTGGAAGTATAAAACATTTCAACTGTAAAATGAAGATAAAACAGTTCATATTTAAAGGTGACAAAGACAACATTGTGACCTCCTTGCCAATAGGTGTCATTAACTCTTGCCCCATTTTAGTGTTGTATTAGTTTGTAGAGACAAATGTACAGTTTGGTGATTGTGAGCCAGATACATGTCAACAAGGATGCTTTTGTGCTATTAGCATAATACATGGTGACAAAATGTGACATCAATCTAGTTATGCTACTGACTGTGATATTCAGCTGCGATTGTTTTGGCCCTGTAAAAAAATCTTTTTTTTTTCATCAATATGTAGTTGAAACCAGATGTTTACATACACTGTATAAAATGACACAAACTTTTCTCACTGACATTGTCAGACTAAGCTTATCCTGTTGCAGGTCAGTTAGGATTACCAAAATTATTTCTGTTTGCTAAATGCCAGAATGATGAGACAGAATTTTTTTAATTACTTTTTTCAGAGTTAGAAATTTACATATATTGTATAAAATGACACAACCATTTTTTTATCCCCCCGCCCCAGTTGAACCCCAAAGGGGGATTACGTTATAGGTCAGTCTGTCCGTCCATCTGGCCCACTTCTGTGAAATCAACTCCGCCTACAGTTTTGTTCCAGTTGCTTTGAAACTTAGTACCATGGTACCACTGATGACGCATATATTGCAATTTTATTCTCATCGGATGACCTTGAGGTCAGAGGTCAGGTTTTCCCGAAATCTTCTAAACACAATACTGAAAGAAATGATGTAGGCTTTTCAAATCAATACAGTAGTTATATCTAATACAAATCTTGGATGATTTACACCCTGACCCAACGATGGGTTTGAGGTCAAGGGGTCAAAGTTAACATCCAGTTGCACAGTGGTAAATGCTAAATTTATTATTACTATAAAATGAGTTAAGCTAGGGCCACCACATCTGGTACACAGGTTCACCTTGGGATCCTGACTGCCGACTATGGGTTTGGGGTCAAAGGGCAACATTAACATTCCCTATGCCGTATTACTATATAAGTGAAACTACGGTCACCAAACCTGGTACGCAGGTTCACCTTGGCATCCTGACCTCTGACTATGGGTTTGGGGTCCAAAGGTCAAGGTTAACATTCCCTATGCCTTATTGTTGTACAAGTAAAGCTTGGGTCACCAAACTTAGTACACAGGTTCACTCTGTGATCCTGAAATGTAACTATGGTTTTGGGATTGCAAGGTCAAAGTTCAACATCAAAATAGCTTATAAACTATATTTCAACAACAAAGAAAGCTAGGGTCACAAAACCTGGTACAGAGGTTCACTCTGAGACCATGACCTCTGACTACAGGTTTGAGGTCAAAAGGTCAAGGTTGGCACTCTATGATTACTTACTGTAGAATGTGTAAAGCTCTCTAGGGTCACCAAACTTGCTACACAGGTTCATCTTGGGATCCTGACCTACAACCATGGGTTGTATATTTGTTGATGATGGGCTTATAATTTGGTTCTGCTGCAGTAATTATATTGAAAAGTTGAAAACTACTCTCAGTATTGGGATGTTCAAAGAAAATAGAGGCAGGAGATATGGCACTCTGTTGTTTTGGTCATCCTATTGTCATGCTGCTGTTACACTGTAATTGCCCAGTTTAGGATCAATAAATTACATCTATCAAAATGCCACTTCCTCTTCTCAGACTGTGTTGCTATGGTTACACAAACGCTGAGGGGCACTTACACCCTTTGGTCCGCTGGATAGTCCATTTCCATTCACACTGTAAGCGAAGCGCACCAGGGTTCATTTGCAAGTGAACCAAGACCCCCATTTTCAGGCGAACCAGAGTTTGCTTGCTTAGTGTGCACCAGAGTTCGAATGCACGTTCACAGACTGCACCAAACAAACCGAACTATCTGCGGAAGTGAAGCAGAGTTCCTTTGGTCCGGACCAAACATTAGCCCTGTGAATGCGCCCTAAAGTGGCCCTAAGTGTGTATGAATTATGAAGGGATTGGCGCCGCACCGTGGCTGCCTCATCCATCCAGGTGGATGTCCTGTAATTTTCCCATTGTGGAACTAATAAAAGGATTATATTTAAAAATGTGTTTTCCAAATGGACAGTGACCCTAAGTATACCACCAAATTAGTTGCAAAGTGGCTTAAGGACAATACAAAGGCCGGATCTCAAGTCCATAGAAAATCTGTGGGCAGAGCTGAAAAGACGTGTGCGAAAAAGGCAGCCTACAAGCCTGTCTGTTACACCAAATCTGTCAGGAGGAATGGGCCAAAATTCCAGCAAACTATTGTGAGAAGCTTGTGGAAGGATACCCATAACGGTTGACCCAAGTCATGCAATTTAAAGACAATGCTACCAAATACTAAGGAAATGTATGTAAACTTCTGACTTTGAAAAAAGTAACAATAAAAAATTATCTCCCTCATTATTCTGGCATTTGGAAGTAATTTTTGTAATCCCAGTTTACCTTAAACAGGAAAGGTTTAGTCTGATTTCATGTCCGACAGTGAGGGGGAAAAAAAAGATTCTTTTTATAGTGTGTGTAAACTTCTGGTTTCAACTGTATTTTTTAGAAGAATATAAATACTAATTCTGCACCTTTCTCAACATTGATATTTTTTTAAGTATTTATTTTTCTGAAATTACAATCTAGACCACCTTTAAGATATGAACAGTTTGTATCTGTGAGGGAAATCAGTTTTTCCTCTGTTCTTTAATATGAAAATTTTTCTTTTAAAGTGTGCCTTAATATATAGGGGAAAATAAGTATTGAACATGTCAACATTTTTCTCAAACATATTTCTGATGGTGCCACTGATCTGAGGTTTTCATCAGATATCAGTAACAACCCAAGTAATCCATACATACAAAGAAATCAAGGCAGCTGTGTTCACAAAGCAAGTTATATTTAATAAAGTGGAATGACATGGGGAATAAGTATTGACCACACTTGATGAAATTCATTTAATATTTAGTAGAAAAGGCTTTGTTGGTAATAACAGCTTCCAGATGCCTTCTGTATGGAGAAACTAGGTGCAGGCATTGCTCAGGAGTGATTTTAGCCCATTCTTCCACACAAACTATCTTCAAATCTTGAAGGTTCCGTGGGTGTCTTCTATGAACTCTAATCTTCAGTCTGTTGCAGAGATTTTCAATTGGATTCAGGTCAGGTGACTGGCTGGGCCATTCTAGCAGCTTTATTTTCCTTCTCTGGAGCCAGTTGAGTTTCCTTGGCTGTGTGTTTGGGATCATTGTCTTGCAGAAATGTCCACCCTTGTTTCATCTTCAGAATCTTGGCAGATGGCAACAGATTCTTATCAAAGATGTCTCTGTACATTTGTCCATTCATCTTTCCTTCAATTATATGAAGTCTGCTTGTACCATGTGCTGACAAAACACCCCCACACCATGATGGGATGTACAGTGCCATTTCTCCTCCAAACATGCTGTGTGTTGTGGCATCCAGAAAGTTCAATTTTGGTCTCATTTGACCAGACTATATTCTCTTTTACTGGCTTGCCCAAATGTTGTGCAGCAAACATTAAACGAGCTTCAACATGCTTTTTCTTCAGCAATGGAGTCTTGCAAGGTGAGCAGGCATAGAGCCCATGTTGGTTGAGTGCATTACTTATTGTTTTCTTTGAAACAGCAGTACCTGCTAACTTGAGGTCTTTCTGGAACTTTCCACAAGTGGTCTTTGGCTTTTGGCTAACTCTTCTGATAAATCTTTTAACTCCTCTGTCAGAAATCTTGCGAGGAGCTCCTCGCAAGGTCGTGGCTGGTTTATGGTAAAATGATGATCTTTCCACTTCCAAATGATGGCTCCAACAATGCTCACTGGAACATTCAGCAGTTTAGAAATGCACCTGTAACCAATGCCATCATTATGTTTTGCAACAATAAGGTTGCAGAGGTCTAGAGAGAGCTCTTTGCTTCTACCCACCATGAGTTCTTTGTGGTGAGACAATCTGATATTCACAGACCTTTGTAAAGGCTATCAGTCAGAATTTAGCCAGCTGAAACCAATTTGCACTGGTTGGGGATGGGATGGCTTCCTAAATTCTGATGGATTTCAGCTGGTTTCTTGGCTTTCTATGCCTTTTTTGCACCTCTTTTTCTTCATGTATTCAATACTTATTTCCTGTGTCATTCCACTTTATTAAATACAACTTGTTTTGTCAACACAGTTGCCTTGATTTCTTTGTATGTATGGATTACTTGGGTTATTACTGATAATATGGTGAAAATCTCAGGTCAGTGGCTCCATCAGAAATGTTTGAGAAAAATGTTGACGTGTTCAATACTTATTTTCCCTGATATATGATAAAAAAAAAAAAATAAAGTTGATACTTTTCTCAATTAAAGTTTCAATATTTTTTTCTGGTAATTTTTGACTTGTAAATGTGTTAATTCTAGATCACTTTGTAACTCGTCACATTTTCAGACTTTTTTGTGACTTTATTCTTATAGATTTTTTTTGTCACTTTGTGGTTTGTAAGTTTGCAACTTTTCCCAAGTCAAATTGCAGTGTTTTTCAAAAATTTGCAACATTCACATGAATTTACAAATTTTCACAAATGTCTGTTTTCTAAAAACTCAATTGACTTTTTTTTTTTTTTTTAATTTGTGACTTTTTCGTGTTTATCCCTTACAATTTTCATGGATTGTAAAAATTTTTCAGGTAAATTTGCAGCTTGTTTAGTCTTAAATTGGTTACTTTTTATGTAGTTGTGATGTTATTGCTACGGCACATGGAGCTACTGAATATGTGCAAAAGAGTGTGCCACTGCAATTTGCAGACCCGTGGGGGAAAAAAGAGGTCCCCTGAGAAGTCATTTACAATTTATACATATAGAATTTTCAGCATTATGATAGTTTAAAACTTTTTCCCCAAAAAATGAACTGGAACTAATAAGTGAAACCCTTGTGTTGAAAATGTTCGATGTACAGGTGCATCTCACTAAATTAGAATATCATCAAAAAGTTTATTTATTTCAGTAATTCATAAAATGAAACTCATATTTTACATAGATTCATTACAGACAGAGTGATGTACAGTATTTCAAGTGTGTATTTCTTTTAATTTTGATGGTTATGGCTTGCACCTCATGAAAACCCGAAAATCAGTTTCTCAAAAAACTAGAATAGTACATAAGATAATTTTTTTTTAAAAATTGATTATTTTAATAGAAATGTTGGCCGACTAAAAGTATTTTCATGTACACACTCCATACTTGGTCAGGATTCCTTTTGCATGAATTGATACTGCATCACTGTGGCATGGCATGAAGGTGATCAGTCTGTGTTACTGCTGAGGTGTTATGAAGGCCCAAGTTGCTTTGATAGCGACCTTCAGCTCATCTGCATTGTTGGATCTGGTGTCTCTCATCTCCCTGTTGACGATACTTCATAGATTCTGTATGGGGTTTAGGTCAGGAGAGCTTGCTGGCCAGTAAAATATGGTGATGCCATGGTCATTAAACCAGGCTTTGGTACTTTTGGCAGCAGTGTGGGCAGGTGCCAAGTCCTGCTGGAAAATGAACTCAGTATCTCCATAAACCTTGTCAGCAGAGGGAAGCATGGAGTGCTCTAAAATGTCCTGGTAGGCAGCTGCATTGACTTTGGACTTGATAAAACACAGTGGACTAACACCAGCAGATGACATGGCTCCCCAAATCAGGTGCCAAGTCCTGTCACTTGAAAATCAAGGTCCCAGAGTCTGGAGGAAGAGTGAACAAGGCACGGAATCCAAGTTGCTTGAGGTCCAGTGTGAAGTTTCCACAGTCAATGATGATGTATGGAGCCATGCCATCTACTGGTGTTTTTCCACTGTGTTTAATCAAGTCTAATGTCAGTGCAGCCATCTAACAGGAAATTTCAGAGCACTTCATGCTTCCCTCTGCTGACAAGTTTTATGGAGATGCTGATTTCATTTTCCAGCAGGACATAGCACCCCCACACACTGCCAAAAGTACAAATACCTGGTTTAATGACCATGGTATCACTGTGCTTGATTAGCAAGCAAACTCTCCTGACCTAAATCCCATAGAGAATCTATGGAGTATTGTCAAGAGGAAGATGAAATACACCAGACCCCATAATGCAGACAAACTGAAGGCTGCTATCAAAGCAACCTGGGCTTCCATAACACCTCAGCAGCAATACAGGCTGATCGCCTCCATGCCATGCTGCATTGATGCAGTAATTATGCAAAAGGAGCCTCGACCAAGTATTGTGCGTACATGGACATACTTTTCAGTTGCCAACATTTCTATTAAAAATCAATTTTTTAAATTAATTTTATGTAATTTTCTAATTTGAGAAACTGAATTTGGGGGTTTTATGAGCTATAAGCCATAAGCATCAAAATTGAAAGAAACACTTGAACTATATCATTCTGTGTGTAATCTATGTAATATGAGTTTCATTTTTTGAAATGAATTATTGAAATAAACCAACTTTTTGATGACATTCTAATTTATTGAAATGCACCTGTAGCTCTTAATCTGGAATTGTTTGTGTTGCTGTTGGAGGATTTCTGATAAAGTGGTCAAAGGACAGCCTTTAATGTACTTGGTATAATGTGTTCCTTTTACAGAATTATCCAACTTATAACCAAGTTTGTGCATTGGACATTAGTTATTTAGCAAGTATCTGTTGTCATAATTAAAGTAAACCATACTTTTGTGCTGTCCCAGAGATTGAACCAAAAATACGAGGTTGGCATAGATACTATACAAACTTGATAGAAATTTAACACAACTACTAGAAGGATTCTATGGAATCTCCACTAGCAGGTTTTTTGAATACCATTAGCATGTGTCAGTTTTGGTAGGAATGTTAGGGTAACTGCTTTTACTCATTTCTGTTTGCTCTGTACATAAACTTCTGTATCACGTGCATTATCATGAATTTGAATTGCAGCAGTCAAATGACACCTAAATTGACATTTACAGAGCATTAACTGCTTTATTGGTTTTGGCAGAGTTGATAAATCTGTTTAATTGCAGTCATTTAGGGGAGGAAAAGGTGAGGGGAGCATGTTGGACTAAAAGGGCTTCAGGAAAAGAGGAGAATCTTCACAAGTCATTAGTGACACCACTGTTTCCATGCTACTTAATGCCAGAATGACTTGTTAAAATGGTTTATTGCTCTTAAGGGCAATAAACATATGTATTGCTTCAATATATAATTTTCAACAAAATTTTTAAATTAATTTTGTCATGATAAATATAATAATTTGTTTATATAGCACCAAATCATAAGAGTTATCTCAAGGCACTTTACAGAATAAAAACATAATACATACACACAATACAAAAGATAATACAAAAGATGAGCGTAAGAGAAAATGTGCCATTATGTTGAAGTAACACGTCTGCCTGATATTCTAAAGCACTGGATCACTTAATTCTTACTGGCTAGTTTCCGGTCTGTTAGCCCCCATTCCCCTTTAAGAAAGTGGTTTAAAGGAAACCAGAAAAGCTTGTTAACTTACACTGGATGTTGTTCTAATAAAGCAGCAGGTTTGTATACTTTGGCACAGTTGTAAGCTTTCAAACCACCATCTTTTTTTTCATGTATTGGTCTTGTTTGCTGTCTGCTTATTCTGAAGCAGAACTCAAATGTCTTTTTTTTCCTAATTGGAAAGTAAATGGCTAAAAAAAACAAAGAAAAAATTACTATAGGATGCCACTACAGAGACTAATTTTATGTTACCCCAATTTGACATTTTAATGTTTTATTTTTGTTGTGTATGTGTGTATATTTATAAAACGTGATATGAATTTTAATGAAGTGGATTTCCAAGATTCAGCATTATGTCTTAATTCTTTAACAATCACTGGCACAAATAGATATACAAGTATGTTGTTATCTTCTTTCTGATGCTCCCTTTAGGGGTCACCACAGCGATCATCTGCCTCCATCTCACCCTATCCCCTGCATCTCTGTAACACCAACCCTCTCCATGTCCTCCTTCACTACACCCATGAATCTTCTCTGTGGTCTTCCTCTTTTCCTCCTGCCTGGCAGCACCATCTTCAACATCCTTTGTCCAGTATATCCACTATCCCTCCTCTGCACATGTCCAAACCATCTCAGCCTTGCTTCTCTTTTTTTTTAGTCTCTAAACTGCTCAACCTGAGCTGTCCCTCTGATATACTCATTTGTAATCCTGTCCCTCCTTGTCACTCCCAATAAGAATCTGAGCATCTTCAGCTCTGCCTGCTCCGCCTCCTGTGTTTTTGTCAGCGCCACTCTCTCCAAACCATACGTCATAGCAGGTCTCACCACCATCTTGTAAATCTTCCCTTTCACTGCTATCTTTCTGTCACAAATCACCCCTGACACTCGTCTCCTCCAAACACTACTGCTTCTTCCTCTTTCAGCTGCTCCCTTTCAGGATCGCTACAGCATATCAAAAATGTAATTTTGTACAGTACTGTCTCCAAAACTATTTATACTATTTAACTCTAAATTTCAGCATTTTGTGCAACTATATAATTGTAGAGACTGGCATTATGATTGAAACTGCTATTCAATTAATTGTGCAGCCCTAGTTGTTATACCTTAAGTAATGAAGTTGCAGAGGGTGTAATGTTTTTGACTCATTCGTTTGGCATTTTATGTTGCCAGTATAGCTTCTGCATTTCTGTTGGCTTGACTTCATATTTATACAGAAACTTCCAACTCATCATTACCTTTGGCGCTTTTGATTTTCAGACACATCTAATGAGGAGTTCCATGTATTTTGGGGAGGGGTCATGTTTTTTATGTTCTTGCCACTATAGCATCTACATTTCTGATCACATTCACTTCAAATATATACAGAAGCTTTGACTCAGATGAGGGGTTCCATTTTTTGGGGAGGGGGATTTATTTTTTCTAGTCCATTTTGTTGATCACAGTTCTCATTAGGGGCCCGTGACACGCAGATGTGTGGGGTGTGTTAGCTTGCTCACAAAGGTTGTTTTATTTCTCCAGATTAAATATGTCAAAGGATGAGTATGTACTGTCAACTGGATGATTGCTGAGCAGGCTGTTCCAGTCAAAATAACGGACCACATGGACACATAACAAATCAGTGACTCATTGGATTTTTTCTTCACTGTTAATTCTTCAAAATCTTTGAGATGCACGATTAACAGGATTATGTTAAGTTACTTTTAGCTAAATGTTTATAAGACTATAGGAATAGACTTGATGAAACCAAATCCTTAGTTCTCAGTTTTCTTAGTTCATCATCTACGTTATATGAATCAGCTAACTCATTTTATACGATTTTGTTAACAACTGTTCAGATGTTGTCTTTAAAGGGCAATCCATTATTCTCAACTTTGACAAGTTGATGCATTTCATATCTCTCTTCTATGAAATTTCTTTTTATGTAAAGTTTGCTTAGGTTTGGATAATTATATACATGTGTAGAAGTCACAAAAATTGAACAAAGATGTCTAAATAATAAAAAAAATTGAAATTATATATACAGTATGTATATTATCACACTGGAATTGATAAAAACCTATTTAAATTCTTGAACCTACTTTAAGTTCTTTGTTGATACCTTCAAAATATACCACAAACAAAAATGCTTCTATAAGAGCTGTAAAGCTTAAAATAATAAAAATACAGCTGTCCCTTGTGTTTGGTCTGTTCATGATCAACAAGCTCACAAGCTCAATGAAACCATGAAAGTCAAAACATTAACTGACAATTTAGAAAACCCACTCCTTAGCAGATGGCAGTGTGACTCATTTTCAGCCTTTTCTTTTCTTCTCACCTGGAAGTCGTTGGCTTTGTTGTAGTGCACGTTGAGAGCCCTGAAAAGTTCTGATTCTCTTCCCACAGTCAGACCTCTCACGTCGGCCACTCCTTCGATGACAGCATGCCGGGCATATTTTTCCATCTGAATGTAGTAGAACTCTCTGAAGTTACTGAACCACTTGATGAGCTGGGAGGTGATGGAGCGAGTGAACTGAGGCAAAAACAGGTAAGGTGAAAGTGATGAAAATACTGTCATTTTGTTTCTGCATGTGTTTCAGTACATGTGGTACAATGCACACGTTACTGTATATTGTGAAGGAAATAAAGTGAATAAAACAATCTGACCATGTATTGTCGTATTTACAATGTGTTCAAAAATGAATGAACCACACATTAAAGATTGTGTTGTACATCAGTGCTTTAGGTTTGGCAGTCTTTCTCCAAGGAGGTTCACAGTAAATATACATTTTGTCCCGCTGTCCTGCAAATATTGTGAATGCGAGACTTTTCATACCTGCACATCATGGAAACACGTCTTCAGTACAAGTGAACTGGGATAGCGAGTGTAGAAGAACATCAGTTTTGCTTTCTTCAGATGATTGGTGGTCAGACTTTCCTAAAATATGCCAACATTAAGGATAAAACACAAATCTGAGATGACTAAACAGTTTGTTTTTGAGGTGAATTGTTTCCATTTAGGACTTGTAAGAGTGCAGTCTTCTATAATTTAAAAGATGAAACTTATTTAATTCTGTGGATTTTCATAAAGTGATAATGAGAAGTCTCATCAACAGCACACACCACACTCAGGGTGATGATCTGGTTTATGGCTAAATTATTTACTATGCTGAGGTAGATCACTGGGGTCTAAATGATAAGTACTTCGGAAGGATACATTAAGCATGTAGAGATTACTTTTCCCCAGACTATCGGACTCGGTCTTCAAATTAGGCAGGCAGAAACTCTCCAAAACCATCGGATCCATATGCACAGTCTGACTCTGGGGGCTTTGTACAGGTTTGGAGTTTAGCTTCGGTCTGACTTTGACTGAATTCCAGTGAGCCTCATACTTTGATTGACTGACTTCAGAGCACCTGGGAGCTCCGTGACTCTTCTCTGACGTTGGATCTTCATACCCAGCAGGGCTCTGGCTAAAGGGCGTTTGAGATTTTGGGCAATGTTGATCTGTGTATGTCGACTGGAGGAGAAAACCACTGGCTCTTTCCACTTGAGGCTTTTGCACAACCAGAGACAGAGCTTCTGTTTGAACATCAGTGTCACCAAATGAAGGACTTGATGTATTATTACAAGAAGCTGAAGACTGAAGAGGAATATTGGTTTCTACTCTTCCCACATCATTTGCTGATGTCTGTAAAAGTGACACTCTCTTGAAAATTGAGTCGACACTCCTACTGACTGCTCTGGACAGCTCGTACTTCAACATATCTGCCATAAGCTTTAGTCGCTCTGGTTTAGATTGGAAGTAGCTCATCAGCTTCACCTTCTTCCATCCTTGACATTTTACACTCGAGCTGCAGCTGCACTCACTGTATGGAAGTGCATCGCATGAAGATGTTTCAGGTGAATTATTGCAGGTGGGATATTTCTTTCCCTTACTGCCGTTTGTCATATCCGTTACTCCATCCACATCAGTAAAACTTGCCCTGAACTGTCTGAGGTGTTTGAGTTGTTTTCTTGCTACCTGACTTTGACTCATGTTTTCAGTGTGTTCCTGGTGAGGAGACAGTTCATGAATATTTTCGCCTTCCTCCTGTGTGAGGTCTACCTCCCCATGTCGAGTCGCTGTTGCATCTGTGCCGCACATACCAGGAGAGTTAGTCATGCCTTTGATGATATTTTCTACTCTGGCACGTTTTGCCTGATGGCCTCTGTTCATGTTCCACTCACTGTGACCATAAAAAGAGTGTGAAGGAGATGGGTGCCGCCTTCTTGATAAGTTGGCATTGGTGCAGTCTATGGTTGAATGGTGCTGGCTGGGGAACCTCACTGTCGAATCAGTATCTCCACTGCTGTAGTAAGAACTGTCCAACGGTGTTGTCAGGCTCTTGCACTCTCTGCATGAAGTCTGAGAAATGGCTGAAGCATCAGAGTTTACTGGGGTTGAGCCAGGTGGAAAAGAAGAGGAACGCTCTGCACTGCAGCCATCGGGACAAATACTGCTGGAGGAATACATGACTTTGCTCCAAACATTTTGATTCATGTTTGCAACTCCCCCTAAAGACATTGGAAGAAACTGTCATTATTATTCATTACATTATGCAACAATTTTAACACAAACTGACACTTAAAAACATACTGATGTTTGGAAATAATTGCAGATTCACAGAAAAAAATTAGTCAAGCTAGAAAACCTGTCTTCCATTTAAAATTCAGAACTATGTCAAATGTATAACACAACATAGCAGCATAGTTGAGATATGAAAGAAACCACAGTATATTAGGAAGAAAACCATCAGATTCCTGTGGGCCTACCTGACTGATGCTGACAAATACCGGATGAGGTGAAGTCTGAGGTTTCCAACAGGAGACTCTGGTATTTGTACTGGTGTAGATCAGAGCCCCTCCAGGAGCCAGGAGGGGGTGTGGTCCAGATATCCCAGCCTATCCAGTCCCTCCATACAAGTCACATATCAATAAACCTATGTCCTATTGAGCTAATTACGAATAGATTTTTTTTTTTTTTTTTTTTACAGAAAGAGACTGATAAATTAATTTTATATTAAAGCTATGCACCCTGAGTGACATTATTTCAAAAGCTAAAAATACGTGTAACAATATTTTATTTTTAAAAATAGACAAGATCAATATATATTATATTGTTATTATTATACTGTTATTATATGACTAGGTTTGTTTAATCCTATGGAGCTCCTCCCTCCCGGTCCTCCGCGACGGTTCCTTCCGGCGGCAGCAGAGCTTCCGCCTCGCTCCCGGCGCCCTTCTTCGGTACTGCACCGGTCAGTCTGCGGATATGCTGTCGCGATCCCGGTATATATACCGGACCCTTGGCCGCTCTCCGTCAGCGGCCTGTCAGGTACGTTGATGAGACGGAAACTGAAATGTGCTAGATCTTAAAAGCAGTTTTAGCCGGTGAAACGGGGCTCGTCGAGCAAACCGAGCGACACCGAGCCCTCCGGAGATGGAGCAGGTTTGGGAAGAGCTTCCAAACCGCGTCCATGTCGGTACTGAACAGAGCTGGAGGCTCCTGCATGTATTAGAACTGTTAGAACTGTAAAACTGGGCTCGTCTTTAGTCAGTCCTAACTTAGCTAGCTGACAAACTAGGAATTAGTTCCGTGTTTTCCTGTTTTCTTCCGTCTCTAACGGGCTAAAGTGACGTTAGTATGAGCCTACTGTTGGAATTTAGTATTCGTGTAAAATTACTGAGCAAGAAAGTATCTGCTAATAAAAAGGTTAATCAAATAATGGGGTAACCACTTAACTGTCGCCAATTTTAACATTTTTCCATTTAAATTCGTGTCATTTTTTTCTTTCACATTTACAACTTTCAAATAACTGGGTTTTTAAATAGGTTTGACATTCTGACACATTTACATTTTTCTTTTTTTATATATAACTTCCCAGCTTTTTTCCTCGTAAAATTGCATCTTTTTTTTGTAAAGTTCTAACTCTTACAATTTTTTTTCCATGTGCATCTGCAGCTTTTTATTTCTGAATTTACAACATTTTTTTCTTGCAAATTTCAGACTTCAGTATTGCCAATTCCTTAAGCTGTGTTACTCTAGCCACATGCGCCTTCTAATATAACCTGGGTTATAAAAAGAAACTTAATATAGCAAATGTGTCCTGAGCCGGTCCAGAAGAATAATGGTCTTAAATCTGACTAGAATGAAGTCTTGTTTTGCACCACTTTATTAAATCAGTTAAGCAACTCTGAGGACGACCAAGTTTACTTTAGTGAAATTACTATTTTTCTTTAAAAATATACTCAAGAATATCACATTTACAACTTTCAAATAACTGGGTTTTTAAATAGGTTTGACATTTTGACAGGATTTTATCCTGCAATAAAATCTAGTGCAATTTTTTGAAGGTTACTTGAGTAAATGTAACTTGTTACCCTCGTCTGCACTGACACCTTCCCAGTGAACAGGGATCTCCACTTAGTTCCACTTCATTCTTTATGGAGGTGTTTATGCGAGTCTTTGCACATGTCACTTGGCTGAAAGCACAGGAGTGTAGAAAAACAGCTGTTATTAATATTTTCATGAAGGTTGGAGTAGGACTGGGCAATAACTCAATTTTAAATCTATTTTTTTTTTTGGGGGGGGGGGGGGTGGACAAAGGAAAAAAATGAACAGAGTGAAAATCAGTTTTCCCCCCCAAGTAAATATGGTAGCCTCCAGCTCTAACCCTGTCCCAAACCCTTAAAAGTTAATTTTATAAGACTTAAATTGGCACTTTATAAAATCATGTGGATTCATCTTTGTTTGATCAAGCTTTTATTATAAAAGGGTTTGGTTAAGCCAACTTTGCACTTTATTCCCAATAGGGAATCATGTTCATTCAGGGGAGAAACTGTATATGAAATAATTCTTGTCTTCAGTCCAAAATATTGATTAAAATAAAAAAACAAACAAATGTGGCATAAAACTAATTAGGGAATTTATTTTTAGATCATATCATCCAGAACTAGGTTACAGTAATATTATCTCAGTTTAGATTTCATGTGTACTTAGAAGCAACTTTTATTTAATATGGATTATGTCAGATTTTGGTAGACTAGGTAACAGTTGTGTTATAGGATTACTGCACAACCTTGATGAACTGTAAAATGCATTAAAATGATGAATGGCCTTGGTACTGAAATGTTTTTTCATTAGCCTTTTTGATTTGATTAGATGAGTGTGTTGTTCTGGCATTATTTCAAAATCTTGAAAGTAATTTTTTTAATCTGTTTTGTAATTATTTTCACCCACACATTGAAGTCACTTGGATCTAATAATGGTCAAATATATTTTTTTTAAGCAAGCCTGTACAGCAGCATATATGTAGGATCCCACATGATGTTCAGAGTCCAGTATCAGCCGAAATGAAATGAAACTACAAGTTGGCCTACACTGACAAGCCTGTTGCAGATATTGACAAGAAAAGGTTTGATCTAAATCACAACAAACAACTGGTGACCTCAACCCAATTTATTGGATGTATTGTTTCGTTAAGTTGAGCTTATTGTATCGTTTGACTTGAATGTAATTTACATTTGTAATGAAACCTTCAGTTCAGTGCAACTTTGTAATCACAACAAGGTGCTAGATGCTTCAGGCATGAACCGCATAAGGAAAAATTCAGAGAAAATCCCAACAATCAAGTGATCTATGACCAAGCACACAGCTCGCACACACAAGCCATGTGCAGTCAGGTCCTGTTGATGAGATACTGCACCCTTTACACACATAGTAGTAGTGTAGCAGTAGACATAGTACATAACATTTATACAGCTACAATGAGTAAAGTCAAATCAGAAGCTCTGATTAGCTTTTGTTTACAACATACTAGGTCCTTCCTATCTGCTGCTGTCAGACTTTATAATCTAATCTGTGCTCCTCATAGAGACCGGACGTAACACCACTACTTTGCACAATAGGAATCATTCCCTTCCAATACAATTACTGTGGCGGCATGAAATAATAGGCAGCGAACTGAGAGTTTTTGAGGGAGTTTATCATTCATCCCGCCATCGTGGAACTCACTCCAGCCCTGTGTAGGCGGGCTGGAGCGGGTCCTCAGGCTCTCGTGAGGAGACACAGAATGCGTGTGTCAGAAGCAGTGGTCAGAGAGGGAGTGAGTTACAGAGCAAAGCAGTTTTTATACCCAGTTACAGACAATACATGAAAGGCATGGGACATTTACATCACAGTGAGAGCAGGAAGTCATACATAACAACAGCAAGACTGGCCGAAATTTGCCTCTGCTCCGGAGCTGTAGGACAAAAGAGGTTACAAGGCACATCTACATATTATCAGTCCATAGATCACACTGCTATGTTAATTGCTCCCGCTGAGCGCTCTGCTTGTCCGTGGCTGTTGTGGGGGTTACCCATATTACAATTATTATTGAAGTTGCAACAACACTGTTCATTCAACTGTGAAATATACTGTCTGGATATATACACTGTGTTCCAAATTATTATGCAAATAGGATTTTAGTGTCATAAACATTCATTTTTTTGTGTTTCAATTAAACTCATGGATGGTATTGTGTCTCGGGGTTCTTTGGATCACTGATGTCAATCTCAGACACCTGTCATAATTAGATTGCCAGGTGAGCCCAATTAAAGGAAAACTATTTAAGAAGGATGTTCCACATTATTAAGCATGCCACAGGTTTCAAGCAATATGGGAAAGAAAAAGGATCTCTCTGCTGCCGAAAAGCATCAAATAGTGCAATGCCTTGGACAAGGCATGAAAACACTAGATATTTCACAAAAACTTAAGTGTGATCATCATACTGTGAAGAAATTTGTGGCTGAGTCAGAGCACAGATGGGTTCGTGCCGATAAAGGCATAATGAGGAAGGTTTCTGCCAGACAGATTCATTGGATTAAGAGAGCAGCTGCTAAAATGCCATTACAGAGCAGTAAACAGGAATTTGAAGGTATTGGTGCCTCTGGAGTCCCACGAACCTCAAGGCGTAGGATCCTCCAGAGGCTTGCAGTTGTGCATAAACCTTCTATTCGGCCACCTCAACCAGTGCTCACAAGCAGAAATAGTTGGAATGGGCCCAGAAATACAGGAAGACTAATTTTCAAACAGTCTTGTTTACTGATGAGTGCCATGCAACTCTGGATGGTCCAGATGGATGGAGTAGTGGATGGTTGCTGGATGGCCACCATGTCCCAACAAGGCTGTGACATCAGCAAGGAGGTGGTGGAGTTATGTTTTGGGCTGGAATCCTGGGGAGAGAGCTGGTAGGCCCCTTTAGGGTCCCTGAAGGTGTAAAAATGACCTCGGCAAAGTATATAGAGTTTCTGACTGATCACTTTTTTCCATGGTACAAAAAGCAGAACCATGCCTTCCGTAGCAAATATCTTCATGCATGACAATGCACCATCTCATGCAGCAAAGAATACCTCTGTGTCATTGGCTGCTATGGGCATAAAAGGACAGAAACTCATGGTATGGCCCCCATCATCCCCTGACCTCAACCCTATTGAGAACCTTTGGAGCATCTTTAAGCAAAAGATCTATGAGGGTGGGAGGCAGTTCACATCAAAACAGCAGCTGTGGGAGGCTATTCTGACATCTTGCAAAGAAATTCAAGCAGAAACTCTGCAAAAAATCACAAGTTTAATAGATGCAAGAATTGTGAAGGTTATATCAAAGAAGGGGTCCTATGTTAACATGTAACTTGGCCTGTTAAGTTGTTTTTGATTGAAATAGGTTTTGATTTCAGTAAATACGTATGACCTCCTAATGCTGCAAATTCAACAAATGACCATTTTCAGTTCTTTATAACCAATAAAATGTTTTGAAACTCTGTTATACTCTGCATAATAATTTGGAACAGTGCATTTTGATATTTTTTTTTATTTTTGCAAAAAATAGTTATTGGGAGGTTTGTTCAATAAATTTGAATTATGCTGTAACAGTTGATGACTTGAAAGTTATACTGGCTGTCATTTGCATAATAATTTGGAACACAGTGTATTCATGTATTGCCAGGTAATTTAACTGTAATACTGCAAATACCATTTAATGGCAACGGTCTTGCACTGTGTGTATATATACTGTGTATATATGTATATTTACCGTTTCGCTATTCAATTTCTTATCTTATTTGTTATTGCTCTGAGTGCTGCTACCCCTTTGCTGCTGCAATATTGTAATTTCCCCATTGTGGGACAAATAAAGGTTTATCTTATCTGATACTATCACATACTAAAGAAAAACTATTTAATTTATACACAGCAAAGCATGTACAGTAGAACAAAAATACATTTCTCTCATCTATGTGGGGGGGCTGAAAAGTTCATGGTGGTCAGATTTGACCAAATGGGGTTTATTTTTCAGCCACATGGATCCAAGCGCTGCAACACCGATGGAAGCAGTGTGTGGACTGAAGGGGAGACTATGTTGAAAAATAAACCACGTTTGGCCAAATTTGACCACTATGAACTTTTCAGCCCACCCTCGTACAATGTAAGTCACATCTGGAATTGAAGTGGCCACTGCCATAAACTATGACACCATTGGCATGTCTGTCAGCTGCACTGCACTGGTCTCAAACAGGGGTTTGAGGTTGAAAAATGAAATTTATCCGGACGATAGATTCTTTGAAGACATGAAGGGCTTCAACAAAGCAAAAAAGAAAAAACGTGAACCCACTGGAAAACCACAACTAAACTTAATGAATGGCTGCGTTGCTTAATTAATTGCTGGGTTCTTTTTACTTGTGGTAAAAAAAAAACGTCCTAGAGTTTCAGAAAACAATACATAACTCCTGTTTGACTGGATTCTTGCACATGCGCTGATGTATTTCACCCGTTTGTGACAACCCCACCCTCCTCTGTCATCCCATGAGTGGGTTTTGTGTCAAGGGTCACACTACAGCATCTAGGCAAACATCAGTGGAAAACAGTCAGAACTAGACTGGCTTTCTTCTTTCCAGGCTGTGCCACTTAATACTCATGCATGACTCATACTGAGGTGAAGTAGGCTTACTTTAGCTTGTTTTGTCAGCAATGAATAAGTTGTATTTTCCTTTGTCGGGAAAAAAAAATCTGGTATTTTGTGCAAAGTTTTGCAGTTACAGAAAGTGGGCATTGTGAGAAGCCACGTTCGTGTGTCATTCATTCTGTGAGGTAAAAGTTGGTTGGGACTTGCTTAAAACTCACTTATTTGACATTCCTTTGTAACTCATAAGGTTGTTCGTTGGTCTTCTGTTCAGAAGTCATCACATCTCATTTTGGCTCATTACCGTCTATGAAGCGACTACATGTTCATTGTGTTACATTTTAAGCATCAGATACGATGCCTACATATAAGCAATTAAAATGAGTTAGTGCGAAATTATTTCAATTAGATCTATATTTCTTTTTCTGCTTTTTTAAATTTCATGCAACAGTGAAGCCAAATGTGTAGTCAGTCATATTAGTTGATCAAATTTCCTTGTTTCACTTTATTATAGACTGATATATTAGAAGTTTAAGTTGTCAAAACCAGACAAAAAAAAGTGACAGAAGTTATATAGTACAGCTGTGAAATATTTCTTTTATCATTTCAGGCCAACAATGTGCTGGTCCGACGAACTTTATCAGGTAAGCATTTTAAACTGAATCTTTTTAACGTTTAAGGCCACTGGGGTTTTTTTTGTGTGTGTGTGTGGGGGGGGGGTTAATGCTTGTGAATTAGCATGCATTATTGTTTGGTCATCCAAAATGGAATCAGTCATGCTCGTTTTAATGGCTGAGGAGCCCACAAGTGGTTAACTGCAGCTTTTGGAGAGCTCCACTTGTGCTCAGAAGGAGCAGCAGTTGTAGTTTGTGCTGATTTCCCTCTTCTGTGTCTTTAAGGCCACGCCGTCTGCAGCCAGATCGTTTACAGAAAATCTCAGCTGTAAGTGAGCTGTCTCTTTGAATTTGCTTCAGTGAACAATGGTGTATGACTTTTACATTTTAAAGAATGAACCCAACAAGAAAGTCAGAAGTATTATGTCTTGATTTAAGACATTTAAGATGATTTACATGACTAAGCATGGCACGGTTGTTGGTGCGAGATGGGCTGATCTGGGTGTTTCAGAAACTGTTGATCTCTTGGGATAGTTACAAGTATCTTGTCTGAAAAAGAGAAAATAACTGGTGTACTGCATTTCTGAGGGGAAAATACCTTGCTTATGCCAGAAGTCAGGAGGATGGCCAGAGTCAGACTGGTGCCAGCTGATAGAACAGCAACAGTAACTCAGATGACCAAAAAATTAGATCTGAGGTTTGTATAAGTGCATCTCGAGACCGAACCAGGCACTTCTCCTGTCAGCTAAGAACAAAACAGGCCACAATTCACATGCGCTCATGAAAATTGGACAGTAAATGGTTAGAAAAATGTCACCTGGTCTGATGGATCTCAGTTTGTGCTGTGACGTTTGGGTAGCAGGGTCAGAATTTGGCTTAAACAAGTAGAAAGCTTGGATGGAGCATCTTGGATGAGCAGCCAACAAAACTGCAGCAGATGAGTGATGCTGCTAAGGACCGGTGTCTGCGCACTGTTGAGTCTATGCCACAAAGAATTAAGGCAGTTCTGAAGGCAAAAGTTGTTCCAAATAAAGTGGCTGCTGACTGTAGGTATAGATAAACAGTGACAAATGGTAGAAGCAGGAAGGAAGTGTAACGTAATATTTTGCTTTTCTTGACATTTAGATGGGATTTTCCATCATCAGCGAACATCTACCACGTAAGATACATTAAGACGTCCACCGCTCACAGTACGTACTCCAACAAATCTTATTTTGTATGAAACAAAGCTGCTCCCTGTGTTTAATGAACACGTGATGTTTTTCTTTATACAGGGGATGAAGTGGTGACGGTCAATGCTCCTGCATTCGCTGAATCTGTTACAGAGGGGGATGTGAGATGGGAGAAAGGTTGGTGTTTATCAGATACTGTCATTACTTCATTTCACTGGCGTTCAAGGCACACTGACCACTAGCCAGACGCTGGCAGAATTCACCAGTGACCTGTGGCTTACTCGGTCTTACTAGCTACCTTGGCTGGTGGAAAATTCTCACATTTATTCTATGCAAAATGTAACCAAATAAAAAAAATCTCATTGCATTTACATGAAAAATGGAATTTATCATGAGCAATCTGCAGGCGTAAGGGGGGGAAAAAGATAAATTTGCAAGAATGAAATCTTTGACAACTAAAACTGAGAATTTATAAGAAAAGCTACAACTTTGCCTCAAGTCAAACATTTGCAAAAATAAATGCAATTTTATGAGAAAGGAAAATCTTACAATTTTAAAAGTAAATAAGTAAATTTTTTTGATTAAAAAGTTTTAATCATATCATAAATTTATAGTAAAAATGTTGTAAATCTGACACATTTGCAAGAAGAAAAAAAAACAACTGACCAACGCAGTAGAGCAAAAATTACAAATTTTCATGAAACGGGTGTCAGATTTATGACAAAAATGGCATAAATTTTCATTTAAAAACTATCAAGTTTATGGGAAAAAAGATGCTTATTACCAGTAGTAATCCTTTGGTTAGATTGAGTGGCTACTGGCTACTAATTCTAATGAGATGGCACATATCTCAGCCAAGCCCCCCCCCCCCCCACCCCCATTTAAAATATGTCAATTTGCAAAGCATCATATGTTGTCTACTACATACTGATCAGCATCTGTCCCAAAATCTGATGGACTTCTACTTGGCCAAAAGAGCCATCTCTGATGGAAATGTCATCCACATCTGTCCACTTGTTTCTACATAATCCTGCTAACAGACGAACAGAGAAATAAACTGCAATGAAAGCATTACCTCCTTGGCAGAGGTAATAATCTACTAGCCACAGTGGCTGGTGAATAGTTTCCCTAATATTTTTTTTTCTTTCTTTTTAAAGCTGTTGGTGACTCAGTGACAGAAGATGAAGTAGTTTGTGAAATTGAGACTGACAAGGTAAACCTCGCTCATATTAATTGTCTTTTTTTTTTTTTATTGTTTAGAAATATGAGGAAAAGCTGTTTGTTTGTGCTCCTAGACATCAGTACAAGTACCATCACCGACTGCAGGTGTAATCGAGGAGCTGCTGGTGCCTGACGGAGGGAAGGTAGAAGCAGGAACGCCGCTCTTTCAACTCCGGAAAGGAGGTGTGACTGCTCGTACTTTTTCCCACAGTTAAATGTAGACTCATTAAGAGTAGATGCCTTCATTAAGTCCAGACAGTTTAAATTATTGTTGCCGTCCAGGTCCTGCTTTAGTGGTGGAGCTAAGCTGAACAATAATGTGGCTCATGCAGCATTTGTGTTTTCCTGCAGCGACTGCTGCCAAAGCTGCTCCCTCCCTGGCTGCAGAGGCATCCGCCGCTGCAGCTGTAACCACCCATCCACCCCCTCCCGCTCCTCGCCCTCCTCCCCCTCAGGCATCAACGGCTGCTGCCGCACCTCCAGTACCACCAGCCAAACCTGGTGGGTTCTGTCATCTTGTGTGAACATCTGTTCTTGTTATCGGGGTTGATTGGTTGATTTAGGCTCTGTAACTGATGTTTTACAGTGGTTAATTTATTCATTCACAACTTTGTCCTGCCTCTCCTTTCTCCTCACAAAGTTTCTACTGTCAAGCCCACCCCAGCAGCTCCCCCCACAGCTCCTCCAGCAGCAGGAGTCAGAGGAGAAAGCAGGGTAAACAAGTGTTCTAATAAACTCTATTCTTTAAAATTAATGAGAAATGATTAAAATTTATACCCAGTGTAGTAAAAAAAAAAAAAAGAATGGGGCAGATGGTTTGTGCTTTCCTGTGTACAGGTGAAGATGAACCGTATGAGGTTGAGGATTGCTCAGAGACTGAAAGAGGCTCAAAACACCTGCGCCATGCTGACCACCTTCAGCGAGGTGGACATGAGGTGACTCACTGCAGTGCCTGAAAATATTTATTTGATGCTGTCGGGACAGGGATTGGCAGCTTCTGCTATGAGACATTTTTGGACAATTTTTGTAAACGAAGGCGCAAAGTAAATATGCTGCAAATATGCTTTGCAGGCCACCGCTGGTGGCCTAATGGTTAGGGATGTGAACTGGTGACTGAAGAGTCGCTGGTTCAATCCCTGGACCGGCAGTATCAGATCTGGGTGGGACAGATAACATAGTAATGTTTGCCCCACCCTCCTTAACCCCACTGTGGTGCCCTTGAGCAAGGCCTTAACGCCAGCTGCTCCAGTGTTGCTGCTCAGTGGCCACAGGTCGGTCTGTGGTTGTACAGGGCAGCTTGCAGGTGTGAATGTGTAACTGTGTGAGTGTGAGCAGGGCGTCCTCAAAAAAGAGAGGTTGCCTCTCAGTGGACCTCCCCTGTGTAAACAAAGGTCAAATCAATAAATTTAAGCCATAAAATGAAGGTAAAACAACAGTTATAAGTGCAGACAGGCCTGTCAGCATTAGTAACACATGAGCTTTTTTCTCATTTTTGTAACTTTTGTTACATTTGTGAACTAGGGCATCCACCTGGATGGGTGAGGCAGCCACGGTGCGGCGCCCATCCCTTCACCATTCATACCTAGGGCCACAGAGTCTCCAGTTAACCTACTTGCATGTTTTTGGCCTGTGGGAGGAAACCAGGGTACCTGGAGTAAACCCACACAGACACGGGAAGAACATGCAAACTCCACACACATAGGCCCTGCTGGTTGGTGGGTTTGAACCCATGACCTCCTTACTATGAGGCATTAGTGCCAACCACTAGACCACGATGGTATGATGATATCTGTCTGTCCAGCCATCCACGTTTGTCCAGCTAATACACAGTGTTTGTCCATGTATTGAGGATGTGCATATCATAGGGGGTTAAATGATTTTCTGTAAAATTGTTCCACTTTCAACTGTAGATTGTTTGCTTTGCTTAAGCTCCTTGCAATTGCGTGGTTATTGGTTGAGTATATTATTCATGAATTTGAAATCAGTTTTCCAGTTGAAGGTATGACAACAATGCACTATCGATAACAGCCATGGGTGGGCGCGTAATGTACCGTGTGCTGTGCTCTTGTTCCCTAGATTTGTGACTTTATACTAGTAAATGGATACTATTTTCTTGTAAAATTGTGTGTGGGGGGGGGGGGGTTAAAATTGCCACTGTTTTCACCTAAATTTGTGTTTTTATTTGTACATTTTTACAATTATTTCTTGTATGCTTGAGATCTTTTTTCCACATAAACTTATGACTTTTTTCCTCATATTTTTTTAAATTACATTTTTATGTATTTATTTGGCTCCCAGGAGACACTGATTCTGGACAGGAGAGCCATATGTAGCCACAGAACCACAAGTTACAGCTAGGCCACAGATAACAGATGCTACTGTTCTGAATGTTTGTTCAGCACCATTAAGGAGCTGAGGAAACTCTACCAGGACGCCTTCATAAAGAAGCACAACATCAAACTGGGTTTCATGTCAGCATTTGTAAAGGCTGCTGCTTACGCCCTGACTGACCAACCTGCGGTGAATGCTGGTAAGACGATACAGATGGAATTCTCACATTTTGTACTTAAAAAGGAGCTAAACAACTGTAACTCTCTGTTATCAGTGAACCATCAATTTAGTCCAGTTGTGTGTTTTATTGTGTAAACCACCAGTAGTCATATGCTGGTAAAAAAAAAAAATATCTCTTTTTTTTTTTTTTTTTAAATAATTGCAGTTATTGATGACACAACCAATGAGATCATCTACAGAGATTATGTAGATATTAGTGTTGCCGTGGCAACCCCAAAGGTACCTGTTCCCTCTTTTCTGATGCACAAGAGTCTTTGTTTGCTGACACACCTAAGTCACATGCGATGAACCAGTTTTGTGTCTTTTTTTTTTTGTTGTTTAGGGCCTTGTTGTACCGGTGATCCATAATGTTGAGACCATGAACTTTGCTGACATTGAAAAATCCATCAATATATTAGGAGAAAAGGTAAACATCCTTTCAATTCAATTTTATAAATGAACTTAATTTATAGAGCACCAATTTGAAACAGCAACCATCTCATAGCACTTTAAATTGTAGCATAAAGACCCCGGAATCTCTAAAAGAAACTCCAAAATGACTGCAAGATTCCTGACAAAATTATTAATAAGTAGAATAAAAACTGAGTATCTGCCATTTCTGAGGTTTTTAAGCCCTAATACAGTAACTTCAGCCTGAATTTAACTGCAAGAAATGACACATTATCCACGCTCTGAATGATTTAAAACATCCGCGTAATTTAGCTAATTGATGACTGTCATCTGGTTTTGCTAACAAATTTAGCTGTGTATCATCTCCATAACAATGGAAATTTATGCAAAGTTTTCTAATAATAATAATAATAACTAACAGAAGCATGTGTAGATTAAAAAAATGGACCTTATACTGTGGAACTCCTTGACCAAACATGAAGTGAAAATCCATGCTGCTCTGCTTGTTTGAATACAGTCGCCAGAGTTCAGAGCAGCCAGTGAAAAGTCATTCTGCTGGGGGGGGGAGGGTTTTTTTTTTACCATCATAACTTCTGTTGCTGCCTTGTACTTGTTGTGGAAATCCCAAAAAACACTACTGTGCTTGGGTTCACAACATTATCTAGTGGGGCACACAGTTGGGAGACATTGTATGTGATCAAACCATGCAAGATAATCACTTCAACTTGGACCATTAGTTCTGAATTTGTCCTTGGACAGCATCCTTTATCATTTTTTTCTGGTCTACTTGGTAATAGGTATTAATTCCAAATGATTTTATTTGTACTCCTCAAATATGATCACTTGTGTTTCTATTTGTCAGGCTCGTAACAATGAGCTAGCTATTGAAGATATGGATGGAGGCACCTTCACCATCAGCAACGGCGGCGTGTTTGGCTCTTTATTTGGCACACCCATCATTAACCTGCCACAGTCCGCCATCCTGGGCATGCACGGCATCTTTGACAGACCTGTTGCCATCGGCGGAAAGGTGGGGACTCTCTGGTCATTTGTCTAATCTTCAGAGGAAATTTGTACTGAAGTGGTCTGTGGGTTTTGTGTTTCGGCAGGTTGAGATCCGGCCCATGATGTATTTGGCGCTGACGTACGACCACCGGCTCATCGACGGCAGAGAAGCCGTCACCTTTTTACGCAAGATCAAGTCGGTGGTGGAAGATCCTCGATTGCTGCTTATGGACATGTGATGTTACTGTTATTTAAAGATAATCGGCAGCACAGTGAAAGCTGTGTTACAAAAAATGCACAAGTTACACTAAAGCGCCTATACAAATATCACTATTTTAGCATTTTATTAAACTGGGGGGTGGGTTGTGCACAAGTGCTCATGGCACCTATATGTATGCATGTGGAAATCTGAATTATCTGCACTGGGGGGCTAAGCCAAGAAAGCATAAATATTCTACATATACTTTACAGGTAATGGCTAACAGGCTGAAACTGCAAAACATCCTACATACTGTATGGGTGTGTTATAACACCCACAAGCTCTTTATATTAACACTTGGAGCAGCTGATAATGTCACTTCATTCCCATCACAGTTGTGTAATTATAGAAACAAAATGGCTTTTCAACATCAACACTGGGTTGTGTAACTTTTGCACCGGTGCTCCAGTTTTTCCACAGCGAGGCCAAATTAGATAAAGTTGTGACTATTAATGCCTGTTTCAGGGATTTCTTTGTTGCTAGACAGTGTAATCAAAAAAGGCAACCAGCTTTCAGCTTAACTGCAGACCATGTTTATAACAGTGCGGTGGCCTGCTGCTTGGCTGCTTGTTCAGTTTCAGTGTTAAGCTTGTTAAAGGCTGCAAATACTTTGATGAGGTAATCTTAAAACACATGTACACTACCATTCAAAAGTTTGGGGTCACCCAGACAATTATTTTGTTTTTTCCATGAAAAGTCACACTTATTTACCACCATGAGTTGTAAAATGAATAGAAAATATAGTTAAGACATTGACAAGGTTAGAAATAATGATTTGTATTTGAAATAATAATTTTTTCCTTCAAACTTTGCTTTCGTCAAAGAATCCTCCATTTGCAGCAATTACAGCATTGCAGACATAACATGATTGCACAAGGGTTTTCTAATCGTCCATTAGCCTTCTGATGCAATGAGCAAACACATTGTACCATTAGAACACTGGAGTGATAGTTGCTGGAAATGGGCCTCTATACACCTATGTAGATATTGCACCAAAAAAACAGAAATTTGCAGCTAGAATAGTCATTTACCACATTAGCAATGTATAGAGTGTATTTCTGATTAGTTTAAAGTTATCTTCATTGAAAAAAAGTGCTTTTCTTTCAAAAATAAGGAAATTTCTAAGTGGCCCCAAACTTTTGAACGGTAGTGTACATCATTTCATTCTTTAGAAAAAACTGTACAAAACAAAACTCATCTGAGTAGCTTATTTTTGTATGCACATGTATTTAAGGTAAATTTGTTATTCAGGGTGTACAATTTTCCTGCAGGCTTTTTTTTTTGTTTTGTTTTTGTCTTTTTTTGTTGTTGTTGCTCCAGTGTTGCTTTGTCCTATTTTTTATATGAAATTCTTATATTTAAATAAACGATAAACAGTAAAGCATGTCATAAGCTTTATTTAGTTTTTCTCCTGGTCTGCTAAACAGCAGAAAAGGGGTGCGGGGGTTGAATAGACTAATAAGAAAAAAAACATTATTTTTGATAAGTTTAATGACTCTTATTACAGTGGGGAAAAAAAGTATTTAGTCAGCCACCAATTGTGCAAGTTCTCCCACTTAAAAGATGAGAGAGGTCTCCAAGTTTCATCATAGGTATACCTCAACTATGAGAGACAAAATGAGAAAAAAAATCCAGAAAATCACATTGAAGGATTTTTAATGAATTAATTGGTAAATTCCTCGGTAAAATAAGTATTTGGTCAACTACAAACAAGCAAGATTTCTGGCACTCACAGACCTGTAACTTCTTCTTTAAGAGGCTCCTCTGTCCTCCACTTGTTACCTGTATTAATGGCACCTGTTTGAACTCTTTATCAGTATAAAAGACACCTGTCCACAACCTCAAACAGTCAGACTCCAAACTCCACTATGGCCAAGACCAAAGAGCTGTCAAAGGACACCAGAAACAAAATTGTAGACCTGCACCAGGCTGGGAAGACTGAATCTGCAATAGGTAAGTAGCTTGGTGTGAAGAAATCATCTGTGGGAGGAATTATTAGAAAATGGAAGACATACACTGATAATCTCCCTCGATCTGGGGCTCCACGCAAGATCTCACCCCGTGGGGTCAAAATGATCATGAGAACGGTGAGCAAAAATCCCAGAACCACACGGGGGGACCTAGTGAATGACCTGCAGAGAGCTGGGACCAAAGTAACAAAGGCTACCATCAGTAACACACTACGCCGCCAGGGACTCAAATCCTGCAGTGCCAGACGTGTCCCCCTGCTTAAGCCAGTACATGTCCAGGCCCGTCTGAAGTTTGCTAGAGAGCATTTGGATGATCCAGAAGAGGATTGGGAGAATGTCATATGGTCAGATGAAACCAAAATAGGACTTTCTGGTAAAAACTCAACTTGTCGTGTTTGGAGGAGAAAGAACACCATACCTACTGTGAAGCATGGGGGTGGAAACATAATGGTTTGGGGCTGTTTTTCTGCAAAGGGACCAGGACGACTGATCCGTGTAAAGGAAAGAATGAATGGGGCCATGTATGGGTAACCCCCACAACAGCCACAGACAAGCAGAGCGCTCAGCGGGAGCAATTAACATAGCAGTGTGATCTATGGACTGATAACAATATGTAGATGTGCCTTGTAACCTCTTTTGTCCTACAGCTCCGGAGCAGAGGCGAATTCCGGCCAGTAATCTTCCTATTGTTATGTGTGTCTCTCAAATGCAAATGTCCATACCTACTGCTGTGAATGCATTGTCTGTAGTGGGGTATAAAAACTGCATTGCTCTGTAACTCTCTCTCTCTCTCTGACTGCTCATCTGACTAGACGCATCCACTGTCTGCTACGAGAGCCTGAGAGCTCGCTCCGGCGCACCTGCATGGCGCTGGGGTGAGTTCCGTGATGGCGGTATGATTAATAAACTCCCTCAAAAACTCACAGTTCGAGACTTCCGGTCTGGACGCCATGGCGACTGCAGCTTGACACTGAAGTTCTCAGACCCAATCCAGGATAACACCTTGAAAATCAAACTTAACGGATTTTTGGAGGAGTGAAAATCAAAAGACAAAATCATCATGTCTAAAGGAAAACAGAAGAAACTGAAATTCTCCAGGCCAGGACACGTATCGGCCGGAGAATCCGAACTGGAAGATCTCCGTTCAGAAGACGAGGAACTGGTGATAGCTAACAAAAGGGTTAGCCTGAAATCACTATTTGAGGAGCTACGACGATTTCGCCGAGATGTTACGGCCGAATTTCGGGAATTCAGAGAAGAATTGAAAAGGACAAACAGCAGAGTGGACCAGGCCGAGAACCGAATCTTGGAAACAGAGGATCGAATAAAAGTGCTCGAAGATTCTGTGCTAGACCTACGCAAAAGACAAGCAGCTATAGAGGCTAAGCTAACCGACCAAGAAGGAAAACAAAGAAGAGACAACATAAGAATTCATGGTCTGATAGAAGGAACCGAAAATGGTTTTAACTCAATGGCAGAATGCGTGGAATCCTTACTAAGAGAGAAATTGGATATTCCACAAACCACCGACTTGAAGATAGAAAAGGCACATCGTTCATTAGCCGCTAGGCCGGCGGCGGAAGCGCCCCCACGTTCGGTGTTGGTAAGATTTTCCAATTTCAAAATAAAACAAGAGGTTGTAAGACTGGCCTGGCAGAAAAAAGGATTTATGCACCAGGAGAGAAAAGTCTACGTGGAACACGATTACGCCCCGGAGGTCCTTAAAAAGCGCAGGGAATACAATGACGCGAAGAAGGTGTTAAGAGAGAAGAAATTGCGCTTTCAGACACCATTTCCTGCGAAGTTAAGGGTCTTCTACGGCGATGAAACGTGTCTCTATAATTCGGCGGAAGAAGCAACAGCTGACATGGCGAAAAGAGGCCTCCCGGTAACGGTATTTAAACCCCCAGCAGACCCGAGTGAGAAGATCAAAACGCAAACATGGACAACACAAAGACCTTCAAAATCCACGGACCAGCAGCGGGAAACCCAGCACCAGAGCGTCGCGGATAAACTATCCGTTTTCAGGTTGGAATAGCGACCTTTTTTTTTTTTTTTTTTTTTTTTCTCTTGAATCAATCCGCACATCCAACCCCCCTCATACAAGGTAACAAACATTAAAGGAGATGCATATTCAGCATGTGGTAAAACATTTCATGGAACAATCATATTATGTGAAACAAATAAGTCTTTGTAATAAAAAAAAAAAAAACTTGTTAAAATAGAAATGTGACAATAATCCACATGTTCTCCTCATACTAACAAATACTGTTTTTGCGTGAATGATGTGATGGGGGTGGGAGGGTGCACACAATTTCACAGGGTTTAGGCATAAAAGGAAAAAAAAAAAAAAATCATTACAAGTTTGGATTGGGTTCTGAAACTCACGTTAAAAGCATGGGACTACTTTCAGTGGTAAGAGAGGGCCCTCAACACGTAACAGAGTTTGAGGAATTTCCCTCAGAGCCTTCACTCCATCAAGGCTCTTACAGGGTCTTTAAAAAGACCTCAGCTCAGGAAGTTCTTATGACAGCTTTTTGTTTTAAAGTTTTTTACACTATGTTCTTAATGTTTTTCTTGTTTTTAATGTTCTTTCAGTTTCTGAGTAGCACAAAAGAGGGCCACCACACAGTTATACTAAACAAAACAACACAATGGAGAAACAGGGTGTAACCAAAATAATTTCATATAATGTAAAAGGAATCCTGAATCCAGTTAAAAGATCCAAGATTCTAGGCAAAATGAAAAAAGACAAAGCAGGAATAATACTTTTACAAGAAACCCACCTAACAGACGTGGAACACAATAAACTCAGTAGACAAGGGTTTAAAATGATCTCTTCATCTTCATATAAATCAGGGAGGAGGAGGGGAGTAGCGACATTGATATCAACCAAAATTACATTTGAAAAAAAATCAGAACACAAAGATAAAGAAGGGAGATACAGTTTGGTAACTGGGCGGCTAGAGGGAGAAGATATCACCCTGCTGAATGTGTATGCTCCCCCAGGGGCTAACTGGAAATTTTATAAAAATGTATTCGACCTAATGATAACTAAAGCTCAAGGTTTAGTGATATGTGGTGGGGACTTCAATCTTAGACTGAATCCATACTGGGATGCTTCTGGTAATTCCCCACATCAAAATAACACCCAAAACAGGAAGACTCGGATGCTACTAAAAGAATTGGGAATCTGTGACGTGTGGAGGGAACTCAACCCCAGTGTAAAAGACTATACATTTTACTCAACTCCACATTCATCTTACTCAAGGATTGACTATTTTTTATGTTTAATAGAGACATTGGAAGAGTAAAAACATGTAAAATAGGACTGATGGATCTCTCCGACCACAGTCCGATCTACATGGACTTAAATATCCAAAAATACACAAATAATACATTTTCTTGGAGGTTAAATTCAAATGTCCTGAAAGGACCACTGAAAGATGAATTGGAATCAGATATTCTCAGATATTTGGAAGATAACGATAATGGAGAAGTATCCCCTTTAATACTGTGGGATGCATGTAAAGCTGTAATAAGAGGAAAGATTATTGCAAAACTGGCAACCCAAAAGAAACTAAGACAAGAAAAACTATCCACATTAGAGTCAGAACTTAGGAACCTAGAAAAAGAACACAAAGGCAACACTCATTCTACTGACTCGCTCAAGATTAAGGAAATTAAAAACCAAATAAATGAGATCTACACAATAGAAATCCAGAAGAAACTTACATTTCTGAAACAAAAATACTATGAAGCAGGCAGTAAATCGGCAAAATTGCTAGCCTATAAATTGAGGAAACATCAAACAGAAAGAGCAATCTACAAAATCAGAGACCCAGTATCAAAGGAAATAAAATTCAGAATTCAGGATATTCTTAAAAACTTCGAGAATTACTATAAGAACTTATACTCCCACAAAAAACATAAAAACGCATCCGAGGCATTCCTAAACACATTAAACCTTCCCCAACTTACGGAGTCACAAAATAAAACACTACTGTCAGAAATACATCCTAAAGAATTGGAAAAAGCAATTATGAAACTTAAAGCTAACAAATCCCCAGGAGCTGATGGCTATACAGCAGAGTGGTACAAAACCTTTAAACAGCAACTATCTCCTCTCCTCCTGAAAACATTTAATTATGTCCTCCACACAGGGGAAATCCCCCCCTCCTGGAGAGAAGGGGTCATTGCAGTTATACCTAAACCTGAAAAGGATAAACTAGAGTGCTCCAACTACAGACCAATCAGTGTACTAAATCAGGACTATAAGCTTTTTACCATTATCCTTGCTAAAAGGTTAGAAAATATACTGACAGACCTAATTCATTTAGACCAAACAGGTTTTATAAGACAAAGACAGACACAAGACAACATTCGACGCACTTTACACATAATTCATCATATAAAAAAATATAACTTAAATGCAGTCATATTGGGATTAGATGCTGAAAAAGCATTCGATTCGGTTGACTGGTCTTTTCTATATAGAATCTTACCCAGTTTCAATTTTCATAACAACTTCATTAGAACTATACAGGCATTATATAAAAAACCAACAGCTAAAATAAGGATTAACGGTAATTTATCATCATCTTTTGAACTGGAAAGAGGATGTCGTCAGGGCTGCCCCCTGTCTCCACTGCTCTTTGCAATCTTCATAGAACCTCTGAGCCAATGGATAAGACAAAACCAAAAAATTCAAGGTATTACACTTGGTCAGAAGGAACATAAAATAGCACTCTTTGCTGATGACATTTTAATATACCTAGGGCAGCCGGACACTTCTTTACCAGAACTAACCTCAGTTTTTTCAGAGTATGGAGATTTATCGGGGTACAAATTAAATATGCATAAAACCCAAGTTTTAACATTCAACTATGACCCAAATCATTATTCACTAAGCAAACTCAAAACTAACTGGGAGTCGGAATCTATGAAATATCTGGGGGTCAATATCCCGAAACAACTCAACAAAATTATATCACTAAACTATGATCCACTGGTGACAAAAATAAAATCTGACCTAGCAAGATGGAATATGATACCATTCTTGGGTACTGCACAAAGAATTGAAGCAGTCAAAATGAATATACTTCCACGTCTTCTATACCTTTTCCAAACAATACCGGTAGAACCTCCCAAAAAAACATGGCAGGAGCTGGACAGAAGGATCTCAAGATTCATATGGCAGGGCAAGAGACCTAGAATCAGATATAGAACCCTACAGCTAAACAAAGACAAAGGTGGGCTCGCGCTGCCAAATATCAGGGACTACTTTAAAGCCGCACAAATTAAAACTTTAGTAGAGATATGTAACCCAGTCTACACTGCACAATGGAAGGAGATCGAATGCCAAATAACAAGTGACATCCCCCTACAGGCGATAATAGGGAACAATGACTTACCTAAGCTTTTGAATAACACTAACCCGTGGATAGAGACCCCGCTAAAAATTTGGTTTAAGATAGTCAGAGAGAATCAAACTAAAGAGCCCTATCGACTTCTGCAATGGATCGCCTATGATCAGGACTTTACTCCTAATAAAACAGACACCAGATTTAAAAAGTGGAAGGAGAAAGGGCTGATAAAATATTACGATTTTTTTAAAGGGCAAATCTTAAGAAGTTTTGAAGATTTGAAAAAACAAGGCCTAATAAATCAAGACCTTTACAGGTTCTTCCAGCTTAGACACCACATAAACAATATACTTAAAAAGGAGGTTTTGGAAAGGGCCCAGTCAGGTGTTCTGAAGGTCTTCTTAATGGCATATAAAGGGATCCCAGGGATCAGATACATTTCTAAAATATACCAAGGTCTTCAAGACTTAAAAGGAGACAACACATCTTATATAAAAGAGAGATGGGAAAAAGAGGGGAATTTCACTTTACAACTGGAAATATGGGAAAAGCTAAATAAACAGCAATGGAAAAGTACCTCATCCCTGCAGTGGAGAGAATTTGGATGGAAAAACTTGGCAAGATTTTTCAGAACACCTGCACAAAACAAATTTACCCATAAGGGATTGAACTGTTGGCGCTTGTGTGGTGAAAAGACTGCAAATCATTTTCATGTGTTTTGGTCATGCCCAGTTATCCACCAATATTGGACCAAGGTACAGACAATATTGGGGAAAATATTCAAAATTACAGTTCCCTTTTCTTTTGTAACTTTGTATTTGGGTTTACTACCGGACTCACTGGAAAGACGAGGAGAAAAATACTTATTCAATGTTTTAATATTGGCAAGCAAAAAAGCTCTAACTAAAAAATGGATGTTGAAGGACTGTCCTACACCTGAAGATTGGACTAACGTGATCCAAGACATTTACTCGATGGAAAAGTTGACATTCGCACTGAGACAGGACATGGATGTGTTCATGAACTTTTGGCAACCCTGGACCGCATATGTGTCTTCCATTAGATCTAATCTTTGACAAATACCATTTCAATAATGGTTCCGCTCTTTGTTCCAACGCTACTCAGATGCTCTTTTATCTTTATTTACTTACTTTTTCTTTTTGTTTGTTTTTTACTGGTTTGTTTGGGTTTTTTTTGTTATTTGTTTGTTTTTTTTTTCTCTTTAATTTCACTTTTTCTTTCACTTTAAAAAAAAAAAAAAGAGGGGTGTTGTAAGAATTAATCTTCCAATGTTGTCAGATATCAGAAAATAAGGGAACATGTGATGAAAATGTAAACACTGCATTGCTGTAACGACCTGTATACCCTTTACAAAAACTTAAATAAAAAAAAAAAAAAACTCACAGTTCGCCGCTTATTATTTCATGCCACCACACCATGTATCGTGACATTTTGAGTGAAAACTTCCTTCCATCAACAAGGGCATTGAAGATGAAACGTGGCTGGGTCTTTCAGCGTGACAATGATCCCAAACACACCGCCCGGGCAACAAAGGAGTGGCTTCGTAAGAAGCATTTCAAGGTCCTGGAGTGGCCTAGCCAGTCTCCAGATCTCAACCCCATAGAAAATCTTTGGAGGGAGTTGAAAGTCCGTGTTGCCCAGCGACAGCCCCAGAACATCACTGCTCTAGAGGAGATCTGCATGGAGGAATGGGCCAAAATACCAGCAACAGTGTGTGAAAACCTTGTGAAGACTTACAGAAAACGTTTGACCTCTGTCACTGCCAACAAAGGGTATATAACAAAGTATTGAGATGAACTTTTGTTATTGACCAAATACTTATTTTACCAAGGAATTTACCAATTAATTCATTAAAAATCCTTCAATGTGATTTTCTGGATTTTTTTTTTCTCATTTTGTCTCTCATAGCTGAGGTATACCTATGATGAAAATTGGAGACCTCTCTCATCTTTTAAGTGAGAGAACTTGCACATTTGGTGGCTGACTAAATACTTTTCTGCCCCACTGTATATAATCCTCCATAAGATTTAAAAGGAGAAAAAGAAAAGCAAAAATGGTGACAAGATGATTTAAAACCTTTTTCTTCATGACGATCTCCCTCCACAGTGAAGTAAACCCTGTCTCTTTTTTTGAAGGGATTTTTTACTTAAAGATTATTTGATCTGTAAGGCTGCATTTGCAGTATTAATGGAAAAAAGCTTTATTGGTACCATTTGAGAGAACTGAATGCAAAATTGTGTGAATTTGTTTTTTTTAACAATAGACATAAAGCTTGAAACTTAAAAAAGATGGACAGAGTTGGTGTTTGTGGCTTAGAGATGCATTAACATTAACATTTGTGTCCAGTGTGAGCAGAATGCTTTCCTGACTATCTGGAGGTGGTTTGGAAGATTGGATCACAATCCCTCCTCAATGTTTTTTGAGTGTGCTCACATCTCTACTTTCTATATAAATACTATCTGAGCACAAAAATACATTCTGACATCAGATGTAAATGGGGCAGAAACATACTGTTTTTATTCTGTCTTTATCTCTTCTAAGAAACATCAAACCTTGTAGTTCTTCTTCAGTGCTGTGAAAGCCTATTTTCCCCCTTCCTGATTTCTTATATTTTTGCATATTTGTCGCAGTTATTTCAGGTTATCAAACAAATTTCAATATTTGACAAGGATAAATAAAGTAAATACAAAATGCAGTTTTTAAATAATGATTTCGTTTATTAAGGGAAAAAGCTATCCAAACCTACATGGCCCTATCTGAAAAAGTAGTGATTCCCCACACCCCTGGTTACATCATGAATTAACTGCAATTAACCACATTTTTGGGAAAGCTGAGCTCAATTTCACTAGCCACACCCAGGCTTGATTATTGCCAGACCCACTGAATCAAAAAAATCACCTAAATAGATGTTGTGAAATGGCACTATATAAATAAAGTTGAATTGAAATGAACCTGCCTGACAAAGTGAAATAGGCTTAAAGAGCTCAGAAAGCAACACATCATGCTGCGATCTAAATAGATTCAAGAACAGATGAGAAACAAAAACCCAGAACAACATCTGAAGAACTGCAGGCCTCACTTGCTTCAGTTTGGACACTGGCCTATGATTCAAAGAACAAGAATGTCTGGCCATCAGTTTGTGACCTCAAGCTCAAGCCCTCCATTGTGGCTGAATTAAAACTATTCTGTAAAGAAGAGCGGTCCAAGAGCGGTCCAAAATTCCTTGACAATGATGTACAGTTAGGCCCAGAAATATTTGGACAGTGACACAATCTTCATGATTTGGGCTCTGCGTGCCACCACATTGGATTTGAAATGAAACAACTACAACGGAATTGAAGTGCAGACTTTAAGGTTTAATTCAAGGGGTTGAACAAAAATATATGATTAAACATGTAGCTATTTTTATACAAACGCTCCTCATTTCAGGGGCTCAAAAGTAATTGGACAAATAAACATAACCCTAAGTAAAATGTTACTTTTCAATATTTTGTTGAGAATCCTTTGCAGGCAATGACTGCCTGAAGTCTGGAACCCATGGACATCACCAAATGGTGGGTTTCCTCCTTTGTAATGCTTTGCCATGTGGGGAGCGTGAAATAACGAAGCTGAATTGGTTCTTAATTCAGGTTTTATTCAAGCACTTCATCCCCAGCCTTCTCTCAGGAACAAAAAAGCAAGAGCTGCATCAGACCTTCACATTTATACCTCTCACACAAAGGAAGAATCACATATCCCTGTCAAAACCCCCTATTGACATTAACTCCCCCTCCAGTCTCTCAGTCCTCCACCTGTCTCCCAGGAGGTCGGGAAGTCCTTTCAGTCCCTTGTCGCTGTACCTCCGTCCTCTTGTTGTTAACCGCAGGTGGTCCAGACATATTGTTCCATTCAGGACGTGAAGTCAATCCACACATGCAATCTCCAGCATCCCCTTAATGCTTATGCATATGTAGGCAAAAATACATGGGCTACATAACTCCCCCCAAACGTCGAAGAATGGACAATATATTAAAATTCAGAGAACATGTTAATATGAACAGCACAGTCTATACCACATGACCACATCAAAAATCAGTGGTAACATCAATAGCATAGTCTATACCACATGATCACTTCAAACATCAAACAGTCAGTCTGTACTCCGTCTGGGCTTCAACCGTCTTCCGAATCTGCTGTAAGCAGGTCTCGGCGTCCCTGCGGCGCCGTCCTGCAAAGAATCTGCTGACTGAGGAAGAGAGTGGTTATTTGATCCCTGCGGGGGCTCCGGGACGCGTTCCCTGGGGGGTCTGCCACATCGAGGTGCCCTCGCTACCCGTACAGACTTGTCGTTCATCACAAAAGCAGGCTTTAGTCTGTCAATACTGACTGTCTCTTTTCTGTCTCCCAAATCTAGCACAAAATGCTTATCACCTGTCTCCAGCACCCTATATGGCCCATCATATGGCGGTCGGAGGGTTGGTCTTAGAGCCTCATGCCTGACAAAAATGAACTCGGCATTTTTTAAAGCTTTAGGAACAAAAACGCGTGGAAAAGTGTGATGAACGGGGCCCGGGAGCATGTCCGCTCCCGTGCCGATCGGTGGTCCAAGAGCCGGGAGGCGTCCCGGTTCTGGATGCTCTGGTAGAAACTCACCGGGCAGCCTGAGAGGTTGTGCAAAAACTAACTCCGCTGGGGAGGCATTTAAATCCTCCTTAGGCGCAGAACGCAACCCAAATAAAACCCATGGTAGTTTGTTTACCCAATCTGCATCCGTAAGCGACGCTCTGAGGGCTGCCTTCAAAGACCTATGAAAACGCTCGCACAAACCATTAGCCTGAGGGTGATAAGCGGTAGTGCGGTGCATTTTCGCTCCTAAGCTGCTGGCCATCGCTGACCACAGCTCAGAGACAAATTGAGGCCCTCTGTCGGACGTAATATCCAACGGGACCCCGAAACACGCTACCCAGGCCGTCAAAAAAACGCGAGCCACCTCTGCGGCCGTGGTCAATGCCAGTGGGACCACTTCCGGCCAGCGTGTGGTTCGGTCCACCATTGTCAAAAGATGTGTGAACCCCTGCGACGACGGTAGGGGGCCCACAAGGTCGACGTGCACGTGATCGAATCTCTTGGCCGGAATGTGGAACGGTTCTAAAGGGGCTCTTGTGTGCTTATGAATTTTGGCCCGCTGACAAGCCATGCAGGTCCTTGCCCACTCTTTAACGTGCTTGCGCAGGCACGGCCAAACAAACATCTCCGCTACCATTTTCACAGAAGCGCGCACCCCTGGGTGTGCCAGGGAGTGAACCGAGTCAAAAACGCGGCGGCGCCACGCGGCCGGAACTACTGGGCGTGGCCGCCCGGTTGACACATCGCAGATTAGGGGGGGCGTACCGGTTTGCAAACACCTGCTCTCCAGCCTTAACCCTGTTGGTCCAGACTGGAGTGCGCGCACATCCGCATCTCTGCCCTGCTCCGCTGCCATGGCTGCGTAATCTATCCCCACGTGAACTGGGGCCGCATGCACTTCCGCACTGCTATTTTGCTTCGCGGCTGCCGTAGTATAATCTGCCCCTGCGCGCGCCGGTGCTGTGGCCGCACGAGAGAGGCAGTCTGCTACTACGTTGAGTTTACCCGCTACGTGCTGAATATTAGTGGTAAATTCCGAAATTGCGGCCAGCTGCCTCTGCTGCCGGCCCGACCATGGATCTGAAATTTTGGACATCGCGAAAGTGAGCGGCTTATGGTCAACAAAAGCGGTGAAACGCCGACCTTCCAGCCAGAACTGGAAATGGCGGATGGCCAAATGGAGCGCTAACAGCTCCCTGTCAAACGTGCTGTATTTCCGCTCAGCTTCGCTCAAGGATTTGCTGAAGAATGCTAGCGGCTGCCAAACACCGGCAACGTGCTGCTCTATAACTGCCCCTATGGCCGAATCTGATGCGTCGGTAGTTAGCGCGATGCGGGCTGATGGGTCCGGATGAGCTAGAAGCGCGGCTTCAGCCAAGGCTTTTTTTTACCTCCATGAACGCGCGGTCCCGCTCCGGGGACCACTCGATTGTATTGGAGGGTTTTTTCTTTCTGAGCGCGGCGTATAAAGGCTGCATGAGCTGCGCTGCGTGGGGTAGGAAACGGTTATAAAAATTTACCATTCCTAAAAATTCCTGCAGTGATTTGACCGTTTGTGGTCGGGGAAAATCTGCTACTGCGCTCACCTTATCCGGCAGCGGAACTGCCCTTTCTGGGGACACGCGGTGGTCCAAAAAATCGATCTGTGCAACGCCAAACTAGCACTTGGCTGGATTAATTATTAAGCCGTGCTCTCCCAACCTCCGAAAAACCGCAGTGAGGTGTTTTTCGTGTTCTTCCTCTGAAGTACTGGCGACCAAAATGTCGTCGAGGTAAACGAACACGAATGGGAGATCGCGTAACACGGCATCCATCATGCGTTGGAATGTTTGTGCAGCGCCTTTGAGGCCAAACGGCATGCGCAAAAAGTCCAAAAGGGGTTATAACCGCTGTTTTAGGAATGTCCTCCGGCCGGACTGGAACCTGATGGTAGCCACGAACCAGGTCTATTTTAGAAAAAATGCACGCCCCCGCTAAATGCACTGAAAAATCCTAGATGTGTGGGATGGGGTAGTGATCGTGTGCCGTGGCGATGTTTAGCCTGCGGTAATCGCCGCAAGGTCTCCAGGAGCCGTCGGCTTTCGGGACCATATGCAGCGGCGAAGCCCATGGGCTTTTCGAACGGCGAATAATGCCCAGCCTCTCTAGGCTGGCGAACTCCTCGCGCGCCATGGAGAGTTTAGCAGCGTCCAGGCGCCGAGCTTTCGCGAAGACAGGGGGGCCAGTTGTAGTGATAAAATGCTCCACCCCGTGTTTCGCAACTGTTGCCGAAAATGTGGGAATCGTGAGTGCTGGAAACTGGGTAAGTATTGTGTTAAACTTACCACCTGCTGTGGCGACGTTGGTTTGCACTGGTGGCGGGGACACTCGAGCTGCACAGGGAATAGAGTAAAAAGAGAGTGCATTTACCAGCCGCCTATTGGCAAGATCAACTAACAAACCATGTGAGCACAGAAAATCAGCACCTAACATGTTGAAACTCACCGCCGCTATGACAAAAGTCCATTCATAAGTGCGGCCATGTAAGGACAGAGACAAAGTCCTTTCCCCGTAGGTGTTGATGCTCGAGCTGTTCGCCGCCGTTGCCCCATTTCCACAGGGGCCAGCCACCCGGTCAGCATAGGTTGGGGTGATGAAACTCACTTGGGCTCCGGTGTTTATAAGGAACTGCCGCCCGGAGCTCGTATCTGTGATGTATAGCAGCTTATTTCTTTCGCCGAGAGCCGAAGCTGCTAACGATTCCCGGTCCTGCCGTTTCCCGACTTCTTGAAGTTGCACGGTGGCACACACCTGTGCGCCCTCTCTGCGAACCGCCGATGATAAAAGCAGAGATCCTCTCCTCCGCTGCGTCGGGGCCGCGCCTCTGCCGCTGGGCCATCACCTCCGCTGCGTCGGGGCCGCGCCGCTGCCATCGATGGTAGGCTCGGCTCGGCTGTCTCCGGCTCGTCGCTGCCTCGGGTCGCCGCCACGGTCGTCTGCTCGCCGCAGGAGCTGAGGAACCTCTGCGCCTCTTGGGCCAGGTCACAGAAATCCTGCTGGGTGTCACAACGCATGCTGGACAGCGTTCCTCTCATATGCGTCGGGAGGTTGGTCAGGAAGATGTACTTAAAGAGGAAATCGTCGTCGTCTGACCCCCTCAGCTGCAGCATGTCTTCCATCAGGGCGACTGGCCTGTGATCTCCTTGGTTGCGCATAGCCAGGAGCCTCCTAGCCCTCTCTTCGGCTGAGGGCGTGAAACACTTGGTGAGGGCAGCTTTCAATCTGCCGTATTTGTCTTCGGCGGGTGGCTGCTGTACCAAGCTCCGCACGCATCGAGCTGTGCGGTTGTCGAGTCTAGCGATGACATGATAGAACTTAGTGTCATCCGCCGTTATGCCTGCAAGCGTGAACTGTGCCTCCGCCTGGAGGAACCACGAGTCTGGGTTGTCCTGCCAGAATTCCAGAATTCCAGAATTCCAGGCCTTTACTGCAGCTGTCTTCAGTTGTTGCTTGTTTGTGGGTCTTTCTGCCTTAAGTTTTGTCTTGAGCAAGTGAAATACATGCTCAATTGGGTTGAGATCTGGTGATTGACTCGGCCATTGCAGAATATTCCACTTCTTTGCTTTAAAAAACTCCTGGGTTGCTTTTGCAGTATGTTTTGGATCATTGTCCATCTGTACTGTGAAGTGCTGTCCAATCAACTTTGCTGTATTTGGCTGAATCTGAGCAGAAAGTATATCCCCATACACTTCAGAATTCATCCAGCTGCTTCTGTCTTTTGTCACATCAATAAACACAAGTGACCCAGTGCCATTGGAAACCATGCATGCCCATGGCATCACACTGCCTCCACCATGTTTTACAGAAGATGTGGTGTGCTTTGGGTCATGAACTGTTCCAATTCTTCTCCAAACTTTCTTCTTCCCATCATTCTGGTACAGGATGATCTTAGTCTCATCTGTCCAAAGAATGCTGTTCCAGAACTGGGCTGGCTTCTTCAGGTGTTTTTTGTCAAAGTCAATTCTGGCCTTTCTGTTTTTGAGGCTGATTAATGGTTTGCGCCTTGTGGTGAATCCTTTGTATTTACTCTCATGAAGTCTTCTCTTTATGGTAGACTTAGATACTGATACACCTACTTCCCGGAGAGTGTTCTTCACTTGAGTGGATGTTGTGAAGGGGTTGTTCTTCACCATGGAAAGGATTCTGTGATCATCCACCACTGTTGTCTTCCGTGGATGTCCAGGCCTTTATGGGTTCCCAAGCTCACCAGTGCACTCTTTTTTTCTCAGAATGTACCAAACTGTTGATTTGGCCACTCCTAACATTTCTGCTATCTCTCTGATGGATTTCTTCTTTTTTTTTCAGCCTCAGGATGGTCTGTTTCACCTCCATTGAGAGCTCCTTTGTCCGCATGTTGTGTGTTCACAGCAACAGCTTCCAAATGCAAACGCCACACCTGGAATCAACTCCAGACCTTTTAACTGCTTAATTGATGACAGGTTAACGAGGGAAGAGTCCATGCAGCCTTGTTATTTTTTTTTTTTTTTTTTTTTGCAGCCTTCTGAGTCAATTGTCCAATTACTTTTGGTCCCTTGAAAAAGCGGCGGCTACATATTAAAGAGCTGTAATTCCTAAACCCTTGCTCCAATTTGGATGTGAATACTCTCAAATTACAGCTGAGAGTCTGCACTTTAAGCCCATATTGATTATATAATTGTATCCTGAATATGTTTTCGTAAACAGCTAAAATAAAACTTGTCACTGTCCAAATATTTTTGGGCCTAACTGTAAAAGGTTCACTACCAGTTATTGCAAACGCTTGATTGCAGTTGTTGCCGCCAAGGGTGGGACAACCAGTTGTTAGGTTTAGGGGGCAATTTCTTTTTCAAACAGGGGCATGTAGGTTTGGATACCCCCCCCCCCCCAATAGATGAAATCAGCATTTAAAAGCTGCATTTTGTATTTACTTGGGTTATCTTTGTCTCATATTAAAATTTGTTTGATGATCTGAAACATTTAAGTGTGACAAATATGCAAAAGTAGAAGAAATCCAGAAGGGGGCATATATTTTTTCACTGCACTGTATACTACAAATAACCAATCTTATTTTATATTTTTCATAATTACAGCTTTTGCATCACGTGACATTTTTCCTGAACGTTCATTCTCTACAGAGCCCTCAAAGGGATGGCAAAACAAAGGGATGGCAAAACAAAAGCACAAAGCGGAAGCAGTGAGCATCTTCATGGCTCATCTTGGCTGGAATATTTTATCTCGTGCCAAATGTATTTTGCTCCCAAATTCTGTGCTACGCCAATGAGTTCGGGGCCAGCAATGCACCTTCAAAGCCTCATTAGCCAGCCCACCGCTCGGCTCTTGAGAAGCTCCAAATAATGGGATGGTCTCTGACAAAATCTTAAGGGTTGCTTGGCCCTTTTTCCCCACTTCACAAGCATGAGCTGAAGTGTGTGCAGCTGTGTATGATACCTCTTCAGCATTTCTGTTTACTTTATTAATCACGGGCGACAATGGCTCCTAATGTACGTCTTTGTTTCTCTGCCAGCACCTACACGAATGTCTGAACAACACTAGGAAAAACACTGTAATCATTATGTTGGCACAAAAAAACCCCAAACATTGGATTACCATGAGAATACTGGAGGTTCTAATGGGCTTGAATACAGCAAACAATGATACAAGAGCTCCTTTAATTTAATTATTTACTTTTTTAAACACTCAAGATTCCATTAGCGCTTTTGAGATCATGGTAATTGGCAGCATATGCCAGTGTGTGCATAGATATCTGAAGGGTTTGTTGGCAGGTCTTTTGTTTCGTCTTCAAAATTTGGCCATATCTGTGAATTTCCAATAGGACTGCTAAATAAGATGTGGGTTTTTAAGTCTTTGTGTCCATTCAGATGAAAGATAGACCATTAGAAATTGGCAGCTAGCTGTTTGTTTTCATTAAGCCACATCAGAGAGATAATTTACCTAAATTATTCTGTTATTTTTCTCTGTCTCGATTATATCAATACTATTAAATAACAAACTGTATTTTATTCTAAGTGGGAAAAGTCTTTTGAATTTAAGGAGGCAACCCTTGTTAAATGTATTTTATTCTCAATGTGCTGAGGGCACCAGAGCCCATCTAAGTTGTACAGGGGTTTTGTTTTTATCATTCAGCATGAGGCACTGGAGAAACAATGCTCCCAAATTCATTCTCCATCCTTGAGCATGACACTAACCCCAAACACTTAAGCAACAAAGACATTATTTAGTCACTGTACTACACCAAGAAGAAAAACCAAAAGTTTTAAGTCAGTAGAACTGAGTCTACGACAACTTTTGATAGCAATGACTTAAACAGCCCCATGACATTTTTTTAACAAAAGAAAAAAAAATACTAAAACAGGGGTGCCCAACCTGGGGCTCCTGGAACATTCAGGTTTCTGTGGGAAATTTTCTAATTTCACTTCTTAATTGGTCCAAAGATTTGCAAATAATTTGTCATCATTGTGCATGTGTTCTGTAGGCCCCCCTGCACCCATGCACAACAACAGCAAATTATTTTCAAATCTCTGGACCAATTAAGAAGTGAAATGAGAAAATTTCCCACAGAAACCTGAACGTTCCAGGAGCCCCAGGCTGGGCACCCTTATACTAAAACATGAAGCTGGTGTTCGTTGGGGTGATGTAACTTTGTTCTGATCTCTTTCCACATGGATTTTTCATACCAGTTTGTGCTTACAGAAATTGTGCAGTCACACAGCAAACTTATAACTGGTGAGATGTGCATGGCAGATATAATAATAACTGTGGCTTATATTAATCATATATTCCATACCTACATATGTATAGACATATTAGAATGTTTAGTGATTACATATGTGGAATGACCTCACGCCTCAGAACAGGACAAGAGGTCTCAACCACCGGCGAGGATCAAAGAACAGACCGAGTTGCAGCGGTGGAGACCGGATCGAACTTCCTGACCACCCAGGGTCAGGTGGAGGAGATGGAGGACAATGGAGGGGGATTATGTTAATGCGGGATGTCAGCTTTGATATGCAATGTCTTTTGTTGAGTGTGGGTATAAGTATGAAGGTCTGACTGCGCTCGACCTCTTATTCTGCTTCTGCACCGAGATGAGACATGTTAGGGAGATGAAGCTGATAATAAACTTTGATTTATAAAATCACATCGCTTCTTCATTCCAAGCTCCCTACAATAACAATGATTGTGTTCAACAGGAAAAGAATTGCTGTCACTGTGCGCATGAGGCATGATCAACACAGCTGAAAGTCTACCATGGAAAATACAAATATCTAAATGCTTGATTTTGCTTTAGTTTAGCAAATTTATTTTAAATGTGTCAAAGGACCAGTAGCAGTAGGAGGGAAACTACCCTTTTATGTTTTACAGCAAAGCAACAAATGTCTGTAAAACTACTGTAAAAAATGATGTTCCCTTCTTATGTGTGTACTTTTTCTTGTTTTTGTATTTACATATTAGTATATTTACCTTTCCAATTACACACCTTCGTAACTAGTCCATTGCCTGTAGAAAGCAAGTATTCCCATTAAAAAAACCAGAAGCCAAATTAGCCTTTACGCAACCTTCCAAAGGCTGCGCCAAAGTGAAATCTGAAGGCTATATGGAGCAAACAATGTTTCAGACGCTAACGAATGTTTAACAGGCTACGTTTTAGATATAATGATGTTTAAGTCAATAAACACGAATAGCAACAAATGAGAATAGAGACTAGAAATAGTTGAAATGCTGAAGGCTATACGCAGCAAACGGACAGACCATGTTTTAGATGCTAACAAATGTTTAACAGGCCACGGTTTAGATGTAAAAAGGTTTAGGTCAGCAAACACGTATACAATAAGTAACAGATGAAAACAGGAACGTCAGAAATACTTTAAGGTGTAGGTCTACAGTATAACTTGTGGATTTTAACTGGCCATGTTTTAGGTGCTATAGGCCTAATAGTGTAATGAAAGTTGGCAAACATGATAGGTAAAACACAATTGTAATGAAATCTAAGAGTTTAGGGTGCACAGTGTACAGTTAGCTTACAGATTCAGTGAGTGAAATCTATGGATTCAAACATCCGGAGTATGTAGGATTAAAGATGGACTCTGGTGGATACAAGTCCCCTAAAAAAAAACTAATTTCTATTGTCTAAAATTGTATCTTATGCCCTTTTTTCTAAAAAAAATACTTTCATTCATTGTCTTACAGTTTCGTGTCAAAATATTTTCAATTTTCCTACCCCATATATATATATATATATATATATATATATATATATGCCCTTTTTTCTAAAAAAAAAACCCCAACTCATTCATATATATATTTATACACTACTCACAAAAAGGGATATTTGGCTTTCGGGTGAAATTTATGGAAACTAAAAAGTTCATGCTACAGTGATACAATATCATGAAAGTAGGGCATTTAAGTAGAAGCATGCAATGGTGATTTCCTCATCTCAAACAATTTATTGAAACAAAAGCCAACAACAGAGGTGGGTATACCACAACAAAAAATGTCAACGTCTCAAGAACTTGTCATGTGCCCTTGAGCATCAATTACAGCTTGACAGCGACATCTCATGCTGTTCACAAGTCAACTTATTGTCTGCTGAGGCATGGCATTCTACTCTTCTTGAAGGGCGGCGCTCAGGTCATTGAGGTTGTGGGGTGCAGGGTTATGAGCCTCTACACGGTCAGTTGATCCCATAGGTTTTCTATGGGATTCAAGTCTGGAGAAAGTGCAGGCCACTCCATTTGAGGTACCCCAGCCTCCAGCAGCCGTTCCCAAATGGTGTGATCTTGATGAGCTGGAGCATTGTTGGCCATGAAGATGAAATTAGGCCTGTGTTGTTCATGCAGGAGCACAATGACTGGATTAATGATGTTATTCAGGTAGTATCTGTCACGCCGCGCCGCTCATCAGCGGCGCCACCTGCTCGCACACCTGCTCGTCATCAGCGGCGAGGGATATAAGCCGCCTCGCCCTGAGCTTCGGCCTGAAGCCGTCAGACTTCTTCATGCATCGCTGTGAGTTCCTTCACCCTCAGCGCATTACCCTGGTAAGAAGACCTTACCTCCTTTCTCTTCCCAGTCTGCTCCCCTGTGCACAGGTGGATTCCTCGGCGGCGGACAACGCCTCTCCATCGCCTATTCCTCGCTGCTGCACCGGGCTCTTCAGGTGGCTGTCTACCGGACCTCGTCCCTTGTTGTGCCAGTCATCTGTCCTATCCAAGTAAGCTCCTCTCTCGCTCATATATCTCCTGTGTTGGTGTGTGCCCGTCACCCTTCTCCTTGTGCTTTTCCCATAGGGTTGTCCGGCTGTACGGTCTCCTGCCTCTGTGCCCGAAGCAGACGCCGCCACCAATACATTTACATCCCGCTGACACACACTCATACACGCCTGTTGTTAATAAACTATTTGAACTACTCTGAGCCTGTGTGTGTGCGTCTCCTGAGCCGTGCGTTATGTCAGTACGGCTTCAGCAGAGCGGCTCGGCAGACGGCGGGCTCGCACACCGGTTTTCCACTCTCGAGGCTCGAGTGGATCAGATAGCCTATCAGCAACAGGTGATTTTTAATCAGTTGTTAAATTTAACTAACCGGTTGGGCCGCTTGGACCCCCAACAGCCGTTCCCCCCGGCTCGTCAGGGTGGCGCGGCTCCTGCTGCTCCAGTGGCCGTCCAGCAGGCTCTGGGTGCACCGGTTCGGCTCACGCCCATTCCAACCCCCGCCCGCTTTAGCGGTAAGCTCGGCGGAGCGCGGGGGTTTATTATGCAGTGTGAGTCCGTTTTCCACCGTGTGCCCGGGGACTTTCCCTCAGATCATAGCCGAATTGGTTATATCGGGAATCTCCTGGAGGGGCGAGCATTAACATGGACCTATGCCGTAATGGCAAGGCCCAGTTATGCCACCCTCACTTATGACCAATTCGTGAGACGCTTCCTGGAGGTCTTTGACCATTCTCCTACCGAGACGGTCCAGGTCGATCGGCTTCTCGCCCTCCAGCAGGGAAGCCGGTTGGCAGCAGACTACGCGGTCGACTTCCGGGTAGCGGCGGAGGAACTAGGCTGGGAGGAACGCTCCCTCTGCGGCCTTTTCCTCCGCAGTCTCAATGATGATCTGAGGGATGAACTGGCTGGGCGGGATATTCCTGAGACGCTAGCGGAGCTAACATCCTTAGCGATTAGTTTGGACAACAGGCTGCGCGAGCGCTCCTCGGGGCGGAAGTCGTCTTCTTCTCGCCCTCGTGGAGTCTCGCCGCGCCTGTTCCAAGCTCGCCCCCTGGCGGCGCCGCCACCATCGTGCCCCGAGGAGTCGGAGCCGATGGTGACGGGCTGGACAAAGCTTTCCCCTGCGGAGAAACAACGCCGCCGTGAGTTGGATCTCTGCATGTATTGCGGAGATGACCAACACACGGTGAAGCTTTGCCCACGGAAAGCCAGTCGGCGGGGTCCGCAAGTCACTGTAGGGGGCCTCGCGGATGTCAATCGGTTAAATTCCCTCACTCAATTGAAGCTGCCCATCCGTTTCTGCCACAACCCCACTGGGCATCTCACCCACGCACTGGTGGATTCGGGCGCAGAAGGCAGCTTTATTTCACAAAGCCTGGCAACCCAATTGGGCATCCGCTGTCAGGCACTCAGAAACCCAATCTCCCTGATCAACCTCTCTCGTGCCTCCCTTGGGAGAGTTACGCACCAGACCATTCCTGTCCCGGTTATTATCTCAGGAAACCACCGGGAGGAGATGACCTTTTACGTCCTGCCCAACTCTGTGTCGCCCGTCATCCTAGGGTATCCCTGGCTACACCTCCACAATCCCACTCTGGATTGGAAGTCCGCCGGGGTGTCGGCATGGAGCACGTTCTGCATGGGCACCTGCCTACAGTCCGCTGCCTGCTCTCCGTCCGCTTCTCCCTCACCTACGGACGCAGCGCCCCCGGACCTGTCCCTGGTGCCACTGGAATTTCACGACCTGGGTATGGTATTCAGCAAATCCAAGGCGATGTCTCTCCCTCCTCATCGGCCCTACAACTGCGCTATCAATCTCCGCCAGGGGGCACCCTTACCTTCTGGAAGGCTCTACAGTCTATCGGCACCGGAGAAGGAGACAATGAACACCTACCTCAAGGAGTCGCTGAGTGCTGGGATAATCCGCCCATCGTCATCACCCGTGGGGGCAGGATTCTTCTTCGTTGGTAAGAAGGACGGATCCCTCCGTCCTTGCATTGACTACCGTGCTCTTAATGACATAACGGAGAAGGATCGTTACACCCTGCCCCTCATGGACACCGCTTTCCACTCCCTCCAGGGGGCGACTTGGTTCACCAAGTTGGATCTACGCAGCGCATACCACCTCGTCCGGATCCGGGAGGGAGATGAGTGGAAAACAGCCTTCCGTACCCCGAACGGCCACTTCGAATACCTGGTGATGCCGTTCGGGTTGACCAACGCTCCAGCCGTCTTTCAGCGCCTCATCAATGACTTCCTCCGGGATTTCATCGGCCTTTTTGTGTTCGTCTACCTGGATGACATACTCATCTTCTCCAAGTCCAGAGACGAGCACCAGGTCCACGTGAGGCGGGTCCTCCAAAGGCTGCTGGAGAACCGGTTATACGTGAAGGCTGAGAAATGTGAGTTTTACGCAAGAACAACATCCTTCCTTGGGTTCATCATCTCACACGATCGGGTGCTCCCGGACCCAGAGAAGGTGAAAGCGGTGGTGGAGTGGCCGACACCTGCGTCACGGAAGCAGGTGCAACAGTTCGTTGGGTTTGCGAACTTCTACCGCCGCTTCGTCCCAAACTTTGGCACCATCGTCGGCCCGCTGACTGCCTCACGTCCCCTAAGGTTCCGTTCCGGTGGACCGAAGAGGCCGCAGCTGCTTTCCAGGCGCTGAAGGCGGAGTTCTCCTCCTCCCGGGTCCTTAGCCAAGTCAACCCCGCGCTGCAGTGCATCGTGGAAGTGGACGCTTCGGACACAGGAGTGGGAGCGGTGCTATCCCAGTGGTCGCCAGAAGATGGGGTCAAACGGCCCTGCGCCGCCTTCTCTCGGCGCTTGTCCCCGGCGGAGCAGAATTACGACGTGGGGGACAGAGAGCTCCTAGCCATCAAGCTCGCCCTACAGGAGTGGCGTCACTGGCTAGAGGGGGCGGACCTGCCGTTCGTGGTCCTGACGGACCACAAGAACTTGGAGTACCTTAGATCTGCCAAGCGCCTGAACGCCCGCCAGGCGCGCTGGTCCTTGTTCTTCGCCAGGTTCCAATTTACCATCACCTTCAGGCCTGGCTCCAAGAACGGCCTGCCCGACGCCCTCTCTAGGCAATTCGCCCTTGAGGAGTCAGAGGACACGGTTCACACCATCCTACCCAGGTCATGCGTCATGGGAGCCGTCACCTGGGACATCGAGAGCAAGATCCGGAAGGCGCAGGAAGTGGAACCTGACCCTGGCGGCGGACCGGAGGGGAGGTTGTTCGTGCCATCCACGGTTCGGGGGGAGGTTATCCACTGGTTGCACACGTCCAAGCTCACCTGTCACCCTGGCTCCTCCCGGATGATTGACCTCCTCCAGCGGTCCTTTTGGTGGCCGGGCCTGCGGAGGGACGCTGCCCGCTACGCCCAGGCCTGTCCAGTTTGTGCCACCAACAAATCGGGAAATGCCCCTCCAGCGGGTTTGCTCCAGCCTCTGCCCGTCCCAGGCAGGCCCTGGTCGCATATCGCCCTGGATTTCATCACCGGACTCCCAGTCTCGAACACCTACGACACCATCCTGACCATCGTGGACCGCTTCTCCAAGGCGGTGCACTTCGTCCCCCTTCGAGGTCTCCCAACTGCCCTGGAGACGGCGGACCTCCTCATCCAACACGTGGTCAGGCTGCATGGGATTCCGGTGGACGTGGTCTCGGACCGAGGGCCCCAATTTTCCTCAGAGGTTTGGAGGTCGTTTTGCAACGCCTTAGGAGCCAAGGTGAGCCTCTCCTCCGGCCATCACCCCCAATCCAACGGGCAGTGTGAGCGGACCAACCAGGAGCTGGAGGCTGCGCTCCGCTGTGTAACGGCATCCAAACCCACGTCCTGGAGTAACCACCTTGCCTGGGTTGAATACGCCCATAACACCGCTCGCTCTTCTGCTACAGGGATGTCCCCCTTCAAGGCGTCCCTGGGTTACGACCCCCCGCTGTTCCCGGCGCAGGAGAGTGAGGTAACTGTCCCCTCAGTACGGGCCCATCTCAGGCAGTTCCGCTCCATCTGGGCGTCAGCGCGCAATGCGCTTTTACGCACGGCAGAGCGCAACAGAACCGTGGCGGACCGGCACAGAAGACCTGCCCTGGCGTACAGAGTTGGGCAACAAGTCTACGTGTCGACCCAGGACGTGACTTTAAAGGGCGAGAGGAGGAAGCTGGCACAGTGCTTCATGGGTCCATACCCCATCACCAGGATCGTCAACCCGGTGGCTGTGTGTGTAGCTATTCCCCCCTCCCTCCGCATCCATCCCACCTTCCACGTGTCCAAGGTGAAGCTGGCAGTCTCCGACCCCCTTTGCCCTCCTCCTGCTGCGCAACCCGCGCCCCGGATGGTTGGTGGCCATCCGGCCTGGGCCGTCTCCTCCATCCTGGACTCCCGGCGCCGGGGTCGTGGGTTGCAGTACTTGGTGGACTGGGAGGGCTATGGGCCTGAACATCGACAGTGGGTACCCTCGTTGTTTGTGTTGGACCCGTCGCTCATCGCTGATTTCCACCGAGCGCACCCAGAGAAGCCATCGCCAGGAGGCGCTGCTAGAGGGGGGAGTACTGTCACGCTGCGCCGCTCATCAGCGGTGCCACCTGCTCGCACACCTGCTCGTCATCAGCGGCGAGGGATATAAGCCGCCTCGCCCTGAGCTTCGGCCTGAAGCCGTCAGACTTCTTCATGCATCGCTGTGAGTTCCTTCACCCTCAGCGCATTACCCTGGTAAGAAGACCTTACCTCCTTTCTCTTCCCAGTCTGCTCCCCTGTGCACAGGTGGATTCCTCGGCAGCGGACAACGCCTCTCCATCGCCTATTCCTCGCTGCTGCACCGGGCTCTTCAGGTGGCTGTCTACCGGACCTCATCCCTTGTTGTGCCAGTCATCTGTCCTATCCAAGTAAGCTCCTCTCTCGCTCATATATCTCCTGTGTTGGTGTGTGCCCGTCACCCTTCTCCTTGTGCTTTTCCCATAGGGTTGTCCGGCTGTACGGTCTCCTGCCTCTGTGCCCGAAGCAGACGCCGCCACCAATACATTTACATCCCGCTGACACACACTCATACACGCCTGTTGTTAATAAACTATTTGAACTACTCTGAGCCTGTGTGTGTGCGTCTCCTGAGCCGTGCGTTATGTCAGTATCGGCTTGTCACTGTGCCATTCATAAGGTGTAGGGCAGTTCCGTATTGACTAGACACACCTGCCCAGACTGTAATATGGTGACAACAGTGGCTGATGCATAGTGCTCTCCTTGACGTCTCCAACATCGTTGGCGGCCATCATTTCTGCTCAACGTGAATCGACTTTCATCAGAGAACAGCACTGTGACCCACTGGTTCATTGTCCAGTGTAAATGATCCCTGGCCCATGCAAAGGATGACGCCTGTGCCTGATGGTGTGGTCAGGTACCTTTGCAGGTCATCTAGCACGCAGACCATGTTGATGTAAACGTTTCAAATAGTCTGACGTGACATTTGGGTGCCTCTCACCTCCCTTAAATGTGCCTGGAGTTGAGTAGCATTGATCATCCGGTTCTGCGGGGCACTATTCACAATAAAGCGGCCATCAGTGTGGGATGTGGCCAAAGGATGTCCACTTCTATGCCTTTCTGTGACTCTTCCAGTCTCTCTGTATCTCTGTTGCAACCTGGTGATGACACTCTGTGACACTCTCAGCTCAGTGGCCACTTTCTTCTGAGAATATCCTGTTTGAAGCTTTGCAATGGTGAGGTACTGTTAAATCAATTGTTAGGTGTCATCTTGGTCTCATGATGTCAAAAATGTTAACAGCATGATGAAAAGGACTGTTTAAATACCAATTCTATTTGAACCAGAAAATGTATTTGTTGATTCACTGATCAAACATCTGTTGTGAATTTTGCCTTTAAGCACCTTGTTAGAGAACAGCAAGTTACACAAAAAGTACTGAAACATTGAACAGTTGGACATGTGCATTCAAAAGGTTAGAGGAAGTCAAATTAAGTTCACCTGTAAAGGTCATAGTGTGGAGAATGTGGGAATGACGAGGCTGAGTTTATCTCACGAGTCAGGTTTATTCACATTCTCCAACATCATCCAAAAACAGAAAGAGAAAAACACCCCCAGACACTCGTTCTTTTATACCCCGGAACATCAAAGCACACAGTCACAATGCGTCTTCTTCCAGGTCTTATCACCTCCACCTAAAGTCACTGGCGGCCAGGAAATCCCCCAAGGCCATCTCTCTGCATACCAAAGACCACATTTCACATCCTCCTGTTATCTCCTAGGAGGCTCAGTCCTTTTGTTCATCTGAGACGTGAAGCATACAGTAAGCATACAGTGATATACCTATGAAGCATATGAAACTCACATATGTGTCCCACAATAGTGCATTTTAGGTGCATCCAGAAATTTCACCCAAAAGCCGAATATCCCTAACTTTTTGTGAAGTGTGTGTGTGTGTGTGTGTGTGTGTGTGTGTGTGTGCGTGCGTGCGTGCACATAATGCATATGTGAACAATAATCACATCAGGTATCAACTAGGAACAGATGACAGCAATCTCTAAACGAGCTCTCTAAATAGGCCAATCAAATTGGTTTGCTGCTGCTCAGAAGTTATTAAATTAAAAGACATAGTAACTAACCAAGCATTCGAAATATTGAAAGAAAAATGAATTAAGCAATCATTCAATGAATAAATCTATTAATTAATTGCAGGACACTGCCGTGTTTCCACCCTGTGGAATGTCCTATCTGAGGGGCAATTTTGAAATTATGTGGAAACAAAGTCCATGGAACAACCACAAGTGAACACATGAAAATGGACCAATCAGTCAGTCATCAGAGGCAGGCAGCATGCACACCTAGTAACATAAGACTTAAATCAATGATGACACCAGGCCTGACTGCACTGTTTTCTTGCAGCTTAAGGAACAAGTCCAGCCAGCTCATAAATCACAAGTGCTCTAGTAAGCCTCGTGGCACAAATACACCTACAAGTAGTTTTCCAAGACGTGTACTTATCTGGTAGTAATGTCTGAAGGTCCGTTGGACAGTGGGTGGTATGCATTTTGTAGCTGCAGCAACTTCCCGTCTGCTGGAGAGTAGTGATGGCCAGTTCCTTGGAAGCAGTGACTTGGTCGACTCTGATTCTTTGGCCTTTTTGTTAGGATTTTACTGCAATCCCACAAGGCTACCGACCCCTCTATGTCCCATGTTTGGACAGAGAAAGCGCTGCCCTCCTACAATCCTATCAAACATCAGGGAACCCAGAGATAGCAGACCATCTCATTGAATCGCTAAATACAGCCCGGCGAAAGAAATGGGAGGAGACAGTTGCTGACCGGAGCTTTACCCACTCTAGCAGGAAATGTTGGAGCCTCATCCGTCGCCTAGGAGCTGCACAGAAGCCCCCTAGGCAAAGCCAAGCATCTGTCACACCCAGCCAAGTTGCATCCCACCTACTGACTATCGCCAAAGCACCCCAAGACAAAGTCACCAGAAGAGCAGTTACAACTGAGCTAAAAAAAAAAAAAAAAAAATGCCTGCAGAGGAAACTAACCCTGAACCCTTCGAGGCTGCTGAACTGGAGAAAGTCTTACAGGGCCTGAAATGTGGAAAGGCAGCAGGATACGATAACATCTTCCCAGAATTCATGAAAAATCTTGGCCCCCGAGCCCTAACCTGGTTGACACAATTCTACACAAGGATCACACAAACAAACTCGATCCCAAAGAAATGGCGGACAGCAAAGGTCATTTCCATTCCAAAACCTGGCAAAGACCACAAACTACCAGCAAGCTACCGCCCAATCTCCCTACTCAGCGTTCCTTACAAAATCATGGAGCGCCTAATATTGCAACGTATTTCCCCAGGAATAGAGGAAATTCTATGTGTGGATCAAGCAGGTTTCCGCAAGGACCGCAGTACAGGAGAACAAGTACTGGCCCTAACCACCTTCATCGAAAATGGCTTCGAGAGCAGACTGAAGACAGGGGCTGTGTTTCTCGATCTTACAGCCGCCTATGATACAGTCTGGCACAAAGGCCTCCTCCTGAAACTTATAAAGGCGATCCCTGCTTGGGCAACAGCAATTATTAAAACCTTGTTGACCAACCGAAGGTTCAGAGTCCACCTCAGTCAGAACACAAGTGCATGGAGAACGCAGAAAAATGGACTCCCGCAAGGCTCAGTTCTAGCTCCAACTCTGTTCAACCTCTACATAAACGACCTGCCCACTACAAAATCCCGCAAATTCATCTATGCAGACGACATCTGTTTGGCACTCCAATCACCAGACTTTGAGCCACTGGAACGGGTGCTCACGGAAGATCTTGCCAAACTGGACCAGTTCTGCCAAATCTGGCGCCTAAAACCAAGCCCAGCAAAAACCGTCTCCAGTGTATTCCATCTCCACAATGTAAAAGCTGCCAGAGAACTAAACATCCACCTGAGCGGACTCAAGCTTAAGCATGCCCCAAATCCAACCTACCTTGGAGTGACCTTTGATAGGACCCTATCCTTCAAGGAACATCTAAAGGGGACGGCTGCTAAGGTGAAGGTACGAAACAACCTGCTCTGCAAGCTCGCTGGTGCAAAATGGGGGGCGGCAGCCTCCACCCTGCACACCTCAGCACTGGCCCTTTCATACTCTGTAGCAGAATATTGTGCCCCTGTCTGGTCCAGGTCATCTTACACACACCACATAGACACCCAGCTCAACACAACCATGAGAACCATAACTGGAACAATCCACTCAACACCACTCCCCTGGCTCCCTGTACTGTCAAACATAGCCCCTCCACACATCCGGCGAGCAGCATTAACTCAAAGGATGCTCCAAAAAGTTAAAGATTCTCCTCACTTACCAATCCATGCAGATATCTACACCCCACCCACTGCCCGACTTTCATCCAGACGGCCGATTTGGAAAAACCCTCCCCCAGCTGACTTTACCATCCAGACAGCTTGGCAAGTGGAATGGGAGACCAAGGAGGTCCCAAACAAACACCTGGTGACAAACCCCAACCAACAGGTCCCGGGCACCAACCTCCCAAGGAGACAGTGGTCTACACTTAATCGCTTCAGGACTGGACATGGCCCCTGCTTGGCCAGCCTTCACAGATGGGGCAGTAGCCCTAGCCCACTGTGTGCATGTGGAGAGGAGCAAACAATGGAACACATCATAGAGGCTTGCCCGCTCCAAAGACTGGAAGGAGGATTACACACCCTCCATACAGCAAACCAGGAGGCAACTGCTTGGCTTAAGGACTTTGCAGTCGCTAAATAAATAAATTTGTTAGCAGCAGCAGCAGCACCCTTCACACACCAGGATCTGTGAATAGGCCCACCCACATCTCACACGGCTAATGGTGGCTATCACTACATTAAACAGAATAAATCCTGTGATAAGAAGACTTACTGACTGGAAGATATGCCTAGTTGTATGCACGGTGGCTCAGGATAATGGCTGAAACTGCATCAGTCCTTAAAAGCAGTTTAATGATAAAATCCATCTTAATTTGGGTCAAGTTTTCAAAGCATCTGTCCAGAAATGTTAACTGGCCTTGGAGGCTAACTTCAGATGGTTTTTACATCGTGATTGGCTCAAAGCTATACTCTAAAAAATGATTCAGCGGCCTTGTAAATATCACAGTAATTAAAAGCTAGAATAGTGGTGGCCTAATGATTAGGGAGGTGGACTGGTGACTGGAGGGTCGCCGGTTCAATTCCTGGACCAGCAGGATCAGATCTGGGTAGGACAAATGACATAGCAGTGTTTGCCTCACCCTTCTTGACCCCACTGTGGTGCCCTTAAGCAAGGCTCTCAACTCCAACTGCTCCAGTGGAGCTGCTCAGTGGCCACAGGTCAGTCTGTGGTTGTACTGGGCAGCTTCCAGGTGTGAATGTGAACAGGGTGTCCTTGAAAAAGAGGTTGCCTCTCACTGGACCTTCCCTGTATAAACAAAGGTTAAATAAAAGTAAAAATAGCTCAGTAAAATCTCAAAAAATCAAATAATTGATTGTTTGAGTTGGACAAACTAAAATTAATGCCTAAAATTTCAATTTTCATATCTGTTTAAAATTTACATCACAACTTTAGTTTTCTTCACCAAAATAAATTAGTAATTGAGCAAGAAAAAATATTTGTATTGTGGTGGCACAAAGGGGTCTTACTCCCACCCAGTGGCTTGGGGAATAGGGAGAAGGGGGTGAGAAATGGTAATGCGGGAGAAGAAAGGAGAAGATGCAAAGGCAGGCGCCAGAGTGCCAGGGGGGAGAAAACTATGTGAAGATGTGCCTTCACACCTGGGATGCCAGGTGTGAGTGTATTATGTTGTGATGTGCTCTGTTGTAATGTATGTACTCCTGGTGCCAAAGAAGAGAGTGTAAGCTGTATAAAAGGTTCACTTTGGCACCCGGAGTTCAGTCTGACTTGATGATAGAGGAATAAAGTCTGTCTGCAATGCTCATGTCTCATCTTGTCAATCCTCTACACTGGTGACCCTGAGACGTGAAAATGGAAGACAGACCGAGCACCTCCGTGGGAACATCCGTGCTAGGGTTTCCCCCACTGCATTTGCCGTAGCGGTCAAACTCCCGGACTTTTGGCTCCACGACCCAGCCGCCTGGTTCATTCACGTGAAAGCTCAGTTCACCCTCCATGGAATCTCTGCTGACAACACAAAGTACCATTATGTGGTGGCTTCGCTGGACCCACGCTCCACTCAGCGTGCCGTGAGCCTGCTCCAAGCCCCCCACCCCCCCCACCCCAGGGAAAGTACGATACTCTCACGCAGCTGCTGCTGTGGCATTACACCCTCTCGGCCAGAGAGAGAGCAGAGAAGCTCCTCTTCCACCCGGACTTAAGGGACGGATCGGCTGTGGAGCTTTGGAGAGTATGCTGGCTTTGCTGGGCGCAGGTGATGGATCTTTACTGTTCGTCCATCTCTTCCTGAGGAAACTGCCGGTTTCGGCACGGACAATTTTGGCCAACTCATTGCTGCTGGCTGCCAGGGACTACCACTCGCTGGCAGAGGAAGCAGATCGCATTATCCTGGCGAGCAGGAGTTTTGGAGTCCAGGCGGTGAGACCGGGATCTTCGGCGGAGCACACCGAAGCTGAGGAGCTGAAGGTGGTGGCCGGGACAGCCACTCGAGGACGCCGGAACGTGACGGTGTGTTTTTACCATCAACGTTTTGGCGCTGATGAGCGGCACTGTCTCCCACCGTGCAGCTTCAAGATGCCGGAGAAACGGGCCAGCCAGTGGTCAGTAGCGGCTGCGACTGGTAGCAACAGGGAGAAGCTGCTTTTCATAGAGGACACACATTCCGGGAGATAGTTTTTGGAGGACTCGGACTCCCTGATGAGTCTCATTTTGTCAGTCAGCGCTGATAGGCTGGCGGAAGGCTGCGGCCCGTCACTAACGGCCGCCAACAGATCCTCCATCAAGACTTTTGGAGGAAGGTCGGTGACTGTGTGTTTGCATGGACGCAACTACAAGTGGGAGTTTGTGGTAGCTGCTTGTTCAGCTCCTATCTTAGGTGCTGATTTTCTGTGTGCTTATGGTCACCTTGTCAATGTTGCTAACAGACATTTAGTGGATGCTGTGTCTTTTGCCTCACTGCCTTGTATGGCTCAGGGAGCTGGGCCACCAACACATGAAAAATTTTTTTACCCTCGGTGGATGTGTATCAGCGTTTGCTTTCCGAGTTTCCCACGCTCATGGTGCCCGCCTTTTCCACTACTGTGACCAAGCATGGAGTCAAGCATTTCATCACTACTAAGGGCCCGTCAGTTTTTGCGCGTCTGCACCACCTGGACACGACTAAGCTAGCCATTGCGTGGGAAGAGTTTGCTAACTTTGAACGTCTAGGGATCGTTAGGCGCTCCAATAGCCCTTGGGCGTCCCTGCTGCACATGGTGCCCAAGTCTGATGGTTCGTGGCGGCCATGCAGTGATTTCCGTCACCTGAGCAATGTCACTGAACACGGCCGCTACCCCATCCCACCCATTCAAGATTTTTTGGTGCACCTGGCTGGGATGTGGACTTTTTCTAAAGTGGATCTGGTCCGCGGTTACCACCAGGTCCTGGTTTGTGCTGAGAACGTCCCAAAAATGGTGGTGATAAGACCTTTCAGCCTCTTCGAGTTTTTATGCATGCTGTTCGGGTTAAAGGGCACAGCCCAAATTTTTCAGAGGCTGATGGGTGCAGTGCTGCGCAACTTGCTGTTGGTTTTCGTCTACTTAGATGACATTCTGGTGGCTAGCACGTCAGAGGAGGAGCACCTCGCCCATCTGAAGCAAGTTTTCCATCGTTGGAAGCACACGGGCTGATAGTTAATCCAGCGAAGTGCCAGTTCTGGCTGCCAGTGATCAATTTCTTAGGCCACCGCATTTCGTGGGAGGGCATGGTTCCGCTGCTGGATAAGGTACGAGCAGTGTGAGATTTCTCACGTCCGCAGACCATGAGGGTGCTGCAGGAATTTTTGGGGATGGTCAATTTTTACAACTGTTTCATTTCCTGGGCAGCTCAGCTGCTGCAACCGCTATACTGCGTGCTCAAGAAAAAGAAACCCGTGGATAACATTGACTGGACCCCTGATCGGGTCCAAGCATTTACAGGTGCCAAAACAGCACTCGTTAATGTGGCTTTGCTGGCCCACCCATCCCTGTCGGCGCAGATAGCGCTTATGACAGACGCGTCTGACATCGTGGTAGGAGCCGTGGTGGAGCAGTACGTCTCCGGTTCATGGCAACCTCTCGCCTTTTCAGCCGTACTTTGCGCGACAACGAGCATAAGTACAGTATAGCACTTTTGAATGAGAGCTGTTGGCCCTCCACCTGGCTACGCGTCATTTTCAGTTCTGGCTCAAGGGTCATGAATTTAGATTTTAGATTTAGATTTAGTATACTTTATTGATCCCCAGAGGGGAAATTGAGGGTCATCCACCACCTGGATGGATGAAGCAGCCACGATACGGCGCTATCCCTTAACCATTCACACACACATTCACACCTAGGGCCACTTTAGAGTCTCCAATTAACCTAACCTGCATGTTTTTGGCATGTGGGAGGAAATTTATCACATTTGTCGACCACAAACTCCTAATCTTTGCAATGTCCAAAGTCTTGGAACCGTGGTTGGCTTGGCAGCAACGGCACCTGGCCGCAATTTTGGAGTTCACTACCTACATTCAACATGTAGCCGGTAAACGCAATGCTATGGCTGACTGCCTGTTGTGCACGCTGGTTTCCCCGGTCTACGTGGGTATTGATTTTTCTGCCATGGCCGCCGACCAACCAGGGGACGCGGACATTTACACGCTCCGATCCGCGGCCACCGGACTAAAACTATAGAGCAGGGCGGTACAAGAGAGTTGCCCCCCCGCTTTGCGACGTCTCCACTGGCCATCCCCACCCGGTGGTTCCGAGCTCTTGACATTGCCGCATTTTCGAGTCCGTCCACTCCCTGTCACACCCGGGCGGGGCGTACAGGCTTCGGTTAAGCTGGTGGGGTCCAAATTCGTTTGGCCCCGCTTACACATGGATGTGAAGGAGTGGGCGGTGGCGTGTGTTGCGTGCCAACGGTCTAAGGTTCAGAGGCACACCAAAGCCCCCGTCAAACCTGTCCAGATTCCAAGCAGCAGGTTCAACCACATACACGTGGATGTGATGGGCCCCCTTCCACCGTTGCAGGGTTTCACGCACCTTCTAACAATAGTGGACCACGCCATGCGTTGGCCAGAGGCTGTTCTGCTGGCTTCCACCACGTCCGTCGATGTGGCTCGCACGTTTTTGTCATCCTGGGTCACACGTTTCGGTTCCCCGTCGGACATCACCTCCGACAAGGGTCCCCAATTCGTTTCAGAACTCTGGTCCATGATGGGCGAGAGCCCGGGGGTCAAAATCCACCGCACCACTGCGTACAACCCACAGGCTAATGGTTTGTGCGAGAGGTTTCACAGGTCACTTAAAGCAGTCCTCAGAGCCTCGTTAATGGTCGCGAATTGGGTTGACCACCTGCCTTGGGTCCTACTGAGGTTGCGCTCCATGCCCAAGGAAGATTTAGCAGCTTCCCCGGCGAAGCTTGTTTTTTGTCAACCATTGCAGATCCCAAGTGAATTTTTACCGGAAAGTCTCACGCCCGGTACCGACTTGTCCGTGCGCCTTTTTTCCGGAGCAGAGGCTGGCAGTGTTCCGGAGCCAGCACACCATTGTTTTCCCCGCACTTTTGTTCCAAAGCATTTGGAGAACGCTGAATTTGTTTTCGTTAGACACAACGCACATAGAACCCCACTGCGGACGCCTTACAACGGCTCGTTCAGAGTTTTGGAAACGGGGGTGAAGCATTTTGTGTTAGATTTTGGGGGCGTAAGGAAACCATCTGCATAGACAGGCTTAAGCCCGCTTACGTGTTGACAGACGAGCAGGTGGTGCTGGCACAGGCTCCCCGGCATGGATGCCCACCTGTGGTGGGTCCGCAGGGTTGTGTTCCCCTTTCAGAGAACTGTTTGCAGGAGACCAAATTTTTCCCCTCCCCACCCTTTCCTCCTCCAGAGGACTGCCCACCAGGAACTGAGTCTTTCTCCTACCCACCTTGACAGGAAGGCACTTTGGTCGGCCCGGCGGCTCCATGTTACAGCCGTTACGGGCGATTGCTCAAGCCCAAGGTACTGGAGGGTTAAGGCCCCTTCTGGGTGTTGGGGGGGGTCTGTGTGGTGGTACAACGGGAGGTCTTACTCCCACCCAGTGGCTTGGGGAATAGGGAGAAGGGAGTGAGAATTGGTATTGCGGGAGAAGAAAGGAGAAGATGCAAAGGTAGGCGCCAGAGCACCAGGGGGGAGAAAACTGTGAAGATGTGCCTTCACACCTGGGATGCCAGGTGTGAATGTATTGTGTTGTGATGTGCTCTGTTGTAATGTATGTACTCCTGGTGCCAAGGAAGAGAGTGTAAGCTGTATTAAAGGTTCACTTTGGCACCCGGAGTTCAGTCTGACTTGATGATAGATGAATTAAGTCTGTGTCTGCAATGCTTGTGTCTCGTCTTGTCAGTCCTCTACAGGATGATATATCAAATATTTTTGGAACAGTTCAACTGAAATATTTTATAAGGGAGTAATGATACCGATGAGTTTCAAGAACAGCAATTATTGCAAATCCCAAATCAATATTCGTTTTACTCAACATCAACTTATACTATAGGAAAATGTTAAATGAAAAGAATGATATAAAAAGAGTCTGGGACATATTAAATAAATTAAGGAAAAATGGAACTAAGAAAACACTATATCCAGAGTATTTTACTGATAATTGTGGTGATAATTATGATAAGAACATGGTAGTAAATAGAATGAATAAAATTTTGTGTAAATGTTGGACCAGAGTTGGCAGCAGAAATTACAAACCAAGGAAGAGACACCATGAGTGAAACATTGATTGGAAATAATCCTTGGTCAATCTTTCTCTCAGCGGGGGATGAACTAAAGGTAAAATCTGTTGTTGAAAAGTGTAAAAATAAATTATCTACTGATTGTGATGGTACTGATATGGCACTAGTAAAAAGAACTGTTGATGGCATATTAAAACCATTTACATATACAGTATTTGTAATCTATCATTTCAAACTGGCTCATTCCTGCAGAAAATGAAGATAGCAAAAGTAATATTACTTTTAGGTAATATTTTTATTTACTTTTATTTTAGGTAATATTGTTTCAAGCATTATTTATTGTTGTAATTATAAGAATGTTAAATGCATGAGTGAACTGTGAGTGTGATAGTTTGTTTTTAGGGAGCAGCATCTCAATTTCGTTGCATTGTTTATTAACAATGGAATGACAATAAAGGCACTTTGACTTTAATACCATTATTCAAGCAAGAAAATAAACACCACTACACAAACTACAGACCAGTATCGCTCCTCCCACAATTTTCAAAGATTCTGGAAAAACTTTTCAACAACAGATTAGAAAACTTTTTAAATAATCATGATCTGCTTAAACAGAATCAATATGGATTTAGAGCGCAGAGTACAACATCATTAGCAATAATAGAAGCAACAGAGGAAATAATAAATGCATTAGATCAAGGAAAATTTGCAACTGGTGTATTTATAGATTTTAGAAAAGCATTTGATACAATAATCATATCTTTAGTTTTTGTCGTATTCAGCTGCAGATAGGAATCCTCACACCAGTGAACAAAATCATCAACTACTGGGCCGTGGCCACTCTCACCATCCTGGAGGAGACTGACAACAACTGAATCATCAGCATACTTTTTAATGTGTCTATTGTCATGTCTGCTCCGACACATGTTTGTGTACAGGATGAGGAGTAGTGGTGACAACACCCCCCCTGCGGAGAGCCAGTAGAAGAGCACTTTTGGTCAGACAATGCACCATTTGTAGCGGGTTGATTCAACCCCCCACAACACAGAGACAGAACACTAGACAGTCAGCTCGCACTCCTTGGTTTTTTCCGCTGCACTACTGAGATGTAATGTGCCATTCATGTATCGTGATGCAATGTGCCACGCATGTATTGTGATGTAATGTGGCATTCATGTATAGTGTTCATGCGTTCTGTCCTTACTGTGACCTGGAGGCTGAGATCAATATGTAGATGTGCTTTGGTGTAACCCCCACAAACAGACTGGTCAAACACAGCGCTCGGCTAGAGCAAATAACAGAACAGTGAAATGTGTATTAATGTCTACAGGCAGACTCGTTTCGTCTGGCTCACTTCTGTGATGTTAATGTTGCCTTTCATGCACTGTGCTCATGCGTCCTGTCCTCACTGTGACCTAGGGACTGAGATCAATATGCCTCTCAAATGCAAATGTCTTATGCCTGTTCTGTTATCTCTTTGATCATACCAACTGCTGGGGTATGCCCTTTTGATGGATTGTTGTGGTCGAGTATATATGCTGCAACTCTGTAACGCAAACCCTCTCTCTCTCATTCCCACTTCTGCAACTGCTGCTGCTGGACACAGACTTTGTGTCCCTCTTCTCTGAGAGCCGTTTGGGCTCGCTCCCGGCGCGCATGCACGGCGCCGGGAGCGGAGCCCGTGACGGCGGTATGATAATAAACTCTCCTTAAAACCTACAGCATCTTCTGCTTTTATTTTTTTTCTTACCGCCGCACTGGTGACCCAATGCTGAAATGAACACGCTGCTGGCGAACGCAACACCCGGCGGGGATTCTCCGACGGCCAGCGAACACAGCAGCCTGACGAGCCGCTCTCCCTTCGGCTTCAGGGAGACCTCAACGCGGAGCCAACACAGGCGAGCCGTTCCCCGGACATCACCCATGACCGGGAAAATCTGCAGAAAACGTCATGGCGCGACCCTTGCCTGAGATCGGGACGTCCACGCTGGACCAGCCGAGGGGCACAGAACGTTTTCCCCCTCTCACCGCTACTCCTCCCGCTCAGTGAGCCTTCTCATCTACCCGAGCCTGAGGAACAAAGATCGTCTATTCCCTCCCACCGCTCCAACGCATCTGCACGAGCCTGAGGGACAAAAGATCGTCTATTTCCTCTCACCACTCCAACGCACCATGGCCAATCTGCAGCCACAGCTCAACCTGGATTTTATCGGCGCCGTCTGCGCCGATCTCCGCCAAGATTCTGCACCCTGACTCGCCACTCCAGCGGCCCACCCAAGCACGGAACCCCCGCGCGCGCACCGGGGAGTTACGAGGACGGCACACCACGCACGGGGCAATAATGGCTTCACCGACCGCCTTCCTTCTGCCGCACACTGGCCCTTCAGGCTTGCTTGTACACCTGAGGCCCGCAGCTTGTTCACTGGATTTTATGGTCTTAGCCACGGCACACAAGGGGAATTCAGCCGTCAGCTGTTCTCGGGGGGCTTTGGGGTTGCTCCTGCACCTAAAGCCAACACGCCAGTCCCTCTGCTTTTGTTTCTTTTTTTTTCTTACAGCCGCTCCTGCTTTTCTTCATGGCCACGAGAGGAGTCAGAGACAAATTTTTTTCTTCTTCTGATCTCCGCATGTTCAGACGGGACATCGCGGAGCAGCAAACACTTTTGGCGCGACTCGAACGATTTTCCCGCGCCCGGTCAGCATGTACTACCCCCTCCCCCTCCTCCTGCACAGAGCTTTTCCCTGCTCGCTGCCCAAACTGCAACATCGAGGCCATGGTCCCCTACCGTGCCCTCTGGGGGGGAGCAGTGTAGCGGGTTGATTCAACCCCCCACAACACAGAGACAGAACACTAGACAGTCAGCTCGCACTCCTTGGTTTTTTCCGCTGCACTACTGAGATGTAATGTGCCATTCATGTATCGTGATGCAATGTGCCATGCATGTATTGTGATGTAATGTGCCATTCATGTATAGTGTTCATGCGTTCTGTCCTTACTGTGACCTGGAGGCTGAGATCAATATGTAGATGTGCTTTGGTGTAACCCCCACAAACAGACTGGTCAAACACAGCGCTCGGCTAGAGCAAATAACAGAACAGTGAAATGTGTATTAATGTCTACAGGCAGACTCGTTTCGTCTGGCTCACTTCTGTGATGTTAATGTTGCCTTTCATGCACTGTGCTCATGCGTCCTGTCCTCACTGTGACCTAGGGACTGAGATCAATATGTCTCTCAAATGCAAATGTCTTATGCCTGTTCTGTTATCTCTTTGATCACACCAACTGCTGGGGTATGCCCTTTTGATGGATTGTTGTGGTCGAGTATATATGCTGCAACTCTGTAACGCAAACCCTCTCTCTCTCATTCCCACTTCTGCAACTGCTGCTGCTGGACACAGACTTTGTGTCCCTCTTCTCTGAGAGCTGTTTGGGCTCGCTCCCGGCGCGCATGCACGGCGCCAGGAGCGGAGCCCGTGACGGCGGTATGATAATAAACTCTCCTTAAAACCACAGCATCGCTGCTTATTATTTTTTAGCATCCGCCGCACATTGACCCTTACTCTCTGTGTCCTGTTGGTTAAAAAATCCAGAATCCAACCCACCAGATTATTACTCAAATCAAATTGTTGCAGGAGCCTTTCAACTAAAATATGAGGTTGGATTGTATTAAAGGCGGAAGAAAAGTCCACAAATAAAAGCCTGGCGTGTGTCCCATTAAAATCCAGATGTTTAAAAAGCATGTTAAACAGAGTGACAGTGGCGTCCTGCACTCCTCTGTGAGGCCTATAGGCAAACTGCAGAGGATCCAATGCATGCTCAGTCTGCTTTAGGACCTCAAATCTGACCAGTTTTTCAAAAATTTTCATTAAAATTGAAGTCTAAGCAACTGGTCTAAAGTCGTTTACCGTTTAAGGACAGCTGGATTTTGGAACAGGGACAACCACGGCGTCTTTCCAGATCTTAGGCACATGTGTCTGTAAGGACTTACTGAAAATGTAGTGAAATACAGGACTCAATTCATGTGCACAGGACTTTACCAATCGCCCACATATATTATCAGGGCCCTGACTTTTGTTCACTTTTACAGCACAGAATGCCCTTTTAATATCCTGCACCTCAATATTAAAGTGCTGATTGTCTTTGAGTTTCTGTTTCAAATCTTGGGTTTCTGTGCTAAAATCAAAGGAATCAAAACGACCATAAAAACAATTAAGAGCATTAGCCAGCTCTGAGTCTGAATTAAAACCATCTAAAAACGCACAATTACTGCCCTCTGTGCTCTGAAGGCCTGCAATAGTTTTCATACTGGCCCAGGCTGAACCAAGCTTCTTTGTTGCCATCTTGCTTTCCAACTCTGATTTATAATTCTGTTTTGTTCTTAAAATTTCAGACTTCAGCTCTTTTGTGGCAACCTGCAGCTCAGAAACAACCCCCTGTTTAAAGGCAAGTGCTTTCCTCTATAAGCAGGATTTAACTGATTTTGTAACCCATGGCTTGTTGTTGGGATATATTTTGACACGTTTACGTGGAACGATCATATCTCTGCAGAAAGCCATGTATGAGCATGTGACGTCCACCAAAGAGTCCAAATCATCCTCGCAGGACAGTATGAACACTTCCCAGTCCGTACAGTTAAAGCATTCCTGGAGGCAGTGCACTGAATCCTCTGTCCACACGTCTATGTCTGTAAGCCATATGGGGGTATATGGTGGTATATAGGTGATTATGATGATGATAATATTGTCTATAATTATATTAAATGTACCAGAAGTATTTATTATTATTACAATTATTATTAGATGTTGGCATTATTGTCATTATAAACTATCATTGTTGTCTTATTTCTATTGCATAATTTAATTATAAGATGCATTTTATATTATGGTATTGTGAATGTAATTATGGGATGGATAAAGACTAGAATGATATTATAATTTATTGGGTAAGGAGAAGGGGTGGGACTATATAAGTGTTGGCTTCTTCCCACTCCTTTTGAACAAGGACATTTTTTGTTATGTTTATTTTTTTTGGTTTTGATTCCTTGTTTGTAATTATTTTTGTCTTGATGTTCAAATCAATCAATCAACTTAAGATATTGAGTATGTAACGTCTTGTCATGTGACAAGCTGCTTTCTCATTGGATGTTCATCTTTCAAACTTGAGAAACAGGCAGACAGCTTTGGAACATCTGAAGCGAGCATCCCTCAAATCTTGGTAAGTAGGCAGCTAAATGTTCATTAACTAGAATGTTTATTGACTATACTGTGATGCATGTACTCATTTGGTCATGGCCAAGCTGCTGCTAACATCTTGCTAGCGATGGACAAATCCTGAATTCTGCATTATCTTTACTTCTTACTATTTCTCTATTTGTTCTCACCAACAAAATGTGATACTGTGGAATGTGTAAATGACGAGACAGATTTGTCTTAGGCAGTTTATTACACATCTCCAACATGAGCATCGTAGCAAGAGATCATCTCAGAAAAAACTTGTCCCTTATATACCCAGGTCTCCCCACTGCTCACAAGTCACATTGCATTCACATCAAAGGTAACATTGCATTTCCTCTTTAATCCCTTAGCATCCCCCTCACAGTCTTTGGCACACAAAGGATCCTCCAAGCAGCTTCTCACACACAAAAGATTACACTTTCACAGCTTCCTGTTATCTCCAAGGAAACTCTGCACTTTGTTCTTATCTAAGATGCTAGACATTATGTTCTCCCCATGTGCGGCCCATGTGCGGCCACAATACCATTAAAATCAGGCTAAAGGGCTGTCAAGCATGATAACGTTAACTAACTATGAAATTACAGTTTTAAAAATAGTTCTAATTCAAGTGGTTGTCAGAATCTACACTACAACGATAACCATAAGTGTGGACTTTGCCATTTATAGTAATTGTTACCTCTGCCAAGGAGGTTATGTGATCATCGGCGTTTGTCTGTCTGTTTGTTTGTTAGCAAGATAACTCAAAAACTTATGGACGGATTTTCATGAAATTTTCACAGATTGTCAAAAATGGGGTATCGTACAGATGATTACATTTTGGTGGTGATCCGGATCACCGTCCACAAGAAAACCGCCATTACGGAAAATACCATTTTCGTGAATAACTACTGAACCACTAATCCTATCATTGTCAGTCCAATTGCTAGTCATATCTTTTCATAGCCAAAGAATCTGAAAACGTACACACAAACACTGTATGGGGGGAACTGCGGCCGCCATGACGGACAATGCCATTTTCGTGAATAACTACTGAACCACTAATCCTATCATTGTCAATCCAATTGCTAGTCATATGTTTTCGTGGTCAAGGAATCTGAAAACGTACACTACCGTTCAAAAGTTTGGGGTCACCCAGACAATTATTTTGTGTTTTCCTTGAAAAGTCACACTTATTTACCACCATGAGTTGTAAAATGAATAGAAAATATAGTCAAGACATTGACAAGGTTAAAAATAATGATTTGTATTTGAAATAATAATTTTTTCCTTCAAACTTTGCTTTCGTCAAAGAATCCTCCATTTGCAGCAATTACAGCATTGCAGACCTAACATGATTGCAGAAGGGTTTTCTAATCATCCATTAGCCTTCTGATGCGATGAGCAAACACATTGTACCATTAGGACACTGGAGTGATAGTTTCTGGAAATGGGCCTCTATACACCTATGTAGATATTGCACCAAAAACCAGACATTTGCAGCTGGAATAGTCATTTACCACATTAGCAATGTATAGAGTGTATTTCTGATTAGTTTAAAGTTATCTTCATTGAAAAAAAGGTGCTTTTCTTTCAAAAATAAGGAAATTTCTAAGTGACCCCAAACTTTTTTTTTTTAAATATTCAGTTCTTTATTAAGAAATGTTCACATATCTATGCCTAACCATGTTTTTGTTTTTATTTGCGTTTTTGTTTTTTTTGTTTTTTTATTTAAGTTTTTGTAAAGGGTATACAGGTCATTACAGCAATGCATTGTTTACATTTTCATCACATGTTCCCTTATTTTCTGATATCTGACAACATAAGATAAGATAAGATAAGATAAGCCTTTATTAGTCCCACAACGGGGAAATTCCAGGATTGCAACAGCACAGGGATAGCAACACTCAGAGCAACAATCAGAAGGCAAGAAAAAACAAGCAAGCAAGAGCAGCTAATATACATATGTACATATTACTATAAAATATATATATACACACACACACACACAGACACACAGTGCAGAGCATTGTAGCTGGATGGAATAAATATATGAATATATGAACACACAGTGCAGAGCATTGTAGCTAGATGGAATAAATATGTAAATATATAAACACCCACAGTATGGAGCATTGCAGCTAGGTGGAATAAATATGCAAGTATATAAACACACACAGTGCGGAGCAATGTAGCTAGATGGAATAATATGTAGATATATAAAAACACAGTGCGGAGCATTGTAGCTAGATGGAATAAATACTGTATATAGATATATAAATATAAACACACCCAGTGCAGAGCATTGTAGCTAGATGGAATAAATATGTAAATATATAAACACACACAGTGCAGAGCATTGTTGCTAGGTGGGATGAAACAGCATAACCGTCTATTTAGTTATCCTACATGGTATGATTATGTGCCCATACATATTCTCACCCTCCATAGCGACCGGTATGTTCCTAGTTGTATGCCGGAGAGGACCATTGTGTAAGTCTATTGCATCTTTTGCATTCAAAAAAAAAAAAAAAAAAAAAAAAAACTATTAGTTTGTTACGTCTTTTTGCTATCTCTGCGAGCAGCCCTGCTTAGGTTGTACAGTCTGACAGCCGTTGGTAGGAAGGACCTACGAAACCTCTCGGTTGTGCACCTGGGATGATGTAGTCTGCTGCTAAATGAGCTCCTCAGTGCATCCAGTATGTCCTGCATAGGGTGGAACTCGGACTCCAGCAGAGATGACAGTTTAGCCACCGTCCTTCTCTCTCCTATCTCCTCCATCGGATCAAGGCGTTGCCCCAGGACAGAGCTAGCTTTCTTAATCAGTTTGTTCAGTCTCTTCCTATCGGCTGCAGTAATGCCACTGCCCCAGCAGACCACTCCAAAAGTGATGGCTGATGCCACCACCGTGTCATAGAATGACTTCAGCAGCGCCCCTTGTACACCAAAAGACCTGAGTCTCCTCAGCAGGAACAGCCTGCGCTGTCCCTTCTTGTAGAGTGCGTCAGTATTGTGTGACCAGTCTAGTTTATTGTTCAGATGAATACCCAGGTACTTGTAGGATGTCACCATCTCGATGTCTGTTCCCTGTATATTTACTGGTGCTGTGAGGGGCTGCCCATGCCTGCGGCAGTCCACCACCAGCTCCTTAGTTTTCCTCGCGTTGATCTGGAGGCAGTTCCGATGGCACCAGTCCACAAAGTCCTGGATAAGCCCTCTGTACTCAGCTTCATCTCCGCTGGAGATGAGACCAACGATCGCAGAGTCATCAGAGAACTTCTGTAGATGGCAATGTGTTGTGTTGTGTGAGAAGTCCGCAGTATAAAGAGTGAACAAGAAGGGAGCCAGCACCGTTCCCTGGGGGGCCCCCGTGCTACTGATGATCGTGTCGGAAACACAGTCCCGGGTTCTCACAAACTGAGGCCGGTTCGTGAGGTAGTCCAGGATCCATGATGACAGGTGCTGGTCCACCCCTGCGCGCAGCAGCTTGTCCTTCAGGATCATCGGTTGGATGGTGTTGAAAGCACTGGAGAAGTCAAAGAACATGATCCTCACCATATTCCCGGGCTTCTCCAGGTGGGACAGAGAACGGTGAAGGAGGAAGATCACCGCATCCTCCACCCCAATGCCATGCTGGTAGGCGAACTGGAGTGGATCCATCGCTGGTTCCACCAGGGGGCGGAGATGAGCAAGGAGCAGTCTCTCCAGGGTCTTCATCAAGTGGGACGTCAAGGCCACCGGTCTGAAGCTGTTCAGGTCTTTGGGGTGGGAAGTTTTTGGTACAGGTACCACACAAGATGTTTTCCACAGCTGTGGTACCCTCCCCAGTTTCAGGCTCATGTTGAAGATATACATCACAATCCCACACAGCTGGTCTGCACAGGACTTGAGGAGCTTTGCGCTGATGCCGTCCGGTCCCGACGCCTTCCTCGCCTTTATCTTCCTCAGCTCCGTCCTCACCTGGGTCTTGGTCAGGGTCAGGATGGGGGGCTGTGTGTTGGGAGTGGGGGGGGTGTCGGTGGAGTGGGGAGTGGGTAGCAGGACTTGATTTCTTAGAGGCAGCAGTGGTTGTTGTGCAGACAGGGGGGAGGGCGGTTGGTCAAATCTATTGAAAAACAGATTCAGGTTGTTCGCCCACTCCCTGCCCCCCGTGGCCTGGGGGGAGGTATTCTGGAGCCCCGAGATGGTTTTGAGGTTTCTCCAGACCCCGCTGATGTCGCTCTGTTGCAGCTTGTCCTCCATCTTCTTCCTGAAGCTGTCCTTGCCTTCTCTGATCTTTCTCCTCAGCTCCCTCTGTACGGACTTCAGCATCTCCCTGTTCCCCGACCTGAAGATCCTCTTCTTCTCTCTCAGAAGTGTTTTTATCTCAGGGTTGATCCAGGGTTTGTTGTTTGAGTGACGCCGTATGGTCTTGGTGGGAACGGATTTGTCCACACAGAAGCTGAGGTAGCCCGTGAAGGTGTGAATGAGGCCATCGATGTCCTCACCATGTGGATCGCAGAGCTGCTTCCAGGCAGTGGCTTCAAAACAGTCCTTTAGAGTGTCCATTGTCTCCTCAGACCATAACTCCACAGTGTGCATGGCCGGAGGTTGTCTGTGCACTAGGGGTTTGTACACCGGTCGGAGATGAACCAAGTTGTGATCCGATCTCCCAAGTGGGGGGAGTTGTGATGAGGTGTACGCCTCCTTAGTGTTTGCGTAGAACAAATCCAGTGTTTTATTGTCTCTAGTGTGGCATGTGACATACTGGGTGAAAGTGGGCAGAATGGGAGACAGTGAAACGTGGTTGAAATCGCCTGAGATGAGGAGAAGAGCATCTGGGTGTTCTGTCTGCAGCCTGCTGGTTACTGAATGGATGACGTCACGCGCTGTCCCAGCGTTCGCCGTCGGATTTGCATAAACAACAATGCAGATCACGTGTGAGTGTTCTCTCGGGAGATATGTAGGCCTCATGCTAACAGCTAGCAACTCAATGTCTTTGCTGCAGTGTCGTTGTTTAACAGTGATATGTCCCGGTCTGCACCAGTTGTTGTTAACATACATGATCACTCCACCGCCCCTAGTTTTGCCACTCTCTGGTGTTCGGTCAGCTCGTATCGTGTGAAAACCCTCCAGCTCAATGTTAGCATCTGCTGCTAGTTCAGTTAGCCACGTCTCAGTAAACAAAAGGAGAGAGCACTCCCGGTAAGTGCTATCATAACGGGAGATAGCCGCTAGCTCATCTAACTTTCCCAGTATCGACCGTACATTTCCCATGACAACAGATGGAAGGGAGGGTCTGTACCTTATATTTTTTGTCCTCCGCCTTACTCCAGCCCGGCAGCCGCGGCGTTTTCGCCTCAGTTCTCTCGGTATGTCGAGTTTTTCCAGTGGGACCGGGTGGCGGTTAAATGCTAGCAGCTCTTCCCTGTTATATCGTATCCTGCTATAAACAGTGGCTCCGTCCACCGGCTCAGGAGACATTTGGGATGATCTGTGTGTCCGTGATATAAGTGGGGTGAAAAAAAAAAAGTGATCAAAAGAGAGAGGAAGGGAAAAAAAACTCGGAATCGAGCCGCTGTTGCAAAAGGCAGCCGACTGGTGTGGCGCCGAGAGGAGAAAAAATTGGAAGAATATTGGAAGAATAATTCTTACAACACCCCTTTTTTTTAAGTGAAAGAAAAAGTGAAATTAAAGAGAAAAAAATTAAAAAACAAACAAACAAACAAACCAGCAAAAAACAAACAAAAAGAAAAAGTAAGTAAATAAAGGTAAAAGAGCATCTGAGTAGCGTTGGAACAAAGAGCGGAACCATTATTGAAATGGTATTTGTCAAAGATTAGATCTAATGGAAGACACATATGCGATCCAGGGTTGCCAAAAGTTCATGAACCCATCCATGTCCTGTCTCAGTGCGAATGTCAACTTTTCCATCGAGTAAATGTCTTGGATCACGTTAATCCAATCTTCAGGTGTAGGACAGTCCTTCAACATCCATTTTTTAGTTAGAGCTTTTTTGCTTGCCAATATTAAAACATTGAATAAGTATTTTTCTCCTCGTCTTTCCAGTGAGTCCGGTAGTAACCCCAAATACAAAGTTACAAAAGAAAAGGGAACTGTTATTTTGAATATTTTCCCCAATATTGTCTGTACATTGGTCCAATATTGGTGGATAACTGGGCATGACCAAAACACATGAAAATGATTTGCAGTCTTTTCACCACACAAGCGCCAACAGTTCAATCCCTTATGGGTAAATTTGTTTTGTGCAGGTGTTCTGAAAAATCTTACCAAGTTTTTCCATCCAAATTCTCTCCACTGCAGGGATGAGGTACTTTTCCATTGCTGTTTATTTAGCTTTTCCCATATTTCCAGTTGTAAAGTGAAATTCCCCTCTTTTTCCCATCTCTCTTTTATATATGATGTGTTGTCTCCTTTTAAGTCTTGAAGACCTTGGTATATTTTAGAAATGTATCTGATCCCTGGGATCCCTTTATATGCCATTAAGAAGACCTTCAGAACACCTGACTGGGCCCTTTCCAAATCCTCCTTTTTAAGTATATTGTTTATGTGGTGTCTAAGTTGGAAGAACCTGTAAAGGTCTTGATTTATTAGGCCTTGTTTTTTCAAATCTTCAAAACTTCTTAAAATTTGCCCTTTAAAAAAATCGTAATATTTTATCAGCCCTTTCTCCTTCCACTTTTTAAATCTGGTGTCTGTTTTATTAGGAGTAAAGTCTTGATCATAGGCAATCCATTGCAGAAGTCGATAGGGCTCTTTAGTTTGATTCTCTCTGACTATCTTAAACCAAATTTTTAGCGGGGTCTCTATCCACGGGTTAGTGTTATTCAAAAGCTTAGGTAAGGCATTGTTCCCTATTATCGCCTGTAGGGGGATGTCACTTGTTATTTGGCATTCCATCTCCTTCCATTGTGCAGTGTAGACTGGGTTACGTATCTCTACTAAAGTTTTAATTTGTGCGGCTTTAAAGTAGTCCCTGATATTTGGCAGCGCGAGCCCACCTTTGTCTTTGTTTAGCTGTAGGGTTCTATATCTGATTCTAGGTCTCTTACCCTGCCATATGAATCTTGAGATCCTTCTGTCCAGCTCCTGCCATGTTTTTTTGGGAGGTTCTACCGGTATTGTTTGGAAAAGGTATAGAAGACGTGGAAGTATATTCATTTTGACTGCTTCAATTCTTTGTGCAATACCTAAGAATGGTATCATATTCCATCTTGCTAGGTCAGATTTTATTTTTGTCACCAGTGGATCATAGTTTAGTGATATAATTTTGTTGAGTTGTTTCGGGATATTGACCCCCAGATATTTCATAGATTCCGACTCCCAGTTAGATTTGAGTTTGCTTAGTGAATAATGATTTGGGTCATAGTTGAATGTTAAAATTTGGGGTTTATGCATGTTTAATTTGTACCCCGATAAATCTCCATACTCTGAAAAAACTGAGGTTAGTTCTGGTAAAGAAGTGTCCGGCTGCCCTAGGTATATTAAAATGTCATCAGCAAAGAGTGCTATTTTATGTTCCTTCTGACCAAGTGTAATACCTTGAATTTTTTGATTTTGTCTTATCCATTGGCTCAGAGGTTCTATGAAGATTGCAAAGAGCAGTGGAGACAGGGGGCAGCCCTGACGACATCCTCTTTCCAGTTCAAAAGATGATGATAAATTACCGTTAATCCTTATTTTAGCTGTTGGTTTTTTATATAATGCCTGTATAGTTCTAATGAAGTTGTTATGAAAATTGAAACTGGATAAGATTCTATATAGAAAAGACCAGTCAACCAAATTGAATGCTTTTTCAGCATCTAATCCCAATATGACTGCATTTAAGTTATATTTTTTTATATGATGAATTATGTGTAAAGTGCGTCGAATGTTGTCTTGTGTCTGTCTTTGTCTTATAAAACCTGTTTGGTCTAAATGAATTAGGTCTGTCAGTATATTTTCTAACCTTTTGGCAAGGATAATGGTAAAAAGCTTATAGTCCTGATTTAGTGCACTGATTGGTCTGTAGTTGGAGCACTCTAGTTTATCCTTTTCAGGTTTAGGTATAACTGCAATGACCCCTTCTCTCCAGGAGGGGGGGATTTCCCCTGTGTGGAGGACATAATTAAATGTTTTCAGGAGGGGAGGAGATAGTTGCTGTTTAAAGGTTTTGTACCACTCTGCTGTATAGCCATCAGCTCCTGGGGATTTGTTAGCTTTAAGTTTCATAATTGCTTTTTCCAATTCTTTAGGTTGTATTTCTGACAGTAGTGTTTTATTTTGTGACTCCGTAAGTTGGGGAAGGTTTAATGTGTTTAGGAATGCCTCGGATGCGTTTTTATGTTTTTTGTGGGAGTATAAGTTCTTATAGTAATTCTCGAAGCTTTTAAGAATATCCTGAATTCTGAATTTTATTTCCTTTGATACTGGGTCTCTGATTTTGTAGATTGCTCTTTCTGTTTGATGTTTCCTCAATTTATAGGCTAGCAATTTTGCCGATTTACTGCCTGCTTCATAGTATTTTTGTTTCAAAAATGTAAGTTTCTTCTGGATATCTATTGTGTAGATCTCATTTATTTGGTTTTTAATTTCCTTAATCTTGAGCGAGTCAGTAGAATGAGTGTTGCCTTTGTGTTCTTTTTCTAGGTTCCTAAGTTCTGACTCTAATGTGGATAGTTTTTCTTGTCTTAGTTTCTTTTGGGTTGCCAGTTTTGCAATAATCTTTCCTCTTATTACAGCTTTGCATGCATCCCACAGTATTAAAGGGGATACTTCTCCATTATCGTTTTCTTCCAAATATCTGAGAATATCTGATTCCAATTCATCTTTCAATGGTCCTTTCAGGACATTTGAATTTAACCTCCAAGAAAATGTATTATTTGTGTATTTTTGGATATTTAAGTCCATGTAGATCGGACTGTGGTCAGAGAGATCCATCAGTCCTATTTTACATGTTTCTACTCTTCCAATGTCTCTATTAAACATAAAAAAATAGTCAATCCTTGAGTAAGATGAATGTGGAGTTGAGTAAAATGTATAGTCTTTTACACTGGGGTTGAGTTCCCTCCACACATCACAGATTCCCATTTCTTCTAGTAGCATCCGAGTCTTCCTGCTTTGGGTGTTATTTTGATGTGGAGAATTACCAGAAGCATCCCAGTATGGATTCAGTCTAAGATTGAAGTCCCCACCACATATCACTAAACCTTGAGCTTTAGTTATCATTAGGTCAAATACATTTTTATAAAATTTCCAGTTAGCCCCTGGGGGAGCATACACATTCAGCAGGGTGATATCTTCTCCCTCTAGCCGCCCAGTTACCAAACTGTATCTCCCTTCTTTATCTTTGTGTTCTGATTTTTTTTCAAATGTAATTTTGGTAGATATCAATGTCGCTACTCCCCTCCTCCTCCCTGACTTATATGAAGATGAAGAGATCATTTTAAACCCTTGTCTACTGAGTTTATTGTGCTCCATGTCTGTTAGGTGGGTTTCTTGTAAAAATATTATTCCTGCTTTGTCTTTTTTCATTTTGCCTAGAATCTTGGATCTTTTAACTGGATTCAGGATTCCTTTTACATTATATGAAATTATTTTGGTTACACCCTGTTTCTCCATTGTGTTGTTTTGTTTAGTATAACTGTGTGGTGGCCCTCTTTTGTGCTACACAGAAACTGAAAGAACATTAAGAACAAGAAAAACATTAAGAACATAGTGTATAAAACTTTAAAACAAAAAACTGTCAAAAGAACTTCCTGAGCTGAGGTCTTTTTAAAGACCCTGGAAGAGCCTTGATGGAGTGAAGGCTCTGAGGGGAATTCCTCAAACTCTGTTACGTGTTGAGGGCCCTCTCTTACCCCTGTAAGTTGTCCCATGCTTTTAACGTGAGTTTCAGAACCCAATCCGAACTTGTAATGATTTTTTTTTTCCTTTTATGCCTATACCCTGTGAAATTGTGTGCACCCTCCCACCCCCATCACAGCAAACATTCACGCAAAAACAGTATTTGTTAGTGTGAGGAGAACATGTGGATTATTGTCACATTTCTATTTTAACAAGTTTTTTTTTTTTTTATTAAAAAGACTTATTTGTTTCAAATATTATGACTGTTCCATGAAATGTTTTACCACATGCTGAATACGCATCTCCTTTAATGTTTGTTACCTTGTATGAGGGGGGTTGGATGTGCAGATTGATTCAAAAAAAAAAAAAAAAAAAAATGGTCGCTATTCCAACCTGAAAACGGACAGTTTATCCGCGACGCTCTGGCGCTGGGTTTCCCGCTGCTGGCCCGTGGATTTTGAAGGTCTTTGTGTTGTCCATGTTTGCGTTTTGATCTTCTCACTCGGGTCTGCTGCGGGTTTAAATACCGTTACCGGGAGCCCTCTTCTCGCCATGTCAGCTGTTGCTTCTTCCGCCGAATTATAGAGACATGTTTCTTCACCGTAGAAGACCCTTAACTTCGCAGGAAATGGCGTCTGAAAGCGCAGTTTCTTCTCTCTTAGCACCTTTTTCGCGTCATTGTATTCCCTGCGCTTTTTAAGGACCGCCGGGGCGTAATCGTGTTCCACGAAGACTTTTCTCTCCTGGTGCATAAATCCTTTTTTCTGCCAAGCCAGTCTTACAACCTCTTGTTTTATTTTGAAATTGGAAAATCTTACCAACACCGAACGTGGGGGCGCTTCCGCCGCTGGCCTAGCGGCTAATGAACGATGTGCCTTTTCTATGTTTAAGTTGGTGGTTTGTGGAATATCCAATTTCTCTCTTAGTAAAGATTCCACGCATTCTGCCATTGAGTTAAAACCGTTTTCGGCTCCTTCTATCAGACCATGAATTCTTATATTGTCTCTTCTCTCTCTTCCTTCTTGGTTGGCTAGCTTAGCCTCTATAGATGCTTGTCTTTTGCGTAGGTCCAGCACAGAATCTTCGAGCACTTTTATTCGTTCCTCTGCTTCCAAGATTCGGTTCTCGGCCTGGTCCACTCTGCTGTTTGTCCTTTTCAATTCGTCTCTGAATTCCCGAAATTCGGCCGTAACCTCTCGGCGAAATCATCGTAGCTCTTCAAATAGCGATTTCAGGCTAACCTTTTTGTTAGCTACCACCAGTTCCTCGTCTTCTGAACGGAGATCTTCCAGTTCAGATTCTCCGGTCGATACGTGTCCTGGCCTGGAGAATTTCAGTTTCTTCTGTTTTCCTTTAGACATGATGATTTTGTCTTTTGATTTTCACTCCTCCAAAAATCCGTTAAGTTTGATTTTCAAGGTGTTATCTTGGATTGGGTCTGAGAGCTTCAGTGTTAAGCTGCAGTCGCCATGGCGTCCAGACCGGAAGTCCTATTTTCGACCCCACACTTTTGAACGGTAGTGTACACACAAACACTGTATGGGGGGAACTGTGGCCGCCATGATGGACAATGCCATTTTCATGAATAACTACTGAACCACTAATCCTATCATTGTCAATCCAATTGCTAGTCATATGTTTTCATGGTCAAGGAATCTGAAAACGTACACACAAACACTGTATGGGGGGAACTGTGGCGCTTGGCGGAGGTCTGCGCTCTCCGAGTGCTTTTCTAGTTAACTTTGTCATGCTTGGTGTGGACGGCTCTTTAGTCTGGGTCAGATGTCTGAATACATAACCCCCAGCTAATATTTATAATGCCTATTTAAGCTAAAATGATATAAATTCTTTCTGGTGTGGACGGCTCTTTAGTCTGGGTCCGATGTCTGAATATATAACCCCCAGCTAATATTTATAATGCCTATTTAAGCTAAAATGATATAAATTCTTTCTGTCTTCAACTGAGTTACTGCACAAAAACACTTAAAACAGCAGTGACATCCTCAGTAGAGGAAAAGTATGGTGAGTGAGCCCTGAGATGTTGCTTTTTGTTCATCCATCTCCCTGTATTATAGCTTAAAGTTCTGTATTTACATTGTCTGCAGGATACTGCTGATGCATCGGGCAGTGTGGAAGAAGAGTTTGGGGAAGAGGTGATGAAGATCTACTTGATGAGGAACCCCAGTGGATCAGCTGATGAACCTACAGATGTAAGTATTGTGATTGAGGGGATCACTGTGCTCAGAAGTCTTAGGGATCTTAGCAGAGCCTGCTGCTATTTATTGGGACTAACATATGCCCTGGACCTAAGATACCCAAAGAATCTCAGACACACTTTGGAGGTTTTCCAGAAAGTACTGCTGGAGCTTGAGCCTCGAACCCTTTCAACTAATGTTTAGAGACTGAAAAATTATTTGCACATGTAGTCACTGACAGCTGTTGAGCAAAGTGCTGCCATGAGAGTTTTTCATTCACATGTACACTACTCACAAAAAGTTAGGGATATTTGGCTTTTGGGTGAAATTTATGGAAAATGTCAAAAAGTTCACACTACTGTGATATTATATTATGAAAGTAGGGCATTTAAGTAGAAGCATGCAATGGTGATTTCCTCATCTCAAACAATTTATTGAAACAAAAGCCAACAACAGTGGTGGGTATACCACAGCAAAAAATGTCAGTGTCTCAATAACTTATCATGTGCCCTTGAGCATCAATTACAGCTTGACAGCGATGTCTCATGCTGTTCACAAGTCAACTTATTATCTGCTGAGGCATGGCATTCCACTCTTCTTAAAGGGAGGCCCTCAGGTCATTGAGGTTGTGGGGTACAGGGTTACAAGCCTCTACATGGCAACTCAGCTGATCCCATAGGTTTTCTATGGGATTCAGGTCTGAAAAAAGTGAAGGCCACTCCATTTGAGGTACCCTAGCCTCCAGCAGCCGTTCCCTAATGATGCAACCTTGATGAGCTGGAGCACTGTCATCCATGAAGATGAAATTAGCCCTGTGTTGTTCATGCAGGGGCACGATGACTGGATTAATGATGTTATTTAGGTAGTATCTGCTTGTCGCTGTGCCATTCACAAGGTATAGGGCAGTTCTGTATGGACTAGACACACCTGCCCAGACTGTAACACCACCACCACCAAAGGCTCGTCTGTTGACAACAGTGACTGATGCATAGCGCTGTCCTTGATGTCTCCAACATCGTTGGCGGCCATCATTTCTGCTCAACGGGAATCAACTTTCATCAGCGAACAGGACTGAGGCCCACTGGTCCCTTGTCCAGTGTAAATGCTCCCTGGTTCATGCAAAACGATGATGCCTGTACCTGGTGGTGTGGTCAGGTACCCTTGCAGGTCGTCTAGCATGCAGACCACGCTGATGTGAACTGTTTCAAATGGTCTGACATGACACTTGGGTGCCTCTCACCTTCCTTAAATGTGTCTGGAGTTGAGTGGCTTTCATTATCCAGTTCCGCAGGGCACTGTTCACAATGAAGCAGTCATCAGCGTGGGATGTGGCGAAAGGACGTCTACTTCTATGCCTTTCTGTGACTCTTCCAGTCTCTCTGTATCTTTGCTGCAACCTGCTGATGACACTCTAAGCTCAGTGGCCACTTCCTCTGAGAACATCCTGTTTTTGCAATAGCGAGGTACTGTTGATCAATTGTTAGGTGTCGTCTTGGTCTCATGATGTCAAAATGTGAACAGCATGATGAAGAGGACTGTTTAAATACCAATTCTGATTGAACCAGAAAATTTAGTGGTCGATTCATTGCTCAAACACCTGTTGTGAATTTTACCTTTAAGCACCTTATTAGAGAACAGCAAGTTACGCAAAAAGTACTGAAACATTGAACAGCTGGACGTGTGTTTAAGTTCACCTGTAAAGGTTATAGTGCATTTTAGGAGCATCCTGAAATTTCACCAGAAAGCTGAATATCCCTAACTTCTTGTGAGTAGTGTATACCTGTTAGAAAGTTTTACTGATGATACTGTCATAAGAGTTGAGTTGAGCTGTGTGATAAGGCCAAAAATGTTACCTCAAACATTTTCAGAACAATTGAAATCCAGAATGGTCACAACAAACATAAAATTATTTTTTCCTTTTAGGTTTAAAGACTGAGTTTTAGTCATGAGTGAAAGCTGAAGAAAACAAGTAATTTGTAGTTTAACTATTTGTAAAAGATGTAACAAGGAAATGAAAACACGGGGTTACAAAAATAATTTTTTTGTAAGTTGCCTGTGTTTTTTCAATTGATTTAAGACAAATTTAAACCGCTGAATCCAAAAATGACATCCGTTTCTCTCAATCAGGTCAAAAAAAATCTGATCTTCTGACTAAATTGATTACATTTTTGTGACATTATCGGTTGATTTTTGTTAATGTTTCTCATCCAAAATAGATTTTTAAGAGAAAAAATCATTTTCTAACACAATTTATTGATTAATGTTACAAACTTTGATTACTGTAAATTGAATGGTAGACACTGATAAAGGTAAGTACATGTCAATTGAATGTTACTGTACGTCATCATTGTTCAAAATTGAGAGCTTCAACTTCCGTTTATTCAAACTGCTAGAATGCTCAGCGGTAGGGATGTCTCTCTTCAGAGTCCAACAGTAATCAGCCATCATGACAATGTCATAAATTGGCATGACATGATGTCATGACAATTTATGACATCATGTCATAAATTGGCGTATGCAGACTCTTCAGAGTTTGAGAAATTTCAAGAAATAAAGAATTTTGCATCATATAAAGTGAAAATACCTGTACATGTAAACAAAAACGTAAAAAACAACATATGGCCATACTTCAAAAAGTTGACCTGATTGAGCAAAACCAATGTGATTTTTGGATTCAGCACATCAAAATTGTCCTAAATTAGCTAAAAAAAAAAAACCTTAGACAATAAATTTGGTGCTGACCAGTGAAATGTAAGAGGTTCTCTGTGTTCAAAATCAAATGAGTATAATCTGTTTCATAACCTTATGTTCTTATTCTACCCAACAGAAGCAATATAAAGCTCAGATAGTTGTGGTTTTGTTTCTTTAAACTCACAATGAGAGTGTGATGTCATTCACACGGAGGTACTGTAAGCACTGAGGAGACAGGGATGGCTAACAGCGGTAGAGGGGCAAACTTTTAACAATAATAATTGCATATTTTGTCTGAATAACTCAATAGTCAGGGATACACACCCTCGTAACCTCCTTTAGAGGACCTTTTCTGGCCAGGGGGTTACAATCTGAAACTCTGTGATGCTCAAACAGATTTGGGAGTCCCCAGGATCATAATCACGAGTCATCTTGTGTTTTCAATAACGTGTCTCTAATGCAGGGGTGTCCAATCATGTGCCATGAGGGGCCAAGACCCTGCAGGCTTTACCTCCAACTAGTGTCTTCAACATCAGATTTCACTGAATTTCTTTCCACTGATTGCCGATAACTGAAAACACCTGCTGAAGAGACTGGGTAGAAGAGAAAACCTGCAGGGTCTTGGCCCTCCATGGCACATGATTGGACACTCCTGCTCTAATGGTTTTAATTGTTGTACATTGCTGTGATTGCACTTTAACAGGCTTAATGGTAGAAACTGAATAGGTGTTTGTATTGTATTGTTTTGCATTGCATTAGATACAGTATATCGTTTATACTGTTTAATCTACCTATCCATGCAAGGAACATCTGTGTGGCTTTTGTGTTCCACGCACAATCTCTGGAGTCTTTCATCAGACTGACCTAAGATTTGGTACGTGTTTTGCCAAGGTTAGTGTTTGCAGGTACAGCACTTACGCTTGAGGTTTCACCAAGTCACTCAGGACCCACTGAGTCTTATCATGTAAACCTTTTTGTTTATTTAACAAAACTTAACGTGCAATTCTTGAGAGGATGGTAGAAGGAATTCTAATGGGTTTTGATGAAGAGTTTCTACAAACTGATAACACATTTATGGTTTTGGTCATTGTGGGAGTTTCCTGAGACTTCATGAATGTTAGCAGTATGATATCGAAGTGTGCAGATATGAAATACAGAAATAAATGCAAAAGATGAACCTGATTTTTTTTTCTTTAAAAACGTGATCGACATGTGGCACAAAAACAGACACAGGCGAGATGATTATTGTCTCCTCTGGTCACCACCTGCCTGGAACCGACCGAACCGATGAATATCACACCTTGAGACAATTCACCAGCACACCCTTAATAAACACTCTCTGCAGGGTCTGCATAAGTAAAGCTGTGTATGCATATTCATGTGTCCCATTTCCTTTACAAGCCATTTCATTCAACGCTAACCCATGTGGCTAAACAACTGGCTCACATCTGGCCCTATTCTTTCCCTCCCTCGGTCCTTTGATATGGATGCTGGCTCTCTTTTTCTTCCACCTCTTGTTCTGTTGTCATACCTGAAGATTATTTTGGAGGGAGAGAATGAGGCGGAGGACCCCATGACCCGGCCGCAGACGCAGCTGACAGAACTGAGGTTGGCGCAGCTGGTTCGTGTCAAAGGTTACAGGAGTGGACAGATTTGGGTTGAGGCAAAACTACAGCGGGGGTAGCGGGGGCATCACAGGAAGCTGCTGTTTGGAGACACCTGCTAGTGGTGCACAGTACCTTTGTTTTTGTCATTTGGTTTTATTGTTTTGTTGTTGGTTTTTTTTAACTTTTGAAGCTTTGTATTAAACCACAGAAAAATGAATCTAATGTATAGATTCTGTCCACTTTTATTTGAAGATTCCATCCGTTTTCCTAGATCTTCACATTAGAAACATCCCATATCTCCTTCTCTGTGGGAGCTCGGGACTGCAACAAAGACATATGGCTGAAAGCACAATTTTCTAGAAATGTTAGTGACTCAGCTAAATCTAACAATGATGGGCTACACCCAAATTAAATTTAACCTCGAGTGAACTCCCGGCTTTGATAAGGATGGCAGAATATACATAATAGAGAACACTAGATAAGGCTGACTATTTAGTGAAATTAAGATGTTCATGCAAGTTATTAAGAGGAAAAAGTACAGAGAACTTAAACTAATCTCAGTGTTATTATACACTGAATATAAAAGTCATTAAAAAAAATAACTGCTGTCAAATATATGCTCTGCAGCCTACCTGAAAGAGTTTGACTGCTGTTAAAAAGATGAACATTAGAGGGCCAACAGTCGTTTGTATTGCAACAGCTACCATTCATTTCTTTACTGGAGTCATGTAACATGAAAAAATGTCCACCAGATGGCGCAGGAGACCGGAAACGGTCAAACGAGCGATTTATTTTGTAGTAATTATATTTAAATATTTTACTGCTAGACTCAAGTGAGTTTTAGTTACTATACCACAGGCTGTATGTAGCCTACTGTACAAAGAAAAATATTATGGAAATTCTAATCTTAAAGTAAATTTGGTTGGCGCATGTCATCCTACATTTCTAGAGTAGTGGTGTAATTTCACAGAAAATAGGAGTTATAGCACTCAGTGTAAAACAAAATAATAGTAGGTATTTTATGTCAGTTTGAACACTGGATACAGTAAGCCCATCTATACTAACCCTCTCTGTGCTTCAAAATAATAAGCTAAATCCAGTACACTATTAATGAGAGGATCCCCAACTATTGTGCAATCCACTACGATAGGGGTCAGCAATCTGTGGCTCTGGGCTGCAAGCTGCTGTTGCCCTGACTTGCCTTTTTTCCAAGAAAAGAAAGAAGAACTTCAAAAAAAGACTTCAAGTTACTGTATATTAAAAAAATGAGCTAATTTAGGTGTCAAAAACTTGCAAATTTATCTGGTTGCAGTTTAAATTTTAAAATAGCCTCGCAAATGTACAAGAAAAAAAATAAAAATTTTACAAAATAGCTTATTTTAAAAAAAAATAAACATGTCACATGAAATGATTTACATGAAAAGTGTAAACTAATTTGCATAGAATAAAGTTGCAAAAGCACATTAAAAGTGATGAAAATTTCACAAGAAAAAAAGTTGCTAAGACAACAAATTTGCAGCATTAATCTTGAATCCCCAGTTAATGCCAATTAAATTAACACGCACGTCTTTGGGCTATGGGAGGAAGTACCCGGAGGAAACCTATGCAGACACTGAGAACATGCACACTCCACGTAGGTAGGCCCAGCTGCCTCACTGATGGATTCAAACCCAGGACCTTGCTGCTGTGAGGCGACGGTGCCATTGTCCTTTCTCGGACTGATTCAGGTTAACAGAGTTGCTTGTGTGTGTGTGCCACTTAATTCTGCATCACGTTAGCATTGTTTAAGCTTGTCAAATGACCATATAGAGGCTATACAAATTTTAAAAGCAACCATATAGTCTTAGGAACCTTTTCTAAAACTTAAGAGGCTGCCGGTGATTGTGTGCGCGTGTTATTGAAAAACAGCAACAGTTCAACATGAAAAGCGCATGAATGACCTTTTCTGAGTTGTGCAAATGAAAGTGAAGCCCTGGTTTCGGCAACCAGCTTTAGCTGAAGAGAACAGGATTGCACAACTTTTGTCACTCGGTAGTTGAGGCGTGATGACTATGTATTCACTTCACTGGAGTGTGTGGATGTGTGAGGCTGTATGTACGAAGGGGTGAGAACAACGGCACGCTCATTCTTGTAGTTAGAAAATAAAATTTAATCTATTCAGGGTATCAGATACAGGTGCAGAACGAACATTAAAATACTGCTCAGCTGAAGAACAACTTCTCCTCACAGCTGTTAAACAGCGCAGCGTAGCAGACCGCAAAGACAGAATAGACAAATCACGTCAAGTGATTAACAAGCATTTCATATAGGTTTATGAATACAAAGCAGTATAAAACAAGTACAATAATGAACCGACAAGAAGTCCAAAAAATATGGGTGTAAACATTTTGTGTATATGTGCTTTATATGACGCCAGCGTCACCACAAAACGGATCAACCGGTAACTGCCACTGTCAAGGCAGGATATAGAAATTAACATTGGAAAAAAAAACAAAAACTTTGCCATCTGGTGTAACTGTATTAAGTACTGTATCCTAAAAACTCTACGCCTGCATATTTGGGCTAGCATACATAGGGAAACTACACAGCTCCAAGCCCTTGTTAGCCCTCTGTACTGAATCACTGCCACACCATCTACTCTGGGCTTTTTTGTAGCAGAGCACCATATTGATATTAGTGTGTTTTCAGTCACACGCCGCTGTTTCCATTGGTCCCTTTATGTAGAGATGGTTGATGTAACAGCGAGGCACGGTGGGTATCAACAACAACACTTAATGTAGAGATGAAACTGTTTCCAGTCTTTGATGGACAGAGCCAGCTCATGTAGCAGTACTGAGGAAGCCCCACGACCTCAGATCTTTGGGCAAAGTCTCCAAAAGTCTCCAGCTCGGAGTTCAAGTGCTTGTTCAGAAATGCAATGTTTGGGCTTCGGGGACTTTGCGTCCCTGTTTATTTTCCCCCTTTCACTTGGCTCCTGTGGAGAGCTGCTCCAGCAGGGGGTTGACCTCGCTCTCGGGTGTTTTGACGCTGTCGGTCCTCACGATGCAGGTAGGCCGGTGAAGATTAAGCATCACCATCAGCTGCTGCCTCTCCAGACGGAGCTCCTCGATCTGGGCCTTTAACTCGGAGTTGACCATTTCTAAACGTTCGGACTCCTGTGGAGAGACGTTGAATTATTATGAGTGTGCCAAAAAAAACACTTTGCAGTTTGTTAATTGCATGCATAACCCTTCAGAATCTCATTTGTACAGTACAAATACAATTGTGAAGCCCAACATTATGTTACCCTGATTTTATTAGTTCTACAGGGGTTTTTACCATAAGTTTGCTCTGATCTACATCATTTAATAGTTTTGTCCATTTAAAATGTTTACAACTGGTTCAGCTTCTACCACATATTGCATTTCCACTCTGGGATGTGCACTGTGGCTGCACTAGCCTTCCCACAGTTTCTCAGATCCACCTCTTGCCACAAATGGTTTCAAAACAACAACATAGCGATGGTGGGAGTTCTCAGCTAAAGGCTTTCCATCATAAATTTGTAAAGCAGTCATTGTAAAGTTGTTGTTCAATGACTGCAAAGAGGAACGGCTCGGCTGGATCGATAGCTGCACCAACACAGTGGAAGCAGCCCCAGTGAGGACTCTCCACGGCTGTCCGGTGGTGTGGATCCACATCCATGCTACGAGTGGGTGCCACCGACCTTCTGCCGTGCCTCTATTTTGTGCATGTTGCCTCCCGATGTATGGCCGCATATGCTGGCAGTTTCTCTCCACAATCATGGCAGTATTAGAGTTGAAAGGCATTAAACGGCACAGCTGCTTGAGCACAGTGCAAGCAGCACCAGCAGAGACTCCATCTCCCTTTGGCCGGCGGTGTTGCTCCACATCCAATGTCCATTTCTGTGCTGTGTCGCTCCGCCGTGCCCATGCCCTCTTGATGCTTGTGCTGCATATGCCGTACAATCGTTCTGACTCTTACCCTCCCACCTGCAGCATTCAAATTTAAATGTTTAGGTATTATATATTCACTGTGATCCTTTAATGGTCACTTTTCGGTCCTTCTTGTTCACTTCCATTTTATTTAAGTGGTGATGCCAAGTTATATCCAATCAGCACTGAGCCAATCCCAAACACCATCCAGCAGTTTTCAAGGCTGCTACAAAGTACCTACCCACCTACTTATTTTGACCCTTACAAGTTTCTGAAAACTTCCCCTTAACAGGGAGGTTCCTGCAGTGGAGAACTATGGGGGGAGTTCCTGTAAAATTGGTTCCAAGTTTCTGCAGTGGAAACAGGGCTGTTGTTGGGGTGGTTGATTGCCCAACTTCACCATGGTGGACTGAAGCTTGGCTGTGAGCTAGGCTGCAACTTCACCCACAACCCGGTACATAAAAGTTTCTTGTGTGACTTTGCTGGGATGAGGATCTTATTTTAGAGGCCATGGATAGCACAGGTGCACCCCACTTCCTGCTCCACTGTGGCCACATATTTGATGCAATTCTTTGTATAATATTTCAACTGCTTAAACTAAACACACCTGCAGAGAAAACAAACTCCACTTTGACCCCGTAGGTCATTGCAGGTTTGAACGGACTCCACACCAATCTGGATGACTAAACTGGAGAGGTTAACTTCAGTCAAGTTATTTGGGACATTACCACCTCACCCACTCTGCTTCTCTTCATCAGTATGCAGTGCTGATTCAAGAACTTACCCTCTGAAGGAAATCAGTCCGTTCCTTCTTTTTGTTTCGGCAACGTGCTGCTGCTACTTTGTTCTTCTCTCGTCTCCGTTTCCTCCTTTCTTCATCTTCGTCCATCTGTAAACATTAAGAACTGGTAATGGAAAAAAAAGCCACCAACTACTGTATAAAAGCAGAAATTTATGATTACTGCTAACCCATCTTTCATCCAAATCATATCCTGCAACAAAAAGATGCGACACAGCCACAGAGATGATGGTCTGAAAACTGTTCTGTGGTCTCCACTTTGACCAGCATTATCATGATTTTTCTGACCATGATTGGACAAGCACAGACAGCTGATGACTGGAGAACAACAGTTGTCTAGGAGATCTATTTTAAACCTAATATTAACTTTTGTATTAATTTAGTATCATGACTTCTTGTGATTTGGCACTACCAGTAAAATTTGATTTGATTTAATCTTAAAACAACCAGACTGATCAGTGAGTATAAAGGGAGCGGTGGTCTAATGGTTAGGGATGTGGACTGGTGACCGGAGGGTCACAGGTTCAATCCCCGGACTGGCAGGATCAGATCTGGGTGGAACAGATAATGTAGCAGTGTTTGCCCCGCCCTCCTTAACCCCACTGTGGTGCCCTTGAGCAAAGCCCTTAACCCCAGCTGCTCTAGTGGAGCTGCTCAGTGGCCACAGGTCAGTCTGTGGTTGTACTGGGCAGCTTCCTGGTGTGAATGTGAACAGGGTGTCCTTGAAAAAGAGAGGCTGCCTCTCAATGGAACTTCCCTGTATAAATGAAAGGTTAAAATAAAAAACCAAAAGAAATTAATAATGACTGAAGTAAAATAAAAACCAGTGGTTTGGTATTTCATGAGATATTTATGCTTTTTAACGGGAGTTTATAGGAGCCACCACCTACCTGTCACAAGCAGCAGTAATTCCAACAATTACAATAAAAAACACATTAAAAGCAACACTTTACACATATACAAAGTGTTTTATATAGCCTTCCCTTTTTAACTCTAGCATGGAGATAATGTTTTCATGTTGGTTTGCTTCTGTTAGCAGGATCCCGCAAAAAAAATTGGATGAAATCTTCACCAGAGGTGACCCTTGGGCTTTGTAAGATCCTGTTAGATTTTGTCAGTGATCCAGGTCAGGATGTAGCTTCTGGGTCACTTTTTCACTTTAACATTGCAAGTTGGAGCCTTGGCAGAGGTATGTGCTCTCTGAGTGTCCTGTAGTTGTATATAACACAAGGGTGAACTGCCTTTTAGTTTTGGTCTCTTTTCTCCTGTTTTACTTGTTTATAGAGAGTTAGGTTTAGTTTAGTCTTTTTGTTTCATGAAGGGATTTGGAAGCACTTATAGGTTAAGTTTTCTTGCGTTTTTAGGCCCTTGTTCAGCTTAGAGTTGATTAGCTGTAAATTAGTTCACCTGTTAAAAAAAAAAAAAAAAAAAAAAAAAAAAAAACATCAAACAGCTTGAATTACCTTCCAGTTTTGGGTTTGGGGACCAGGGTGGGAACTACCATTCATTTTTATGCTACACTCCTTTTTCCCTAGTCAGGGTGGATCACTGGGCAAAATCTGCTGTCTCTGACTGCCTTGTTTATAGTATCCATTTATTTTTGGTTGATTTAATTAGCAAATCCTCCCTAAAAACATGCCTTAGTTTTTGTTTATGCCCTCTTTACTAGTCCTACATTTTTCACACACTCTTCTTCCTCTTTTCTCTTCCTCCTCACCTCTGTCTTGATGGCCAGAGGCCTCTTCCCCAGCCTCAGGAAATGCAGCGGTGAAAGCATCGTCCCTAGCTGCCGGAAGTCAGCCAGCTTCAGTTGGTCAGTGAGTGTGGTGGCTGAGATGCCTGCCAGCGGGCCCAGACTGGGCAAAGAGCCTGCCGCCAGTGAAGGGTCAGGTATCTGTCCCGGCATCATGTCCGACCCGGCCACCGCCGCTGCTGGGGGGGGGGGGAAGAAAAGAGGAAGAGGGAAGAGGATTAGGATGGGAGAATCAACCTAAAGAGAACTCTCTGACAATGAAAATTCAGGGTAGTTTTTTAGTTTTAGTATCATGCCTTTATAAAAATTTTCTATACTGTTTCCTTTAAATTGCAACCAATTAAATCCCCTGCTACAAAAGTGGAAAAACACAAAAACAAAACTATGTTCATAATAAAAATGGGTATATCTTAAAAAAAAAAAAAAAAAAATCTTACTGAACTTGGGAATTTTTTGCTGTTTGTTTTTTTTTAAACAAGTGGTAATGTGAAGTAATCATTTCTACCCATCATAGAGGAATTCATCCGTCAGCATTTTGATCTTAATTTATGATATGCAGACATTATGATTGATGATTTCCTGTTTTCTATCTTTGTCACTGAACATCTTTGTAAATAAAGGTTGCCGTTTCCAAGAACGCCTTCAGAAGTTGACAGCTAAGACAGCTGTGTTAGCTTCTTAGTCAGCAGCTGGCTAAAAAATAATAAAAAAAATCCTGCTGTCAGCAGCTACACACTCATCTCTGTAGCCTCACATGCAAATGGGAGCCATGAAAATTTGTTGGTATGATCTCAGAAACATGGGGGGGGGGGGGGGTAATTTTTCACACATGCTTCTAATAATTTACAGTTCTTTTTTCTTTTTTGGAAGAAAAAAAAAGGTAGGATTTAAATGATACGAGTGTGAAACTTGTGTGCATTCCATTGCCACCCACTCCAACAATTTTGGGTAGCTGGGAGGGCTTGACCACTTTTTAATGTAATCAGGGAGGAATGAGGGACAGAGAGGAGAAAAGGGGAGAAAATGGGCAGGCATAAAGGAAGTGGCTGCAGAATTAAGACGTCTCCCTAATTACTGTAAGGCGGAGAGTTGGAAAACTTTTTGATGGCCAAATAAAAAACAAATGTTGCAGATGAGAGCAGTGAAACATGAACCGCGTTTGCCCTGACCATCCCTGCGAGCTCTACAGAGAGGCAGAAAAGTGGATTCTGCCTTACGGTTCACTATCAATTCAAATACAAATGCTATAAAACAAAAAAGTAACACAAAAGGCAAACATTCAGTTGCAATAAAGTAGTCTTTTGGAAGAAAAAAATCCTACTATCCTGATATGAACTTGAATAACTTTGGCATGCTGAAAACAAACGGGATTACACACCAAACCTGAAGCTACAATGAGTTTTTAAAAGACTGGTAACAATCAGTGTAACTTTGACTTTAATAGTTTAATTCACTTTTGCCTTCAACATTTAGCTCCAGCTGAACCTCTACAGGTCGGGCACAAATAGAACAAAGCCCCTCTCATTTAGAACCAACAAAGACGTGTATTGTGGAGTCTAAAAAAGCTCAATTTGCTGCTGGGCAACTAGCTGACAGGCTAACAGTGGTGAAAATTATATCCACTTTTCCTTTCTTTGCTACTTTTTTGCAGCGCTGGAGGACTTAATGTTACAAAGGCCATAAAGAAGGTAATGAAAATGCAGGGTTATGTAACTCTATTCTAATGTACCCCACCCTGCTGATGGGCTGGTCCCAAAGTGCTTTTACAGTTGGGTTTTCAGCGGAGATTAAAACTGTATCTGTGAAGCAAAGCAGTTATTCGGCCATTAACAGTTTTTGGCTACAAATGCCAGTGTACCACAAACACACAGTAAAAGTCTACAAGTTGACATCCTCCATCCTCCTCCAGTTTGCATCATTAATTTAAACCAAGGACAAGTTTTGGTGTGTGGAGTCGGTGTCTCGTGAGCCATTTTATGACTTAAATCTCAACTGCCCCTCCCTCTCTCCCTCATCTCCTTCCCTCTCTCCCACCCTATGTATGATCCCATTTACACTGCACTTGGCAGCAGCATGTTGTTTTTGCTGGAGAGGAAAGGAACAAGACAGCACTGTTTTTTTTTAATCTCTTTCAGACAAAATTCCTTCTTTCTGAAACTCCTGAGAGGTGTTGTGGAGTGGAAGGTGCCAGGGAATTCTCGTTTTGCAGAAAAGCTGTGACGGAACAAGGCAGCGCAGACAACGCCATACATAAAGTTAAAGTGATACAACCACTGCATTTACATTAATCTGTGCTTTTTTTTTTTTTTTTTAAATCAAATTCATTCAGACAATTAAGACCACCAATCTACTAGTAGTTGAAGGTGTTACCCTGGTTTCTCTCTGATCAGCAACTGTGCAGGAATTCAAAAGATGCAATCCAAACTAACCTCTGCGCCAAAGGGACCACCACGGGAACTGAAACGCCTATTAGGAATTACTGAGCAAATCGCTTTCAGAGCACAAATGCAGCTTAATATCAGAGCTGGCTGGACAATAAAAGGACCAGCACACCGACTCATGGACTAACAATTTTTCAGGATGCTGAAAATTCAGAAATAATCTTATTTGATGTGTTAGACTGGCTTACATACAACACACTGTAACCGAATCATGCTCTGTCAGACATGTTGCGAGGGAACCCCCCCCCCCCCCCCTTCATGGTAGAGCTTGTTGAAACAGGCAGTTGAAACTAGCATTCACCTCACACACACAGAGTTATATAAACTTAAATACGTTTCATATCACACATACCCAAAGCCTGGAGTGATTCCCTTGCCTGCAGCGTCACAAAGGTGGAATGATGCATGATGATGCCTGCTATTTATTTGTGAGACATAAAGTGAGGAACACAGCACACCAAGCAGTTAAATGCTGCTGCAGACCAAGATATGTCAGACATTCCTCACTTCTGAGCTTTAAGTTCAGTAGGCAGGGTGTTGTGTTTAATTTGTTCCGTCTCTTTCACCCCAACACACGGGTGTCTAGAAATCCCCTTTACAAATTCACTGAAGCCTGGTGACATGAAACCCTGCAGTACACTTATCTGTACAACACAGGGAAAGTTTGCTGATGCACTTTGTTTTTACTGGGTGTTATTATACCCACAAGCATGAGTCAAAGTGAATTTTACATTTTTTTTTAAATGTGTATTTTTTCCTTCTTCTCCTCAGCCTGCAGTCAGAGATTAGTGGTCAACTCTTGATGATGCAATGTCGTTACTGTGCTTTTGCAGTCGAGCAGAAAAGCCAGGACCACAGCTTTAGTCCGTACTAGTCTCAAACAAAGACACCTACACAGCCCAGCAGCAGCACCACTAGTTTTTAACTGGCTGCAAAGAGGACATGAACTGCAGCCAGGGGCGGTGAGAGTAAGTGTCATGTATTAGCTATGAAATATAGGATCATACTCACTAAAAATGTTGGCATTTGCCCAAAACTAATTTAACTGTGCGTGCATTGTGGTTGGCTGGAGGTGTCTGTGACGGGAGCGTGACAGAGGCTAGATGACAGTTATAAATGTGCGGCCAGCGTGTCCTGTACGTACATATTTGCTCACATACTACATCTGTCTTCAACTTGACCAAATGTGTCCATTTCCTGAAAGCAATTAGCAGTGCTAAGGAATTCAACCCTTTACCAATAGCCAGCAGCACAACTAGAGGCCCTATTATCCTCATTCCTTATAGACGCTGGAGGAGGAGGGTGGGAGGGGTTTACAAAGGTTTTCAAAGGCTACTCATTATCTTTTCATACTGTTGGTTTAACCTCGCAGTTTACATAAAACAGGAGTATTTCCTTGCCAATTTACTTTTGCCGGAACAAAACAAAAATGAAATTCTTGTGCTGGCAGACTGCTCAGCTTTAAATTACCGAATCACCACGTTACGGGAAAAACACGCGCACCATCCAAGATGCTCCTTGAACCATTATTTATCAACGTGCATTTTTAAAATCTTAATTATGGATTAATGCGGCCTTGCGTCAGTCCACACAGAGGCATCTTGCAGAAGTCCTGCACACAGCCTCTACAGCTTCAACTCTGAACAAGCACTGAAAATGAGCAATGTGCGCCGAGGCTGTGGCCAAGGCACACTCTCTCAATCTCCAGCCAAGGCCTCGGCGATCATCATTACCGTCTGCACTGAGCCAGGCCTGTGCATTGAGTTACAGCCTTTCGCAATCCTCTGAGGAAACCAGGGAATTTGGCACCGACTTTCCTCGAGGACAGGACAGTCCAAATATACAGTGTCAACATTCCTCCAACCGCTCATTATGTTTTCACTGGAGGCACAAGACAAGACACAGACATGGGAAGATTGGAGACACCGTTGCTCTGATCATACGGGTGTCATCTCTGGGCATTAAACTCGAGGGTGATCATGTGTGGGAGTGGAAGTGATTATAAACCTTTCTACTTCAACTTTCATTTCTTAGTTTTGTTATTACAGGCTAAGACGCCCCTACAGTATAAGCAGCAGGAGCATTCAAGATTCAAGAAGGTTGAGAAGAATATTTTACCTCCCTGATGCAGTTTAGTCAAGTTATGGTCCTTTAACTTTGCAATGTTGAGGATTTAAAATTATTCACATGCAGCAGTTACTTTTTGAGCAAAGGTAAAATTTCCTGGACAGGCAATTGTAACTGTGATGCAGATAGAAATTACCTTTTGTTCAAAGAAAATGCACAACAGAAGCACATTTAGCTTTTGCATTTTATTTCACAAACACAAGTACTTTGTACCTGCAGATATGCACAAAGCATGCAGACTGTGGCCACCTTCATTTAAACATTACTGTGTGATCTTTGGCAAGGTTCCTGCTTCATGCCATTCAGACAGTCGCACATCTATATTCTGCATCTGGGTGGTCCCGGTTGAGTTATTATAATGTTACTATTTCTCTCTATGCTGTAAGTCAAGATTAGACTTTGCATGACACAAAGCTTTGGATTGGCTCAGACATGGATTTAAGGAATCAAACTACAAATGCAGACAAAAGCCCTTTCAGACGTATGGAGTTCCCATCTATGACAAATCCAAAGGCAGGTTATGTGCAATCCCTGACAGCATGATATTGGCCAACCAAGTCTAGAAAATTTGATTTAATGCTGCCTGTTGAAGCAATCTCCAATATTATGTAACATGTGGCTGTCACTTTAAAACTGCTTCATACTTTGTCCTCTGATATTTCCTCATTTTCTCCATGTGAAGTAGCCACTTGTACGGGGGGAGTGATTAAATGAGCCCTGCTGTCAGCACTGTGTGTACACTCCTTTGTTTCTCTCAAACACAGAAGGTCAACGTTTAGGTCACCATTTATCAAGAGGAGTGTTTTTGTATAATCAGAGAAATCTGACATGAGTTCCCCATAAAAAACATCAAATATGCAGGGCTGCCTCAGTCAATTACATTTTAGCTGACGAGAAAATTTTTAGTTGGCTAATTTTCCATTGGTCAGTTAGTTGGGAGGGCAAGGAGGCACGGGATGATTCACAGAAGGCAGCATCTCACTAGTTGGAGGAAAAAAAAAACTTGTGAAAAATATGCAAATTAACACCAATTTTCATTTGGAATCACACTGAATTGACACATTTGTGTATGTCACACGAATATTGCACGAATGTTACACAAACCCCAGTTTGTGTAAGTTCACATAAATGACATGCATGTGTTGCACAACATTCACACAACATGGGTGCAACAAATTTATTTATTTATTTTTTTTTTTCCATTTACGACTGTCCCGCGGCAGCCGGGAAAATCCCGTGCTACGCTCACATGACAGTTATCCATGACAATTGTCAAATCGGGACCCTGCCGCCCCATTCCAGCAGCCATTTTAACATCAAACGTCAAGCGAGATCGACTGCAGAGAAGAAGCACAGAGACTGCTGGATGGCGAGGCTGCCTCTGATTCCTCCGCATCAGACACAGCAGGCCTTGGGACCAGCTCCACTTCCTCTGTAGGGGCCCATGGGGCAGGGACAGCAGACCCCCATACCCTAGCCATGCACTTCTTGCCGTTAGGCGGCATGGTGACAGTCGGTCGTGCCTGTCTTGCATGTGGAATGTCTTGTCCTTTTTGTCCTCCAATCAGTCACAACTTAGTTTCATAGGTTCCCAACCTCTCGCAAAGTTGTCTCAACTTTTCTAGGATATTGACTCATGAAAACTAAATTGAGAAGGATTCGAGACACCAGTGACAACTCTGACTATTTTGGGAAAAAACCTGCCGCACAAAGTTTTTAAACATTGTTACATTGTTTTTCCTGCTACAGGGGAACGAGGCCTTGCGACTCACAAGAAGACAATGCAAACTCCTGTGAACATTTGAAGAGATTTTGGAAATTACCCTCACAAAAGCTATTCTCCAACTAGTTGGCAGCTGTTGCAGCCCAGTGAGATACTACTCAGAAGGTCCCATTTAGATCTTTAACGTTTACTTTAAGGTTATGCTGCAACACTTGAGGACACCACAGGGTGGAGCAGCTTTTCTTTAAGTAGTGTTGAGCTACACTAATGACGAAGAGCCACATGCTAGCATTACTAATCATGGTAAATGGCGTTCACTTTATATAGCGCTTTTTTTTTACTCATCTCTGGATGACCAAAGCGCTTTACAGATCCTGCTATCCATCCATTCACACACACATTCACACACTGATGGTGGCAGAGCTGCCATGCACCGGTTCTGGCCCGACCCACCAGGAGCAACTGGGGGTTCAGGATCTTGCTCAAGGACACTTTGACATGCAGACTGCAGACAGGGCGGGAAGCGAACCGCTGATCCTCCAATCATTAGTCGGCCACACTACAACTGTGCCACAGCTGCCCCCTTGTGGCATGTTCTGAAATTCATGTATAGCTGGCTTATATAGTACCGTAGAGACCTAGCGTTGTATGCTCTTGTTTGGATATAGCAGAATAAAGCACCCACACAGAAGTGTGTATTCTCATGACTTTCTGTGCAACTTGCCATTCTGGTGCACATGCTAACTAATTAGCTCATATGTATTCAAGTGATATCTGACTGCAATCTGGTTACAGAAAATACATTTTACTGCCATGTGAAAACAGCACCATTACTCTGGCAAAAAAAACAAAACAAAAAAAAAACCAAAGGGCACTGTTCCCTAATAATGCAGACAAACTTGTGTTCCTTGTGCACAACAAGATAATGAAGAAGGAAAACAACAGTGATAGTGTGATGCTGATGTAACTGTTTAGCCCATTAACAGGTAGCTTGCTTCCTTGAATGCACAGCTTAAATAATAAGGGCTCAGTAGCCATGTTTACATGGACACAAATAACCGGATTAAAAGCCTGACCAGAATAAAAATGCTTCATGTAAACACGCCAATCTGAATATTCTGACCCGATCACACTCATTAGGATCAAAATTTCCTTCCAATTGAGATGGGTCGGTTATGCCGATTGTTAATCCGAATGGTGCGCATATAAACACTTGTTCTGAAGCTTGGGTAGAAAATGTTTACTGCACTTGTCTGTACGTCAGCCATACGTCAACGTGACGTGACGTATGGCTGATTTAACGTATTTCCGCCTTTACAGCAGCTAGCGGAAGACATGGCAGGAGTAAAACAAAACTGGTCTGTATCGTCCTGCTGTCTCCCTCTGTTCGTCATATGCAGAAGTATGTACTTGTAGCTTCATTACGGAGACCAGCAGCAGCAAAAATACAATCTGAATAACACAATACAGGTCCATTTTAAAAAGAGAAAGACACAAAGCGGGGTTTGTTTACATCCGAAGTTGCTTCTTCTTCTACTATTTCCGGAATGTCGGTTAATTGTGCTCATGTCAAAATGATTTAGTCGGTTCAAACGTGTGACACATGGAAACGCACGCCCTAATCGGATCAACTTTTTCAGGATCCATGTAAACAGTAAAGTTCCAATCTGAATTGTAATCAGATTGAAGAAATTTTGCCCATGTAACCGTGGCTACAGTACTGTCACTTAAGATATTCTTTCGCAACACTGGGGAGTAAAACATGTATTGCTGTTGCAAAACTGTTGTATCTTACCAATTTAAAGGCTATACAGTATATATCATAAAAGTGCAACAAATAGTTGACTATTTGCTTTAAATTTTGACTACAGGTTGAGCTGCAAACTCTTTAATAGGAGGTAGCCCTAGAAATCTGGAAATCATAACCATGGAAAAAGAACCTTATCCTGCTTCTTTTCTCCTTACATCTTTGAGCTTTTCTATGTTTCCATTTGTCTGTCTTAAGACGTTGTTTTTTCAACCCATGTGGAAAGGCTTATGAGGACTACAATGTTATACTGATAATCTGATACCCACAGCAGTGACTAGCTGCTCCCACAGCATTTTAGAATTAGCACCATTGAGCCTAGCTGCTACATAGTTGGCTCACTCGCCTGCAATGCGTCTGCTGTCTATTCAGTGTACTGGGGTGCAGCTTGGCAAATCCAGCTCTCCAGAGATGCACTGGAAGGCATTTCTACTTAAAATAAACCCTGCACGCCTACGTCCAGCCTCTCAGCCCTGTCGGCCCTGCGCTGCCTGTCGGCTCGCCAGCAATTCCCCATTAATCCACTGCAGCGTTCCATTTATGCGGAAACCATCCTACAGATGTGCCCAGACAGGCACTGGGGCATTTAAACCCTCTGCAGCACACGCTCATTCACTTAGCCAAACACAGACACAACCATAACGTACAGCATTTAAAGAACACACAAATAGTTTCCCCTGTTTAGCATATATTTGTACACTGTACCAGCTGAAGAGCACGTACTCCATGTTGGAAAATACTGAACCTGTGAACTTGTGAGTGACAACACACACCTCCCACCACAAACACAATCCACCCCACAATCATTTTTCTGATTCCTTAACAAACCTCTCACACCTTCAGGTCAGCAAGGACAGATATGCCAGCCTAGATAAAGCACAGTTGTCACAAGTTTGGAATCTTAATAGTGCAAATCTTTCAAAACTGCACTAGAGGATGTCGTATGCTGGCTCATCCCAACAGCACTAAAAGAAGTGTGAGACCTGCACTGATGCATGAGTTTTCCTCATCCAGGATCCAGAGAAATCACACCTAAACATACAGAGCATGTGTATGTGTACTATGATGGGCCGGAGCAAAGACCACAAATATAACCCTGTCTGAGCACACATTCTGAGCTGTACTAACATGCTGCCAGAGAAACTTCACGGTTCATTTGCATCACATGTTTTAAGGTGCAGAACAGATTCCATGAAGAGATATGTTTTTCTCATCATAGTGCAACAGAGGGTGATGCCTAAGAGCGCATCACTGATCAACTACATGTAGATCTGTTTTAAACACACGGTACTTACTCAAAGAAAACTCGTGAGTCGTCTTCTGTCAATGATGCAACCTTGTCTGGACGCTGAAAAAAGGTAACAGGATATCAGCATTGAATATGATGAAAAGAACTGAATGTATAAGCTCGACGATGGACAAAAAGAATCCCATATTATTGATGCAATTCTAATTTAAAATCTTTCTGACAATATTGACTTTTTTTAAAATTAGAGCCATATTTAATTTAAATGTCAAATTTAACAAATAGTTGATTTAGTATATATTTACTGAAAAAAGCTTTATTTTTCAGTCATTTTTTTAAATGTCACATGATTCCCTTGTTACATTTTTACACCTGAATACAAAGTGTTGACTCTCAGGCAGGACTAGGATGGTTTAGATGAGAAAATGAGTGTTAAGATAGTGTAGTCATGGATGATCACTGACTATAGACCCTGGACACAGACTTATGATGGGCCCCTACATGCATGTGTGTGAATAACAACTCAGTGTGATTTTACTAAGAACACAGTTTGATTGTCAAATACCAAAAGACATCTTCCAGTGATAGCATTTTTGCTTGCAGCTTATGTTTTTTTTTTTAATCCCCATTGACATTTTCTTCATCTCTACCATTCTTGGATGTTCTATAATTGGCATGCACAAGATATTAGATTTCATGGTGTGCTTCTGTCTGGTGTTCCTTCAAGAAACGTATTCCTAGCAGCCAAGAGCTTCCATTTCTCTATGATGAACACCACATTGTCAACTGACCTATCACAGGTCTGCAACCTGTGGCTGCCTCTTTTCTCCATACCCCCCCCCCCCCCCCCCCCCCCCCCCCCGCCAGCTTTGGGGAAAAAAGTCATCACAAGAAAAAAAAAAAAACAAATGTATGAGGGAAAAAAAGGCAAAGTTACAAGAAAAAAGTTGCAATCTTACATAAAGGCTCATATTTATGAGAAAATGTGTAAATTTGCAAATTCCAAAAATTTAATTCAAGTTAAATAAAGAAAAAAATGCAAGGTGTGGGCATTTTTGTTCCTCGCATGTCTGAATTGATGATTGAAGTGCAGGGACTTTGCAACCTGCGGCTTGGTTGGAATCTCTGTGGCTATGACCCAACAAACCAGGAAAAATTATGTACATCAAGTGAAATAGTTTTAAATTTAAGACATTAAAAAAACTCACAAAGTTGAAGAAAAGTAATGGAAAATTTTTAAAAAGAATACGCATGAAGCAAACAAGTCACAAATTAATCAAAAACCATATCCTTATCTGGAAAAAAGGCATAAATTGACAAGAAACAAATGGCAAATTCATGATAATAATGTTTAAAATTTACATGAAAAAAAGTTCCAAATTTAAAAGGAAAAATAGTCACAATTTTACAATAATAAAAAGGCAAATTTATAATAAGAGAAAAATCAGAAGGAAAATGTTGCAAATTTAAGAGGAAAAAAAACCATACAATTTAATTAAAAAACATTAACAAATGTGTAACAAAAAAGTTACAACTCTGCCAGAAATAATTCACAAACTACAGGAAAAAAGTCTCAAATTTGAATGGAAAAAAGCTGCAGATTTACCAGAAAAAGTCAAGTTAGTTCATCTTCTCAACTAAAAGCAACCATTCACTCTCACATTGATACCTAAGGACAATTTAGAATCCCCAGTTGGTGCCAATTAACCTGGGAGTTGGGGGGGGGGGTGAAAAGTTCATAGTGGTCAAATTTAACCAAATGTCGTTTGTTTTTCAACACAGTCTCCCCTTCGGTCCACACACTTCTTCCATCGGTGTTGCAGTGCTTGGATCCCTGCGGTTCAAAAATAAACCACATTTGGTCAAATTTGACCACTATGAACTTTTCACCCCCCCCCCCCCCAATGTGCATGTCTTTGAACTGTGGGAGGAAAAAGGGGTACTCAGCGAAAACCCATGCAGATATGGGGAGAACATACAAACTACACAGTTTTCAAAATGTTCCTTAGATTAAAGGAAAAGGTAAACAAGATAAGTCAGACACTTGTGAAAGAAAACTGACAAATTTAAGAGGAAAGAAACCCACTCCTGACAGGCCAGATTATACTGTAGTGATAACTGGTTGTTTTAAAGTCACTGCTTAGGGCACGGGTCAGCAGCCTCGACAACGAAAAGAGCCATTTTAAACAATTTCGTCCAAAAAAATCTGCATCAAGCCACAAAACTTAGCTGAGCCTTAAAAAAAGGTTATAAAGCCAAATAAAATTGCAACATCGCTCTCTCATAAACAGCTTTTTCCTTTATTTTTTCTTTTGCAAATTTGCATCTTTTTTATTAATTTACAACTTTTTTAAAGATAAATTTGCTATTTTTCACTTACATCTGCAACTTACCTCATAAATTTGAGTTTTTTTTCCACCACTTATTATTTTTTTCCTTAAATATGATATAAATTTGCAACTCCTTTCCGGAAAACTTATTTTTTTTCTGTAAATTTACTATGTTTTTCTCTTAAATCTGCAAATTTTTCTTCTATATTTTTTACTTTTTTTCTGGGAAATTTGCAACCGTTTTCTTCAAAATATACAACTTATTTCACAGAAATTTGCCAAATTTTTCTCATTAATTTGCAACATTTTTCTTGTAAATTGGCATAATTTTTCTTATTTTTCTGACCTTGACCTCTTAAATTCACAGCCTTTTAACTGTAAATTTGCAGCATTTTTTCACATAAATTTAGGATTTTTTTTATAAAAAAAAGTTTGCAGGTTTTTTTTTTTAATAAATCTGAGGCTCCTTTCTGGTACAGTAAACGCAGCTTTTTTCTCATGTTTTTTTTAAAGTTACAATTCTTCATGTGAATTTGCATTTTTTTTCTCTTTAATTTAGAACTTTTCTTGTAAATTTGTAATTTTGTTCTTATAAATAACCAACATATTCTCATAATTTTTTTAGTCATTTTTCGCTCATATTTTTGAGCTTTTTCTTCTTTAATCTACAGCTTTTTTCTTGTACATTAGTTAATTTGTTCCATCATAAATTTGTGACCAGTCTTCTCAGTGATGTGCACGGATATTTTGGGGGGCAGGTGCTCAACCAAAAAAAGCGCACTCCTAAATCCTGAAAAAAGTAAAATTACATACAGTAGCACAAATTTTACTGTCCTTACTTGGTGTATCTATTTTATTTTAATAACATTTTTATAAATTATTTTATTTTAATACCACAGGTGTTTTAACACATATGGAAATATTTAATAAGTCTTCATCATTAATTATTTATTTACATGAAAAAGGTCAATAACAAAAAATGGACAGCTTCTATTGAAAAATAAATATCTGTTCAAAATAAATAAATCTTTGCCAAAATCTGAAAAAGGCTTTTTTTCCCCCTCATATTTGCATTTTTCCTTATATATATATATATATGTATAAAAAAAAACTGAAAAGTAGTACATTTTCTTGTAAATGTACTACTTTTCCCTTCATGAATTACAAACATTTATATAATTTTGTACCGTTTTACCATATAAAAATGCAACTGATTGATCATAAATTAGTAACGCCTTTTCTCATGAGTTAGAATTTCTTCTTGTTATGTGACAGTTTCCTTGTACATTTGAGGGTTTATTCCACTGAATTTGAGAGTTCTTGCTCACAGATCTCTGTGTAGATTTCTGTTTTTTTTTCCCCCCCTGCATATTTGCAGCTTTCAATGATAAATTTGGGCCTTCATGATAAAAATTTGTAACTCTTTTATTTTAAATTTGTGACTTTACAAAAAACCCTCGGTTCAGGCGGGGCTCTGAAGTCGGTCACACAGAATTAACTGGATGTCAAAATATAGTTATCGGACATTAAAACACATTTGATCAGCAATTGGTGTCTCCATGGGGGAACATTAAAATCTAGAACACCTTTAAAAAAATGCTCTCCCAAAGGGCACTTCAGAGGGCAAAGAGGCAGGTGCTAGAGCATCACCTGGGGTCTATCTGTGCACATGCCAGGTTTTTTCTGTAAATTTGGGAGATTTTTGATTTACACAAAAAAATACTCCAGTTGGCTTTCCTTAGATGTTGCCGACCCCTGGTCTACAGTGGAATGGCTCAACAATAATTAAGAAACGAATAATTCACATGCTGGAAGCTAAAACTTTTCCTGTGCTGCAGACTACTAGCTCAGCTACTTTAAAACTCACAGTAAAGTGCATGTATGTGTGTGTGTGTGTGTGTGTGTGTGTGTGTGTGTGCGTGGTCGCCGTTACATAACCGTCTTCACAGGGCTAACCAACACCTGGTTTTAGCTCTATTTAAATGATTATTCCCGCTGTGGAAGCGGCTCCTGCCACGGGCTGGTGCGGCTAAATAAGCTAAACATATCTGCAAACAACAACAGTTGCAACAACAACGGTCCTAACGGCTCAGGAGGCAACTAAACTGACCCCAGCGGCCAGAGCTCGGAAAACTTTACAACTGTCTTAAAAAGAGAGAGAGTGAGAGACTTTTAATAGTATATTTGCAGGTCAACATCTATATAAACGGAACTCACACTCTTATAATAACACACCACAAGGATAACGGTGTATTAAATCTATAAATAAGTGGTATGGAAACTGCTACAAAAAAATAAATAAATATGCAAATCGGTAAGGCTAGTGCCAACGTTTTTAGCTAGCAATCGGGCAAATAGGGGACGGCGAAAGGGTGTCCACGCTTACCTTCTGTGCGTCCAAAAATCGGCGGTACGGAGAGGACGGCGCTGGAGTCCGGATGTGGGTTTCTGGGACTAAAGTGAGGCGGTTGCATCAGCCCCGTTTAAGAACCGGAGCGGGGCCGTGAGAGGGCTCAGGAATGCGGAACTGCTGTGTCAGACGTAAGCAGCATGGATGAAAATAATAAATGTAGCGAGGGAGAGAGGAGGGCTTTGTGTGCTCCGCCCATAGCAACGGAGAAAACACTCACACTCGGGGAGGCTGTTGAGGAAAGTTTCAGACTGAGAAAACACAATACACGCCTGCTACAGCTATAAACGGGTCAATAAATAACATACCGACTGTAAACACGCCGCTGGAGGTGTGTGCCAAACAGGGAAATAAAGGCAAAGCAGTCGGCTATTTATAACCTGCTCCAACAGCATACTGGGTGCTGGTATACACATATTTACTCAAGTACGTGTGTCCATGTAACTTTTTAAAAGCATTTTATGCGCAGTCCTCATCTTGTGTGTGGAGAATAAGCAAACGTCGCTGTGCCTTTTAGCCTTTTCGAACATATTTATTTGGTCTGGACACAACGACTCGTCACATTCAGGAAACACATACATATAATGCACCTTCAAAATAAAAACGTGTCACAATGAGTAAAGGTGTTCACATATAACAATACTTAACACCCCCACTCACTTTTAACTCATTGTTTTTCCTGAAAGCATAACATTGATGCATCTTCCTCATTTTTACCTTGATGTATACAACAAACAATATTTACACTTTTATCCCCCCCCCCCCCCCCCCCCGCCCCAGGGCTGGCATCGCATCCAAGGTCAGCCCAGACTGTCCTGGACGACCCATGTTGCAATGCTAAGACCTCTGGCTGACCTCATCTCCCTAGCCCAAGATCGCCCTGCCTTCAGATGATTGGCCACAACGGTCACTTAAGTGGCCAGGCAAGGACTAAGTTAAGTAAGCAAGTAAGTACCAAACATTTCCTGAACAAACCTTTTCAGCTTTACTTTAGTAGCTGGCTTTGTCATTATTACATCAGCAAGCATTTGCTCAGTAGGACAATACTCCAGAAGTATTCTTCCACTGTTTACAACCTCTCTTATGAAGTGGTACTTAATGTCTATATGTTTACACCTTTGTCTGTTCACAGGGTTTTTGGAAAGTGCAATAGTGCCTTGATTGTCTGCATACACATTTGTTTGAGCATAATTATAACTGTCTAGTCCCTTCAGTAGTTGTTCCAAATCTACATTCCCGCATTGCTGATGCTAAGGCAATGTATTCCACTTCAGAAGTGCAATTGTTGGTTGTTCTCTGGTCTTCCATGAGATCAGAGAGCTTCCTTCACAGACTGACACAATAACCTGAAATACTATGCCTATCTGTTCTCTCTGATGCCCAATCTGCATCACCGTAAACTTTTAGACCAAGTTTTCTTGTGTCATTTCTTTTGTAGCATAATCTCTGTTGTGCAGTACCTTTAAGATATCTTAACACATGTTTAACAGTAGTGTTCCAGTGTTCTTCAGTTGGATCATTAAAATGCTGGGAAAATTTACTGACAACAAAACTTAAGTCAGGTCTAGTGCAGGTGGACAAATATATTAAACTTCCCGCTGCCTCTGTACTTTCTTGAATCAGTCATTTTTTTTTTTTTTTTAGCATCTTCTGTATAATCAAGTTTCAGTTAACATGGTGTCCCTCTGGACTGACAGTCTCTCATTTCAGACCTCTCCAGTATTCTGTTCCCATATCTTTTCTGTGACATGACAACATGGTCTTCTGTTTGCTCAAAGTCTGTTCCCAGAAAATATTTCAATTTTCCTAGCTCTTTCATTTTAAACTTTTCAGTTAGCGTTGCTTTAACACTTTTCAGCACACTTTCATTACTAGCTGCTATGATCAGACTGTCAACCTGTATGATCAGGATTACATTTTCATTCTTTTTTTTTTGTATTCAGTTGTGATCAGAGGGATTCTGTACAAAACCATTCTGACTCATGTATGTAACATTGCATTCCAATTTCTACCAGACTGCTTCAGGTCATAGACTTACATAGCTTGCACACCAGTTTTTCACCTATTTCTGATTTTGTCTCATAGCCTTCTGGCTGCTCAACATATAACTCACAGTCAATAGGTGCATGCAAATATGCTGGCTTAACATCCATCTGATGAAGAATTAAATTCCCCTGAGCTGCCTTTTGCATGATGATCCTCACACTGGTCATATCAGCTGTGAGTGATAATGTCTCATCATAGTCTATTCCTGATTTTTGACTGTAGCCTTTTGCTAAAAACCTTGCTTTATATTTTTCTGAACCATCACAATCACTCTTGAGACCATAAACTCATTTTCCCTCCAATGCATGTTTGCCTGGTGGCAACTGGGTAAGACTGAAGGTCTTATTTTCTTTGAGTAATTGCATCTCCTCGTTCATTGCATTTTTCCACTGCCTTGAGATGGTTGAAGCAATGGCTTCCTTGTAGGTCTAAGGGATGTCACACACTGCTCTGTAACAAAAATCTATACATGTTTGTAGTTTTACTACTTTTTCATCCATCTCAGTGTCCTGTAGGTAAGTCGGTTTCTTTCTCGCCCTCTGTGGTTTCTTCCTGCCTGCACTCTCAGCGTCAGCTCCAGGCTGGGGCATTTCAGTCTGTTTTTTGAGAAATCTCAGAAACATAATTTTCATTATCATGACTTGATGCAATGTTTCCATCAATTTTTTCTTTACTGTCATGAACTACTGGATCGACTTCTCTGTCATAATACTCAATGTGTGGCTCAGAAGTTTGTGTCTCTCTCATTTGTTGTTTTGGCTGTGAATTTCACTAACCTATGTTTTTGAACTCTCTCTGCATCTGGATAACATGCCAGATAAGCTGGATTGTTTTCATCCAGCTTATCCAGGATTGTTTTTTATAGGAGGTAGAGCAGGTTGTCCAATAACCACATGGTCGGCGGTTCGAATCCCGCTCTCCCCGGATATCCTGCCGTTGTGTCCTTGGGCAAGACACTTCACCCCTAATTGCTCCTGGTGGGTCTGGAAGCACCATGTTAGGTAGCATGCTGCCATCAGTGTGTGAATGTGTGTGTGAATGGGTGGATAGCAGGATCTGTAAAGCGCTTTGGTCATCAAGAGATGAGAATAAAAGCACTATATAAGTGAATGCCATTTACCATTTACCATTTTATTGTAGCCAAGAAAAACACCTTCGCATCTGGGATCTAACTTCCCTTTCTCTTGTTTGTAGGTGAAACACATGCTTTCAAATTTTTGCAGCTTGGAAATGTCTGGTTTCACACTTGTAAATAACTCATGGAGTTTTCTTTGGGCGTCTACTAAAGCACCTGTTCCTCACATAAGCAGCTGTCTGAACAGCATAGTTCCACAATTTATCTGGCAACTTACTCTCTACACCACATTCCAAACTAGAAAAGCACTCGGAGAGCGCAGACCTCCGCCAAGCGCCACAGTTCCCCCCATACAGTGTTTGTGTGTACGTTTTCAGATTCCTTGACCATGAAAACATATGACTAGTAATTGGATTCACAATGATAGGATTAGTGGTTGAGTAGTTATTCACGAAAATTGCATTTTCCGTAATGGCGGTTTTCTTCTGGACGGTGATCGGGATCACCACCAAAATCTAATCATTTGTAGGATACCCCATTTCTGACAATCTGTGAAAATTTCATGAAAATCCGTCCATAACTTTTTGAGTAATCTTGCTAACAAACAAACAGACAGACAGACAAACAAACAGACAGACAGACAAACCAACGCCGATGAAAACATAACCTCCTTGGCGGAGGTAATTATTATACAAATGATATTTGTCTATGATTTTCCTAAATAGTCAATGCAAATGACAGTCAGCATAGTTTTCAAGTCATCAACCATTAGAGCATAATTACCTCTGTCAAGGAGGTTATGTTTTCATCGGCGTTGGTTTGTCTGTCTGTCTGTCTGTCTGTCTGTTTGTTTGTTTGTTTGTTAGCAAGATAACTCAAAAAGTTATGGACGGATTTTCATGAAATTTCCACAGATTGTCAGAAATGGGGTATCCTACAGATGATTAGATTTTGGTGGTGATCCCGATCACCGTCCAGAAGAAAACCGCCATTACGGAAAATGCGATTTTCATGAATAACTACTCAACCACTAATCCTATCATTGTGAATCCAATTGCTAGTCATATGTTTTCATGGTCAAGGAATCTGAAAACGTACACACAAACACTGTATGGGGGGAACTGTGGTGCTTGGTGGAGGTCTGCGCTCTCCGAGTGCTTTTCTAGTTCAAATTTTATTGAACAAACCTCTCAATGATAACTATTTTTTGCAAAAATAATAAAAAAAAACCCTCAAAATGCACTGTTCCAAATTATTATGCCCAACAGAGTTTCAAAACATTTTATTGGTTGTAAAGAACTGAAAATGGTCATTTGTTGAATTTGCAGCATTAGGAGGTCATATTTACAAAATCAAAAGCTATTTCAATCAAAAACATCTTAACAGGCCAAGTGACGTGTTAAGACAGGACCCCTTCTTTGATATAACCTTCACAATTCTTGCATCCATTGAACTTGTAAGTTTTTGGAGAGTTTCTGCTTGAATTTGTTTGCAAGGTGTCAGAATAGCCTCCCACAGCTGCTGTTTTGATGTTATTACGATCCACTTTCTAGGCCAAGGCCAGAATTGCCTATTTCAGCCTGGGATCCCAAATCACACGAAGCCCGTTTCAACCCACAGTCAAGGTGGACAGACCTAAGTCACTTTCACCCTCAGGCAAGGTAGACATACATCTCATAATATCCCAGGCTGAGTCTTGAACCCATGACACCGTGAAATTATCCAGTCTTTTAGTGAAAATTTTTTCAAGTATTTTGGAGAATTGTGAGAGTAAAGAGACCGGCCTGTAATTAGTGAAATGATGACTGTCTCCAGTTTTGTATAGTGGTATTACTTTTGCTATTTTCATTTTGTTTGGAAATTTACCAGTTTGAAATGACAGGTTACAGATGTGGGTGAGTTGTTTAACAATTCCTTCAATTACTTTTTTCACTATTGTCATGTCAGTTTCATTCCAGTCAGTTGATTTTTTGTTCTTAAATTTACTTATAGTCCCGATAATTTCCTTTTCAGTTACTGCACCCAAAAAGATTGTGTTTGGATTTCTATCTTCTATTTCATTTACAGACCCACTATCATTTGTTTCTGGTGTCACTATTGTTTTTGCCAATTCTGGACCAACGTTTACAAAAAAATTATTAAAACCACTAACCACATCCTCCATATTATTTATCAAATTGTCATTTTCAATAAAATATTCTGGATAATTAACATTCTTTGATCGGTTACTAATAATCCCATTTAGCACTTGCCATATTCCTCTTAACTCATTTTTATTAACCTCTAATATTCTGTTGTAGTATTCTTTCTTACAGTTCCTCATTATATTAGTTACAGTAGTTCCATAATATTTCGGATGCTAATAACTTTGGCTTCTTCAGATGATCCATTTAATTTGATGTATATTTTAGTTTGTTGTCCAGGTGTTTTGAATCTTTTTCTGCTTTCTCAGGTATCTTGCTTTTCTAGCTATTTCTGCGTTTTCTTTTGTAAGGTGCTCGTTTATGTAAATGTTCATCCCTTTTAGTTTCCTCCCTTGTTTTAGCAGCGCAGTCTTGTGTTTTCTGTTGACAAACCTGATGATAACAGCTGGTTTGTCAGTGTTGTTTTTCTTGGGCAGAGGGTGGTAGGCCTCAATGGTGTTACACTCCAGCTGGATTCCTTTGGACTGCAGGAAGACCGCCACCTGTTGCTCAGTGGCTTCGGCTTCCAGCTCACCGAATCCCCCTCCGCTGTCCGCGGCCACCGCCCGAGCATATGATTGGGGTTTAATGTGGAGCTCTGTGATGATCACGTCATTCACCCTGATGTATTGTTCCAGATCAGCCACTCTGGTCTCCAGATATGCCAGCTTCTTGTCCTTCTCGGCATTCTGGATCCGCAGCGCTTTCACCTTGACCAGGTCCAGAATGTTTTTTGCTGCAGCTTAGCAGCAGAAACCTCTTCAACCAAGAAGTCAAGCGACCTTTTAATATCGTCCACCTCCTCAGCCTGCTGAGCTTTCTTAGGACCCATGATCCTGGACAATTTATGTTGACTAAACAGCTAACTGAACAGCTGTTTAGTTAGCTGAGTGGCGGGCCATTTAGCTCCACTCCCATTTTCCCAGTCCGTAAATGCATCCGTAAATGCAGTTATTGGCGTCTTCAGTCAGGTAGGGGTCAAAATGAGGATATCCCGTCCATAATCCAAACTTGACATATTTACTGGACCCAGGGAACACACACACAGGCTCGGGTGAATACAATTATCTTTATTTGTACAGTGAGAGTGTGTGGGTGCATGTATGTGTGGTGTGTATGTGGTGATGGTAGAGATGACGTGGCTGGGGGAGAAGCAGAGCGCCGTTCAGCCTGGCAACCCTATAACAGAGCCAAAGCACAGATGTTAGAATTTTCCACCAATGAATGAATGAAGTAATGACTGGGGCTTACTTGTAGTTGGAACGATGAAAGCTCAGGTTGGCCTGGAGGCTCCAGCCAGGAAGACAGCGTCTGCTATGCGCTCCAGAGGAGAACAGGTTGGCCCGTAGAAGCAAGGAGGGGTCGTTCCGCCGCCAAGGGGAACAGGTTCGGCCGCCGGAGGAGTCCACCTGTGCACAGGGGAGAAACTGAGGAGAAGGTGAGTTGCACACTGCTTACTTGAGTCGAGAAGAGGGTTCCAATTAGGAGTTGAGAGACCTGGACGTAGGCAGTCAGATGAGAGACGTAACTCTAGGAAGAATGACAGACGGCTCCGTGCCGGATCCCAGGCAGAGCAGGCTATAAAGCCCGTGGGCGATTGGAAGCAGGTGTGCGCGCAGCTGAAGCAGGTGATGCCCCAGAGTGAGTCATGACAGTATCCACCCCCCCCCCCCCCCGAGCGGCGCCCACCTGGGTGCGTCTGGTGGAAGTCCCTGATGAGGTGTTTATCTAACACGAAGGATGGACGCACCCAGGATCTCCACTCGGGGCCATACCCCTCCCGGTCCACCAGGTACTGTAGGCTGCGACCTCGGCAGCAGACGTCCAGGATGGAGTTGACCTTCCACGCTGGGTTGCCGTCGAGCAACACTGGCGGAGGTGGAGCCTTGGGAGGGGGCAGAGAGGGCTGGAACAGACGGGCTTGACCTGGGAGACATGAAACGTAGGACAAACACGGAGGGGGGGGGGGAGAGCCAGGTGCACAGCCACAGGGTTAACAATACGAACAATGGGGAAGGGGCCAGTAAAACGTTGAGCCAACTTCCTTTTCTCAGCCTTCAGGGCAACATGCTGAGTTGATAACCACACCTGCCGACCCACCTGGTGTTGAGGAGCCGGTCTTCTGCGGCGGTTCGTGGTCCTAGAGTTGCGCTCGGCTGTGCGAAGAAGGGCCCTGCGGGTAGCCGTCCAGAGCCGGCGACAGTGCCTCAGGTGGGCGTGGATGAAAGGTACAGCCACGTCCCTCGACTCCACGGGAAAAAGTGGAGGGTTGTAACCCAGAGAGGCTTTGAAGGGGGACATGCCAATCGCCGAGGACACGGTCGAATTGTGGGCATACTCAATCCAGGGGAGATGGCTGCTCCAAGACGAGGGACTGGAAGCGATGACACAACGCAGGGCGGCCTCCAGCTCCTGATTGGCCCGCTCGCACTGCCCGTTGCTTTGCGGATGATGACCGGAGGACAGACTCACCGTTGCCCCCAGCGCATTGCAGAAAGCCCTCCAAACCCGGGACACGAATTGGGGACCCCGATCGGAGATGATGTCGATGGGGATCCCATGAAGGCGCACAACGTGCTGCACCAGCAGGTCCGCCGTGTCCCGTGCCGTAGGGAGCCCCTGTAACGGAACAAAGTGGGCGGCCTTAGAAAAACGGTCCACGATGGTGAGGACGGTGGTGAAGTGATTGGATGGAGGAAGGCCAGTCACGAAGTCCAGGGCGACGTGGGACCAAGGCCTGCTGGGGACTGGCAACGAGTGAAGGAGACCAGCTGGCGGAGAAGATGATGTCTTCCCGGTGGTGCACTGAGGGCAGGCGCGGATATAATTGATGATGTCTTTCTGAAGCCCCGGCCACCAGAACGTCCTTTAGAGCATCTCCACCATGCGAGTAACCCCTGGATGGCACGTGAGCTTAGAGGAGTGGGTCCAGTGGATCACCTCGCCCCGGGCAGATGAGGGGACGAACAGTCTCTCCGCAGGCCCCCCGCCTGGATCCGGCTCAGCCTCCTGCGCCTTCAGGACCCTCTCCCTGATGCCCCATGAGAGGGCACCCACAACACAAGAGGCAGGGAGGATGGTGTGCTCACGTCCTTCAGTGACATCCGAAGCGAACTGCCTGGACAGGGCATCAGGTTTGGTGTTCTTAGCCCCGGGGCGGTAAGTGATGGTGAACCTGAAGCGCCCGAAGAACAGGGACCAACGGGCTTGACGGGCATTCAGACGTCTCGCTGTCCTCAGGTACTCCAAGTTCTTATGATCGGTCCATACAACAAAGGGTTGAGCAGCCCCCTCCAACCAGTGACGCCACTCCTCCAAGGCGAGCTTCACCCCTAGGAGCTCCCTGTCGTCGATGTCGTAATTTCTCTCCGCCGGGGACAGACGACTGGAGAAGAAGGCGCAGGGACGGATCACCCCATCCACTGGAGAATGCCGCGAAAGGACCGCCCCACCCCAGAATCAGACGCGTCCACCTCGACCAGGCACTGGAGAGAGGGATCCACCTGCGTCAGGACACGAGAAGACGAAAATTCAGTTTTAAGAGCGGAGAATGCTGCCGCAGCCTCCTCCGTCCACCGGAAAGCCACCTTGGGGGAGGTGAGACGGGTCAAGGGGAGGGCGATCGTGCTGTAATTAGGAACAAACCGGCGGTAGAAATTGGCGAACCCCAGAAACTGCTGCAGCTGCTTCCTCGATGGGGGTGGGGGGGAACTAATCCACCACCGCCTTAACCTTCTCGGGGTCAGGAATGATCTGGTTGTGTGAGATAATGAAGCCGAGAAAGGAGGTCTTGCTGGCATGGAACTCACACTTCTCCACCTTCACAAACAATTTGTTCTCCAGGAGTCGTTGGAGGACCCATCTCACGTGGACCCGGTGTTCGTCCAGTGACTGGGAGAAGATCAGAATATCGTCCAGATATACGAAGATGAAGGACCCAAGGAAGTCCCGGAGAACATCATTAATAAGGCGCTGGAAGACGGCCGGAGCATTGGTCAACCCAAACGGCATCACGAGGTACTCGAAGTGGCCGCTTGGGGTCCGGAATCCTATCTTCCACTCACCTCCCTCCCGGATCCGCATGAGGTGGTAGGCATTGCGGAGATCCAACTTAGTGAACCAGGAGGCCCCCTGGAGGGAGTCAAATGCCGTGTCCATGAGCGGAAGGGTGTACTTATCTTTAATAGTAATGTCGTTGAGGGCCCAGAAGTCAATACATGGCCGCAGGGAGCCATTCTTCTTGCCGACAAAGGAGAACCCCGCCCCCACCGCCAAGGAAGAGGGCTGGATGATGCCCGAGCTGAGAGACTCTTTGATGTAGGCGTCCATTGCTTCCCGCTCCGGAGCCGATAGGCTGTAGAGGCGGCTCGATGGCAGCGGAGCGCCAGCCCAGAGATTGATGGTACAGTCATACGGGCGGTGGGGGGGAAGGGACAGCACCTGCGACTTGCTGAACACAGCCCCCAGGTCATGATATTCAAGCGGCACCCTGGACAGGTCAGGAAGAGAGAGGGCGGGACGGGGGACAGGGGCACAGAAGGAGAACATGCTGCAGATTGTAAACATGCACTCAGGCAAAAGGGGCTCCAAGAGACAACACTCCCTGTACGCCAATCAAAGGTAGGGTTGTGGAGGCGGAGCCAGGGATAGCCTAGGATGACGGGAGTGGCCGAGGTGGACAAAACAAACAGGCGCAGGCCATCCTGATGGTTGCCGGAGATAATAGCAGACACTGGAACGGTCTGTTGTGACACCGTCTCCAGAGGGGCTTTGGACAGGGCAACGAGCCTCAGGGGGGATGGGAGAGTATGGCAGGGAAGCCCCAGTTGGGTTGCCAGTTCCCTCGAGATGAAACTCTGCTCAGCCCCCGAGTCTACCAGTGCGTGCGTGAGAATCTCAGTATGTTTGTAACCGAATCTGATAGGAAGGAGACACTTTGTGAGGGGATTAGGCCGAGATAAGTCCGCAAGTCCCCCTACTGCGACGTGCGGACCCCCTCTTTTGGCTGAACGGGGCAGGACTGTACCTAATGCTGCTCACTCCCACAGTACATACACAGGCCTAATTCTCTGCGACGCTGCCTCTTGGCTAACGAGAGCTTGGTCCGCCCCACTACCATTGCCTCTGGTCCGTCTGAGGCTTCCAGCGCGGGCAACGCCAGAAGAGATGACTGAGAGGAGCGATGAAACTGACTGCCTGAGTGACCGGAAGTCTTCCGCTCGGCAGCCCGCTCTCTCAGCCTGTTATCCAAACTAACAGTCAATGAGATTAGCTCCGTGAGCCGCTCAGGCTTGTCTAGACAGGCCAGCTCATCCCGCAAACTAGGGCTCAGGCTTCTGATAAAAATGCTACATAGCAAGGCATCCTCCCATCCCACCTCCGCTGCTACAACCCGGAAATCAACAGCATAGTCCGTGACGGACCTGCCCCCCTGTCGGAGATTTAACAGCCGGGTGGTAAGCACACTATCGCAGTCGGAATGATCAAAAACCTCGTTGAAATCATGAATGAACTGGGTGGAGGTTAAGTTAGCATAGCTAGGTTTTGCCATCACGGCGTATGCCCATTCTAGTGCTCGTCCCTCCAACAGATTAGCTACGTAACTTATGCGGCTGTGGTCGGTAGGAAAATCCCCCAGAACCCGCTGAAACACGGTCTCACACTGAAGAATGAAACCACGGGCCTCCCCAAGCTTTCCGCCGAAGTGAGCGGGCGTGGGAACCGGAGTGAGTCGGGTTAAGGGGCCCTGACTAGCCTGGCTAGGAGGGGAGCTAATGGGAGCTGGCACACTGCTAAGGACCGGAGGAAACACCCGCTGCCCTTCCAGGCGATCCAACCGGCTGTTTGTTTGGGCTAACTGATTGAGAATGACCTGCTGTTGGTAAGTTAATTGGTCCGCTCAAGCCTCCAAGCACGTGTTAGCACGCTGTCCACTGGGTCGCTCTGACGGAGCCGTACTGACAATTTACTGGACCCAGGGAACACACACACAGGCTCGAGTGAATACAATTATCTTTATTTGTACAGTGAGAGTGTGTGAGTGCGTGTATGTGTGGTGTGTATGTGGTGATGGTAGAGATGACGTGGCTGGTGGAGAAGCAGAGCGCTGTTCAGCCTGGCAACCCTATAACAGAGCCAAAGCATAGATGTTAGAGTTTTCCACCAATGAATGAATGAAGTAATGACTGGGGCTTACTTGTGGGTGGAACGATGAGAGCTCAGGTTGGCCCGGAGGCTCCAGCCAGGAAGACAGCATCTGCTACATGCTCCAGAGAACAGGTTGGCCCGTAGAAGCGAGGAGGGGTCGTTCCACCGCCAAGGGGAACAGGTTCCGCCGCCGGAGGAGTCCACCTGTGCACAGGGGAGAAACTGAGGAGAAGGTGAGTTGCGCACTGCTTACTTGAATCGAGAAGAGGGTTCCAATTAGGAGTTGAGAGACCTGGACGTAGGCAGTCAGATGAGAGACGTAACTCTAGGAAGAATGACAGACGGCTCTGTGCCGGATCCCAGGCAGAGCAGGCTATAAAGCCGGTGGGCAATTGGAAGCAGGTGTGCACGCAGCTGAAGCAGGTGATGGCCCAGAGTGAGTCATGACAAAACTCAGTTATCAGAAGCCAGAACAGTAGTCAAAAGTAGTCTGTGGGTGTTTATATATTTACATATTTATTCCATCTAGCTACAATGCTCCGCACTGTGTGTTCATATATTCATATATTTATTCCATCCAGCTACAATGCTCTGCACTGTGTGTGTGTGTGTGTGTGTGTATATATATATTTTATAGTAATATGTACATATGTATATTAGCTGCTCTTGCTTGCTTGTTTTTTTTTTTTTTTTTTTTTTTCTTGCCTTCTGATTGTTGCTCTGAGTGTTGCTATCCCTGTGCTGTTGCAATCCTGGAATTTCCCCGTTGTGGGACTAATAAAGGCTTATCTTATCTTATCTTATCTTAAAAACCGAGCACCAAAACACAGAAATCCACTGATTGACAGGAGTTGACAGCAGGTTGAGAGGAACAGGAAAGTATATACTGCCTATAGGTTTTTCGCTCATCTCACATGAAAACTAGAAAAGCACTCGGAGAGCGCAGACCTCCGCCAAGCGCCACAATTCCCCCCATACAGTGTTTGTGTGTACGTTTTCAGATTCCTTGAGCATGTAAACATATGACTAGCAATTGGATTCACAATGATTATTTGTTTATTTGACAGGGACAGTGCAATAAACACACAATTAATCAATGACAATCTATCTGATAGTGATAGGATTAGTGGTTCAGTAGTAAAAGCATTGCCTCCTTGGCGGAGGTAATAAACTAAAGTGTTGCTGTTGTGTCCATCTCCTCCACTGACGGATGCAAATTGGGTAGACAGGTTGCCGTGGGTTTTATATTATATTGTAACGTGCTGCTCGACATGGCGACGTCCCACCGGGAGGTTCGAACTCACGCCTCCCGCTCCGGAGTCCCGCACTCTACCTGTGTCGCCAATAGGGTCAACCCACTTAGCAAGCCAAGTAGGGTGCTCATATTGAGTTCGCTACAATATTATTTTTTGGGGGGTTGCGCTCCGCGGCAAACGAGAATTTAGAAGCTTCGCCGGCAGAGAGCTCATTTTTGCGCAGCGCCTATGGCTGGCCGGTGAATTTCTGCCAAATGCGCAGCTCCTATGGCTGGCCGGGGAATTTCTGCCAAAGAATCCATCGGCGGACAGCTGCCCGTGTGAGGTTTTGCAGTTGCGCGCAAACACAGGCACGCTGGCGGGCCCAGGCCAGCAGTGTTTTCCGCGTCCTTTTGTGCCTAAAACGTTGAAGAACGCAGAGTTTGTGTTGCAGACACGACGACCAGCGCCCTCCATTGCGCCTGCGCACATGTTGAAAATGGCTGTATGTCACAGTGTTGAATGAAAAATGCTTTAAAAAATTCCTGTATCCAGACGGTGAACCGGATCACCCCCAAAATTTAATCAGTTCTTCCTTGTACCATTTCCAACAACGCCTGAAAGTTTCATGGAAATCCGTCCAAGATTTTTTGAGTTATCTTGCTAACCAACAGACAGACAGACAGACAGACAGACAAACAAACACACAGACAAACCCCGGCAAAAACATAACCTCTTCCTGGCCTTTTCGGCCTGGCGGAGGTAATAACATCAGGTGTCTGGTGCTTGGTTATTGTTGTGCTTGCTATAGGTATTGACTCTATAAAAATGGAGTCAAGAGAGGAAATTGTTATAATAAATAAATAGTGAAGATTAGCTAGATATTACACAAAGTGCTTGCATACACATATCTTTTAGCCACACACACACACACACACACAAGTCAAACACACACATACCCCATTTACACATACACATCAGTTACACACACAAATAAGTCACACACACATACACCATTTACAAATACACATCAGTTACACACATGCGCACACACACAACCTCTAGTCTCTGTTCCTGCTTCCATATACGGGCATGGGGTTGCGTGAGGCTAACCAACAGGATGTGGATGCCATAAAGGACTAAAGAGGAGACATCTGGGCTGACAGGAGCCATAAAGCCATAAAGGCAGGATGCATCTGGACGCTGAGTGGACCAGTTGAAACCAGTTTGGACAAAGTGCTATGTGGCACAATAATGAGCCGAGTGGTGAACTGAACAGGACTTTATTGTATAACCCACTGAGTACCAACAGACGCTCCTGCTAGGCAGAGAGGTGGTCGAAGAGAGTGTGTCTCTTCCGCAGTGGCCCTCTTCTGGGTGGTGGCGGAACTGGAAAGATGGAGCCACCACCCATAACCACAATAATACACAGTATTAATATCAATAAACAACATCACATTTCCTCCCCCCTTCAAAAGAGTCCAAAACGCACACACACAAATTCAGGCCCTCTCAAATTTGTAACCCGACTCACACATTAACAGTAAGCAGACATATGCACAACCTAACCATACACACAAATAACTAAAGCTAGAGGGGGCCAGGTGGACTACTGACCCACCTCCAAACGGCCAGACGGATTATTCTGCTGTCTTTAATACTGTATAGTCCATAACTGAAAAAAAAACTGCCGTGTTCCTAATATAATATATAAAATAATCCCATGAACATATGTACAAACAGGATAAAACCTTAATTCAACATACAGCTCAGTCAATATTAGCATCCACACCATGTCATAAACGCCCAACCAAAACCATCCCCCTAACCTGGGCAAACCACACCATAATAGACACCCCAAACACTGTGGCACAAACATTACCTGTTTTTTTTTGTTTGTTTGTTTTTTTACATGGGCAACTCACATAGCAACACTGTATATTAACCATGTTGACATACTGACTACGTAACCAGAACAGTGCACACATTAATATTTCAGCATTTCACATGGTAGCATCATGCAGAACACATTAATTCGGGCAGTTAATAATAACACATATAAAACACATTGCCCCCCGAAATTACTAGTCAGGCACCATGGAGAGCCCAACTCCCGGAGACCCGTTAGGTGGGTCCCACCCAGAGCATCGACTCCTCTTGGCACCCGGGGATGACTCACGGCGGTACCGAAGCGCCTCCCATTCCTCACAAACATGCCACAGCTCATTGGGGTGTCTCTCTGTACCATTTGTCACCACTGTAGCCACCCCTGGTCATCCAGTCTCTTCCGCTTCCTGTGGGCTCCTCTTAATCGGGCCTTCTGTTGGGGCCGAACCAAATCCGCGACCCCTAGAGGAGCCCTGCTCGGCTTCCAGTGTTTCTGCGTGGCATGTCCTTTAACTGTGCCAGCCGGTCCTGCCCTGCTCGCTTTCATTTGAGATGCCAGCAAAGCTGTTGTGACCCCTTGCTTCTTAGTCCCTCCCAGCCGAACTCCAGAAGTAGAATGAGTTAGCCCCTCAGCTCCATCCGCCATCATGGCCATCCCCTGGCCTCACCCAGTTCCCTCAGCTAGGGTAACTTGGGCCCTGGTGCAGGGACCCTCCCGCAATGGCTCTGGATGGGGTTAGTCCTGCTCACTTTCCAGATTACTAGGCCAAGGTTCATCCCATATTGCATCATCCACCACTGCCGGGATTGGTCGGTCCCATAAACCGCAGCCCAACCACTTCTCACCCATGCTGCTGGTGATGGAAAACCCCAGTCCATAGAAGAGATCGCAGCCCATTACATTTTCACCCATGCCAGTCACCACAAACTTCAGGTTAGCAACCACCGATGATTTAGAACGGGCCGTCAGTTCCACTGAACCCACAATGGGCAGCCTCTGTCCTCCATAGCTGCATACTGGCTTCAAATGACCTCTCAACTGATGATATGGGAAGAAAATCCTCATGGTGGGCCAACTCAACGCCGACCGCACTGCACCCGTGTCCAAGAGTAATGGTACCTCTACTCCGTCCAGTTCCACCATACATGTATGGCTGTCGGTGTCCGGGGAAACAGCGTGGATAACTGTGGGAGTTGGAGCAAGGGTGTCTGCTTTGTGTCGCCGTTCCCCTCACTCTAACTTCTTATAGGCCCTGGCAAAGTGATGCAGGAGTCCACACTTGCCACAGCATTTACTGTACCTCTCACCGGACACTCTCTAGCCTTGTACCGATGCTTAGTGGACCCACAACCTGAACATTTGGGTGATTCCGGGGCAGACCTCATCTTTACAGCTGCAGCGCATTCCTCTTGCTCGCTGTCTTCACTGTCTGGATCCACAGCCTGCGTTGTTGATTGTGAGTAATGGCGGCGTAGCGTAGCTCTCTCACCAAGGTCGTGTGATAACTTGTCCGCCGCTTCACACTGTTGGGCTATCTCCACAGCTGTGGCTAAAGTTAATTCGCCGGAGTGTGTAAGCAATCTCGACTGAGCTGACAAACACAGAGTGTGCTCCACCAGCTGGTTGCAACCCATTTCTTCCTCTAAATCACCAAACTGGCAGTCCCTAGCCAGCTGCCGTAGGTCTGCAACATAGTGCTGCACCGACTTGCCGGCCCGCTGGAGACACTGCCAAAACTGGACCCTCCTGACAATGACGTTTGTAGGCGCGCGAAAATGTCACGTCATTTGTACAACCACATCATCAAAGCTATCGCTAGCTCCCAAGGTAGAAAGGATACATTGTCCTTCTATGCCTAAATTGCGAACTAAATTGCCCTTGCTCGTACCTTACTCACTGATGTTTAGTGCCACCAGATAGTTCTGAAACGCGGCGACCCACCTTGTCCAAGGTACCGAAAGCTCCCCCGGAGTCTCCAAAAACAGCCAAATAGACAACACACCCGCATCCATACTTTATCCTCGTTACCAACTGTTCAATTCAATTCAGTTTTATTTATATAGCGCCAAATCACAACACAGGTCGTCTCAAGGCACTTTACAGAAAAGAGTGGGTTTAGGCCACATTCACAGTTTATAGAACCCAGCAGAGACCCATAAGAGCTAGCACTGCGGCAACACAGGCGAGGAAAAACTTCTCTTTAACAGGCAGAAACCTTGAGCGGAACCATAGCTTATAGAGGACGGCCATCCGCCTCGACCAGCTGGGTTGAGTAGCTACATTCAAAACAAACATACAAATACAACATTCAAAGCCAAAAAAATAACATAACAAATGTTATGTCTGTAAAACGTGGCACAATAATGTGGTGAGTGGTGAACTGAACAGGACTTTATTGTATAACTCACTGAGGACCAACAGACGCTCATGCTAGGCAGCGAGGTGGTCGAACAGAGTGTGCCTCTTCCACATTGGCCCTTTACACCCCGTGTGGCAACGGAACCGGAAAGGTGGAACCACTACCCATAACCACAATAATACACAGTATTAATATCAATAAACAACATTACACAAAGACCAGACTTTTATTGGGGACTCTTGTTGGAAAGTTGCCTGGGAACTCCCAGCAACCAGAAGCTACAGTGGGGCAAAAAAGTATTTAGTCAGCCACCAATTGTGCGAGTTCTCCCACTTAAAAGATGAGAGAGGTCTCCAATTTTCATCATAGGTATACCTCAACTATGAGAGACAAAATGAGAAAAAAAAATCCAGAAAATCACATTGAAGGATTTTTAATGACTTAATTGGTAAATTCCTCGGTAAAATAAGTATTTGGTCAATAACAAAAGTTCATCTCAATACTTTGTTATATACCCTTTGTTGGCAATGACAGAGGTCAAACGTTTTCTGTAAGTTTTCACAAGGTTTTCACACACTGTTGCTGGTATTTTGGCCCATTCCTCCATGCAGGTCTCCTCTAGAGCAGTGATGTTTTGGGGCTGTTGCTGGGCAACACGGACTTTCAACTCCTTCCAAAGATTTTCTATGGAGTTGAGATCTGGAGACTGGCTAGGCCCCTCCAGGACCTTGAAATGCTTCTTACGAAGCCACTCTTTCGTTGCCCGGGCGGTGTGTTTGGGATCATTGTCATGCTGAAAGACCCAGCCATGTTTCATCTTCAATGCCCTTGCTGATGGAAGGAGGTTTTCACCAAAATCTCACGATACATGGCTCCATTCATTCTTTCCTTAACACGGATCAGTCGTCCTGGTCCCTTTGCAGAAAAACAGCCCCAAAGTATGATGTTTCCACCCCCATGCTTCACAGTAGGTATGGTGTTCTTTCTCCTCCAAACACGACAAGTTGAGTTTTTACCAAAAAGTTCTATTTTGGTTTCATCTGACCATTTGACATTCTCCCAGTCCTCTTCTGGATCATCCAAATGCTCTCTAGCAAACTTCAGACGGGCCTAGACATGTACTGGCTTAAGCAGGGGGGCACGTCTGGCACTGCAGGATTTGAGTCCCTGGCGGCGTAGTGTGTTTCTGATGTAGCCTTTGTTACTTTGGTCCCAGCTCTCTGCAGGTCATTCACTAGGTCACCCCATGTGGTTCTGGGATTTTTCCTCACCGTTCTCATGATAATTTTGACCCCGCGGGGTGAGATCTTGCGTGGAGCCCCAGACTGAGGGAGATTATCAGTGGTCTTGTATGTCTTCCATTTTCTAATAATTGCTCCCACAGTTGATTTCTTCACACCAAGCTGCTTACCTATTGCAGATTCAATCTTCCCAGCCTGGTGCAGGTCTACAATTTTGTTTCTGGTGTCCTTTGACAGCTCTTTGGTCTTGGCCATAGTGGAGTTTGGAGTCTGACTGTTTGAGGTTGTGGACAGGTGTCTTTTATACTGATAACGAGTTCAAACAGGTGCCATTAATACAGGTAACGAGTGGAGGACAGAGGAGCCTCTTAAAGAAGAAGTTACAGGTCTGTGAGAGCCAGAAATCTTGCTTGTTTGTAGGTGACAAAATACTTATTTTACTGAGGAATTTACCAATTAATTCATTAAAAATCCTTCAATGTGATTTTCTGGATTTTTTTTTTCTCATTTTGTCTCTCATAGTTGAGGTATACCTATGATGAAAACTGGAGACCTCTCTCATCTTTTAAGTGGGAGAACCTGCACAATTGGTGGCTGACTAAATACTTTTTTACCCCACTGTATGTTGGCCACGGTCATTTATCCCCACAGCATCCTTGTTACCACCATATAGTCTGTACCATTACAATGTTTCTACTTCAGTTATTTGTGTTTTCCAGCCCACGAGCAGAATCTCCTGTTTTAAGATAAGATAAGATAAGATAAGCCTTTATTAGTCCCACAACGGGGAAATTCCAGGATTGCAACAGCACAGGGATAGCAACACTCAGAGCAACAATCAGAAGGCAAGAAAAAACAAGCAAGCAAGAGCAGCTAATATACATATGTACATATTACTATAAAATATATATATATACACACACACACACACACAGACACACAGTGCAGAGCATTGTAGCTGGATGGAATAAATATATGAATATATGAACACACAGTGCAGAGCATTGTAGCTAGATGGAATAAATATGTAAATATATAAACACCCACAGTATGGAGCATTGCAGCTAGGTGGAATAAATATGCAAGTATATAAACACACACAGTGCGGAGCAATGTAGCTAGATGGAATAAATGGATTTTCTGGTAATAAATCTGCAAACAACAGTTTCGCATTTGGGTTCTGAATTCCATCCCGGAGGGGCCAATCCTGACAGAAGGATGCTGCTAATTTGGACCCAGCAAATTGTTTGTTTGCAACAATGGATCAGATTGTGCTGCTGACTCAGGTGGAATTAAAGTCCATGAACCATCTAAAGGAGTTGGTCGCTGTGGCCCACCGCTTCATCATCCCAGAGGAGGAGGCTTGGCTGTGGACGGCAGCAGCACTTGAGTTGGGGCGCACCCTGCGTCTGAGGGTGTTCTCATGGGTACAGGAGCTCCACATTTGCGCGACTTCTTGGTCCATCTCGCCACCTCAGACCGCACTGGAGAAGCGCGGGAAGCGTCGGCGCTACTCCACCAGCACTCGCCTCCAGTTTCAGCCTCCATAACTCTCCGCAAGACGATCTCTGGAGTCATCCAGAGGGAGTTGTCTGGATCATCAGCGGCAGCAGAGCGGGAGCACAGGCAAGTACTCAACATCCAGTAATGAAGGGACTTGTCTGGTTCCCGACGGGGAGACCCAGCCACGGCCGTCTGCCACTGCTGAGCTCTCTCCACTTCACTCTGCCATTCACTCTGCTGCCACTTTCATCCATCCTTCTTCACCTGCATCTCCTGTGTCACCTTCTATTTTCTCTGAGGGTTTGGCCATACTTGGGGGCGGGGCAATCGGCTGGTCTGGGAAGAGCTTGCAGTTCCTGAGGACCCATTGGTTCACCAGATTGGGGCTGCAGCATTGACACCCCTGTGTCAGGGTGACGAGGAGGAACAGGAGGAGCACTGACAGGCAGTGCTCACTCAGAAGGAGCTTATGCTGGACTATAAACCCTGGCTTCTTCCCGAGCATATGTCCCTGCCGGGTTGGAACTACCCGGCGTCGGAGGACCCAGCAGCCCCAGCTCCAATACCAGCTTCACGTCATTCCCCAGCTCCAGTTCCAGCCCCACAGCCACATCCTGGAAGGGAGAGGAGCACCCCCGGTACACTGAGACATGTGCCGACGACAGAGCATCTCCTGGCTCGGTCTGTGAGACGTTCCCTGGTCCTGTTATGCACGTCACTTCACCCAGTTCCTGCTCAGCCCGAGGTGCATGCTCCTGTTCCTGCCCAGCCAGAAAGGCATGCTGCAGTCCCAGCTGCACATCCTGAAGTGGTCACCCCGGCAGCAGGAGACCAGGAGTTAAGGCAAGTATTTGTTCATTTATTTTCTACCACCATTAGAGAAAAGACTTGCCTTACTCCTCGTGGGAAGACCACCCGTCCCAGTTCCTGAGGGTGAGCAGTCCACTCCACCCATCCCAGTTCCTGAGGGCAAGCAGTTTGCCCCACCCATCCCAGTTCCTGGGGGTGAGCAATCCACTCCACCCCTTGCAGTTCCTGGGGGTGAGCAATCCACTCCACCCCTTGCAGTTCCTAGGGGGGAGCAGTCCGCTCTACCTGTCGCAGTTTCTGTGGCCAACCAGTCTGCGCTGCCTGGGCCATCCGAGCAGTCCACTCCACTCGCCATTTCTGAGGCCGGGGGGGGGGGGGGGGGGGGGCTGCCTGCTATTTTTGAAGTCAGTGTGCCACCATTGCCTGTTTCTGAGCTAAAAGCCCCAGTATTATTGCTTCCAGTACTGAAAGTCCCCTTATTGCAGTTCTTAAGCTGGATTCATGCTGCACCTCCACTGTCCACGTATGTGCAACTGGAAACCTCGTGTGATGAAATGTACATTGTTGTCTCCATTCTGCTGGTATACGCAGGGCTATACTGTGGACGACCGCATGCAGTCCAAATTTTGTGACCGCGTGGCCTGCCCACGATCTGAACACATTGACAGAGCATGCGCAAGACTGAACGTCCCATTCACAAGATGGCACTACCAACACAGCATACAAACACAAAGTAGATGAGGAAGACAATGAGGAGGCAGAAGACGAGAATAAACATACATGAATCCTTTTGCAGCAGCAGCAGCTTGAGCGGAAAAGAGCACTGGAAAACGGTAATTCCTCCTTTTCCTTGAAACGACGCCATTATTGTTGCTACAAAAAAATGTACGTCACTCTCCTGTTTTATAGCCAGTGAACAAACTGGCGTGTTAGCACATTTGCACTCCCCATAGGGCTGGGCCAAAACTACAAATAACAGCTGTGCGCATGCGTCAACTGCTTGGCCTGGTAGACGAAAAAAGTGAGCATGTACAATGCCGCATGCACGCCGGGCTCGTCCAAAGCGCACGTGGACCAAAGCGGACTGGAGGGGAAATGCAGCATGAATAAGGCTTTAGACTTGGGAACTCCTTTGTTGCTGTGCCCCGAGCTCAGCGCCCCTCACCCTCCTTGTTTTATAGTATGGTGGCCTAGGGACTTTGGTAGGCCACCAGACCCACCATGTAATGCAGTCTGGGGATCCTTGGACTTGGGTAGGCCCCCAGATCCACCTTGTTCTCTGGTCCGATGGTCCTGGGACAAAGGAAGATCACCCGACCCGCCATGTTCTCGTTTTTGGGCCTTGGTCTGTGGTTGGCCCCATGTGACTGTATGCTGTTTTGGACTCTGTTGATTGTAAAGAGCTTGTTTTGGCCCACCTGGCCTTGAACCCCCACCACCACCACCACCACCACCACCACCACCCTGTGAGGGTTCCTTTCTTTCTTTTTTGATAGTAATGCAAAGTTAGAATTTAAATAGTTACAAATGTACTGTACAAATGTACAAATGGCATTTGCCAAATTTAGATCAAAGAGTTAGAAGTTCTCGAGGAGAAAAAAACAACAAACTCATGAACGAGGAAAAAACACATTTCCAAGAAAACAAACTAAGATTTAAGAGAGCAAAAGCTGGACATTTGTATTTTTATTTTTTTCTTTGTAAATCCCCATTTCCGAAATTTGCAAAATAAGTAGTTTTTCTTTTCTTATAAATTTTAAACTTTCTCAGGTAAACTTACCTTTCTAGGTAAACGGTACACACGTGGACAAAATTGTTGGTACCCCTCTGTTAATGAAAGAAAAACCCACAATGGTCACAGAAATAACTTGAATCTGACAAAAGTGGTAATAAATAAAAATTCTATGAAAATTAACCAATGAAAATCAGACAATGCTTTTGAATTGTGGTTCAACAGAATTACTTTAAAAAACAAACTCGTGAAAAAGGCCTGGACAAAAATGATGGTACCTCTAGAAAAAATTGAAAATAATGTGACCATAGGGACATGTTCAACCAAGATGTGTCCTCTAATTAACATCACAGGTGTCTACAAACTTGTAATCAGTCAGTCGGCCTATTTAAAGGGTGACAAGTAGTCACTGTGCTGTTTGGTGACATGGTGTGTACCACACTAAACATGGACCAGAGGAAGCAAAGGAGAGAGTTGTCTCAGGAGATTAGAAAGAAAATTATAGACAAGCATGTTAAAGGTAAAGGCTAAAAGACCATCTCCAAGCAGCTTGATGTTCCTTTGACTACAGTTGCACATATTATTCAGAAATTTAAGATCCATGGGACTGTAGCCAACCTCCCTGAATGTGGCCGGAGGAGGAAACTTGATGAAAAATGGAAGAGACAGATAATACGAATGGTAACAAAAGAGCCCAGAACAACCTCTAAGCACATTCATGGTGAACTCCAAGGTCAAGGTACATCAGTGTCAGATCGCACCATCCGTCGTTGTTTGAGCCAAAGTGGACTTCATGGGAGACGACCAAGGAGGACACCACTGTTGAAAACAAATCATAAAAAACCCAGACTGGAATTTGCCAAACTGCATGTTGACAAGCCACAAAGCTTCTGGGAGAATGTCTTATGGACAGACAAGACCAAAACTTTGGTCTTGATTAAACACAGTGGGCCAATACCAGCAGATGACATGGTTCCTCAAATCATCACTGACTGTGGAAACTTAACACTAAACCTCAAGCAACTTAGATTCTGTGCCTCTCCACTCTTTCTCTTGACTCTGGGACTTTGATTTACAAATAAAATGCAACATTTACTTTTATCTGAACAGAGGTCATCTGCTGGTGTTTTTCCACCATGTTTTATCAAGCACAAAGTCAGCGCAGTCGTCTACCAGGAAATTTTAGAGCACTTCATGCTTCCCTCTGCTGACAAGCTTTATGGAGAACCTGGTTTCATTTTCCAGCAGGACTTGGCACACACACCCCCCCCACACACACACACGCACACTGCCAAAAGTATCAAAACCTGGTTTAATGACCATGGCATTACTGTGTTTGATTGGCCAGCAAACTCTCCTGACCTAAACCCCATAGAGAATCTATGGAGTATTGTCAAGAGGAAGATGAGAGACACCAGACACAACAATGCAGACAAGCTGAAGGTCACTATCAAAGCAACCTAGACCTTCGTAACACCTCAGCAGTGCCACAGGCTGATCACCTCCATGCCATGCAACACTAATACAGTAATTAATCCAAAAGGAGCCCCGACCAAGTATTGAGTGTATACATGGACATACTTTTCAGTCGGCCAACATTTCTATTAAAAGACTATTTTTTTAAAAATAAATGTTATGTAATATTCTAATTTTTTGAGAAACTGAATTTGGGGTTTTCATGGGCTGTAAGCAATAATCATCAAAATTAAAATAAATAAACACTTGAAATATATCACTCTCTGTGTAATGACTCTATATAATATATGGGTTTGACTTTCTGAAATGAGTGACAAAAAATATTGAACTTTTTCATGACATTCTAATTTTTTGAGATGTACCTGTAGTTGTTTGTTTTTGTGTGTCTCTTGCCAGTCTCTGTTCATCAGTTAATGGATAATTAAACAAACACACATTCTGCTTGCTGTATCCTATAGGTTTATTGTTAAAACTGAACATGTGAAAAGCAACTAGCCCTGTTTGTCAAAATGACAGATAATGAGAAGGTATAGAACAACCTCTGCATGGGAGCAATAGTGAACTCTCAGCTGTTGTTCAGATGCACAGGTTTCAATATTCAGATGAAAAACTAATTTCATGCCTGCTGTAGTGATGCTGATTGCTGTGCGTAGCCTTTGAGAATCAGTTACTCTCCACTCTGAGCTGAAGGTACTGTATAACATTTCATTTGAAACCTTGTGCATGCCATGATTTTGCTGTTTTATTTTTAAAAAGAAATGCGTTGTTGGACGGTGAGGGTTCTTTCGTTTTTGATAGTACTTTGAGGGTCATCTGGTATCTGCCCCTTAAGAGAGGGATACTGTTGTTTCCTGGACTGGGTCAGACTCTGTACACGCCTTATGTTCTTGTCTGGACTCATTATTATTATTTTCTTCATTGCCCTCAGTTATATTCAACCTTAGTTATGTCTTATTCTTTGTTTGGTCAGTTATCCTGTTTGTCTATCATCTTGTATTTACTTATTGTGATTGTGTTCTGTCTTTTTCTGCTCCTCCCTTAATGATTCTTGTCCTTCTAATTTGCCACAGCTGCCCCTTATTCTCCTAATCACTGTCTCCCCTATATACAATTAGGCCCAAAAATATTTGGACAGTGACACAAATTTTGTTATTTTAGCTGTTTACGAAAACATATTCAAGATACAATTATATAATCACTGTGGGCTTAAAGTGCAGACTCTCAGCTGTAATTTGAGAGTATTCACATCCAAATTGGAGCAAGGGTTTAGGAATTACAGCTCTTTAATACGTAGCCGCCTCTTTTTCAAGGGACCAAAAGTAATTGGACAATTGACTCAGAAGGCTGCAAAAAAAAAAAAAAAATAACAAGGCTGCATGGGCTCATCTCTCGTTAACCTGTCATCAATTAAGCAGTTAAAAGGTCTGGAGTTGATTCCAGGTGTGGTGTTTGCATTTGGAAGCTGTTGCTGTGAACACACAACATGCGGTCAAAGGAGCTCTCAATGGAGGTGAAACAGACCATCCTGAGGCTGGAAAAAAAAGAAGAAATCCATCAGAGAGATAGCAGAAATGTTAGGAGTGGCCAAATCAACAGTTTGGTACATTCTGAGAAAAAAAGAGTGCACTGGTGAGCTTGGGAACTCAAAAAGGCCTGGACGTCCACGGAAGACAACAGTGGTGGATGATCACAGAATCCTTTCCATGGTGAAGAACAACCCCTTCACAACATCCACTCAAGTGAAGAACATTCTCCAGGAAGTAGGTGTATCAGTATCTACGTCTACCATAAAGAGAAGATTTCATGAGAGTAAATACAAAGGATTCACCACAAGGTGCAAACCATGAATCAGCCTCAAAAATAGAAAGGCCAGAATTGACTTTGCCAAAAAACACCTGAAGAAACCAGCCCAGTTCTGGAGCAGCATTCTTTGGACAGATGAGACTAAGATCAACCTGTACCAGAATGATGGGAAGAAGAAAGCTTGGAGAAGAATTGGAACAGCTCATGATCCAAAGCACTACATCTTCTGTAAAACATGGTGGAGGCAGTGTGATGGCGTGGCCATGCATGGCTTCCAATGGCACTGGGTCACTTGTGTTTATTGATGATGTGACAAAAGACAGAAGCAGCCGGATGAATTCTGAAGTGTACAGGGATATACTTTCTGCTCAGATTCAGCCAAATGCAGCAAAGCTGATTGGACGGCGCTCCACCAATGATCCAAAACATACTGCAAAAGCAACCCAGGAGTTTTTTTAAAGCAACGAAGTGGAATATTCTGCAATGGCCAAGTCAATCACCAGATCTCAACCCAATCGAGCATGCATTTCACTTGCTCAAGACAAAACTTAAGGCAGAAAGACCCACAAACAAGCAGCAACTGAAGACAGCTGCAGTAAAGGCCTGGCAAAGCATCACAAAGGAGGAAACCCAGCGTTTGGTGATGTCCATGGGTTCCAGACTTCAGGCAGTCATTGCCTGCAAAGGATTCTCAACAAAATATTGAAAAGTAACATTTTACTTAGGGTTATGTTTATTTGTCCAATTACTTTTGAGCCCCTGAAATGAGGAGCGTTTGTATAAAAATAGCTACAATTCCTACATGTTTAATCATGTATTTTTGTTCAACCCTTTGAATTAAATCTTAAAGTCTGCGCTTCAGTTCCGTTGTAGTTGTTTCATTTTAAATCCAATGTGGTGGCATGCAGAGCCCAAATCATGAAGATTGTGTCACTGTCCAAATATTTCTGGGCCTAACTGTATATTGGCCATGGGCATTAATCCCAGAGGCGTCCTTGTGCTACCACCATGTAGTCTGTACCACATTTGGAATTATTACAGTGTTTCTACTTCAGTTATTGGTGTTTTCCAGCCCACAAGCAGAATCTCCTGTTTTCTGGAAATAAATCTGCAAACAACAGCTCTGCATTTGGGTTCTGAATTCCACCCCAGAGGGGCCAGTCGTGACAATAAAATCGGGAGTTGTAGTTTCATAGTCTCACACTGCCATTTGAGAAAACTACAACCCGCCAAAGTGGCTAGTGGGAGTGGCTGTCTTACCAGCCACTGGTGAAATCTACCCACCATTGGCGGGTTGGCGGATGCTAATGTCATATAATAATAATGCATACCATACCATACCATACCATACCAAATCAAAGTTATGTATAACGCACTTTAAAACTCTAATAGGCCAAAGTGTTGTACACTGGATTTCATAAAGCAAGACAAAACGTAGACTACGGATAGGAAATAAAACATAGTTACAAACAAGCAATAAAAATTAAAAGGCAATACAAATAAAAAAGTACAGCACACTCAAACGAAAAGAAAAGAAAACAAATAAAAGAAAATAATTCTTTCTATTAAAATCAACTCAGCAAACTGAGGTGAGGTGCTGGCAATGGAGTAGGTGTGTGCGTTGCTGGCTCCTGCTATATTTTTTTCTTTACTTTTTAAACCCTATTTTGCTGTAAGCTGTTAATGTTTTGGACATTTAATACGTGCAGAATCTGTTTTGAAATATGTCCAAAACAAGAAAGCAGACTGAAAAGGAGGCAGCAGGGAACAATATTAACACCAGCTTAGCTGAGGATGCTAGTATCAGCCTTAACCCTGCACTTGTTGCCTTGCTTGAGCAACACAGAATGTCCATAGCTGCTGACTTCAAAGCTTCATTTGAACTTATTAATGGTAAGCTGGACAAAATTCAAGCAGATGTGGCGAACCAGGAGCAACGCATTGGCGACCTTGAAAACAACGCGGAGGACGTCAGCCAGCGCCTAGCGGCGCTTGAAGTTACATGCGAGTCAATACAGGAGGAGAACAAACTTTTGAAAAACAAACTTTCTGACCTGGAGGGAAGAAGCAGGAGGCTGAATATTCGTCTGGTGGGTCTGCCGGAGTCCTTTGATGTGGGTCCACAGCCATCTGAATTTTTTTCTCAGCTGTTGGTGGACGTCTTTGGCGTACAAACTTTGCCATCTCCCCCAGAGCTGGATAGAGCCCACCGCAGCCTCATGTCCAAGCCGAGTCCGAATGGGAAGCCGCGCGCTGTCATTATTTGTTTCCACCGGTTTCGGACCAAAGACTTGGTGATGAGAGAAGCGCGGAGACGCCGTGGGACTTTGGAATATCGTGGGCATAAACTTCAGTTCTACGAGGATTATAACGCCGACGTTCAGAAGCAACGAGCCGAATATAAGGAGGTTATGTCCGAGTTGTACAAGAGAGGTTTTCGTCCTTCTCTTCTTTTCCCCGCCAGGCTCCGGATAACTCTTCCAGACGGCAAAAACCAGTGGCTGGCGTCCGTCTCGGAGGCCACCTGCTTCATGCAAACTATGGAGAGAAACCAGCAATTTTCGCCTTGAACTGGACATTTCTGGGTTGACCAGCTGCCGCGCTGGGCTGCTTGTTACTTCATTGAAGCTGCACTGACTGGACATTGATGCATTTTCAGATGTTTAAAAACAAGGTAAAATTGGCTCCCTATACGTTGTTGTTTACTTAATTCTTTTTTTTAATTTTATCTTATTTATTTTTTTTTTTTTAGGGTAAAACGTTCATATTATGCAGGATTGAAGCCAGTTGTATGGGAGCATTCTGTTAGGATGAAAATAGAGCTGGAGATGGAGCGGTTGCTGTTTTTTTGCAACCGGCTGGAGTGTTGTTATAGGTTTGGTTGTTGGATTTTTTTATTTATTTATTTTTTTTTGTTTTGTTTTGTTTTTTTGTTATGGTTTTATTTACACCCCCCTTACCCCTTCCTTTTTTTTTTTTTTTTTTACCCGTACCTCACTTTATTCTTCTTTGGGCTACACAACATAATATATAAATTTTACTCTTTGAATGAATAGTAATCTTACTTTGGTAAGCTGGAATGTGAAGGGGTTGAACCATCCAATTAAACGAAAGAGAGTCATGTCACGTCTAAAGCAATTTAAGCCTGGGGTACTGTTTTTGCAGGAAACCCATTTGCAGGATTCCGACCACTTGCGTTTGTCAAAATGTTGGTCAGGACAATTTTTTCATTCAAATTTTAAAGCTAAGGCCAGGGGCGCTGCTATTCTTATTGATCAAAATATCCCATTTATTCCCTCTAATGTTGTATCAGATAAAAATGGACGATTTGTAATAGTATCAGGTAAACTTGGCGATAAACATGTCACTTTGGCTAATCTGTATGCACCGAATTTTGATGATGTGCACTTTTTTCGCAACCTTTTTTCGCAGCTTCTAGATTTAAATACTCATTCTCTAATTCTTGGGGGTGACTTTAATTTGTATATGGATCCGATCTTAGATCGCTCATCTTCAAAACCTGCTAGTCTTAATAAATCTGCAACTTATGTTAAGTCTTTTCTTGAGGAATATAGCCTTACAGATCCTTGGCGTTTTTTACATCCTAACGGCAGGGACTATTCTTTTTTCTCTCACGTACACCATACTTATACCAGAATAGATTATTTTTTTGTTGACAATTTATTAATTAATAACCTTTGCTCTTGCAGTTATGATAGCATCTCGGTTTCTGATCATGCCCCTCTTGTACTTAAAATGATCCTCCATGGATGTGACTCCATGAGAAAGCATTGGAGATTGGATCCATTATTACTTACAGATGAAAAATTGGTTACGAATATTTCTTCTAAAATTAATTTTTTTTTGAAAGAAAATAAAACTCCTGGTACGTCAAATAAAACAATATGGGAGGCCATGAAGGCATTTCTTAGGGGGGAATTTATTTCATTGGCAGCATTTAAAAGACGATCCTTAATACAGGAACAGAAGGCTATTTTAGATCAAATCCTGGACATTGACAGACAATATGCTCAATCTCCATCACCCGCTCTGTACAAGGAACGTATGACATTACAAACTAAACTTAATTTACTTTCTACTCGACAAATTGAAGGTTGTTTAATAAGGAACAAGAGTGAATTTTATGAACATGGCGAAAAAACCAGTAAACTTCTAGCTAATCAACTACGTGGTATTAGAGCTAAGCAATTTATTACTGGAGTTAGGACAGATAAAGGAGAGGTGACATCTGACCAACAAGCGATTAATGATATTTTCAGGTCATTTTATTCCAAATTATATACCTCAGAATATACAACAAACTTAAAGGATTTGGAAATTTTTTTTGATTCTATTGATATTCCTTCGATTTCTTCAGAATCTCGGCAAATTTTAGAAGCTCCCATCACAAAAGAAGAAATTCAGCTGGCAATATCATCCATGCAATCAGGAAAATCTCCAGGACCTGATGGGTTTTCCGCTGATTTTTTCAAAAAATTCTCTGATGACCTCGCCCCTTTCCTTTGTCAAGTTTTTACAGAGTCGCTTGACTCTGGTACACTTCCTCCTTCATGCTATCAGGCCTGTATCACTGTGTTGCTTAAAAAGGATAAGGATCCTGTTGATTGTGCTTCTTACAGGCCTATTTCCTTGTTAAATACCGATGTTAAAATTTTGTCAAAGTTGTTAGCTTCAAGGTTGGAAAAGATTCTTCCTTTTATAATTTTACAGGACCAAACCGGTTTCATTAAAAATCGCCATTCTTTTTTTAACTTGCGGCGGTTGTTTAATATTATTTATACTCCTCACCACAACATACCTGAATGTCTTATTAGTTTGGACGCTGAAAAGGCATTCGATAGGGTTGAGTGGGAGTATTTGTTTTTTACTTTGGAGAGGTTCGGTTTTGGTCCTTCCTTCTGTTCCTGGATTAAACTTCTCTATGCTAGTCCTTTAGCTTCAGTGTTAACTAATTGTCGCTATTCTGACTATTTTAGACTTTACCGTGGTACGAGGCAAGGCTGTCCTTTGAGCCCGTTGCTCTTTGCCTTGGCAGTTGAGCCGTTAGCTATTGCAATCCGTGGGAGCCGGGACTTTCTAGGCATTCGTAGGGGTGGCATTGAGCATAGGGTTTCACTCTATGCTGATGATCTTTTATTATTTCTCTCCAACCCACTTACTTCATTACCCGCTATACTTAATATTTTGGATAGTTTTAGTAGGTTTTCTGGTTATAAAATTAATCTTAATAAGAGTGAACTGTTTCTGATTAATGAAAAGATTCAAGTTCAGGATTTTGAAAATTTTCCTTTCAAGGTTGTTATTGATCATTTTAATTATCTTGGGATATGTGTCACTAAACAATTTAATTACTTGTTTAAAAATAATTTTCTCCCCTTACTTGACCAGTGCAAGTTAATACTTTCCAAATGGTCCCCATTATCCTTGTCTTTAATTGGCAGAATCAATTCTGTAAAAATGATGTTACTTCCAAAGTTTTTATATTTGTTTCAATGTCTCCCCATTTTTATTCCTAAATCCTTTTTTAAGTCTTTGGACTCTCTGATTACCTCATTTATTTGGAATGGTAAACATCCGAGATTGAGGAAAGTTTTTCTTCAAAGACCCAAATCAGTAGGTGGCATGGCTCTGCCTAACTTTCAATATTACTACTGGGCAGCAAATATCAGGTGCATGTTATATTGGAAACATTTTTATCTGGAACCCAAATCACCAATTTGGATCCTTATGGAGTCACATGTGGACAATCAAACTTCCCTACCGGCAATTTTAGGTTCACCACTTCCCCTTGCTTTGTCTACACTGGGTAATAATAAAGTAGTTCGTCAGTCTCTTAGAATTTGGTCTCAATTCAGGAAAAATTTCGGTCTTCAGTTTTTTTCCATTAGAAGTCCAATTGCCGCAAATCATTTATTTACCCCATCAACTATTGATAGTGCATTTCATATATGGCACAGAAAAGGTTTAAAATCTTTTGCGGATTTATATTTTGATGGTCAATTTGCAAGTTTTTCTCAACTTTCCACCAAATTCGACATCACTTCTACACATTTTTTCCGCTTCCTCCAGGTCAGACATTATGTGCAAACCATGACAAAACAATTCCCTCAAAAACCTTCTGATAATCCTCTAGATGATTTTTTATTAGTTAAACCAACTTCTAAGGGGGTAATGTCAGTTTTATATAATTTAATTTCAAATTTACAATCTTCTTCTCTGGCCGCTATCAAATTGAACTGGGAACAAGATCTTAATTTTACTTTTACTGATGAACTGTGGGACTCTATTCTTGGCCAGGTTCACACTGTATCAATGTGTGCTCGTCACGCTCTTATTCAATTTAAGATTGTACACCGGATGCACCTGTCCAAGGTTAAGTTAGCACGTATTTACTCGGATATAGACCCAACTTGTGAAAAGTGTGGTAGCGCTCCTGGCACTTTGCTTCACATGTATTGGTCCTGCCCTGCATTGATGAATTTTTGGCATTCTGTTTTTATCACTATGTCTGAAGTCCTGCAATATCAAATTAAACTTGATCCATTATGCACCATTTTTGGTGTGGCTCCAGAACTTGTCTTGCCAAGTTTCAAATTAAAAGTATTCAAATTTTCATTATTATTGGCCAGACGTGCTGTATTACTGAAGTGGAAAGACTCTTCGCCCCCTTCACATTTACAGTGGATAAAAGATATAATGTCCTGTTTGGATTTAGAAAAAATCAGATATACAGTCTGTGGCTCTGAAAACAAATTCTATAAATTATGGCGCCCGTTTCTTGATTTCTTTGAAAGACCCACGATTATAGTTTCTGAGTAGCTCATATCCCCTTTACCCCACCCCCACTTCACACACACAATTTTTCTTTGTATTTTTTTTTTTTGTTTTGTTTATTTAAAGGTTTTTGTGCTTTGAAGCATTTACATTTGTTGGCTTTAAGTTCTAGTTTTTTACTGTTTGGTTGAAACAAAAATGAAAATTTCTAATACTTTGTATTGTATTGATACTTCAATTAATAATAATAAAAAGACCTTTGAAAGAAAGCAAACTGAGGTGAACACCAAGGAATAGAATTGGGTCTTTATAAGGGACTTCAAAGTGGAGAGGGACGAGGCCTGTCTGATGTGCAGCAGCAATGAGTTCCATAGCAGTAGCAATTTTTTATCTTCCTCTTCTTGTTGATGGAAAATTTGCCCTGCAGAGAGGCAGGATTACCTTCATAACTTCTGCAGTCGCTTTGTACCTGCCATGGAAATCCCAAAAAGCCTCAAGATGGTGTCAACAACACATCTCAGCAGTGACGAAGGGACAGAGGGTTGGGTGAACTGGATTTCATTAGCATTTAAAGCAAAATGCAGTGAAAACAGGTTGTTTTGAAGATGGCTGCATAAGCTGGGTTGGGCAATTGTGCTACAATATTTAAACCATGAGTTGTTTTGGCCAAAACATGTCACAGACATTTCAATGCTGCCTCTCGAGACAGTGTCAACATGTGGAAAAGGGCATGTCATTGGCACTTTAATGACATGCCCTTTTACTTGAGTGTAATTATAACACAACTTTTACTTGAGTGTAATTATTTGTTCTTCTTCTTCTTCCTCTTCTTCTTCTTCTCCTTTCGGCTGCTCACTTTAGGGGTCGCCACAGCGGATCATCTGTCTCCATCTCACCCTATCCCTTGCATCTTCCTCTACAACACCAACCCTCTCCATGTCCTCCTTCACTACATCCATGAATCTTCTCTGTGGTCTTCCTATTTTCCTCCTGCCTGGCAGCTCCATCTTCAACATTCTTTGTCCAATATTTCCACTATCCCTCCTCTGCACACGTCCAAACCATCACAGCCTTGCCTCTCTTACTTTGTCTCCAAACCGCTCAACGTGAGCTGACCCTCTGATATACTCATTTCTAATTTTGTCCCTCCTAGCCACTCCCAATGAAAATCTTAGCATCTTCAGCTCTGCCACCTCCAGCTCCACCTCCTGTCTTTTTGTCAGCGCCACTGTCTCCAAACCATACATCATAGCAAGTCTCACTACCGTCTTGTAAATCTTCCCTTTCACTCTTGCTGCTACCTTTCTGTCACAAATCACCACTGACACTTGTCTCCACCCACTCCACCCTGTCTACAGTCTCTTCTTCACCTCTCTTGTGCATTTTGCATTGCTTTGGATGGTTGAGCCCAGGTATTTAAACTCATCTACTTTCACTACCGCTACTCCTTCCATCTTCACCGTTGCACCTGCCTCCCTCTCATTCACACTCATGTATTCTGTCTTGCTTCTACTGACTTTCATTCCTGTTCTCTCCAAAGCATACCTCTACCTCCCCAGGTTCTCTTCCACCTGCTCCCCACTCTCACTGCAGATCACAATGTTGTCTGCAAACATCATAGTACACGGAGACTCCTGCCTGACCTCATCTGTCAACCTGTCCATCACCATGGCAAACAAGAAGGGGTTCAGAGCTGATCCCTGATGTAATCTCAACCCCACCTTGAATCCATCCGTCACTCCTACAGCGCACTTCACCACCATCTCGCTGTCCTCATACATATCCTGCACCACCCTCACATAATTCTCTGCCACTCCTGACTTTCTCATACAGTACCACACTTCCTTTCTTGGCACCCTAGCATATGCTTTCTCTAGATCCACAAAGACACAGTGCAACTCCTTCTGACCTTCTCTATACTTCTCCATCAGCACTCTTAAGGTGTGTTCACACCAAACGCAAACAGGCAAATTTTTCGTGCAGCACGATTACATTATAAATCAATGTAAACACGCCAACAGACATGAATAGTGAGATGCAGACAGGCGAAGTTGTCTTTAAAACTTCTGCAGCTGTGTTCAACCTGCTGTGGAAATTCCCAAAATAATGTCATGCTTAGGTTTACATTACCCGATCGGGGGCTCACATGAAAATTTCGTCTCAAGCCTCTAAAACTTCACAGATGATGGGTGTTTACATTGCTAGCTTGCTAGGATGTCCGTGGCCGGAAACTGTGGGTAAATAACTCCAAAATCCTGATTCAGCTGAAGAGTTCCCAGTCCTCCCATCTCCTGGTGAGTGAGTTTCATTTTCTAACTTGTTTACTTTGCACTGGTGACAGCAGAATCTCAAAGCTAGCAGTTAGCTAGCAGACATGTGACTACGCAAATTCGCGCATACTCACGTCTTCCCATTCACTTTGTATGGATTCGCACCACCTGTTCGCATTTGGTGTGAACACACCTTTAGAGCAAACATTGCATCTGTAGTACTCTTTCTTGGCATGAAACCGTACTGCTACTCACTGATTGTCACCTCTCCTCTTAACCTGACTTCAGCAACTACTTCCCATATCTTCGTAGTGTGGCTGATCAACTTGATGCCTCTGTAGTTACTACAGCTCTGAGCATCACCTTTGTTCTTGAAAATTGGTACCAAAACACTTCTTCTCCACTCCTTGGGCATCCTCTCACTTGCCAAGATTGTGTTAAAGAATCTGGTTAAAAAGTCCACTGCCATCTCTCCTAAACATCTCCATACCGCCACAGGTATGTCATCGGGACCAACTGCCTTTCCATTCTTCATCCTTTTCAAAGTTGCACTCACTTCTGCCTTGCTAATCCTCGGGACTTCCTTGTTCACTATCTTTCCTTCATCCATCCTCCCCCCTCTCTCATTTTCTTTATTCATCAGCTCTTCAAAGTACTCCTTCCACCTTCTCAACACACTCTCATCATTTGTTAGGACATAATCATTTCTGTCCTTAATCAACCTAACCTGCTGTACATCCTTTCTAGCTCAATCTCTCTGTCTAGCCAGTTGATACAGCTCCTTTTCTCCTTCCTTAGTGTCCAGCCTCTCATACAACTCACTATATGCCTTTCCCTTTGCCTTTACCACCTCTCTCTTTGCCATGCGCAGATTCCAAATACTCCTGTCTACTTTCTTCAGCTCCCTGATTATCCCACTTTTTCTTTGCTAACCTCTTCCTTTGAATACTTTTCTGTACCTCCTCATTCCACCACCAAGTCTCCTTGTCTTCCTTCCTCTCTCCATTGGATACACCACATACCTTTCTACTCGTTTCCCTCAATACTTTTGCTTTACTTTCCCAGTCATCTGGTAATTCTTCCCTAACACCCAGAGCCTGTATCAGCTCCTTCCTGAACTCTGTGCAACTTTCTTCCTTCTGTAACTTCTCACACTTAATCTTTGGCTCTGCCTTCACTGTTTTCCTCTTCTTGCTTTGCAAAGTCATTCTACAGACAACCATCCAGTGCTGTCTAGTTACATTCTCCCCTGCCACCACCTTGTAGTCTCCTATCTCTTTCAGATTTTTCCTTCTGCATAAGATGTAGTTCATCTGTGTGCACCTTCCTCCACTCTTGTAAGTCACCCTATGTTCCTCTCTCTTCTTGAAGTATATGTTTACCACAGTCATTTCCATCCTTTTAGAAAAATCCACAACCATCTATCCGTCCACATTTCTCTCCTTAAGACCATACCTACCCAGGACCTCCTCATCACCTCTGTTCCTTTCATCTACATGTCCATTAAAGTCTGCTCCAATCACCACTCTGTCCCCCCTGGGAACACTCTCTACCACTTCATCCAACTTACTCCAGAATTCCTCTTTCTCTTCTACCTGACATCCAACTTGAGGGGCATACGCACTGACAACATTCAACATTACACCTTTGACTTCTAGCTTTAAACTCATGATTTTGTCTGACTCCCTCTTTACCTCCTGAACACTCTTCCCATACTCTTCCTTCAAGATTACTCCTACTACATTTTTCTTCCTATCTACACATTGGTAAAACAGTTTAAACCCACCTCCAATGCTCCTAGCCTTGCTTTCCTTCTATCTGCTTTCTTGAACACACAGTATATCTACCTTTCTTCTCTTCATCATATCAGCCAACTCTCTGCCTTTACTAGTCCCTACATTTAATGTCCCTAATCTCACCTCCACACTTTTATCTTTCCTTTTCTCTCTCTCCCTCCTAACACACTTTCCGCCTCTCCTCCTCGTCAGTGTTTGACCAACAGTAATCTAATTTCCACCGGCACCCTGCCGGTTAACAGCACTGGTGGCAGTCGTTAACCCAGCCCTCAACCAATCCGGTATGAAAGTTTTATTCGTCATGATCCACATGTTTGATTTGGCAAAGGTTTTACGTCGGATGCCCTTCCTGACACAACCCTCCCCATTTACCCGGGCTTGGGACTGGCACTAGGAGTACACTGGCTTGTGAACCCCCTGTGGCTGGGTTACTTGAGTGTAATTTCTAACTGCTCTGAACACCTCTGATGTCATGAACCTGGGTTTGGTGGTCCCAAACCCAGTTCTGACCCGTGGCTTTTTGGCCATCTCCCTATTTATTTTCCATCAGGCGCGTCAGGGAGCCCTTTGGGTCCTTTGCTCCCTGATAGCTTGGGCATGCCCCTTCCTCCTGTCAGTGCCATCAGCTGTGTCTCATTATTGGGTGTTTCACACACATGCACACACACTTCATTCATTCCCATTCACACGCTCTTTCACTCACTCATACACACATGTTTCCAATTATGTCCAGTCCACGCTCAGTCACACCGGCGGTCTCTTCCCTCGTTAGTATTATTATTACTTAAATGCTGTGTTACTAGGAAGAGACCGTCGGAGCATTGAGATTCATACACGGCAGCATGTACCTCCGTGTATGCTATTTCCTTCATTACGCTGTCAGCCTGCTTCACCTTCATCCACCGGACTGCCCCGGGTCACTCCTGCACTATAAGTCTAGGTTTGTCTTTCACCCCGTGCCATCTGCAGCTCAGCGGCACTAGGCATTCCCGTTGCCGGGCAGTAGAGCATCCAGGAGGCGTCCCTGTAAGTCTGGTGGCCTTAAGCCAATCATTTCAACTCTCCGTGTTTTGCATGACTGTTTGCTGGACTTCTTATTTTGGGGTTTTATTCAATAAAATGCACAAAACTACTCCTGCACGTGGGTTTTTCATTCCTGTCTTGGTGCGCTGTGTAATGGCGCACCAGCGATCATAACATCTGAGAAACAGCAGGCTGAAGAATTGAAGAGCTTTGAGTAACATTTACTCTGTTACATGTACTGAAGTAACTGAGTATTGCATGATACTTTATAAATCATATTTAGAAACAACTAAACATGGGAAGTTGTTCTCACGGTTCAATATAAGATGTTTTAGATTTCATCAAAGATAAAAGTTTTTGCACTGTGGGAATCTGTCCTCTCAGAAATATACTCTTATTGAGCTAAGTTTAAATGACTAAAAGAGACTTGGTTTTATACTGATTTTGGTATCTACCCCATACTTGATAATTGTTATCATGCCAGAAATTTATCTACAGTTAAAGTCAGGGCATTGATTTCAAGATCTCAAATACAAATGCTTATTCAGTCTTTATAACCAATAAGTAACTTTTGAAATTAAAAATTTGTTTTGTGTAAGTATCAAGGGCAAAAGATAAGCAGGATTAACCGGAGCTCCCAGAGAAAACCCAAGTAAACATGGGGAGATCATGAAAAACTCCACACAGCAGAGCCCTGCAGCAGTTTCAGCCAATAGTCTCAACCACTTTTCAACCGTGCCGCTTTATGATTAAAGCTGTTAAATAATGTGCTTTGATATCTTAATGCAGCAAGCACTAATTCATTTTTCCTTGTGTTTTACATGTCAGGTTCTATTGTTCATCATTGGAGGCTCAGTTTGCTTTTGCACAATGCCAGGTCAACTGTTCCAACTAGCAGAAGCAGCTGAGTTATTCAAGGCTCATCAAAATACCCTTCTCTGTTCCTTTTTTTAAAGTCTAATTTGGATCCGCAATGATTTATGTCTCGCATCTGACGAGAGGTCGGGGCAGACTGTGCGTCACAGTTGCCACCAGAAGAGATGACAAATCTTAAGGGGGGGGGGCATTTGGACTTAACAAAGCAGAACTTAACTAGCAAGGAAGCAGATTTCATAAAGCAGGGATTCCTGGGTACTCATAGTTAAGGACAGAGGTATTCTCTGCCCTATGCAGGTGTTAACTTTCAGAGTTCCTCTGAGCCTGCAGGGGGGAAGAAAGAGATGTCACTCAGTACATTCACACATGGTGCACCATATACTGTAAGCTACATACACAGACCAAGTATACTACCATTTGTTTTTAAAACAAAAAGTAACAGAAGGGAGTAAATTTTGTCGTCATAGCTACTGTCACTATTTTACAAAGTTACTCAGCTCATTCACTGGCCAAGGGATATTCTTGTGAAATTGAAGTTTGGTTGTTTTAATGTAAATTTGTGAATTTAGTCTAGTAAATTAGTAGGAGTGACAGATGGTTTCAAGGTGGTGGTGGGATTACAACAGAGATTGGCCCTGAGCCCCCTCTTGTTTGCTATGGTGATGGACAGGCTGACAGACAAGGTCAGGCAGGAGTCTTCGTGGACTATGATGTTTCTAGAAGACACTGTGATCTGTAGTGAGAGTAGGGAGCAGGTGGAAGAGAACCTGGAGAGGTGGAGGCATGCACTGGAGAGAAGAGGAATGAAAGTCAGTAGAAGCAAGGCAGAATACACGTGTGTGAATGAAAAGGAGGGAGGTGTAACAGTGACGATGCAAGGAGTAGAGGTAGTGAAGATAGATAAGTTTAAGTACCTGGGGTCAACCATTCAATGCAATTGAAAATGAACAACAGAAATGAAGCAGAGAGTGCAGGCAGGGTGGAGTGGGTGGAGATGATTGTTAGGGGTGATTTGTGACAGAAGGATAGCAGTTAGAGTGAAAGGGAAGATTTACAAGACTGTTGAGACCTGCTATGATGTATGTTTTGGAGACAGTGGCACTGACAAAAAGACAGGAGGCAGAGTGGGATGTGGCGATGTGTGAGTTGAAGATGCTAAGATTTTCATTGGGAGTAACTAGGAGGGACAGGATAGAAATGAGTATAGCACGGACAGGCCAGGTTGAGCTGTTTGGAGACAAAGTAAGCGAAGCAAGGCTGAGATGGTTTGGACATGTGCAGAGGAGGGATAATGGATATATTGGACAAAGGATGTTGAAGATGAAGCTGCCAAGCAGGAAGAAAAGAGGAAGACTGCAGAGAAGATTCATGGATGTAGGAGCACAGGGAGAGGGTTGGTGTAAGATGCAAGAGATAGGGTGAGTTCGAGATAGATGCTGTGGCTATCCCTAAAGGGAGCAGCTGAAAGGAGTTTAGTAAATTAATGATTTTTTTTCTTGCAAATTTGCAACATTCTCCTCTAAAATTTTCAAAATTTGTAACTTTATTTTGATAAATATGTGATTGTTTTTCTTGTGAATTTGTCTTTTTACTCATAAATTTGTAACCTTTGTTCTAAATTTCAGACTTTTTCTCATAATTTTGTAACCCTTTTCATCATTAATTTGCTGTTTTTTTTTTAAATCTGTGAGGTTTTCTTTCTCACAAATTTACATTTTGTTAAAAGTATCTTATTGATGGTAAATATTTGACTTGTTTTTTTGCAAAGTTGCATCTTCATCCAAATTTATGGTTCCATTTCATGAAATGATGCCTTTTTAATAAATTCAGGATGTTTTGCTACTTGAGCTGCAGGCCACAGATGATTCCCACCTTGGCTGCTGAGTTGGTGCTAATCGAGATCATTGGACTGCAGGTAATGGTGGAAAAAAATACTTGGACCCACACTGAAGAGGGGGCCCACTGAAAGCACTGAACTGTTGAATTCAAATTAGGCTTTTATGTGAAGAAGGGTCCACAGACGCTGCTATAGCTGGGGCCCAAAATTTGGTGCTACACTCCTGGTGTGATGATCAGGCAAGCGTGCTCCCCCTCCCTTCCAGTTCCTGTCTTCCCGGCTCCGAAGTAATTACCACACCAGCGTGATTGACAAACCTGCTACTTCCTGGTTTTCCAGCGTATTTAAGAGCCAGCATGTGAGGAGTTCACTGCTGGATCATTAGGTTTGCTGCCTAAGTTATTACTGTTTGGGTTGATCTGTGTTCCTTACTCCCTTGTTTTCACTCTCTCCTCAGGTTTGCTGCCACCTCCACGATGTGTACTCCAGGGCTGATCACGCTCGCCTGACCCAAAGACACCGGATGTCCACCCAAGTCATCCATCTTCCCCCTGTTATCCCCTGGTCCCATGCAGTGTCATAATCGGCCCTTTCAGTGCAGAAATAAGACACCAATCGCCTGCTGTGAGTTTGCACATTTAATGATAAAGAACACAAATAGAAGCCACGAAGGATAACTACAAAAGACACAAAATAGCCATGCAGGGAGACTTACAGAAAAGTGCAATCAATGTAACCACGAAGGGTAACTTGCAGTTATACAGGCGAGGCTGAGTACAGAGCTGAGAATAAAACATTAATCAGACGGCGGGATTCCTATCTGCACAATGCAAGGTCGCAGTGAGGAATGAACCCCGCAAGCGAGCTTAAATAATAATTGGGGGAAAACCAAAATGTGAATCAGGTGTGGATGCATAAGATAAGATAAGATAAGATAAGATAAGCCTTTATTAGTCCCACAACGGGGAAATTCCAGGATTGCAACAGCACAGGGATAGCAACACTCAGAGCAACAATCAGAAAGAAGGCAAGAAAAAAAACAAGCAAGCAAGAGCAGCTAATATACATATGTACATATTACTATAAAATATATATATACACACACACACACAGACACACAGTGCAGAGCATTGTAGCTGGATGGAATAAATATATGAATATATGAACACACAGTGCAGAGCATTGTAGCTAGATGGAATAAATATGTAAATATATAAACACCCACAGTACGGAGCATTGCAGCTAGGTGGAATAAATATGCAAGTATATAAACACACACAGTGCGGAGCAATGTAGCTAGATGGAATAATATGTAGATATATAAAAACACAGTGCGGAGCATTGTAGCTAGATGGAATAAATATATAGATATATAAATATAAACACACCCAGTGCAGAGCATTGTAGCTAGATGGAATAAATATGTAAATATATAAACACACACAGTGCAGAGCATTGTTGCTAGGTGGGATGAAACAGCATAACCGTCTATTTAGTTATCCTACATGGTATGTGTGGTAGACTGCAAGTCTAATTTAAAACATTACTGGCACATGCCTCTAGGGGGAACTACCTGTATTGTTCAGCACTACTATTAAGGGGACACATCAGAACAAGAGTGTGAAAACCCCGCGCAGAATCCATGTTCAGTCATATTATGTGTGTTGCAGAATAAACGGCAGAGTTAGCCAAAGAAATAACTCAAGTGTGATCATTGCTACACGGTAGGATATCACACAATTGGCGACGAGGATTAAAAGAAAAAAATCAGCGGCGAGAAACAGAGAACATTGCAAGTGTGGCGAACTCAAGTGACTCCAGTAGTTCGAGTGCAAGTTCAGAGGAGGAAAAACGAGGTTTCCCCACCACGACGAGCAATGGCGGCTGTAATCGGAACGGTAACCCCTTTTGATAACTCGACTCAGTCATGGGAAGAATATGGTGAAATGTTGGACTTTTTCTTCCAAGCTAATGAGATTGAGGAGCCAGACAAAAGGAAGGCTGTACTGTTGAGTGGAGTTGGTGCAACTACTTACAGCTTGTTGAGAAATTTAATAAGCCCTGCATTACCGAAAGATAAAACGTACGACCAGCTTACTGCTGAGCTTCAGAAGCACTTCAGCCCCAAACCGAGTGAAATCGTGCAACGATTCAAATTTAATTCACGCATAAGGAGGAACACTGAGTCCATAGCAGAGTATGTGGCAGAATTGAGGAAATTAACACTGCACTGTGATTACAAAGACTCATTGGAAGAAATGTTAAGAGACAGACTTGTGTGTGGAGTGAATGATGACCGAATGCAACGGCGACTTTTATCTGAAACAAAACTCACTTTTGCGAAGGCTTTGGAATTATGCCAAGCGATGGAAACAGCATCTAAAGATGTGAGAGAGATGCAAGGGAAGCTAACAGAGGACACAGCAACGCATGTTCGTGTGCCTAAGACCCAAGTAGGTGTCCACAAAGTGTTGACTGACAAAACTCAGCACAAATTCCCCAGTTGTTATCGCTGCAAAGGCCAGCACAATGCCGCCGAGTGCAAATTTGCCACTGAGCTGTGTCATAATTGTGGCAAGCGAGGGCACATTAAGAAAGCATGTAGAATAAAGGTGGACAGCGCACAGGTGCTGAAAGCGACAGTTAATGGGCAAAAGTATGAAAACAAGGGCCCAGGAAAGGAACAGCGAGCGAATCAACTGAGAGGGGAGGGAGAAAGTGATACAGAAGACATGGGTTTTCACACAATTTACAACACGTCAGAGGAGCTGACCAAGGTAGCGCCCATCACGCATACCATGAATGTTAATGGAATGAAAGTAACATTTGAAGTTGATACAGGCTGTGGAGTAACCATATTAAGTAAACAGCAATATACACAACTGTGGAAGAAAACAGACACAGCAGAATTAAATCCCTGTTCATTAAAATTAAAAACATACACAGGAGAGAAGCTAGACGTGCTAGGCATGGCACAAGTGAAGGTGCAGCACGAAAACAAAGAAAAGGACTTACCTGTAGTAGTAGTTGGGAGCGAAGGACCAAATCTACTAGGGCGAAGTTGGCTACAAGAACTGGCCATGATTGATCAGTTGGTGAATAAAGTGGAATCTCAGCCCAAATTGCAGCTGGAGGAGATCCTCGAAAGACACGCTGAGGTGTTCAAAGAAGGCGTAGGACAGCTAAAAGGTGTCACTGCAAAGATTAATGTGGATAAGGAGGCCCAACCACGATTCTGCAAACCCCGACCGGTACCCTATGCAGTCAAGCCACTGGTTGAAAGCGAGCTACAGAGGCTGCGGGATGACAAGATCATTGAGCCAGTGCAGGTTGCAGAATGGGCGGCGCCCATAGTCCCAGTGAGAAAGCCGGATGGCTCCATTAGAATATGTGGAGATTACAAACTCACTGTCAATCGAGCATCACGGGTGGATCAGTATCCAATTCCTAAAGTGGAGGACCTCTTCGCACAGCTGAACGGCGGCCGACACTTCACGAAATTAGACATGAGTCACGCCTACCAACAAGTAGTCCTGGAAGAAGAATCAAGAAAGTATGTAACCATCAATACACACAAAGGCTTATATACCTACACACACTTACCATTTGGAGTAGCTTCCAGTCCTGCTATATTCCAGAGAACTATGGAGGGCATCCTAGGTGGAATTCCGAATGTTGCCATTTATTTGGATGACATCCTTTGTACAGGACCAAATGAACAAGAACATCTGAAAACGCTGAAGGAAGTGCTTCAACGGTTGGAGAAAAGCGGTCTGAGGTTGAAAAGAAGCAAGTGTGAGTTCATGGGAAAAGAGGTGGTGTTCCTAGGCCACAAGATCAACGCCAGTGGTCTACACCCTCTAACAGACAAAGTGGAAGCCATTGCGGAGGCACCTGAGCCACAAAATGTTACTGAGTTAAAAGCCTACCTGGGCTTGTTGAACTATTACCATAGGTTCCTCCCAAAGCTCTCCACGCTGCTGGCACCATTACATACCTTACTTAAGAAGGAAGAAAAATGGTCATGGGGGGTCAAGCAGCAGAAGGCGTTTGAAGAGTCCAAAGCGCTACTTCAGTCCTGTAGTGTGTTAGTGCACTATGATTCAAACAAACCACTCATCCTGGCGTGTGACGCATCACCCTACGGTGTGGGTGCTGTACTCTCTCATCGTATGGAGGATGGCTCAGAGAGACCCATAGGGTTCGTCTCAAGAACTCTTAGTGCAGCTGAGAAAAACTACTCCCAGCTAGACAAGGAGGGCCTTGCAGTAGTATTTGGTGTAAAAAAATTCCACAAATACCTGTACGGGAGACAGTTCGCTATAGTGACTGACCACAAGCCACTAATTTCACTGTTCAGTGAAATGAGAGCCATACCCCAGATGACATCTCAGAGAATTCAGAGATGGGCCGTTACATTAGCAGCGTATGAGTACACCATCGTTTACAAAGCCGGACGGGACCATACAAATGCTGACGCGATGAGTAGGCTACCCTTGGATGGAGGAAGAGACAGCACGCCTGAGGAGGAGGAGAGAGTGCTATTGTTTGAAGATATCGGCGTGCCCCTGGTGAACGCACAACAAATAAAGAAGTGGACAGACAAAGACCCTGTTCTAGCAAGAGTGCGAGAATACATCTTGCGAGGATGGCCGAAGATGAACAGTCCTGAGTTCATTCCCTATGCCCGACGACAGGATGAGCTCAGCACCCAGGAAGGTTGTATCCTGTGGGGAGGACGCGTGGTTGTTCCACCACCTGGTAGGAATGCCTTACTGCAACAACTACACCAAGCACACCCTGACATCACTCGCATGAAAGCGTTGGCGAGGAGTTACATGTGGTGGCCCAACATGGATGCAGAGGTGGAGGCGCTTGTGAAGTCATGTGCGGCATGCCAGGAGAACAGGAACAGTCCTCCAGCAGCCCCACTACATCCCTGGGAAGTTCCAGATAAACCATGGAGAAGAATTCACATTGACTACGCAGGTCCATGGATGGGAAGAATGTTCCTGATCATAGTTGACGCATACTCAAAGTGGATCGATGCATATTCTGTGAGTAGCTCTACTTCTACTGTTACCATTGAATGTCTTAGAAAGAGTTTCAGCCAACATGGGCTACCTGAAATCATAGTATCAGATAACGGTACATGTTTTACGAGTGAACAGTTCCAAGAGTTTTCTGAAAAGAATGGCATACGTCACATCACGACTGCGCCATACCATCCTTCTTCTAACGGCTTAGCCGAGAGGGCCGTGCAGACATTCAAGTCACTCATGAAAAAGATGACAGGAGACTCTATTGAAACCCGAATGTCGAGAGCTCTGTTCAGCTATCGAATAACACCCCAATCTACAACTGGCAAGTCACCAGCTGAGCTGTTGTGTGGAAGGAAGTTGAGGTCAACATTTGACTTAATACATCCAGACTTCAGAAACAAAGTGCATGATAAACAAGAGAAACAAAAAGGTTATCATGACATGCATGCTAGAGAGAGAATACTGAGAGAAGGAGACGTGGTCTACACCCGCAACTTTGGCTCAGGACCAGCCTGGGTACCAGGAGAAATAACAGAAAAGACAGGCCCTGTGTCATTCAAGGTGACATTAGGTCATGGACAAGTGGTGAGGCGACACATCGACCAAGTTCGTGGTAGGAGCTCCATTCCCCTGCCGATGGCACCAGAGGTGTTGTCTGACACCCATTCTGAGGAGAGCATCAACGAACCACCACTTCAGGTGATACCTGAGGTACCCGTCTCTGCAGATTCTACGGGCAGCACTGCAGCAGCCGAAACAGTGGAGCAGTCTGAGTCTTCACCTGCAGTTGGCTCACCCGCCGTGAGAAGATCTCAGCGAGCTAGGAAAGCTCCAGACTACTTGAAGGACTATACTTAGTCAGTAGTGAGTTCCCCAGCCACAGGACAAGAATGCGTCCTGGAACCTCACTGGGATGCGGTAGTCAAACCAAATCCCCAGTTAGACTGTTATGTGTGTTATACATGTAAAAAAAAAAAAAAGAGAAAGAAATTATGTGTATGGCACATGTGTTTAAGAAGTTAAAAGTAACTGTGATTGTTTAGGGTTAAATGGGAGTTCCAGGATGTCTAGCATAATTGGCTAGTGTAATTAAAAGTAGTTTAATCTAGAGGGGAGGGATGTGGTAGACTGCAAGTCTAATTTAAAACATTACTGGCACATGCCTCTAGGGGGAACTACCTGTATTGTTCAGCACTACTATTAAGGGGACACATCAGAACAAGAGTGTGAAAACCCCGCGCAGAATCCATGTTCAGTCATATTATGTGTGTTGCAGAATAAACGGCAGAGTTAGCCAAAGAAATAACTCAAGTGTGATCATTGCTACACGGTAGGATATCACAGTATGATTATGTGCCCATACATATTCTCACCCTCCATAGCGACCGGTATTTTCCTAGTTGTATGCCGGAGAGGACCATTGTGTAAGTCTATTGCATCCTTTGCATTCAAAAAACTATTAGTTTGTTACGTCTTTTTGCTATCTCTGCGAGCAGCCCTGCTTAGGTTGTACAGTCTGACAGCCGTTGGTAGGAAGGACCTACGAAACCTCTCGGTTGTGCACCTGGGATGATGTAGTCTGCTGCTAAATGAGCTCCTCAGTGCATCCAGTATGTCCTGCATAGGGTGGAACTCGGACTCCAGCAGAGATGACAGTTTAGCCACCGTCCTTCTCTCTCCTATCTCCTCCATCGGATCAAGGCGCTGCCCCAGGAAGAGAAGAGGAAGTGTGAAGAGGAAGAGGAAGAGGAAGTGTGATCCTCGTTATCCAACTTTTAAATTCCCGTTGAATGGTCACATTGAATGATCTGGGTCTTCCCATTCATTAAGAGCGATATTAGCCCCGCCTTCCAAGTAGAGGCAGCAAGCGCGCACTCGGGTTTCGGTCTTTCACGATATGAGAGCGGACGAGAGAGGTTGTGGGCGGCCTGGTTCACACTGATACCTCTTCTTGGTGAGTTTCATTCAGAAAGATGCTATAAATGGATCTAAACACTCTCCAAACGCTAATTTGCAACCTTTATTATCCTAAGTTGACGGGAGCACGAGCGTGAGGGGCATTGTGGCTGTGTCCTTTGCTGTGTTCACACTGATACCTCATCTTGGTGAGTGGAAACCAAACAATACATGCTAATGTTAGCATTACGCTAATGCTAATCGCGAGTGGATTTTTCCTGTTTAAAAGCAATGGAAAAGGCTGTCTTTGTGTCTGTATGGTTTTCCTAAATGTGATTTCAGTTCCTAACAGTATGCTGAAGTACTTTTAGTTCTTATGCACTATTTCTGTCAAATGAAATGTGTAGGTTGATGCTAAAAGCACATGGTGTTGGCCCCCTATGTAAAAGCATAGGTTATGCTAAACCCAGTAGCTCAGACCGGGTTTTACTGATTTTTAAAAGGGAATATTGGAAGCTATGGGACAGTATATTCCCTGGTTATGTGGTAAATTAATTGTATTTCATTTCATGATTTACAGAGACAAGGTTAGAGAGGATTAATCATAATTTCATGGTTAAATGATGTAGAGATGAACAGAGGAATTCATTTAATTGGTTACATGAAAAAAGGGTATTTCATGTGCTACCAGAGAGATTGTGAGAAAAAGAACACATGCATGTAAGATGTAAGATGTGAAATGTAAGATATTACTATATTGCTGGATTGTGATAATAGTAATATGAGAGAAGAAATTAAACACTAAGCTATGGTGTTATATAAGAAGGGATTGGAAGATGAATTACTCTAGCTGTAAACAATAACACCGTTATTGTTGTGCAGGCTAGGTTTTTTTTGGTTGCCGATCAAGAACCTTCTGGATCCTGGATTCTCTCCGAATGGAGATGGCAAGCCTGACCCGAGACTGAACCGAGATTGAACTGAGATCTAACCAAGATCTCGACTGAAGAGCATCCTTCCTCTCTCCAGTGCCCAAGATTCAAAGTGGTAACAACCCTAGTCGCCGCTTTAAAAGAGGAAAAGAAACCTGAGCCTGGAGATACAAGATATCTTGACTGGTCAAACGACTAAACCAAACGGACAAACAAACACTGAGCTCAGTAGGACATCTTTGGGGTTTTATTTCATACCGGCCGTTGTTATATTTGTATAGCTGTAAATTGTCTGTATATATTGCTCACTTTATCCCTATAAATAACAACCATTATTGCTCATTTCCTGCATCCAGCTATTTCATTCCACATTCACTTTAATTCCCTATTGTAACCCTTACGAACCTAGCAACTGGTCTACACTTAATTATTTCCCTTACCTAATTAACATAAGGCAAGGGTTACACATAATAGATGAAAATCAAGAACAAACACATACACAGAAAGAGTGGCAACCAAGAGACCCGAGCACGGCACTGACCCACGCTTGGCATCATGGCAATGCCCCTCCCTTAAGGGGTGGAGCCAAGACACCCCACCGTAACATCAAAAGGGATGAAAGTACACCACCACCACCCCAACAGCATGGCATCATGACACGCAGGAGTTCCTTGCCGGGATCCTCTGCTCACAGTAGTAAGAGTGTTCTCTTTTTCTTTAGGCCCTTTTCCACTAGTACCCACTCAGCCCTACTCTATTCTACTCTACCCGGTTTGTAGGGTTTTCCATTAGTACCTAGTACCTGGTACCAGATACTTTTTTCGTACCTATTCCGGGGGGGTACTAACCGGGCTGAGTCGGGCTGAAAATGTGGCGTCAACAGACTGCAGGCCACTGATTGGTCAGGGCGTAACATCATGAAAGCACCCGTCTTCTGCAGAATCTCCAAACTGCCATTTGCAAAAGTTCACTGAGTAAACATGGTCAGCGAGTAAACACAATATTAATAGAGATGGCTTCGCAGGTTTCGTGGAAATCTACACCGTGGTCCAACGAAGAGGTGCGGACTTTTCTGTGCTTGGTGGCTGATAGTATCCAGAGTGACATGGAGCGGCCCGCAACGAAACAGGTGGCATTCCAGGATACAACCGGACTAGGGAGAAGCTGAAGATGAAAGTGAGAGAACCACGGATGGTGAGTGTTTTGTGATATTGTGCATCTTTTTGCTTATTTATCCTACTGGTGGCAAGCTCACTTTTTTTGAGCAATACAACGCTGTTCTGTGCAGGCTAACGAGTGTTAGCGGGGAGCGCTAGCTAGCTAGTAGCCAACTCTGCTGATTCGCGTTTGCTTTGTCTGAAGTATTCGCTTGTGAGAGAAAAACAATGAATATGTTAATCCTGGTTAAAGTCCTGGTTTGTGTACATGTTGCACTTTGGTGCTGTCCATTAAGTTGTGTGTATTTTCTTACTAGAATCTGTTTCCACATGCCAGGGGTCCGCCTCCCTCAGTATGTTGTGTTGATATGGATACAGGTCAAGAGGACACCAGGCTCCAAAATCTCAACATATACAAGTGCATTTTCAAACCAGTGATTTATAAAGTGATTCATATAGTTTCCTAAAGCCTCATAATAGACCCATATACCTATTCTGTGGATTTTCCAAAAACAGTGTTGTAACAGAGTTGTCGTGCTGTTTCTGTTTCAACATAAATCCCTGGATTGAAAATGTACTTGTACATGTACAGAGTGGATCCTGGGGTGCTCACTTGTCAGGGAAACGAAGCATTTTTGTCACATCCCACCACTGGCTTTCACAAATGTATTTCCCTAATATATGTTTTGAACTTGCTTCCTCTAGTGGAGGTTCTGCCTCTAATAATCTCTCTCTGCTCTTTTCCCGTAGGCTGCGTGCGCTCCAGCGGGCACCTGTTTTTGTGTTTAAATTTAAGTGTGTGTTTTTGTTGCGCTGTTCTTTAGTTGTGCTCTTTATTTAAGTTTGTGTATTTTTAGTTGGTCTTTTCATTAAAGTGGTGAAACTTGTACATCTGAGTCCGAGTGTTCATTTGGTGTGGTAGCTCTGTGTTTGAGCCTTTCTCTTGAATTGAATCATGACACCTGGTGCAAATATCAATAAAGACAAACCATCTCTGGCCTAAGGATATGCCAATAGCAGTGTTTTCTGCTTATAATTACTTTCTTGGTTTAAAGTTAGAAAAGTTAAGTGCAATCAAAATTACATTAAATTACATTTTAGGTTTATTGGCAAAATGTATTTTTTCAGGTGTTTGCAATAAACAAATTACACACAAACAGTTTAAATACTTAAAACTAATATTACAAGGATTTTATCTAAATTCAACATTAAATCCAACTTTCAATGACTGCTGCAGTCTCAGAATTACTCAACCCCCTGAATAGAATTCCTCATAAGAGCACACATTTGCAAATCAGGTGTGGTCTCAGGCACACCTGATGCAACCAATCGAGGGCTTCATTAGTTGCATCAGATGTGCTTGAGATAGAATACCTCAAATACCTGGACTGTTGACAATGACGTTTGATTGCGTGTTAGAAATATGGCTAAGTCAAGAGAACTGTCCAATAAGTTCAGAGAAGAGATCATTGCCTTGCACAAACAAGGAAAAGAATACAAAAAGATAGCAAAGGGACTGAATGTTCCTAGAGATACAGTTGGAAGCATAGTTTGCAAGTTTAAAGTTAAGGGAACAGTGGCTACACTACCTGGATGTGGTAGAAAGAGGAAACTATCAACAGCTGCCTCCAGAGTCCTGCGGAGGCAGGTGGTCAGAAACCCCCGACTGACTGCAGAAGACCTGCTACAACATTTGGTAGCAGCAGATACTGAGGTTTCAGTTTTCAGTAAGGTGCATACTAAATGCTAAAGGGCGGGCTCCATGCCCCACCTCCAAGACATATGTTACTGCTGACCCAAAAGCACAAACACAGTCTGGTCCAACTTGCTCAAAACTATATAAATAAGCCAAAGAGGTTTTGGGATTCTGTTCTGTGGAGCGATGAAACAAAACTGGAACTTTTTGGGCCTATGGATCAGCATTTTTTCTGGAGGAGGAAGAATGAAGCATATGCTGAAAAGAACACCCTGTCTACAGTGAAGCATGGTGGTGGCTCAATGATGCTCTGGGGCTGCTTCACTTTCTCTGGCACTGGAAACCTGCAGCATGTGGAGGGCAAGATGGATTCAGTCAAGTACCAGGAAATCCTGGGAGAAAATGTCATGCCGTTTGCAAGGAAGCTTAAGCTTGGCTGTTATTGGACCTTCCAACAGAATAATGATCCCAACCATACCTCATAGTTCACTAAGGCTTGGTTTCAGAAGAAGTCCTGGAAGATCCTAGAGTGGCCATCACAGTGACTGATTTGAAAAAGGCGGTTGCAGCATGCAAACCCAAGAATAGTGAACTGGAGGCCTTTGCCCATGAGAAATGGGCTAAGATTCCTCAGGAGTGCTGCAAGAAGCTGGTGTCTGGCTATGCATCACATTTGCAACAGGTCATAACATTAAAGTGGCATTTTGTGTTAAATTTGGAGAAACCACTTGTAATACTGCGTTGTGCTATCTAATTTTTTCTTGTTTGATTTGTTTATTACAATCAACTGCTAATTTGTACATTTTGCCAATAAACCTAATTTGCAGCGGTGGTTAAATAATTCTGATTCCAACTGTATCACAATAAAAAAAAAAACTCTTTTGGAATCTTTCCTTCAAAACACCCATTTTGGGGGCACTTTCTAACAGTTGCCTATTTGATGAATGGAGAGTGAGAGGGGTTTGTGGTTTGGTTTCTTTCACAAATGTGCAGCGTTCTTGGCCTTGTGGCTGCCAGTAGCTGAAATTAAACAAAGCTCACTGTAATGAAAAAAATCAGCTTCCTTAACTAAAGAATGAAAACACACAGGAAATGTTGCTGAACCAGGCTGCTACAGGTTGTTGTTTGTCTTTTCTATATGAGATTTTGTTGTTATGTTGTACAAAGAAATGCTTATTTACAACATGCATTTTTTTACATTATTTATGTTCTCAAGGTAGTTAGTTTGCATGTTATTTTAAAGTACTTTACAGTGCATGACACTACTCATCTTCTGAGCTTTAGAAATTAACATTCATACTTTACCAGTTTCATTTTCTTGCAGTAGCACATTTAACCATTAGATTATCTACTTTTCTGAAATGTCTCCTTATACATCTTTGTAATAAATGATGTACTGGGTTTTTTCCTCTCTTTAAAAACTGATGACTTTAGACACTATGCATGTATGTTTATAAAACTTGCCAAATGCCAAAATAGGAGCTTTACATTCCTGGTGGGTGGTTAAGCAAGACAAAAAAGTTTTAGTATAGTTTTACAGTAATATTATCCAACATCAGAACTTTGGTAAATACCCAGTGAACAAGACAACTCCAGACACAATGCTGATTCATCATCCGTCACACTACAGACATTAAATGCAAACACTGTTTTTTAAAGCTGCTCCAATATTTTCTTCCTTCCCTTTTTTTTTTTTTTGTTCCTCAGTAATCTCAGACAGTTGTAAATCATAAAATGTCTATAGGGGTGTGAAGATGCACATTTTAAGTCATGCTATTTAAAACTGCATGACAAAAGGCTTGCATTTTGACATTTTGGATCTCAGACTTGCATATTTAATTATTGCATGCAGCACTCAATGAAGTGACTACACATATTTTTTGTTGTTAAAAATATTCTCTTTCTCCTTTCATATATGAATCATTTCATATTAATTTACAATAAGAATCTACAGCTCTGGAAAAAATTTAACAATTTTGTTTTATTCTCTAACATATACTGAAAACAACTCATCCAAATTCCAAGTCAGAATATCATAATTTAGAGCATTTATTTACAGAAAATGACAACTGGCCAAAACAAGAAAGAAGGTGTTGCTTTTAGATGTTCTTTTTATGTCCTTTCAGATCAAATAACACAAAGAAAACAAGTTTGGATTCATTCTTAAACATTACAATACTCAAGTTTCATTTTACTTAACCTTTATTTATACAGGAGTGTTCCACTGAGAGACGGCCTCTTTTTTTTTCAAGGATGCCCTGTTCACATTCCCAGTTACACATTCACACCAGGAAGCTGCCCAGTACAACCACAGACTGACCTGTGGCCACTGAGCAGCTCCAGTGGAGCAGTTGGAGTTAAGGGCCTTGCTCAGTGGGGTTAAGGAGGGTGGGCCAAGCACTGCTATTTTATCTGTCCCACCCAGATCTGATCCTGCTGGTCCAGGGATTGAATCAACGACCTTCCGCTCACCAGTCCACATCCCTAACCACTACCCCTTAACTTAGGACAATCTCAGAAATCTATATTTGTGTAATAACTGTTGATTTTTATTCACAGATTTCATGCATCATGCCATGCTTTAGATGATCACCTAATCATTGACGTGTGCTTGTGCTGGAATTCAATAGATACTCAAACTGAATGGCTGCCATACATGTAGAGATGCTAAAAGACTTTGCAGTGGTCTCTTATTTTTTTCCAAAGCTGTAAAAAGTGCATTCCTTTCCTATACAGACAGTGGATAGCTTTCCCTTTAGCTGTCAGTGTTAATTTATTCTTTAAAGAATAAAACAGGAGATTCATTTTAAAATAAACTCCCAGATCAATCCCTGACTTTCCTGCCATATTACTGAACGTCCCACATCTAGAACTGGAGCCAACAATGAGTTTATGCACGTATCAACACCACATCTTTAATATGAAGTTGCTCTCTTGAAGCATTGCTCATGTCAGGTGACACAGTCTTTTCCAAAATCCACATGCAGGTGATTTATGCCTGTATATATAGCACTTCCCTGTCAATATTACAGCAAGCGGGAAGCATGTCAGAAGTTGGAAACTGTGAGCAACATGGCAATAGAGATCTGTAGCCAGCCAGGCATGGTGGGATGTATTACATGGAGCCTCTTCATATTGTGTGATTTATTCAATACAGGGTTAAATGCATCCCTCTTAAATTAACAGCTATACAGACAGAAACACACTCAAGTTGCATGATTCTCATACAAACAAAGGAAAAACATTTTTGCCCAAACTAAAAAAAAAGTCACTGCATGGAGGTTTAGATTAAGCACTAAATGGTAAGAAAACCTAAGACTGCAGTTTTTCCCGTACAGATATTGTAGTTATCATAATACAGTCAACATGAATTGCTTAGATCATATGTGCAGTTAATTTTCATTTAATTTAAAACTAGGTTTGACTGCTGATTAGACCTTTAACACAATCACACTGCATGCCAGACATACTTGAAAAATTTATAAAATGGATGAATACCAATAAACTCCTTTGATTTTAAGATCCCTGGTTAGTAGAGACAAATATCAACACACAGTGCAGACTATTGTACAAACTCATTTGGTGATGACAAGACAGATACAGCAGATACAAGTAAGGGATCTTTGGTATGAACTTGATAATATGAGGCGATGAAATGTGACATTGTGGTGATAACAGGTGGCACTCCACCCAGGGCTTGAGGTTGGGGGGGAGGGGAGGTGAGAAATGGTAATAGTGAAGAGAGGAGCGGAGACAATGAGGGGCGCTGTAGCATTAGGGGGTTTTAGACTAGACAAGAGGTGTCTTTGCCCCCGCTGAGACAGGGTTCACACCTGGTCACCGGGGCACGAAAGTATGGTAGTAAGTCATGCTCTGTGTACTGTATGTTGATGTGTGTACATGCCTTGTGTCCTGTATGTTAATGTTTCACACTCTGGATCCCAAAGACGGGAATAAAGAGTATAAAAGTGATCGCCTTGAGACCCAGGGCAGTCTGTTTGTATCTGTTGGAGGAGAATAAAGTTCTGTATCGTCAGCTCATTGCCTCGTCTGATTTCTTCCTCCACATTGGTGACGTTAAGACGTGAAATGGAGAACGAGCCGAGCACCTCCGCGGAAACACTCCCGCGGGAGCCACACACCACTGCCTGCACCGTCATGGTCAGGCTCCCAGACTTTTGGCTCCACAATCCGGCCGCTTGGTTTTTGCATATGGAAGCCCAGTTCGCCCTCTACGGAATCTCTATGGACGACACCAGATACCATCATGTGGTAGCTGTGCTGGACGTGCGCGCTACGGAACAAGTCATGAGCCTGTCCAAGACCCACCAACCCAGGGTAAATACGACACTCTCAAGCGGATGCTGCTGCAATGTTATACCCTTTCGGATGGGGAGAGGCAGGAAAACTCCTCACACGCTCAGAGTTAGGTGACAGATCAGCTGTGGACCTTATGGAGAGCATGCTCGCGCTAAAGGGTAGGGATGATGGATCCTTCCTGTTCACCCACCTTTTCCTCAGGAACCTACCAGCTACAGCACGGGCGATCCTTGCTAACGCACCGCTGCTGGTGACCAGGAACTACTGCGTGCTGGCACAAGAGGCAGACCGCATCATCCTGGCAACCAAAGCTCTCAGCGTGCACGCAGGGACACTGGGATCGACAAAGGAATCCAACGAGGTCAAGGAGCCAATGGTGGTGGCAGGGACGGCCACCAGGAGACGCAGGAACGGGACACTCTGTTTCTATCACCGGCATTTTGGCGCAGAAGCACAATGTTGTCTGCCGCCGTGCCACTTCAAGAAGCTGAGAAACGGCACAGCCAGCAGTCAGTAGCAGCTGCTGTCATACCCAGCTCTAGGGAGCCGCGCAATAAGAGCCAAGGGCGAGCCAGTGAGTCGAGATGTTTTATTAAGGGTGAGGGATAAGGGATGAGGAGAGCACAGATACTCATACAGACGTACATTCACAGGTTGCACAGCGCAGGGGTAGGTAGCTTGTACCGGACATAGGGGTAACAAGGCGTGCATACTCACAGCGGGTTACAAACACAGGAATGCTGCAAGGGGAGTAGAGGCTGACACCAGACGAAGGGGCTTCAGCCTAGCAGTGCTTATGTCGCAGCCCCGAGTCATCGAGGCTGCTCCTATTTATTCTCATTGGCAGCGCCCCAGCTGATGAGGACTAATTGGCCCCAGCCGTCCGTAATGCTGCCAGCTGGGAGCCTGCTGAGACGCTGCTCAATGGGAAGCAGGGATGAGGGAAAACATGGGCTGAGCGCCGAGACAGCATCTCAACCCATGGTGACAGAGCCCCCCCTCAAGGTCGGGCTCCTGAACGACCAGAAACATCCCAGCCCCCCCCCCCCCCCCACCTAGGGCGGGAGGAAGGGAGGCAGGGCCGGAGGGGACGAAGCAAAGGGGAACACCAACAGGCCAATGTAGGGTAACAGGGCAAAAGAAAAACCCAAACACAGTACTCTACATCGCACCAAAAAAAAGAAAAAAAAAAACCAGGGCACAGATGGGGAGAAAAACTGGGTCAAAACGCCGGTTACACACTACTCAGAGAGTACCAACAATGCGTGACCCAGAGCAAGGGAGAAAAAAAAAAACCACTAAAAAGGTAACAGGGCAAAAAAAACCGCTGAGAATGGTTAATAAAGGGAAAACACAATACACAGCGCTAATATATATACATACACACAGTCACCAAGAGAAGTGAAGGTGACTGGAACCAATGGACAATTAGAGAGCATGGTGTTAAGGAAAACAAAGCGCATGACTCTATAATGAACAAACAGGGCACAAAAAGGAAATGCTGAGTGCGGGCAAAGGAAAACCCACACACACGAATATATAAATACCCACAGTCACCTAAAGAAGTGAAAGTGACTGGAGCGACGGACAACTGCAGAGTATGGTCTGATAGGAAACAAAACATAACTCTACAATGCAAAAACGAGGCTAAAAACATGGTACAAAAAGTAAAATGCTGAGTACGAGGGATGGAAAACACACAGCACTATAAATACATATCCACCAACAGGACAAAATATTACACCCGAGGAGTATGGCAGGCAGAGTCAAAAAATGGCCGAGATGGCTCCGGAGATCTCCCCGCCCATTGTCCAGTTGGCGAACCAGGGGAAGAGAAATGTTCGGACGGCGAACTCCGGACCCAGATCCCAGGAATCCAGTCTACCGGCAGCCGAACCAGGCCGCCCAAAGGCAAACACAGACCAGTGGGGGGAACCAGATCACCGAACCGAAAGTTTTGTGGGTCGGGTCGTCGACCCGCATCACTCAACCACCAGGACCGTTGAGACGGACGAAGGGTCAGAGCGGATCCCGGTGGAAGAGGCTCAGGGGAGAGCCGATGATGAGGGCGACGGGCGTCAGGCCGCAGGGAAACGGCCACCTCCTCACCGGACCTGGACAACACTGGGGCAGCACCCACGTCGGACCCCGATCGGGCCTCAGGCGAACCCACGTTGGACACTGCACCAGAACCGACCTCCAATGTTGAACCTGGACCCTCCAGCACCACGAGGAACAGCAACTCCTCGCCGGTGACCCTGGAAGAAGGCTCAGAAGAGAAAACAGAACCGGGATCAGGATCACCGGCAGCGCCAGAACCCGGCGAGACGAGCTCAGACGCAGCGGACGGCTGCACCCGGCTCATCTCCCCTAGAGATAGGCTGAAGTGCTCAAAGAAAAAAAGGGAGAAAAGAAAGGAGAGCACTCGTCTGATCTCGGGTTCTGACGCCGTCCAGGACTGCGAAGATCCAGGATCCGTCGTCAGGAGGTCGTTGTCAGGCTCCCATCCAGCCGCGTCGGGCCCCGCAGCCAGCACGATGGTCAGCGCAGCTTGAGATTCCTCCAGCTCCGGTAACCCCGCCGACGATCCACTCGGCGTGAAGCCAGAAGAATCTCGTCCCGCTGGACCAAACCGCTCCTCCGTGGAGACCCGGGGACGCTCAGTCGTCGGCGCAGACTCCACGCAGCAGTCAGTCCCCCTCCTCCGTCCGCAACTTAGCTGCGGAACCACAGGCCCTCTCCTTATCCCACCACGTTGACCCGGAGCCGGGGATCGCTCGGCGGAGAGAGACACAGAGGATGCAGGATTAGGAGCACAGGTTACAGCAGGTGGGGGCAGTTCAGGGAGCTGCGAACCCTGAACTCCTCCTCCAGGAATGTGACAGAGCAAATCATTAAACAGATGTGACAAAACTATGACTTGCCTGCCTCCTGGAGGTTGAGTATCGCCTGCTGTAGTGGATACTGCTTCTTCCTCTCCCCGCCCGGCGATAACGGAGGACCCCCCGGGAATTCGTCTGAGGATCGCTCGCGTTGTCTCCAGCAGAGAGCTCACCAGGCCGGGATTCCAGGCACACACAGCGGTCAGGAAGCGCGTCGAGGAGGAGGGGGAAACAGCCGGGGTGAGCCAGCCCAAATGTCCAGGAATGACAGCGGGGGAATGAGGCTCAGGGAACGAGGCTGTGGAATCTCCACACTGACGAGACGAGGAGGTGGCAGCTGCGTGGGGGAAACGGTCCTGGCGATGGCCCAGAACTGGATCCGGACGAGGTTCGTGCAGAGGTGACTCGGCGATGTGATGACGGCTATTCCCAGGGGACGAAGCGAGGGGGGAACCCAGGATTCGCCGCTCCAGATTGGAGATCGAGGCGAGGAAGGCGTCGAGCACGGGAAAGCTTCGTAGCCCTGGAGTCCTCTCCATCAATCTCACTGCCGCCGCCACATACCTGAAGATGGTAACAGGACACACAGTAGAGCTCGCGACAGCCACTCGACCCCAGACATAACTGCTGTCAGCTGCGGCTCCTTGAAGGGAATCCTGAGTGACGTGGCACAGGTCGGGGGAAGCCCTCTGGTCGGCGCGAACTCCCAGACTGGAATAGCGGCAGGAACGGGATTCCGAAGCGGGGGGAAACGTCGCCCACTTCGGCTTCCTGCCGGGATTTCCATCCAACCCGCGGAGCTTCTCTCGCTGTGCACCTGTGGCGTCTATCCTGGCACTGTCCTCCAGATGGTACACAGAATGAGGGTAACTGTCCAGGAGTTCCTCAGCACGGTCCGGATGCCAGCGTCTCGCGTTGGAGGCGTCGTGCAGGGTGAAGAGCGTCCCGTCGACAGCCTCCGAGATGGACCTCAGCTCGTCGCCCTGGCGCCGGAAGTGACTCCTGGGAAACGGCATGCTAGCAGCGCTGACACCCGGACAGAAAGGTACAATTCCACGGCGACTCACGGCCGCCGGTAACTCGCTTGGCTGCGACATACTGTCATACCCGGCTCTAGGGAGCCGCGCAATAAGAGCCAAGGGCGAGCCAGTGAGTCGAGTTGTTTTATTAAGGGTGAGGGATAAGGGATGAGGAGAGCACAGATACTCATACAGACGTACATTCACAGGTTGCACAGCGCAGGGGTAGGTAGCTCGTACCGGACATAGGGGTAACAAGGCGTACATACTCACAGCGGGTTACAAACACAGGAATGCTGCAAGGGGAGTAGAGGCTGACACCAGACGAAGGGGCTTCAGCCTAGCAGTGCTTATGTCGCAGCCCCGAGTCATCGAAGCTGCTCCTATTTATTCTCATTGGCAGCGCCCCAGCTGATGAGGACTAATTGGCCCCAGCCGTCCGTAATGCTGCCAGCTGGGAGCCTGCTGAGACGCTGCTCAATGGGAAGCAGGGATGAGGGAAAACATGGGCTGAGCGCCGAGACGGCATCTCAACCCATGGTGACAGCTGCGACTGCTGGCGATGGAGAAGCTATTCTTCATTGAGGGCATATGTTCTGGGAGACGTTTTCTGGTGGACTCCGGCTCCCGGAAAAGCCTCATTTTGCCGGTCAGCGCAGACTGGCTGGCAGAAGGCAGTGGCCCAGCCCTTACAGCTGCCAGTGGAGCCTACATCCAGACGTTCAGGGAAAGGTCGGTGACTGTTTGCTTACATGGATGCAATTACCAGTGGGACTTTGTAATAGCTGCATGTTCGGTTCCCATCTTGGGGCCTGATTTTCTGTGTGCTTATGGACTGCTAGTCGATGTTGCCAGCAGATGCTTAGTGGATGCTGTTTCTTTTTCCTCCTTGCCTTGCATAGCTTGGGGAGTTGGGCCACCAACACACGCTAATGTTCTAGCTCCAGGGGGTAAGTACCAGCATTTGCATTCTGAGTTCCCAGCACTCATGTTCCCACCTTTTCCACTGCGGTAACCAAACACGGGGTCGAGCATTTTATCACAACGAAAGGTCCACCTGTGTTTGCGCGCCCTCACCACCTGGACGCGGTTAAAATAGCCAGCGTGCGCAAGGAGTTTTCTAACCTAGAGCGATTAGGCATCGTTAGGCGCTCCAACAGTCCTTGGGCATCCCCGCCGCACATAGTGCCTAAGGCTGATGGGTCATGGCGGCCGTGCGGCGATTTCCGATGCTTGAACAATGCCACGGATCACGACTGGTATCCCATCCTGCACATCCAGGATGTTTCCATGCACCTGGCTAGGACGCCCATTTTTTCAAAAGTGGACCTGGTCCGCAGTTACCACCAGGTTCCGGTGCGCACAGGGGACGTTCCCAAAATGGCGGTAATAACTCCTTTTGGTCCCTTTGAGTTTTTATGCATGCCGTAAAACACACAGCGCAAACTTTTCAAAGAATGATGGACACGGTGCTCCGTGACTTGCTGTTCGTTTTTGTCTACTTGGACGACACTCTGGTGGCTAGCACGTCAGAGGAGGAGCACCTCGCCCATCTCAGACAGGTTTTCCAACTGTTGGAAGCGCATGGGTTGACCGTTAACCCAGCAAAGTGCCAGTTCGGGCTGCCGGTCATTGATTTTTTTGGGCCACCGCATCTCGCCAGAGGGCGCGATTCTGCTGCCGGATAAAGTACGGGCGGTGTCAGATTTTCCGCATCCGCAGACCATGGGGGCGCTAGAGGAATTTTTGGGAATGGTCAATTTTTTACAACCGTTTCCTCCCCCGGGCAGCCCAGCTGCTGCAAACGCTGTACGGCATGCTCAAAAAAAAGAAACCCAGAGAAAGCATTGACTGGACCCCCCAAGCGGGTCCAGGCTTTCACAAATGCCAAAACAGCGCTTGCTAACGCGGCTTTGCTGACCCACCCAACCCCATCAGCGTGGCTAGCGCTCACCACGGATGTGTCTGACGCTGCGATAGGGGCAGTGGTGGAGCAGTACGTCTCCAGTTTGTGGCAGCCTCTTGCATTTTTGAGCCATACCTTGCGTGATAACGAGCACAAATACAGCATGTTTGACCGGGACTTGTTGGCTCTCCACCTGGCTTTGCGCCATTTCCAATTTTGGCTCGAGGGCCGTGAGTTCACCGCGTTTGTTGATCACAGACCGCTAACGTATACTATGTCCAACGTTTTGGAACCGTGGTCGGCTCGACAGCAATGACACTTGGCCGCAATCTCAGAATTCAGTATCGACATCCAACATGTAGCCGGTAAGCTTAATGTCGTGGCTGACTGCCTGTCACGTGCGTTAGTCTCCCCAGTCTACAGGGGAATAGATTTCCCCACCTTGGCTGCCGACCAAACCAGGAAGGCAGACATTTGCGCGCTCCACTCCACGGCTACTGGATTAAAACTGGAGAGCAGGGTGGTACAAGAAGGGTGCCCCCCCTTGCTCTGCGACGTCTCCACCGGCCGCCCCCGCCCGGTGGTTCCGAGCTCTTGGTGCCGCCGCGTTTTTGAGTCCGTCCACTCCATTTCACATCCCGGCATGCGCGCCTCAGTTAAACTGGTGGGGCCAAAATTTGTCTGGCCTCGCCTATGCAGGGATGTGAAAGAATGGGCTGCAGCATGCGTCGCGTGCCAGCGGGCTAAGGTATACAGGCACACCAAAGCCCCACTCGAGCCATTTCAAATTCCAGCCAGGAGGTTTGACCATATACACGTGGATTTAGTGGGCCCCCTTCTGCCGTCACATGGTTTCACACACCTTTTGACAATCGTGAACTGCACCATGCCTTGGCCAGAAGTGGTCCCGCTGGCTTCCATCCAGTCCGCTGAGGTAGCTTGCGCATTTTTGTCAGCATGGGTCGCACAGTTCGGATCCCCATCGGACATCGCTTCTGACAGAGATCCGCAATTCGTTTCAGAACTCTGGATCGTGATGGCCGATAGCCTGGGGGTCAAAATCCACCACACCACCACGTACAACCCCCAGGCTAATGTGCTGTGCGAACATTTTCACAGGTCGCTTAAAGCAGCGCTCAGAGCCTCGCTCATGGATGCAACTTGGGTTGACTGCCTGCCTTGGGTCTTATTGGGGTTGTGCTCTGCGCCTAAGGAAGATTTGGCAGCTTCCCCAGCAGAGCTCGTTTTTTTCTCAGCCGTTGTGGATCCCTGGGGAATTTTTATTGGAGAGCCCCATGGCCGGGACAATCCACCCGCGCAATTTTTTTTACAGTACAGCGGCTGCCAACGTGTCGGGCCCGGCGCACCATTGTTTTCCCCACATCTTTGTTCCAAAGAGCTTGCAGAACGGCAAATTTGTTTTTGTCAGGCACGATGCACACAGAACCCCGCTCTGTCCACCGTACGATGGCCCGTTCAGAGTACTGGAAACAGGGGCAAAACACTTTGTGGTAGACTTGGGGGGGACTTAAGGAAACTGTCTGCATTGACAGGCTTAAGCCCGCTTATGTGTTGGCAGATGAACAGGTGGTATTGGCCCAAGCTCCCCGGTGCGGACGCCCACCTACGGTGGGTCTGCAGGTGGTGGTTCCTCCAGCAGAGACAGGAGCTCACGAAACTAACTGTGTCCCCTCCCCACCCTCTACCCCTCCACAGACCAACATTTACTCCCACACACCTTGTCAGGAAGGCGCTTTGACCAGACCAGCAATTCCCCGCTACAGGTGCTTGCTCAAACCCAAAGGACCAAACGGTTTGGGCCCTTTCTGGGTGTTCAGGGGGGGTGGGGGCTGTGTGGTGACACGATAACATGTGGCACTCCACCCAGGGCTTGAGGTTGGGGGAGAGAGGGAGGTAAGAAATGGTAATAGTGAAGAGAGGAGCAGAGACGAGGGGCACCGTATCGCTAGGGGGTTTTAGACTAGACAAGAGGTGCCATTGCCCCCGCTGTGACAGGGTTCACACCTGAAGTCACCGGGGCGCGAAAGTATGGTAATAAATCATGCTCTGTGTGCTGTATGTTGATGTGTGTACATGCCTTGTGTCCCGTATGTTGTTTCAAACCCTGGGTCCCAAAGGCAGGAATAAAGAGTATAAAAGTGGTCGCCTTGAGACCCAGGGCAGTCTGTTTATATCTGTTGGAGGAGAATAACGTTCTGTGTCGTCAGCTCGTTCCCTTGTCTGATTTCCTCCTCCACAACATCAACTTAGTTATGCTATTGGTTGTGAATTCCTTACCAGCCACTGTACTTTTTTTTTTTTTTTATTTAAGTTTTTGTAAAGGGTATACAGGTCGTTACAGCAATGCAGTGTTTACATTTTCATCACATGTTCCCTTATTTTCTGATATCTGACAACATTGGAAGATTAATTCTTACAACACCCCTTTTTTTTTTTTTTTAAAGTGAAAGAAAAAGTGAAATTAAAGAGAAAAAAAAACAAAAAACAAATAACAAAAAAAAAAAAAACAAACCAGTAAAAAACAAACAAAAAGAAAAAGTAAGTAAATAAAGATAAAAGAGCATCTGAGTAGAGTTGGAACAAAGAGCGGAACCATTATTGAAATGGTATTTGTCAAAGATTAGATCTAATGGAAGACACATATGCGGTCCAGGATTGCCAAAAGTTCATGAACACATCCATGTCCTGTCTCAGTGCGAATGTCAACTTTTCCATCGAGTAAATGTCTTGGATCACGTTAGTCCAATCTTCAGGTGTAGGACAGTCCTTCAACATCCATTTTTTAGTTAGAGCTTTTTTGCTTGCCAATATTAAAACATTGAATAAGTATTTTTCTCCTCGTCTTTCCAGTGAGTCCGGTAGTAAACCCAAATACAAAGTTACAAAAGAAAAGGGAACTGTAATTTTGAATATTTTCCCCAATATTGTCTGTACCTTGGTCCAATATTGGTGGATAACTGGGCATGACCAAAACACATGAAAATGATTTGCAGTCTTTTCACCACACAAGCGCCAACAGTTCAATCCCTTATGGGTAAATTTGTTTTGTGCAGGTGTTCTGAAAAATCTTGCCAAGTTTTTCCATCCAAATTCTCTCCACTGCAGGGATGAGGTACTTTTCCATTGCTGTTTATTTAGCTTTTCCCATATTTCCAGTTGTAAAGTGAAATTCCCCTCTTTTTCCCATCTCTCTTTTATATAAGATGTGTTGTCTCCTTTTAAGTCTTGAAGACCTTGGTATATTTTAGAAATGTATCTGATCCCTGGGATCCCTTTATACGCCATTAAGAAGACCTTCAGAACACCTGACTGGGCCCTTTCCAAAACCTCCTTTTTAAGTATATTGTTTATGTGGTGTCTAAGCTGGAAGAACCTGTAAAGGTCTTGATTTATTAGGCCTTGTTTTTTCAAATCTTCAAAACTTCTTAAGATTTGCCCTTTAAAAAAATCGTAATATTTTATCAGCCCTTTCTCCTTCCACTTTTTAAATCTGGTGTCTGTTTTATTAGGAGTAAAGTCCTGATCATAGGCGATCCATTGCAGAAGTCGATAGGGCTCTTTTTTTTTCCACAATATCTTTATTGAACCTTTTTTTTTTTTTTTAACAAACATGATACAAACAATCAAACACTAACACTAAAGTACTACAAAAAAAAAATGCACTAAAAACACCAACAACCACCAACAAAATCAAGTCTTCAACAATGCTCCTCTGTTTAGTCTAGACAATCCAATACATAAGTATACATATTATGTTCACCAGTTTGGAATTTACAAGGTCCACACACATCATTCACCTTCTTCTTCAAGAGTTATGTTTAAATTTTTTACATAATCAATAAAAGGTCTCCATATATTCTCAAACACAATTTCCTTTGATTTCAGTATATATGTTATTCTTTCTAATGGAAGGTTTGTTAACATCTGTCTTAACCACTGAGTCACATCTGGTCTATGAGTCTTTTTCCATAATAGTGCAATACATTTTTTGGCATTAAGCAAACTGAGGTCTATGAATGTTCTTTCACTTTTATTAAAATTATGCTTTTCTGGGTACAGACCCAACAAAAACAGTTTAGGATTCAATTTGATTTGTTTTGAGATTATTTTTTCAATTGTTACCCTCACCTCTTCCCAAAACATTCTTATTAATCTACATTCCCATAAACAATGAAATAGGGTTCCTTTACTTTCCATGCATTTTGTGCATGTATCTGGTATATTTTTGTTATATCTATTTAACTCCTCCGGTGTAACATACATCCGCATTAACCATTTGAAATGTATCAATTTAAGGCGTGCATTTATTGATTTGGTTTGAGCTTCTGTACAAGCCAATTCCCATTGTTCCTCTGAAATTTCAATTTGCAGATCTTCTTTCCAGTAGTTTAATCTTTTCAGTGAATTTTCACTTGAAGATAGTGTCAATGAATTATAAAACTCTGAAATAATACCCTTTCTTTTACTATCTTTCATCATCATTTTTTCCAAGGATGAATAAATAGGTCGAGTGAGAGCTTTATTTTGATTTGATCGAATAAAGTTTCTAAGTTGAAGATATTTAAAAAAATGTGTTCTATTGAGATTAAATTTGATCCTCAGCTCTTCAAAAGACATTATGTTGTCTGCACATGGCAAATATAAATCCTGAATCTTTTGTATCCCTTTTAAATTCCATACTTTAAATACAGCGTCCGCTCTCCCTGGTTTAAAATATTGATTACCCCATATTGGACTAAATTGTGACAATAACTGTGGTTCTTTTAAATAGTTTTTAGCTTCACACCATATTTTGATCATATGCTTTACAAATGGATTTTTAACTTGTTTTTGTAATTTTTTTGCCGAATCTGAGTATATGAATATGGGAAGAGGTAAAGGTAAATTGTATGATTCCATTTCAGTCCAGTGAGGGAGATCATTTGATGAAAAATAATATGTCATAGACCTCAGTTGTGCCGACCAATAATACAACATAAAATTTGGACATTTCAGACCTCCACAATCAAATGGTAAATATAATAAAGACAAACGTAATCTAGCCCTCCTGTTGTTCCATATAAATTCCACTAACTTTTTTTTTATTCTTGAGAATAGATCTAAAGGTGGTGATAAGGGAATGTATTGAAATAAATAAAGTATTTTAGGTAAAATATTACTTTTAAGTATATTGATTCTCCCGATCATCGACATTGGTAGTGACATCCATCTCTGAGTTAACTCATTGATATCTGACATTAAGGCTTCATAGTTGACACTGGCGACTGATTCTAGCTTAGGCATAATATGGATTCCTAAATATTTAAACTGATTTACAACATTGAATTGATTTACCTCAGGGGCTGGGTAATTTCTCTGGGTCTCATTTAGCATTAATATTGAAGATTTAGTTTTATTTATTTTATATCCTGATATTTCCCCAAAATTCTTTATTAAATTCAACAAGGTTGGAATTGATTTTTTTAGATTCGACATAAACAAAATTATATCATCGGCGTACAGGGAGATTTTATGTTCTGTTGGTCCAACTTTAATTCCATATATTTGTGAATGTAAACGTATCGCTATCGCTAAAGGTTCAATTGCCATAGTAAACAGTAAAGGTGAAAGTGGACAGCCTTGTCGACATCCTCTATTGATTTTTATTGGTTTTGAAATATTGTTATTTGTTAGGATTTCTGCTGTAGCATTATTGTATATTATTTGAACCCATTTTATGAAATTATTTCCAAGTCCAAACCTTTGTAGGACTTCAAAAAGAAAGGGCCATTCAACTCTATCAAAGGCCTTTTCGGCGTCCAATGATAGGAGAGCTGTATCCGGTGCTTCTTTATTAAAATAAATAATATTAAATAGTCTTCTTACATTATGGAAGCCTTGTCTACCCTTTATAAAGCCATTCTGATCTAGATTAGTAATATTTGGTAAAATTTCTTGTATTCGTCTTGCTAAAATTTTACAGATTATCTTAAGGTTGGCGTTTAATAGGCTTATTGGTCTCATATTTTCACATTTATTAGAGGGCTTACCTGGTTTTGGCAGCAGTATAATTAAGGCATTATTTATGTATGATGGTAAATTATTATTTTGAAATGCTTCTAAAACCATTTCCAAAAAAGGTTTTATTAATTTATTCTTAAATTTTTTATAAAGGTCAACTGGAAGACCATCTGGTCCTGCACTTTTTCCTGATTTCATATTATCAATGGCTAGCCCAACTTCTTCTTGACTAATTTTAGACTCCAATATCTCCCTGTTTTCATTTGGAATACACGGTATAGATAGTTCGTTCAAAAACCCATTTAGTTTTGTTAAATCAGGTTCATTTTTGGTATCATATAATTTTTCATAGTAATCTCTAAAGGCTCTATTAATTTCTAAAGGATCTATAACTACCTGTCCTTTACTTATAATACTGGTAATTGGTGTTTTAATTTCCAATTGTTTAATCTGCCATGCTAATAATTTTCCTGATTTTTCACCTTGTTCATAAAAAGATTGTTTCAATCTTAGAAGACTCGAGGCAGCTCTATTCGCTGATTTTTTGTCGTATTCAGCTCTCAAAATCAGTAATTCATTCTCCAACCTTGGGTCACTTCCTGCATACACTTTTTCCTGAAGACTTTTTATTTTATGTTCCAATTTAGCTCTCTCCTCTCGAGTCTTCTTAGATTTTGATCCTGTATAACTAATAATATGTCCCCTAATAAAAGCTTTGAAAGCCTCCCACTTTACACATGCTGATGTTTGTGTAGTATTGATGTCAAAGAACTCGTCTATCTGTTTTTCTATATACTTGACAAATTCCTCATCCTGAAGCCATTTATGCTGAAATTGCCATCTACCTGATTCCTTTGTCAATTTTTTATCTACATATATTAGACAACAGGGTGCATGATCAGAGATCACGATGTTATCATAAAAGCAGTTTTGAATCTTGGACCTTAATTCTGTGGAAATCAAAAAATAATCAATACGTGAGAATGTCTTGTAGGTACTGGAATAACAAGAATAGGCTTTAACTTGTGGTTTCATTTCTCTCCATATATCTAACAATCTCAATTCTTTCATAAAATGATTAATAGTCATCCTACATCCAATGTGCGTACAATCCAGTCCTGTTGATCTATCCACACCTGGATTCAATGTACAATTAAAATCCCCTGCTATTATATGTTGCCCTGTAAGTGATGATAAGATGAGAAATAAATTAGCAAAGAACTTCTGATCATCTATATTGGGACCATATAAGTTCACAAGATTTATATTTTCTAATAGCAAAGAACCTTGAATGATTACATATCTTCCAAATTTGTCTCCAATTACATTTTTCACTTGAAAAGGAACTGATTTATGTATGAGAGTCATAACTCCCCTGGCTCGGGATGAAAATGAAGAGGTGAATACACTTCCCTGCCATCTACTCCTAATTCTTTTAACATCCTCCTCTATCAGATGAGTTTCTTGTAAAAACACAATTCTTGAACCCATGTCCTTTATTTTATTCATAACTTGTTTAAGTTTTTTTAAATTTTGTAGACCTCTGCAATTCCATGAAGTTAAATTAAGATTAACACTTTGGTCCATGATCAATAGAGAGTTTGGGATTACCTTGCAGTGTAAACATGCTCATACAGAGAAGCAAAAACATGAGTGGTTGAACATTCATCCTACAAACTACACACAAACAAATTTCCCCTTCCCACACTTGTGGCAAACCCCCCAAAATCAAAAGAAAAATTCTGTCTCCCGATATAGCCATCGACCGTTCCACACCCACGGGGAACAGCCTAAGCCACTCCTTCTTCATCCTCCCAATCACCCTAACTCTACTGCTTTTAATGACGTAACATTAACTCTCCTCTGTAGTTTTCCAACTTAACTCCAAAATTTTTAACAACTTTGTACATCATAGTTTTTTTTTTTTGTTTGTTTTGTTTTTGTTTTGTTTTTTTAATATATAGTACAATCTATATTTTGTAAACTTACTATTTACTTCAAGTCAGTCAGATGCCTGTGCAAATGCTTAATTATTCTACCTTATATTTTGTTCATGCTTAGCTCCCACCAGTCTCTTCTTCTTCTTTGATCTTCTTGATGAACTCCTGCGCCTCCTCTGGGGTCTTGAAGATGTGGGTTCTGCCCTCATACGTGGTCAGCAGTCTCGCAGGATAGATTACACCATGACGAATCCCAAGGTTGCGCAGCTCCTTACGTACGGGATCAAACTGCTTCCTCAATTGCTGGATTCCTGTGGCCAAATCTGGGTAGAACCGCACCTGCTGGTCCTGGTGTTTAATCTCTCCTTTAGCACGTGCAGCGTTGAAGATCTTCATCCTGTCTCTGTTGCTAAGAAACTTCATAATTAAGGTCCTCGGCGGTCCCTTATCTCTCCGTGGGCCAATACGATGTGCTTTTTCCAGAACCACTGCTGATTGCAACTCCTCGCTGCCCAGCACCTCCGGAATCCACTTTTCCAGAAAGGAACATACGTCCCGACCTTCTGATTCCTCTGGAAGACCCACCAGCCTCAAATTATTCTGTCTCGACCGAGATTCCAAATCCAAAATATTATCTTCCAGAGATTTATTTTTTTTTTCCAAAGTGCGCACCTTTAATTGAAGACGGGTGACGTCATCTTCAGCACTAGCGAGACGGAGCTCCATCTGCGCCGTTCGTTCTACACAGTCACCCAATTCCTTTCTTATTCCTTCCAACGCTGTCATAATCCCATCAAATCTAGAGGAAAAGTCCGCTCTCATTGAACTCATGGCAGCCATCAGCGCATCTGCGCCTCCCCCCGCAGACATCGCACCGTTGCCAGCCTCCTCCGCCATATATGGAGTTTTGTTTGCTGCGTCACAGACCTGAAAGTCCGTTAATTTGGACTGTTTCGGCAGCTCGCTTTTTCCTTTTCCTGGTTTTCCAGCCTTAGGCTTCGCCGACATATCCTCGCCCAAATGCTGGGATACGTTCTGTCCCAAATGAGAGAGTTATTTGCCGATTTTTTTTCTCCAGGAGCAGAGCAGAGCGAGACACGTCCGTCCTACGTGGCAGCCATAACCGGAAGTCCGATAGGGCTCTTTAGTTTGATTCTCTCTGACTATCTTAAACCAAATTTTTAGCGGGGTCTCTATCCGCGGGTTAGTGTTATTCAAAAGCTTAGGTAAGACATTGTTCCCTATTATCGCCTGTAGGGGGATGTCACTTGTTATTTGGCATTCGATCTCCTTCCATTGTGCAGTGTAGACTGGGTTACATATCTCTACTAAAGTTTTAATTTGTGCGGCTTTAAAGTAGTCCCTGATATTTGGCAGTGCGAGCCCACCTTTGTCTTTGTTTAGCTGTAGGGTTCTATATCTGATTCTAGGTCTCTTGCCCTGCCATATGAATCTTGAGATCCTTCTGTCCAGCTCCTGCCATGTTTTTTTGGGAGGTTCTACCGGTATTGTTTGGAAAAGGTATAGAAGACGTGGAAGTATATTCATTTTGACTGCTTCAATTCTTTGTGCAGTACCCAAGAATGGTATCATATTCCATCTTGCTAGGTCAGATTTTATTTTTGTCACCAGTGGATCATAGTTTAGTGATATAATTTTGTTGAGTTGTTTCGGGATATTGACCCCCAGATATTTCATAGATTCCGACTCCCAGTTAGTTTTGAGTTTGCTTAGTGAATAATGATTTGGGTCATAGTTGAATGTTAAAACTTGGGTTTTATGCATATTTAATTTGTACCCCGATAAATCTCCATACTCTGAAAAAACTGAGGTTAGTTCTGGTAAAGAAGTGTCCGGCTGCCCTAGGTATATCAAAATGTCATCAGCAAAGAGTGCTATTTTATGTTCCTTCTGACCAAGTGTAATACCTTGAATTTTTTGGTTTTGTCTTATCCATTGGCTCAGAGGTTCTATGAAGATTGCAAAGAGCAGTGGAGACAGGGGGCAGCCCTGACGACATCCTCTTTCCAGTTCAAAAGATGATGATAAATTACCGTTAATCCTTATTTTAGCTGTTGGTTTTTTATATAATGCCTGTATAGTTCTAATGAAGTTGTTATGAAAATTGAAACTGGATAAGATTCTATATAGAAAAGACCAGTCAACCGAATCGAATGCTTTTTCAGCATCTAATCCCAATATGACTGCATTTAAGTTATATTTTTTTATATGATGAATTATGTGTAAAGTGCGTCGAATGTTGTCTTGTGTCTGTCTTTGTCTTATAAAACCTGTTTGGTCTAAATGAATTAGGTCTGTCAGTATATTTTCTAACCTTTTGGCAAGGATAATGGTAAAAAGCTTATAGTCCTGATTTAGTACACTGATTGGTCTGTAGTTGGAGCACTCTAGTTTATCCTTTCCAGGTTTAGGTATAACTGCAATGACCCCTTCTCTCCAGGAGGGGGGGATTTCCCCTGTGTGGAGGACATAATTAAATGTTTTCAGGAGGAGAGGAGATAGTTGCTGTTTAAAGGTTTTGTACCACTCTGCTGTATAGCCATCAGCTCCTGGGGATTTGTTAGCTTTAAGTTTCATAATTGCTTTTTCCAATTCTTTAGGATGTATTTCTGACAGTAGTGTTTTATTTTGTGACTCCGTAAGTTGGGGAAGGTTTAATGTGTTTAGGAATGCCTCGGATGCGTTTTTATGTTTTTTGTGGGAGTATAAGTTCTTATAGTAATTCTCGAAGTTTTTAAGAATATCCTGAATTCTGAATTTTATTTCCTTTGATACTGGGTCTCTGATTTTGTAGATTGCTCTTTCTGTTTGATGTTTCCTCAATTTATAGGCTAGCAATTTTGCCGATTTACTGCCTGCTTCATAGTATTTTTGTTTCAGAAATGTAAGTTTCTTCTGGATTTCTATTGTGTAGATCTCATTTATTTGGTTTTTAATTTCCTTAATCTTGAGCGAGTCAGTAGAATGAGTGTTGCCTTTGTGTTCTTTTTCTAGGTTCCTAAGTTCTGACTCTAATGTGGATAGTTTTTCTTGTCTTAGTTTCTTTTGGGTTGCCAGTTTTGCAATAATCTTTCCTCTTATTACAGCTTTACATGCATCCCACAGTATTAAAGGGGATACTTCTCCATTATCGTTATCTTCCAAATATCTGAGAATATCTGATTCCAATTCATCTTTCAGTGGTCCTTTCAGGACATTTGAATTTAACCTCCAAGAAAATGTATTATTTGTGTATTTTTGGATATTTAAGTCCATGTAGATCGGACTGTGGTCGGAGAGATCCATCAGTCCTATTTTACATGTTTTTACTCTTCCAATGTCTCTATTAAACATAAAAAAATAGTCAATCCTTGAGTAAGATGAATGTGGAGTTGAGTAAAATGTATAGTCTTTTACACTGGGGTTGAGTTCCCTCCACACGTCACAGATTCCCAATTCTTTTAGTAGCATCCGAGTCTTCCTGTTTTGGGTGTTATTTTGATGTGGGGAATTACCAGAAGCATCCCAGTATGGATTCAGTCTAAGATTGAAGTCCCCACCACATATCACTAAACCTTGAGCTTTAGTTATCATTAGGTCGAATACATTTTTATAAAATTTCCAGTTAGCCCCTGGGGGAGCATACACATTCAGCAGGGTGATATCTTCTCCCTCTAGCCGCCCAGTTACCAAACTGTATCTCCCTTCTTTATCTTTGTGTTCTGATTTTTTTTCAAATGTAATTTTGGTTGATATCAATGTCGCTACTCCCCTCCTCCTCCCTGATTTATATGAAGATGAAGAGATCATTTTAAACCCTTGTCTACTGAGTTTATTGTGTTCCACGTCTGTTAGGTGGGTTTCTTGTAAAAGTATTATTCCTGCTTTGTCTTTTTTCATTTTGCCTAGAATCTTGGATCTTTTAACTGGATTCAGGATTCCTTTTACATTATATGAAATTATTTTGGTTACACCCTGTTTCTCCATTGTGTTGTTTTGTTTAGTATAACTGTGTGGTGGCCCTCTTTTGTGCTACTCAGAAACTGAAAGAACATTAAAAACAAGAAAAACATTAAGAACATAGTGTAAAAAACGTTAAAACAAAAAGCTGTCATAAGAACTTCCTGAGCTGAGGTCTTTTTAAAGACCCTGTAAGAGCCTTGATGGAGTGAAGGCCCTGAGGGAAATTCCTCAAACTCTGTTACGTGTTGAGGGCCCTCTCTTACCACTGAAAGTAGTCCCATGCTTTTAACGTGAGTTTCAGAACCCAATCCAAACTTGTAATGATTTTTTTTTTTCCTTTTATGCCTAAACCCTGTGAAATTGTGTGCACCCTCCCACCCCCATCACATCAAACATTCACGCAAAAACAGTATTTGTTAGTATGAGGAGAACATGTGGATTATTGTCACATTTCTATTTTAACAAGTTTTTTTTTTTTTTTTTTTTATTACAAAGACTTATTTGTTTCAAATAATATGATTGTTCCATGAAATGTTTTACCACATGCTGAATATGCATCTCCTTTAATGTTTGTTACCTTGTATGAGGGGGGTTGGATGTGCGGATTGATTCAAGAGAAAAGAAAAAAAAAAAAAAAAAAAAAAAAAGGTCGCTATTCCAACCTGAAAACGGATAGTTTATCCGCGACGCTCTGGTGCTGGGTTTCCCGCTGCTGGTCCGTGGATTTTGAGGGTCTTTGTGTTGTCCATGTTTGCGCTTTGATCTTCTCACTCGGGTCTGCTGCGGGTTTAAATACCGTTACCGGGAGCCCTCTTTTCGCCATGTCAGCTGTTGCTTCTTCCGCCGAATTATAGAGACACGTTTCATCGCCGTAGAAGACCCTTAACTTCGCAGGAAATGGTGTCTGAAAGCGCAATTTCTTCTCTCTTAACACCTTTTTCGCGTCATTGTATTCCCTGCGCTTTTTAAGGACCTCCGGGGCGTAATCGTGTTCCACGTAGACTTTTCTCTCCTGGTGCATAAATCCTTTTTTCTGCCAGGCCAGTCTTACAACCTCTTGTTTTATTTTGAAATTGGAAAATCTTACCAACACCGAACGTGGGGGCGCTTCCGCCGCCGGCCTAGCGGCTAATGAACGATGTGCCTTTTCTATCTTCAAGTCGGTGGTTTGTGGAATATCCAATTTCTCTCTTAGTAAGGATTCCACGCATTCTGCCATTGAGTTAAAACCATTTTCGGTTCCTTCTATCAGACCATGAATTCTTATGTTGTCTCTTCTTTGTTTTCCTTCTTGGTCGGTTAGCTTAGCCTCTATAGCTGCTTGTCTTTTGCGTAGGTCTAGCACAGAATCTTCGAGCACTTTTATTCGATCCTCTGTTTCCAAGATTCGGTTCTCGGCCTGGTCCACTCTGCTGTTTGTCCTTTTCAATTCTTCTCTGAATTCCCGAAATTCGGCCGTAACATCTCGGCGAAATCGTCGTAGCTCCTCAAATAGTGATTTCAGGCTAACCCTTTTGTTAGCTATCACCAGTTCCTCGTCTTCTGAACGGAGATCTTCCAGTTCAGATTCTCCGGCCGATACGTGTCCTGGCCTGGAGAATTTCAGTTTCTTCTGTTTTCCTTTAGACATGATGATTTTGTCTTTTGATTTTCACTCCTCCAAAAATCCGTTAAGTTTGATTTTCAAGGTGTTATCCTGGATTGGGTCTGAGAGCTTCAGTGTTAAGCTGCAGTCGCCATGGCGTCCAGACCGGAAGTCCAGCCACTGTACTTTTTAAAAGTATTTTTTATCAATACATTGTTTTTTGAAGAATATAAAAACTTTAATTCTGCACTTTTCTAAACACTTTTTTGGTTTATTATTTTTTTGAAATGTTTGTTTTCATAAAATACTGTCTAATACACCTTTAAAGCAAAGGCCTCAATTTTTTTTCTTAAACTTAAAACTTTCTCTTTTGCAGATTTACATTGGGCCGATATAGCTTTATTGTGCAATGTTTTACAACTCTCAAACAGTCTGGGGGTGGGAAATGACTGGGTGGCGTGAACTCCCTCTGAAATAACCCTGCACATGCAGATTAAAAAAACTAATTCCACTATTTTCCTATAAAGCAGTGAGTGCATCTTCAAAACCACCTATTTTTATCTGCTGTGCTGCAGTTGAAAGTCACATATACTGGTATTCTGTTTTATCTACAGCAGGGTCTGGCAACTTCTACTACTGAAAGAGTCATTTACAGCAATTTTTGACCAATAAATAAATAAGTCTGCCTGGAGCCATAAGTGCCTTAAATTTGGTGTAAAACTGACTTGTGAAAATGTAAAAACGTCAACATTACTAATATTTCTGCTTAACATTGCAACTTTTCTCTCATAAATGTGCATATTTTTCTGTTAATTTGTAGCTTTTTTTCTTGCAAATTTTGGGGAGTTATCCCTATCAATTTTTTGTTGTAAATTAACAACTTTTTAAAACACTGCTTATGGCCTCAAAAGCAGCATGCGTCTCAGCAGATGCAGACCAGCAGTCTAAAGCGATAGTAAGCTATTTACAGTTTCTGGCTTTTCTACCCACTCTTGTTTATTTCACTGGATGTATGACTGCAATCTATTTTCAGATCCAGCGTTATGGCAAAAATCAGCAGCTCGATCTTTAACTACCCCTACTGGTGAGAAGAAGGACTGCATATTTTTTCCAAATACCAGAAGCATAGAATATACATCAAAGACCTTCATCATGGAGTTTTAACATTTTTTCACGACTCCATAAAATTCTTATGTTGATTTTCATCGTGGAAAAAAGGGTTATTTTTACTGGATGATTTTGATTAGCTGATTTTTTGTTCAGTAAAATCCATTAATTAAAATAAGTTTTAATATGGGTATAAGAAGAATATATAGGATAACGACAGGAGATAATAGGCTGTTTCTCTGAGATATAAAAGCTCCTTAAGATATCGTATGCTTAAATGCATGATATGTGGCTTTTAATTAAATATTAATTGCTTCTGAAAGGCTGAACCCGAGCAATTTGTTTTATTCAATATTCCGAGAATAGCGCAGCCATTCAAATTGAAGTAATTACCCTCAGTCACGTGACACCCCCGGTAACTGATGAGAAACTGGGCCCGTTTCCGCTCAGCGGCGCTCCTGCTCTTTTTGTTTCTCCTTCCCTGTACCTCAGAAACAACACGGCCATCCCAGAAAGACGGGGGGGGGGGGCTGAAAAGTTCATAGGCTGAAAAGTTCATAATGGTCAAATTTGACCAAATGTAGTTTATTTTTCAACGTACTCTCCCCTTCGGTCCACACACTTCTTCCATCTGTGTCGCAGCGCTTGGATCCCTGCGGTTGAAAACTAAACCGCATTTGTTCAAATCTGACCACTATGAACTTTCCAGCCTATGAAGTTTTCAGCCCCCCCTTCGAATGACACTGGTTGCCATGGATGCAAAACAACCGCAGCTACCCAAATATGGTCAGAGGAAGCGAAACGCCTCAGTGACGTGGCCACGCACTGCGCTGGAGCTGGCGTGCTGACGTCGGGCACGGCGCACACCGCGCGGCTGCTGCGTGTTTGTGGCTCGGGCTCTCTTGATCGTGACGACTGGAGAGAACAGAAAAGATTGACTGATTAAGCCGCTGTTTGCGCTGCTCTCACTCTGTTTAAACACTCTGCTTTATGTAAACCACAAACCAAGATAGGCTGCTGACATCTGATACCCAGCCAAAGATATTAGTCAGATGACAGGTTCAACCACAGATTATAACACTATGTATGGATTAGTTTGCACATTAAATCATCTTTGCACCAGACAGGAAGAGCAGTTCTCACACTGAAAATTAAGATGTTTAAATGTACATTACATTTTTTGTTGGAATTCCATGTTCGTAGCTCATGATGTACATTTGTACATCATGCATTATACCACGGTCAGCAATCTCTGCTGCTGAAAAATAAAATGCAACGAACTCAAAAGAGGAACCTCAAAGTGATCGTAAAGCAATTCAGTTATGGGTATAAAACTGCTCCATCAACATTATTAATTGCTGCATTTTTCCTATTAAAGATTTATCAAATCCAGAAAGTCACAAGAGCCCCTCCGATCGCCAGTGAGTGCCAGAATGATCCCAGGAGCTATGTTGTTGGGGGCAACTTGCCTCTGGTAGGGTCTCCTGAGGCAAACTAGTCCTGGGTGAAGGTCCAGACTAAGAGAAGTGGATCTCCATGAAAAACGTTACATCAAGGACCCAGTGGACCCAAAGGAGGCACATGGGTCCACCCTCCAGTGGGCTCAGCACGTGCAGGAGGGATCATGGAGATCATGGTACTACAGACGTGGACAAAATTGTTGGTACCCCTCTGTTAATGAAAGAAAATCCACAATGGTCACAAAAATAACTTGAATCTGACAAAAGTGGTAATAAATAAAAATTCCATGAAAATTAACCAAAGAAAATCAGACAATGCTTTTGAATTGTGGTTCAACAGAATTATTTTAAAAAACAAACTCATGAAACAGGCCTGGACAAAAATGATGGTACCCCTAGAAAAGATTGAAAATAATGTGACCATAAGGACATGTTCAACCAAGATGTGTTCTCTAATTAACCTCACAGTTGTCTACAAACTTGTAATCAGTCAGTCGGCCTATTTAAAGGGTGACAAGTAGTCACTGTGCTGTTTGGTGACATGGTGTTTACCACACTAAACATGGACCAGAGGAAGCAAAGGAGAGAGTTGTCTCAGGAGATTAGAAAGAAAATTATAGACAAGCATGTTAAAGGTAAAGGCTATAAGACCATCTCCAAGCAGCTTGATGTTCCTGTAACTACAGTTGCACATATTATTCAGAAATTTAAGATCCACGGGACTGTAGCCAACCTCCCTGGATGTAGCTGCAGGAGGAGACGGATAGTACGAATGGTAACAAAAGAGCCCAGAACAACCTCTAAACACATTCATGGTGAACTCCAAGGTCAAGGTACATCAGTGTCAGATCGCACCATCCGTCGTTGTTTGAGCCAAAGTGGACTTCATGGTAGACGACCAAGGAGAACACCACTGTTGAAAACAAATCATTAAAAAGCCAGACTGGAATTTGCCAAACTGTGTATTGACAAGCCACAAAGCTTCTGGGAGAATGTCCTATGGACAGACGAGACAAAACTGGAACTTTTTGGGAAGGCACATCAGCTCTATGTTCACAGACGCAAAAATGAAGCATACCAAGAAAAGAACACTGTCCCTACTGTGAAACACAGAGGAGGTTCTCTTATGTTCTGTGGCTGCTTTGCTGCATCTGGCACAGGGTGTCTTGAATCTGTGCAGGGTACAATGAAACCTCAAGATTATCAAGGTATTCTAGAGAGAAATGTGCTGCCCAGTGTCAGACAGCTTGGTCTCAGTCGCAGGTCATGGGTCTTGCAACAGGATAATGACCCAAAACACACAGCTAAAAACACCCAAGAATGGCTAAGAGCAAAACATTGGACTATTCTAAAGTGGCCTTGACAGGATTCAATAGGATTTAGCCCTGATCTAAATCCTATTGAACATCTGTGGAAGGAGCTGAAACATGCCGTCTGGAGAAGGCACCCTTCAAACCTGAGACAACTGGAGCAGTTTGCTCATGAGGAGTGGGCCAAGATACCTGCTGAGAGGTGCAGAAGTCTCATTGACAGTTACAGAAATCATTTGATTGCAGTGATTGCCTCAAAAGGTTGTGCAACAAAATATTAAGTTAAGGGTACCATCATTTTTGCCCAGGCATGTTTCATGAGTTTGTTTTTTAAAATAATTCTGTTGAACCACAATTCAAAAAGCATTATTTGATTTTCATTGGTTAATTTTCATAGAATTTTTATTTATTACCACTTTTGTCAGATTCAAGTTATTTCTGTGACTATTGTGGGTTTTTCTTTCATTAACAGAGGGGTACCAACAATTTTGTCCACGTCTGTATGTGAACTGGGCGGTCTGAGCTACTTTACCTGGACTGATGCCCCCACGACCCGGATCCCTGAATAAGCAGTTGAAGATAGATGGATGGATGGAAGTCACAAAAAGCTACTAGTATTTACATTAACAGAGCTGCATGTGGCTCTGGAGCTCAGTAGATGCCATATTTGTCATTATCCTCTGCACCTACTAAAAAAAATATCTTTCATTTGGTTGCTGTTACAAAATTGCATTTCACTGCTCATTGTACCAAGTATAATTTTGTATATACTAACTAATAAAACTTATCACATATAGTGCTATGAAAGAGTATCTGCCCCTTCCATATTCTTATATTTTTTTGCATATTTTGTGCACTTAAATGTTTCAGATCATCAAACAAATTTTAATATTAGACAAAAATAACCTGAGTAACTACAAAATACAGTTTTTAAATGATGATTTCAGTTATTAAGGGAAAAAGCTATCCTGACCTACCTGGCCCTATGTGAAAAAGTAATTGTCCCCTAAACCTATTAACTGGTCACCCCACCCTTGGTGGCAACAATTACAATCAATAGCTGGTAGTGAGCGTTTTACATCACTGTTGAGGAATTTTGTCCCACTCTTCTTTGCAGACTTGTTTTAATTCAGCCACACTGGAGGGCGTCATGGTTCCACCAATTAGTCGTCCAGGTCTTGAAGCAGCAAAGCAGCCCCAGGCTATCACACTACCACCACCATGTTTGAATATTATGTTGTTGTTTTATTATGAAATGCTCTGTGAGTTTTACACCAGATGTAATGGGATACACGCCTTCCAAAAAGTTCAACTTTTGTCTCATCAGTCCACAGAATATTTTCCCAGAAGTCTTGGGGATGATCAATGTGCTTTTTGACAAATGTGAGACGAGCCTTGGAACTCTCTCATGGATGCCATTTTTGTCCAGTCTCTTTCTTATTGTTGAATCATGAACCAGTGTCCAAAGTGAGGCAAGTGAGGCCTGCAGTTCTTTAGATGCTGTTCTGGGTTTTTGTGTTTCATCTGCTCTTGAATCTCTTTAGATCGTGGCATGATGTGTTGCTTTTTGAGATCTTTTAGGCTGCTTCACTTTGTCAGACAGGATGTATTTAAGTGATTTCTTGATTCAACAGGTCTGGCAGTAATCAGGCCTGAGTATGACTACTGAAACTGAACTCAGCTTTCCAAAAAATGCAATTAATAACAGTTAATTCATGATGTAACAAGAGAGGCCAATTACTTTTTCACATAGGGTCAGGTAGGTTTGGATAGCTTTTTTTTCCCTTAATAAATGAAATAATCATTTAAAAACTGCATTTTGTATTTACTTGGGTTACTAATATTAAAATTTGTTTGATGATCTGAAACATTTAAGTGCACAAAATATAAGAAATTAGGAAGGGGGCAGATACTCTTTCATAGCACTGTATGTGATAAGTTTTATTAGTTAGTACATACAGAATTATACTTGGTACAATGAGCAGTGAAATGTAATTTTGTACCAGCAACTAAATGAAAGAAATTTTTTTTCAAACATTTAACTATGACAAATATGCAAAAATATAATAAATTAGGAAGGGGGCAAATACTTTTTCCACAGCATTGTACCTACCTTTTTTTATTTCAATTTAAAACAATTAGTTAATCAGCATTAACATATATTAATAGTTCACATCAAATAACAGAAACAGCACTGATTATTTTGAGGTTGTGTCTTTTTATTCCCAGCATCATTTAATGTTTTTGCATCTGCAGGTAAAAAAATAAACTATTTCATAAAATACATCTGATAAATACATGGCATGGTGGTGTGAGAGGAAATGTCAAGTCAGTCCGGGGTGGGGGCGAAGTTACACCAACACGCTACATATTAGTAACCCTCTATAATTCACTTGTCACAGCACAGCTTTGTCAACAGTATTACGGATATATCAAGATACTGGGAGCAATCTGACTTCAGACCACACATAAATCTTTAAAAAACAAGTTTCCAACTCTTCTTTGTTTACAGATGACTTGTATTTGCATGCATTTTTTTTTTTTTTGATAACTCAGCTGTGTCACAGTCACAGAAAACAACTGTCATGATGTTCAGGTTCGCACAACATCAAAAACTGACATAAGATTATTTGAGAGGGATCATAGCTTGCTGGCTGGTTAGATTACAGTGCTGTTGCATATAAGTTGCTTGCATTCACAGGGCCAAAAGTGTTGGTGAGTTGAGACTATCTTTCATTAATTCTGAGGCACCGAGGCTGCCTCTGAGGCCCTCGCAGTCATCACCCAAGGAATCGATCTCAGAGTAATTAAAGGAAAACACTGTGCGGTAATTGCTACAGGTGGGACTGGAAGATATTACTGGTGTGCTTAAAGATTCGAGGTCACTTGCTACGGACTTGTACAGGGTTTCCCAGTCTGACAGGCTGAAGGGTCCGCTCAGGTCTGCACTCTGTAGAATGTCAGGGACGGACGCAGCCGTCTCAGGCGTCACCTCCATCTGCAGGCTGGGCACCAAGTCATCCAGGTCGTCGCCTTTTAAGTCCTCCAGGGTCTCGCCCTCTGCACTGGAACACAGGAGGATGTTGGAGTTCCCCAAAATGGCTGCAGTAGCTGGGATGCAGGGGACGCCCTCCAAGTCTTGCCCAATGGGGGACTCTGTGGCTGTGCTGCTCTCTGGGGGTTTTCCATTTTTTAAGATGGACAGCAGCTGAGGGGAGGCTGGAGGATCCTGCAGCATGGTGTCAACATCATCTTCCCCCTCTTCCTCCTCCTCCTCCTCCTCCTCCTCCTCCTCCTCCCTGTCATTATCAGTATCACCACCATCATCATTATCTGGAGGGAGTTTGCAGGATGGCTTGTGGGAAGCCAAGACATGCTCCAGTCTCTCCTTCTCTTGCAGCAGGTTTGCTATTTCTGTCTCCAGGGCTGACTTTTCTTCTTCTAGTGTGTCAGTTTCCTGCAAAGTGGGGGGAATGAGGAAAAAAAAAATATGGGGTGAACAAAGCAAAACACATGACCATGCAGCAGCAGTTCTCTGCAGCAATTCCTGCATGATAAGGTGTCATATTGTGTATGTCTCCGGCGTTGTGGGGGTCTGGGAACAGAATTATTTCACATAATTTAATCTTACTTACAGCTTGAAGGCTCTCGATCAGCTCCCTTCGTCTGTTACGACATTTGGCTGCAGCAATTTTGTTCCTCTCTCTCCTGATCCTCCTCCTTTCCTCCTCTTCTTTGGAAGGCTAAAAATCAATCAGAAATGTCCCATTCATTTTAATGCGCGTCCTGCTAAGTCTCACCAGCTCACTTGGCTCTTCAACACCATTTGCTCGCCAAATACATTTTTTAATCTTTGTTGCAGTTAATGCTGGCAATGCTGATCTATAGTCTCTCGACTCTCGGTTTTACGTTTAAAAAAAAAAAAAAAATGCTGCACCACTGACACAGTCTAGCCAGTCACATGAACGTGCATTTTTATGCAATTTCGTATCCCTTTTAAAAAAAAGAGTGCTTCGGTTTTCCTCCAACAGCTTCACATAAGCTTCACTTCCTGCACCCGTGCGTGCCCACTCATTAACATTCAGAGCAATTAATTCACCCTCTTTCGTGAACCTCTTCAGTCACAGTATCGCGATATTTCTGTTTTGAGCAGGAGCTGCGATTTAAAAAAAAAAAAAAAAAAGAAAAAATACACGACTTGCGTTATTTACAGTTGCACACTCCCCCGCGTTTGCGTACCTGTTCTTTCAGCCCTTTCCTGCTGCAGGTCTTCGTCTTCTTCGCACCTGCCGGGGATGAGGACTGAGCAGCGGCGCGGGTTGTCTTCGCCCGGCCGCTTGACTGCGAGGCAGATGCGCTGACTGCCGGCCGCGCGTTCCACTTTAGCTCAGGAGGTCTGGGGCTCACACGCACAGACGCCGCTGCATCGCTGTCGCTGTCCTGGGAAGAATAAAGGATGAAACAAATGTACGCCTGCACCAGAGAGACATTGCGTCTACACGCAGTTTCATTTAACTGATGATAAACGAAGAACCACGTTGCTGGCTGACCTTTACAAATATGCAAATGAGGCGCATCGATCTTTGTATGATTATGATTATGCAAATGGTACGTCAATCATTTCCCTAGGGAATGTCAAAGAAAATACAACCCGTATCTATAAACGGTCACGGCCAATAAGGTAAAACTGCAGAGCTTTAATTTTGTAAATAAAGACTGAAGATAATTGCGCTATCTCTGCTGATATCCTACAGATGCACGCGCACGTATGTGTTTCTGACCATTTTCATCATGGGGCAGTGCATCCTGTTCAAAAAATAAAAAAGACTCCACAGTGTGTGAAGGATCTCCAGAATGCAACAGACATACGCCACGCGCACAGATGATCCTGGGAGATTTTCATTTCATGTTCATTGTTATTTGAATGATCAGATCCGCCTCTACCTTGGCGCTGTCCACTGATGATGAAAGCGAGTCGGGATGCTGGCTGCACCCAGGGGTGTCCCCGCCAGGCGATGCTGCTGTGCTGCAACTGGATAAGTCGAACTCAGTGCTGGAGTCTGGATGCATGCTTTCTTCCAGCCGCGCAAGAGGATGCAGAGTCTTTATCTATCAAAAATAGAAAAGTGGTGCGTGAACGCCGCCTACTCCATTTGTCTTCGGGTTCAAAAATGGTAACTGTGCAGGCAGTGGAGAGACACCCCCTCTTTTATAGTGAGCTGGAATTTTATGAATGAAATCTGTGTGGTGAGACGGAACCATTTCACAGAGGGAGAAGTGACCGGGGGAAAAAAAAAAGGCATGCAGAGGTTTTACAGTTTAACATTTTTATGCATGGAATATATAAACAGCAACTTTGACGAAACATTGGATTTGACTATATTATTTTCCCTCAAATGTTAAAAAATAAAGAATAATGATAAAACAACACCCCCGCGTGAAAAAGGTCCCCATCGCCATGAATGAACTACGTCATTTCATGTATGCAGCATCTGCATCATAGGCTGTATGTGCCCGTTTTGTCCTCGCATGATGTCGGCATGAGTGCTTTCAAGCTAACACTAATAATCGTGTACTAGAAGAAAAGGGAATTGCATTTAACTCGGCTTGCGAAAGCAGTAGAGAGTGATTTTTTTTTTCATCTGTCACTTGAAATAAACCAAATCAAAGGACAATTCTGATGCAATAATTAATTCAGTTATCTAATTAAAGCACATGCACAGTGCTCCCACCACTCTGATTATTTCTAATTTGTATTATTGGGTGTCATCATCCATAGTCTATAACACGTTTTTTCACCTGAATGGAGCACCAGCAACAGAACTGTAGGGGAAGCAGCCAATCGCCGAATGGACCGGTTGGACCATATATGGTGTTTCCGGAACGGGGGGCGGGGGGTAAGGGGAGGGGGCGCTGCGGCGCAGAGAGAGCGAGCACAGGGACGCTTGACTGTGTGTGTGCGTGTGTGTGTGCGCGCGCGCGCGTGTGTGGCCCAATCCCCCAGAGCTACAAACTGACAGTGAACATGCCTAAATGGATAATGATGTGGTAGACCTGGTAACAGCGTCATTAGCGGCGCTGAACGACCACACAGGAGCCCCGTAAAGGACACGGATGGAGGCCAAACCTGCACCTCACCCCTCCCTTTCATTGGCTTTCTTATGGAAATAGACATATGCAAATCACACAATGGAGAATTCTAGCTCATGCCTACAGTGCACACTGTAGGTTTTTAGACACAAACTGACAGTTCATTGGCACAAATTAACACCTGCTGTGTTCCCGTATAATCTATAGTTTTCATTAAAGGCTATTGTATAGGCTGGGTGTAGCAGGCTGGGCTATTTTTAGGTTTTACATGACCTCACAGACCTATTCAGGGCTTAGTAGTGAATCGGAAGGGGGCTCTCCCTGGTCTGAGGAGCTCCGATTCCCGGCAGTAGCCACCCCTCTTTGGGTTACTGGCACATGACTACAGGTGGTCGGCTGGAGTTTATTCAGTCCAGAGAAAGAAAGTTCAAAGGTCTGACATAACATCACGCACCCCTGACAGCTCAAAGACTTGTTTTCAGCAAAATAACTTGAGCATGAATGTGTGCACAGCCTATAGGGTTTATTATTTGACTCCGTGTCACCAGAGGTGAAAGCTGTTGTAAATGAGACAGTTAGGCCCCTATTCTCACGTTGCCCAACACCATGGAATCCAGGGGTGTAGCAGCAAATTCTGGAGCTCTGCAGTTACAGCAGTGCCTGGGCCCCTGCCTTTCCCGATTTTATTTTATTTTATTACAAAATTTATTAGAAAAGTCACAAATCTGCCAGGAAAACATTTCAAATTTATCAGAAAAAGTTACAAGAGAAACTTCACAAACGGTTGAGAAAATGGCAAATTTATGAGGAAAAAAGTCAAAAATGTATACGAATTTATACTTCATGTACAACAACATTTTTTTTCTTGTGTCTTCCATCCATCCATCCATCTTCTACCGCTTTTCCGGAGGTCCGGGTCACGGAGGCAGCAGTTCAAGCAGAGAAGCCCAGACTTCCCTCTCCCCAGCCACCTGCTCCAGCTCTTCAGAGAGGATACCAAGGTGTTCCCAGACCAGCTGGGAGACATATGTAACCCCTGCCTTATGTTAATTAGGTAAGGGAAATTATTAAGTGTAGACCAGTTGCTAGGTTCGTAAGGGTTACAATAGGGAATTAAAGTGAATGTGGAATGAAATAGCTGGAGGCAGGAAATGAGCAATTCATATCCGTTGTTATTAAAGATAAAAGGGACAAAATATACAAACAACTTACAAATATACAAATATAACAACGGCCGGCATGAAATAAAACCCCAAAAATGTCCTACTGAGCTCAGTGTTTGTTTGTCCGTTTGGTTTAGCCATTTGACCAGTCAAGATATCTTGTATCTCCCGGCTCAGGTTTCTTTTCCTCTTTTAAAGCGGCAGCTTGAGTTGTTACCACTTCAATGTTGTGCACTGGAGAGAGGAGGGATGTCCTTCAATCGAGACCTTGGTCAGACCTCTGTTTAATCTCGGTTCAATCTTGGGTCAGGCTCGCCATCTCCATTCGGAGAAAATTCAGGATCCAGAAGGTTTTTGGTTGGCAACCAAAAAAACCTAGCCTGCACAGCAATAATGGTATTATTGTTTACAGCTAGAGTGATTTGTTTTCCAATCCCTTCTTATATAACACCATAGCTTACTGTTTAAATTCTTCTCCCATATTACTATTATCACAATCCAGCAATATAGTAATATCTTACATTTCACATCTTACATCTTACATGCATGTGTTCTTTTTTCTTTTCTCACAATCTCTCTGGTAGCACATGAAATACCCTTTTTTCATGTAACCAATTAAATGAATTCCTCTGTTTATCTCTACATCATTTAACCATGAAATTATGATTAATCTTTTCTAACCTTGTCTTTGTAATTCATGAAATGAATTACAATTAATTTATCACATAACCAGGGAATATACTGTCCCATTACCTCCAATATCACCTTTTTAAAATCAGTAAAACTCGGTCTGAGCTACTGGGTTTAGCATAACCTATGCTTTTACATAGAAGACCAAGACCATGTGCTTTTAGCATCAAACTACACATTTCATTTGACAGAAATAGTGCATAAGAACTAAAAGTACTTCAGCATACTGTTGGGAACTGAAATCACATTTAGGAAAACCATACAGACACAAAAATAGTCTTTTCCATTGCTTTTAAACAGAAAAAAATCCACTTGTGATTAGCATTAGCATAATGCTAACATTAGCATGTATCTCACTCACCAAGATGAGGTCTCAGTGTGAACACAGCAAAAGCCACCGCTTCACGGCCTCTCAAGCTCGTGCTCCCGTCAACTTAGGATAATAAAGATTGCAAATTAGCGTTTGGAGAGTGTTTAGATCCATTTATAGCATTTTTCTGAATTAACTCACCAAGAAGAGGTATCAGTGTGAACCAGACCGCTCACAGCCTCTCTCGTCCGCTCTCATACCGTGAAAGACCGAAACCCGAGTGCGCGCTTGCTGCCTCTACTCGGAAGGCAGGGCTAATATCGCTCTTAACGAATGGAAAGACCCAGATCACCCAACGTGACCATGAAACAGGAATTTAAAAGTTGGATAACGAGGATCGCACTTCCTCTTCCCAAAATAACCGTTTTTCAAAATAAAATCACACACTTTCATTAATACAAATGAAATCTGAGAAAAAGGGTCATTTTCTCAGCTGGGTTACACATAGTCTCTCCAGCGAGTCCTGGGTCTGCCCCGGGGTCTCCTCCCAGTGGGACATACCAAAAACATCTCAAGTGGGAGGCATCCTAATCAGATGCCCATACCACCTCAACTGACTCCTTTCAATGTGGAGGAGCAGCGGTTCTACTCTGAGCCTCTCCCGGATGACTGAGCTCCTCCCCCTATCTCTGAGGGTGAGTCCAGCAATCCTACGGAGAAAGCGCATTTCAGCCGCTTGTATCCGCGATCTCGTTGTTTCGGTCATTACCCAAAGCTCGTGACCATAGGTGAGAGTAGGAACGTAGATTGACTGGTAAATCGACAGCTTTGCCTTAGAACTCAGCTCCCTCTTCACCACAACAGACCGGTACAATGTCTGCATCACTGCAGATGCTGCTCCAATCTGTCTGTCAATCTCTTGCTCCATTCTCCCCTCACTCGTGAATAAGACCCCAAGATACTTAAACTCCTCCACTTGGGGCAGGAGCCTGTCCCCAACCCGGAGAGGACAATCCACCTTTTTCCGGCTGAGGACCACGGACTCAGACTTGGAGGTGCTGATTCTCATCCCAGCCGCATCCCTCTCATGGATCGTCACCTTATCGTGGTGGGGGGTTTGTGTCCCCAGTGATCCCAGGAGCTATGTTGACTGGGGCAATTTGCCTCTGATAGGGTCACCCAAGACAAATTGGTCCTGGGTGAAGGGCCAGACTAATAACGATCCAACTGACTCACATGATAAATTCTAGATCAAGGATTCAGTGTACCCCGCCCGGTATGGGGTTACCGGGGCCCCACCCTGGAGCCAGGTCTGGGGGAGGGGCTCGATGGTTAGCGTCTGGTGGCCGGGTTTCCACCCATGGGACCCGGCCGGGCTCAGCCCAAAGGAGTTACATGGGTCCACCCTCCAGTGGGCTCACCACCTGCAGGAGGGATCATGGGGGTCCGGTGCTATGTGGATTGGGTGGCGGTCAAAGGTGGAGACCTTGGCAGACTGATCCCAAGCTTTTTCTTGTGTCTTTATTCTTGTAAATTTAGGAAATGTTTTCTTTGGACCCTCTTATGTCCATAACTCGTATTGACAATAAACCAGGCTGGAGGTGCAGTGAACGTAACTTTACTATAATGAACTACAAACTCACAGGTGCTCTGTACAGGCCAAGGGGTCGACGGCAAAAGAGACAGTGCTCTCACCATATTGGTAAACCACATGTTCCCCCCTGTAGAAAAATGTCAACCACACCAATTAGGCCCTCTCAAATTTAAACCCGACTCACGCGCTAATAGTAATGACACTTATGTACAAAAATTTTAAAAAATTATATATATATATATATATATATACACACACACACGCCTAGCCGTTCACGCAACATAAACAAACTAGAGGGGGCCAGGTACACTGCCAACCCACCTCAACACAGCTAGAAGGGTTATTCTGCCATCTTTGAAATTAGGGTCCATGAAAATAAAATGGCCGTGTTCCTAGAAACTAAAACAATCCCAGAATATATACAGTATATAGTCAAAACTCTCATACCACTAAGAACACATAACATCAACAGCTAATATGTACAATCATAATTCGTTGCCAGCCCCCACCCCAACACACCCACCCCACAACTTGAGGAAATCACATAAACAAAACATATACCAAATACAGTATAACACAAACAGCATTGAGTTTTGTTGTTTGTTTTTTTTTTAAGCACAGGGCAAAATGCAACCAGTACATATTAGCCTTGTGACTCTTGGGTAGAACGGCACATTAGCAGCCCCATAAAATGGTAAATTGCATTCACTTATATAGCGCTTTTATTCTCATCTCTTGATGACCAAAGCACTTTACAGATCCTGCTATCCACCCATTCACACACTCCTTCACACACTGATGGCAGCATGCTACCTAACATGGTGCTTCCAGACCCACCAGGAGCAATTAGGGGTGAAGTGTCTTGCCCAGGGACACAACGGCAGGATATCTGGGGAGAGTGGGATTCGAACCGCCAACCATGCGGTTTTTGGACAACCTGCTCTACCTCCTGAGCCACTGCCGCCCCCCACACCATGCCAATAGCCCCCACCCCCCTCACACACACATACACACACTCACCTTACAGTTCCGATGGGAGACCCACCCCATGGATTTCCGTCTGGCGGATCCCTCCCAGAGTGCCTTCGCCTCTTCATCTCTGGGGATGAGCCACGCCGGCATTTCCTCTCATCTATTCGCCGCAGCTCATTAGGGTGTCGCCACGATTCATTGGACAGTCTCCAGTAGCCATTTTCCTGGGCAGCCATCACCTGCAGCCGCCCCTGGTCATCTCACTGTTTTCTTTTCTTGTGGATGCCCCTCAGCCGAGAATCTTCCCTAGGCCGGACCTCGTCATCGATGCACAGAGGGGCTTGACTCGGCTTCAGAAGTCCACTATGTCGTGACCGGGCTTCCTTCCTGGGTCGAACCGTTCCGCCGACCCGGTCCGAAACCCTCCTTGAGTGTTGTTGTTTGGCACGTCGTGAAATCACGCCAGCTGGTCCTGCCCCACTCTTCTTCCTCCCAAATGCTGGCACAGCTCCTGCAGCTCCTGGCTTCTCGGTATCACCAGGACAAACTCTGGAAGTCAAGGGAGCTAGCATCTTGGCTCCATCAGCCGTCCCGGGTGTTCCACTGTGCCATCCAGTTCCCACATCCAGGGTAACTTGGACACTGGCATCGGAACCCTCCTGAGATGGTTCTCCACGGTGCTGGTCTTGCACACCTCCCATAAAACTAGGCCAGTTGCTGTCCCAAACCGCATCATCCTCCATGTGTGGAGCAGGCCGGTCCCACAAACCGCAGCCCGATCACTCCTCTCCGACACCACAGGTGATTGTGAATCCCAGGCCGTAGAACATATCACATCCCATGACATTCGTCCCAGTGGTGGTCACCATGAATTGGACATTAGACATCATTGCCGACTTGTACTTTGCCGTCAATTCCAGCGAACCCATGATGGCCAACTTGATTTCACCGTTGTCAAAGTAAGGCATTGACAGGTCACTCACGCGGTAGTGCGGGAACAAACTCCTCACATTGGACTAGTTCAACACCGAAGCTACCGCTCCCATGTCTACCATCAACGGCACTTCCATGCCGTCCAGGGAAACGTTGCAGTAAATTCGTCCATCTGTGCTCGGGGAGACGGTATGAACAACCGTAGGAGTCGCTGCGGGAGAATCCGCCCCACGTCTTCAGTCCCCTCGCTCAAAATTCTTGCAGGCCCTGGCGAAATGGTGCAGAAGACCACACTTGTCACAGTGTTTGCCCTTCACTGGACACTCTCTTGCCTTGTACCGGTGCATGGTGGACCCGCAGCCATAACACCTAATTTTCACGGTGGCACCGTATTCCTCTTCACTCACGCTGTCTTCGCTGTCCAAGTCCACAGCCAGCACCTTCAAATGTAGTTCATTTCACCTTGACGTGCTTCTCTCGCCAAGGTGTTTTGATAATTTCTCCGCTGCCTCAAACTGCTGCGCTATCTCAATAGCTGTGGCTAATGTCAGTTCACCCGGGTAAGTCAGGAGCCTCAATCATGCCGCAGACGCAGAACAAAGAGTGTGCTCCGCCAGTAGATCACCGACCATCTCTTCCTCTAGGGCTCCAAATTGGCACTCCCCTGTCAGCTGACGTAGGTCTGCAATGTAACGCAGCACCGACTTTCCTGTCTGCTGGTGACGCTGCCGAAACTGAATTCTCCAGACTATGATGTTTTCCGGAGCGCAAAAGTAGTGCGCCATTAGCCCAACCACGTCTTCAAAAGTATTGGCCCCTACTGATGTGCTGAGGATTCTTTCCATGCCAAGATTATGGACCAGTATAGCTCTCGCACACAGTTTCTTGAGCCCACCGAGGTTAAGGGCCACCAGATAGTTCTGGAAAGCCACATACCACCTAGCCCAGGGGACCAGTGGCTCACCCGGAACCTCCAAAAATGGCTGAAAAGTAGAAACAGCTCACTCCATACCTTTCTCCTCATTCCCAAATGTTATGTCCATAACTCGTATTGACAATAAACCAGGCTGGAGGTGCAGTGAACGTAACTTTAGTATAATGAACTACAAACTCACAGGTGCTCCGTGCAGGCCAAGGGGTCAATGGTGAAAGAGACAGTGCTCTTCCACCCTAGCCCTTTATACCCCTGATGACGGCAGAACTGGAAAGGCAGGGCCGTCACCCCCACTACACCCAGGGTACACTCAACGCCATATTGGTACACCACAGACCCTTCATGGATCGTCACCTTATTGTGGTGGGGGGTTTGTGTGCTCTAGTGATCCCAGGAGCTATGTTGTCTTGGGCATTTTGCCTCTGGTAGGGATCGCGGATGCAAGCGGCTGAAATGAGTTTTCCCCGTAGCATTACTGGAATTACCCTTAGAGATAGGGTGAGGAGCTCAGTCATTTGAGAAAGGTTCAGAGTAGAACCGCTGCTCCTCCCCATCAAAAGGAGCCAGCTGAGGGGGTTTGGGCTTCTGATCAGGACGCCTCCCACTTGAGCTGTTTCGGGCACGTCCCACTGGTAGAAGACCCCGGGACAGACCCAGGACACGCTGGAGAAACTATTATCTCTCCCAGCTGGTTTGGGAATGCCTTGGTATCCTCTCTGAAGAGCTGGAGCAGGTGGCTGGGGAGAGGGAAGTCTGGGCTTCTCTGCTTGAACTGCTGTCTCAATGACCCAGACCTCTGGAAAAGCAGTAGAAGATGGATGGATGGATGGATGGATGGATGGATGGATGGATGGATTTTGTTCTGAATGTGTTTTTGTTTCTTATAATGAGTTATTGTTTTCACCCAAATTTGTCTTTTTTTTTTCTTGTAAATTTAGAACTTGCTTATGGTAAACCTGTGGTGTTTTTCATTGTAAATGAACTTTTTTTCATCATATTTTTGCAATATTATTATTGCAAATTTGTACTTAATTTACATTTATACATTTGTGAATGGCCCCAAGACCACCACCCCCTTGTTAAAATAATAAATCTCCTGCTTATAAGCACTGTTTGTCTTAGTTTTTTTTTTTTTTTTAAAAGTGTCACTTTACTGCAAGCAAGTTAACCTGTTGTTAAGTAAATTTAAAGGTTACCTCATCCTCTTTCTCTTTTGTCTATGCAAGGGGGTATTTTATTGAAATAAATACAACCTCTGTTCATCTAAGCAAATGCTGACATGCTGTCATTTATCTAGATTTTACCCCAATAAGAGCTGACCTCTGCTGGAGAGCATTAAAAGGTGAAAGTAAAAGTTATTAACATCCACTCTGAATAATGATATTTCCATTATGCCCTTGAAAATTGTGTTTTTATTCCAGTACAGGCTTCAAAAATGTTAATTCGAATACAATGAATATTTGAAAATCTGGTGCAAGGATAACTCTGTAAACCATATCCCACCAAATGTATTTAACATATACTGCTAAATTATGACTGATCGCTGTCTGTGTAGCCGCCAGCTGATCAGATATTATATTTGGTCAAAGTAAATACGGCCAGGATCTCACTGAGCTGTTAAACCTGCAGTTTGTTCTATCCTCGCTGCCAAAGAACTAAAACAAGAACAGAGCAAAGTCGAACAAAAAAGTCATGGCGATTTAGAAGCTGAGAGTCTTGCCAACCGGTCAAACAGACAACTCAAACAATACAAAGGTTGTTTGGTGTCCCGTTTCACCCTGGCACCACGGAGATGATAACGCATGAAAACACACAGACAGAGGTCTCACGCTGTCGCTGTTTCCCGGAACCCTCGGTTTCATAGATACGTAATGACGTATTCTGCGTCGATCCGGATTGGTGTTAGTTTGCTGTTGTGGCGCATCGTCACAATAATAACGATCTTTGTTGCTCTGCAAAACAGGGACGTCACTTCTGCGAAGGGGTTGGGCGTTACTATGACAACCGAGAATGTTGAGCACAACAGGAGCGCGGGAAACTGGGATCAAGTTCTTCGAATCTGCTTGGTAGTGTGACCTTTGACACAATAACACGGTTATTAAGCAGCATGTTAGCAGTTATTACAATAAGGTTATTAAAAAAAAACAGGATAGGGATTGTTTAGTAAAAGGGGTCATTTTAAATTTTCCCTTTTTTCTAGGATCCTGAGATATGGAGATGAAAATGTGAAATACAGCCTATTACTTTGCCCCTGTAAGCAGTGAAAATGTTCTTGCATTTTGTTGCTTAGTAAAAACAATCAGGTGTACTTTGATAAAAGAGGACTTAAATGACCGTGTTTTTGGTCTGCTTTATACTTACTTATATTTTTAGGTGCTTTGTAATCTTGATGAGAATGATAAAGTTTCTTTTGCGCGTCAGCATTTCACAGACCCGCCGGTGAACTTGAGGATTTCCTTTATGTTACAGTCATCGGGGAAGACCTTCATCGGCTGCGCTGGAGGAAAATTACACAGAAAAAAAAAAAAAAGAAGCAGCTATCAGCTTGTTCTGCAACTAAACACACCCTCTGTACTGCAAAGTACAATCACCGCCGCAGGGTGTAAACCGCAGGCTGTGATCAGACGTGAAATGTTTGACGTAAAGCTGCTCTGGATCACAAGCAGTGGTGCTGTCAAAGGAGCTGATAGGTGGACAGACATACGCTTGGCATCAAAAGCATGTGTTTTATTTTTGTTTTGTTTCACTAACGCTGACAATCTTTTTTTAATTTTTTTTTTTGAGTACCCCAGATAACCTATTTTTTTGCACTGGGTAAAATAATATTAGCATATTCTTGTTATATACCCTACAGTTATATTACTGTTTTTGCAATATGTTAGACAGTTAAAAAAAACAAACAGTGAAAAGTGTTTTTATTAATGTTATTGTTTGTAAAAAAAAAAAAAAAAAAAAAAAAACCGGGGGACACTTTATTTCAATTTGGAAATACTGCTACTACTACTGCTAAATGAATCTATTGCATTGGTTGCACTGACATTTATGGAATGCGGTAGCTTTTATATATATACATGTACAGTATATGTATGTGCTATACAGTATGTACTTGTATATACGTGTGTGTGTGTGTGTGTGTGTGTGTGTGTGTGTGTGTGTGTGTGTGTGTGTGTGTGTGAAATATAAACGGCGTAATATCCATGGAATTTCTATCATAAATCCACATACCCTGAGGAGCGCTTTGATCTTCATGTAGTCCACCTAGAGCTATGCAATTAAACTAAACAGTGCGAAATATCGGGTACTCTGAGTTCAGCGCAGTCCCATCTGCGTGTTTAATTTTATCTCTTGTGCAGTTTGGTGTGTAGGATGCACTGTCTGTTTTTTGTTTGTTTGTTTGTTTTTTTGTTTTTGCTGACCATTATCCCAGTTTCTTCAAGTTTCCACAACAGCCTCTGTGTGTGTGTGTGTTTTTTTTACATAACGTCGTGTCACTGTCCGCCGGTGCAGCCTCGGTGTAGTTCCCATCAAACTCCGCCCCTCTCACAGGATGCACCATATTTGGGAAATTGCGTAGCGGGGATCCCGTTTCTGGAACATTCCATTTCTCAAGGGTGAGTCGGGGTAAACACGGTTTAAACTGTTACTTTGACGATAAGTCGATCAAACATAAATTGTTTGATGCAGCTTCAGTCTATATATAGAGATTATGAGTGGTTGTTGGTGTTTTTACTGCGTTGTTATGTTAGTTTTCTGAATGTTTTCCCTTCCTTGATGTAGGTTGGAGAGCGTCCTCCCTTCTACGTCACGCCAAGCTGTCTATAAAAGGCTCCCGGCTTCCACCAAACACCAATCAAATCTAAGCGAAGAAGAAGGAGAAGTGTGGAACTTTCAGTAGCAGAACAGCGACAAAGGAGAAACCGACTGGGAAACAGCAAGCAGCTCTAAGAGGTTTCTTCACAAACCTGCTAAAAAGGAATAGCCCCATCTCAAGTTTGCAACCCCTTTCAGCAGAGTTTGTCCCGATCTTCCCCTTTGGTTTTTTTTTAAGGAGCGATGATGTTCACCGTTTTTAAACCGGAGTGCGACTCTTCCTCCCGCTGCAGCACCGCTTCACCGTCCGGGGACAACCTGGGATATTATAATTCACCAGCGGGCTCTTATTCTAGCATTGGCTCTCCTCAGTCTCAGGTATGTAAAAAATATTAAAACTCATGTTATCAGATATATTTTGCTTGCAAAAATTAAGCATTTTTTTTTAAGTATGCTTCGATAGTTTTAAAAATAAATAAAATTAGGCAGACAAATGGCAGTTAGTCCATGTCAGGTTATGGATGAAATAGCCAGTTGACCTACGTAGCACCCAGTGCAGGGTAGTCTTCATTCATCCACCTGGAAACTCTATAGAGAGAGTGTAACGTCAGTGTTGACATCATAAGGATATTTTTAAACCATGCAACTTTTTATAAACCTCCCCTGCCTAATTCATAAAGACGCTGCAATGCTGCTACCCCCCCCTCCTGGAAGTATATATCTAATGCCCTGACCGTCTTTGCCTCATTTTCCTACAGGATTTCACAGACTTGACAGCATCAAGTGCCTCCTTCATCCCCACTGTCACAGCCATATCTACAAGCCCGGATCTGCAGTGGATGGTCCAGCCTCTGGTGTCCTCAGTGGCTCCTTCTCACAGAGCTCACCCCTACACCTCCAGCCCCAGCCCTGCCTACCCGAGACAAGCCATGAAGTCTGCAGCCTCCAAGGCTCTCAACAAGAGAGGCAAAGTGGAGCAGGTGATTATTATTTATTAACCCATGTTACAGAACAAGTAATGACATGGCTTCGATTCTCAATTATATCACAAAACAAGACTCTTAACTTTATTTCTTTTATTGTATACAGCTGACACCTGAGGAGGAGGAGAAAAGGAGAATTCGCAGAGAGAGAAATAAGCAAGCAGCGGCCAAGTGCCGCAACAGGAGGCGAGAGCTTACAGACACTCTGCAAGCTGTAAGTATCCCACCACCGCTCCCGCTATAAGCAATTTTAGAGTCTAATCTAAAACCAGTGCAATGTAGCAGTAGAACTAATGCCACTTCCCCTCTCTTTCTCCCTCCCTGACAGGAAACTGATATGCTTGAGGATGAGAAGTCCAGTCTGCAGAATGACATTGCCGTCCTGCTGAAAGAGAAGGAGAGGCTCGAGTTCATTCTGGCAGCCCACCAACCCATCTGCAAAATGCCCTCAGAGCTGAACATGGACTTCCCCATGGCCTCCCTTTCTCCCGTCCACTCCTGCCACTCCACTCAGCCTCAGTCCACCATCTCGGAGACATCGACGATTGCTTCCAGCCAGCCCACCTTCACTTCCACTTCCAACTCCATCTTCTCCAGCACCAGCTCTGCCCTTTCCACCTCCACTGCCCCCAGCAGCACAGACAAGATATCGGACCTAGAGGCCACGGTCCTGGAGGAGTCCCTGGATCTGCTAACAAAGACGGAGGTGGAGACGGCACGCTCTGTGCCCGAGGTTGACCTATCAAACTCCCTTTACACAAATCAGGACTGGGAGCCCCTTCACCCTGCACCCAGTTCCAATGACTTTGAGCCCCTGTGCACACCTGTGGTGACCTGTACTCCAGCCTGCAGCACCTACACATCTTCATTTGTCTTTACCTTCCCAGAGGCAGAGACCTTCCCCACCTGTGGCATTGCCCACCGGAGAGGAAGCAACAGCAACGACCAGTCCTCCGACTCCCTCAGTTCACCAACTCTGCTGGCCCTCTAAAGACTCTTAAAATATTTATGTATAATTCTTCCTATTTAGCACATTTTGTTAAATAAATGTGCAGATCACAGGGCTATGGAGCGGATTCTTACCAGAACGCAAATTATTTATAGTTTTAGTTGCCTTTATCTATACTTGCCTATTACACCAATGTAGCAAGTTAAAAAAAAAAAGCATGTTTCAACTAATACCACCTAGTCGTTTTGAGTTTGTGTATGATTTTATGGTGCTAGATGATATAACTTATTGTATCTTTTTATGTTAAGAGCAATAGTTATTACTGACTCCAGTTTGTTCTCTGGTTACTGGAATGTGAGTTATTGTGAAATGTTTGTGAAAAAACAAAAAACAAAATCCAATGAAAAAAAAAAACAAAACCTGACATGCTTTGTCTTAACCATGGTCTGAGTGGTCTATCCTGAAGTTTTCTGTGAAAACACTAGTGGTTTTAATTTAATGAAATTTGAATTTATTTTTTTACAAAGAGAGTGAAGATGAATGTTGTTTGCAAACTATGTAAATAAAAGATAGTGATATTTAAATTCATCTTTGGCTGAATCAGTGGCTTTCTTCTCAGCACACACACACACACACCTACATATATAATAGATTTAATTTTTTTTCTTTAATAGATTTTAAGAAAAAAAGTCTACAATTAAGTTGTACAGCAGTTATAACAGCATTTTCCTGCGCCTCACTTGCTCTATTTATTGTTCCGCCTGTTGCCAAGGTTAACTATACGTCAGGGCTTTTACGTCAGTGCGTTGTTTCCGTTTTTTTTTTTTTTTCAATATGCGACCGTTGCGCGATGACGTTTCACTTCCGGTGCCCAAACATGGAACTCTCCAACTTGCTGGTGTTGCTGCTGCCTGCTGTAGACCAACGGAGGGCGAGCGGGTAGCACGGTTAAGTCGTCTTTTTTTTTCCGCTAAAAGCACACATATCCATGGGTAAATGTTTCCTATATAGACTCAATTAACGCCGCGCCTCCTCTATAGAAAGGCTTGCTGCAGCGTTTCCGTAGCCGTGCCTGTGTAAGAGAATCTGAAAAATGCTACGTTTCAGCTACCAGTTTCGGCTTGTTCTGCTTTCTGGGAGGGTCAGAAATTGTGAAAAAAAAAATCACCTCCAACCCACAGTCAAAAGACACAAATGTGAGTTACAGTGCAAGTCATGGGGGAGAAAAACAAAACAAAAAAACTACCAAATAATTGATGAAGGCAGAGGCAGCAGTTTCAGCTTAAGAGAGCAAATGGACTTTGACATGAGGTTGAAGTACTTGGTGGCTGCGTAGTGCTGTTCATATTTAACTTGTTCATCTATAAATGCGCCTTGTTTTTTGTTGGGCTACCATGAATACTGATCTGGCAAATTAGGTGAAAACGTCACCTTGGTGATCAAAAAGTCAGCCCTTCAATCTGTTAAAAAATATTAAAATATTTTCATTTATAATCAATTCAATTCAACTTTATTTATATAGCGCCATTTCACAACAGTCGTCTCATAGCACTTTCAACTGTAGGGGGAACCCCCACAGTTGCAGAAAGACCCCAGCAATCAGGCGATCCCCTGTGAGCAAGCACTTGGCGACGGTGGAGAGGAAAAACTCCCTTTTAACAGGAAGAAACCTCCAGCAGAACCAGGCTCAGGGAGGGGCCGTCATCTGCTGCGACTGGCTGGGGGGTGAGGGGACAGAGAAGATGAAAAGAACAGACATGTAGAGAGCAAACAGCACGATGGGGACTCAATCTATGGGAGAGAACAAACAGATGTTAATGACCAGCAAAAAAAAAAAAAAATCATTGAGAGTGAAGAAAGGAGTGAAGCCCAGTGCATTATTGGAGGTCCCTCGGCTGATTAATTGGAGGTCTCCCAATTGAATAAATGAATTGGCATTTTGTTAATCATTTTATAGTGTGGGTGTCTTTTGGGTTTCACAAAAATAACTAGAGGGCACTGGGAGAGCACATACCTCTGCCAAGGCCCTATCTCACAATGTTAAAGAAAGTAAAAAAAAGGTGATCCAGAATCTTCATCATTACCCAGATCACCTCCAAGATCTCACTGGTTCATCCGTAGCCCAGTTGCCTCCTCTCGTGAAGATTTCATCAAAATCCATCCTATATATTTTGCATAAGCACGCTAACAAATGGACAAACAAACCACAACAATCACACAACTTCCTTGGTGGAGGTAATTTCCTTTGTTTTCAATATTTGGGACATGTTATTGCTCCACACTATGTCATCAAACCACTCCCTTATTCTCTTTAGCAGGCCTGCCTTTTTTTTCTGCCTTGCCTCACTTGTTTCGCCCTTTATCAATATTTCGTCACGCTCTGAATGATGGTAAGGAGGATTGCTTAATGGCTTTACACAGGAAACGCGTCGATGTGTGTGCCAGACGTGCACAGTGGAAGATTACCACGGGTCACAGTGCCCTACTGACTCTTCCAGTGTGGCCACATAGTTTTTCAAAGCGCACCACAGCATATCAACTGTTGTTACTCTGCTTCCCGTGTGAACACAGGCCTTCCCCTCCAACCACAAATAGGTCTAACATGGGAAAACAAAGTTGCAAAATTGCTGTGTAATTGTTTGGCGTGTGGGTCCAGAACACGTTTAAAATGCCTGGGTGAAATCCTTGTTTTCACAGAACTTTCTGTTTTGCTCATGTAATGCAGTTGTATAACAGCTGACTTCTCAGGATTCTGTTATTTTTCTCTGCTTATAAGCAATACCCCCTTTTCCTCAATAAAGCTTCTGCTTGCGACCATGCAGCATCTAATATCGCTGTCTATTAATACCTCTGTGCCAGCCCAGGGGAGCTGAGGGAGCTGCAGAAATAGCAGGTGCCTATTGCTTCTTTTAACATCAGCATCAACAGCAGTAAAATTAGACCACTATGACGCCAACCTGCGTCGGTGCTGCAACCCAGGGGAGGAACCAGGCAGTGCGTACGTCTGGTGGTAGAAACAGAGGAGGAAAGTAGGAGCGAGGCTATTGGAGTATAAGGAGGAGGAGGAGAGGAGACAATGATGTGCATATGATGAGGATAGCAGGGAGGGAGACGGACGAGATCCCTGCTGTGGTGAAATTGCAAGCAGAGTGATGATGAAACAGCCGAGTTCGCCTACATGCCACAACAACAAGAGCTCAGCTTGGCTCGGCCCTGTATTCACCGAAACAAAGTCCCAGATACATTTCCTTTAGAGGGAGAGGACGTGAAAGCTTTCAGAAACCATAAATGCTGTCTTTGAAAATGAGTGACAAAGCGATACAGCCACTCAGCTGTACTTCTATGTCATGGACTGGGTGCAGAAATTAACATAAAAAGAAGAACAACAACAAATGAAAAATCAGGAATTTTTAAAAAAAAAAAATGTTTTCTGTTCATTTATTGTGTCTTCTGATGTATCATTAAGTCATCTTATGCAGGTGCATGTAAAAAATAGAATGGGAATTTTCATTTGTTTCATAATTTAAGACCAAAAGTATAAACTTTCAGATATTTTATTTTTCTTACAAGTAAAGGAAAATATTTAAAACCTTTTTTAAAATATTTTTTATAATTTTGATTTATAGCTTATTAAATCAGAAATGTATTTCAAATTACAATATTTCCTAAGATCAATCCACTCAATACTTGGTGGTGGCTCCTTTATCACAAATTACTGTATTGCTGCAGTTTGGCATGGAGGTGATCACCTTGCAGCATTGCTGAGGTGTTGATCAAGCCCAGGTTGCTAGATGCTTTCAGCTCATTTGTGTCACTGGTTCTTTCTCTTGACCAGAGAATCTACAGGGTTCTGGTCAGGCGGGCTGGCTGGTCAGACAAGACAGCAATACGATTAAATCCTGGAATTCCCCATTGTGGAACTAATAAAGGCTTATCTTCTTATTGTCAATAAACAATTTCATAGTAATTTTGCCACTGTGAGCTGGTGCTAAGTCCTGGCGGAAAAGGAAATCAGCATCTGTATGAAGCTTTTCTGCAGATGGAAGCAAAAAAGTGCTCTAAAATTTCTTGGTTTACAAGTAGACAGCAGTTTTGACTTTGAACTGGATATACCACAGTGGATCAACACAAACAGATGGCATGAGTTTGAGTTTTTAGCTTATTCCTTTGAAGCCAAAAGTGCAGCATCCATTATCCCTCCATCTGTCCATCCGTCCACATTTCACAGAACTCCCTACTCATTTTAGGCAATTGCCCTGATGTACTCCCACACAGTAATCTTTAGGTGGGTCTGCATTAGGGATGCACTGATATATCAGCTGAAATTCACCTTGTTGACTGACATCGGCCAATCAGCAAATAAGGTTCACTACAGTATGTTGACTCAAGGGCTTCTGGCTCCCTAAATCTTTACAAACTGCAGATACTTCACACTAGACTTTAAAACACTTTGGATTCTGTGCATCATCAGTCTTCCTCTAAACTTTAGGACCTCGATTTCTATACAAAATTTGCTTTCATCAGAAAAGAGGACTTTGGCTCACTGGTCAACAGTCCACTTCTTTTGCTGTTTAGCCCAGTTAAGATACCTTTGACTTTGTATGTGGATAAGGATTGACCCATTACACAGCAGTTGTAGCCCTTTATCTGAGTCTGTCTGTGTGTGGTGGCTCTTGATGGACTGACGCCAGACTCAGTCCAGTCTTTGAGAAGCTCCCCGAAGCTTTTGAATGAACTTTTTTTGACGATCCTCTCAAGGGAGTAGTCATCCCTGTTGTTTGTGCATCTTTTTCTACAACACTTTTTTTTTCTTTCAGTCAGCTTTCCATTATATTGTTTTGATACAGCATCCTGTGAACAGCTAGACCTTTCAGCGATGACCCTCCTTATGGATGGATAGATGTGTGGATAATTGTCTTCTGGACAACTGTCAGCTCAGTAGTCTTTCCCATAGTTGTGGGTGTATGTACTGAACTGGTTGGGGACATACGGTATTTATACTGTTGGAACAGTAGTTTACTAAAACTTGAAATTAAATATTCCGGTAATTTGAGAAACCAGAGATCTGATTTTCACAAGGTGTAAATCATTATGAAAATTAAAACAAAAAGGCTTTGCAATGAATGTAGAATACATGAAAGGTTACTTTTGGAATAAAGTCATGAAAAATAAACGAAAATGTTCATGATATACAGTAATTAGATGCCCTGTATATTCAATGACATCAGCCCACACCTTTGCAAAGGAAGAGGCACACCATTTACTATTTGTTACTAATGTAGTTGTAAAAAGGGTCATCAGAGTGTTTTCTTCCGACACTATACAACTCACACTATGACACCATCCCTGAGTTAATCTTTGGCAATGTGTGGTAAATTATTTAAACCCGGTCTGGATATTGGCTGTTATCCAGATGTGTCTGCTTTTTGTATTGGACGTGATAGCAAGCACGGCTCACAGACTGACAGCAGATACAGTGGAAGGGTGTGCAGATACTTACGTCAACAGGCATGCACTTTTTAAGGAAGTATTTCTGAGGACATGCCGTTCTGAAACTTGCCCAGTAGTGTTAACTGTGTTAAAAAGGTGAGTCAATCAATAGTACAGCATTTCAGCCCCTCCCTGAAATATTCGCTTCATAATTAATGTTCCAAAAATGTACTACGGCGTAAATGAAAAAAGTGTCTCCGGGAAAGTTTAATGACCTCGTATGACATTCCCCTTTTTTTTTTTAGACAAAACGTGTGAAAATTATTCACAAAATTCAGATTTTATTTCTACTTTATGCCTCCACACATGGAGGATTGTGTGACATGCTATTCTTGGAGGTTATCTGACGCACTAGCTACAATACTGGAGGGATTTCTCTGTCCAATAATTGCTGTTCGACCAGCGCCAGATTCCCCACTCAGCAGCGTGTCCTCGTCTCGCCTCATGGGATCAGTAACAAGGATGTTTCCCTGGAAACTGGGCAGCTCGTTCATATATAATTGGGTAATCCCTGAGCTGCTGACAGAAAAATAATAGCTTTTGTGATTTTTTTTTTTTCAAAGCACATCAGCCAATGCTGAGCAATGATATGTCTGGTTTTGTAATCAAGATTCACCAATCACTTGGTGGTTTATGAGTGACATCATTTTTTAATAGTAAACCTGTTGATAGTAAAACTTGAGAAATTAAGATAATTCAGAAGAATTCCACATACTTTGTGAAGTAAGTAACAGCACCTGATGGATCAGTCCCCGCTTATCATGATCTTAAACTGACATGTTTGCACAAGCCATCTCACGCTGTTCCACTAACATCAGTCTCAGGGATATATGGACATTTTCACTCACTGGGGAGAGGGGGGGCAAGATAAAAATGCCCAGCTGTCGAGAGCAGAGATTGGCAACCTCCACTACACAAAGAGCCATTTTGAGAGATTTTTGGCCAGCAAAATCTGCATGGAGCTTCAAAAATATCTGAACCTGAGCACTAAACTAAAACGGTAATGTTATCAGTACAAACTGGCCTGACACCATCAATATTAGGAGGTTTGTCATTTTAAATGATAACTTTTCCCAAAATTTGTGAGATTTCTGGAATAATTTTTCTGCTTTTCTAATATTTGTGTCATGGGCAGCGAGAGTGCACCCCCTCCTTCCCGTTCATCTCTCCTCAGGTCAGCTAGTATTGTACCACACTGGTAAAGAAATTATTAACCTGTGTGCTTTTTCCCTTCTTCAGGTTGCCGCCATCGTGCGGGTGTGTCACCGGGACTGCGCGCGCTCTCCTGCCACACCACCACTCATCTATGGCAAAAACCTCCACCCGGTCAGGCACCACCAGCTCACTCCCCTCACCCTGCTGGTTCGTCTGTTCCCCGCTGGGGCCCTGCTGGTTCTCCCTCAGAGCTCCCGTAAGTGGCAGTTTGGCTAGCCCATTTCCCCTTACTCCATTCCTCCTCACACAGCTCTCGTCTTCTCTCCACAGGCTTCTTCCTCTGGCAAGTGACTGTTTCTGTAGCTGTGCGAAGATTTTTCTATTTAATAAAACCCTCAAACCTGTGTTGTTGTTTGATTGTCCCTTCTTGTTGCTGCATCGTGCACGTGGGCTGA